>CM022298.1:101362471-102603391 GCA_011799875.1 Thinopyrum elongatum
AAGCAGCAAGCCATGAACAACTGAACATGGAAGAAACGGATCAGAGGAGGGTGGGGGAGAAGGGGGAGGGAGAGGAGTAGAGGATGGGGGACGTATATCTTGGCAGTTGGCTCCTTGCTGTTGCCTGTTGCTGGTTGCTGTTGTACTGAAGAGGAGGATGAGCTACTGGCGAGGAGGGGGAGGAGGAGGAGGAGCTGCTGGAGAGGATCTGCTGCAGAGGAGGGAGCAGATCTGCTGGAGGAGAGGAGGTAGAGAAGGAGGAGGAGGTGCGTGTGGATTGGGGGCTGTTTCTCTCTCTCTCTCTCTCTCTCCTCCCTCTTACCTGTTGGCGCCAACAGCATCTCTGTTTCCCGCCTAAAATTGCTTCCCTGTCTGGCTGGCAAGCTCAAGGCGTCCAATATGGACCAAGGCGCCAACCTGGACGCCTTAGCAGCGCTTCAGACGCCTTAAAGCTTAAGGCGGACGCCTTACTCAGGCACCTAAGGCAAGCTGGACGCCTTGAGCTTGCAGGGCGCCCTGACGCCGACTTCCTCCCACTTGTGCACGTCCCAGCGCAATACCGAGTGCAGGGCCTCCGATTTGCTTGGAAACGTTTGCCCATCCGCAGAACATACTGTTCGTCACAAAGCATAATCTCTAACTCATGTAAGTGTAACTATGCAATTCCAGAGTTTGTCATCCAAACAGGATTTGGTATTGAAACATCACTGGAATTTCATGAGCCAATTCAGTGCACAACCAAACAAATGAATTCGTATTCTTGTCCATTTCAATTTCCTTGTTGTATTGGTATTCCAGCCAATTCAATACTGAGCCCTCTAATAGAAACATCCAAACAAAGCCCAAGTTATTTGCCATTAGACCTAAACTCAGTTACAATCTTGACTTATGTTAGTCAAGTAATAAATTCAAGCTTTGGAAAGTATAGAGGTGCCTACATAAATGAAACACATGGACAGTCATCATGTGCTAAGTATTGAAGGTCGCGACGTTACAGGCAGCGCTTAATTTTGCTTAACGTGTGATTAAGCATGCACTTTTGTCGAAAAAGGACAAAGGCGGTTGCAAAATGCTCACTAGGCGCGCTGAAAAAAACCTTGCACATAACTCTGTTCTCAGCATGGGTTATATATCCAAAAGCTTAGGGGGCTGACACAATAGCTAGGTGGACCCATAGATTAGAAATATTGAGGCATAAATGCTTTACCAAACTAGAATTCATTTCATAGGAGCATATTCTCGTCAAGAAATTCTTTATGACCTTTGAATTGTAGCCAACCAACTTCGGATAAGGTGTATCCCTTACTAGGAAAAAGGCAGGCCTTGCGGTGTGCGGAGGTTGCTAAAGCAAGAAAAACATTTTCATCATTCATGTCTTAAGAGCAACTCCAATAGCTCCCGTATCCTTAAAAGAACCATTGTTTACAGGAAGTTGAGGCAAAAAAGGCCTCCAATAGCTCCCGTAAACCTGATTTTCTATGGGATCCCATATAATTGCCCTTAACTCCCCTCATGTTTACGAGGAGATGACCTTCCCGTGTAATTTTGGTGGGCAGGAAACCACCTTAAAGTTCACGGGCGGAACTCCGGAACACCGTCGTGCCGCCTTCGGCTTGCCGCTAGTCCGCGCTGCCCCATAGCTTGCCGTCGCGCCGCAAGTTGCCGTTGCACCGTCGCTTGCGTTCGCGCCTTCCCGCACCACCGCTCGCCGTAGCACAGCCATGCGCCGTCGCCACTAGGAACTCATCGCCGGTCACCCAACTAGCGTGGCAATGTTGACGAGCAATGTCAAATTTTAGGGGAAGATGTTTATGGGAACTAAGAAAAGACCTCATGGGACAACTTCCGCTAAATTATACAGACTAACCCGTAAAACCACTTTTACAGGAAGGTTTTTACAGGAGCTATTGGAGTTGCTCTAATACAAATAAATCAAGTTTAAGATTCACTATACGTATCGATATAAATATAACATAAGGTAAGTCCAGGGACCATGCAAATACAACTACAACAATTGAGTAAAGATACATATAAAAATTTATTTCTTTTCAAAATTATCAAAGATTTATTCATCTCCATGCCAAGTTGCTAACAATAGAAGATAATCACTGACCGACATGAAAAAGATAAGATCCATCTTTTTCACTAGTTGGATTACTCTGGCCTGCCACCAATAGACATAGAATGGAAGCGAAAATGTTCAGTTGTTAGCTCACAAGCTCATAGTGTCAAATGTGCGTTGCCTTATATTGCATTGAAGAGCATAGACACCAGTAGCATTGAAGTTGTCTAAGTAGTGAAGAAGATGTATCTCCTCTGTTCATGTCGATCAACACGTATCTTCTGTTGGTGGCAACTTTGCTTGATGTTAATAAGTCTTAGATTACTTCTAAAATAAATAAATTCTTAGATGTATCTTTACTTAATTTCACGTATCTTCTGTTGGTGGCAACTTTGCTTGATGTTAATAAGTCTTAGATTACTTCTAAAATAAATAAATTCTTAGATGTATCTTTACTTAATTGTCAGGGTTGTATTGCATGGTTTCTATATCGTATTATGTTTTATTTACTTGATATGATTTTGGTTAACACATTAATGATTTTTTTTTCTTTTCTTGTGTTAGCAACCTCCCAACATGTAGATTGATTGATATATTTATGTAGATGTCCTGGAATAACTAGTGCCAATTAAAGCTCGTCACATATTTGGATGTGAATAAGTGACAATATATAGTACTAGGCATTTATTCTAATATATTTTGGATGCGAATAAATATGGATAATTGATTATTATTTTTTCTCCTAAAATAGTCTAGCTTCAAGACCTATATATGTTTTTCACATCAGCTTGTAAACAACTTCTGACATTTGAAAAACTTAAATCTACAACTCTAAATTTTTGTGCATTTGTCTCCCACTATGAGACAAACCACATACAAAACACAACTTATTTTGGTCGGGTAGGTCCCACCAGTCATGTGATCGATGCGAAGAGTAGGCACCACGATATTTTGTTGAGTTTGCGGGGTTAAAGAATTCTTCATTTTCTGTTTTGTAACATGTCGGAAACAAAACAACCGCAAGGAAAAGATGGGACAGTTTGTAGGCCCACCAAGCATCGGAGGCACCAAGGAGAAACAGACCCAGCCAAGCAATACGTTCAGCTACCTCCTCACCACAACTACTTCGGCTACCGCCGGAACGTAGGCAAGTAGCGGGGCCCATGTGAGGGAATCCTACGACCACCTTGGGCCTTTCTTAGGTGGTGCATCACACTTTGGTCTTTCGGTCTTGAGCGTCTCCCCTCCTGAGCTCCCATCTCGACAACCTCATGTCAGTCGTATGGTGCTGGTGTAGGCCCACGTTATTGTTGCTTTGAGGTTATCGAGATGGGAGCTCAGGGCGGATGAGACGCTCGAGGCCGAAACACTAGAGCGTGGTGTGCCACCTTATAAAGGCCCGTGGTGGTCATAGGATGCCCTCATAGGGGCCCGACTACTTGCCTGCCGGCGATAGCCGGGCCAGTTTTGGTTAGGAGGTAGCTGAATGGATTGCTTCGCCGGGCCTAGTTCTTTTGGGCGCTGCCGATGCTTGGTGGGCCTCCAGACCGTCTCATCTTCTCCTTCCGATTGCCTTGTTACCCACATACCGAAGAACAGAAAATGAAAATTTTGTTAGGTTCGCAAACTCAAAGAAATACCTTGTTGCCTAATCTTTGTACATATTATGTGCTTAGCGGAACCCACCCGAAATAAATTGTGTTTTGCACGTGGTTTGTCTCTTCACGAGAGACAAATACACAAAAGTTTAGAGTTAATAGATTTAAGTTCGTTCAAATGTCAGGTGTTAGTTTCCACACTGATGTGGAGGGTATATATAGGTCGTGTGGCTACGCTATTTTAGGAGGACAAAGAGTAATTGATTATTCATATTTATACACATCCAAGTATATGACATTAAATGTCTATTATATATTCCCATTTATTCACATGCAAATATATGTGGAGCTTTAATTCACACTATTTGTTCCAGCACGCACACACACACACACACACACACACACACACACACATATATTCTCTATTACCCGATAGGATTATGTTTTCTGGTTTTTTAAAGTTTTTTTTGGCATCGATTGGACTAATCTATGGTTGACACGTGCTTTATTTTTTTTGTGGGGGGGGGGGGTCTGGCTGGGACGTTTATTAGGTATACATTTAGTGAATGTTGTTGCATTGTAGTTGACTGGATTCGTCGTTAGTCGGCTTTTTTTTATTCGTTCGTGACGTGACTGTGTGTTCATGCAGGGCTGTCATGTTGGGTTTCACGCGTGATGTGACCACGTGTTCTCATGTAGCGCTGCTTAATTTGCTGCTAATTATAAATAGGGGGTTGAGGTTCCTGATTGATCTTGCTTTATTGTGTGTTCTTTCTTTATATTGTCTGATTTATGGTTTGCGGAAGTTACTTTGGAGGGGGATCCCGTCGTTGGTCGTCCTCCTGGAATTCGGTATGTTGTTGTTATTAGTCGTGTGCGTGGTGGACAATGTCGTGGTCCGGCTCTAGTTTCTGTTGCTGGCCGTGATTCTCTCGGTGCTCTTTTGTTGTGGGTGGGTGTGTCTGTGCCGTCGGGGCGTTGGCCGTTCGATGATTCTTCTGTTGTTGGTACGTTTGACTTGTTTCGTGCTGATTGTTGATATTTTTCTGGATGCCTGACGTTTGTTTTACAGTACGGGGTGAGGAGAGTTTGATTGATCCGTAGTTTAACAAGTTAGCTAAGTAGAGTTTTTCTATAGAGATGCGGACCCGGACCTGAAACTGATGGCATATATCCAGGTCGTTTATGAACATACACATACAGTTCACAAGTCGCTGCATGTTTTTGCAGCCTTTTAATTTAGTACTGGTAGATTTTTCGAACATACAGGTCATAAATCACTCCATGTTTTTACAGTCTTTTGATTCAGTACTGGTATATTTTCCATTGGAGTTTTACAAGAACATCAATTCTTGGCCATGCATCTTGACCACCAAAAAAAAAACAAAGAAGCAGGAGATGCTTTTTAGTACTAGATATTTGATGCATAAGAGTTTTATGGCTTCATGACAGAGGCTAAAAAAAGGTGCAAGAATATGTCGCAGTTTGGCATACAGCTGGATAGAAGTCCTGCTTTATTTTTCATTCGCCTAAGATGTGTGTGATTTCTTAATTTGTAGCAACAAAGGATAATCTGAAGCTTCTTAAATCGTTAATTTTCTCTCTTGCAAGTTTCATTTCTGCAAATAACATCACAGGAGAGCTGCCCTCAAACTTCTGTATGCTCACAAACATGACATATTTGTATGTCTCATTCACGTCTATAGTAATTTTCTTGCTTTAGTGACACGTCTGATTTTTACAATCTGAAAAATGTCCTAACAGAAGCACCAAGGGCTTCTTTCTTTGTTGGATTATTATATTATGTTCTGTAAACTACATAGAGCTGAAAGAGAAAAATGGTAGAAGACATTCTTTGCTTATGTAACACCAAAAGGTTGGTACCAGTTCAGCTTGTGTTCCCTTAGGTTGATTTGTTCATTCAGACGCTGGTAAATTTATGAGCATCATCGACTGGATATGGTCCTTTCAGATGGATGATTGTTTGTATGCATTCTTTTTGTCACAATTTTTCCATGATGAATTGCAAGGGTGGCTCAGTGCATCGGTTTTATGTGTCATTGCAAGGGCGTGGCACAGCCCTAAAGCCATGGCACACCCCTAATAACAGTTGCCCTAAGGACATTTGCGCATGCAAGGTTTTCCTAATAACAGTTGCCCTAAGGACATTTGTGCATGCAAGGTTTTCCTATCGTGGGCTTTATGTACTGCACACTTGGCTGATACATTGCTGAACTCCACACTTTTTTCGCATCTTCATAAGAATTTAGAATTTAGATACTTGCTTTACTTTGGTGCTACATTAGCTCATACCTTCATAAGAAGATGTGTAGTAGCTGTAGCCTACATTTCTCGAGTTGCGGTTTGGTCATGACCGCAGTCACGTCAACGTTCTTCCTGCCCAAAGACGGGGATACCAAATGCACAATTGCTGCTTTGCTGTTATGAGAAATACAGTTCTTACCGACGATGTTCTGCCTGTTTCTTGTGTAGGAGATGGCTACAGGGTACGAGATTGTCAGGAGGGCACCTGATAACAGGCATATACTTGTGCTGTAAATTTGTCATCCAACAAGGTGATTGGTCTTTGCATAATTGTGAACTGGTGTGGTGAGCCTCCCCTTCGTTGCCCTGGTTTACCAATGGCAGTCATATCTTCTGAGGTTGCTTTGCTTGGTTTGTACAGACAGATTAATAATTTTTTAGAGCTACTTGCTGAACTTCACCTTGTATCTCCTCTGAACTTTCTGTTTAGCTCTGTTCAGAAATCGATTGTGGAGTAAATGCCCAGAACTGTATGAATGAGTTTATGGGCTTTCCCCCTGCATGCCAATGACTATGTTACATTTGCGAATTACCTGATGCATATATGCCAACTTTCTTCTCATGTTAAATTTGCATTTAGGTATTGTGTCTATGATGGCTTTTCCCCTTGTGTATTTTCCTGATATGTAACCCTACGGCCTTATAAGAAGACTGTTGAAAACAATGTCTTGGATGGGTTATCACATTCAATGATTTCTTTGTGTGGCATTTTTTCAAGGCATGCACAGTTAAATTTTGTGGCCTAGGCACCTGGCTGTATACGACAGAATTTAAGAAAATGGAGAGAAAAAACAGAAGGCTAACAGACTTTCAAGACGAAAGCTAAAATGAAAAGAATCCGTTAGCAATGTTAGCACTATTTATTTGTATAGGTATAGTATATAATATAGGATTGCAGGTTCTCCCACTTCAGAAAGATATAAGGTGGTATTAAAAGATATAGCACACTGACAACTGATTTTTATGACGTGGAAGAAGAGAAGCGAAGTATATAACCGAAGATTGACATTGGATCATTCTTGTTGTGTATATAGGTTAAAGAATTTTATATTGATAAAATTTCAGAATTCTTTTAGAATTCATGTGTTCGCTATGGAATTTCTGGTTTTCTTTGTTTGAAATCCAATTATCTAAATTTTAAACAAGAAGCAGTTCCCCCATTGGCAAATGGTTATCCATCAGCCGGAGGAAATTTGGCTCGACAAAAAAATCAAGCAGTGGAATAGTAATAGAAGAATAAAAACATTTCACTTAAAAGAATGGACTAATAGGGTCAACTATTTAGCCAACTTTCATAATTAAGTACCATTGCTGTATGGGCAACTATTGTCTCTACCTGTCCGATCTTACAATTCTCTACCTGTCCGATCTTACAATTAAACTTAGGATCTTACAACTAGTTATTGCACATCTGAGTGACACAATCAAACACAAAAAGGAAAAAGGAAAAGAAGAAAAAAAAAATACCTGCATGAATCTTCACCTAAAATTAGGAACATAAGATTTAGATGTGTAATACTTAGGCTAGTCATAGTGGGAAGTAACTTAGATCAGTAACATGCATATATTAGTATTACTACCTTTATAGTGGGTACTACTCCCTCCGTTCCATAATGTAGTACGTATAGAGTTTTTTTTAAATGTCAAACTTTGTAAACTTTGACTAAGTTTTTAGAAAAAATTATTTATATCTACAATACCGAAAATATAAAATATGAAACCACATCTTATATATGAAACTACATCTTATGATGAATCTAATGATATATGTTTGGCACTCTAGATATAAATGTTTTTGTCACAAATTCGGTCAAAGTTTGTGAGGTTTGATTTTTCAAAAAATCTATATGCACTACATTATGGAACGGAGGGAGTAACATATATGAAGTGTCATGTAACCCTTCATTTATTTAGTTGTAGACTCATTTGCTTTCGGGTGTGTTATGTTACAGTAAGATATTATGTTACCACAAACACCTCTTTTCTTATTAAATATTTGCCACGTAAGCAAATTTGTATCGGGTTGCGTTATGTTACTAGTTAAGTTAGTCTTACTATGACCAACCTTAGGGCACATCTTAGGTGTACTTTAGCAAAACTATTAAACTTACACGAAACTATATGAAAGTAAACAATTATTGGAAAAATATATAATAACCAGCAATAAAAATATTTTTATTATGGACTGCACTATCTGTGAATCGTTATGTTTTTAAGGTTAAAAATACCGAACGCATGCATACATTAGAACCAAAGTACCAAACAAATCCTTCTTTGACATTGTTGGATGTGTGGAGTGGGGAAGTGCATGGATAAACCCGGATACATATGAACCCACTTCGGGAAACACATTTTTAAATGCTAAAAAAGTCTAAAAAAGGTCCATGTCCTATGTGTGTGCATAAAGTTTCATAGAAAAATAACATTTTTTGTGGCCCGTGTAAAAAAGACAAAAAATTATGTCGTGGAATGCTATTTAGAAGCACTAAAATTTGTCTTTATTACGGAGACAAAACAAAAAGATATTTTTTCCCAAAACTTTGTGCCGCGCACACACATTTGCGAACATGTATGCATGATTTTTTGTATTTTTTTGACACTATAAAACATGCCTAAAATGCATTTTTTGAAAAGTGGGTGCATATGCCCATGCGTGCAGTACGTGCCTCTCGTGCGGGTGAGTTTAAGCTCTCTTCATATCATTGCCACATGCATATGCTCTTTTTTTAGTGTGTGTGCGTGTGTGTGCATATAAGACAAAATGATATTGTAAGCATAGATTTCATCTAAATTTGACTTCACAAAATGCTTTGTGGCTCAAATCTTTCATCCGATTTAAAACCTGTTTTCACCGTTAAATCTGTCGAGGCGATAGCTTCAAAACTAGATTTCATGTTGGTATGTTTTGATGTCTTTTTTTATTCAAAGTTACCTCACCGGCACCCCTCAAACCCAACCCAAATTTGGGGCGGGTATGGGAGGCTCGGACGTGCCCATCGGACCATCCCACCCTGGTCCATCTGGACCCCACACATATCCCCACCTAGACAAACCCTAGACCGCAGTCAAACCACACTCCATTCCACTTGCCGTCTGCTCCTCTCCTCGTCCCCCTTTCGATCCAATGTCAAGCTCCGGCAGCGCACCGTCCGATGGCGATGACCCCGTCGACTGGGAGTCGTTGTTGCTCGAGACGGAGGCGGACCATGAGGAGGAGCTCGTCGTCCGCATCACACTGCCACGACTCCGACGGTCCCCACGGCTTCGATGACACACCTCACGCCGACACATACACAGAGGGCCATAATTGCAACGGCGACTGCAAGGGACCGACGTGGAAGTGGTGATGTCTCAGTGTCGCTCTCGCTTCCATATTAGTTTTTAGTTAATTTAGTTTTTATCTATGCTGCGACGATGAACTAAATCTTTTGATCCGATGAACCGTGTTTATATGCTCGTATGGAATTTAGGTTGAAGTATGTTTATCTATATGTGTATATGATCGACATTTGTAGTTTCTCACGTAGCATGGATAGCACGGTTTTGAGGGGTCAGATTTGAGATACCCGATTATGGACGTGCCATACGAAGGTTGACCGGCCACTGTCTGCGGATGCATCTGTGGACGTTTAGGGGGCTGGTTTTGCTATATCTGGCTGTAGAAGCTCTAATGGATGATTTTGTATAGACTTTGCTTCATTTAAATGAAAAATGGAATATGGCGTGATACCTTCATTCTAAAAAAATACCAGCAAAAATCCCGCTGCTGTAAGAGAAGAACAACATGTTTCCTACACTTTCATCATGTAATTCTGTACACTATGACTATCCGGCATCGTTTGAGACTTCGGGTCGTTTCATTCCCCAGCATCCATTAGCCTGCACACCCTGCCTTCTCGCAGCCCGACCAGAACGCCCGGAGCTCTTGGGCCAACTCCTCCTCCCTGCCGAACACCACCGTCCGGTGGTCGCGTCCGGCCACGACACGCAGCTCCGCGTGGGGGAGCTTCGACTTCAGGTGGCGGCTGCTGCACTCGACCGGGACCACCTGGTCTACGTCGCCATGGACGACCGTCACCGGCACCCCGGCCGCCGCCAACGCCTCCAGGTTCCGGTCCTGCGCCCTCGCCCCGCCGCAGATCACGTTGTGCATCGTGTGCCACGCCGAGTGGTGCGTGTGCCTCGTCAGGTCCCTCACCACGATGTCCACGCCGCTGCACGCACGCACGGACGAACATGAAGCGCATGCATGAGCAAAGCAGGCAGAGCAATCCATGCAGACATGCGCGTTCATGGCTGAGCCCTGGATTGATCAAGTTAAATTCGTGGTTGGTTTAGTTACCTCGTGCGCGTGAGGATCTTGATGAGCCACTCCCAAAACCGGTGGTTCTTGCAGACGACGAAGCAGATGGTCCTCCCGATGTGCTCGTACCAAGACATCACCGCCGAGCCGAACAGCAATGGCGGCCAGAGCTTCTTCTCGGCGAGCCTGCGCAGCGCCACCTGGCTCGCCCTCTCCTCGCACGGCAGGAAGTACGGCTGCAACCAACACGACGCGATCCATCCATTAAGCAGAAAGTACATCTCAGAATAATGCAGAGCTCTGATCGAGTGCGCGGCGTACGTACCGGGGCGACGAGCGTGACCGATTTGACCCGCGCTGGGTGCTTGGCGGCCAGGGCGATGGCGATGGTGCAGCCCATCGAGTGGCTGACGAGGTGGAAGGAGCTCAGGTGGAGCGGATCGATGAGGCTCCGCTCGATGGCCTCGACGTGGTCTCGCAGCGTGTACGCGCAGTTCGCCGGCTTGGGGCTGTCGCCGAAGCCGAGGAGATCCACGGCGATCAGCCTGCGGTGGTTCGCGGCGGCGGGTTCGGGGAACACGGTCTGCGCCCAGAAGGAGGAGGAGGACGTGAAGCCGTGGATGAAGATGGCGTCCTCTCCGCGGCCACTCTCGCTCCGCGTCTCCTCTGCACCTGTGAAGTAGCAGGCGTTAATGTCGTCGTCACGCACGGCATGGCAGATCATGGCGGCGACGTTCATGCGCGCACACACGCGGATTCTGTCGGTCGAGCACACGGACACGAACCTTTCTTGGGCGCCGTCGGCTCCTGCAGGACGAAGTGCAGCCGGTCGCCGCCGTTGCTCCGCCACGCGCCGCACTTCCCGCAGCCGCAGTCGGACCACCTCGGGCTCCGCGCCTTCGCCGGCGACGCGTCCTCCTTCCTCCTCGTCCCCCCGCCGACCGCCCCGAGGAGCCGCAGCAGCGCGTCCCGGCACGCGCTCCTCCGGACGTACAATGTGTCGGACACCCCGTCGTCCTCCTCCTCCCCCGTCTCCGCCGCCGCCTTGCCCCGGCTCCGGTGGCAGTAGCAGCTGACGGGGCTCTCCTCCAGGAAGCCGTCGAGGACGCCGTACACGAGGCAGAGGAGCACGTCGACGACATCCAGGACCGCGAACACGGTGGCCGCGAGAGCCGCCATCGCCGCCCTCGGCCATTCCGCGGGGCACGGCATGAGATCTGCGAGCGCGGCCATCGTGAGTCCGTGAACGATCGGAGGGTGGTGGGTGGCGCGAAGGGCTTAAGTGGATGCGAGTCGTGCGGCTGGAAAGGCGCGGCGCTTGTGCGCGCCGCTGCTCCACGTCGCGGCGTTGGCGCGTGTGCCGGGACCAAATCCCCGAGCGTTCGGGCGACTCGTCGTGCCGGCGGCTTCCTGTTTGGTCGAGTCGACGGCGACGGGTCACCGGAATGTTCACGTGTGCTCGGCCGTCGGCTACGATTCACCGGAAACTTTTCTAGATTCTGTGAAAGTTCAGCCGTCCCGCGTCAACATCCCGTGGCACGGGGCACGTCCTCGGCGCGGGGCACGAACGTTCTGGCACCACCTACGACGAGGACGACACGGCAGAGCGGAGCGGCGTCTCCATTTCCACATCCATCCTTGGATTCCTCGACGGCGACGTGCGTGCGCTCGTGCATACATGGCCATGAAAACAACACGACTAATCTCGGTCATCGATTCAACGACGTGAATTGCTTCAATGGCAAGCGTTCGTGCTCGTGCATGAAGGTTCTAGATACATATGTGTAAGAGCAAAATCATATTGATTCTCAAATAATAAAACGTGAATGTTACTCAAGTAATTAACATCCTACCCAGTTTTAATGTGCAATTGATGGTATCTTGGCAAATACTCCCTTCGTCGCAAAAAGCTTGCTTTAGATTCGTCTAAGATACGAATGTATCTAGGAACGTTTTAATGCTACGTTCATCCATTTGTAGTCAAATCTAAGACAAACTTTTTGAAACGAAGGTAATACGTATTAACACGCAATTAATATCCTACCTAATATGAGTGTGCATTGCAGTTACACACTCAGGGCCCGAATGCCCTAGCTCCGTCGAAGCAACTTCATGAAGAAGGCCCACCTCTGCTGCAAAATGGAGAGGCGGCCAAAACGCAGCTTCATGACATGACAGAGCGAGGAGTTTGGTAATTACCTAGGGAATCCCACCACTAAGTCAAAAAAATGTTTCGCAAAGGAATAGCTCGTCCCCTCACGCATATGACCCGCTCGCTTGTACCACATCTCGTGCGCTGCAGCCGACCCTCACTGTCGTCGTGCCCTTCTCCACCTCGCTCCCGCGTTGCTACCTCCTACGCGTCGCTTCGCCGTGGCCATGGGTGCCCTCATGCACCTAGACCTGCGCCGCCAACTCTGATGCCCATTGCCCTCAACCCTCCTCTATCTCGCTCCCTCGTCGTTCCCTCCTTCCTCTGCCCCTTTTTTTCCTACATGCCTTCTGATGCTTGCCTCGATGTGTCGCCACCCTACTCCTCCGCAACGAGACGTGCAAACCCTACCCAGCCCTCTGAACGGAGGTGGAAGAAGGGGTTACAACCGTTTGGATGGTGAGACGTGGAGGCATAGCGTCTGTCTACGACTTTTCATTCGAAATGGATCTGCAACCCAATTTTCTTTCCACCCCGAACATGTCTTCTGTGGTATATTTCGGCTACCAATCCATGGTCTGGATCGAGAACTTATTTAACAGCGCTCACTGCAGCGCCTAGTGGGCCAGCCCACGAACGCCCGGCGCACTGAACAGTATTATAGCGTGACCCCCCCCCCCCCCCCCACACACACCCACCCACAAAGAAGTGGTTGTCACGAGGAATAAAACTCATGCCGCTACGTCCTTGGAAGTTTTTAGCTAACCACTAGAGCTTCTGAATGCTAGTGACTGATAACAACGCGAAAAGTTAAAAAAACATTGTAGCCGCGCTATTTCTTGCATAGTAAATTACCGTGTCGCTTACATTTTGAATAATTAACCAGTTGGAAAAAATCATCAACTTTTGAAAAAAAAATCATCATTTTTTTAAAAATATTATGAATTTTAAAAAAAGTTCACAAAAGAGGGGGAAGTTCATCAATTTTGATAAAAAAATCCATCGAATTTACAAAAATGATCAAATTTTGAAACAAGTTCACAAATTTTAAAAAGTTCGTCAATTTTGAAAAAATTCTTTATTTGAAAAATAATAATAAATTTGAAAAAAAAACAGCAGGAAAACCGGCCAAAACAAAACAAAACAAAAGTAAAACCAAAATAGGTTCACATAGGTAAAACCGTGTAATATTTGAAGTAAAATAAATGAGGTAACTGGACACAACAGGAAAGTTGCCAAGTTGATTTAGAGAAGCTGGAAGACTTTCGAGCTGGTAGCTTCTATACATCGCTTGTAGGGACGCAAGAGCTCGCCTCGCCTACAGCAAAGGCATATTTGGGCCGGCCATGAAGGAAACTATTACAAGCCAACACTATTTTGTGTTCGCTTCGCACGATGGCAAATCCATCTGCTCGAAAAAAATTGTCTCAAAAAAAAAATCTGCTCGAAAAAATAACGATCTCGACACAATGGTGCACTTTCTTCAACGCACATAACGGTTTGATCTGCAATACGTGATCAAAATAAAATAGCAGGAAAATTTCTTTAGATAAATTACTCACTACTTTTATGTGTCTAATTTTAAAAGGTAGAGGCGAAAAATGTTGTGAACTTTTAAAAGCGTGTTCAAGCAATTTTAAAATGTTTCATGTATTTCTAAAAGTGTTCTTTTTACTTTTGGAAATGTTCATAAAATTTTAAAAAATGTTCATGCATTTTAAAAACTATTATGTATATGTGTATGTATGTATGTGTATATATATGTGTGCATTTTAAAATTAGTTAAACACATGCTAAAGAATTTTTAATAGACAATGAACATTTTTTATTATGCAAAAACACCATTTAACACAAAAATTAGTTTTTCTCAAGTATCCAATGAACACTTTTAATTAATCACAAGCATTTTTTAATACATGATAAATATTTTTAGTACACAATAAATATTTTTTAAGTAAAGGGTGAAAACTTTAAATACAAGGTGAGCATTTAATACACAATGAACACTTTTTAAATACCCGATGAGCATTTTTAATACACCGCAAACATATTTTAATACACAATGAATATTTTTATGTATAAGATGAACATTGTTTGATACATGGCGATTATTTTTGCTACACTATGAACACGTTTTAAATACCCACTGAATATTTTTAACACACCATAAACTTTTCGAATACGTGATAAAATATTTGTTAATACACAATGAACATTTTTACGTAATATAAGATGAAATTTTTTAATATACAACGAATAATTTCTAATGCATAATAGATTTTTTAAGATACAAGATGCAAAAATAAGGGGACAAGAAAAAATAAAAAGAAAAGAAAAAACATAAATTGAAACATTTTGGAAAGAACAAAATGGAAAAAGAAAAGAAAAAACATAAATTGAAACATTTTGGAAAGAACAAAATGGAAAAAGAAAAGAAAAAGGAAATTAACAATAAACAATTTAAAAATTGAAAATAAAGTAAAGGAGAAGCAAAACCATTAAAAATAGAAAATAAATTAAAGGAGAAGCCAGAACAGACTGGAAACACACTTTTTCTTAAAACACAGCATACACCGGCTTTCCGGAAAAACAACACACCGAAACAAAAGGAAAATAGATTCTACTGGTCCTAACCCAGTGGAGGAGAGCAGGCGAGCCCATGCTACATATCGCAGCATGCGTGATATATAACGTTGCACTTTCGAGCGGGCCCTTAAACTCAAGCAATGAATGACGTCCAGCACTTTAAGCAGACAATTTTGGATCTAGTTAATCTTTGGGGAGCAACTAGTTAACGAGCACTCCTTCGAGAGCCTCGCAACGATCACTCGCGGATGGGCTGAGAGCGCGCCACTTAGCGCGCTCTCAGCCGCCGCCATGTGTCGCACTTTGGGCGCTCCCTCCAAATTTTGTTTTTTTTTATTTTTCCACACGCGTTTTCGGCTTTTTTAAGCGGATTTTTAACTTTTTAGTTTTCCACCGGTCTTCTTTAGCTTTTGGACAAAAAAATTACACGAAAAAACATGCTTTTTTTTTTGCTTTCGTGAAAGGCACGGTTTTGCTTCCGCGAGAGACACGGTTTTACTTTTCACGAGAGGCACGGCCGTGTCTCTCGGAAACGAAAAAAAACATGTTTTCTGTTTTTTTTTTCTTCCGCGAGAGGCAAGGTTTTGCTTCCGCGAGAGGCACTGTTTTGCTTTCGTGAGAGGCACGGCCGTGCCTCTCGAAAACGGAAAAAAAATACGTGTTTTCTGTTTTTTTTCCTTCCGCGAGAGGCACGGCCGTGCCTCTCGGAAAACAGAAGAAAAAAATATTTTATGTTTTTTTCCTTCCGCGAGAGGCACGGTTGTGCTTTCGCAGGAGGCACGGCCGTGCCTCTCTCGAAAAGGGAAAAAACCGTGCTCCCGGTACGTTTTTTTGTCCGGTTTATTTCGTGAAAAAAATTCATCAAAACTTATCAACATTGATCTAGTTTTGAAGATCTCGACGCGATGAATCCAATGGTGAAAACGGTTCGAGATTTGAACGCACGGTTTAAGAGGTAAAACGTTTTGAATAAACGGATCTACGAAAAAAGAGAAAACTCCCAGGTTGCGACAAGTGGCGCAGATGCAGGGCACCACTTATCACAACCTAAAGAGGTGAGAGTGATCTTTGCAAGGAATACTCCTCAATTAGTGATTTTCGTAATCTTTGATGGGAGCAACTAATTAAGGGGTACCCCTTCGGAAGAGGGAGGACTCGGCGGGCACTTTTGATGGGTTCAGAGCGTGCCACTTAGTACGCCCTACCACGGCCACGTGTGTGGCATTGGTCGCACCCCTCATGAGCACGTTTTTTTTCTCTTTCTACAGAAATTTTCAAGGTTTTTTCGTGGTTTTGAGTTATCGAATTATGCTTGTTTTTTCTTAAGTTTTTTCTCGTAAAAAAATCAATTATTTTATACACTTTTCTCGCATGAAGCACAACTTATGCTTTCAGAGAAGGAAAAAAACAAAGTTGTGCCGCTGTAAGAATTACAGTTGTGCTTTTCGAAAAGAAAAGCACAATTGTGACACAGAAAATAACCGTGCCTCTCGAAAAGGAAAAACGAACATCGTTCTGCTTACTGAAAAAAGGAAAAACGCAAAATGGACTTCGCGTCATCAAGGGAAAAGCACATTTGTGCTTTCCCAAAAAGTGAAAAAGCACAACCATGCATCTGGGTTCCTTTTTTCTGGTTTTCTTTTTTTTTTTTTCCGATTTTTGTCTCTAGTTTATTGTTCATTTCCAGTTTTTTTGTAACAAAAAATCATTGAAACCTATTAACATGGGACTAGTTTCGAAGATCTCGACGTGAGAAATCCCACAGTGAAAACGGTTCGTGATTTGGACGCATGGTTCAAGAGATAAAACATTAAAAAAGTCTACGAAAAAGGGAAACTCCTAGGTTGCAACAAATGGCGCGCATGCAGTGTGCCACTTGTCTGTTGGGAAACATTGCATGGAAAACAAAAAAAAATTACACACACGCAAGATCTATCCATAAAGATGCATAGCAACGAGAGGGGGAGATCATCTACATACCCTTGTAGATCGCTAAGCGGAAGCGTTTATCACGCGGTTGATGTAGTCGTACTCTTCGCGATCCGATCACGATCCAACCGATCTAGTGCCGAACGGACGGCACCTCCGAGTTTAGCACACGTGCGGTTCGATGACGTCTCCTCCTTCTTGATCCAGCAAATGTGAGAGGAGAAGTAGATGGGATCACAACCAACACGACGGCGTTGTGGTGATGGTGGTGGTGGAGCATCGACAGCGCTTCGCTAAGCGTCGCCGGGACGAGGCGGTGGAACTACGGAGTAACGGGAGAGAGAGGGGCACCAAGGGCTTGGTGTGTCCTCTTGGGGCGCCCCCTCCCCTCTATATATAGGTGGAGGGGCGTGGGAAACAGCCCCTCCAAGCCCTAGGGCGCAGCTAAGGGGGAGAGGACTTGGACTCCAAGTCCAATCCTATTCTTACTAGGACTCCTTCCTTTTTGCCTTCCCTTGGCTTCCCTAGCCACATGGGCTTTTGAGGACTTGGTGCGCCTAACCCAATAAGGCTAGGGCGCCTCTCCACAGCACATGCTAGCACTTGGGTCGTGGTGAACCCACTTGTGGACTTCCGGACCCCTCCGGAATCCTCCGGAACCTTCTGGAAGCTTCCCGGTACAATACCGAAAAAACTGCACCTTTTTCCGGAACCCAAAATATGACTTCCCATATATAAATCTTTACCTCTCGACCATTCCGAGACTCCTCGTGATGTCCGGGATCTCATCCGGGACTCCGAACAACATTTTGTTACCACTTATCAAATATCCCAATACTACTCTAGCGTCAACGAATGTTAAGCGTGCGACCCTACGGGTTCGGGAATTATGTAGTCATGACCGAGACACCTCTCTGGTCAATAACCAATAGCGGGACCTGAATGCCCATATTGATTCGTACATATTCCACGAAGATCTTTTATCGGTTGAACCTTTATGACAACATACGTAATTCTCTTTGTCTGTCGGTATGTTACTTGCCCGAGATTCGATCGTCGGTATCTCTATACCTAGTTCAATCTCGTTACCGGCAAGTCTCTTTACTCGTTCCGTAATACATCATCTTGCAACTAACTCCTTAGCCACTTTGCTTGCAAGCTTCTTGTGATGTGTATTACCGAGAGGGCCCAGAGATACCTCTCCGATATACGGAGTGACAAATCCCAATCTCGATTCACACTAACTCAACAGACACCTTCGGAGATACCTGTAGAGTATCTTTATGATCACCCAGTTACGTTGTGACGTTTGATAGCACACAAGGTATTCCTCCAGTATCCGGGAGTTGCATGATCTCATGGTCGAAGGAACATGTATTTGATATTAAGAAAGCAGTAGCAATAAACTGAACGATCATATGGTATGCTAACGGTTGGGTCTTGTCCATCACATCATTCTCCTAATGATGTGATCCCGTTATCAAATGACAACACATGTCTATGGTTAGGAAACCTTAACCATCTTTGATCAACGAGCTAGTCTAGTAGAGGCATACTAGGGACACGATATTTGTTTATGTATTCACACATGTATTTAAGTTTCCGATCAATACAATTCTAGCATGAATAATAAACCTTTATCATGAATAAGGAAATATAAAATAACAACTTTATTATTGCCTCTAGGGCATATTTCCTTCAGTCTCCCACTTACACTAGAGTCAATAATCTAGTTCACATCACCATGTGATTTAACACTCATAGTTCACATCGCCATGTGACCAACACCCAAAGAGTTTACTTGAGTCAATAATCTAGTTCACATCGCCATGCGATTAACACCCAAAGAGTACTAATGTGTGATCATGTTTTGCTTGTGAGAGAAGTTTAGTCAATGGGTCTGCCACATTCAGATCCGTATGTATTTTGCAAGTTTCTATGTCTACAATGCTCTTCATGGAGCTAATTGCTCCCACTTTCAATACGTATCCAGATTGAGACTCAGAGTCATCTGGATCAGTGTTAAAACTTGCATCGACGTAACCCTTTACGACGAACTCTTTATCACCTCCATAACCGAGAAATATTTCCTTAGTCCTCCTAGATAACTAAGGATAATTTTGACCGTTGTTCAGTGATCTACTCCTAGATCACTATTGTACCCCCTTGCCAAACTCATGGCAAAGTACACAATAGGTCTGATACATAGCATGGCATACTTTATAGAACCTATGACTGAGGCATAGGGAATGACTTTCATTCTCTCTCTATCTTCTGCCATGGTCGGGTTTTGAGTCTTACTCAACTTCACACCTTGCAACAAAGGCAAGAACCCTTTCTTTGACTAATCCATTTTGAACTTTTTCAAAATCTGGTCAAGGTATGTGCTTTGTGAAAGTCCTATTAAGCGTCTCGATCTATCCCTATAGATCTTGATGCCCAATATATAAGTAGCTTCACCGAGGTCTTTTATTAAAAACTCTTATTCAAGTATCCTTTTATGCTATCCAGAAATTCTATATCATTTCCAATCAATAATATGTCATCCACATATAATATCAGAAATGCTACAGAGCTCCCACTCACTTTCTTGTAAATACAGGCTTCACCATAAGTCTGTATACAACCATATGCTTTGATCACCTCATCAAAGCGTGTATTTCAACTCCTAGATGCTTGCATCAGTCCATAGATGGATCGCTAGAGCTTGCACACTTTGTTAGCACCTTTAGGATCGACAAAACCTTTCTGGTTGTATCATATACAACTCTTCTTTAAGAAATCCATTAAGGAATGCAGTTTTGACGTCCATTTGCCAGATTTCATAAAATACGGCAATTGCTAACATGATTTGGACAGACTTAAGCATCGCTACGGGTGAGAAAGTCTCATCGTAGTCAACCCTTTGAACTTGTCAAAAACCTTTTGCTACAAATCGAGCTTTGTAGACAGTAACATTACCATCAGCGTCCGTCTTCCTCTTGAACATCCATTTATTCTCAATGGTTTGCCGATCATCGGGCAAGTCCACCAAAGTCCACACTTTGTTCTCATACATGGATCCTATCTCAGATTTCATGGCCTTAAGCCATCTGTCGGAATCTGGGCTCATCATAGCTTCTTCATAGTTCGTAGGTTCGCCATGGTCTTATAATATGACTTCCAGGACAGGATTACCGTACCACTCCGGTGCGGAACGGGTTCTGGTCGACCTACGAAGTTCTGTAGTAACTTGATCTGAAGTTTCATGATCATCATCATTAGCTTCCTCTCTGGTTGGTGTAGGCATCACGGGAACGGTTTTCTGTGATATGCTACTTTCCAATTCGAGAGAAGGTACAATTACCTCATCAAGTTCTACTTTCCTCCCACTCATTTCTTTCGAGAGAAACTCCTTCTCTAGAAAGGACCCAAACTTAGCAACAAAAATCTTGCCTTCGGATCTGTGGTAGAAGGTGTACCCAATAGATTCTTTAGGGTATCCTACTATCCTATGAAGACGCACTTCTCCGATTTAGGTTCGAGCTTATCAGGCTGAAGCCTTTTGACATAAGCGTCACATCCCCAAACTTTAAGAAACGACATCTTAGGTTTCTTGCCAAACCATAGTTCATATGGTGTCGTCTCAACAGATTTAGATGGTGCCCTATTTAACGTGAATGCCTAACCCCAAAACGATAGTAGTAAATCGGTAAGAGACATCATAGAACGCACCATATCTAATAAAGTATGGTTACGATGTTCGGACACACAATTACGCTATGGTGTTCCAGGTGACGTGAGTTGTGAAACAATTCCACATTGTTTTAAATGAAGACCAAACTCGTAACTCAAATATTCGCCTCCGCGATCGGATCGTAGAAACTTTATTTTCTTGTTACGATGAGTCTCAACTTCACTCTGAAATTCTTTGAACTTTTCAAATGTTTCAGACTTGTGTTTCATCAAGTAGATATACCCATATCTACTCAAATCATCAGTGAATGTGAGAAAATAACGATACCCGCCGCGTGCTTCAATACTCATCGGACCGCATACATCGGTATGTATTATTTCGAATAAGTCATTAGCTCGCTCCATTGTTCCGGAGAACGGAGTTTTAGTCATCTTGCCCATAAGGCATGGTTCACAAGTATCAAATGATTCATAATCAAGTGATTCCAAAAGTCCATCCGCGTGGAGTTTCTTCATGCGCTTTACACCAATATGACCTAAACGGCAGTGCCACAAGTATGTTGCACTATCATTATCAACTTTGCATCTTTTGGCATCATTATTAGGAATATGTGTATCACTACGATCGAGATTCAATAAACCATTCACATTGGGTGTATGACCATAAAAGGTTTTATTCATGTAAATAGAACAACAATTATTCTCTGACTTAAATGAATAACCGTATTGCAATAAACATGATCCAATCATATTCATGCTCAACGCAAACACCAAATAACATTTATTTAGGTTCAACACTAATCCCGAAGGTAGAGGGAGTATGCGATGGTGATCTTATCAACCTTGGAATCACTTCCAACACACATCGTCACCTCGCCCTTAACTAGTCTATGTTCATTTTGCAATTCCTGTTTCGAGTTACTAATCTTAGCAACTGAACCGGTATCAAATACCCAGGGGCTACTATGAACACTAGTAAAGTAAACATCAATAACATGTATATCAAATATACCTTTGTTCACTTTGCCATCCTTCTTATCCGCCAAGTATTTGGGGCAGTTCCGCTTCCAGTGACCATTTCCTTTGCAGTAGAAGCACTCAGTTTCAGGTTTGGGTCTAGCTTTGGGCTTCTTCATGGGTGCGGCAACTTGTTTGCTGTTCTTCTTAAAGTTCCCTTTCTTTCCCTTGCCTTTTTTCTTGAAACTAGTGGTTTTGTTAACGATCAACACTTGATGCTCTTTCTTGATTTCTACCTTCGTCGATTTCAGCATCACGAAGAACTTGGGAATCGTTTTCGTCATCCCTTGCACATTATAGTTCATCACGAAGTTCTAGTAGCTTGGTGATAGTGACTAGAGAACTCTTGTCAATCACTATCTTATCTGGAAGATTAACTCCCACTTGATTCAAGCGATTGTAGTACCCAGACATTCTGAGCACATGCTCACTGGCTGAGCTATTCTCCTCCATCTTATAGGCAAAGTACTTGTCAGAGGTCTCATACCTCTCGACATGGGCATGAGTCTGAAATACTAATTTCAGCTCTTGGAACATCTTACATGTTCCATGACGTTCAAAACATCTTTGAAGCCCCGATTCTAAGCCGTAAAGCATGGCGCACTAAACTATCAAGTAGTCATCATATTGAGCTTGTCAAACGTTCATAACGTCTGCATTAGCTCCTGCAATAGGTCTATCACCTAGCGGTGCATCAAGAACATAATTCTGTGCAGCAATGAGGATAATCCTCAGATCACGGACCCAGTCTGCATCATTGCTACCATCATCTTTCAACTTAGTTTTCTCTAGGAACATATCAGAAATAGTGAAGCTATATCGTGAGCTATTGATCTACAACATAGATTTGCAAATACTATCAGGACTAAGTTCATGATAAATTAAGTTCAATTAATTAAATTACTGAAGAACTCCCACTTAAATAAACATCCCTCAATTTATCTAAGTGATACGTGATCCAAATCAACTAACCCAAGTCCGATCATCACGTGAGATGGGGCAGTCATCAATGGTGAACATCTCTATGTTGATCATATCTACTATATGACTCACGTTTGACCTTTCGGTCTCCAGTGTTCCGAGACCATGTCTGTACATGCTAGGCTCGTCAAGTTTAACCCAAGTATTCTGCATGTGCAAAACTGTCTTACACCCGTTGTATGTGAACGTAGAGTCTATCACACCCGATTGAAGGAAATATGCCCTAGAGGCAATAATAATGTTATTATTTATTTCCTTATTTCATGATAAATGTTTATTATTCATGCTAGAATTGTATTAACCGGAAACTTAGTACATGTGTGAATACATAGACAAACAGAGTGTCCCTAGTATGCCTCTACTAGACTAGCTCATTAATCAAAGATGGTTAAGTTTCCTAGCCATGGACATGTGTTGTCATTTGATGAACGGGATCACATCATTAGGAGAATGATGTGATGGACAATACCCATCCGTTAGCTTAGCATGATGATCGTTTAGTTTGTTGCTATTGCTTTCTTCATGACTTATACATGTTCCTATGACTATGAGATTATGCAACTCCCGAATACCGGAGGAACACCTTGTGTGCTATCAAAGGTCACAACGTAACTGGGTGATCATAAAGATGCTCTACAGGTGTCTCCGAAGGTGTTTGTTGGGTTGGCATAGATCGAGATTAGGATTTGTCACTCCGAGTATCGGAGAGGTATCTCTGGGCCCTCTCAGTAATGCACATCATATGAAGCCTTGCAAGCAATGTGACTAATGAGTTAGTTGCGGGATGATGCATTATGGAATGAGTAAAGAAACTTGCCGGTAACGAGATTGAACTAGGTATGATGATACCGACGATCGAATCTCGGGCAAGTAACATACCGATGACAAAGGGAATAACGTATGTTGTTATACGGTTTGACCGATAAAGATCTTCGTAGAATATGTAGGAGCCAATACGAGCATCTAGGTTCCGCTATTGGCTATTGACCGGAGATGTGTCTCGGTCATGTCTACATAGTTCTCGAACCCGTAGGTCCGCACACTTAACGTTCGATGACGATTTGTATGATGAGTTTATGTGATTTGATGACCGAAGTTTGTTCGGAGTCCCAGATGAGATCGGGGACATGACGAGGAGTCTCGAAATGGTCGAGAGGTAAAGATCGATATATTGGAAGGCTATATTCGGACATCGGAAAGGTTCCGAGTGATTTGGGTATTTTTCGGAGTACCGGGGAGTTACGGGAATTCACCGGGAGAAGTAATGGGCCTTATTGGGCCATACAGGAAATAGAAGGCAGCAGCCATGAGGTGGCGCCCCCCCCCCCCCCCCCCCCCCCCCCCCCCCAAGCCGAGTCTGAATTGGACAAGGGGTTGGGGGCACAACCCCCCTCTTTTCCCCTCTCCTTTAGGTGGAATCCTACTAGGACTTGGAGTCCTAGTAGGACTCCCCTCTCCCTTGGCGCGCCCCCTCTAGGGCCGGCCACCTCCTCCCTCCCTCCTTTATATACGTGGGGAGGGGGGCACCCTAGAACACACAAGTTGACAGTTGTCTTAGCCGTGTGCGGTGCGCCCCTCCACAGATTTCCACCTCGGTCGTATCGTTGTAGTGCTTAGGCGAAGCCCTGCGTCGGTAACTTCATCAACACCGTCACCACGCCGTCGTGCTGACGGAACTCTCCCTCGGCCTCAGCTGGATCAAGAGTTCGAGGGACGTCACCGAGCTGAACGTGTGCAGATCGCGGATGTGCCGTGCGTTTGGTACTTGATCGGTTGAATCACGAAGACGTTCGACTACATCAACCGCGTTACTAAACGCTTCCGCTTTCGGTCTACGAGGGTACGTGGACTCACTCTCCCCGCTCGTTGCTATGCTTCTCCTAGATAGATCTTGCGTGATCGTAGGAATTTTTTTGAAATACTACGTTCCCCAACAGTGGCATCCGAGCCAGGTCTATGCGTAGATGTTATATGCACGAGTAGAACACAAAGAGTTGTGGGCGATAATAGTCATACTGCTTACCAGCATGTCATACTTTGATTCGGCGGTATTGTTGGATGAAGCGGCTCAGACCGACATTACGCGTACGCATACGCGAGACTGGTTCTACCGACGTGCTTCGCACACAGGTGGCTAGTGGGTGTCAGTTTCTCCAACTTTAGTTGAATCGAGTGTGACTACGCCCGGTCCTTGTTGAAGGTTAAAACAGCACACTTGACGAAAAATCGTTGTAGTTTTGATGCGTAGGTAAGAACGGTTCTTGCTCAGCCCGTAGCAGCCACGTAAAACTTGCAACAACAAAGTAGAGGACGTCTAACTTGTTTTTGCAGGGCTTGGTATGATGTGATATGGTCAAGACATGATGTGATATAATTTATTGTATGAGATGTTCATGTTTTGTAACAGAGTTATCGGCAACTGGCAGGAGCAATATGGTTGTCGCTTTATTGTACGCAATGCAATCGCCATGTAATTGCTTTACTTTATCACTAAGCGGTAGCGATAGTCGTAGAAGCAATAAGTTGGCGAGACGACAACGATGCTACGATGGAGATCATGCTGGGGCGCCGGTGACGATGGAGATCAAGCCGGGGCGCCGGTGACGATGAAGATCATGACGGTGCTTCGATGATGGAGATCAAGAGCACAAGATGATGATGGCCATATCATGTCACATATTGAATTGCATGTGATGTTAATCCTTTTATGCATCTTATTTTGCTTAGTACGGCGGTAGCATTATAAGATGATCTCTCACTAAATTTCAAGGTACAAGTGTTCTCCCTGAGTATGCACCGTTGTGAAAGTTCTTCGTGCTGAGACACCACGTGATGATCGGGTGTGATAGGCTCTACGTTCAAATACAACAGGTGCAAGACAGTTTTGCACATGCGGAATACTCGGGTTAAACTTGACGAGCCTAGCATATGCAGATATGGCCTCGGAACACTGAGACCGAAAGGTCGAACGTGAATCATATAGTAGATATGATTAACATAGTGATGTTCACCATTGAAAACTACTCCATCTCACGTGATGATCGGACATGGTTTAGTTGATTTGGATCATGTTATCACTTAGATGATTAGAGGGATGTCTATCTAAGTGGGAGTTCTTAAGTAATATGATTAATTGAACTTTAATTTATCATGAACTTAGTCCTGGTAGTATTTGCAAATTATGTTGTAGATCAATAGCTCGCGTATAGCTCCCCTGTTTTATTTTTGATATGTTCCTGGAGAAAACTAAGTTGAAAGATGACAGTAGCAATGATGCGGACTGGTTCCGTGATCTGAGGATTATCCTCATTGCTGCACAGAAGAATTATGTCCTTGATGCACCGCTAAATGACAGACCTATTGCAGGAGCAGATGTAGACGTTATGAACGTTTAGCAAGCTCGATATGATGACTACTTGATAGTTTAGTGCGCCATGATTCACGGCTTAGAACCGGGACTTCAAAAACATTTTGAACGCCACGGAGCATATGAGATGTTTCAAGAGCTGAAATCGGTATTTCAGACTCATGCCCGTGTCGAGAGGTATGAGACCTCTGACAAATACTTTGCCTACAAGATGGAGGAGAATAGCTCAACCAGTGAGCATGTGCTCAGAATGTCTGAGTACTACAGTTGCTTGAATCAAGTGGGAGTTAATCTTCCGGATAAGATAGTAATTGACAGAATTCTCTAGTCACTATCACCAAGTTACTAGAACTTCGTGATGAACTATAATATGCAAGGGATGACAAAAACGATTCCTGAGCTCTTCGTGATGCTGAAATCAACGAAGGTAGAAATCAAGAAAGAGCATCAAGTGTTGATGGTTAACAAGACCACTAGTTTCAAGAAAAAGGGCAAAGGGAAGAAGGGGAACTTCAAGAAGAATAGCAAGCAAGTTGCTACTCTCGGGAAGAAGCCCAAGTCTGGACCTAAGCCTGAAACTGAGTGATTCTACTGCAAAGGGACTGGTCACTGGAAGCGGAACTGCCCCAAGTATTTGGCGGATAAGAAGGATGGCAAAGTGAACAAAGGTATATTTGATATACATGTTATTGATGTGTATTTTACTAGTGTTCATAGTAGCCCCTGGGTATTTGATACTGGTTCAGTTGCTAACATTAGTAACTCAAAACAGGAGTTGCAAAATGAACAGAGACTAGTTAATGAAGAGGTGACGATGTGTGTTGGAAGTGATTCCAAGGTTGATAAGATCACCATCGCACACTCCCTCTACCTTCGGGATTAGTGTTGGACCTAAATAAATGTTATTTGGTATTTGCGTTGAGCATGAATATGATTGGATCATGTTTATTGCGATAAGGTTATTCATTTAAGTCAGAGAATAATTGTTGTTCTGTTGAAATGAATAAAACCTTCTATGGTCATACACTCAATATAAATGGTTTATTGAATCTCGATCGTAGTGATACACATATTCATAATATTGATGCCAAAAGATGCAAAGTTGATAATGATAATGCAACATATTTTGTGGCACTGCCGTTTGGGTCATATTGGTGTAAAGTGCATGAAGAAACTCCATACTGATGGACTTTTGGAATCACTTGGTACTTGCGAACCATGCCTCATGGGCAAGATGACTAAAACTCCGTTCTCCGGAACAATGGAGCAAGCAACAGATTTATTGGAAATAATACATACTGATGTATGCGGTCCGATGAATATTAAGGCTCGCGGCGGGTATCGTTATTTTCTGACCTTCACAGATGATTTGAGCAGATATGGGTATATCTACTTGATGAAACATAAGTCTGAAACATTTGAAAAGTTCAAAAGAAATTCAGAGTGAAGTAGAAAATCATCGTAACAAGAAAATAAAATTTCTACGATCTGATCGTGGAGGTGAATATTTGAGTTATGAGTTTGGTCTTCATTTGAAACAATGTGGAATAGTTTCACAACTCACGCCACCTGGAACACCACAGTGTAATGGTGTGTCTGAACGTCGTAACCGTACTTTATTAGATATGGTGCGATCTATGATGTCTCTTACCGATTTACCACTATTGTTTTGGGGTTATGCATTAGAGACAGCTGCATTCACGTTAAATAGGGCACCATCTAAATCCGTTGAGACGACACCATATGAACTGTGGTTTGGCAAGAAACCTAAGCTATCGTTTCTTAAAGTTTGGGGCTACGATGCTTATGTGAAAAAGCTTCAACCTGATAAAGCTCGAACCCAAATCGGAGAAAAGTGTCTTCATAGGATACCCAAAGGAGACTATTGGGTACACCTTCTATCACAGATCCGAAGGCAAGATATTTGTTGCTAAAAATGGATTCTTTCTAGAGAAGGAGTTTCTCTCGAAAGAAGTGAGTGGGAGGAAAGTAAAACTTGATGAGGTAATTGTACCTTCTCCCGAATTGGAAAGTAGTTCATCACAGAAATCAGTTCCAGTGATGCCTACACCAATTAGTGAGGAAGTTAATGATCATGATCATGAAACTTCGGATCAAGTAACTACCGAACCTCGTAGGTCAACCAGAGTACGTTCCGCACCAGTGTGGTACGGTAATCCTGTTCTGGAAGTCATGTTACTAGACCATGACGAACCTACGAACTATGAGGAAGCGATGATGAGCCCAGATTCCGCAAAATGGCTTGAGGCCATGAAATCTGAGATGGGATCCATGTATGAGAACAAAGTGTGGACTTTGGTTGACTTGCCCGATGATCGGCAAGCCATTGAGAATAAATGGATTTTCAAGAGGAAGACAGACGCTGATAGTAGTGTTACTATCTACAAAGCTCGACTTGTCGCAAAAGGTTTTCGACAAAGTTCAAGGTGTTGACTACGATGAGATTTTCTCACTCGTAGCGATGCTTAAGTCTATCCGAATCATGTTAGCAATTGCCACATTTTATGAAATCTGGCAAATGGATGTCAAAAACTACATTCCTTAATGGAATTTTTAAAGAAGAAGTTGTATATGATGCAACCAGAAGGTTTTGTCAATCCTAAAGGTGCTAACAAAATGTGCAAGCTCCAGCGATCCATCTATGGACTGGTGCAAGCATCTCGGAGTTGGAATATATGCTTTGATGAAGTGATCAAAGCATATGGTTTTATACAGACTTACGGTGAAGCCTGTAGTTACAAGAAAGTGAGTGGGAGCTCTGTAGCATTTCTGATATTATATGTGGATGACATATTGTTGATTGGAAATGATATAGAATTTCTGGATAGCATAAAAGGATACTTGAATAAGAATTTTTTAATAAAAAGGACCTCGGTGAAGCTGCTTAAATATTGAGCATCAAGATCTATAGGGATAGATCGAGACGCTTAATAGGACTTTCACAAAGCACATACCTTGACAAGATTTTGAAGAAGTTCAAAATGGATCAGTCAAAGAAGGAGTTCTTGCCTGTGTTACAAGGTGTAAAATTGAGTAAGACTAAAAACCCGACCCCGACAGAAGATAGAAAGAGAATGAAAGTCATTCCCTATGCCTCAGTCATAGGTTCTATAAAGTATGCCATGCTATGTACCAGACCAGTTGTGTGCCTTGCTATGAGTTTAGCAAGGAGGTACGATAGTGATCCAGGGATAGATCACTGGATAGCGGTCAAAGTTATCCTTAGTTACCTAAGAGGACTAAGGAAATATTTCTCGGTTATGGAGGTGATAAAAGAGTTCGTCGTAAAAGGTTACGTCGATGCAAGCTTTTACACCGATCCAGATGACTCAAAGTCTCAATCTGGATACATATTGAAAGTGGGAGCAATTAGCTAGAGTAGCTCCATGCAGAGCATTGTAGACATAGAAATTTGCAAAATACATACGAATCTGAATGTGGCAGACCCATTGACTAAACTTCTCTCACAAGCAAAACTTGATCACACCTTAGTACTCTTTGGGTGTTAATCACATGGCGATGTGAACTAGATTATTGACTCTAGTAAACCTTTTGAGTGTTGGTCACATAAGCGATGTGAACTATGGGTGTTAATCACATGGTGATGTGAACTATTGGTGTTAAATCACATGGCGATGTGAACTAGATTATTGACTCTAGTGCAAGTGGGAGACTGAAGGAAATATGCCCTAGAGGCAATAATAAAGTTATTATTTATTTCCTTATTTCATGATAAATGTTTATTATTCATGCTAGAATTGTATTAACCAGAAACTTAGTACATGTGTGAATACATAGACAAACAGAGTGTCCCTAGTATGCCTCTACTAGACTAGCTCGTTAATCAAAGATGGTTAAGTTTCCTAGCCATGGACATGTGTTGTCATTTGATGAACGGGATCACATCATTAGGAGAATGATGTGATGGAAAAGACCCATCCGTTAGCTTAGCATGATGATTCATTTAGTTTGTTGCTATTGCTTTCTTCATGACTTATACATGTTCCTATGACTATGAGATTATGCAACTCCCGAATACCGGAGGAACACCTTGTGTGCTATCAAAGGTCACAACGTAACTGGGTGATCATAAAGATGCTCTACAGGTGTCTCCGAAGGTGTTTGTTGGGTTGTCATAGATCGAGATTAGGATTTGTCACTCCGAGTATCGGAGAGGTATCTCTGGGCCCTCTCGGTAATGCACATCATATGAAGCCTTGCAAGCAATGTGACTAATGAGTTAGTTGCGGGATGATGCATTACGAAACGAGTAAAGAGACTTGCCGGTTACGAGATTGAACTAGGTATGATGATACCGACGATCGAATCTCGGGCAAGTAACATACCGATGACAAAGGGAATAACGTATGTTGTTATGCGGTTTGACCGATAAAGATCTTCGTAGAATATGTAGGAGCCAATATGAGCATCCAGGTTCCGCTATTGGTTATTGAACGGAGATGTGTCTCGGTCATGTCTACATAGTTCTCGAACCCGTAGGGTCCGCACGCTTAACGTTCGATGACGATTTGTATTATGAGTTTATGTGATTTGATGACCGAAGTTTGTTCGGAGACCCGGATGAGATCGGGGACATGACGAGGAGTCTCGAAATGGTCGAGAGGTAAAGATCGATATATTGGAAGGCTATATTCGGACATCGGAAAGGTTCCGAGTGATTCGGGTATTTTTCGGAGTACCGGGGAGTTACGGGAATTCACCGGGAGAAGTAATGGGCCTTATTGGGCCATACGGGAAATAGAAGGCAGCAGCCATGAGGTGGCGACCACCCCCCCCCCCCCCCCCAAGCCCAGTCCGAATTGGACAAGGGGTTGGGGGCGCAGCCCCCCTCTTTTCCCCTCTCCTTTAGGTGGAATCCTACTAGGACTTGGAGTCCTAGTAGGACTCCCTTCTCCCTTGGCGCGCCCCCTCTAGGGCCGGCCACCTCCTCCCTCCCTCCTTTATATACGTGCGGAGGGGGGCACCCTAGAACACACAAGTTGACAGTTGTCTTAGCCGTGTGCGGTGCCCCCCTCCACAGATTTCCACCTTGGTCATATCATTGTAGTGCTTAGGCGAAGCCCTGCGTCGGTAACTTCATCAACACCGTCACCACGCCGTCGTGCTGACGGAACTCTCCCTTGGCCTCAGCTGGATCAAGAGTTCGAGGGACGTCACCGAGCTGAACGTGTGCAGATCGCGGAGGTGCCGTGCGTTCGGTACTTGATCGGTTGAATCACGAAGACGTTCGACTACATCAACCGCGTTACTAAACGCTTCCGCTTTCGGTCTACGAGGGTGCGTCGACTCACTCTCCCCGCTCGTTGCTATGATTCTCCTAGATAGATCTTGCGTGATCATAGGAATTTTTTTGAAATACTACGTTCCCCAACACCGATCATCACGTGGTGTCTCGAAACGATGAACTTTCGCAACGGTGCATACTCAGGGAGAACACTTATATCTTGAAATTTAGTGAAGGGATCATCTTATAATGCTACCGTCGTTCTAAGCAAAATAAGATGCATAAAAGATAAACATCACATGCAATCAAAATATGTGACATGATATGGCCATCATCATCTTGTGCTTTTGATCTCCATCTCCAAAGCATCGTCATGATCTCCATCGTCACCGGCTCGACACGTTGATCTACATCGTTGCGTCGTGGTCGTCTCGACAACTATTGCTTCTACAACTATTGCTAACGCATAGCGATAAAGTAAAGCAATTACATGACGCTTGCATTTCATACAATAAAGAGACAACCATAAGGCTCCTGCCGGTTGCCGATAAATTACAAAACATGATCATCTCATACAATAACGTATATCACATCATGTCTTGACCATATCACATCACAACATACCCTGCAAAAACAAGTTAGACGTCCTCTACTTTGTTGTTGCAAGTTTTACGTGGCTGCTACGGGCTTCTAGCAAGAACCGTTCTTACCTACGGCAAAAACCACAACGGTGATTTATCAAGTTTGCTGTTTTAACCTTCTTCAAGGACCGGCTGCAGTCAAATTTGATTCAACTAAAGTAGGAGAAACAGACACCCGCCAGCCACCTTTATGCAAAACTAGTTGCATGTCAGTCGGTGGAACCGGTCTCATGTACGTGGACATGTAAGGTTGGTCCGGGCCGCTTCATCCCACAATGCCGCCGAATCAAAATAAGATGTTGGTGGTAAGCAGTATGAACATCATCGCCCACAACTTCTTTGTGTTCTACTCGTCCATATCATCTACGCATAGACCTGGCTCGGATGCCACTGTTGGGAAACGTTGCATGGAAAACAAAACAAAAATTACGCACACGCAAGATCTATCCATGGAGATGCATAGCAACGAGAGGGGGAGAGCATCTACATACCCTTGTAGATCGCTAAGCGGAAGCGTTTATCACGCGGTTGATGTAGTCATGCTCTTCGCGATCCGATCATGATCCAACCGATCTAGTGCCGAACGGACGGCACCTCCGAGTTTAGCACACGTGCGGCTCGATGACGTCTCCTTCTTCTTGATCCAGCAAGCGGGAGAGGAGAAGTAGATGGGATCACAACCAACACGATGGCGTGGTGGTGATGGTGGTGGTGGAGCACCGACAGCGCTTCGCTAAGCGTCGCCGGGACGAGGCAGTGGAACTACGGAGTAACGGGAGAGAGAGGGGCGCCAAGGGCTTGGTGTGTCCTCTTGGGGCACCCCTCCCCTCTATATATATAGGTGGAGGGGCGTGAGAAATAGCACCTTCAAGCCCTAGGGCGCAGCTAAGGGGGAGAGGACTTGGACTCCAAGTCCAATCCTATTCCTACTAGGACTCCTTCCTTTTTTGCCTTCCCTCGCCTTCCCTAGCCACATGGGTTTTTGAGGACTTGGTGCGCCTAGCCCAATAAGGCAATAAGGCTAGGGCGCCTCTCCACAGCCCATGCTAGCCCTTGGGTCGTGGTGAACCCACTTGTGGACTTCCGGACCCCTCCGGAATCCTCCGGAACCTTCTGGAAGCTTCCCGGTACAATACCGAAAAAACTGCACCTTTTTCCGGAACCCAAAATATGACTTCCCATATATAAATCTTTACCTCTCGACCATTCCGAGACTCCTCATGATGTCCGGGATCTCATCCGGGACTCCGAATAACATTTTGTTACCACTCATCAAATATCCGAATACTACTCTAGCGTCAATGAACGTTAAGCGTGCGACCCTACGGGTTCGGGAATTATGTAGTCATGACCGAGACACCTCTCTGGTCAATAACCAGTAGTGGGACCTGGATGCCCATATTGATTCCTACATATTCCACGAAGATCTTTTATCGGTTGAACCTTTATGACAACATACGTAATTCCCTTTGTCTGTCGGTATGTTACTTGCCCGAGATTCGATCGTCGGTATCTCTATACCTAGTTCAATCTCGTTACCGGCAAGTCTCTTTACTCGTTCCGTAATACATCATCTTGCAACTAACTCTTTAGTCACTTTGCTTGCAAGCTTCTTGTGATGTGTATTACTGAGAGGGCCCAGAGATACCTCTCCGATACACAGAGTGACAAATCCCAATCTCGATTCACACCAACTCAACAGACACCTTTGGAGATACCTGTAGAGTATCTTTATGATCACCCAGTTACGTTGTGACGTTTGATAGCACACAAGGTATTCCTGCGGTATCCGGGAGTTGCATGATCTCATGGTCGAAGGAACATGTATTTGACATTAAAAAAACAGTAGCAATAAACTGAATGATCATATGCTATGCTAACGGTTGGGTCTTGTCCATCACATCATTCTCCTAATGATGTGATCCCGTTATCAAATGACAACACATGTCTATGGTTAGGAAACCTTAACCATCTTTGATCAACGAGCTAGTCTAGTAGAGGCATACTAGGGACACGGTATTTGTTTATGTATTCACACATGTATTTAAGTTTTCGATCAATACAATTCTAGCATGAATAATAAACCTTTATCATGAATAAGGAAATATAAAATAACAACTTTATTATTGCCTCTAGGGCATATTTCTTTCATTGTCACCACGAGAGAAGGTGTGAGTGACCTTTACAACGTGATTAGTGATTTCGATATTTCCTCCCTGCCCACCACGTCCATCATGAGTATCGCCTCCGCCGCCTCTAACCTCAGCACGATGCCCACCGTCGGCCAGATCCCTCTGGATTCCTTCTTTCCTGGTGACACTTCTTCGTCGTCGTCCTTATCTATCCACAACATTAACATCCTCAGCCACGTTCCCTTCAAGCTAGGCTTCGCCGCCGACAACTACGCCAAGTGGACGGACTCCATGCTCGCCGTCCTCGTCGAGTTCGGCGCTCGTAGCCATGTCGATGAGCAGGGCCTCCCTGCATGACAGACACAAGATGTGGATGTGCATCGATGACATCGTCATCCTCTGGATCTACATCACCATCTCCGAAGAGCTCTTGGAAGAGGTTATTGCTTCCCACAGCACACTCTGCGAGGTCTGACCCAGCTGCGCGCCTTCTTCGATGATGAGCGTGTGTTCGACCCAGCTAAGGAACTCCATGCCACCGTGCCGGATGACATGTCCGTCAACGCCTACGGCTGGCGCCTTGAGGCGTTCATCAATGTCATCATCGACACGGGCGGGCGAGCCCGTCTTCAATCGCGCTCTGACTCTGCAGCTGCTCCGGGGGGTGAGCCCCATGCTCCGGGTCATGGGTACCTCACTGCTCGTCCATGACCCCTTCCCCAGAAAGACGAATAATAATGAAATGGGGCATAAGAATGGTGGAGATGATCGCAAGTGAAGTCTTCAGGGCGACACACGGTTGGAGGATTGGGGCTAACAGATTTATGGCAAGATAAAGCTGATGTGGAGCTTGTTAGCTCTCTGACCCTTCTACTCACACTAGTCGTTGAAGATTTAATTTTTCTTTTGCTGATATCCAAGAACCTATGTTTGTTTCTCTTGTGGCCTTAATATCTCCCTAGAGACCTGACCTGTAGGTATCCTAGGGATATGGCAAGTTTGAACTATTACTTTGGCGGGTCTTCGGATGGATTTTACATATTGATGTCGGCGGATCTCGGCGGCGTGGCGCAGTGGAGACTCGGCGTTCGATGTGCGGAGATGGACTCGCGCAGGAGAAGGACTTTGTCTGACATCATGATGGCGTCGATGGCATAGAGGCCTGGCAAGGTTGGTGCGTTGGTTTCTGCTTTGAAGATTGATTGGTGGAAGATGGCGGTGACGACACATGAGAGTGTGTCGGACCAGTTTGTGCCCCAAACCCAGTATGTGGCTTGGTTGGGGCCTCTGGCTTTAGATGTTAGGCATTTGTGTTATGTTTGTTTGGTATTAGGCTCGAACTATCGGCACCCATTCATTAAGTGGATAGGAGTAGCGGCAGATGTTGGTAAGATTGTGGCTTCAGATTACCTAATGTACTACTTTGTAATGTCTTTGTGAATAATTAATAAAATGGCTGCATGCACCGGTCAGACGCACACGCAAGCAGTGGCGGAGCTAGGCAAAAATGTTTGGGGGGGCCGAAAACACACACACAAAAAAATATCTGTAGTAAGCAACTGCTACTGAGAGAACAAATTTGTTATGTGCATAGTCCAATTCAATCCACCACTTATCAACTGCTGCTGAGAGAAAAAAGAATAGTGCCATCAGCAAACAATTCCCAATTAGATCACATCACACAATGAAATAACGAAAGAAAAACCAGTTTGACTCCTACCGCACAGCATGGTTGATATACAGGCAATGCTTACAGCTTTAGAGATTTCATACAAACTAGCTTTGCCCGCGCGGCGGCACGCCGCGCCCGGTCGATAAGTATGTGTATGTATGCTGTTTTTATTTCGTGTGATGACTTTCGGCCTAAAATAAGAGTTCTATGTGTTAGCGTACGCGTGTGTTCACGTCGTGCGCCTGTGCACGTACGTGCGTTAGTCATGGGTTAAGCCCAAGTGGCCCGAGTCTTAAGGCTGGCTTTGTGTGTATGGTTAGGCATGTACAGCTATATATGGTGTAATCTCCGAATCAATCAATACAGAGAGAATTGCACGAGTTTCCTTTCCCTGCTGTCTTTCCAACTCTAGCACTATGAGCATGAATTTGTAGTCACAAAAGGCAAGTTGTGCACATGAGTAACTCGGAAAGGATACATTTATTATCATCATGAGTGACACATCTTGCAAGATGGAAAATACACATTGCCATGCCGTCCAGGTGCCACAATCAAATGCGCTACATGATACTAATGTTGGATTGTCATTCAGTTTTATTTGATTAATTTGAATTTATGACAAAACTGTATACGGTTAAGACCGCGCAGCGGCATGCCGTGCTTCGCTAATAAGTTTTGGTGTCATTTTCTGTACACATCAAATAGATTTTTGCATGTTGGTTTTTTAATTAGTCTCTTTTTATTTTATTTTTTATTAGGATATTATTTCGTTCTTCGCCAATAAGTTATGGTGCTACTTCTCCCTGATTTCTTCGGTGCGTATTCATCTTCTCAACTCGCAGTGTAGAATCACAAAAAAATGTAAGTGATGCCGCTGCCGATGTAGACCGTAAACCTTACTGAGTATATATTTGTTCATAACTTTATATATATTCAGTGTGTATTCATATTTTCAGAAAATTGTAGGCATATCAGCTACATGTTTGTTCATATATATAGTGGGATGTATAGTGTTGTATCACATGGCGATGCAATAGAGGCAAATATGTAAATACTTATGATGCTTGAAGCGATTTTGAAGTGATATATGTTGGTCTGTACGAATGAAGATAGTTTACTGTCAGTTGTTCATTTTGCGAATTATTTACGAAAACACTAACGCCCACACGTGTGGCAACATTGCAACTCGCCCATACGTCTGGATCACCGTCCAGTTAAATTTGCACGAATCTTGACACATCGAGACAGTTTTCGCATGCCACGTAGGACAAGGCCGGTGTGTGGGTGTTGGAGAGGTCGCCCACACGCCCCACAGCACGCGGTTTACCAGCTGCGCTGTGTGGGCGAACTAGTTTCTGCCCACACAGCCATCACCTAGTCCACGCGCGTGTGGGCGAACTGCTTTTCGCCCACACGACACTCGTACGTTGTTGGATGGCAACTGCAGTTGCGCGTACATGGCAACTAGGTAAACACACATGGCAACTATGATTCGTTGCTAGACGGCAACTGCAGTTACGCGTACGTGGCAATCAGATAAACATACATGGCAACTATGATTAACCACATGTGGCAACTAGGTAAACACACATGGAAACTATTGTTTGACCATATGTGGCAAGTAGTTAATCACACACGACAACTATGGTTTGATTACACGCGGCAACTACCATAAATTAGACATGGCAACTATAGTTAACCAAAACAGAGAGAGTTGTCATGCTTTTACAACTATATTTGCCATCCTGAATAACTACATCTGCCATCCCTGATGGCAACTAAATCGTCATCCCGCGGGTACCTAATATAGCTGCGCCAGGACGTGTGGGCATATTTGCTTCGTGCCACACGCGCGGGGTGGGGATGAGTAGTACTTGTTGGGCGTGTGGCACGAAATAGCTGGGCTCACACGTGTGGGCAATTCTACTGTTCGCCCACACACAGCCTGTGTGGGCTGCCTCCTGCTCATGCCACACACGATGTGTGGGCGGATGTCTATTATGCCACACGTGTGGTGGATATCGGCGTCCATTATTTAATTGTATCCAACGTGTAGAGTGTTTTATGTTAGTATTAACACAAAGTGCATGATAGAATGATTTTGTGAGGGTATCATGATAAAATTATTCGTGGTTAGAACTTTATTGCATGGGATATTCAATACATTCCACGAAAGGAAATTTACATCCTGATGTTGTGTACTAATCTTGGTCATGCGGCGTTCTCTGATAGTTCATATCACTTTTGTTCCCGATTGGTGGACCAATATGATTGGATCCATACATGGTGCCTATCTTGACCCATGTTTATGGCAGAAATCCCAGAGCAAAGTAGTGCTAAAAAACAAAAATAAAAAAAGGTTAACAAAATTATCGTCAATCTATCCAGAGACGCGGCTACGCCAGCCAAGCCGCTCAGTGGAGCGGATGCCCAAGGCACCGCCCTAGTTTTACATGCTCCTTGTTGCCGGTGATGTGACACCCTTGATGATCGGGTGCACCACCACAGACTCCAGGTCGACGGCCACGTCCAGCGAAGCGCGCAACACATTGCCGCTGGCCACCCACGCCACCATGGCATGCAGGTGAAATCTCTCTTCGAACGACTCACTGTGCATCGTGTACCCGTTCAGAAAAGTACATGGGTTGTGTTCATGTAAATCAAATTTAGCGGAAAAAAAACTCTAAAATAGCCATAAATAAGGAACCCATCCAGGTATAGGGAATTTTGAGTGACGAAAAAAGAAACAAACTCCCAATACTTATACGTGTGCGCACTACTTCCTCCGTTCTTTAAAGAGTGTACTTCCAACTTTGTTGGAGAGTCAAATATCTTAAAATTTGACCGAGTTTGTGCAAAAATATATCAATGTTTGTAAAATCAAATTTGTATATGATGAAAATATATTTTATCCTGAATCTAATGCTACTAATTTGATGACATAAATGTTGATGTATTATTATATAAATACGGTCAAACATAAAAAAAGTTTGACTTTCCAATAAAATTGGAAGTACACTCTTTAAAGGACGGAGGGAGTATATAAAAAGAATCATTTCGAGGTCGAGAAAGAGCGAATTAAATGACGACGAAAGCACCACGACCTATATCGTATCAAGAACAACCGTCCCTTCCCTCACAAAAAGAAAAGAACAACCGTCCTCTGTCCTCACCCATGCATGCGCGGTGGATGGATAAAATCATGGACATTTAACAAACAAAAGATGAGCTGCACAAAACAATAACCACTGAACGCACATAGGAAACGTTACACAGCCATATCCCAGTAATTAGTAATTACACATGCCATCACCTTGTAAGGTAGCCTGGGAGCCGTTTACTCAAGACTTCAGGTGTAAAGTGAAACTGGACTTTCTTTCACACAAAAGAAAGACTTTAATTTCATCAAGAAAGTGGCAAACATCTTTACACCAGGAGACCATGCATGGCGATCAATAACGGAAGGGAAAAAATTGTACCAGTTCAAACAAAACACACTTGCAGACTGTGGACTCGTACTTCTAAACCCCCTGCATCCATAAAATAAGCAAACAACATGCGCCCATTAACGCGTTCTCGGTTTCAAGCTCTCACTCGTCATCAATAAGTACGGCACGTCGCCCGACCGGCTCTGCTTGTAGCCGCTGTGCTTGCTGCCGTCGCGCTTCTCGCCGGACTGGTTGCGCTGGTAGTTGCTGTTGCTGCCGTCGCTCGCGTCGGTGTACTGGCCGCGCTGGTAGTTGTTGCTGTTGCTACTGCCGTCGCACGGCTCGCCGGACCGCGGCTGCTGCTGGTTCTGCGCTGCGTCGGACGTCGGTGGGCGCTGCAGGTTCTTGACGTACGCCCAGGCCTCCCGCTGGAAGACCTTGTTCCACCAGTGGTTGACGTTCTTGCGGCGATGGAACGCGGGTGGGAGGCGAGGCGGTGGGCGTTGGGCACGGACACGTTCACCACCATTCCCGTTGTCGTTGCCGGCCGTAGCCACCGCGAGGAGGCCGCGAATGAACCAGCCTCAGGCATCTGCCATGTCATGGACCCCGCACACTTGCATGCTGGTGAGGAGCCGGCAGCTGCTGAGCTTGATGATGTAGGCAGCCACACGAAAGTAGTCGCCCAGCTAACGCGTGCGCGGCGCGCTCGGACCTCGGAGGCGATGGTCATAGCGAAGCACATCCGGAGCTCCTCCACCACGCAGGCCACGGAGGCGAGCTGCGCCATCCACGGCTCGTCCTCCGAAAGTACCTGTCCAACCTCACTCCCTAAAATCGTTGCTGTAGCGCGCTACCGCGCATCTCCCACCCGCCGTCGGCTTCGTCCCACAAACCACCGCCGTCCGCGCGCGTCATCCATTATCGCCGGATGCAGGCCAGCAAGCAAGCTGGTTTCCTCTGCCGTCGACGTTCGCACCTGAGAGGACCTACAGCTCCTCACGGCGGTGATACTGGATGCGGCCTCGCATGTATCGGTGGTGCGCTCGGTCGATGAACCGACCAAGGAGGCTAGGACGAAGGAGGACGCCATCCACGGCAAGTTGTTGAGACGTACGGTCCTGTGAGCTACGGGCCTTGGTAGGCTGCCTCGCGCACTGGGGCGCATGTGCGTCCGTCTTCTGTCGCCGGCTCAAAGTGGAGGTCGTAGCTTGCACGACCACGAAGCCAGCCACCACCGTGGCCCGCACTCGGGATCCACCCGTCGTCGAAGCCTAGGGCCGCGGCCGACCGGCGCGGCTCGACAGCACCGGCGGAGCTAGAATCAAAGTCCTGGGCGGGCCAAGCTAACGGCTGCCAAAATTTTCTTTCAAACATTGTCTAGATTTACCCTTAGGCCTACTCATTTTGCAGCAAAGCTGGGCGGGCCACGGCCCGGTTTTGCTTGCACGTAGCTCCGCCACTGCTCGACAGGCTGAAGCTGCGGCCGATCCTCACCAGGCCCCGACCGGCGCCGCAAAGAAGGTCGACGGTGAGGAGGAGGCCTCGAGCAGCGGCAGCGCGTCGCAGACGGCCAGGACGTGGCGGCGACGGCTGCTACACGTGAAGCCGAGCGGCGGGCTGATGGAGCAGCCTCGCGTGGCGACCACCATGCTACAGAGGTGCCCTCAATGCCGCTAAGCACCACCACACCATCGTCGCCGCGCTCCGGCGCGCCTGGCTCGACGACACGACCGGCTCAGGCCGCCACCCTGCCCATCCCGCTGTCGCTCTCGGCGAATCGTTGCTGGTGGAAGTTGTGGAGAATTGAGAAAGATGGAGATGCAGCTACGTCAATGGAGATGGGGAGAATGCCCTTGATTGAAGGCTGGGGGGCTTTTTATAGGTGTACAAAGGCGGTGGAGGATCTGATAGGATCCTTTCTTCCCAGGGCCTTCGAGATAGCACGATTCAAGGGCGGCAAGGCGGCGGCCGCCGCATCGGGAATTGAGAATTAAATATAACACTGTTGCTAAGTCTCAGTCGAACGAGACTTCGTTATGTCTCAGTCGATACTATCTTCTTTTTTTTGCATGGAGATTCGTGCAAAAATTTGTTTTCAGTTTTTTTTTCTTTCTTACATGCTATATCACTTGACTGAGACTTGGTTAAGTCTCAGTCGACTGAGACCTAGACACACCCTAAAGATAATATCAGAAAGGAAACCTCCAGACAACCGCATGCTCAAGAAAGAGCGAAGAGGGAGGCGACTTGAGGCTTCCAGAGCTCGGCCCGATCCCGGACTCTCGTCGCCGGTGACGCCAGTCGGGGAGAAGATGGGAGAGGAGCTCGAAGCGCTTATGTAGATACTAGTTATAGCCTAGATGTTTCCTTAGAGGAGTCTGGCTATATGCCAGAGTGGCGCTATGCCGATGGGGAGCGAGGCGCCGGCGCGTGCGAGCAGCGTCCGATGCCTAGCAGAGGGGCTCTTGCTGGTGGTGATGGCGCGGAGCCACTGGCCGCCGGCAGGGTCACCCATGCCACTCCCCTTAATAAGCTCGCTTTTGGTGTCCTGATGTGGCGGAGGAAATCTGCCTCTTCCTTTGCGAGTCAGGCCGTCATGGAGGCGGATGGCAAGCGAAGGGAAGGTGAAGATCCGGAAGCTGTCAAGGGGATTGGAGCTCATCATCGGCGGTGGTTGCAGGGAGGCGCTGGCGCCTGCTACGGCGGTCGAAGGCCGGCTTTCCTCGACGACCCGTCGATTCTTCTGGTCGAATGGCGACATCTTCTCTTCCTCACGGCCATGGAGTCACATGGGAGGCAGCGCGGCTTCAGAATGGAGTCCACGGCGGCTGGCCGTGGTGGTCTCGGCGGCCCAAGTGGTGCCGTCCCCGGTGCCGGCGAGATTTGCGCCGTTCTGGATTCGTATAGGACCCGATTGCAATTTCTGGTTGACTTCTGGGGTCCTCTCTGCTTATTTCAGGGACTTCTTTGTAATTTCAGTTTTCTTCAGGGTCCTGTAGTTCACTGCTTTGTAATCCTTCAGTTTACTAAATAATACATCTGGGTCCTCTCAGGCCCTTCTCTGTTAAAAAAAAATGCATGCGGAGGAAGCAATCAAGCAACGCAAGTCACAGGAGCCGGGCCCACCACATGCAGATTTCCAACAAACAGACGTGGTCAAATCAAACATATGCAAAAACTGACACAGCAAAAAGAATGTTGCATATTTCCTACGAAATCGCTAACTGCACCCAGAATTGCACCCGGCCATATCCCCAGTAAATAGCGTGTCGCCTCCCGATTGGTCAGATTTTCACTGGTAGAAAAAAGTCAAAAATACAGGGTAAATCAAACCTAGCCAGGTTTAGTGCTAGAGCTACACGGTGATGAAGCAACCACGTTCAAAAAATTTGCAAAACAAACGTACGGCCACACATGGGTTTCTACCCCGCCACGTCCCAAAGAAATGCACGCGTCAAAAAACCGAATAATATGGCGTTGGAAAGCTGCTGCAAATCCGCTCTTTCCACATGTAGAAAGTTTTCTCTAATTCCATATGGTTAAAGAATAATTTGAAAAATCATAGAATTTCGCAAACCGAACAGCCGAGTTCGTATTTTCGATGTCGTTTCTAAATGGCTAATCCAATTGAGGCAAATGATATGGCGTTGGAAAGCTTATGAAAATGCGCTACTTTTTCATGTTCAAAGTTTTTTCTAATTTTGAACGGTTGAAAAGTAATTTAGAAAACGGTCCAAGTTCCACCAAGCTCGTATTTTTGAGTTAATTTTTAACCTACGTCCGAATCCAGCAAATGATATGGCGTTGGAAAGCTTGAGGAAATGCGAAACTTTTTGGTATATATTGTTTCTCCCAATTCCTTACGGTTTTAAGTCAATTTTGAAAATGGCTAAAAACGTTTTTTGGCCGTAATTTCTACAAACTTTATCGGAATGGGGCAAATAATATACTGTTGAAAAGCCATGGAAAATACAAAACTTTTTCATGTAGATGGTTTTCTCTGATTCCTAGCCGTTTTCAAGTAATTTCGAAAGCGGCCAGATCATGCGGTCTGCCTTTATCGCGAAACAGATTCTTTAAAAACGCACCGCATGAAGAACTTGAACTTCTCGGCATGTCTACTTGAACTTCACTCTGCTTTTCATGGGCTTTTTTTGCTCGTAGCTCTCCATCCACTCACCGTAATTGAGCAAGTGATATACCGATGGAAAGCTGCTGTAAACATGCAACTTTTCCTTATTGATCATTTTTTCATACTCGTGATGGTTTTAAAAGTTTTTCATCTGAAATTCATTCAGTGCAGTAGTTGAACTTCCTGCTGTTTTCACGTTGAACTTCTGTGACGTATTTTTGTTTGTAATTTTCTCATCCATTCGTCAGTGTTACACAAATGATATTCCTTTTGTACAAACCTCTCTCACAATAATTTTTTTAACTTTCTCCGACCAAGGACTTGAACTTATAACAAAAAAAATTGGACATTGCCTTTTTATTCATTTTTCTCATATTAAATACACACCATGTAGTACATGAACTTTTTCCATTTTTATAATTTGAATTTTTTATTTTCTTTTTGAAATCAAATTGCTCCCAAATAATAACTGAACTTCTTTGTGGATTGAGAGAATTATTTTTAAACACAAAAAAACAATTTCTTTTTTGTGTTTTCGAACATGAAAATACAAGGGGAACCTCTCTTGCAAGAATTTTTGAACTTCCCTGGACAGAGCATTTGAACTTCTTTCAACAGAATTTTTAGCCTTTACTTTTTCATTCTTTTTTTAATACAAAATGCACACCATGTAGTACGTGAACTTCTGGTAGTTATCAATCTGAACTTCTCTCGGTTATGTGAAAATATCTGAGGTTTTTATAGACATTGAACCGCTCTACCCTTTTTATTTGAACTTCATTGTGTATTTTTAGAAATGTGAAAATTGGAGGGTTTTTTAGAAACATCGAACTTCTTCGTTATTTAAAATTGAACTTATTGGTTTTATTCTTTAGTAACTAGAAAAATCCAATTTTTCAAATAAATATCAAACTGCTCCACTTTTTCCAATTGACTTGGTTTTATTCTCTAGTATCGTGAAAACTTGAGTTTTTTTATATACATTGAACTACTCCATTTTTTGAAATTGAACTTCTTGGTTTTAATCTTTAGCATTGGGGAAAATCTGGGTTTTTATAAACATTAAACAACTTCATATTTTTTTAATTTTGAACTTTTTGGTGTTATTCATTAGTAACGGGAGAAGTCCTAGTTATGTAATAAATATCGAACTGCTCAATTATTTAAAGTTGAACTTCTAGGTCTTATTTTTAAAAGAAGGAAAATCTGTTTTTATAAACCTTTTGAACTGCTCGGTTTTTTCAATTTGACCTTCTTGATATTGTAATAAACATTGAACTTCCCCATTATTTAAATTTGAACCTCTAGGTTTTTTTGTAGAACGGGAAAATTCCATTTTCTCTATAATTTTTTAGCTGCTCTATTTTTCAATTTGCCCTTCTTGGGTTATTCTTTTGTAATGAGGAAAATTCTAATTTAATAATAAATATCGAACCGCTCCTTTATTTAAATTTGAACTTCTAGTTATTTTGTTTGAACTTCTAGGGGTCTTGCTAGAAATGGAGAAACTCTTCTATATTAAAAAATTGAACTGCTATATTATTTCAATTTGACCTTCCTGGTTTTATTTTTTTTAAACGGGAAAAATCATTTTAATAAACATTAAACCATTTTGTTATTTTAACTTAAACTTCTTTGTTCTTTTAGTTTGAGCTTCTAGTTTTTTAAAACAGGCAAAATCTATTTAAACATTTCTTAGTTGTTCATTTATTTTAATTTAAACTCCTTCATTGTATTTTTTAGTAACGAGAAAAAAATTCTAACTTTTTAAAAACTTCGAACTTCTCCATTATTTTAATTTGAACTTCTAGGTTTTTTATTACTGAACTTCTGAACGGGGTGGGCTTATTCTTTAGGCAATTGCATTAGGTTTGTTTTTTGGTTAACATTTGGTTAACTATTTTATAACATGTATTTTTCTAGATGAAAAAACCCTCCTCGGTTTAATGGTGAAAGCCCCCAAAAATGTGGCACGCTCGCAGCAAGTACGGAACTCTTTCTGTGATAGTTGTCGATGGTGGCATATTGTATACCACGGACAGAGTTCACTAAGTGACAAACAAAAAAGAGTAGATGTTGAATCGTATAGAACTTGGAAAATAGCCATACTAGTACTTCACGGCTACCAGCGTATAGCGGTAGTAGAACTTGGAGTATAGCCGTGGTAGAAATTCATTGTGCCTCTAAACGTCTCGCGGAGGCCATTGGCGCTGAAGGCATGCGCAAGGTTGTGGACGCTGGCGATGGCCGGCGACGGGGGGCCGTTGACGACATTTTTGGACGCCGGGGCGAGGCTATCGAACTGGCCCTGCGGCACGGTGTATTTGGGCCCGCCTTAGAGCATGATGGCGTCGCGGGTGGCGAGCGCCGTGATGTCGGCGCACGACACGGTGGCGTCGCAGGTCGCGTGCACCTTGGCGTGGATGTCCTCCACGAGCTGCAGTGCCCGCGCCTACAGCGTGGTGTTGGGTCCCATGGCCTGCTCCATGCCGCTGCCCTTGAGGTACACGGACGCGTCGCAGCCCTGCAGGAAACAGTCGTGGAAGAAGATGCGGAGGAGGCCGGCGGCGAGTGTGACCTCTTGCCGAAGCGTCGCCTGCATGTTCTGGCCTTCGTGACTGTCGCCGTGCTGCTCTCCCCAGCAATGTCCCTCCGTATGGACGGCGCTGCCTTCCACTTGCGACGAGCCCACAGCTGGAGAGCATCGTACTGTCCTCTAAACGTCTCGAAATTTAACTTTTACATGAAATTTGTCGAATCCGCAGAAACACATGCCTACATTATTTCCATTTTTGTGCTGCCATAGTGCTCACTCCACGGTCCCTGCAGTTCAATCAGTCAACACAGTTAAGTTCAGTTAACAAGTCCCTGTATAAATGAAGCATCAACTTTCCTGATTAATGGACATGATTGTTGGCCCGTTGCAGCTCTAGAATAGTTGGTTGATTTGTCGATTCAGTTATTCATCAGTCTAATCAAACAACTTAGCTAGTTAGATGAATATGGGAATAGGTGTCATGAACACCAAAAGCAAACTGCTCTGTTGAGGAGCATGGTGTGCTGTGCTACAGACGTTGCCGATGGCGCAATGCCCATGGGCGGTGGCTTCGGGGAGCAAGGGCGCTGGTGCAGGGGGGCGGCGGGTCATGTGGAGCAGGGTGGCAGAGCTCGGGAGTAGTCCGACGGAGTTTGCTGGCGGGACGAGGCAGTCAGGCGGTGGTGGAATCTACGGCGCCGTGCGCGGGGTGCAGGTGGGTGGCGGCTGTTGGATCCGCGGTGGAGCGTGCGGGGCTGCGCCGGTGGTTGGTCGGGCATGGGGAGGATGAGCGGCGGCAGTGATGGAGGAGCGTGAGAGGTTGCCAGGGCCAGCGGCGGCGCGCCGGATCCACTGCCGACGGCGGCGTGTGGGTATCGAGGGCAGGCGGCGGTCCGGTCGTTGGATCGGGGAGGTTGTCGTGGTTGGTGGGGGGATCGGGGAAGGTGGTGGACCGGTGGGTCATGGGTATTTTTTTTGTCGCTGACACTTCGGGAGTTCGGAAGGATCCGCTCGACGCCTATATAGGGCGCGCCGTGATCCAAATAGTTATTCTAATCCTGGGATTAGAATAGTGCTACTATATATATATAGATATATCAATTAATACATGTAATGATCACCGGATGGCTTATATAACAAATATACCTCGCCGGTCTTTGTTATTTGAAGAACATTTCCTTCATCATCATTGTTGTGGCCTTCATCTGTTCGTTCGTCTTCATCAAATATCATACCCTCATCGGAATTGTTCAGATATTGCGAGCCGTCATCTTCAGGTTCATTCTCATCTGGGCTCGGGGAGCGTATAATGTCGAACAAAGTCTCTTCTCCTTCTCTGCGGTATTGTCCATAGCTTTTATTTAACTAATCCAGAAGAAAGATAAAACAATTTAGTATTCAAATTAGAATGCATGCAATCAATAAGGAAAAACTGAATCATAGTAGATAATATGCATCTCGAATAATATCACTAATATATAAATCTCGAATAATCCAGATAATATGCATCATCGAATATAATCTCGAATACATCGTCTCGAATATTATCGAATAATATAATCTCGAATACATCGTCTCGAATACATCACTACCTAAGACAGATCGAATATTATCGAATAATCTAGTTCACTCGCGGTTCCTGAGGCGCGGGTGGTGGACACCCAAAGAGAAGGAACCATCACAGGATCATAGCTCGGGTGAGATCCCTGAAGAACCTGCCAGGTATTGGAGAACCTGACGTCCAACACAACCATGTAGCGATGGACGTGCTCGTCCTCCTCCCTGACACGGCGACGTACCACCTCCGCGGGGGCCGGCTGCCTCCGCACCGAAAGTGGCCCACGCGACCGCCACCAAAGAAGCTCCGGGTCGACGACGGGAGCCCGGTTCCTCACCAAGCTGCGCGCCCTGGAATGTAGCACCTCCTAGTGCCAGCCCGGTGGAGCCCAGTCCCGGACATGGCACCTCTGAAGCAGGACATCGTCGCGAACGAGTCGACGACGAGGATGCGGGCCGGGCATCGTAGACGTCGAGAACAAATTCTATGCAAATTTATCATTTTTTAAATGCTTGATTGTGATTTTTGTAATTCTTTTTCACTTGATTTTGCAAATACATGACAAACTTTTGCAAATACAACATTAAGATATATATTAACATTAAAATATTATTAATACATGGTCAACCTTTTTCTATGCAACTTTTTTCTATAAGTATAAAAAACTAAAAAACAAAAAATCTATGCAAATTCCACCGTTCATCTACAATACATATATATATACATACATTGTATAAAAAAACTAGTGAAACAAAAACTAAAACATACATACATATAGTGAAAAAATAATCATCTAAAACATCTAAATTTAGATACATACAATGTATACTAATTAATAATAATCTAAAATATCTGAAACATCTAAATAGAACATCAAAACATTCATGCATACATTGTATAAAAAAAACTAGTGAAAAAAAATCGCCGGAGGGGGGGGCGCGAGCTCACAGCGAGCGAGGTCGAGGCCGGCGGGCGCGGGCGTCGGGGGCGGCGACGGCGTTGGGGCAGGCGGCGTGGCGACGGCGTTGGGGCAGGCGGCGCGGCGAGGAGCTCGGGGAGGAGGGCGCAGGCGGTGTCGCGGGCGGCGTCGGGGCTCGGGGAGGAGGGCGCGTCCGGCGTCGGGGATCGGGGAGGAGGCGCCGGCATCGGGGGAGAGGCGAGACGGCGGCGGCAGCCTGGCGGCGTCCTGGTTCGGCGTCGATGGGAATGGAGAGGGCAGAGGGGAAAATTCGTAAGTGTTTCTTATATACGAGGCACCTTTAGTCCCGGTTGGAGCCACCAACCGGGACTAAAGGCGCCAACCGGGACTAAAGGTGAATTTTGGCCAGGCCAAGCGGCGGGAAGTCAGGCCTTTAGTCTCGGTTGGTGGCTCCCACCGCGACTAAAGGCTGGTGCTCGCGCAGGCGCGGTGCAGGGCAAGTTTAGTCCCGCCTCGCTTGGCGAGAGGCGCCCGCACCAGCTTATAAGCCCCGCCGCGGCATCACCCTCAAGCTCCTCTCTAAGCAGGCCTTTGTGGGCCTGCTGAACCTGTGCTGCCCTGTTGGGCCTACTGGGCCTTGCGGGCCTGCATCCTGGCCCAACTAGAGGTTGGGTTTTTAGTCGTATGCGGGCCGTGGCGGCCCAGTAGGCGGGCTTTTTTTTAATTTATTTATTTTTCAGTTTTTTTTGTTTTCTGCTTTATTTATTTTCTTTTGTTTCTGGGTTGTTTTTTGCTTTATTTAGAGTTTCTGAGTGAATCTTTTTGCTTTAGGTAAAAAAAAATATAAATTTTCTGTTAGTGCCAGTAGTTTTCAAATTTGAATAGTTTAAATTTGAATTATTTGATATTTATGTGAATCGCTAGTTTATGAATAACTTTACTTTAAAAATAGATTTTTCAGTGATTCTTTTTTCTGCTATTTAATATTAGTGTGTTTTATCATTATATTCAATTTGGTAATTCTTAGGTTATTTAAAAAATGAAATGCCTTTGTAACAGATGAGTTTTCGTCCGAAACCCTGATACTTCGAAAGAGATTGCCCATTTTGTACACGAAGTGCATCCACTTTTTGCCGGAACCCTCTCAACTTTTTAGCACATGCTATGTGGGTGAAATGATGATACCATGCCAACTTTCAACCTTTTCAGAGTTCATTTGTAGTGCTTTTCAATTTCAGGGTCATTTAGCTAAAAAAAATCAGTAAATACATGAAAAATAGCAAATGAAGTCAGAAAGGGTTGAAAATTGATGACATGGCTTTGAATGGTGCATGCTGAACGCATAAAAAGTCTGGAGTTGAAATAAGTTTTAAAAAATGAAATGCCTTTTATAACATATGAGATTTCGTCCGAAACCCTGATACTTCGAAAGAAATTGTCCATTTTGTACACGAAGTGCATCCAGTTTTTGCCGTAACCCTCTCTACTTTTTAGCACATGCTATGTGGGTGAAATGATGATATCATGCCAACTTTCAACCTTTTCAGAGTTCATTTGTAGTGCTTTTCAATTTCAGGGTCATTTAGCTCAAAAAAAATCAATAAATGCATGAAAAATAACAAATGAAGTCAGAAAGGGTCATTTTGTACATAATATTTCCTCGCGTTTCAAATGCCAAAACGCATAAGTACCCTAACTATTACAAAGATTCCCTCCGGTTTGTCTGAAGTGGGACTTTTCAGATATATAAGTCCGGAAACTCACTAGAGAAGAAAGTGATGACGGTGAAGCCGGTCACATCTCAGAGTGGGATCTTTGGGTATAAAACTTTTTCTTCACGTGTGTCCCTTTGCGCCGTAACCATGGACAATCTTTATCATTTAAGGGGATGCTCGGGTCAATATTCACTGTGAAGGGAGCAATTTCATGAAACTTTTCATAATCTTCTGACATGTCTGTCTTGTCCTCCACTCCCACGATATTTCTTTTCCCTGAAAGAACTATGTGGCGCTTTGGCTCATCGTATGATGTATTCGCTTTCTTATCTTTTCTTTTTCTCGGCTTGGTAGACATGTCCTTCACATAGAAAACCTGCGCCACATCATTGGATAGGACGAATGGTTCGTCTGCGTACCCAAGATTGTTGAGATCCACTTTTTTCATTCCGTACTACGGGTCTTCCTTTACCCCGCCTCCTGTCAGATTGACCCATTTGCACCGAAACAAAGGGACCTTCAAACCACGTCCACAGTCAAGTTCCCATATCTCCTCTATGTAACCATAATATGTGTCCTTTGGCCTATTGGTGTTTTCTGCATCAAAGCGGACACCACTGTTTTGATTGGTACTCTTTTTATCTTGGGCGACCGTGTAAAATGTATTCCCATTTATCTCGTACCCTTTGAAATTCAATATATTCGAAGATGGTAACTTGGACAGCAAATACAGCTCATCTGTAACAGTGTCGTCATGCATGAGACGTGTCTGCAACCAACCGGCGAAAGTCCCCGTTTTTTCACGTGTAATCCAGTCGTCAGACTGCTCCGGGTGTTTGGAGCGTAGAATATTCTTGTGTTTCTCGATATACGGAGCCACCAAGGCGGAATTTTATAGAACTATGTAGTGTGCTTGCGCCCAAGAATGCCCGTCCATACATATTACTTGGTCCCTTCCTAGTGTGCCTTTTTCACCCAGTCTGCCCTCATGCCAACATTCAGGAACACCAATCGGCTTAAGGTCAGGAATAAAGTCAACACAAAACTCAATGACCTCCTTTGTTTCATGGCCCTTGGAGATGCTTCCTTCTGGCCTAGCACGGTTATGAACATATTTCTTTAAGACTCCCATGAACCTCTCAAAGGGGAACATATTGTGTAGAAATACAGGACCCAGAATGGCAATCTCTTCGACTAGGTGAACTAGGACGTGCATCATTATTGAAGAAGGATGGGGAGAACACCAACTCGAAACTGACAAGACATTGCACCAAATCATTCTCTAACCTTGCTATGATTTCTAGATCGATTACCTTCTGAGAGATTGCATTGAGAAATGCACATAGCTTCACAATGGCTAATCGAACGTTTTTCGGTAGAAGCCCCCTCAATGCAACCAGAAGTAGTTGCGTCATAATCACGTGGCAGTCATGAGACTTTAGGTTCTGCAACTTTTTCTCTGTCATATTTATTATTCTCTTTATATTCGACGAGAAATTAGGCGGGACCTTCATACTGAACAGGCATTCAAAGAAGATTTCCTTCTCTTCTTTGGTAAGAGCGTAGCTGGCATGACCCTGATACTGCTTTGGATGCATGCCGTCTTTTCCGTGCATACATTGCTGGTCCTCCCGTGCCTCCGGTGTATCTTTTGTCTTCCCATACACGCCCAAGAAGCCTAGCAGGTTCACGCAAAGATTTTTCGTCACATGCATCACGTCGATTGCAGAGCGGACCTCTAAGTCTTTTCAATAGGGTAGGTCCCAAAATATAGATTTTTTCTTCCACATGGGTGCGCGTCCGTCAGCGTCATTCGGAACAGATTGTCCGCCAGGACCCTTTCCAAAGATTACTTTTAAATCCTTGACCATATCAAGTATATCATCACCAGTACGGTGGCGAGGCTTCTTTCGGTGATCTGCCTTATCTTTGAAATGCTTGCCTTTATTTCTTAAGGTATGCCTGCTCGGAAGAAATCGACGATGTCCCAGGTACACATTCTTCTTATATTTATCCAAATATATACTGTCGGTATCATCTAAACAGTGCGTACATGCATGGTATTCCTTGTTTGTCTGTCCTGAAAGGTTACTGAGAGCAGGCCAATCATTGATGGTTACAAACAGCAATGCATGTAGGTCAAATTCCTCCTGTTTGAGCTCATCCCACGCACGTACACCTTTTTCATTTCACAACTGTAAGAGTTCTTCAACTAATGGCCTTAGATACACATCAATGTCGTTGTCGGGTTGCTTAGGGCCTTGGATGAGCACTGGCATCATAATGAACTTTCGCTTCATGCACAACCAAGGAGGAAGGTTATAGATACATAGAGTCACAGGCCAGGTGCTATGATTGCTGCTCTACTCCCCAAAAGGATTAATGCCATATGCACTTAAATCAAACCATACGTTCCTTGCGTCATCTGCAAAGTCCTCCCACTTTTTCTCGATTTTTCTCCACTACGACCCGTCAGCGGGTACTCTCAACTTCCTGTCTTTCTTACGGTCTTCTTTGTGCCATCGCATCAACTTGGCATGCTCTTTGTTTTGAAATAAAGATTTCAACCGTGGTATTATAGGAGCATACCACATCACCTTGGCAGGAATCTTCTTCCTGGGGCGCTCGCCCTCAACATCACTAGGGTCATTGCGGCTGATCTTATAGCGCAATGCACCGCATATCGGGCATGCATTCAAATTCTCGTACTCACCGCAGTAGAGGATGCAGTTATTAGGGCATGCATGTATTTTCTGCACCTCTAATCCTAGAGGGCAGACAACCTTCTTTGCTTCATACGTATTGTCGGGCAATTCGTTGTCCTTTGGAAGCATCTTCTTTAACATTATCAGCAACTTATCAAATCCCTTGTCAGATACATCATTCTCTGCCTTCCATTGCAACAATTCCAGTGTGGTGCCCAGCTTTTTCTTGTCATCTTCGCAATTTGGGTACAACAATTTCTTGTGATCCTCTAACATGCGCTGCAACTTCAGCTTCTCCTTTTCACTTGCGCGGTTTCTCTTTGCATCGGCAATGACCCGACCAAAATCATCAACGGGCTCATCTGATGCCTCTTCTTCAGCTTCTTCCCGCATTGCCAGCTCAGCTTCTTTTCCCATTGTAGTACCATCGTATTCAAGGAACCCATGGCCAGGATAGCTGTCATCATCCTCTTCTTTTTCATTCTCTTCCATTAGAACCCCTCTTTCTCCGTGCTTCGTTCAACAATTATAGCCGGACATGAAACCAGACGTAAATAGGTGGACCTGAATGGTTCTTGAGTTAGAGTAATTTTGATCATTCTTACAGACAGCACATGGACAATACATAAAACCATCCGGCCGCTTGTTTGCCTCGGCCGCAAGCAGAAAAGTATGCACGCCATTAATGAACTGGGGAGAGCATCGGTCATCGTACATCCATTACTGGCTCATCTTCATTACACAACACCGAAAAGACCAAATTAATACAAATTCATACATAAAGTTCATACACACTTATTCTCATAAAACAACATACAAACTCTCTAGCTAAAGCATTTAAATGCAACAACAAATGCGATCAAGATCGCAACTAAGGTAACAATTGATCCAACAGCATAATGATACCAAGCCTCACTATCAACGGCATATTTTCTAATCTTTCTAATCTTCAAGCGCATTGCATCCATCTTGATCTTGTGATCATCGACGACATCGGCAACATACAACTCCAGTTTCATTTTCTCTTCTTCAATTCTTTTAATTTTTTTTTCAAATACTCGTTCTCTTTTTTAACTAAATTTAACTTCTCGACAAGAGGGTCGGTTGCAATTTTCGGTTCACATACCTTCTAGATAAAAATATCTATGTCAACTTGATGGGCATAATTGTCATAAACACGAAATGCAACAAATAGTTATAAAAGAGAATATACCACATCTGAATCATAAGCCGGACGAGGGCCGACGGGGACGGATATCAAAACCATGCCACTATGTATAACAAACAACGTACGGGTAAGAAAATTATACAAGTAACTGTCTAAATCACACAAACATGATTTTCTTTTTATAAAAAGGATAAGAACAAGAGGCTCACCAAGGTGGTGCCGGCGACGGGACGGTGCGTACGATCGACGGTGGTTAGGTCGGGGACGGGAAGGCACTAAGCAAAACACACCTACATATGCAAACTAAGAACTTAATTTGAGCTCAAATTGCATATAAATCAAATAAACTACCACATATAATTACTCCCAAACTAAAACCCACAAATCACTATACTTATAGAGCATTGCAAGAGCTAATCTAGCAATGAGAGATGAAAGGACAAAGTTGCTAGCCTTTAAATCTTGACAAATTTTGGCAAAAATGGTGATGAGCTTGAGCTAGCATGAGGGGAAGAAAACAAAGAGGATGGAAAAAACAGAGAGCTTCGGCTCGGGCTGGACGAAGCACTATATATAGTGATTTCTTTAGTCCCGGTTGGTTACCTCTAGTCCCGGTTTGTGACACGAACCGAGACTAAATGTGCTCGTGGGGCCCGAGCCTGACACCAGCCTGCCACCATCCCTTTAATCCCGGTTCGTGTCACGAACCGGTACTAGAGGTTCAACACGAACCGGGACTAATGATGCCCGCCCCCCTAGCCGTTGGAATCAGGATTAATGAGGCTCACGTAAAGTCGTTTTTCTACTAGTGGGGCCACGGCTCCCTCTGGCCCTAACGTAGCTCCGCCGATGCACGCAAGGGTAATCTTCATTTTCTAAATAAATACATATATTAAGATCCAGAACCTGTATTTGTAACTCTGTTCTGTGCTTTGACTTGATGCAATAGAGACAGAAGTTCCACAAGCCCTTGGCTATGGAGCGTTCCAGTTACTCATACAAGCTGCAATGTAGAAATATCGGCTCCACAAATTCACGCTTATGTGCTGATTTCTTTAATCATTCGTAATAACCTCGTACATTCATTACTTTTAAACTAAAACCACGACAAGAATAAGAGAACGAAGGGGTACCATTCATGATTCGTTGGACGCACTGGCTTCAACACTTCCTTTTGCACGCAATTAAACATCACTGATGATACACGCAAAAAGAAAAAACATCACTGATGACGCGCTGAAATAAAATGCCCGCAACTTCCAGTTGATTCCACGCCGCACAAATTCGCAGTACAGGAATCACACATGACCCTATAGACAAATTTGCAGTGGTACTACTATACCGTGTTATTACTTGGAGGTTGGATGACAGTCGACAGATGACCACAAGGCGACAGATGACAGGCACCGGCGGCTTTGATTACTCTCCTCAGCACGGTCGATGACGCGACAAAAACCAGCTTTGGTTACCCTAATCAGCACGGTCGATGACTACACAGATCAAATAGAGGCTGGCTGTTGAGCTGGTGCAAGAGCTGATGCGATTTATTTCATGTGGTTGGGACGTGAATCGTCCTGCTCGCGCGTTAATCAACACAAAGTACGCAAGATAAAAGCTTTATTAAAAGATCCGTCCAAAGTTAAAAAAGGAGGGTTCATTAAACAGCAATGCCTTAACAAATGCGTAAGAATCACGTAAAGGTTCGACCCCTTTCGTTCTAGAATAGTCGAGAACACAAAGAGCCGAGGCCCTCACACTAACAACGCCTTAACGAATTGCAAGTACAGAAGCCAGGAACACAACAAGGCGTCAAAGCCATTTCGGTGTGCCAAACCCTAGTTAACCGGCATCCGGTACGTTGGGTGGAAGGAGAATTGGGGCAAGCGGACGCAGCGTATCTGTTCAAGCAAGAAGAATGGCCACCGATCAACTGCCCACGTACGGCGGCGCATCCCCGACGCGCGCCGCTGCTAGCTGTGCATGCATGGTCGACACGACGATTGCACCGTCCACGCGGCCGGTGGGTGACCACCGTTGTCCTCTAGCTTGCTCCGAATGGCATGCAAAGCGGTCGTTCTTGGCCGTCATTCGTAATGGCGGCAGCAGGTCTGTGAGTCTGTCGAAACGTGCCAGGGAGCGCGGTCCATCGGCCGCTTCGGAAACCGCGACGTCCGGGGGTCACGGGCCGCGGCGACCGGCATGAAGACGAGCAGAGCTTGCAGATTGATCGGCATCCACAGTTGACTGAGATGTTTTAATTTAGCCGGGGGTTGTGTGAGATGTTCCACCAAAATCTCTCGTGCCCTCCTCTCTGTTTGCTCCTTCGACGGTCGTTGGCGGGAGGAGAGTCTCGGTGCGATGCTTGGACGGATGCCGACGTTTCTCATCTGAGTTTGTCTTTCAGGCTTTGATCCATCTCGAGTTCATCCGTTTGGACGTAGTCCATGGAGGTTCGGCGTAGATTCCTACCATCTCTTTGTGCGCTGAGGTTAGGATTTCTAGTCATGTGACGAGATTTTGTGTTATGTGCTTCAAATCTATGCAACGGTTCAACAACGACAATTGTGGTTCTAGGGCGTTGGTCTTTAGGGGCACGTGCACGAAGACTTTCCAACTGTTATCGACAAGATCAAGCCGGCTTCGTTAAGGTAGCGATGACAGCAGCGCGTTGACGGCTCGTTTTGGCGGTAATAGTGGTTGTCGGTTGTCTCGAAAACTTGATGTAATTTTTATTATATTTATTAAAATGTTTTATACTTTGGATGAACTTCTATAATAAATATGACCATTTCCGTAGAAAATAATGTCGGTAGATTTCACCAATGGATTGATCAACATTAGTTAGAAAAAATAAACCAAAAAGTTGGTCCTGCTCCAAAGAAAGAGCAATGTTTTGATTATGGCAAAAAGAATGGTAGTGTTAATTTTGTTTATAATCCATCTGCACTCTGTTCGATGTTTTCTTTTTCCTTCGCGAAAACGACTATATATAACTGGTCCAATGCTACAATACACCCCTGGGGAAAAAATACATTGACAACCTTGAGGAGTGTACGTGCTGATGGTGTGTCGCCACTACGTTTCGGTGATGTGCGTTCAATGAAAGAAGACGTTCCCGTCGACTACGAAGGCGTCTGTGACGACTGAAGTGAATGTATGTGTGTATGTATAAGCGTCTGCATGTGTACTGTGCTAAAAAAAACTAAGCAGGTATCAAATCTTCACTGTGGTCGAACCAATGCCCCAAAAAAGAGGACGTCGTTGTAGAAAGGACATTACCTACACTCGACAGCCTAGGAGTCAGTTGACTGAAAAAAACTATTTAGGTAAGTCGATTCGTTATGAGCCGTCGGATATAAGATGGATGGTTAGATGGTTTCTTCAACCTCTAGCCCAACCACCTATCCATCTTTTTCACCGAAACTGCCCCACGTATCAATGGACTAACCGCCGGCCTCCATCGTCCGCGGCCAACAGCGCTCCCACGCCAGCCTCGCCGTCCCGCCCTCCCCTCAACAGCCACCCACCGCCGTGTCGTTGTCGTCCCTGGCCATCCGTCTAACTCCGGCAATGAACATTTTTTTCTGGCGAACCTGCACCCCCTTTCCCACATCCTAAGATAGATACTTGGGTCACCAGTCACCCTAAGATAGACCCAGAGGGTTTCTACGAGGAGACGACGGCTGCTCCTTACTTTCCTCCGATTGTTCCTTCCTTCATGCGAAATTCGACTGACCCAAATTCCAAATTCATGGGACTTACAAGTAGCTAAACTGGATATCATAAGAGTGTGACCGCCATCTCCTTCACCAGACCAGCCCCCCAGAAAACGCTCGCACCACCATCAAAATCATGCTCGGCGAAAATCAAACCCTATCCAATCTACAGTCCAACGTCAAAGCACTGGAGTTCCCCGGCCCTTTAGCCGTCGGAGCGGCAGACAATGGTGGGGACTAACACGCCTCCCTCCTCCCCTTCTTCAAAGATAATCGAAAAGGGAGTATTGATGGACTTGATAAGTAATATAAACATGTCAACCAATGAGTATGTGTCCATCAAAATCCCCTTGCGCTCGAGGCCACTACGAGGTGCTTACGGCGACTTCATCGCCGATCTTGAAAATTGCCAACTCAATCTCCTTCGTGGACAAATCCTCTAACGTAAGTCACGTGAATTACAATTGCTGACATGTGGGCCAACTAACATGTGGACCCACATGTCAGCCACTGCTATATGTCACCTGACTTAAGTCAAAGGATCCGGTGTCACACGGTAACGTGTTTTAGCAGAAAAAAACATTAGGGCGCTTGGAATCAATGTAATTCGATATGGAGGTGTTTCACTTACACGCGTATCTTACTGGCCCCTGAGCAATTTACGTCTGGAAATGAAATGATGGCCGAGACATGTATTATTTACAAGTGTATTTATAAGAAAAACGGTAATCCAAACAGGGCCTAGCAATGTGTGGGAGCAGATTGTTCCATGCCGCTAATTTTGGTCGAATTAAACTCAGTCTAAAAGACATCTATGGGAAGGTGCTTAGAGCTCCCGCGATCATGTCACCAGGATGTTTGGTCGCGAACAAAGCATAGCACTTGCGCGCGCAGAAGTCGCGATCACGTGCAAGTCCGGAAGGAAGAGCGTCGTGGGATCGACACGCGAGAGCACGGGAAGGCCAACTGGCCAAGTAACACATGCATCGCGTAGAGCCGTACGTAGCGTGCATCGCGTACTTTACGTACCCAAAGCAGCCAGAGCGGCCCCAGAGCGGCGAACACGCGCCACAAGCAACCAACGCAGTGCCAAGTTCACTAGGCGGCTCGTGAACCGTGACCCGCCCGAGTGGTGCCGCGTCAGTCCACTCCACTCCACGTACGATCCCCTCGTGTTCTCTCCTCGCCCGTGATCGAGCATTCGAGCTCCTTAAATCCCCGTCCCCTGCCTTTTCGCCTGCCCCGCACACCAAACCTCGCCACGCCGCTCCAGCTGCCCGATCATCCGTCCAGTCACCACCGCGCCGGCATTGTCAGCCACCGCTCCGTGCGTGGCGTCGGCGCGCGCCCGAACCGATGCCGCCCATGCCACACGCCGGCCGGCTCCGGCTCCTGCTCTGCATCGCCACCGTGGCCGCGGTGGCGTCGGGCGTGTCCGGGCACACGCGGGGCGTGCGGCCGGGGAGGGCGGCGGGCCGGCCGTTCCCGGAGAACGCGACGCGGGCGGAGGAGCTGGAGCGGCTGTTCATGCGGTGGGTGCGGTACGTGGGCGGCCTCAAGCACAGCACCTTCCACCACGCGCCGCTCGCCCGCGCGTTCCCGTCCTACTCGCTCGTCGTCGACAAGGACCCCGCGGCCGGCGACTTCACGTCCGTCCAGGCCGCCGTCGACTCGCTCCCGACCATCAACCTCGTCCGCGTCGTCATCAAGGTCAACGCCGGCACCTACACGTACGTGCATTGCTCTTGTCCTCCTGCCTTCTGCCGTTGCCAAGCTCTGTTTACTTTGCTGCCTCCATTGGAGGCGAGCTCCGAAGATGCGTGCCTGCATCCAGCCATCCACCATGATCAGGGGTTCACGGGAAGGAGGAAGGAGGCGTTTCCTGGAATCGTGGGCGTCAGGGAAATGGCCCACCAAGAAGCCCACTCCTGACTGGCTGTAGCGTGGCGATACTCACATTATCACATTTTCCCTGAATGCTTCAAACGAATTTACTATTGAAAACTTCGAACTATTGTGGCATTTTGGCTAAGATTTTCGCCGTGTCTTAGAATTCTGGCTTTCCGCAACCTGGTCGCAGGGAGAAGGTGACAATATCGTCGATGCGCGCGTTCATCACCCTGGAGGGCGCCGGCGCCGACAAGACGATCGTGCGGTGGGGCGACACCGCGAACACGCCCGCCGGGCCGAGGGGGCGCCCGCTCGGCACGTACGGGTCCGCGTCGTTCGCCGTGAACGCGCAGTACTTCATCGCCAGGAACATCACCTTCAAGGTACGTAACTCTCCGGCCACCACCGCCGCTGTCCCTGCTGCAGTTGTCCTAATAAAATGGGCGCTCGATTGCGTTGGCAGAACACGGCGCCGGTGCCGAACGCGGGGGCGACGGGGAAGCAGGCGGTGGCGCTGCGGGTGTCGGCGGACAACGCGGCGTTCGTGGGGTGCCGGTTCCTGGGCGCGCAGGACACGCTCTACGACCAGTCGGGGCGCCACTACTACAAGGACTGCTACATCGAGGGGTCCATCGACTTCATCTTCGGCAACGCGCTCTCCCTCTACGAGGTACGTGCCCGTACGTCCTCCTCTTCTTCCTCGAGCGTCCACGCCTCTCTTTTTCCCCCTCTCCCCAGATGCTCCATTGCCAGTCCTTCCATGTGTTAGCGAGGTGCAAAACTGCGCACGCAGAGAGAGAAAAACAGAGCATGTACGATTATAGCACAAAAACAGAGCCGGCAAACATCTGTGGCACGCAATGCTAGGATTTTGTTCCGTGGCCGATTGCAGTCGCAATCTTGGCGTCTTCGCCCGACTCGTCACAGTGGCTGAATCATGCGCACGGCCTCTTGCTGCTGTCCGTTTGTGCCCCCGGCGCCGCGACCGGCGCCCCGGCGGCCCTACGCCCACATGCTACATAGACGTCAAATATTTCGGTCGCGTCTCGTCTCGTGCCCATGTTTTCTGTTTCGCTTTTTTAGATTCACGAACAGTCGAAGTCGTAAAAAATACAGATATGCTCATCAGCTCATGTGAGTGTGACGAGGAATATACATATGACTGCGTGTTGTGCTAGCAGGGTTGCCACGTGCACGCGATCGCGCGGGACTACGGGGCGCTGACGGCGCAGAACCGGCAGAGCATGCTGGAGGACACAGGGTTCTCGTTCGTCAACTGCAGGGTGACGGGGTCGGGGGCGCTCTACCTGGGCCGGGCCTGGGGCACCTTCTCCCGCGTCGTCTTCGCCTACACCTACATGGACGACATCATCGTCCCGCGCGGCTGGTACAACTGGGGCGACCCCAGCCGCGAGCTGTACGCTCCTCCCTCCATTCTCTCTTTCTTTTCCACCGTCTCCGTCCTCTCCCTTCTCCCGTTTTCTGACGGTCGATGATGGTGGTGCAGGACGGTGTTCTACGGGCAGTACAAGTGCACGGGCCCCGGGGCCACCTACTCCGGCAGGGTGTCGTGGTCGCGGGAGCTCACCGACGAGGAGGCCAAGCCCTTCATCTCCCTCAGCTTCATCGACGGCACCGAGTGGATCAGGATCTGACCCAGGTCGCGTTCGATGTAACACGCACACACGTCATGTAAAGAAGAGGAAGTGGAAAGACAAAGTGAACGAGTTTATACAGATTCTTTTGCAGTCTTCTTTTGGGCGGCGAGTGTTTTTTTCCAACTCAGTACTCATATTGTGCTAATCCGTTGCTCATAAACAAGATTGGAAGATAAGTGCCCCTGACAATCTAATTGACCAATCTCTACTCCTAAAGAAGAGGAGTCTGCGGCGGTGATGGTTAGTCAGTACGTCGTTCGTTCGTCCGTCTCGTCCCTTGTCTCTCGCAAAAAAGGAAGGACCTGGCGCCCGAGCGCCCGTTCGCGGGAGCGAGCGCTCTCCCCGAAAGGAAAGCCCAGCCGCGTGGCCCCGTCAGGACAGCCCAGAAAAGGAAACGCGCCCCGCGCGCACCTGATCGAGCGCCCCTGGTCCTCTCGCCAGCGCCTCACGTGTTTCTCCCAGCCCCCCTGGTCCCCTCGCCCACCCCCGCTCTGATCCCACGCAACCTCTCTCCCTCCTCTTACTTGAAGACCAAGAACACGCAGGGGACCCCTTCCTCCTCCCTGCTCCTCCTTTCTTCCTTCAAAACAGATCTGGAGAATAAGGACAGGTTGCCTTCCCCATCAATGGCGTCTTGAGGAAGAAGAAACACATACAGGGACCCCTCCTTCCTCCTTTCTTCCTGGAAATCAGATCTGGAGAACGAAAAAGAGAGCCTACCTCCCCCCAAATAGGTAAGCACCCACTCCCCCGGCCCTCTCTCCTCTTTTGGTCTTCGATCATGTATTGCTTGCTCAGCCACCCCAGCCGTGCCAGTTTTGAAACATCAACTGGTTTTTTTGCTTTGGTGAAAACCCAAGAGCACCTAGTCGACTGCTTTTAGGCAACCCTACTGTATGCATGGGGCAACTGCATATAATACATTGTGTACCTTGATGTACAACTGTAGTAAGACAAAAAGCAACACTAGATGAAAAAAAAGGACTACTCTAGTACCAAAACTGCGCAACTTCAGTGTTGTTTAGTAGATGAAGGGTGCAAGAAAAACGAGGATGTTGATTATACCAGCCCAATTACGATGCTAGAGCAACTACTCAACAGTTTTGAGCCAAAAAAACCCTAGGAAAACCTCATTGTATGCATGCAGCAACTAGGGGTGTAATGAACTGTGTAGATCAAAACAACAGATGACCAGAAAAAAGGGCAACTCTAGTATAAAAAATGGGCAACTGATATGCTGTTTAGCAGACAGATGTGGTTACACCCCCAGTTGCTGATGTGCTGGTACAAAACCAGCCAGCCCCCAAAAAATATTGTTTCCGTAAATATGAAGCAACCATATTGTATTCATTGAGACAACTCTATGCAGAAAAAATATCGATGTGCAACTGGGCAACTCTATTTCTAAACACATCAAAACTGGGCATCATAAGGACTATAGAACTGGGCAACTCTATTTCTAAAACACATGCAAAACTCCTGTGCTTTAAGGAGCATTTTGCATCAGCCAAAACAAAAAAACACATGAAGCATATAAAGTAGAAAAGCATAAAACTCATGTTAGAACAGTAGTAGTAACATGCGTGTGCTAAAAACACAACTTTTGCGTTTCACTATCGTTCTCGTCAAGACACAAACGGCAAACACATAAAAAACAGGATTCAAAGAAACCCACATTAATGTACTTTGCTACATTGCTGATGGTTCTCACTAAAAAAATAAAAAAAGAGTATAGACTACACCAAAGATAGGTCTTCTGCCCCCTGGTAAGCTCTCCCTCAGATGCACGTTCTTTCCATCATCAAACGTTGTGATTTCCTGCTGCTGAAAAAAGGAGCAATAAATGTAAAGCACATATCACATAAAACAAACCTTTGCTGCTATATATGGGTGTCATACTGCTAGAAACATAAAAGGTAGAAGAAAAAAGGAAACAGAAACTTTTTGACAATAATGAATATATAAGTTGCCTCTGTTTAACTCTATAGTTGCCCAAACAACTGCTTGTAGTTGCTCCTTTTATTCTAGAACTAATTTCTGCAACAGATGATGCAATGTTTTTGTGGTGGGCTATGTTGCAAGTTTATGTGGTGACAAAAAAGAAGACAATTAGTAGCTGGAAAAAGGATGATTGATCTGAATGAACCCCCACTTGAAATAGAGTCCGTCAACATTTCAGTTGAGTTGGGTACACCCTTCTTACATGCAGGTTATGAGCAGGAGGATCACCATTTGGAGGAGGGGGTTGGTGAGTCCCTTGACCCCAACATTGCTCTAACACTACTCATGTCCCGAACAATCATGTCCCTGCTCCCCCACCTATGGTTGCTCCTGCTAATGCTTTAGTTGATGAGGCACATGAGTTGGAAGACGAAGAAGCTGGGTCACAGCCACAACAACCTTATGTTGGCATGCGCTTCGACACATTAGTTGATGCGAGGGAACACTACAATCGCTACGCTTTGATGGTGGGTTTTTCAATCAAGTCGAATACGTCTTACAGGTCAGCCTACACGGGCGTGCTGGAAAAACAACAATTCTGCTGTAACAAGTTCCGCAAGCCGGTGGAGAGGGTTGGGGTCTTGGATGTTGTCTCATCGAGCAAAAACACTACATGCCTGAGCTCACCTGAACAAGATGGTGAAGAGGATGGCGAATAACACACTTACAAGAAGAAGAGGAAGCGAGAGACTATAAAGCAAACAAAATGCCCTGCTAAGATGGTGGTGAAGCTTATAGATGGCAGATGGGAGGTTATCACTTTTGTTGCAGATCACAACCACCCACTGATTGACAAGCCATCACTTTCGAAATACCTCCGTTCTCACCAAGGCATCCTGCCGGAAGAGAAAAAAATTCTGACTCACCTTAACGACTGCAACTTGACAACAGGTACAACAAAAAAACTGCCCACACCACCTTCCCCCCCCCCCCCTTCTCATTGAATTAAATCTTGTTATTGGAAAAGTGTTGCTTATTCCTGCATCAAGTACTTTGATTTCTTTTTCTATCCTAGTATAAACTACTTAGGATTCATGGAGGACCCTGATCAGAAAAGCCTGGCAAACTTGAACAGTAAACTGAGGCAACTATGTTAATTTTCTATGCAACTCTGATAATAAAAAAAAGCATGACCCAACAGAAAAACTTTGTGTTACCTATTCCTACCTCAAGTACTTGGATTTCTTTTCTATCCTAGTATAAACTGCTTAGGATTCATGGGCGACCCTGATCAGAAAAACCAGACAACTTGAACAGTGAACTGAGGCAACTATGTTCATTTTTTATGCAACTCTGATAATAAAAAAAAGCATGACCCAGGAGAAAAAGACTTGGTGAAAAGACCTGGTCTTGTTCTACTTATGCATAAGTGTTGCTTTATGTTCTCTATAAAAACAAGTTGCTCGCTACATTGTGGTTAGTTTGTCCTGAAACACAAGTTTCTGTTTTTTGATTTCTGCCAGGAAAGATGATGATAATGTCATCATACTACGACTCGGAGTTAATTGTCTCGTACACAGCTAAAGCCATCCATAACCACTATTCGAAGCTGAATGCCCCAACTAAGGACATTGACATTGAAGAAACACTCAACTACTTTTGCAAGGTGATGAAAACGACCCAGGATTCTTCTTTAAATGCAAGACGGATGCGGAAGGCAGGACAAAAAACTTGTTTTGGGTGGATGGTGCGGCACGGAAAGCTTACGCGGAGGCTTGTCATGATTTCGTATCATTTGATGCAACTTATCTCATAAACATGTACAGTATGCCGTTTGCCCCCTTCATTGGCATCAACAAGCATGGGCAGTCAACTATGCTTGGATGTGGATTTGTGCGGCAGGAACTAGCCTCAAGTTATGACTGGTTGTTTGATGCTTTCCTGGAGGCAATGGATGGGTTGGCTCCAGGCAACATCATGTGACGACCCCGGCTTAATCGTGCACTAATCATACACGCAAATGCGCACGATCAAGCCTAAGGACTCACTTGAAGATATCACAACACAACTCTAAAACATAAAATAAAGTCATACAAGCTTAATATTACAAGCCAGGGCCTCAAGGGCTCGAATACATAGCTCGATGGCATACAAGCGTCAGCGGAAGCATTAGATATCTGGGTACAGATATATTACATAGAGAGAATTAGGCCTTCACAGAGGCGGGGTAAAATAAAATACTACGATCGAAAGGCGTAGGCCTCCTGCCCTGGACCCTCCGATCCTACTCCTGGTCGTTGAACGGCTCCTCGTAGTAGTAGTACTCGCCAGGCGGGTAGTAGTACTGGTCGTCGGCTGGGGCTTCTGGCTCAGGGGCTCCGTCGTCTGGTGGCATCAAATGGAAAATGGGGGAAAAAGAAAATAAAGCAAACGTGAGTACTCATCCGAAGTACTCAGCAAGCAAGGATCTACACTACATATGCATCATTTTCAAAGGGGGCTGTATATGGGGACTGGGCTGCAGAAATGCCAGAATAGAGGGGGAAAGCCTAGTCCTATCGAAGACTAGCATCTTCAACATTCTTCGACAGTCTTGCAGCATCAGGGAAGAGCCTATGAACATAATGTAAAGTAGTAGTAGTAGAACATCAACCTCGACCTGAGATCCTTTCTCGACTCCCTGCGAGAAAGCAATCCCAGAGTCGTACTATCCAGTTCTCACCACATGTTCTAGTTGTACCGATCGGGATACAACTCCGAGTGTCCGTTACCGTAGGACAGGCTATCGATAGAAGTTTCTTCCCTGCAGGGGTGCACCAACTTACCCACCACGCTCACTTAACTCTGGCCGGACACACTTTTCTGGGTCATGCCCGGCCTCGGCTAAGCAACACGCCGCAACCCGACCTAGGCTTATAAGAGAGGTCAGCACGCCGGACTAAACCTATGCCCCCAGGGGTCTTGGGCCATCGCCCCGGGAACTCCTGCACGTTACGGGGCCACCGAGAGCAGACCTAGCAACCCCTTATACAAGCGCGGTTGCGTTACCAGTCCAACTCGGCGTGCGCCGCTCCTTACTGACGTCAAACAAGCTTCGGCTGATGTGTATGACGCAGAACGCCCATACTATGCCCACGTGATGGTTAGTGCTATCGGGCCAGAGGCCCCTCGGATCAAATATCCAAACCGTAGTGGATTAGGAGCGCGCGGAAACGAGCAGAGACTCACGATCGATGTGACCCCGTCGCCCCGTCTCGAGGACTTGCGGCAAGGGCTAAGAATGCCCGGCCACGCCTCGTAGTTATCTCGCGGGCACCATCCAGGTCAACCCGACTCCACATCACTTCGCGTTAAGCTCGCGCGGGTACCCCTTAGGGCCGACCCGTCTTTAGTATCATAGTTTAGTGCAAGTCATAATATCCAAGGTAACTGTGTGTCTGACACCGAAGGGAACCCTGAGGAATCACCCTCGATGGAATTCCCGCTCGATGTTATCATCAAGGTGAACGAAGGAGGAATCACCCTCGAGGTCCACCTTGAGGAGTTGCGCGACGACGTCGTTATCGGGGGTGGTGTAGAAGGAATCACCCTTGCTTACCACGACCGAGTAACTAACCTACAAGGCTAACATCAGAAGTGCTGACGAGGTATCACCCTCGGCACTCGATGGTAACCCAGCAGTGTCGGCAACTAAGGGGAAGTGATGTGCGGTGCCATGGTCTAGTCTTCAATCCCGATGGTCGGGTCTTCTGATGTCCGGCAGGGCAGTCGGGATCAAGTGGGGGTCTCGGTCGTGTCTCTACCCACCTTATACTAAGCAGTCTAGGATAACCGGTAAGGTAACAAAGCAGGGTACAATAATCAGGCTATGCAGCAGATATAGGAAAACAGTAGCAGTAGCACTTCTAATGCAAGCATAAGAGAGAAGAGAATAGGCGATATAGGCATGCTCAAAATGGGGGTGCTTGCCTGTTTGCTCTGGGGCAAGGGCAAGGTCGCCTGTGGTGTCGTCGGGGACGTAGTCGTACTCCTGAGCTGCGTCTGCCTCGGGAGCTACGTCAACGTCGGGGTCTAATCGAGAGAGAAGAGGGGGAAGAAATAGGTAAACATAATGCAAACAAATGCAATACGGTGCGTGTGATGCTATGATGCAGTGCAGGGTTGCCTAAATATGCATCTAAGTCATTTTAGTTATTTTTAGAATTATTCTGGGATTTAATATCCGACGTGTGTGCACTATTCATCTGTCGGATTCGGGTCCGGAGTTACGAGTTCTTCTACGTAGGAGGTTCCAATGGAGAAACAGACAGCACGATCAGACTCGGCTCGTCGTTCTGAGCAACTTTCATGTTTTAACTTTTCCGATCCGAGCTACGGTTTAAAAGTTATTAATTTTTAAAGATTATTTGAATTTCTGGAATTAATTTTTATTTACAGAAAATGAATTATGACGTCAGCATGGCGTGCTGCTGACGTCAGCAAGTCAACAGTCGGCTGACTAAGTCAAATATGACATGTGGGTCCAGTGGGACCCACATGTCAGCCTCTGTTTAGGCTAATCAGCGGATTAATTTAATTACCAGGGTTAATTAGGGGGTGGACCCCACATGTCAGTGAGACATTAGGTTAATCTAATTAGTTTCTAATTAATTAAATCTTTAATTAGTCTAATTATCGAACGGGACCCACGTGTCAGCTACAGGGGTGAACAGTGCCCGCGTTGACTCGGGTCAACGCGGTCAACTGGGCCCGTGGGACCCACTGGCAGTGACCCAGGGGTGTCCCACGTGGCAGCCACGTCGGCGGCCGGCGCCGGAGTTGCGCCGGCGACCGATTCCGCGGCAGAAGATCGCCGGAGTGCTCGGAAATCGCCCACAGGGCTCGGTTCGAGCTGCGGTTGGGTGCGTTCGAAAGCCAGTGAACTCGCGCGTCGAGTGGTGGCACTTGCCGGACCAGGGGATGGCCGGAATCACGCCGGCGTTGAGGTTCGGCGGAAGCCGAAACCCGGCGGACTCGCGCGTGGTGGTGCAGAGGTCAAAACGGGCTGCGCTCTACTCCTTCGGCATCTACTTGACGCCACGAACGCGACGGCGAGCCCGGTGGGTCGTGACGGCCACTGCTGCAACGGCCTCGAGCTCAACGGCGGAGCTCGGTTCGAGTGGCCATGGCGCGGCGGCTACGGAGGCGCAGAAGGCTAGGGGAGCTCGGGGGAAGGATGAGGGGCTGCTCACCGAGAGGCTACGTAAAGCCGTTGGAAGCTTAGGAGTGCAGAACGTCGGCGAATCGTCGGGGCTCGCCGGCGTCAGAGAAGAAAGGGGGCGGAGTACTCCGGCTTCATCAGGGCCTCCCCGCCTCCACTCGCAGTCGGAGTCGAAGGAGTCGAGGACGGCGGAGCTCGCAGGCGTGTTGGCTGAGCTCGGGGACGACGGTGGCCGCGACGGAGGCGAACGGCGGCGAGGCTAGCGCTCGGCCTCTCTGGATCTGGAGGGGAAGACGGGCGGAGCAAGAGAGAGGAGAGGGGAAAGTGGCGAGGAGAGCCAGGGGAGACGCACGGGCCTCGCCCTTATCTCCTCGCGGCTGTCGGTGGCGTCGGTGCCGTCGCCGTGTCGCCGCTCGGCTGGCGCGCGCGCGCGCGACCAGGGCGCGACCGACACGGGGAGGAGGGAGGGGAAGCTGGGCCAGTTGGGCCGCGACTCGGGGCACTGTGCACTAAGGCCCAGTGCACAGTGTCCCGCTTTTGTTTTTCTGTTTTAGCTTCTCCATTTTCTTTTATCCTTTTCTGTTTCAAAATGTTTAGGGCACTTGTGCACTTTCGAAAAATGTGGGAGTTGGCCCAAATATTGCAATGCAATATTATCTCTCATCAAAAAGTGGTTTGGGCAGATTTGGAGTTCATTTGAATCTGTAATGATTTTAAATGAATTAATATTGCTGTTTTGGGTGCTGTTTCATCTTGTTTGAGTCGCTTGCCCAACTCCAATTATTTTGATATTGGTTTTAGAAATGTTCCTGGATTATTGGCCATTTAATGAACATTTTCCCAACAGAGTTTGAACAACTTTATAATTCACCTTTGAATTTGAGTTGATTTTCAGATGTGGATTTGAATTGGATCATTAACCCTTATGACTTGGCACTGCAAATGATCATGACTTGGCAGTTTAACAGAGTATCACAGTACTTATTACAAGGGGGTGTTACACATCATCACGGACCAAGATGTTGCTATGGCACAAGCTATTAAGAGGAAGTTCCCGACAACGATTCACCGTTGTTGCCGTTGGCATATAATGAAGAAAGCACAAGAGAAGCTTGGCCCTGTGTTGGCTAGGAATCCGGATTTGGTCAAAGACTTCAATGAATGCATTGACTTCAGTTTCACCCCGGCTGAATTTGAAAGGAAATGGGCTGCGCTTTTGTTGAAGTATGAAGGTCTTATGCATGGCCACTTTGAGAAACTCTATGAATATAGGGCTACATGGGTGCCGTGTTACTTCAAATTCAGGTTCATCCCTTTCCTTAGTCGACGCAATGCAGTGAAGGATTCAATGCTGTCTTGAAGCGCTATGTGAACCCACACAAGTCAATTCTCAACTTCGTCAAGCAATACGAGAAGATTCAGGTACACATACTCGTGAGGGAGGGCGGGAACGACTACCGGACAGAGCATCTAGATGCACAAAGATGGTCGTGTTTCCCCGTTGAGAGGCATGCCTACAAGGCATACACTAGGGACATCTATGTGAAATTTAGAACTGAGTTTCAGATGATTGGCCAGTACGATGTGCGCCCCGCTGGAATCAACTTCTATCACCTTGAGCCCAATATAGAAGAGTTCCAGGGTATGGCTCAAGGAAGTATCTAGTCACAGTGAGGCCAGAACCAGCAATCTATGATTGTGAATGTTGCGAGTGGCATAGGGACGACCTACTTTGTTACCATGTCTTGGAAATCTTCACGCACCTTGGCGTTAATGAGATACCTGCCCACTACATCAAGCGCCGCTGGGCGCAGGATGCGGTGCCAAGTGCGCCGCCGCCAACTAACGAGGGCCCTCCCCCGGACTTGCCCGCTGAGTCGGAGAACCAGGTTCGACAAGTGACTATGACAATGGATTTTGCAAAGCTAGCCAAGAAGGCAATGACGAGTGATGAGGCAGTCGCTACAGTTAGGAGGCACATGAAAGCCGCAGATGTTGAGGTCACTAAGCTGAATAAACTAAGAAAGAAGAGGCTAAAGGCAGCCCGAGAAGCGGCTCGGGCTAGGGAAGCATCAAACCCTAATGCCCCAAGTGGTTCAAGCCAACCTCCTGCCCCCTCTGCCCCCCTGCTCCTATGGATCCACCTCGGTCAGTCACAAAAGGGCGCAGCCGCAGCAAGCGCTTCCAATCAGCACTAGAGCTACACCCCAAGAAAAAGAACAAATGCAGCATATGTGAATCAATCGACCACACTGCTGCGACGTGCCTAGGGAAGCTGCTGTGATGGTTACCACATGAAGAAAATGACCCTTGGGCTTGCAAACTAGTTGAAGCAAAAAAAGCAACAGTGTCCTGCTAGATGAAGCAACTGTGGCCTAGTTTTTGAGCAGATGTAGAAGGGAAATCAAGCAACTGGCAGTTCAAAAGCAACTATGGATTGATTTGCAGGAACTTGTTTTAATTTATGTGTTTTCCTAGCTTTAAATTCACAAAATGGAGACATTGTAGGTGGATGCTTAACATTTGTGCTTATATTCCTTACTCAAAAACTTGCAAAACCTATGGACGCTTATGATTTATGCAAACTTGTTTTAGGTGGTTTTGGAGCAACTTTTGCGAGTTTTCTAATGGCACACATTAGCATTCGCATTGATGTTTTCTAATGGCACACATTCATCAGGAAAGAAAAAAGTGCACCTGGTTATTCATTCACTTCTTGACCGGTTTGAGGATTTCCTGCCATAGAACCTTGTTCAGGTCACACTTCAGCATGGAGACGGTCATTTTCTTCCTAATGTTTGGTATGTCACTTTGTCCATAGTTTGGGAGCCACGTCCCATTCCACAATAACGCATTCATCAATGCGAATATGCTACAGTCACCACCGCAAAAAAAGACCAATGTCAAGAAAACACTTGCAAAAAAAAGCAAAACTCCGCCTTATAACAATGAGATGTATGTAGGTGGGTTAGTCCTTACGATACAGCCTGCTTTGGTGCATCGATATCCAGAAGCGGGAACTTGTCCATTGTCTTTGCTTGTTTTGGATAGTATTTGTCCCACAATACGCGAACTGCTGCTACAATAGCCCTTGCTACTTCATCCAGCCTCTTGCTTTTCTTTAACGTCCTCCATGAGTCAAACACTTCGAACCTTTTATCCCTCAAATTGATGTTGAATAGCTAGTAGTGGTGTGCACCATGGGCATTATCTGGATCTAAATTTTCAAGCACAGGAATCATAACCTTCAAAAAAAAAACCATGTCAGCTATAACAGAAGAAGTGATGTGTTCTGTGCGTAACAAAGACATCAACTTCTGATATGGTTTTAGGCAACTCTATGGGTTTTTAGGAGCAACTTCTGATATGATTTCAGGCAACTCTCTATAATTTCAGGCAACTTCTGATATGAAGCTTTCAAACACACAAAAACATCAACTTCTGATATGGTTTCAGGCAACTCTATGGGTTTTTAGGAGCAACTTCTGATATGATTTCAGGCAACTCCCTATGATTTTCTGATATCAACTTCTGAATATGATCTTACAAAAACAAGAAAAACACCAACTTTCTGATATGATTTCAGGCAACCCTATGAGTTTTTAGGAGCAACTTTACTTGAGTCGGTGCGACAGAGATGTAAAAACCAAAAATGAAGAAAAAATTCTTACTTCTGAACAATAAACCACAGACAATGCACTTGGGTTTCCAACCTGTGCAAAAAAAATCGGCACTAGAACCATACACTTTTTAGGAAACAATGCACTGTATAACAGGCAACTTAGATGTTAAAAAAAGGCAACTAACAGATACTTCTCAGTCATATCTTGTGGGCCCTATTATAGTTTGTAGGTACGCACTAGGGTGGTTTGTACATGCACCTAAAACATATTTAAAAAAACAAAAAAGTGTAATAACAGATGCATCCTAAGTATGTGTCGCAGGTCATAAAATTTTAGGCAACAACACCCAACAGGATTATAGACAACTTATGTTTTAAAAGGAAACAACTAGCAACACATGGAGCATACCATGTCTTGCTCATCCAAACAGTTTGATTCATTGAACCTGTCATGTAGCTCCTTCACATCGAAAACAAGTTTTTGAAGCCAAGTCTGTGAAAAAAGGCAGAAGGAGATGATAAAGAAACAACTTCAGTGCCAAACAAAAGAAAAAAAGAAAAGCTAATTGAATAAAAATTGTGGGTTTTATTTTTCTTACCGAAAACCTAACAGGCATGTGAAAGTACATGTAGTCCCCATGTGTGGTTTTGGTAATTAAATGACAATCCTAATGGACTAATGTTTGCATTGAGATATACATTTGAAGGAAAGTTCCATTTGCAATGCATGAAGAATATTGGATGAATTGATGGATGAAATCCATCAACATAAATATGTGCATTGAGACTTGATAATGAATGACAATTCCTATGAAGAAACAATGACATCAAGTTATATAGGAAGGTTTGTTCCATGGGTGATGCAAGAAGGATATTGAATGGATTCAGAATGAATGCCATATACATATAGTTGTGCATCAAGATTAATCATGGAGCAAAGATAAATGTTGACCAAGATGAAGATCGAAGATTGAATTCAAAGATGGTCAACACACAAGCGCATATCATGTACCACATGGGATCTTGTGGTATGGTAAGAATTTGTCAATTGTGCTTTGTGTACTAACCCATTCTATGTGTTTTCTATGTCTGTGTGGGTTAGATGATTCTCATGGACTTACATCAAGAGAAAGATTTCAAGTGCCCATGAGAGGATGACATCAAGTGATGATGGTCATGGTTTACAAGGGCAAGTTCAGGATAGGCAGTCTGGAGAATTACATGCTTGAAGCTTGCAGATGATCATGTAATGGACACGTGAAGATGAATACAAAGCAAAGCTTCCCACATTGTGTATGGGGGAGCTACTTGAAGACTTCACCAATGCCTCGCCTTCAACTTGAGCCAAGAAGAAACATCAACATCAAGCTCAAGTGAAAGGCTCGAGTCAAAGGTATTAGTTCCTTTGATGTTAGTGTTGTGGAATGATGACCACCGAAGGAACACATACACTCAAGAATGGATTCTCGATAGCTATGTAGTGTAGCTCTTTTATGATTCTTGAGTTATAGGGATCCCGCACTATTAAGAGGGGATCAAAGGGGTTGGTGATAGATTTGCTCAAGTCAACATCTTCTCTACACAATTCCACTCCTATCCTATACACCAAAGAAAATCCAAAGCCAAATAGGGTTCCCAAATATATGTTAAAACCTTTGCATATTTGACATCCTCCATTTTGCTTGATCTTGGGTGGTTCTCTATGTGAGGACCTGGGGTTTTTCCATAGCTACAAAACGAGCCCAAGATCATCAAAATCGGAGTTCGTATGAAAAAGTTGTGCATGCTTTACTATCTGGATGCCCGGAAGTTCCGGGCTGCCCGGAGGTTTCGGGGTCCGGACTTTCCGGGATAGGTTTCGGGCGAAGTTCCGGGCTTTCCAGAGTGTTGCGCTGATATTCTCCAAAGGGAGCCCGGAAGTTCCGGGCATGCCCGGAAGTTCCGGGCTGCGTTTTTCTGTGCATAACGGGCAGATTTGGTGGGGGCACTATATAAGGTTCCCTTCTTCCCCAACGAGCCAGGGTTCCACATCCGAAATTTCCCCATTCTTGAGAGCTCACTCCTCCTCCCCCAAGCCTCAAAACTCCAATCCATTTGGGGGAAAACTATCCCATGGATCTAGGGTTCATTTGTTGAACTCTTCATCCAAAGGAACCCAAGAACACCCAAGTGGTTCCCTCTCCTTTCTCCTACACCAAATCAAAGATTTCAGAGAGATTTGTGAGAGTTCTTGAGAGAGATTTCATCCAAGCATACATCCACTCCTCCTCTCTCTTTTGACCAAAGCAATTTGTGATTTGAGCAAGTCTTGAGCATTTCCCCCTTTGGTCTTGTTATTCTTGGAGGTTGGAGACTCCTAGGCGGTAGGAGTACTCCGGTGAGGAATCAACTTGTGATTTGTCTCCCAGAAAATTTGTGAAGGTTTGGAGGCCGCCTCAAGGTCTACCACTAGTGGTTGAGAATCGCCTTCGTGGTGATATCTCAAGGAGAATAGGGTGAGCCTTCGTGGTGTTGGTGTGCCTTCGTGGTAACACCCATCCCTCCAACGGTGACTAGCTTCCCTCCAAGGAAGTGAACATCGGGATACATCCTTGTCTCCGTGACTTCGGTTATCCCTAACCCTTTCTCCTTACTTGTGGTTTACTTTGGTCACTTGACCGTGCAATCACTATATCTTGTTGTACTCATTATATTGTGTTGGTTCATTACATTGTGTTGGCCATTTCCTTGTAGAGATTATTTAGGCCTACACTTCATATTCCACAATTCATACTTGCTACTATTGATATACTTTGTGATTAGTGTGAATTGCTAACTTGTGTCATACACTTCCATATATTGTGATATTGCTCAAGAAAATTTGTGTAACTTACTTGTGCTTGTTATTATCCTTGTTGTCCTCATTATATTGTGTTGGTTACCATATCGTAGAGATTATTTAGGCCAACACTTTATAGTCCGCAATTCATACTTGCTACTATCACGTGATATCTTGTGTAAGTTTGTGTAACTTACCTGTGCTTACTAGTATCCTTGTTGTGCTCATCTTATTTTGAATAAGTTGTTGGTGCACTTAGTTGAGCCTAGTATATTTAAGATTTGTGCTTGAAAAGTATCCGCTTAGTATATTTCCGCATTAGGATATAGCCAAATCCGTAAAAGATTTTAAAACGCCTATTCACCCCCCCTCTAGGCGACATCATGGTCCTTTAAGCATGATTATTTTCTTGGACCCCACCCATCTGTTGTACATGATTGCATCAATCCCTAACTCAAAGACATGTGTCTTCATCCATCCGACCTTCTTCATTGATTGAGCAAGCTCCTTGATTGTGCAAAAGTAGCCACGATAGTTTATGATGTGCGGCCTGTAGAACAAAGAAAGGCTCTGTTGAGAAAATAACAAGAAGAAAGATCATTGGATGCGAAGAAAAAACAAAAAAAGTGGCTATTGGAAGAAACACACACGTTGTATCATCACCCTGCGACGTCCTTGTCGTCCCTCCTCCTCCAAGCAACAGAACCATTGCGTACACTCTGTTTGTTTCTGCGTTGCATGTGAAATCCTTCCTCATCTCTACATTCACATATGGTGACCTTTGTGATGGTGGAGCTTTCAATATCCTCCTCTCGCGCTTCTCAGGAACGGGCTCGCCCGAGCTGCTGGCAGCACCTTTGCCCGACTCCCCCTCAGCAGTTGTTTTTCCAACTTCGGTTGGTGTACTGAATCCGGCAGGTGACATGTGCCCCGCACTCTGTGATACAACATTTTTCACTGCCCCCTCGACGACTTCATCGAAATCCATGTTGCCCCAATCGATTCCCCATGTGACGACCCCCGCTTAATCGTGCACTAACCATACACGCAAATGCACACGATCAAGCCTAAGGACTCACTTGAAGATATCACAACACAACTCTAAAACATAAATAAAGTCATACAAGCTTTATATTACAAGCCAGGGCCTCGAGGGCTCGAATACATAGCTCGATGGCATACAAGCATCAGCGGAAGCATCAGATATCTGGGTACAGATATATTACAGAAACAGAGATAAGCCTTTATGAAGACGGGGCAAAATAAAACTCTACGATCGAAAGGCGTAGGCCTCCTGCCTAGGACCCTCCGAATCCTACTCCTGGTCGTCTGTCGGCTCCTCGTAGTAGTACTCGCCTGGAGGGTAGTAGTAGTAGCCGTAGTCGTCGACGGGGGCTGCTAACTCAGGGACTCCATCATCTGGCGGCGTCAAATGGATATGGGGAGAAAAAGAAAATAAAGCAAACGTGAGTACTCATCCGAAGTACTCAGCAAGCAAGGATCTATACTACATATGCAACATTTTCAAAGGGGGCTGTATATGTGGACTGGGCTGCAGAGATGCCAGAGCAGAGGGGGAAAGCCTAGTCCTATCGAAGACTAGCATCTTCAATCATCTTCATCGGTCTTGCAGCATTAGAAGAGTGCAGATTAACATAATGAAAAGTAGTAGTAATGTTATCAACCTCGCCCAGAGATCCTTCCTCGATTCCCTGCGAGAAAGCAATCCCAGAGCCATACTATCCAGTTATCATCTCAAGTTCTAGTTGTACCGATCAGGATACAACTCCGAGCGTCCGTTACCGTAGGACAGGCTATCGATAGATGTTTTCTTCCCTGCAGGGGTGCACCAACTTACCCACCACGCTTGATTAACTCCGGTCGGACACACTTTTCTGGGTCATGCCCGGCCTCGGCTAAGCAAAATGCCGCAACCCGACCAAATACTTAACAGAGAGGTCAGCACGCCGGACTAACCTATGCCCCCAGGGGTCTTGGGCCTTCGCTCCGGGAACTCCTGCGCGTTGCGTGGGCGGCCGGAAGCAGATCTAGCAACCCCTTAATACAAGCACGGTTGCGTAACCAGTCCAATCCAGTGCGCGCCGCTCAGTCGCTGACGTCTATTAAGCTTCGGCTGAAGTATACGACGCAGAACGCCCATACTATGCCCACGTGATGGTTAGTGCTATCAGGCCAGAGGCCCCTCGGATCAAATATCCAAACCGTTAGTGTGTTGATAGTGCGGAAACGAGCAGAGACTCATGAAAGATGTGACCACGTCGCCCGGTCTCGAGGACTTGCGGCAAGGGCGAAGAATGCCCGGCCACGCCTCGTGTTCAACCCTCGGGCACCATCCAGGTCCACCTGATTCCACATCACTCGCTAATAAGCTCGCGTGGGTACCCCTCAGGGCCGACCCGTCTTTAGTATCATGTTACAGTGTTCAGTCATAGTAACCAAGCATCCGTGTGTCTGACACCAAAAGGGACCCTAAGGAATCACCCTCGATGGAATCCCACTTGATGTTTTCGTCAAGGTGAACGAAGGAGGAATCACCCTCGAGGTCCACACTAGAACCGTTGCATGACGACGTCATTATCGGTGGTGGTGTAGGAGGAATCACCCTCGCTTACCACGTCCGATTAACTAACCTACAAGGTTATCATCAGAAGTGCTAACGAGGTATCACCCTCGGCACTCGATAGTAACCCAGTAGTGTCGGCAACTAAGGGGGAAGTGACGTGAGGTGTCGGGGTCTGATCTTCAATCCCATTGTTCAGGTCTTCTGATAATCCAGCGAGGCAGTGGGATAAAGTGGGGGTCTCTGTCGGTCTCTACCCAACCTATTCTAAACAGTTTAGGATAACAGGTAAGTATCAATAGCAGGTTACAACTAAACAGGCTATGCAGCAGATATAGGATACAGTAACAGCAGCAGATTCTAATGCAAGCATAAGAGAGAAGAGAATGGGCGATATCGGAATGCTCAAAAGGGGGTGCTTGCCTGCAAGCTCTGGGGCAAGTGGCTGGTCGTCGGGGACGTAGTCGTTCTCCGGAGCGGCGTCTACCTCGGAAGCTACATCAACGTCGGGGTCTAATCAAGAGAGAAAAGGGGGAGGAAACAGGTAAACATAATGCAAACAAGTGCAACACAGTGCATGCTATGCTATGATGCAGTGCAGGGTTGCCTAAAGATGCATCTAAGTCACTTTAGTTATTTTTTTAGGATTAACGTAGGGTTTATTACCCGGTGTGTGTGTACTATTCATCTACCGGAATCAGGCTCAGAGTTGTGAGTTCTCCTACGTAGGAGGTTCCGGCAAAGAAACAGATGAACCGATCAAACTCGTCTCGTCGTTCTGAGCAACTTTCATGTTTTAACTTTTTCGATCTGAGCTACGGTTTAAAAGTTATTAATTTTCAAAGATTAATTGATTTTCTGGGATTATTTTTATTTACAGAAAATGATATATGACGTCAGCATGATGCCATGCTGACATCAGCGGGTCAACAAGTCGGCTGACCAGTCAAACCTGACATGTGGGTCCAGTGGGACCCACATGTCATTGACAGAGGACTAATAGGGTTTTTATTTTAGCTAAACAGGATTATTAGGGGGTGGACCCCACTTGTCAGTGTTTGATCAGTGATTAGATTTATTTTTAAAAACCTATTTAGTTAATTAAGCATGCGGGCCCACTGGTCAGTGGCAGTGAGCGCCATGTCACCGGGTTGACCCGGTCAACTGGTCAACTGGGACCACCGGGCCCACCCGTCAGCCTCACCATGGCTGCCACGTGGGCGCCACATCAGCTGGCCGGCGTTTAAATGCCGGCGAGCGTGCTTTTGCGGCGGCGCGGCTCGGGAGGTGGTCGGAATCGCTGCTCCGGCCACCGTTTGGCGCGCGGAGTGGCGTGTTCGAACGCGGGTGAAGCTATGGATCCAATGGGGGCGGTGGCTCGGCAGGAGGAGGACCGTGGCGACGACGGCGAGCGCCGCGGCGGGCGGTTCAGAGTCGGGCTGTGGTGAAAACGAAGCAACGGCGCGCAAACGAGCTAACTGTGAGGATAGCGAGACCCTATGCGATGCGGTGGGCACAACGGGCGCGACCCCGTGGCCATTTGGTCATCGAAAGCACGCCGGCGACGAGCGCGAGTGGAGGCGCGGTCGGGTACTTGATGGGGACGGGGCTAGGAGGTGCAAACGGGCGCGTGCGTGTGCGCACTGGGCTCGTACGAGCTCCAGGAGCATGGTGACGCGCTCAGGCGAGCACGTCAACGGCTGTGGCGACGGCCACGAGCTCGCCGGCGGAGACGAGCTTCGGCTACGGTGGCATCTAAGGCTAGGAGCGCAACGAGGCGATAGAAGAGAGGGGAGAGGACAGGGTGGAGCTCACCGAGCGATCAAGAAAGATCCGTGACGGCTTTGGAGCAGCAGAGCTTGACGGAGAGGAAAGGGGATTGCCAGAGTCCGGGGAAGACGACGACGCCGAACGGCAGCTGCAGGGCCTCCTCGCTCCTACTGGGACCACCAGTCGACGAGGCAGACGCGGGCGAACCTCTACGGCATCTCGGTGGCTCGAGGCGACGATGGTGGCCGCGGCAACGACGGAATCGTGACGACGACGGCGCTTTGGCGTGGATCTGAGGAAGGAGGAGATGCGAAGCGAGCGAGGAAGAGAACGGGGGAGTGACGGAGGAGGCAGGGGGGATGGATGGGGCTCGGCCTTATCCCCCTGCGCGTCGGTGGAGTGCCGCGGTGTCGCCGTTTCGCCGGCGCTCGCCGGCGCGGCCACGCGCGTGCTGACACGCATAGGAGAGAGACGAGGGAGGTGGGGAAAAGGCCTCGGTGGGCTGGGCCTCCAGGCACTGTGCACTTAGGCCCGTGCACGGTGGCCTTTCTATTTTTCATTTAATGTTCCTGCTTTTTCTTTATTTATTTTCTATTTTGTATTAGTTAAGACACTTTTGCACTTTTTTAAAATATGAGAGTTGACCCAAATATTACTGTGCAAGGTTAGCTTTCACCAAAAATTGGTTTGGGCAAAATTGGGTTTCATTTGAAATTGATATGATTTTAAATGTGTTAAATATTGCTGTTTTGGTGTTGTTTCATCTTGTTGGAGTCATTTAGCTAATCCAAGTAGCATTAGTTATAATTTTAAGAGTGCTTGTGGAATATTTTCTATTTAATGAACATTTTTCCAATAAGGTTTGAACAAATTTATTCTGCACCTTTGAATTTGAGTTGATTTTTCAGGATTGAATTTGAATTGTTTCATTAATCCAAGTGACTTGGCACTGCAAATGGTCATGACTTGGCATTACCATCAGCGGATCACAGTGGCAATTACATAAGGGTGTTACACCCCACTCAATGTCGCCGGTGGCAGGTGCGTTTGCCACCCCCTTATCCTCTGCTGCCTTGCCCTCCTCACCTGTTATTCCTGCTAGTTCATCTATCCCAAGATCGAAAGGTGGAGCTAGACAGTAATCATCCAAAACAGCACTTCGAGACTTTGATCTTTGCAGCAATCCTGGTTCTTCACTTGAATCACATGCTCCTTTGTTTGCTGATAGATTGATGGCAGGTGATGTTCGTATTACATGTATGGTACCAGCAGATTTACTCCTCGCGAGCGGTGGCGTCGAACCTGGGCTGGCGCACTTTTCGAGCAACTCGTTGATGCCCCTAATATCATCGAATGATATTTCTTTCCCCTTTGCAGAGCACGCTTGCTTGGTGGGGACTACCAGAGGCTTATCTGTTGATTCCTGTGATGTTGCTTCAACAGTTGCTTGCTCCAGCTCAGGGGTTGCTTCCTCCAGCACAGCAGTTGCTTCCGCACTTTGCTTGGGAGGGGCTGCTGCCTACATACTCACTCTGGTTGCCTGAGTTTTTTGCTGAGTTGCTTCCAAGGTAGCAGCAGTTGCTCTGTTTCCATTCTTTGCTGATTCAGTAGTTGCATGATTTTTCTGCTCAGTTGCTTCCAGCATATGATCAGTTGCTCTATTTTGCTTCTTTGCTGCTTTTTCTGATAAACCTTGGTTTTTGATGGTGATGTGACTTTCTGACTTGTCGCTTCATCTGTCGGCCTCTGAGCTGTCGGAGCTTGCTGACTGGTTGTTGTAGTTACAACACTTTGACCCGCCACAACCTCGCTTTCTTTCGGGGACAGAGCGGCAACCTTAGCTGCCTTGTGGGACACTTTCTTAACCTTCCTCGCAACACCCCCTCCAGCTCCTCCTGCAGGCCGTGTTTTCACCTCTTTTGAACCAATAGTTGGTGGTTCCACAACATCTCCAATCATCTCAAGGCACAAATCCATCCCGGAGAATTTTTCCTCAGTTGGCATCATGGGCACAGGGAAAAGAGGGATATCTCGGGTCTCACGGATGACCTGCTTCTGTCTGTACTACGACTCTCCAATCCTCACCACATCTGCAACTGAAATAACAGGCCCGCTCTGAACCTCAAATGACTCCTTCCGCATGTCCATCTTAATGAAGCTGCTCTGAAAAAAACTGCCAGCGCTTTGGATGCTTCCTTGTGTGCTCTCGACAGTCATCGTTTGCTCTGGTTGCTGTTGTTCCTTGCCAGTACGCTTGAGTTTCTCCATGATCGTACTTAGCGGCACCTCATCATTGTCACTACCCCCACGCCACCCCAGATTTCGTGTACCTCCCTCATCATGACAGCCGCTACCGCTGGGCTGGTCGGTGCTAGCATTGCCGCCCGTGCCGCCATCATCCTTATCTTCATCCCCCTTTTTCCCTCCCCCACCATCTTGCTCCACCTCATCATCTTCATCCTCTCTGTCTTCCTCCTCCTCTTTTTTCTCCTCTTCGTTCTTTTCATCGTCCTCTTTCTCCTCCGCTTCCCCGTCTTTCTTTTCTACTTCATTCTCTTTTTCATTGCCCTCTTCCACATTTCTCTCCTTGTCTTTGTTCTCTTCATCCTCCTCTTCCTCTTCATCATCCTCCTCCTTGTGATGCTCTTCCTCTTCATCATCCTCCTCGTCGTCCTTTTCCTCCTCTTCACCACCATCTTGATGAACAACAGACCGCTGCGAGTTGTCAACGTCCATGCGCTGTGAATCATCATCACCAGTTTCTGTTGCTGCTAGTGGGCTGCTGTATGAGGGAACATCATCATCATAGTCATCATCATCATCGTCATTGTTGTCCCCCTCCTCATCCGAACTCTCCTCTTCGGGACTGTCCTCATATTTCCCTTCCTCCTCTTCTTCTTCTTCTTCTTCTTCTGAAGATTCAAATTCTTCCTCATCCGATTCCTCCATCTCGTCATCGGACGCCAAAAGTGTCTCCCCGCACCGAGTGCTACTGCCCCTTCTTTTCTTCTGCTTTGCAACCTTCTGCTGTTTTGGACTTGCCACTGCCCTTATCTGCCTTTCCCTGCTCATTGATTGACGTGCGCTTGCGACCCTTGAAACACTTGTGGCTGTCGGTTCATCCTCCTCCTCGTCCAACTTGCCCACACCTTGAACAAACCTTCCCATTTGGACTGATATTTCAGAGCACATATCATGCACCAGCAATGACAACCTCCTTTGTTTCTGCAAACACAAAAATGCAAACTGAATGAGGAGACTATATAACACAATGATGAACAAAAAAGAGGGAAGCAAAATACATTGGGGTTGTAGTTTTGAGGAAGCCTCGCAGCGACAAACTTCTGGATGTGATCCATGCTCCAAAAAACACTATCTTTTGCGCACCTCGAGAACTCGGCTTTGAGCTATTTTTGTTTAAAAAAATGCACATGATAAACACAGTTAGCAAGATGAAAAAAGGTGAAAAAAGGGATGGCTGAGCAACTGCCTCCCTAACTTAGGGCAACACCAGCACTATTGATGGGCAACTACAGTTATGGACATCACAAAAACTACAGCAGCTACATAAACCTGATAAATGAGCAACTACAAAATCTAAATTATTGGCAAATGTACCTTAAAAAAACTCATGTAAATGGACATGTAAAAAATATGACCACTTGGAGAAAAAATAAGGATGATTGCCATGCAAATTTTCATGCAGAAAACTTTCATTTATTAACTAAAAGCAACTAGCTCCCTAAAATTAGGCAACAACATCCCTATAGGTGGGCAAATGCATGGAAAAAATCATGCAACTACAAAATTCTGTTCAAAAAGTAAAGTAAAACTTACTCGCAACTTTCCATAAACACCCTTCCTAATCATGTCCTTCTTAATGACTGCCTTGATCAGACCCTCATTCCATGCTTTGACCCTTGGAAGAACAGTTGCATGCTCTCGTCCACATAATCCTTGTGGACTGTCCTGTAGTCCACATCAAGCAAGTCGAGGTAAAGGAGCTATTTCAAAAAAAAGAGAACACATGTAAGTTGCAAAAAAAACCTATCCAACTTCAGGGTGAAAGAAAGAACGCAATGAACCGAAAAAGGGGGGAGGTCTAGATCATTTTACCACTAGGTGAAAAAGGCAACAGCATATTGTGTTCTTCTTGTCTCCAAAACCCATGAAAGCAAGCCTAAGTTGGTTGACGACAAACTGTCAAACATTTGAATTCACAATCTCACGTGGATTCAGCGCAGTTGAGTATGCGCGCGGGGACACCTTCAAGCTGGTGGTCGGTGCAAGAAAACAACTGTAAACAACGACAAGCCAGGCACTTAAGAACTTGTCATCAGCAACAACTCCCATCTCCTTTACCATTTTGCACCACTTGGTCACTGTTGGCGCGGGCCCTGTGGGGACGTTGTACATCTCATTGAACAACCTAACTATGTCTAGCTCCACTTCATACGCAACCTTCTTCTGCCCCCTTGGCAAGCCCCAAATTCTTTCTGCACTTGCTGCATCAACTGGGATCTTCCCCCTATCTGGGATAACAAGCTGCGACAACTCTGGGTCATAACACTTCATGACAAACTTGCCAAGATCTCCTTTCATTGTTCTTGTGCCGATATCAAGACGCCGCCAAAGCTTATATCACCGATGGCATCCTTTTGTATATCCTCAAGGCCACTGTTTAGGACAAAAAGTCTTGAAGGTGATGCCCTGTTCCTCGGTGGTGGCCCACTGCTACCAATCTGTGTAAAAATGTACAGAAGAATTCATATTTAAAAAAAAGGAAAGAGGCTACAATTATATTAAACTGAGCAACCCACTATATTAAACTGAGCAACCCACTATACTAAACTAAGCAAACCAAACCATAATTAAAAAAGCGAGTTGTGTTTGCTAAAAACTAAGCAATTAGAACTATATTGAACTGCAACTGCTAGTACTAAACTAGGCAACTGCTATACTGCTATTCTGGTGCTTATCAAAGATAGGAGTGCATACAAATGACATGCTGATTGAGCATTACATATTTCAAAAAGAAAAGAATCAGATGCCTCCCTTCTTTCAAGTTTTTCATAAAAAAATACCTCGTGCCCAACTTTCTTCGCACGGTTCGGATGCCTCCCTCCTTCATCACGAGGGGCGGAATCGGTGGCCTGTTTCCCCGCCCGACCACCCCGGGCAGAATTGGTGGCCCGTTTCCCCGCCCGACCACCCTGGACAGGATCCTCATCCGTCCGCCCACGCTTGCGTCCAACATTACTCCTTGCTGTTTGAGCACAACCTCTTCTCCCTCATTTTCACCATCAGTTCTTCCCGCAGTCCTTTTGCTTTTCGGAGCCATTCTGTAAAAGAAACACACCAAAAAAATGTCATGTTGATGAAAAAAATACAAGCCCTATAAGCACAAGTTCTGCCTTTAGACAAAAAAGAAAATGTGCGACTTCACTGTCATTTGGAGGTTAAATGATCTCCATTTACTCCTACCCATAGATAACTCAACTGCTGAATGCTAGTACTTGCAGAAGCAACTTGGTGCTGAAAACTAGGCAACTACTCACTATTTTGTGGCAACTAAAAAAATGACAGAAAACAAGCACATATTACTCCTCATCACAAAACAGGCACATATTCATCTTCATCACATAGCTAGCCATCAAAAAACTCCTAAAATTGCCAGTTATTCGTGATGATATCTCATCTTCTATTGATAGTTGCGATAAACCGCAACTCGATGGTGAATCTAGGCAACGTCATGTTTGGTACACTAATTTAAAGAACACTACAAAATGATAACAACTTGGTGGTGGAATCTAGGCACTTGGACAGTAATGAGATGGCAATGGCGAAAAATTGACCAACCACAAAAACCATCTTCCCAAAAAAACAGTGCTGCTTGATGTTGAACACAAGGCAACTACTGCCCCTATTTCGTGCAACTGTGGATACTATGAAGTTCGATTGCCCCTCCATCACACAAACTGCAGGAAAAACTAAGCAACTACAATCATATCTCTATACAACTTCATCCGGGGATTCAAGCAACATAAAAAATAAAACGAATCCTATGCCCAGGTCGCCAGGATACTATGAAGTTCGATTGCCCCTCCATCACACAAATTGCAGGAAAAACTAAGCAACTACAATCATATCTCTATACAAGTGCATGCGGGGATTCAAGCAACATAAAAAATAAAACGAATCCTATGCCCTGGTCAGATGCATCCTCCTTACCCTGCCCCTCCATCTCACAAATTGCAGGAAAAACTAAGAAACTACCATCATATTTCTATACAACTGCATCCGGGGATTCAAGCAACATCAAATAAAACAAATCCTATGCCCCGGTCGCCAGGATTCGGTCACATTCATCCCCTTACCCTGCGCCTCCGCCCTTTCAAGGACTCAATTCCCCTCCCCCCACCCCCACCCCTCCCCTCGCCATAGCAACGCCGAGCTCTCCCCCCGCCATAGCAACGCCGAGCCCTCCCCCCGCCATGGCAACGCCGAGCCCGCGGACGCCATGGACAACGTCGAGCCCTCCCCCCGTCCCGTCACCCCAAGCCCTAACGCTGCAAACACGAACTCTAACCGAATCTGGAGCGCAACTGGGGAGGAGAGGGAGAAGAGGTGTCGGGGTTTACCTCCGCCTGTAGCCGGCGACTCGTCGCGCTCGCGGACGGTCTCCCGCACCGGCGACTCCGCGCGGGATCCGACTCGCCGTGCGTCGTTGCTAGAGGAGAGGGAGGAGAGGGAGAAGTTCGAATGGAAAGGGGATGAGGGCGATGGGGCAGTTTCGAACAGAAGAAGCGGGCGGTGTGGGCGGTTTCGCCTGAATTAAAGCAGTCCAGGCCCACCACACGCCGCACGTCGCGCTTATCTCGTAACGGCACCTGGTCGGGCCGGATCCCGCGCGGTCGGAGCGATCGGGCGCATCGGACGGCTCTGCGTGCATGCGCTCGCGACGTCCATCTGGCGCAGCTGCACTTTGAAGTATTTAGGAAAAAGGAAACCTCCACCTTTCTCCTGTAATCTCCTCTATCTACCACATCAGGGCATGTACAATGGTTGATAAGATAGTTTTATCTTAAGTCTTGCATGTAATTTACAGATGACAAGAAAAAATGTCTACAATGGGTCATCTCTTAGCCTTATCTTCAATAACTAGTTATTCATAAAAATGTGATGAGACATATTATGCTAAGAGATCATCTGTTATCTATACTACTATTAAACAAGAGAACATTTTCTTTCCTATAACCACCCCGTTTAGTGTACACGTTTAATTATCACCGTCTGATTATCTAATCTAACAGACCAGATTAATCTAATGTGATCCCATGGGTGCACTTAGCGATTACAATAGGCGGACGAAAACTCTGTGCGATCACGCCTCCAGAATCCAGATCGAATTGCCACCCACATTCACGTCACGTCAAAAAAAATCGCCCCCCACAGCTCACCCTGCACATCCCCTCCCCGCAATCGCAGGCCCCCGCACTGCCGCTATCCCCGGTGCCCGCAACGCTGCCCCTCGCCAGTCGGCGGCCGCAACAGCTCCCTGCCCTGTTCTTACCCAGGCAACAGCCACCGGTGCCTCTCACCCCCGCACACGCCGGCAACCCCTGCCCCACAACGTCCTCGACGACCCACAGCCACCTTTCTCGCACCTCCATGCCCCTATCTCCGCCCAGCCGCTCCTCCTCTGCTGCCCCACGTAGGCCGCAGCCCCCGCCCCCGCCGATCCTCTTTTGACGGACACGAGACTAGACCGCAGCCCCCGCCACTCCTCCTCTACTACCCCAGGTACGTCCGTGTACAGCGAGGTGCAGACGAGCCGCATCGCGCACGCGGTGCCCCTCCCCTCCGTCCTCCGCTCCCACTTCACGCTGGCTGACGGGCCTGTCACTGGTGGCCAGGGTGGGCCGCGGCCCACCCTGGGATTTTGGAGCAGCCTATACCTATGGGTATTTAACTGGGCCAAAAAAAAGATGGCCCAATATCACTGGCCAGCCCTCGTTCAGCCATAGCCCACGAGGCCACGACCCCTCGTTCCACATCGAGGCAGAGCAGAGGACGCCCTCGTCCCGACGACCGACGACCTCGCCTCACGCCCTCACCGCCACGGCGCCGCCGTTCCTCGCCGGCCAGAGCCCAGGCCGCCTCCCCTTCCCGCCCGGCGCCCCTGGCCGTCGGCTCCACCGCTCCCCCGCGCCCCTTGACCAGCAGGAGCTGCGGCCGCCTGGCCCTGCCTCCGCCCCCTCCGCCCTCCCTGCAAAGCCGACACCCGTCGGAGGTGCTGCTCACCAGCCAGTATATGGCCGTCCGGCGGCAGTATCGCAGATTCGCAGCAAGTGTGCAAATCAAATTTAAGGTACCGAAACCCCTTATTTTTTGACTTAGGGTTTGCTTTTTTGCACTATACTATCATGAATTGATGAACACATACATAATTTTGCATATCATTTCTGCCTCAATTAGCTTTATTGATAGAAACTAATTTTTATTGCAGAATTTTTGAAGAATGAAGAGGGCCGGAGACATTGTTTCTCTTTTTCAGAGAGAAGCTATGAAGATAGGGAAGAAGAAGAAGGCAATGAATATGTGAGATTTGGCCGGAAAGCAAGCCGGAGAACTTGTGTGTATGCCGGTTGTGATTGAAGAGCAAACTCAAGAACCAACAGTGTCTATGTCGAATGTGACCATAGAGCAAACTGAAGAGCAAACTCAAGAACCACCACCGGTTTATGATTTTAGTCATCTTAAACATGATCCTGGGGAGACATATAGTTCATCGTTTGGTGTACTTGCTTCTAAAATTGGTATTGATTCTACCGGTGGCAACAGCAAATGTTGAGAGAGCATTTTCTACCATGAGTATAGTCAAGAGCAAGTTGAGAAATAAGATGGGTGATAGTCTTTTGGATGATTGCCTAGTCACATACATTGAGAGGGATGCTTTTGCTGAGGTGAATGAAAATGATATAATTGATACTTTCATGTCAATGCAAAAGCGTAGGCCAGAAACATAGTCTTTTCGAGCTTCTCAAGGTATGTACTATGGTCCATATAGTATGTACTATGTATGCTTCTTTATGCAAAACTTAGAACCTGAATTGAGAATTTTAGTGTGTTTGTAAGACCATATTGATCTATTTCTATGTGATATTGTAACTTTAGAACGCCCACATTTCATATTTCTGGTAAAAAAATTTGGGGGGGGGGGGGGGGGGGTCGGACCCCCTGATGTTAAATGCTAGCTCCGCCACTGCCTGTCAGCACCGCCGCAAGAAGCCCTGGTGAGTAGTGAACACCCTCTTTCCTGGGATGCATCGCTCCCCGATCTCGGCTTGTCGGATCGCGGGTTTGGGCGGGTTTGAATTCGGGATTTCACGGTCGTCATTCGATCTGTCGCAGATGAGGTCGCCAGGTTGTTCCTCAACCTGTACGACCGTCGACGGCTGGCTGCCGTGCCATCGGCCGAGCCGGCTGCGATGAAGCCGCTCAAGATCGGCGTCGTGCTTTCTGGGTGGCCAGGCTGGGGGCCACAATGTGATCTGCTGCATCTTTGGTAAATGCGAGACCAACTGAAATTGAAAATTGGTATTTATAATTGAATTATAGAGATGTTAGTGCACTGTGCCAGTCTCTTCTCTGATTTAGTCCCTGCATTTTGGCTTGCAGGTCATGCTCCTGCTGGGATGTTCTTCCCCTGCTCCAGGCTGTGGTCGCAGCCCTGCTGCTGGATGATGTAAGATGGTGCATGAGATTGTGGCCGCCAAACAGACAAGAGACAACATGGACGCCGCTGCTGCCCGCCGCTCCTCATCGTCTGCACCTACGAAGCTGCTGCTAATTAAGGTGCCTTGGCGCTCTGCGGGTCGATTGATTTGTAGGATTCACATTCATAGGATTTTTTAATGGTTTCTTAGTGTTCTATTTGTGAGGAAATTTCTATCAATTTTTGATTCAAATTCTTGTGCTTCTCCAATCTTGGGCAGGCATTGCCGCAATAGGAGGAGCGCTAAGGAAGGCACATCCGACACGTGTTTGCGGCGGCCGCGAAGGCCGGAGAAGATGTGGATGCATTCTCACCAAGTTTCTGTGGCTCACGGTGTTCATCCGACTCTCTAGAATAACTAGAAGATGAGTTACCATGATTTCTACATCAAAGGTTGGATCTTTTAGCAGTTTGTTGTTGGGCGTGGCTACTTACTAATTTGATTTGATAATTCAACCAAGGGAACTGCCGATAGGGTGTGAATGAAGTTGTTAATATGATTTCTTTCGTGTGTGCTACTGATAGATCTCTAAACTTGCATTTCTCTACTATGGTTGTCTATGAGATCTGTTGCGGTGGATAAGGCCGACCTGCACCGATGTAAACTTCAGATTGAGCTTACAACATGGCGAGGGATAACCTTGATTTCTGCATGAGTTACATCTTGTAATGGTAATGTTTCATGTCGTGTTCCTGGACTACCAACATTTCAGAATGATGAACATTATGCATCAGATTTTTCTCTGCATGACAATTGGGATGGTGGTTGCTTGACTAAATGATTTAAAGGCGTAAATTGATTAGAGAACATGGCATGTGTTCTAATTTCTGAACCATATAGTTCACATCAATATGTTGAAGCTGCAGTATATTGGTTTTTAAGCTTGCCACTAACTGCCCCTACACATGTACATGCTAAATTTGTAGCATTGTTACCGTACAATAAAAGGAATCAGATAAAAATAAGTAGATGTAACAAAGTAAATTTTCGTAACATGTACGACTTCCAAATTTATATTCGAGCTCATTGCCAGTTCAAATACCTCTCTTTCGATGTTATTAGTGATATAATAAATTCCTATATTTTTTCCATTTTATGCATCATTACAATTTAAAAATAATTTGGTTGACACTGCTTTGGAGATTGGTTAGGTCTCCGGTGTAATCTAACATTGTTTATGATGGAATAGCTTGCTTCTCCGGTCTTCACAACTGTTTTGTTTACAGTCAGCCATATGTTACTTTAGGAGAATTCACAGTAGCATACCTGCAAAGCGCATGCTTTCTCTAAACTTTGTAGCTAAACCATCTGTTAGCACATAGCCCTATGTTACTTTAGGGCAATTCGCAATGTGGTATACCTGCGGGTGCTAGCTTTCCCTGAACTTTGTAGCTGAATCGTCTGTTAGCACATAGCCCTATGTTACTTTATAGGACAATTAATTCACACAGTAGTATAACTGCAAGCACAGTATTTCAGTTATTTTCCTGCAAGACATACATAAGACATAATGCAGATCGACCAACTGAAAGTTTTTTTTTATGATATGTTTATTACTTGGTGATTCCAGTTCAACTGAATATTGAGAATTGCTTTGCAGCCTGTGTGGCTGATGTACAACACTTACATTAAAAATAAATTCAACCGGAGGTGCTTCTATTTATTTATTCTCTAATGATGTAATCATTTAACTTGTATGCTTTTTCTTGTCAACAAACAGGTACTTCTTTCAGCAACTACTTTCGAAGGTCTGCTACTGCCATTTCATGGTGCGCTTTTCTTTTTCTTTTGAAAATTGTCGAAGGAAACCAAGGCAGAAAACAATTGCCCGTGAACTGATGCTAGAAATGCAGGAAATCTGTCACCATGATCTTAAACTGTAAAGGAATCTCTTGGATGAGAGTCCAACATCTCGAGGGAAAGTTTGCAACTTTGGGTACTCAAAGGTGCTAATAGTTATGTTATGTATAATGGATCTCTAGAATTGATCTTTCCCTTTTATGCTCTTCAATTCGTATATCATATAGGGCTATCTTGCTCTTGCTTTCCATACACTCCTTTAGCAGAACATCATTATATTTTTTGCTGCTTAAAGGGATCGGCATTCATTGAACGGTGTACAACTATGAATGGAAACTGAGTAAGGACACTGACTATTATCACAGCCAATATACTTTTTTGTTCTGCTCTTCCGAACTGGAATACCCTAATTGTTAATAGTTTTTTTAGATGACACCTGAACCCGTAAGTCATGTTTGTTGCCGTGTAAATTTTTTTATACTTCCTTAAAGTTAATCATATAGGTCTACAATAGTTGCTTCTTTAAATTAAAGTAGTCTGCTAATGAGAGATATAAAACAATCCGGTTCTATGACCATGAATAATATTGAAAATTTCAGATAATTTGATGGAAAAATCAACACACTTGAAAAGTAAAGATGTGTATTTTTGAAAAGGAAGATTATATGACATGCATTTAAATTCTAAGTTGTCATACTCTTCCTTGACCTAAACAATAACACTGCTAATAGATGTACTCTGCCTTGGCCTCCCCAATAACATTGCCTTCATGTACTATTTAGAAGGAATACGCAAAATTACATTTTCTCAGAGAATAATTTTAACTACCTTCTTAACATCAATATCTTAGTGGCACAGTATGCCTCACTCCTGGAAGAATGTACCATTGTGAACGCTTATACTTGAATTTTAAATTTAATCATTTTCCCTCAAAGTGCATTGAACACCCCTATATCTTTCTTCAAGTGATGGATATCACTGGACTTCGACAATTACGTTTCTGATCTGGTACCTTGAATATCATTCTTTGCTAATTTACATATTGTTACATGTATATTCCAGTTGTAAATTGCCCATAACTGTAGCGTTGGCACTCTGCTCGCCTGTACGGTCGCACCTGGATCAGTATTGTGCGCATCGCACCATGATGTGGCTTTGCATGCCATGGGTGGTGCGTGGCGTGGTTGGATGGGCGGTGCGTGCCGTGGTTGGACATGGTACAGCAGGGTACAAGTTCTTGCCCGTGACGAAAGGATGAAGGAGAGCTTAAAGGTGTTGGTGTTGGTTGTCATGGTGATGGCGCAGATGACGGGATAGTGGCATCTGATGTGGCCGAGTACACTTTGTAGCCGGTTAAGAGGACAAACAAGAAGAGTTGGGTGCAGCTGAAGCCGAACAAGTATTACCGGAGCTACCTCCATATTGCCTGGAGCCTAAATTAGAGGACCTATTCATTCATTCATTGTCTTGATTTTGTGACGGTTCAACAAGTTTTCCGGATTATCTTTTTATGAGCAAGCTTTTCTGGTTTTTGTTCTTAACACAAGTTGCATTGCAGTATAAAATGAGTATACCTATTATTGTTTATGTGATCAGTGCACTTTTTACAAATACTAGTAAACATGCCCGTACGTTGCAACGGGGTAACAAAATTGCTTAGGTTGTGTCTTCCTCGACTTAAACCACCATCCAACCACAACCCGATGTGGCATGACAACATTTGGATGGTGTACCGGAAGGCGGCAATGATATCTTTCTCAACTCCTACCGCTATGTGCAGTAGTGGCATGGCATGGCATGTCATGTAGATTATGTCTAGCATAAGCCGGAAGCAAGTATCTCAATGTATTTTCCATCCTGATATAAACCAGGACGCATACATGTCAAAATGGCCTCTATTAGCATTCCCCGATATAAATTGTTAACATAAAGATTAATTCGTTTCCATTACAATGAACACGACTGCCCCTCGAGGCTTTCATCAACACCTTCTGAGGCCAAAGAATCTGAGCATGTACCTTCAGAAGTAAGCAGACTTTAGGAAACAGAGAAGCAAAAAAATAGAGTACGCTTCTACTCTGGGAGCTCCAACACCAACAAAAGCTTGCCACAACTGTCATCACAAAAGCTACTGAATGAGCCTAGAAAAAAAAATAGAAAGGTTATAGGAAACAGTCTGTACGTCTCCAATCAAAGCCATCAACAGTCCACCATGGACAAGACACTGCAACTATTCGAAGAATAAGTTTCTTCGTGACTCGTGTTACAATTTTAGCATCCACATCACCTGAATGCCCCTCTTGGCTAGGGTCAACCTTATCTGGATCATGGAACTCGTCATGTGAGTCTGCTAGCACCTTGCTCTCTTCAACTGTCACAAAGTGGGTGGATTCCTTTGTCTGCAGCCTGCCAGCAGATAAATGCTTCTAATACATTCTTAAATTTGGATAAGAATCAATATTTTGACTACATGAATGGAGACATTATTTAATATTATCCGAAGGAAATGATGACCGAGGTTGAGTTGAGGGCGCGGCCAGAAAGAATTCAGGAGTGTAGAAAAGAGCACTTCTAATACATCGTGAGTCGGTGTTGTTTTCTAATACATTCTTAAATTCAGGTAAGAAGCAATATTTTGAAACACTATATGAGTGGAGACATTATTTAATATTATTAGAAGGAAATGATGACCGAGGTTGAGTTGCGGGAGCAGTCAAAAAGAATTCTGGAGTGTAGAAAAGAGCACTTTTATTGAATTCCTTTGAAATAATATAATTTTGACCATAGATGAAAAGCACATCCTACAACAAAGGGAACCTGTATATAAGAATATGGATAACCCAAGTACTCGAAAAGTTATCGTAATTTTTGCATGACAATGGTTTTAAAGTCTGACTACATATTGGTTGCATGGCAGCATGGATTACTGATTCTTATAACAAACACCTAATATATATTTTCCTTTATTCTGTCAATATTTCCAGTGAGATGCTATCACACTAACATACAAATCAACACTCGTGGGTCATGCTTAATTAGCTTCCAGATACATACAAAATGTAAGTCGGAAAGACAATGGACATATCAGAATTTATGGTGGTGCATAGAGAAATCTGGGAGATGAGTTTCAGTTTTGTTCAGTTTGTTACTTTCTTTGGTGTTAACAGAGTCGATGGACATACCAGAAGCAAAAAAACAAATAGATACAGCAGGGTAATTTCCTACCAACTTGACAATGGTGTGTCATTTTTTTCTGCAGTAGATTAACTCCTAGACATTGGCATCCTTGTAATGTGGAATTACGCTTTAGAATTGATGAATAGCTTCCGGACTTCATTCTTACTTCAAAGTAGAAAACCCCACTTATCTCAAGATTTTGTTAGGACGCTAAACCTTAATCCAGCTCCTGGATTTGCCAGCAGCAACACTAAAATCTACTTGTGTCAGGGTCAAGATTGTTAATTGTTCACTGCGCATCTAAATTTTAAGTATTCAGGATTTACATACCCCTAGCCAAACAGAAATGCAACAACATTCCAGAAACCTCCCTAGGGGGTCACATGTAATTCAGGCCAATCAAATCGGTGTCATCTAATTCTTCAGATCTTGTTTATGTCAGAAAGATGACCAGTAGCCCAGGCCCAATAAACAAAATAAATTGAGAAAACAACCCATGGTCATGAATACCAATCAGATTACAGAGAGATCAGGTGTGTGGGTGGACTGGTGTGTGGTGCCAGATATAGGGGTATGTAGGTGTGACTGAGGGAGACGCGTGGAACGGCGATGGTGGGTACCTGGATTATGAGGGCGGCGGCTGCGAGGCGTGGCTGGCTATAGAGCTGCCGCTCCTCGGAGACCTTCAGCAGCAGCACATCACGGCTGATCTCCCTCGCGCTGGACCTCCTCAGCGACACCTGCAGGGACATTAACTAAGAGCTTATCCACCTTCCAATATAGCACTATGTGGTAAGATTTTGAAAGGATGACATTGATCAACTCAGGAAACCACTATAAACACCGAGCCAAAGTCATTCAGATGTAAATCAAGGCTATAAGCTTCGAATTTGTGTATGAATACAAAGAGAAGCATGACTATTCTAACAATGTGCCATGGTCCAGCAAGTATGGCCTTTTCGAAAATTGGTAACTAAACAATGCAAGGAACCTATGAACACTGCATATTGAAATCTGAATGATATATAAATGAAAAATTACCACTTAGTCAATAAGTCTAGTGAGATACGATGTAGCACTTTGGCAGCCAAATTATCTTGCAAAATGCAAATACAATACATACATTAATTATTGGATTTGCCACCTGAATAGCAAATTCAGGTTAGAATTTCATGTCGACATAAACACATCGGTTCCGGTAGGTAACATGAAATGAAGATTGTTGCAATCATACCAAACAGCTGCTACATTGCCATTACGAAAGTACAAAGCAGAGTACAGCTAGCAGCAATTGAAAATCTGAATACTGAAACTCTCTAGCCTCTGCACCACGGCTGGCTCTACTATGTGAACTATTTGCTACAGAGTTGAGAAATGTCTGAATGATTACCTACAAGAACATGAGTTGCATCCTCGTTTGATTTATTCCATGACCCCAATCCAATTTCTTCATTCCATCCCTACAGACAACAAACATATTGTAATGCATATGTTGGGACCTGAGAGCTAAGAACAAAGAACAAACGAAGCTCCAACAAAGAACTGAAGCACGACAACACAGCAGATGCCAAAATCCAAAACATGAGCAATGGCCTTTCCGAGTGAAATAGCACGTGTGGCATGAGGGAGAGGGTGGGTATTGGATGTACCTCATGGGGATGAGCTGCTGGGTGTAGTGGCATGAGTACTCGACGCGGAGATGTCAGTGATGTAGGGCCAAGGCCTGGGCAGCGCAGCAGATGTCATCAAGGCGGCAGAGGAGAGAGGAGGAATACCAGAGAGGCGAGGCGACAACCGGGAGAGCCAGTAGCAGTGGCGCAGCAGAAAATGGCGTGACAGCCGTCAGGAGCAGTGGCGCGGGCCACGGGATCAAGGGCTCGGGGCATGGCGAGGACCTCGTCCAGACGGCCAGGACGGTAGGAGAGTCTGTCGATCTCGGGTATGTGGGGTTCCGACGGCGGCTGGCGAGCCCGCCAAGGCCACGACGGCGGCCAGATCCAGGGGATGGCGTCGCCTCGGAGAGAGAGAGAGAGAGAGAGAGTCGTGGAACACGCTACATCTTCATCGTCGGGTATCGCCAGGTCGGAGGCAAGCGTCACCTTCCAGCACCTGCGCTGGTTGGAACGGGGGCGGCGGCGGCGTACTTGGGCACGGGGCGGTGGCGGTGGCGTACTTGGGCACGGGGCGGCGGTGAGCGGCCTTCTTCGATCCAAATCGGAGGAGGACGACAGCACGAGCCTCGTTTGCAAAGCGAAATGTTTCTCAGTTTATCCACTTTAAAAAGTACTGCGGGTAGAATACCTTAAACATCAGGGATTTTTTTGGAAAAATGACTCGACGGTGAACCCGACAGACTCAATACGTGCTTTATTATTAGGGAAAGATATGTATGATCTAAACAATGGATGAAAATCAATTTTATTTGACACAATATTTAAAGTTATGGCGAAACTGTACAACATCCAGTTTAATTTATAAATTTATTTCCTTGTTATCATTTATATTAGAATAGACATGCGTTGCACATGCACACTTATTAGTCTTCTTTCAAATAAGAGAAGACAAGCTTTTTTTACGAATTGTCTCTCGTCCGCCTCATCGTTTATGCTAAGCGGCACTCCTAATATATGTACATGCCCTCGATCGCTTCTTCCTTCGGCCGCCTCCTCCCCTTCCTTCGACTACGCCAACGGCCACACCTCCCGTCGATCGCCTCCAGTGTAGCGTCCCCTCGCCTTGATTTCTCTTCCTCGCACACGTCCCCGTCCCAATCCAACCACCTGTTTCCTCGCTCGGCCTATCCCCGTCGGTCTACGTCTTGACTGCCGCCGCCACGATGATTCCGGATCCACGCCACTAGCGTCCCACCGCAGGTCGCCGCGCGGATGCTTAAAGGGGGGAGGTCGAGGATGGGTCGCAGTCACGACGGGTGATTCAGATGGGTGTGGTCGCTGACGGCCAGGGCGGCGATAGCCTGATGGTGAGCTGCAGCTAGACGCGCGCGCCCATCTGAAGATTCTGAACATCGGCGTGGTAGAGAAGGCACTATGTTGGAGCGCCGCCGCCGCCGGGGCCTTGCAGGCAGGTACCACGGGTGGTGCCATGATGTCCTCCCACCCCGACAAAGCACGGCGTCTCCTTCTCCAGTTAAGCCCCTGCTGGAGCGGGTTGCTTTTCTTTCCAAGGTGAGTAACTGAGTATCCATATCAATTTGGCCGCTCCCTCTCCTTCTCTGTATCCTCCTAACGTTCTTCAGTGCTAGCGGAATAATATTTTGACAGGGTTAGTTCCAAAAGGCACAGCCACCTTATAAGCCATAGTCAACCTCTTGACTTGCTAATAATATTTTTACGGCCAATTGACTTGCTAATGATTCTTTTTCTTTAGAGTACAAAAGCAAACTTTGCCCAGAAACTAACTACATCTTAATCATACAAATCCCCTCTTTAAATCATTCTGAATCAAAAAAGTGTGAGTGTTAAACCATATTGTCATAGGAGATGCCTGGATTGCCTTAAAATAATGAAACTGAAAACAATTCAAGGCATAATGCAGATGAACGCTGTAATTAGTTATCAGTTCTTGATGTCTTTTGTGCATGGGCATCACCCTATAAATGATTGTACTCTAGAAACCCTTTGTTTTTTCCTAATAATGTTGTTTCTTGCAAATCTTTTTTTCGCAGAATAATAGAATCTTATACGAAAATTTCAGTCTCTTCACACCTACAGTTTTTGGCCATCAGAAATCTCAGAGTACCGGAGCATGAGAATACAAGGTCCTGAAGGAGAATGTGCAAAGGTAAGGTCTATTATACCATGTGCAAATTAGGCTTCTTATACCATGGTGCACTCAACTCTTGATAGACTTTTCGCACGCAAACATTAATAATAGAACGATTGTTCATCTAACTTTCAGTTTAATAATTTCGCAGCTCAGAGCGTATAGGAGATGATGTAACCAAAGTCACTCTTCCGTAGTCCTTAAGTCACTCTTCGGTACTCCTTTATTTTAGCCTTCCCTTTTTCATGTGTGTACAGGAGATTGTTACCATCATGTCTTTCCAAACATGTATTACCAAGTACTCGTTTCCTTACCTTTTCCCTCCACCGGATCTGAATTTTTTAGGCTGGTTTAGAAAGTGGATATGTTGACCTCCTTTATGATGAACCGTTCCATGGAGATCAACTTTTGTTTCCCAAGATCTGATTTAGTTGAGATGTTTAAACAATAGTGGTCACTTCCAAGTAAATTTGATGATGCCGTGGTATATATATATATATATATATGTATATCTGTGTTCAGGTATCTATACTAAAGGTTATAGTACAACACTTCCATTTAAATTGTACCTGTGCGACGAATTAGCTGGTTACAATTTTGTAGAGAATGGTCGCCATACCAAAAGAGAAGCAAACTTTTTTTATCAAGTTATTAAACGATGAAGTGTCCATACTTCGATATTAGCAACTGATAACATCTAGAGGTTGCTTGAAGCTGCTAGCATGATACCTTCCAGAGGTGATACATTTTCATTTCTTCTTTTCATAGACTTGTCTATCTAATTAAGCGAACATAATCTCTAATATGTGCCCCGAAGTGGAGTTGCCAAAGTGCGGTTGATTGTTCATTATCGCCGCATTATGCTGACTGACTACTGCTGCTGCTGCTTTATACCTATCCCGTTCGAACTCAGCATATTATAACTGACTGCTGCTTTCATGTCTACAGCTTTTGGTTTATGGTTTATAGTTTATAGCAAACCAAATTATGAATCAACTCTTCATCTCTGAAGTTCATAATAGTGGTCGGTTTTCAGTGTCTTTAAAGGATATGCACCAAGCTTTGTACTGGAAGATTATACTGACATGGGATTTTTTTTCCTTGAATGAACATGGTAGCCTTTATTATTTTTAGAGAAGATGTACACAGCTAGGGTACAGAACTACATTCTTACTCTGCTTGGTGCAACTAAGACCAATGTTCCACAAGGCTAACTGATTTGTTAAATTGTTTTCAGTTTCAGGTGTCAAAATGAGAAATTGGAGCATCAAGACCTTTGAACTGAAACCTAAATTAAGATATACATTTATGTTGGTCTAAAGCAACCACATTTTATTTATTTATTCACAGAGTATAGAAATCACCCTTTGGTTCCATTAGAAATTAAATTAAACTACAGATATTGTCCACGACGCCGGGGCAAATAGAGTAGCTGACCATATGTATGGTTTTTCCAGAAAAGAGTGATAGAATAAAAGGGGACACCAGAAAAATCCAGTAGGGAATTGTATGGGCTCCCCTCCTCGGTAAAAAAAATTGCTTTGGAAAAGGATTTGTAAGGAAACTAACATGTCATTTGTTCTTAACTCAGAATGGTGCATCCAGCAGAGAAAGGTGTGTACTATATCCTGAGGGACAACAAAAAAATGTGAGTTCTTTATGGCATAATAGCAGCCACTGTTCTAAGTGAACTCTTTGCAACTCAAGATGCCGATTAGTTATACTATTTACTACTGGTAACCAATTTCTGCATACTAAGAGGATAAGTATTCTTTGTGAAATTACTAATGTAACAATGCAGGAAATTGTTTCTAGAACTTAATTTTATTATAAGTTCAATATCTGCACTGTGCAATCTTTCTACTACAATTCCGAGAGAAATATCAATCCGTCATGCAGGACAATGCAAGAAAACATATGTCCCTCAGGACCAGTGGCAGAGCGTGACACACAATTAGGGGGGGGGGGGGGCGGGGGGGGGGGTGGGGGGGGGGGGGGGCAAAATTTGAGCCACAAAGAAAATTCAATCAAGCTGCTTTAGGTAGCTAGCTTTGCACGTATATATATCCTCCCGGTAAATCACTTTGATGCTCTGAAATCAACATACTTCACTGATAAAATGTACCAAAATGCTTAATATATATATATAGACAAAATATTTTCACTTTTGGCGGGGGGGGGGGGGGGGGGGTCATGACCCCCTTTGGCCTCCAAGAGGAGGCTCCGCCAGTGCACAGGACTATTCTTTTACAGCGCACTTCGCCGCCGCCAATGTTCCCAGCAGGCCACGCGCACCCTCAGATGACAATCTGATGGGTACATCTGATAGGCCGATATGAATCAAACTTGCACCACCGATCTGTGCATATCTGTGAAGGCTAACATGGCTTTGCACTTTGCAGTTAGCCTTTAATTATTTTAGACCTGCAGTTCGCAGTAGAGAGGTGGTCGAATTTGTGTTGTGTCTGTATAATATATTTACTGCAGATTCGCAATCTGGTGGGTTAATACAAATAATTCTTGAGTGTTTTCCATCTTTCCAGATTTGGAGGTGCAATGTAAATACCTTGGCATGTATATTTTTTGAATAATAGTTGTTGCTTTGGTCGATGACATGGTCTCTAAAATGTTTCTTTGACCTTATGTATCTAAATAGTTTAGAAGATACTGGCTATCAGAGAACAACACAGAGGATATCATTGTGTACGTAAGTTTTGAAATATACAATAATAATTAATTTTGATATAAATGCAAAGAACTACTTTTTGAGCACCATCTTAAAATAGATCATCATAGCTAAGGGAAATTGAATGATAAACATGGTATTTATTCCATTGTGACCAATTAATAATAGACCAAAGCAGCATCAACCTTTCTTACTGCTAACCTGCTAAACATAAGTTGTTAAACATAATTGTTGTGTTTTAATAACAAAAGTTGTCCATATGGAGAACTGGGATCAACTTATACAGGGCACATAACTGGAAGCTTATATAAACACCATCACAAAGTGAGTTAGGAACAAGTGGAGAGGGAGGGAGGAAGGGAGAGAGACGATTTTAATCATATGTTTGATTCATTTGTATGCATTATAGCCCGTAGCAATGCACGGACATTCTACTAGTGTTGTTAAGGTGTGAGTGTCACTGTAGACTGTAGTACCAGGCGAACTGGTTACGAGTACAAAGTAATCATGGACGACTTGGTTAGAGCAACTTTTTTTTTAACACGGTGCAGACGCAGATGCTCGTACATTCATCTTTATGTAGGCACGCACGCTATGAGCACCTCCGAAAGCATTGAGCTGACACATTACCTTGAGATTGATGAAGTCGCCACAAATGGCTTTGTAGTCGACGTGAATGTAGGATTTGAACCCTGATGGGCTAGGGACACTGTCCTCCTAACTATCCAAACACAGTTTGGTTCGCGGTTAGAGCAACCGCTCATCAAATATGCCCTGCTACATCCACATAGCAACTCTAGTGAAGTAGCGATCCTATAATGTATATAGATTACACTTTCTACGTATTCCCTTTGTAAACTAATATAAGACTTTTTATATCATTACTTTAGTGATCTAACAAGTCTTGTATTAGCTTACAGAGGTAGTATTTGTCACGTGTAAAATACATAGTCTCCATATGTATTGTGTTATTCAACTCGGACGAGTTTCGTGCAACATGGTACTTGTCGTGGAATCGTCACGGCAGATGTCCTAGTGTGAGGACTTAGTCGTGGAGCCATCGCAATGAGGTTAACTTAAAGGGGTTAATCAGTGTAACACCCCCGGTGGTTAGCCACAGTAATCACCCTTTTGATTATGCCATGTCATCATGTTTAACAGTGCATGATCATCATTAGCATTATATTGCATTTCAACTCCTAAGTCAAAATCCAAATTTAAATAAAAGTAAAAAAAAAAGTTGTCTAACATAAAAACTAAAATGTTCAATAAATAACAAATATTCCAGAGACTATTCTAAAATTGAAACCAACAATAAATAAATTAATTAGGTGGCTCAAACTTTACCAAAACAGCAAGGTTTAATACATTCTATTTATTATGAAATTTGTGTGAGGTCCAGTCGACTCCAAACTAATTTTTGACAGTGGTAGAGGATGCCTAGTATTTATTGGAACAATTGCCATGTTCTACAAAAATCATTTTGAGGCCTAACAATTTACTAAACAGGAGATATGAATAAATAAATAAAAAGAGAAAGCCCCGGCCTAACTGGGCCAAGGCCCAAGCGGCTGCACCATATACACACCCCCCCACACAACCCCCCCCACCCCGACCCAACCCCCCCCCCCCCCCCCCCCCCCCCCCCCCCCCCCCCCCCCGAGCGACCTCAAACCCTAACCCCACTCACCCCCTCGCTCATCCCCCCCCCCCTCCCCCGATCCAGAACCGGATCGGGATCGGCCCGACGCGCCCCTCGCTCGCGCCCGACGCGCTCGACACCGCGCCCCGCCGCCACACCGTCGCCGACCACCGTCGCCGCCCCGACCCCGACTTCCTCCCCGCACCCACTGCCCCGTGCCCTACAGCTCGCGGTGAGCTCCGGCCTCCGTCGCCCGCCCCCTCTCCCCTCGCTCACCGCGGCCCTGCCCCGCTCGGCGTGCCGCCGCGCGCGCCCCGGCCACTCCTCCCGCACCGCGCCCGCACCTCGCCCTCCGCCGCGCCCGCACCCGATCTGCTGCTGCTGCGCTGCGCCTCGTCGCGCCTCGACGCCGCGCGCCCGCCCCCACGCTTCGGCCGCGCCTGCGTCGCACTGCGCCGCGTTGCCGCTCGCCATCGCCGCGCCCACCCCCGCTCCTGCTGCCCGTCGCCGCGCCCCTGCCGCGCACGCACACGCGCGCGCGCCGGTGCACGCGCGCCGCGCCGCGCCCGTCGCCCGCCCGTGGCCCTTGTGCCACTGACCGGTGGGGCCTAGTGCCCCTGTGACGCTGACGAATGGGGCCCAGCTCCTAAAACGGTTTAAAAGAAATAGAAAATGAAAATAAAATAAAAATAAATAAATAAATTAGTTAATTAGTTAGTTTAATTAATCCTGATTAGGTTAATCTAATTAGTTAATTAGTTTAATTAAATGTTAATTAATTAGTTAACCCTAATTAACTAATCAGTCTATGACAGGTGGGACCCACGTGTCAGATGACTGCTGACGTCAGCATGAGGTCATGCTGACGTCAGCATGAGGTCATGCTGACGTCATCGACACTGTTTCGGATAATGTTTATTTTATATAATTAAATAAATTCCAGAAATTAATAAAAACTGTAGAAAATCATATTAAATAATCCGTAACTTCGATGGAAAAACTTTGTACATGAAAGTTGCTCAGAACGACGAGACGAATTCGGACGCGCGGTCCGTTTGTCCGTCACGCGTCCCTATCTATCCGAACATGGAACCGTTCCCCTCCGGTCATTTGTCTGACAAATGTCCGGAACCGGGAAAACATTCCCGGATGAATCCCACCTTCGCTAGTATCACCCGGCACTGCGTTAGATCACCTCCGTCACCGCGTATTGCCATGTTATGCTTTGTGCTGCACTTGTTCGCTGAGTATTTATACTGTTTCCTCCCCCTCTTCTCTCTCGGTAGCCCCCGACACCATTGACAACCTTGCCCTTGCCGCCGAGCAACCAGGCAAGCCTCCCCTTTGATCATCCCGATATCGCCCATTCTATTTTCTCATGCTTGCATTAGAATTGCTGCTGCTACTGCTTTACCTATTCTGATGCATAGCCTGTTTATTGTAACCTGTTGTTGATAATTACCTGCATATCCTAAACTGCTTAGTATAGGCTGGGTAGAGACCTATCAGTGACCCCACTTATCCCGACTGCCGCGCTGGATTGTCAGAAGACCCGATCAACGGGATTGAAGACCAGGCCCCGACACCGCACATCACCCCCCTTGGTTGTAACGACACTGCAGCGTTACTATCGAGTGCCGAGGGTGAAACCTCTTGTAGCACTTCTGATGTTAACTCTGTAGAGTAGTTATTTGGTCGTGGTCATCGAGGGTGATTCCTCCTTCACCGCTTTCGATAACGACGCCGTCGTACAACACCTCAAGTGTGAACCCAGTGAGGGTGATTCCTCCGAGTTCACCTTGACGGATACATCGAGTAGGAATCCAACGAGGGTGATACCTCGGATTCCCTTGATGTTATGGACACACGGATACTTGGACTTTACACTGTTACTTGGATAGGCGGGTCGACCCTGAGGGGTACCCGCGTGCGCCTGAGAGGCGAGTGTTGTGAAGACAGGTGCCTGTATGGTGCCCGAGTGATGAATACGAGGCGCGGCCGGGCATTCTTAACCCTTGCAGCAAGTCCTCGAGACGGGGCAACAGGGTCACATCTTTCGTGAGTCTCTGCTCGTTACCGCAAGCCCAAGGTACTAACGATTTGGATATTTGATCCGAGCAGGCCTCTGGCCTGATAGCACTAACCATCACGTGGGCATAGTATGGGCGTTCTGCATCGTATGCATCAGCCGAAAGCTCTGTCAGACGTCCAGTTCAGCATGGCGCCACGGTCAGATCGTGTCGGTCACCCGAGGCGACGCTGGTATCCACCCTGTGCGCAACGACCCGGAGGGTGAGGGGCGATGGCCAAGACCCCCTTGCGCTTAGGATGTAGACCGGCGGGGACCTCTCTGCTGAGCTGTAGATAGGGTTGCGATGTATCGTTTGGCCGAGGCCGGGCATGACCCAGGAAAGTGTGTCCGGCCGGAGTTAATCGAGCGTGTTGGGTAAGTTGGTGCACCCCTGCAGGGAAGAACACTTCTATCGGTAGCCGGTCCTACGGTAAAGGACACTCGGAGTTGTATCCTGATTGATACAATTTTAGAACTGGATACTTGGATACTATGGCTCTGGGATTGCTTTCTCGCAGGGAGTCGAGAAGGGATCTCAGGACGAGGTTGATGACTGTATGGCTCTGGGATTGCTTTCTCGCAGGGAGTCGAGAAAGGATCTCTGGGTGAGGTTGAGACTTAATGATACTGCTACATTATATTGTACTGTTCTACTCTCTTCCATTTCTGCAAGAACGCTGAAGATGCTAGTCTTCGATAGGACTAGGCCTTCTCTCTATTCTGGCATTTCTGCAGCCCAGTCCACATATACAGCCTCTCATTGAAAATGTTGCATATGTAGTGTAGATCCTTGCTTGCTGAGTACTTCTGAGTACTCACGGTTGCTTTGTTTTCCTTTTCTCCCCATATCAGTTTGACGTGACCAAGATGACGGAGCCCCCTGAGACAGATGCCCCGTCGATCGATTACTACTACTACCCCGAGGATGGATGCTGCTACGAGTTGACTGACGACCAGGAGTAGGATCGGAGGGTCCTAGGCAGGAGGCCTACGCCTTTCGATCGTAGTGTTTTATTTTGCCCCGCCTTTCTAAAGGCCTTTCTGTTTCTCTTTTAATATCTGTACTCAGATATCTGATGCTTCCGCTGACGGTTGTACGCAAGCTTATGTATTCGAGCCCTCGAGGCCCCTGGCTTGTAATATAAAGCTTGTATGACTTTATTTATGTTTTAGAGTTGTGTTGTGATATCTTCCCGTGAGTCCTTAGGCTTGATCGTGTGCATTTGCGTGTATGATTAGTGCACGATTGGGCCGGGGGCGTCACAAGTTGGTATCAGAGCCGACTGCCTCTAGGAATCCCCCTTTCCAACTCCTTAGCCGAAGTTGAGTCTAGTAACCGAAAACTGTTTTACTAACTTGGCTGTGTGGCTTACGGGCCCACGTCGCCAATTGGGTGGCATTAGGATCTTTTACTCCTCGACCTTTACTCTGGGACTCTGACCTCTCTTCTATTCGCGTTAAAATTTTACTAACTCCAACATTAGGTTCTCGTAATCACATCCACCCGGAGTTCTGAAATATCCCCCCTTGCTTCGAGATTATGGGCCAGGTTCTGCTTGCAGGATCCTCTTATCGAGGGCACCCTGTTTTGTCACTTGCAGATTCCTCTCTCCAATAGTTTTCTCCGACGTTGATGTAGCCTTTGCTATGTCTCATTGTGTACTTCCCTACCGCGTGCCTGCGCGCCGCCTAGATGTCTAGCCTTCCCCTTTCAGCTGTCGTATTGCCGGATTGTAATCGAGGCTATGTGCGGATTTGAATGTCTGGTGCGAATATGATGAATTATCTATGGCACTTCCTTCTGTTGTGCGTGTTACTTCATGAATCATTCCATACACCTGCAGTTTTTCTTGCTAAACTACCCCTGTTGATTTGGCAGGATGGCTGACGATCCTCCACCTTATATTGCCGCAATGATGCAGCAGTTTGAACTGAACCGTCAGGTTACGACCGGGATATTGGCTCAGTTCCCAAACCAGAATGCTCATCAACAGCCTACACCAATAACTCTGCCGGAATTCGTGCGCCTCAATCCGTCCACTTTTCGTAGCTCGACTGATCCAATGGATGCTGATGATTGGCTCCGTGACATTGCCTTCCAGATGAAGTCAGCCAATGTTATCCCTGACAGTTACGTCACCTATGCGACGTATCACCTGAGGGGATCAGCTGCTCAATGGTGGGAAAGCCACAAGGGTATGTTGCCTGCTGAAACTGTAACCACTTGGCAGGAATTTCAGTCAGCCTTTCGTGCATGGTACATTCCTCAAGGTCTGATGGACCAGAAGAAGCAGGAGTTCCGCAAACTCTCACAGGGCAAAATGACTGTGGATGAATATCAGAGAAAATTCCTTGAATTATCCCGATATGCTGCGGATGACGTCGACACCGACACTCGCAAGCAGGAGAAATTCCGTGAAGGACTGCGTACCGATATAAAACTTGCACTTGCGGCCCATGATTTCAATGGCTTCGCAACGTTTGTCAGCAAATCTTTCCAAGTTGAAACAGCTCTGGCTGAGTACCAGGAGTCGCTCAAGCGTACTCGAGATATCGGCTCGTCTTCCGGTCGACCTACTCAGAAATGTCGAGTCTGGATCCCACACAATACTCATCATCGACCTGCTCCAACACCAAGGCCGTCATATGCTGCACCTCGTCTGCCCCCACCACCAAGGCAACTGAACATTTCAAGTGGACAGCCCAATGTTGGTGTTTCTCCCCATAATGATGGTCTGTGCCACCAGTGTGGATAGCCAGGGCACCGTGCTTTCAACTGTCATCAGGGTCAGCCTCCGAATGCATCGCGTCATCCTGTTGTTCGTAGGAAGGGCCATCGGACCCATCATTCCAGAAATCGTAGTGCCAGACTACCTGCTAGTCAACTTGTTCATGTCAACCAAGTTAACATGGAAGAAGCTCGACATGACCCCAAAATTGTGATGGGCACCCTTCTAGTGAATTCAATCCCAGCTTCAGTCCTCTTTGATTCTGGAGCATCGCACTCCTTCATGTCCGAAAGTTTTGCGCGAAGCCATGATATACCTTTCGAGGAGATGTCCACCCCATTAGTAATCCAGTCACCTGGGGCTAATTGGCAAACTACCATGGTAAGCCACGGTAACCACATTGTGATCGGAGGATTGATGTTCCCCGTTTCACTCATTGCCCTCAAGACCTCCAACATAGACATTATTCTGGGTATGGACTGGTTGAAGCCTCATAAAGCTTTGATTGACTGTGCCACTGAAACAGTCCGCCTCACACACCCTTCCGGTCAGACTATCAGATACTTAGCTCGTACAGTGCAGGACGCCGAAACTCAGATATATGTTCTGAATGCATTGAATGCTTCACCTCTTGAAGGCATCGAGAATGTTCCAGTTGTTCGTGAATTTCAAGATGTCTTTCCAGAAGAACTTCCAGGAATACCCCCTGCTAGAGCTGTCGAATATGTCATCGACTTGAAACCAGGCACAACTCCTATTGGGAAGCGTCCTTATAAGATGCCTCCGCATCATCTTCTCGAGCTTAAGGAGGAAATCGACACGTCACTTAAGAAAGGTTTCATCCGCCCCAGTTCCTCTGCTTGGGGAGCACCTTCACTCTTCGTTAAGAAGAAGGATGGAACTAACCGATTGGTTCAGGATTACCGGCCCATTAACCAAGCAACAATTCAGAACAAATATCTGCTTCCCCGGATCAATGATTTGTATGATCAACTTGCCGGTTCCTCAGTATTCTCTAAGCTTGATTTGAGATTGGGATACCATCAGATCCGTGTTCGTGAAGAGGATATTCCCAAGACAGCATTCATTACCCGCTATGGTTCTTATGAGTACACTGTCATGTCATTTGGCTTAACAAATGCTTCAGCCACATTCTCCCGTCTGATGAATTACATCTTCATGGATTACCTCGACAAATTTGTCATGGTATATCTGGATGATATTCTGGTCTATTCAAAGAATAAGGAAGAACATGCCAAACACCTCCGTCTTGTATTGGAAAGGCTCCGAGAACACCAGTTGTATGCCAAGTATTCCAAATGTGAATTTTGGCTTTCTGAAGTAACGTATCTTGGTCATGTGATTTCCAAGGATGGAATTGCTGTTAACCCAGAACGAGTTCAGGCTATTCTGGGCTGGACTCCTCCGAAGAACGTCAAGCAAGTGAGAAGTTTTCTTGGCCTTGCAAGCTATTGCCGTCGATTTGTCGAGAACTTTTCCAAGATTGCTAAGCCCCTGACTGATCTGCTTCACAAGGGCGTTAAATTTGAATGGACAGAAAAATGTCAGGAAAGTTTCCAGACACTCAAAGACAAGCTGACATCTGCCCCAGTACTTGCTCCACTAGATTCTCGCAAAGATTTTGTGATCTATTGTGACGCATCCCGTGAAGGATTAGGCTGTGTCCTAATGCAAGAGCGTAAAGTGATTGCTTATGGCTCTCGTCAGTTGTGCCCACATGAAGAGAATTATCCGGTACATGATCTAGAACTAGCTGCTGTGATCTATGCATTGCAGTTGTGGCGACATTACCTTCTCGGTAATCGTTGCGAGATCTACACGGATCATAAAAGTCTGAAGTACTTGTTCACTCAACCTTTTCTAAACCTCCGTCAGCAAAGATGGATGGAGGCCATTGCGGACTATGATTTGGGTATTTCCTATACCCCTGGCAAGGCTAACATGATGGCTGATGCCTTAAGTCACAAGTCCTATTGCGACAACCTCATGGTTAGGCGAGCACAAACTCGTCTTTTGGAAGAACTGTGCAAGCTGAATCTGTGTATTGTTCCACAGGGCTCTCTAAATAACCTTGTGATACAACCAGATCTTGAGAAAGCTGTTAAGAATGCGCAAGCTAAGGATGCTGAAGTTGATCTGATGAAGAAAAATCTTCACCTTGAAAAGTACAGGGATTTCTCGCTGTCTGAAGATGGAACCTTGTATTTCAGAAACCGCATTGTCGTACCTCGCTTCGAGCTTATGACCGACAAGGTCATGAAGGAGGCACATGATACCCCGCTGTCTATTCATCCGGGTAGCACCAAGATGTATCGTGATCTCCGTCAAAGGTACTGGTGGTCTAGAATGAAGCAGGACATTGCTTGCTATGTTGCTGAATGTGATGTGTGTCGTCGCGTTAAAGCAGAACATCAGAAACCGGCTGGAATTCTGCAACCACTTCCTATTCCTCTATGGAAATGGGATAAGGTTCAGATGGATTTCGTTACAGGACTTCCCAGGTCACAGAAGGGTCACGATGCTATTCTTGTCGTCGTCGACCAACTCTCTAAAGTTGCACACTTTCTGCCTGTCAAAGAGACTATCACTGCTAGTCAGTTAGCAGAGTTGTATATCTCCAGAATTGTTTCACTCCACGGCATTTCGAAAGAGATTAGTTCGGACCGTAGCGGTGTTTTCACCTCCAAGTTCTGGGAAAGTTTCCAAACAGCTATGGGAACTCATATTACCTGGAGTTCAGCTTATCACCCCCAATCCCAAGGCCAAGTCGAACGAGTCAATCAAGTGCTTGAAGACATGTTGCGGGCTTGTGTTATATCATTCGGCAAGAAGTGGGAAGAATCTCTTCCGTATGCCGCGTTCTCTTATAACAACAGCTATCAAGTCAGCTTGAAAATGGCCCCCTTCGAAGTACTCTATGGACGTAAGTGTCGAACCCCTCTGAATTGGTCAGAAACTGGGGAACGACCGCTCGTGGGTCCGGATATTATTCAACACGCCGAAGAACAAGTTCGTATTGTCCGAGAAAATCTCAAGACGGCTCAGGACCGCCAGAAGAGCAACTATGATCGGAAACGATGGGGTTTGACTTATCAACCTGGTGATCAAGCTTATCTGCGTGTCACTCCTATGAAGGGCACTCACCGTTTTGGAATCAAGGGCAAGCTAGCTCCGCGCTACATTGGTCCTTTCCGCATTATTGCTAGACGTGGTCAGGTGGCGTATAAATTGGAGTTGCCGCCGCAGTTCTCTCGTATCCACGACGTCTTCCATGTGTCGCAACTTCGTAAATGCTTCAAGGAATCTCCGCACCGAGCTGTGGATCACGAAATGCTCGAATTGCATGATGATCTTTCTTATAAGGAGCATCCGATCCGCATTCTCGATGAAGCTGAACGTCAGACCCGTCAGAAGGTTACCAAGTTCCTCAAAGTGTAGTGGTCAAATCATACTGAAGATGAAGCCACTTGGGAACGCGAGGATAATCTTCGTGCGGAATACCCCGAACTTTTTCCTTCTACCTCTTAAATTCTCGGGACGAGAATTCTTGTTAGTAGAGGAGATTTGTAACACCCCCGGTGGTTAGCCACAGTAATCACCCTTTTGATCATGCCATGTCATCATGTTTAACAGTGCATGATCATCATTAGCATTATATTGCATTTCAACTCCTAAGTCAAAATCCAAATTTAAATGAAAGTGGAAAATAAAAGTTGTCTAACATAAAAACTAAAATGTTCAATAAATAACAAATATTCCAGAGACTATTCTAAAATTGAAACCAACAATAAATAAATTAATTAGGTGGCTCAAACTTTACCAAAACAGCAAGGTTTAATACATTCTATTTATTATGAAATTTGTGTGAGGTCCAGTTGACTCCAAACTAATTTTTGACAGTGGTAGAGGATGCCTAGTATTTATTGGAACAATTGCCATGTTCTACAAAAATCATTTTGAGGCCTAACAATTTACTAAACAGGAGATATGAATAAATAAATAAAAAAGAAGAGAAAGCCCCGGCCTAACTGGGCCAAGGCCCAGCCGGCCGGCCCCTATACCCCCCCCCCCCGAGCGACCCAAACCCTAACCCCACTCACCCCCTCGCTCACTCCCCCCTCCCCCGATCCAGAACCGGATCGGGATCGGCCCGACGCGCCCCTCGCTCGCGCCCGACGCGCTCGACACCGCGCCCCGCCGCCCGACGCCGCCACACAGTCGCCGACCACCGTCGCCGCCCCGACCCCGACTTCCTCCCCGCGCCCACTGCCCCGTGCCCTACAGCTCGCGGTGAGCTCCGGCCTCCGTCGCCCGCCCCCTCTCCCCTCGCTCACCGCGGCCCTGCCCCGCTCGGCGTGCCGCCGCGCGCGCCCCGGCCACTCCTCCCGCACCGCGCCCGCACCTCGCCCTCCGCCGCGCCCGCACCCGATCTGCTGCTGCTGCGCTGCGCCTCTTCGCGCCTCGACGCCGCGCGCCCGCCCCCACGCTTCGGCCGCGCCTGCGTCGCACTGCGCCACGTTGCCGCTCGCCATCGCCGCGCCCACCCCCGCTCCTGCTGCCCGTCGCCGCGCCCCTGCCGCACACGCACACGCGCGCGCGCGCCCGTGGCCCTTGTGCCACTGACCGGTGGGGCCCAGTGCCCCTGTGACGCTGACGAATGGGGCCCAGCCCCTAAAAACGGTTTAAAAGAAATAGAAAATGAAAATAAAATAATTAAATAATTAAATAATTAATTAATTAATTAATTAATTAATTAGTTTAATTAATCCTGATTAGGTTAATCTAATTAGTTAATTAGTTTAATTAAATGTTAATTAATTAGTTAACCCTAATTAACTAATCAGTCTATGATAGGTGGGACCCACGTGTCAGATGACTGCTGACGTCAGCATGAGGTCATGCTGACATCATCAACACTGTTTCGGATAATGTTTATTTTATATAATTAAATAAATTCCAGAAACTAATAAAAACTTTAGAAAATCATATTAAATAATCCGTAACTCCGATGGAAAAACTTTGTACATGAAAGTTGCTCAGAACGACGAGACGAATTCGGATACGTGGTCCGTTTGTCCGTCACGCGTCCCTATCTATCCGAACATGGAATCGTTCCCCTCCGGTCATCTGTCTGACAAATGTCCGGAACCGGGAAAACATTCCCGGATGAATCCCACCTTCGCTAGTATCACCCGGCACTGCGTTAGATCACCTCCGTCACCGCGTATTGCCATGTTATGCTTTGTGTTGCACTTGTTCGCTGAGTATTTATACTGTTTCCTCCCCCTCTTCTCTCTCGCTAGCCCCCGACACCGACGTCGTCCCCGAGGCCGACGCAGCTCCGGAGCCCAAAGACACCATTGACAACCTTGCCCTTGCCGCCGAGCAACCAGGCAAGCCCCCCCTTTGATCATCCCGATATCGCCCATTCTATTTTCTCATGCTTGCATTAGAATTGCTGCTGCTACTGCTTTACCTATTCTGATGCATAGCCTGTTTATTGTAACCTGCTGTTGATAATTACCTGCATATCCTAAACTGCTTAGTATAGGCTGGGTAGAGACCTATCAGTGACCCCACTTATCCCGACTGCCGCGCTGGATTGTCAGAAGACCCGATCAACGGGATTGAAGGCCAGGCCCCGACACCGCACATCAGCCCCCTTAGTTGTAACGACACTGCAGCGTTACTATCGAGTGCCGAGGGTGAAACCTCTTGTAGCACTTCTGATGTTAACTCTGTAGAGTAGTTATTTGGTCGTGGTCATCGAGGGTGATTCCTCCTTCACCGCTTCCGATAACGACGCCGTCGTACAACACCTCAAGTGTGAACCCAGTGAGGGTGATTCCTCCGAGTTCACCTTGACGGATACATCGAGTAGGAATCCAACGAGGGTGATACCTCGGATTCCCTTGATGTTATGGACACACGGATACTTGGACTTTACACTGTTACTTGGATAGGCGGGTCGACCCTGAGGGGTACCCGCGTGCGCCTGAGAGGCGAGTGTTGTGAAGACGGGTGCCTGTATGGTGCCCGAGTGATGAATACGAGGCGCGGCCGGGCATTCTTAACCCTTGCAGCAAGTCCTCGAGACGGGGTGACGGGGTCACATCTTTCGTGAGTCTCTGCTCGTTACCGCAAGCCCAAGGTACTAACGATTTGGATATTTGATCCGAGCAGGCCTCTGGCCTGATAGCACTAACCATCACGTGGGCATAGTATGGGCGTTCTGCATCGTATGCATCAGCCGAAAGCTCTGTCAGACATCCAGTTCAGCATGGCGGCACGGTCGGATCGTGTCGGCCACCCGAGGCGACGTTGATATCCACCCTGTGCGCAACGACCCGGAGGGTGAGGGGCGATGGCCAAGACCCCCTTGCGCTTAGGATGTAGACCGGCGAGGACCTCTCTGCTGAGCTGTAGGTAGGGTTGCGATGTATCGTTTGGCCGAGGCCGGGCATGACCCAGGAAAGTGTGTCCGGCCGGAGTTAATCGAGCGTGTTGGGTAAGTTGGTGCACCCCTGCAGGGAAGAACACTTCTATCGATAGCCAGTCCTACGGTAAAGGACACTCGGAGTTGTATCCTGATTGATACAATTTTAGAACTGGATACTTGGATACTATGGCTCTGGGATTGCTTTCTCGCAGGGAGTCGAGAAGGGATCTCAGGACGAGGTTGATGACTGTATGGCTCTGGGATTGCTTTCTCGCAGGGAGTCGAGAAAGGATCTCTGGGTGAGGTTGAGACTTAATGATACTGTTACATTATATTGTACTGTTCTACTCTCTTCCATTTCTGCAAGAACGCTGAAGATGCTAGTCTTCGATAGGACTAGGTCTTCTCTCTATTCTGGCATTTCTGCAGCCCAGTCCACATATACAGCCTCTCATTGAAAATGTTGCATATGTAGTGTAGATCCTTGCTTGCTGAGTACTTCTGAGTACTCACGGTTGCTTTGTTTTCCTTTTCTCCCCATATCAGTTTGACGTGACCAAGAAGACGGAGCCCCCTGAGACAGATGCCCCGTCGATCGATTACTACTACTACCCCGAGGATGGATGCTGCTACGAGTTGACTGACGACCAGGAGTAGGATCAGAGGGTCCCAGGCAGGAGGCCTACGCCTTTCGATCGTAGTGTTTTATTTTGCCCCGCCTTTCTAAAGGCCTTTCTTTTTCCCTTTTAATATCTGTACTCAAATATCTGATGCTTCCGCTGACGCTTGTACGCAAGATTATGTATTCGAGCCCTCGAGGCCCCTGGCTTGTAATATAAAGCTTGTATGACTTTATTTATGTTTTAGAGTTGTGTTGTGATATCTTCCCGTGAGTCCTTAGGCTTGATCGTGTGCATTTGCGTGTCTGATTAGTGCACGATTGGGCCGGGGGCGTCACAATCAGGACAAAGGACACGGGGAGTTTATACTGGTTCGGCCCCTTGCGGTGAAGGTGAAAGCCTAATCCAGTTTGAGGTGGTATTGCTAGGGTTTCGATGACCAGGGAGCGAATACGCTTAACCTGGCTCTCGATCTATTATCCCTCGTCCCTAAACCGCCGCCGGGTCGTCCCTTTATATACACAGGTTGACGCCCGGCGGTTCACAGAATCCCGGCCGGCTCGTAAACGTGTCCGGCTCGGTATCCACTCTTTCCTATCTTACAATACAAGTCATATACTTATGGCGGTTTACATCTACGGGCCCTAACTCGCCTTTGGGCTTTGGGCCTTCTTATTAAGTCTCCTTCGTAAGTCACCATCTTCTATGTCTTCATGGGCTTCAATACAGGTAAATCACTATGAGCATAACCCGGCCCCTCCTGGGCGGTTTATACTCAATAGTTATATCCCCAACATTAGGCCCCAGGTTGATTTGAACTTGTTCATGTCAATCTTCAACACTTAGGAAAATTCCTTCTTCATTACCTTCGCAAAAATTTGTAACTCGTCGTGACGTCATCTTCCGAGATCATGATAACCCGCTATGACGTCACCTGTCATTAATTTTATAAACATCCAGAAATCATATAGGCATCTCCTTTTTAATGAACCTCCGAAAATCGAGGCGTCAGTCCTGTCACATATCCAATTTGGAGCTCCTCGATTCCCACGCATGCCACTTATCCATTCACCTTATAAATAGGGCCAGGGGTCCTTTTCACTTTCCCCCCTTGCCTCCTCGTCTCTGTCTTCCACCTCGCATCGCCTCAGCGCCCGAGCTCCGCCGCCGTCGTCGACCTTTGCCACTGCCTCAACAACGGCCGCTGCATCAACCTGAATCGACCAGAGTTCATCCGCGTGCCTCCGCTACTCAACAGTTCTGGTGAGTCCTCTTCCTTCCTTTTCCCCTAGATCCCATTAGGGTTTCCACGAGTTCATCGGAGTTCATCCTCGTTCTTCGCTGTAGCTTGTAATTTTTGATTCAAACTTGGCACTCCTCCTGTGCGGCGGTGGTCGTGGTACTTACTTTTGCTTATTAGAACATCTCCTTTTGCATAAGAAATCCAATCTGAATACATGAACTTCTCAGGTACTAAAACTTTTTAGGTCTAGATTTTTTCATTATCTGAACTGCCGTAGATCCACAATTATAGCATTAATCTGTGAAACCTGTTTTTCCAACACTTAGCCATTTTCCAACTTCAGATCTATACTTTCAATATCCGTGTAGGCGGTTTAACCTCAGAAAATCATAACCTGCCAGGTACCATTAGTCCCCTCTTAAACCGCCAAGTGCTCGTCTTTGTGATTTGATAATGTCACAGTCCGGTTTAACATTTATGCATGCTTCAACACTTTCTGCCTGTTAAACATGAACCTTAAACTGGCACAAATCTTTTCCAGGTTATCGTATAAATGGCCAAATCCTTTTATTCCTGTAACTGGGTTCAATCCCGGGTTACAGAAGAAGAACTGAACGGGTGTGTTGCAACCGGCGCTTTAGCGAAAAAGGAAGACATCCACTGGAGAGCCCCCGGTCCAGAAAATCCTCCTGAGCCCAAGGATGGGGAAGTGATCGTTTTTGTTGATCATCTGAGTCGAGGGTTCAGCCCTCCCGGATCAAAAAATTTCCGTGACGTGCTTCACTTCTTCCAACTTCACCCTCAAGATATTGGGCCTAACTCCGTGTCCAATATTTGCAATTTTCAAGTGTTTTGTGAAGCTTACCTGCAAGAAGAGCCCACAGTCGACCTGTTCAGAGATTTCTTCTATTTAAACAGCCGTACTGAATTTACGGATGGGCCCAATACTGAACTTGGCGGGGTTTCAATTCAGAAGAGAAAAGACGTCAGCTTCCCTCACGCTAAGCATCATAGCCATCCCAAAGATTGGAATCAAACTTGGTTCTATTGCCAAGATACATCTCCAGCTGGCGAGAATCCTCTGCCGGGTTACCGTGCTCACCGGCTTACCGATGCACATCCATTCCCCCAAAGACTCAATGCAAAGGAACGGTCCAAATATGCACCACAGCTTTCAAAGCTCAGAGCCTTTATGGCAAACGGTTTGACAGGCATTGATTTTGTCCGTTACTGGGTATCTTGGAGCATTTTGCCTTTAAGCCGTCGCCCCGGTTTAATGTGTGAGTACACAGGGGATGTGAAAGACCCTCAACGCCACACTGATATTCAGCTGACTGATACTGAAATTACTGAATCTGTCAAGAAGATGTTGGATGAACCGGTGACCGACTGTAGCAAAACAGGACTTAGTCCTTTCTGTGCTTCAAATAAACCGCCAGCTGTAAGAATTGCCCCACTCCTGCTTTAATCCATATTCTTAATACTCCTTTATGATCTTTTCAATCTTTAAACAGGGTGATGATCCGTTCTGGAAGAAGAAACCGCAGGATAAACCGGCCAAAACACTTCGTGTCAAGACCAAGGTCAACAAGAAGCCCGCTAAGAAGAAAAACACCGAGCCTACCGAGTTAAACATTGACGATGATAATCCGGAGTCAGAGGTAGAACTTGATTCACTTGGCTCTTTTTTCATACATCTCATTGACGATGATTTTTATCAGGACGACGCAGAAGCTAGCCGCGCAAACGACGTAGAGGTAACTATTCTCTCATCCGGTTCAGAACCTCTGCCCACACAGAAAACCCGACAAGCAAGCCGGAAAATAAGATTTTCTCACCCCCTAGCTTACTTGGATCCAAACTTTCTTTTGAAGAAGCAGCAACACGAAGCTCGCCGCACAACCCGGCATAGCGGCCATGTGGTCACTTCTTCCGGTTTACCGAACTCGCCAGTTCATAAACGCCGCCCAGAGGTCTCTTCTATTTCTGACACATCTTATCCCAAGGCGGGCTATTTCCGACAACCTCTTAATCCATCTGATTCAAACTATCAGGGAACTTCCCATTCATCCTCTGGCGAGTCCACAGGGACACAAATTCCAACCCTCAAAACTGTTCCTGGGTGAGCATTTTTAACTAACCCCTTATACCTTATGCTTGATCATTATACTAACCTGTTATTTGCGTCTCTGTCAGAGCCAAGGCCAGACCCAGTAAAAAGGCCAAATTGAACAAACCGGCTGATGACAGCGCGCCAACTGATCCGGAAAAGAACCCGGAACAGTTTGAACCAAATACTGAAGCTATTCTTGATGATCTGCCACCGCAAGATCATGAAACCTTTGTTGAATAGATGGAAATTGATCCGATGGGTCATGCTGATAAACCGCCAAGCCCAACTAAGGTTGCTGATGATAAAGCCGACGATGTTGTAGTTACCGGTGTCGGGTGTACAGCCCCAGGCAACCCCACTGTTCTGTCAAAACATAGTGCCAAAGAAGAATTTTCTGCTGTTGACAAGGGTAAGTGGAAGGTGGACTTGGAAAGCTATACCCACCTCAGCGCCCAAGATATTCATTCTGGGTTTTTAAACCATTTGCACACAAGCCGTGATTATGAAGCCGGTTTACTGAACATGATGAAGGAGCGATATGAGGTAAATACTGTTAACTCTGCATAAATATTCTTCCCTTAGCCGCCAAGTTTACTGGACATAAAAGAATAGAATGTTCTGCAAACTTTCAAGAACCATATAGATCAACTCCACTAGCCCGCAAGGGCCGGTTTATAATGTCAATATGAACCGGGACTTTAGAATAATAACTCTTCAATTTCGCCTGTGTAGCCCCCAAGGGTCAACTTAACAAATATGTTAAGTTGAGACTAATTATGCTGTAAGGCTCAAAATTCTTACTTAGGACCTTTATAATCCGGTTGACCATCAAACTGATAGTTGTTATGTGCTTGGGACTTGTAATTTTTTTTTATAAGAAGCAATAGACATTAGCCCCCAAGTGCCAAGTATATTACTTGTTATGTGCTTGGGACTTTGAATATGCACTGCTATCTAATTAATTACATGTCTCTTGCAGGCTGATCTTAACAAGAAGGAATCTCAAATCGCCGACCTTCAAGAAAATATCAAGTCGCAACAAGCCGAGACCTCCAAAGCCAAGGAAGAACTGACCAGTGCCTTAACAGCAATGGAAAAACTGAAGGAGATCTTTAAGAATGAGCGGGCAGGTTGGGATACAGAAAAGTCAACTCTGCTGAAGAGGGCTGAGGATGCTGAGGCTGCCCTTAATCCGGTAGCTGAGGAGCTGACTGGCTTGAAACAACAAATAAATGCCATGACCGCTGCCGTATTTGGTAAATAACTTCTTCATAAGCTTTGAACATGTATTATGTAAGAGACTGCCGGTTTACCGATGTTTTTGATGATGCAGGAACTCGCATTGCTCATCTTGGCTCAGATATGCGGCAAAAACTGAAAGCCGCCTATACACTTATAGAGCAATTATATACCGGCGTACAACGGGTTATCTGCACAGCTTCCCATAATAAACCGCCCCCGACCTTGATCAAGGAGACGTTGGAAAGGTTGGCGATGATGCCTGCACGGTTTGAAGAGCTAAAGAAGTCAGCTGCCAGGGCGGGTGCTCTTACTGCACTGACTCGGGCCAAAACTTGGATATCTGATCTTGATCCGGCCGATGTGGGAAACGGCTACCCGAGCATAAAGGAGGACGGGTCAGAGTTTAATAACAATGACCTCAGAGCCTTGACGAGGGAAATGCGCCCATTGGCTAGCCAATTGGCTGAAGAAACCGATCTTTCACATTATCAGTCAATTTATGATGCCAACAACAAGAGAGTTAACACGCCAACTTATGATGCTCCAAACCTTATTCCTCCAATCCGTAAGCATACCTACGCCCCTGATGTTGACCCCTCCACACTTATAAGTGATGAAGCTGTATTCAAGGCCTTAATTGGGATTGATTGGACCACCATTGACTTCCAGCCACTGGGTAGAGAGGAGGAAGATGAATCGGCGCTGGACGATCCGCAACCTTCAAGCCAGCCAGGCTAGGACTCGTAAGCCGGGGGCCGGTTTAGCAGCTGCTTTCTTTAAGACTTGTTAAAACAATTATTCTTTTGGGCACCAAACGCCTTGTAATAGGCTAGCTTAAACTCTTGTTCTGCTATGCCATCGTGCATATTTATTTTGCATGACACTGCTAATCCACCATGTTAAGATATGCCACTTATGCTTATAATATTAACAATGTGGAATCTGCTCCTGCATGCAACGGATTAAAAGTGTCCTGGCGGTTTACCGCTGGACGGGTCATAACGCCCAATATAAAACCATGGAAACTAACATAGCTTATACCCAAGGTTGGACTTCCAGAATAACCAAATTTGAAATATATCATACCTGTGCTATTTGATCACACTGTTGGTTTATCGAACCGGTGTAGTAAGGGGGAGAACCCAAACTTTGAGCACTGGTAATTATCATAGATTGCTTGGCTTATGAACAAAACCAGGCCGGGTTAATAAACACCGGATATTATCTTATCTCATACTGGCGACTTATAGTCAAAAGCCAGGCCGGGTTAATAAACATCGGATGAATTATGATCATAAAGCATTATAAGCCTCATCAAATAAACCTCAAAAACTGTGGAATAAAACAAACGAAAAAACGAGGCTTTTCATGGGCTGCCAGGCCGAAAATCGAGTGCTTTCACGGGCCGCACATCCACTGAGTTAAACCTATATACAAACCTTATAAGATGGACCTCACATAACCAATCGTCGTTTTAACTTTGACAAGTTCAGGGTCTGTATAAGATTGACTTGTCAAACGTTCGGCGGGTCATTCCAGGAATACCTGGGCGGAGTGGCTTACTTAAAAAGGCAGGATAACCCGGGGTTTTAGGTGAATACACCTGGCTTCCAAGCCTGGCTTTTAAGCCTATTACAAGGGTTATACAAACTCTTTGTTCTTTAGAATCAAGGAGCCCCCAAGTAATATTTTTGAGCTGTGCTCAAGGGGCACCTATGTTTGAGCTGTGATTTTGCAGCAGACTCTCTTTGGTACCTTTAACCTGGGTAGCAAGCCCCCAAGTTTTTTTTTTCGTTGGCTTATAAGCCGGTTCAAAGGGTAATCATAACTTCGCTCATAAGCCGGAAGCCCCCAAGTAACCAAAAACTCATTAAGAAAAGATGACAGAGGCCCTGCTTTAGCAGGGGTAACCCGGCCCATGAGAACCGGACCTTGAACCACCACCCGGTCCATGATTGTCTTGAAAAAGATTGGAATTTTTATACTCCTTCATGATGTAGCAATCCTTCCAGAGGTGGCCAGATGGTCTTTCTCGCGTCCCATGCCTTGGGTAGGGCTGATTTAGCATCTGCTCAAGATTAAAGCCTGACCCTCCGGCCCGTGGGGGCGGTTTACCTTTACGATGCTGGCCGTTATTCTGTGCGTTGGTGTTAGCCACAAAGTCCAAACTATTATCAGCTTTGCGCTTACCATTGCCTCCCTGATTCGCCGGATTATGTTGCTGTCCTCTGGTGCTGCTGCTCTTCTTTCCCTTTCCCGGCTTGTCATCATCAGACTCGGGGTCCTTGGTACCATCAGAGTCAGCGTACTTAACCAGAGCCGTCATCAGCTCTCCCATGTCATTGCAGTGGCGCTTGAGCCGACCCAACTTCTGCTTAAGAGGCGTAAACCGACAATTCTTCTCCAACATTATGACCGCTAAACCGACATTGATGCGATCCGATGAATGTAAGATGGTCGAAACCCGGCGCACCCAATGGGTAGTGGACTCACCCTCTTCTTGGACACAGGCATCCAGATCCATAATTGACATAGGCTGCTTGCACGTATCTTTGAAATTCTGGATAAACCGGGCCTTTAACTCGGCCCATGACCCAATGGAGTTGGCAGGGAGCCCCTTCAGCCAAGTGCGAGCCGTTCCATCCAACATCAGGGGGAAATATTTAGCACATGCCGCATCGCTAATATCTAGCAATTCCATGGCCATCTCATAACTCTCGATCCATGCTTCAGGAGGTAAATCGGCTGTATAGTTAGGCACCTTGCGAGGGCCCTTAAAATCCTTGGGCAGACGCTCATTACGTATGGCCGGCACTAAACATGGCACGCCCAAATTCCTAAAGGTTACACCTGGCTCCACCGAAGTTGTCGGACGAACCGGAGAAGGTTGACGGGCCGCATATTGCACCGCCAGCTCGGCCTCTCGACGTGCTCTACCTTGATCCACCACGTTTTGAGCATCAGCACCCCCGCCCGCCGGGTTATGTCCACGAGGCTGGTTATGGTTCCGCCCACTGCTTGACACAGCTGGTTCATCAATATGCCTACTGTAACTCCGGCTTGGGCGAGGGGTGGAATGAATCCGGCTTCGACTGTAAGAATAAGCCTGCTGCTGAACCAATGCTGTCTGAAGGAGCTCTCTAGCCCTCCGCATCTCAACCGCCGTTGGAGACTCACCTTCAACCGGGATAGCCGCCAATCGTGACGCCGCAGCGATCATGTTATCCAAAGGGTTAGAGTAATGACCCGATGGTGTTGGCATGTGTTGCGGCGGGATATTGTTCTGACGAGGCGGATTCGTGGTGCGCGGCTGAACCGGCGCTCCCGTCCCAGGCGCTTCAACCCGGTCCGCCACTGGCGGGTTACTGGTTCCTGCTCCTAGCGTGTTAAAGAGGTTCCTCGCCTCGTAAACCGGTGGCAGGCGAGACCGATGCCTCCTCCTTATGACTTCGTTTGAAGCGTTCTGATCTAGCATGAGTCGGTAAGACTCCGACTGAATCCGCTGCGCTTGAGCATCCAACGTAACCCGCTCCGCAGCCATCCTGGCATCTTCAGCTGCCAGGTCTTCCTTAGCTTGAGCTATCTGATCTCGCAATTTCACGACTTCCGCGTTATACTGATCTTGATTATCCGTGTTAACCTCCGTCATCAGCAGTGTTGCCAAGGCGTCTAGTAAACCGGACAAGACTTGAGCCGGCGGGCGCGCAGGGCCTCCTGCCCCGGCTGCCGTCACCGCTGTTGACCCGGAAATCAATGCCGCTGCAGTTGAAGAGTGCTGCACTGGCTGCGTACCGGCCATGAAGATTGCAACCCGGTTCGGCGGCTCGTAGGGGTCCGGAATACTATCGCCATCGGAACAGCCCCCAAGCCGACCGTCTTGCAGTTGGTACAATGACTCGGTTTCACCGGTGGATGACTCGCCATCAGAATAGACAACTGTCTCACTGTCAGATACCGATTTATCCTCAGATTCCGCACCATTGATGAATCCCACGAAGGCACGACTCATGGCGGGCTGAACTCGGGCGGGTTTTGCACGCTGAGACGTCTCGATGATGTCGGTGCAGGTGTCCGGCTCAGGGCCCGGTTCGCCGATCTTGCCAATGAAGACGTGAATTCCACCGAAGGGGACCCGGTACCCGTACTCAATTGAGCCGGCCTCGGGGCCCCAGCCTTCGTCGTCGATGTAGAGCTTGCCGCGACGACTCTTGGTCATCCGGCCCACAGCGTATCCCTTGATCCCTTCGAAGTTGCCCTTCAAGAACTCGAAACCACCGTGCGCTGGCCCCACGGTGGGCGCCAACTGTCGTTGAATCGTCACGGCAGATGTCCTAGTGTGAGGACTTAGTCGTGGAGCCATCGCAATGAGGTTAGCTTAAAGGGGTTAATCAGGACAAAGGACACGGGGAGTTTATACTGGTTCGGCCCCTTGCGGTGAAGGTGAAAGTCTAATCCAGTTTGAGGTGGTATTGCTAGGGTTTCGATGACCAGGGAGCGAATACGCTTAACCTGGCTCTCGATCTGTTGTCCCTCGTTCGTAAACCGCCGCCGGGTCATCCCTTTATATACACAGGTTGACGCCCGGCGGTTCACAGAATCCCGGCCGGCTCATAAACGTGTCCGGCTCGGTATCCACTCTTTCCTATCTTACAATACAAGTCATATACTTATGGCGGTTTACATCTATGGGCCCTAACTCGCCTTTGGGCCTTGGGCCTTCTTATTAAGTCTCCTTCGTAAGTCGTCATCTTCTATGTCTTCATGGGCTTCAATACAGGTAAATCACTATGAGCATAACCCGGCCCCTCCTGGGCGGTTTATACTCAATAGTTATATTCCCAACAGTACTCGATCTGTCCCTTGCTAGAAACGCATGGCAAACATAATTACCCATATTTTTGAGGGTTTAATTACTTGTTTAGACAATAACTAAAAAATATGTTAGCCCATTGCTCAAGAACAAGACCATGAGAGAAGCAAACATAATAACCCATGTTTTGAGGGTTTAATTATTTGTTTAGACAATCACTAAACAATACATATTTTCACATAAAACAAAACAAAACAATACCTGTAGAATATTGTGTTAGTCCATTGCTCAAGAGCAAGATCAGGAGAGAAGCAACCTAACAAAGCTAATCAACCAAGGTGTTTACGTGTCAGTGTCACCATTGTACAAGGCAAAACTCGTCAGAAATACAACCATGGGTGACTTGTTAGAGCAACTTAATCCACTCATCAAATTTTCCCTCCTACATCCATATCCACGACTTCTCACAAAAAATATTCTACCATACCATACACCTCATCAAATTTGATATATGCCTCTCCCCTTTGTCGACATAGACGTCTCCAGTCAACCGGATCTCATGAAATTTTCCCAATGACCCCCCGGCGACACTAGCCCCCACCAACGCTCCCCACCTCCCACAGTCAACATTGGCTTGTCCTGTCGCCCAATAATATGTATTTTTTGTTTATTTCATTAAAAAAATTACACTTTGTTATATTTTTTCGTGTGTATCAGATAAAAATTTAATGCCTGCTGTGAAAATGTTTCCGTTGAATCATTAATCATGTTTATACGAATATGAAAAACTTCTTGTTATACTAATATTCACTGGAAATGTTTAGTATTTTTAATATCGTTAACTTTAATTCACTTGCTTAAAGGTAAATGTTCAGGGCCAATTTTTAATGCACTTTTTGTATAAAAAAATCAAAAATGAAACCAAAATATGAAAATTAATGGAAAATGAAACAAAGAAGAAATAAAACAAAAATAATCCACAAAATATTTTTTTGAACAGTATCCACAAAATAAGTAATATCGCACCTGACCTAATTGGGCCGTCCAGCAGCAAAAATAAATAATATTTGCCTTTTTTTTTAGGATCAATAAATAATGAAAGAAGTATAGTTATCCCCCTCAAATCCACATTGATGGATCCATAACCCCCTCAACTCCAATACCATATAATTTACCCCCTCAAATTGTCAAAACCGGATAAATCAAGCCCCGTAGTGGTTTTGGGTCACATTGAAACCGGTTTTGAGTGCTGACCAGAGTCAACACAACTAAGCCAGAGGATTTAAAAAAAAATTGCCTAGTGGCGGCCGTGGTAAATCGTCCGAGCGAGGTGCCGACGGCGACTGTGAGAGGACATCCTCACTGAAGAAGGCCTCGGGAAGGCTTGCACCGGTGCCGACGTGCCTCGGGAGTCAAGGAGGCTAGAAGAGGAGTCCGGGTTTCGCCGGAGGTGGAGATCGAGCGATGGCAGCGGCCGGCGGAGAAGACAAAGACCATGCCGTCGATTTGTGACGGCTTGGCGCGATTCCTTCTAGAGGGACGAAGAGGGCGACGAGGCGGATCTACAGGACATGTCAGCTGGGCTCGGGGTGGTCTCTTTCCACGAGGACGACAAACGGCGACGTCGGCGACCTTCTCTGGAGCACGAGCTCGAGAGAGAGAGGAGGGATGGAGAGAGCTGCGAGAAGGAGCGGATAGTGCATGGTGAGACAAGGCTGCTGGAGCAAGGGATAAAGCTGAGGCGGTCCAGGCTGACAGCAATGTCCGACACGGCGGACGGTGGCTATTCCTTCCGGCCAGAACGCTTGTACGCGCATGTACACAAGAGCTAGCAGAAGCACCTGATCGATTTTCATTGGAAGCTCGTGCACCTAGCAAACGGAGTCGATCAGATACACACGCACAACTACATAGCCGCCGGGTAGATCGATCGTTCCGGCAAGAACGAACAAGCTGCACAACACCCGCACGACACAACCGGGCACAAAGCCGTGCTCCTCGCCGACGCCGATGTGGCCGCGCTTGACGTTGTTACACGTCTCGTCGAATTCGTCGACGGTCGCGCCGCTCCCGTGGCGCCGTGCTCTCCCTCGGTGGCGGAGCGCTCGAAGCTATGGTGCCGCTTGGCAAAAGGAAAATTTAATCCTCTGCCTTATTTGTGTTGACTCTGGTCAGCACTCAGCACTCAAAAACGGTTTCAATGTGATCCAAAATCACTATCGGGCTTGATTTATCCGGTTTTGACAATTTGAGAGGGTAAATTATATGGTATTGTAGTTCAGGGGGTTATGGATCCATTAATGTGGATCTGAGGGGAAAAACTATACTTTTTTCATAAATAATATTTGCCATGTTCAAGCTGATGAAAGCACGGGCCCAAAAAACCACAGCTCCGCCGTAGCCCAAGACCGAAGCCGACAAAAAGGCCCATTGTTTCGTGGCCCACGGCCACTCCAGGCTACCACCACCGTCATTCGCAGTGAATGAGCACCTGTTGTTTCGTGGGCTTCCCTCTAGCTAGGGTTTATCTTCCTCTCGTCGCCCCGGCGACGTTGAGATCCGATCGTCCTCCCCGTCGTTGAGCTTGGGTCCTCGACTCGGCCAGAGCACGGGGGAGGGGGGGGGGGGTGACTGTTCCCTGGTCCCTAAGCTGGTTCCAGCATGAGGGGTCTAGGGTTTTTCCAGCGCGGGCCTGCAAGATCTCTTTCCGCGGCGGAGATGGCGAACAAGGGCGATCCGTCGGCCTCGGGATCCAAGGGCAAGGGCAAGCTGGAAGATCTGATGAAGGAACTGGCTCTCAACGAGGATGATCTGGACGATGTGATCTTCGAGGAAGAAGATGCCCCGGCGGAGGAGGACCTCCGTTGGATGATATTAGTTCGAGTTCACATGGACAAGGGCTTTAGTACGTATTGGTTCTTCCGCAACATGAAGACGACATGGGATCTTGCTAGGCCAGTCAAGATCAAAACCCTAGAGGAGAATCTGTTCCAGATGCAATTTGATTGCCTAGGGGATTGGGAGCGGGTCACGCAGGGGGGACCGTGGCACTTCAGAGGAAACCCTGTGATTATCGCTCCGTATGACGGCTACACAAAACCATCCTCGATTGAGCTCTTCAAGTTTGAGATTTGGGCAAGGATCATTGATCTCCCGATCGCTTTCCATGGTAAAGTGAAGGCGCTGGCCTCCAAGTTCGGTGAATTCGTCGAGTCAGAGCCATCATCCTTTGATTTCGAAGGGAACTTCTATAGGGTCAGGGTTAGGCTTGATGTGCGAAACCCTCTGAAAAAAGCTACCTCGCTGATTCGAGGGGGAGAGAGACAGATCTTTGCCGTCAAGTATGAGCGTCTTCCGGACTGGTGTCAAGTTTGTGGCATGATGGGTCATGAGTACAAGGAACATGGCAGCGGGGTTCACCCGCCCTCGGCTCTGATCTTCAAAAATCTACGTGCACCGGCTACTACAGCTTGGGGCACCAGGCGTCGGGGCAGGAATCAGAGAAACAAGTCCATGGCAAAGCAAGATATGGGCCAGTCTGGTTATGAGGGAGAAGAGGAGTTTGAGCGAGAGGAGATGGACATGGAAGCGACCGATGCCAATCGTAAGCGTCCCTCTGATGAGGTGGTGGGCACACCTAACCCAAAAGCTCAGACGGGGCTGGAGTTGGTGCTGGCAAACAAGCAGGATGGAACCAATATACCACCAAGCCCTCCACCAAAGCAAGACCCGAAGAGGACAAAAACAGTGCAGATTGAGAAGCCAAGTGGTGGAGTTGCAAAGAAGATCCCTACTACGGGAAAAAGCTCGGACGCGAGATCGGCGGCCTCCCCGGCGGAGGACCGCCGGACGCAATGAATCTTCTAAGATGGAACTGCCGGAGGATTGGCAACGCCCCAACGGTTCAAGAGCTTCGCGAACTCGCGAATAAGTTTGCCCCTAAAGTTCTTTGTATCATGGAGACCCAGATTAGCGGGGTTAGAGCTGAAAATCTAAAGAGTACTTTAGGCTATGATAACTCTTTTGCTATTGATTCCTCCTGTAGGAGTGGAGGATTAGCTATCTTTTGGAATAATGAAATAAAGATCGAGATTTTGGGCTACTCTAAGTACCATATAGATGGGAAAATTTCTGGTTTGGGAGATCATAGTTGGAGGCTCTCTTGTTTTTACGGGGAGGCTCAGACCCATCTTCGTCAACATACCTGGGATACAATGAAGAATCTCTCAACTCTCTAAGACATGCCGTGGGTGTGTTTGGGAGATTTCAACGAAGTTCTGAAACATGACGAACATGACGGCATCGGCTCTAGAAGCCAGTCTCAAATACAGGGCTTCAGAGACGCTGTGGACGTATGCGGTTTGGTCGACCTCGGCTTCAAGGGCACTAGGTGGACGTATGAGAAGAGAGTAGCGGGTGGCTCTTATACCCGTGTTAGACTGGACAGAGCCCTGGGCTCGGTAGACTGGTGCGGTCTTTTCCCCGCTGCGTCGGTTGAGCATCTCACCGCGGCGACCTCAGACCACTCGCCAATCTTGCTACAACTGTCTCATCCGAATGGGGGTAGAAAGAAGAAGAACCAGTTCCGATATGAGGTGATGTGGGACACTCACCTAGAGCTAAAATCTACTATCCAGTCGGCGTGGGAGTCCAACAGCCACAACCTCACAGTGCATGAAGTGCGTGCTAATCTCGAGGCACTAGCAAAAAACTTAGGAGACTGGTCACGTACTACTTTCGGAAGTGTGAGACGAGAGATCAAGTGCTTAAAGAAAGAACTTGAACGTATGCGCAGTGATGCTTTGCGAGTAGGGCCATCACATGCAGAGATTAAGATCAATGATCGCTTGATTGAGCTGTACTTAAGGGAGGAACTAATGTGGAGACAAAGGTCCCGCGTGGAGTGGCTTTCAGCGGGGGATCGAAACTCGCATTTTTTCCACATGAGAGCTTCTTTGCGTTGGAGGAAAAATCTCATCAAGGCCTTGCAACGTCCGAACGGACAAATGACAGATGATTTGACAGAGATGCAACAGATGGCTCTCGATTTCTACAAAACCCTATACACTTCGGAGGGGGTTCAGGGAGTAGATGATGTGCTTCAACATGTACCTGTGAAAGTAACGCAAGCTATGAATGAAACTCTCCTTGCCCCGTACAGCGACAAGGAGGTGAAGGAGGCGCTTTTTCAAATGTTTCCCACAAAATCACCGGGCCCTGACTGTTTCCCAGCACATTTCTTTCAGAGGCATTGGGATATTTGTGGCGAAGTGGTAACCAAATCAGTACTAGCTATTGTGAAAGGGGAGGAGAGCCCGGCGTGCTTAAATGATACATTGTTGGTTCTCATCCCCAAGGTACAAAACCCAACATTACTTTCTCAATTTCGCCCGATAAGTTTGTGTAACGTTTTCTATAAGATTGCCTCGAAAGTGCTCTCAAACCGTTTGAAGTTAGTCCTTCCGGATATTATTTCAGAGGAACAATCAGCTTTTGTACCGGGGAGACTGATAACAAACAACATTATCTCAGCCTACGAATGTTTGCATTTTATGAAGAGGAGCAGATGTAACACCCCTATGTAATAGCCACCATGATCAGCTGTTAATAATGCCAAGTCATATCATATGCAGTGATTAAACATAGTGGTTAACCAAAGTAAACCAACTCCATTTTTAAAATCAACTTAAATTCATAAGTGAAATATAAGGTTGATCAAACTCTGCTGGAGAAATGTTATTTAATTAGCAAATAATCCAGTGGTCATGGCAAAATCATAACCAACATTTTTGGAATATGATTGATGAGTCAAACAAGATGAAACAGCACCCAAAACAGCAATATTAATTCATTTAAAATCATTGCAGATTCAAATGAACTCCAAAACTGTCCAAACCACTTTTTGGTGAGAGCTAATATTGCATTGCAATATTTGGGCCAACTCCCACATTTTTCGAAAGTGCACAAGTGCCCTAAACATTTTGAAACAGAAAAGGATAAAAGAAAATGGAGAAGCTAAAACAGAAAATCAAAAGCGGGACACTGTGCACTGGGCCTTAGTGCACAGTACCCCGAGTCGCGGCCCAGCAGGCCCACCTCGTCTCCCTCCTCCCCGTGTCGTCCCCGCCGTGGCCGCGCGCGCGCGCGCCAGTCGGCCGGCGACACCGCGGCGCCACCGACGCTACAGGGAGGAGGAGGAGATAAGGCCGGAGCCACTCGACCCCCCTGGCTTCCCCTGGCATTCCCCATCTCTCTCCCTCGCTCGCTCTGCCTCCTTCCTCCTCAGATCCGAGGCGTCCGAGCGCCACCGCCGCCGTTCTCGTTCGTCCCCGCGGCCACCGAGCCCTGCCTGCCGCTCTGCCATGTCCTGCGCCATCGCCATGGACTGCCACGGCCTTGGGCGCCGTTGATTGGGGCCGAGGAGCTCCACGTTGCGCGGATCGAGCCGCGCCCCTCTTCTGCATCTCCGGCGCGGTTCCGGCGACCTCGACCCCTGCAGCTCCTAATCCTCACACGGGCCACCTTGCGCCGCTCGGTGAGCACTCTCCCTCTCTCTCTGGCCTCTCTGGTAGCCCGTCTGCACGCTGTAGCCGCGGCACCTCGGAGACCCGAAAGTCACCGCCGCCATTGCCGCTGCAGCCAAGCTCCCGAGCTGTTGCTAGCTCGTTTGACTCCTCCGGCGAGCTCCCTGTGAGCCGTAGGTCCCGCACAGCTAGCTAGTTAGGTCGCCCGCGCGCTAGGACGTCGAACCCGACGAGCTCGAGCTTCGGACGTCCGCCTCGCTCAACGCCGGCGACGTTCCGGCCACCTCCGAGCCCGGCTGTTGGCTCAGCTAGATGCGCGAGGACGCCAGCTTTCGAACGCACCCAAGCCCGGCTCGAACCGAGCCCTATAGCTCGATTCCGGCCAACTCCGGCGACGCGCCGCCGCGCGATTTGGTCGCCGGCGACCAGCCGCCGGCCCCGCTGACGTGGCACAGGCGGGGCCCACCCCTGGGTCACTGACCCGTGGGTCCCAGGGGCCCGGCCGGCCAGTTGACCAGTCAGCCTTGCTGACTGGACCGGCCCAGCCGCTGACAGGCGGGCCCCACCTTCCTGTTTAATTAGTTAAAACAAATTAGAAATAAAAATAAACTAATTAACCTAATGTCTCACTGACATGTGGGGTCCACCCCCCTAATTAATCCTGGTAATTAAACTAATTCACTGGATAAAGAAACAGAGGCTGACATGTGGGTCCCACTGGACCCACATGTCAGGTTTGACTGGTCAACCGTTCTGTTGACTTGCTGACGTCAGCAGCGCGTCATGCTGACGTCATAATTCATTTTCTGTTAAATAAAATAATTCCAGAAATTCAAATAATCTTTAAAAATTAATAACTTTTAAACCGTAGCTCGGATCGAAAAAGTTAAAACATGAAAGTTGCTCAGAACGACGAGACGAGTCTGATCGTGCCGTCTGTTTCTCCATCGGAACCTCCTACGTAGAAGAACTCGTAACTCCGGACCCGAATCCGGCAGATGAATAGTGCACACACGTCGGATATTAAATCCCAGAATAATTCTAAAAATAACTAAAATGACTTAGATGCATATTCAGGCAACCCTACACTGCATCATAGCATCACACGCACCGTGTTGCATTTGTTTGCATTATGTTTACCTGTTTCTTCCCCCTCTTCTCTCTCGGTAGCCCCCGACGTTGACGTAGCTCCCGAGGCAGACGCCGCACAGGAGTACGACTACGTCCCCGACGATACTACTGAAGACCTTGCCCTTGCCCCCGAGCAAACAGGCAAGCACCCCCATTTTGAGCATTCCGATATCGCCTATTCTCTCCCCTCTTATGCTTGCATTAGATGATACTGCTGCTGTTACTATCCTACTCTGTTGCATAGCCTGTTTACTTGTAACCTACTTTTGATACATTCCTGTTGTCCTAAACTGTTTAGCATAGGATGGGTAGAGACACGACAGAGACCCCCACTTGCTCCCGACTGCCCTGCTGGACATCAGAAGACCCGATCATCGGGATTGAAGACTAGACCATGGCACCGCACATCACTTCCCCTTAGTTGCCGACACTGCTGGGTTACCATCGAGTGCCGAGGGTGATACCTCGTCAGCACTCCTGATGTTAACCTTGTAGGTTAGTTACTCGGTCGTGGTAAGCGAGGGTGATTCCTCCTACACCACCCCCGATAACGACATCGTCGCGCAACCTCTCAAGTGTGGACCTCGAGGGTGATGCCTCCTTCGTTCACCTTGATGATAACATCGAGCGGGAATTCCATCAAGGGTGATTCCTCATGGTTCCCTTCGGTGTCAGACACACAGTTACCTTGGATATTATGACTTGCACTAAACTATGATACTAAAGACGGGTCGGCCCTGAGGGGTACCCGCGTGAGCTTAACGCGAAGTGATGTGGAGTCGGGTTGACCTGGATGGTGCCCGCGAGATAACTACGAGGCGTGGCCGGGCATTCTTAGCCCTTGCCGCAAGTCCTCGAGACGGGGCGACGGGGTCACATCGATCGTGAGTCTCTGCTCGTTTCCGCGCGCTCCTAATCCACTACGGTTTGGATATTTGATCCGAGGGGGCCTCTGGCCCGATAGCACTAACCATCACGTGGGCATAGTATGGGCGTTCTGCGTCGTACACATCAGCCGAAGCTTGTTTGACGTCAGTAAGGAGCGGCGCACGCCGAGTTGGACTGGTAACGCAACCGCGCTTGTATAAGGGGTTGCTAGGTCTGCTCTCGGTGGCCCCGTAACGTGCAGGAGTTCCCGGGGCGATGGCCCAAGACCCCTGGGGGCATAGGTTTAGTCCGGCGTGCTGACCTCTCTTATAAGCCTAGGTCGGGTTGCGGCGTGTTGCTTAGCCGAGGCCGGGCATGACCCAGAAAAGTATGTCCGGCCAGAGTTAAGTGAGCGTGGTGGGTAAGTTGGTGCACTCCTGCAGGGAAGAAACTTCTATCGATAGCCTGTCCTACGGTAACGGACACTCGGAGTTGTATCCCGATCGTTACAACTAGAACATGTGGTGAGAATTGGATAGTACGGCTCTGGGATTGCTTTCTCGCAGGGAGTCGAGAAAGGATCTCAGGTCGAGGTTGATGATATTACTACTACTACTTTACATTATGTTCATCTGCTCTCTCCTGATGCTGCAAGACTGTCGAAGATTGTTGAAGATGCTAGTCTTCGATAGGACTAGGCTTTCCCCCTCTACTCTGGCATTTCTGCAGCCCAGTCCACATATACAGCCATTCCTTTGACAATGATGCATATGTAGTGTAGATCCTTGCTTGCTGAGTACTTCGGATGAGTACTCACGTTTGCTTTATTTTCTTTTTTCCCCATTTTCCATTTGATGCCACCAGACGACGGAGCCCCTGAGCCAGAAGCCCCAGCCGACGACCAGTACTACTATCCGCCTGGCGAGTACTACTACTACGAGGAGCCGTTCGACGACCAGGAGTAGGATCGGAGGGTCCAGGGCAGGAGGCCTACGCCTTTCGATCGTAGTTTTTATTTTTACCCCGCCTCTGTGAAGGCTTATCTCTCTCTCTGTAATATATCTGTACTCAGATATCTAATGCTTCCGCTGACGCTTGTATGCCATCGAGCTTGTATTCGAGCCCTCGAGGCCCTGGCTTGTAATATTAAGCTTGTATGACTTTATTTTATGGTTTAGAGTTGTGTTGTGATATCTTCAAGTGAGTCCTTAGGCTTGATCGTGCGTATTTGCGTGTATGATTAGTGCACGATTAAGCCGGGGTCGTCACAGGTTGGTATCAGAGCCGACTGCCTCTAGGAATCCCCCTTCCCAATTCCTTGGCCGAAGTTGAGTCTAGTGGTCAAAACTTGTTTTACTAACTTGGCTGTGTGGCTTACGGGCCCACGTCGCCAACTGGGTGGTATTAGGATCTTTTATTCCTCGTCTTTACTCTGGGATTCTAATCTCTCATCTATTCGGGTTTAAAAAAAAAATTTACTAACACTGACATTTAGGTTCTCGTTAATTCTATCCACCCGGAGAGCTGGATTCAGTGCGATTTCCCTGACGTTGATCTGATTAGTCTGATAATCATTTTCCTTTCCATTGTTTTGTTTAACCTTTCCTTCCGAGATTGGTTATATTTCTCATTGTCTTATGACAACCCTGAACCTTTCTGTTTCAGATGGATCGGCTATTTCCACCGCGGCCTACGACCCAGCTTGTGCTTCGCACTTGGGCTCGTGATGCCCCTGGATTTCCAGCTGTTCTGATCGCCCTCCTGAGTAGACTGGGTTACCGCTGGTATCCCGAGTACATGGTCTATGAGGTTTATCGCGAGTTCAACCAGGAACAGTACTATGCTGAAGTTCGGATTTATGACCAGCAGAACAACTCAGACACTGAGCTTCACCGTTTTCACGGTATCGGCGTGACGATTGAGATGGCAGTCCATGATGCTGCTTACTCTGCCGTCGCACGACTTCGAGGACAGTTCAGTGCTGACTTGGATGCCTCTGAGTATCGGTACATTCCGTATGCACCTGTTGGAGATGCTACTGGATTTTACACAGCTATCTGTGCCCCGTACGAGCCTCGTCGCTATGATCAGCGAGTTCTGATCCACTATGCTCAGGCTTTGGATCGCACTGTTCGTGCACTTGCTGTTGAGTTGTTTGCCACTCGAGCACGCTACTACGAGGCTATGACACAGTTGCTACCAGCTGTTCGTGCAGGGATGCATCCGGAGTACATTCTTTACCCGAGCAAGACTGAGATGCCATCAGGGATCGTCTGGCCTGCTGTGGGAGGTCACACGCCTGCACGTGGACCTCTTCTTTCTTCTCGAGACCGGGTTCTGCATCAGAGTGCCCATGGAGCGCAGGATCCTTCTGCGACGAACGTCCATCGTCCGCACTTGCAGTTACCCCGTTTCAGTGGTTTTCTCCGACGTTGATGTAGCCTTTGCTATGTCCCGTTGTGTACTTCCTTACCGCGTGCCTGCGCGCCGCCTAGCATGTCTAGCTTTTCAATTTGCGCCGTTATGTTGCCCGAATGTAACCGACTATGTATGGATCTGTACGTCTTAATGACTACTTCTAGCATCTATTGCACTCTTTCAATAATGTCGAGTTACCTCATGTTTATTGTTAAACACTTGCATAAGCTATCGCTGAAATACCCCTGCTGGAATAGCAGGATGGCTGACAACAACCCGCCACCGCCGCCACCACCTGATTACATGGTAGCGATGATGCAACAGTTTGAACTCAACCGCCAGTTTATGACGGGAATTATGCAGCAGTTCCCTCGTCCTGATGCTAATAAGCAGCCTTTCTCCATCACTTTGCCAGAATTTATGCGGCTCAGCCCATCCTTCTTCCGCAACACAGTCAACCCATTGGATGCCGATGACTGGCTGCGTGACATCTCCCATGAGATGGAGTCTGCTAGTGTCGCCGAAATTAACTATGTCACTTTTGCGACATATCTTCTTAAGGGTCCCGCAGCCCAATGGTGGGCCACTCACCGACAGACTCTGCCGCCTGGTACTGTCGTCACTTGGGCAGAATTCAAGATTGCATTCCGTGCCCGCTACATTCCTCAAGCTGTCATAGCTAGGAAGAAGGCTGAGTTCTGTAGCCTTGTCCAAGGAAACAAGACTGTGGAAGTCTATCAGCGCGAGTTTCTAGACTTATCTCGTTACGCTGAAGAGGACATTCCTACTGATGAACGCAGACAGGAGAAGTTTCGTGAAGGACTGCACCATGACATTCAGTTAGCCCTTCTTGTTCAAGATTATCCTGATTTCGCCACCTTGGTGAATAAGACCATCATGGTTGAAACTGGACTTAAGAAGCACAAGGAAGCGTCCAGACGCACCCGTGAGTCGGGCTCCTCTTCGGGCTCGTCTTCCCAGAAGCGACGCATCTGGTTCCCCAAAGGCATGTTCCGTTCAGCAGCTCCTGCGAACAGACCTTCTTATGCTGCACCACGTCTGCCACCTCCACCACCGAGACAGCCCCTGCCAGCTCCAGCACCTCGAGCTCCAGCACCTCGTCCTGACAGCGGACTATGCTTCAAGTGTGGCAAGCCAGGTCACCGTGCTAGAGACTGTTCTCAGAATCAGAATCAACTAGCTCTCCCTTCTGCTGGACGTGGAATTGGCCGTGGTATTCCTCAGCAGCGCAACAATAATGCCAGACCTTCTTATGGTCGTGGGCAGTACTACCACGTCAACATGTCTGAAGCTCCAGATCAACCAGATACTGTGATGGGTACACTTCTCGTTAATTCAGTACCAGCATCTGTTTTATTTGATTCAGGAGCATCGCATTCCTTCATGTCAGAACATTTTGCACGCATGCATGACATTAAATGCGAATACATGAACACACCCTTATTGGTACACACCCCCGCGGGTGGTTGCCGAACCTTTACAGTTAGCTATAATGTTCCCGTTGAAATCGAAGAGTTGGAGTTCAGTGCGTCTCCCATTATTCTGAAATCGTCCAAGATTGACCTTATTCTGGGAATGGATTGGTTGAAGGCCCACTATGCCTCAATCAATTGTGCCACCAAAGTTGTTCACCTCTTGCACCCCTCGAATGAGATGGTGAATTACCATGCTCATATTACTCAGAACGCCGAGGCTCAAATTTATACCTTGAACGCGTTGAATGCTTCTCCGCTTGATGGGATTGAGAATATCCCAGTTGTCTGTGACTTCCCGGATGTTTTTCCAGAAGAACTTCCAGGAATACCCCCTGCTAGAGCTGTCGAGTTCGTCATCGACTTGAAGCCTGGCACCACTCCTATTGCGAAGCGTCCCTACAAGATGCCTCCGCACCACCTCATCGAGCTTAAGGAGGAAATTGATAAATCCTTAAGGAAGGGTTTCATTCGCCCCAGTTCCTCTGCATGGGGAGCACCGTCTCTTTTCGTCAAGAAGAAAGATGGAACGAATAGGTTGGTCCAAGATTATCGTCCTATCAACCAGGCAACCATTCAGAATAAATATCCACTTCCCCGGATCAACGATTTATATGATCAACTCGCTGGATCTTCGGTGTTTTCTAAACTCGACTTGAGGTTGGGTTATCACCAGATCCGTGTTCGCGAAGAGGATATTCCAAAGACTGCATTCGTTACTCGTTATGGCTCTTACGAGTACACAGTCATGTCGTTTGGTTTAACAAACGCTCCAGCTACATTCTCCCGCCTAATGAATTACATATTCATGGATTACCTCGACAAATTCGTCGTGGTATATCTGGATGATATTCTGGTTTACTCGAAGAACAAAGAAGAACATGCTGAGCACCTTCGACTAGTTCTGGAGAGACTTCGAGAGCACCAATTATATGCCAAGTTCTCTAAATGCGAATTCTGGCTTCCTGAAGTGACCTACCTTGGACATGTGATTTCCAAGGACGGTATTGCCGTTAACCCGGAGCGTGTTCAGGCTATCCTTGACTGGACTCCTCCGAAGAATGCCAAGCAGGTCCGAAGCTTTCTCGGTCTAGCCAGCTATTGTCGCCGATTCGTCGAGAACTTCTCCAAGATCGCCAAGCCCCTGACTAATCTGCTCCACAAAGGCGTTAAGTTTGAGTGGACAGACAAGTGTCAGGAAAGTTTCCAAACCCTCAAGGACAAGCTCACTTCTGCTCCAGTGCTTGCTCCTCCTGATTCTCGCAAGGACTTTGTCATATATTGCGACGCCTCTCGTCAGGGATTAGGCTGCATCCTAATGCAAGAGCGGAGAGTAATTGCATATGCTTCACGTCAAATGCGTCCACATGAAGAGAATTATCCAATGCATGATCTTGAACTTGCAGCAGTGATGTATGCATTGAAGTTATGGCGACACTACCTTCTGGGTAATCGGTGTGAAATTTATACCGATCACCAAAGTCTGAAATACTTATTCACTCAACCGGATCTTAATCTCCGACAACAACGATGGTTAGAAGCTATTGCGGATTATGACTGCGGTATTTCTTATACCCCGGGCAAAGCTAATGTGATGGCCGATGCCCTGAGTCGCAAGTCATATTGCAACAACCTCATGGTTAGGCAAGCTCAACCTCGTCTTCACGCAGAACTGACTCAGCTGAATCTGCGAATTGTTCCCCAGGGTTCTCTTAATAACCTTGTGGTACAGCCAGACCTTCTGAAGGCTGTTAAAGAAGCGCAAGCCAAAGATGCTGAAATTGACTTGATGAAGAAGGAGCTTCACCTTGCTAAGTATCGGGATTTCTCAGTTGCTGAAGATGGTACATTATATTTCAGAGACCGCATCGTAGTACCTCGCTTCGAGCTGATGACTGACAAAGTCATGAAGGAGGCCCATGATACACCGCTGTCTATCCATCCGGGTAGTACCAAAATGTATCGAGATCTTCGTCAAAGGTACTGGTGGTCTAGGATGAAGCAGGATATTGCTCGTTATGTTGCCGAGTGTGACGTTTGTCGTCGCGTGAAGGCAGAACATCAGAAACCTGCTGGAATTCTGCAACCGCTCCATATTCCTCTATGGAAGTGGGATAAAGTGCAAATGGACTTCATCACTGGTCTTCCCAAGTCTCAGAAGGGTCACGATGCTATTCTTGTCGTCGTTGACCAACTTTCCAAGGTTGCACACTTTCTGCCAGTTAAGGAGACTATCACCGCTAGCCAGCTAGCAGAACTGTACATTGCCAGAATTGTTTCACTCCATGGTATTCCCAAGGAAATCAGTTCAGACCGTGGCAGTATTTTCACTGGCCATTTCTGGGAAAGTTTCCAGAAAGCAATGGGAACTCATATTACCTGGAGTTCAGCTTATCATCCCCAATCTCAAGGCCAAGTTGAGCGCGTTAATCAAGTGCTTGAAGACATGCTTCGAGCCTGTGTTATATCCTTCGATAAGAAATGGGAGGAATCTCTCCCGTATGCCGAGTTCTCTTATAACAACAGTTATCAAGCCAGCTTAAAAATGGCCCCATTTGAGGTTCTTTATGGACGTAAATGTCGAACCCCTCTGAATTGGTCAGAAACTGGGGAACGACCTCTTGTTGGACCGGACATTATTCAGCATGCCGAAGAACAAGTCCGAATTGTCCGAGAGAATCTCAAAGCAGCTCAAGACCGTCAGAAGAGTAATTATGATCGCAAGCGATGGGGTGTGATCTATCAACCTGGTGATCAAGCCTATCTTCGTGTCACTCCAATGAAGGGCACCCGTCGTTTCGGAATCAAGGGCAAGCTAGCTCCTCGCTATATTGGTCCTTTCCGCATCGTGGCTAGACGTGGACAGGTGGCATATCAATTGGAGTTGCCACCGCAATTCTCCCATATTCATGATGTCTTCCACGTGTCGCAACTCCGTAAGTGCTTCAAGGAATCCCCGCACCGTGCAGTGGATCATGAGATGCTCGAGCTACAAGATGATCTTTCCTATAAGGAGCATCCGATCCGCATCCTCGACGAAGCTGAGCGTCGTACTCGTCAGAAGACGACCAAGTTCCTAAAAGTGCAATGGTCGAATCATACTGAAGATGAAGCCACTTGGGAACGCGAGGATCATCTTCGGGAAAAATATCCCGGACTCTTTCCTTCTACCTCCTAAATTCTCGGGACGAGAATTTCTTTTAGTGGAGGAGAACTTGTAACACCCCTATGTAATAGCCACCATGATCAGCTGTTAATAATGCCAAGTCATATCATATGCAGTGATTAAACATAGTGGTTAACCAAAGTAAACCAACTCCATTTTTAAAATCAACTTAAATTCATAAGTGAAATATAAGGTTGATCAAACTCTGCTGGAGAAATGTTATTTAATTAGCAAATAATCCAGTGGTCATGGCAAAATCATAACCAACATTTTTGGAATATGATTGATGAGTCAAACAAGATGAAACAGCACCCAAAACAGCAATATTAATTCATTTAAAATCATTGCAGATTCAAATGAACTCCAAAACTGTCCAAACCACTTTTTGGTGAGAGCTAATATTGCATTGCAATATTTGGGCCAACTCCCACATTTTTCGAAAGTGCACAAGTGCCCTAAACATTTTGAAACAGAAAAGGATAAAAGAAAATGGAGAAGCTAAAACAGAAAATCAAAAGCGGGACACTGTGCACTGGGCCTTAGTGCACAGTGCCCCGAGTCGCGGCCCAGCAGGCCCACCTCGTCTCCCTCCTCCCCGTGTCGTCCCCGCCGTGGCCGCGCGCGCGCGCGCCAGTCGGCCGGCGACACCGCGGCGCCACCGACGCTACAGGGAGGAGGAGGAGATAAGGCCGGAGCCACTCGACCCTCCTGGCTTCCCCTGGCATTCCCCATCTCTCTCCCTCGCTCGCTCTGCCTCCTTCCTCCTCAGATCCGAGGCGTCCGAGCGCCACCGCCGCCGTTCTCGTTCGTCCCCGCGGCCACCGAGCCCTGCCTGCCGCTCTGCCATGTCCTGCGCCATCGCCATGGACTGCCACGGCCTTGGGCGCCGTTGATTGGGGCCGAGGAGCTCCACGTTGCGCGGATCGAGCCGCGCCCCTCTTCTGCATCTCCGGCGCGGTTCCGGCGACCTCGACCCCTGCAGCTCCTAATCCTCACACGGGCCACCTTGCGCCGCTCGGTGAGCACTCTCCCTCTCTCTCTGGCCTCTCTGGTAGCCCGTCTGCACGCTGTAGCCGCGGCACCTCGGAGACCCGAAAGTCACCGCCGCCATTGCCGCTGCAGCCAAGCTCCCGAGCTGTTGCTAGCTCGTTTGACTCCTCCGGCGAGCTCCCTATGAGCCGTAGGCCCCGCACAGCTAGCTAGTTAGGTCGCCCGCGCGCTAGGACGTCGAACCCGACGAGCTCGAGCTTCGAACGTCCGCCTCGCTCAACGCCGGCGACGTTCCGGCCACCTCCGAGCCCGGCTGTTGGCTCCGCTAGATGCGCGAGGACGCCAGCTTTCGAACGCACCCAAGCCCGGCTCGAACCGAGCCCTATAGCTCGATTCCGGCCAACTCCGGCGACGCGCCGCCGCGCGATTTGGTCGCCGGCGACCAGCCGCCGGCCCCGCTGACGTGGCACAGACGGGGCCCACCCCTGGGTCACTGACCCGTGGGTCCCAGGGGCCCGGCCGGCCAGTTGACCAGTCAGCCTTGCTGACTGGACCGGCCCAGCCGCTGACAGGCGGGCCCCACCTTCCTGTTTAATTAGTTAAAACAAATTAGAAATAAAAATAAACTAATTAACCTAATGTCTCACTGACATGTGGGGTCCACCCCCCTAATTAATCCTGGTAATTAAACTAATTCACTGGATAAAGAAACAGAGGCTGACATGTGGGTCCCACTGGACCCACATGTCAGGTTTGACTGGTCAACCGTCCTGTTGACTTGCTGACGTCAGCAGCGCGTCATGCTGACGTCATAATTCATTTTCTGTTAAATAAAATAATTCCAGAAATTCAAATAATCTTTAAAAATTAATAACTTTTAAACCGTAGCTCGGATCGAAAAAGTTAAAACATGAAAGTTGCTCAGAATGACGAGACGAGTCTGATCGTGCCGTCTGTTTCTCCATCGGAACCTCCTATGTAGAAGAACTCGTAACTCCGGACCCGAATCCGGCAGATGAATAGTGCACACACGTCGGATATTAAATCCCAGAATAATTCTAAAAATAACTAAAATGACTTAGATGCATATTCAGGCAACCCTACACTGCATCATAGCATCACACGCACCGTGTTGCATTTGTTTGCATTATGTTTACCTGTTTCTTCCCCCTCTTCTCTCTCGGTAGCCCCCGACGTTGACGTAGCTCCCGAGGCAGACGCCGCACAGGAGTACGACTACGTCCCCGACGATACTACTGAAGACCTTGCCCTTGCCCCCGAGCAAACAGGCAAGCACCCCCATTTTGAGCATTCCGATATCGCCTATTCTCTCCCCTCTTATGCTTGCATTAGATGATACTGCTGCTGTTACTATCCTACTCTGTTGCATAGCCTGTTTACTTGTAACCTACTTTTGATACATTCCTGTTATCCTAAATTGTTTAGCATAGGATGGGTAGAGACACGACAGAGACCCCCACTTGATCCCGACTGCCCTGCTGGATATCAGAAGACCCGATCATCGGGATTGAAGATCAGTCCAGGGCACCGCACATCACTTTTCCCCCCTTTGTTGCCGACACTGCTGGGTTACCGTCGAGTGCCGAGGGTGATACCTCGTTAGCACTTCTGATGTTAACCTTGTAGGTTAGTTACTCGGTCGTGGTAAGCGAGGGTGATTCCTCCTACACCACCCCCGATAACGACATCGTCGCGCAACCTCTCAAGTGTGGACCTCGAGGGTGATGCCTCCTTCGTTCACCTTGATGATAACATCGAGCGGGAATTCCATCAAGGGTGATTCCTCATGGTTCCCTTCGGTGTCAGACACACAGTTACCTTGGATATTATGACTTGCACTAAACTATGATACTAAAGACGGGTCGGCCCTGAGGGGTACCCGCGCGAGCTTAACGCGAAGTGATGTGGAGTCGGGTTGACCTGGATGGTGCCCGCGAGATAACTACGAGGCGTGGCCGGGCATTCTTAGCCCTTGCCGCAAGTCCTCGAGACGGGGCGACAGGGTCACATCGATCGTGAGTCTCTGCTCGTTTCCGCGCGCTCCTAATCCACTACGGTTTGGATATTTGATCCGAGGGGGCCTCTGGCCCGATAGCACTAACCATCACGTGGGCATAGTATGGGCGTTCTGCGTCGTACACATCAGCCGAAGCTTGTTTGACGTCAGTAAGGAGCGGCGCACGCCGAGTTGGACTGGTAACGCAACCGCGCTTGTATAAGGGGTTGCTAGGTCTGCTCTCGGTGGCCCCGTAACGTGCAGGAGTTCCCGGGGCGATGGCCCAAGACCCCTGGGGGCATAGGTTTAGTCCGGCGTGCTGACCTCTCTTATAAGCCTAGGTCGGGTTGCGGCGTGTTGCTTAGCCGAGGCCGGGCATGACCCAGAAAAGTATGTCCGGCCAGAGTTAAGTGAGCGTGGTGGGTAAGTTGGTGCACTCCTGCAGGGAAGAAACTTCTATCGATAGCCTGTCCTACGGTAACGGACACTCGGAGTTGTATCCCGATCGTTACAACTAGAACATGTGGTGAGAATTGGATAGTACGGCTCTGGGATTGCTTTCTCGCAGGGAGTCGAGAAAGGATCTCAGGTCGAGGTTGATGATATTACTACTACTACTTTACATTATGTTCATCTGCTCTCTCCTGATGCTGCAAGACTGTCGAAGATTGTTGAAGATGCTAGTCTTCGATAGGACTAGGCTTTCCCCCTCTACTCTGGCATTTCTGCAGCCCAGTCCACATATACAGCCATTCCTTTGACAATGATGCATATGTAGTGTAGATCCTTGCTTGCTGAGTACTTCGGATGAGTACTCACGTTTGCTTTATTTTCTTTTTTCCCCATTTTCCATTTGATGCCACCAGACGACGGAGCCCCTGAGCCAGAAGCCCCAGCCGACGACCAGTACTACTATCCGCCTGGCGAGTACTACTACTACGAGGAGCCGTTCGACGACCAGGAGTAGGATCGGAGGGTCCAGGGCAGGAGGCCTACGCCTTTCGATCGTAGTTTTTATTTTTACCCCGCCTCTGTGAAGGCTTATCTCTCTCTCTGTAATATATCTGTACTCAGATATCTAATGCTTCCGCTGACGCTTGTATGCCATCGAGCTTGTATTCGAGCCCTCGAGGCCCTGGCTTGTAATATTAAGCTTGTATGACTTTATTTTATGATTTAGAGTTGTGTTGTGATATCTTCAAGTGAGTCCTTAGGCTTGATCGTGCGCATTTGCGTGTATGATTAGTGCACGATTAAGCCGGGGGCGTCACAGCAGATCAAAAAACAATAGCTATGCTGCACTGAAGCTTGATATGATGAAGGCTTACGATCGAGTGGAATTGACCTACTTGAGGTCTATGATGTATAAATTGGGCTTTGCACCATCGTGGGTTGATATTGTGATGACCATGGTAAGCTCGGTAACTTTCTCTGTCATGTTCAATGGTGTGAAGTCCGAGGTGTTTACCCCCTCACGAGGTATTCGACAGGGAGACCCAATCTCTCCATACCTTTTCTTGATAGCAGCGGAGGGCCTTTCGTGCCTCTTAAAATCCCAGAATCAGTCATCCCAGTTCAGCGGCATTAAGGTGGCACCGTCGGCACCGGCGGTGAATCACCTTTTATTCGCGGATGACAGCCTGCTGTTTTTCAGGGCAAGTGTCAATGGAGCAGAAGAAGTGTCAAACCTATTGGATACTTACTGTATGGCTTCGGGACAGAGAATCAACAAGGAGAAATCCTCGATCTTTTTCAGCAAGGGCTGCCCGGAGATAGTGCGCAACGCTGTTAAAGGATACCTGCAGGTTCCTAATGAATCCTTGAGTGATAGATACCTAGGCATGCCAACTGATGTGGGTCACTCAAAAAAGGGAACTTTCAAATATTTGAGTGATAGGGTTTGGGATAAGGTGAAGGGATGGATGAGCAAGTGCCTCTCGGCTGGAGGAAAAGATGTTCTAATCAAATCGGTAGCCCAAGCTATCCCGGTTTACTCTATGTCCTGCTTTAAGTTGCCGAGAGGTTTATGTGATCATATAAAGTCTATCATTCAGAAATTCTGGTGGGGTTGCAAACAAGGTGAACGCAAGCCAGCTTGGGTCTCTTGGGATATCATGACGCGACCGAAGCACCTTGGAGGTCTTGGTTTCAGATATCTTGAGCTATTTAACTTGGCGCTGCTGTCTCGCCAAGCCTGGAGATTGCTTCAGGAACCAACGAGCCTTAGCGCAAGGATCCTAAAGGCTGCTTATTACCCGGAAAGTACTATTCTGGATGCGGAGCTGGGTACAAGACCGTCTCAGATTTGGCGTGCTGTTCTGGAGGGTCAGGACTTGTTACGGCAAGGTATTATTCGCCGGATCGGTAATGGCCAAACAACGGAGATATGGGTTGATAACTGGATACCGAAGGAGATGACTCCGCGACTGATCACATCGCTTGTGGCAGATCCTCCAAGGTACGTCTCAGAGTTGCTTATCCCAGCCACGGCATCATGGAATGAAGCTCTAGTTAGGGCAGTCTTTCTCCCTATCGATGCTGAAGCCATTTTGAAAATACCCATATGTACACGCAATATAGAAGATTTCTGGGCCTGGTACCCAGAGAAAAAGGGCAAGTTCATCGTGAGTTCGGCGTACAAATTTTTGCAAAAGACCAAGATTCAGAGGGAGGAATGGTTACAAGGAAGAGGCGGATCGTCCAACTCCGATAGAGATGAAAAATCCTGGAGTTCGTTGTGGAAGATCAAGGTCCCTTCGAAGATAAGAATCTTCCTATGGAGACTGGCGCATCATTCACTTCCAACTACAGATGTTTTGAAGAGGAGAAGTATGGCTGTGCAGACCGCTTGCCCGCTGTGTGGACGCGAGGATTCATGGAGACACGCCCTAGTGGCATGCACCATGTCACGCTGCATTTGGGCCTTGTCAGAAGACACCAACGTATCCAGCATGACTGAAAACGCAGAAGCTAATGTGAGAATTTGGTTGTTCGAGCTGCATGAGTCGATGGATCATTCCAGCTTCACAAGGATGGTCATCACTCTTTGGTCGATTTGGTATTCTAGACGGAAGGCCATATATGAATCAATCTTCCAAAGTCCGCAGCAAACTACCAGCTTTGTCAATAATTATATCAGTGATCTAGCTCTCATCACAACCCGGAATGATCGTCCAAGCCCAATTGCTCCCGTCCAAGCCCGGCCAGAGCGATGGCTGCGACCACCGGGCGGCTGTGTCAAGATCAATGTAGATGGAGTAGTGGCTAGGCATCGCCGTGGAGGAGTGGTCGCGGTTCTGTGCCGTGACCAGGAGGGAGTATACTTGGGGTCCTCGGCGGTGGTCTTTCACCACACTAGGGATCCCCTTCTTCTGGAAACATATGCTTGTCGGGAGGCACTAGCACTCGCCGACGACCTGGCGGTCAGGAACATTTGCGTGGCTTCGGATTGCCAGGAGGTGGTAAACGACATCAACAGGGGTACTGGAGGCCCTAATGCATCAATTGTGCATGAAATATTGAGTCATTGTAATAGTTTTATCTCTTGCTCTTTTATTCATGAGCGTAGGAACTTTAATTTCGAGGCTCACAATCTCGCTAAATTTGCTTGTAAGTTAGGCGTAGGTCGACATGTTTGGTTGGGCACTCCTCATGACCCAACTTGTGTACCTATGACCTTTCCTTTGAATGAATAAAGACAGCGAGATTTCTAAAAAAAAAAAAAAAAAAAACCCACCGTCATTCGCCGCCGGGAACCCTCCGCTCCCCGCCGTCCCCGTCTCACTGCTGACTTCTCAGCTTACAAACCACGCTAACCTCTTCCTAAATCTTCGGGCAACTCCAAATTTCGAAAGCCCCCGTCGCTGCTGCCTCGCCGCGGCGCAAAATCATCCGCCCGCTCCTGTGACGCCTGCCCCCCTCCCAACTTCCTCCCCGGAACCCTAGGCCCCGGCCGCCACCGCCGGCCATGTCGGCGCCCCGCGAGCTGGACCTCTCCGACGAGGTCGAGGGCGAGATGGACGGCACCACCGACTTCGTCTTCCGCCTCGTCGGCGACCCCATCCCCGTCCTACCCCCCGCCTCCGCCCCGCTCCCCCTCTTCGACCTCCAGTCCCCTCCCGCGCGCCCGCTCGCCGTCTCCGACCGCCACGCCGCGGTCTTCCTCGCTCACCCCAACGGTAAGCGGCCCCGAATCACCGACCAGCCAAGCGTCCGCCTCTACATTCCTGTCGACCTCACCGCCTAGGGTTTCCCGCTCTCTGTTTCCAGGGTTTATCGCCGCGAGGGCGAAGGCGTTGATCGAGGCCAGCAAGGAGGCCAGGGAGAAGGGCAAGGCGAGCACCCGCTGCGCCCAGGACTGCTGCGTCACCGACGTGCCCCTCCCCGGCGTCACTCTCCTAGCGCTCTCCCGCGACCAGTCCGTGCTTGCTGCCTGCACGGGCAGTGAGATCCAATTCTTCTCGGCTACTTCCTTGCTCACTGATAAGGTTGGACCATCTTTTCCAGTTCCCCACAAAATCGTGTGAACAATGCAATGTCAGTCCAGGGCGGCGTAACAGGACAATACCACAATAGAATATTAGAATGGGATTATTTGTTCTGTTGCAGTGCATTTTTTCACAGCATGTTCCGAGTTAGATATCTGTGTAAGAACAAGCTGGTAGTAATGACTAATGAGCTAATGGCATTGACGGTGTTTATCAGTTTTTTAATGCTTTGGCGATTCCTGGCAATGGCCAGTTTTACTGGTTGAGTGCTTGTTGATCCCGGTGCTGGATATGGTCTGGGTTGCTGTATAATAAATCGTAGTTTTACTGTTTTTAGCAGTAGCTGCCTTCTCCAAGATTACTGTTGTCTAATAATTTTGCTCTACAGGATATCAAGCCGTCATCATCATGTAGCATGGGACGATCTGGCACTGTCAAAGATTTCAAATGGCTAGATAATGCCTATATTGTACTCTCGAATGGTGGATTGCTATCTCATGGGAGTTTGGGGCAAGGCCTGAAGGATATAATGGAAAATGTTGATGCTGGTTTGTCTCTTTTCCTACCCTTTGCCTGGGTTGACATTCTTCTACTTATGTAACTTCTACCATATGACCAGAAATCATGCTCTAGGATACCTGTCAGTTGGTTTGTTAGAAAAGCAAGTGGCTAGCTTTTAATAATCCACTGATTTTGACATATGACTACTTATATCATAGAGCATGTCAATTGTTCGACTGCTACTTTGTTACCGCGACATTATTGAGGATCATGTAATAGTGCTATAATATATGCTCTAGGATACCTGACATTATGTTAGAGGGCTGTATGACAGTAATGCTGCTACAAAATGTAGTATGTGTCTTGGGTGCAGCGCAGCATCCATCTTTAGGCACCGGCTCACTTCTGGGGCTGATATGTGTTGTCCTTCAGAACTTGCTAAGACATTTCTTTTGGTGTTGTAATTGAAGTTACTCATCATTGTCTTGGTTGTACTGAAGTTTGCCATCTTTCTGCAATATATGTAGTTGACTGTTGCAAGGACGGGAACCATATTGCTGTGGCAAGAAAGAATTCACTCAGGATATTATCGTCAGATTTGAAGGAAACATGTTGCATGGCCCTCTTGTTTCAGTTGTGGCCTGATAGTGGTTCAGAGGGCACTGACATCAAAGGTAATGAGTCTCCATTTTGGTTTTGGTATATGTCTCAGGTATATATTGAATTGTTAGGTTGCTCCAGTTTTCTTGCTGTTATTTTCTGTACACACAGTCACCCCTTCCCCAGTTCTGCAAGGATATGCAGTTATGCCTGATGGCCTCGTGTCTGATCGCTGCACTAACATAATGCAGTTTCATAAATATGATTATGTTGCTACCCTGAGAGTTTGCTTGTTTGGTCGTTGACTCACGATATGTTCTTTTCCTGTAAATTGATTTTTAATCTGTAGTAGATCATGCTACTAAGCATGGTTCTTTTTAGGTGCAAAATGAGCGAGCAACACACAGCTCACAAATATGATCACATAGCAGGATGAACAACATGGTGTAAAAAATGTTTGTGAAGTGCACCACAGGCTAAAATTTGTATCATAGCGATCTTCTGAAATTATATGTCTAAGAACCATCGATAAAGATGCAAAGTTCCGTAGGAAATTTTGAGATGATATTAGGGAACAATATAGTGAAGTTTGGTTTCAACATTCATCCCATGACCTTTGTGGTGCACACTTTACTTCTCCAATCATTAGATTCATCGATTTAGTATTATTTTACTCTTGTCCTTGCAGATACACCATTCAATACATCAAATCATGTTTAGTAGTAGATGTTACCATGATTCTTTGTTGACGTTATATGTTCAAAAATTTCATCAGTGGATTCCATCGGGTGGGTTCGCGATGATAGCATTGTTGTCGGTTGTGTTCGATTGAATGAAGAAAGCAATGAAGAGGGTTATCTGGTCCAAGTTATAAGAAGTGGAGGAGATACATTTTTTGAGGTGAATTGTTCTTCTAGTTCTGGCTGCTTCTCCTCTTTTGATTCACATTTTGTTGTGTGGTGTTTCTTTGGTAATGTGTCATTTGCTAAATGTTCTTTCTGGGAGCATTCTTGGGTAAAGCTACCTCAATTTGGCAAATATTTATTTTAAAGCATATTTATGCACACAAGACTAAGTGTGGTCAGTAGTTGTATGTATTTAAGAAATGTAAATCAAATACTTATGGTGTTATCCTTCAAAACACAATTTATATGACAGAAAAGTGATCCCATTAGATTCGCATTCAAAAGTGCTAGTAATGATTGAAATTTTCTATGACAGAAACCACATATTATTGGAGTAATAATTGATCAAAGCCTTGTCTTAATGAATCAGATGTATCGCCATTATCTGAATGATAGTCTTGATTTTCATTTTATTGTTGGTTGTCTGTGTGTGAAAAATGGTGTTTTCACCCTGCACATGTTGGCAAATTATGCTGAAATCTAGGAATGAAAGCACCCTTTGAGCCATACTGTGCCCGCTGCCAAAGAGATCTCAGGTTTGTGGGATGTGGTAATAATATCGATATTGTCACTGACTTGTAGATTATTCTTCATGAAGACTAATCTTTTGAAGTGGCAGTTGTCACTTGTAACTCCTTAGGAGCGGAGTCCATTAGTAAACTACTTGCATGTATGTCTATCCAAAATTACTGAACTGATACTTGGTTCTGCAAAAATTTATCCTGAAAAGATGTAGGAATGCCACATATATGCTAAAATCAAGTTGTATCGGGCTACTGCCTATTAGGTTCTGTAATGGATATGATCACGTGCTGGTAATGGAGTATTATATTTAACTTAGGAAGGAAAACTCAGCTATATGCGGTGACCCTTTTGTATTGTGTAACAAAACATATTTACTAAGATATTCTAGTTTGTGCTCCCTTTGACTTCTGAATTTCCGTACTGACTGGCTGAAGTAATGTTATTGCTTTCTTAATGCCTTATAGAGCTCAAGCAAGCCAGTTGTTTTTAGCTATGATGTTTTCGGAGGTATCATGGATGATATTTTACCATCTGGAGTTGGACCAAATCTGCTATTGGGCTATCTGCATCGCTGGTATGCAAAACCGGACTCAACATTCTTTATTCAATAATACTTCTATAATCTATAATCTAGCTATTGTTTATTTCATGTACTTTGTGTGCATGGTGTTGTTGGAAAGAACCTTTTTTTCCCATAAATACTGTTGGGGAAGCCTCTATGTTGGGAAGAATTATTTAACAGAGTGCACCATAGTACCATACAGATAGATAGAATATTTGAAAAGGGTATTTGCAGATGGATTCTGTCTCTTGTTACTGTTGTCATGTCTGATATATTTGTGTAATTTGACAGGGATCTCCTGGTTGTTACAAATAAAAAGAGCACTGATGACCACATTTCTCTTTTGAAATGGCCGTCCAGAACTGATGAGGAAAGAACTGTGGTATACCTCGAAATGGTGGAGGATAAATATAGTCCTAGGATTGATCTGCAAGGTATGACATAACTCAGACAACCACAATAAATTACCCTATTCATTGTTTTGAAAACAATATACTCCTTTTGGCTTTCAGAAAATGGTGATGACAATGTTATATTGGGGTTTGGTGTGGAGAATGTTTCATTATTTCAGAAGATCACAGTACTGGTTGGACCTGAACAGAAGGAGGTTGCCCCTCAACATCTTCTACTTTATTTGACTAGTGAAGGGAAACTAATAATTTATTATCTTGCCAGGTAGGTTTTTTGTTGAAACTTGGCAGTGCCATAGTTAGATGAACAGACTGTTTACTTTTGTACTGCATTTCCTATATACTGACATTTTGTTTTGAATATTTTCCTTGTTTTGACACTGTTCTAATTTAGGATTTCTGACCCTTCCGATTTACCTCAAACAAGTCTGTCTACCATTGAGGATAGTAATGTGAATAAACAAATTTCTCCTGCAACTGCGTCTAATAAGGATCTGACTCCAAGTGTTGCAAGCTCAATGGCCAAGAGTCTGCTCGCAGGGCCTGGGGCATCTAGCGCACCAGCAGGTAAGAGATCGCTACTCAGGACTCAGGAGTTACTATCTTGCATCTCGACCTCTGCTGGGCTGTTTTCTATATTTCTTATGAGTGTTGGAAACTTAAAGAATTCTGCTATTTCTTTTATTCTTGCAGAGAAAGATCAGCATGGATCAGGAGATGCAAAGAGCAGTTTCCCAATTTCAAATAGCAAGGACATAACTGCTGGCAGTTCATTGCTTATCTCTTCTGATAAGAAGTCTTTGGATACCAAGCAAGTGAATACGGCTTCCCCATTTGCACCTCCCTCTAGCTCAGCACCAACAGGCAACATGAAACCTGGAATGCCTTTCAGCTTTTCAACTGGTAATAATGTTGGTCTAAATTCAACAGGAAGCAAGGGATCTAGTGAAGCAGTTTCTTCATGGCAACCGAACAACAGCGGCAGTTTTGTAAGCAGCCAACTTGGTAAAGGTGGCTTCGATTCAGCCAAACCACTGGGAGCATTTGGGGGGTCTCAGAACGCTACAAAAAGTGGTGGTAGCCTTAGTTTTAAATCATCAGTGTTCAGCTCAGATGGATCTGTTCCAGTTAAGACTGCAGAAAGGGATGGGGCTAGTAGTTTTGGAAGCTACCCAGCGCAAACCAGCTACACTACTGAGAGGAAAGTTCTTGGTTCCTCAGCTGGCTTAAGTTCTGTGCCATCATTGTCGATTTCTCCAAATAAACCAGTTGGAGCTTCATCTGCTGGGTTTGGGGCAGGAAATCTCGAAGTACCTTCTGCCTCCCATGGATCACCTCTGCCACAACAAACCATTGGCAAATCACCCAACAACAGGAACCATACGTCAGCGGATTCAAAAAATTTCAAGTTGGGCACAATGTTTGATACCCAACAAGATCTATCTAAAAAGATCTACAGTGTAAGATCAATCTGTTTTAGTATAATGTTTACTATTAAGCCTTGCTGTGTCATCTTATCTGACTCATCGTGATATACATATCTATCATAAGTATCCTCTTGATTGAGTTTCCTAAATACGTTCACCTTGTCTAAATTTTTCAGTATATTTCCTTTGACATGCATATCTCCATTAGGATTCTATTGATTGAGTTTCTTGCATATGTTTACCTCGTTCAACCTTAAATAGAACATTCTTTTGCACCAGTCCAGAGACCTGATTTTTTTTGTTTTATTCTATTCTTCAATTGTTTCATGCTAGGACCATATTCCTCTCGTGACTATAGTAAACATGTTATCCCCCAATGTATTAAATAATTTAAATATTGGATTTGGATCTACTTTACAGTTTGCTACCTCACTGAGCACTTAACTGCCAGAATGCATGTGTTGCATCTTCTCTATTTTGACCAATAAGTTTTGCCCTTCCATTAAACAGATAAATGATATGACCGAGGAGTTAGATACCCTCCTGTCATACATAGAAAAAGATGGTGGTTTCAGAGATGCTTGCATGACCTTGCAGCAGCGTCCTCTTTCAGTTCTTGAGGGTGATCTGCAAAACCTCTTGGAACTATTGCAGGTCTTCAAGGTAATTTATTTATTTGCATCTGGACTTTTCTTGGGGGTTTCAGACATTATTTGCAGTGCTGCCTGTTCAAAATTACTACTTAACATGTCTTATTGTGAACTCCAGAACAAAGTAGAGGAACAATGTTCAAAAGCTGAAGATCTTCGAAATAAGATGTTCCAAGGTACTTCCTGTTTATACCTGGAAATAGAACAATAGGAACGCTTCACCTTAAACTAGAACAAATGCACTGTCATAATGTCGTTAGTGATTAATATATACCTGGAAGAAATAATTTCATCATCATTCAAATCGCATATGCTATAGGCCAGCGCCTTTGTAATCTATAGTTACCTGACATCCCCATGCACTTGGTTTGGTGCCATGTTCTTTTTTGGCAGAGAAGTTACTGAACCTTACCTTTTTTTTGGAAAAATGTTGATATATTGTATCTCTCATGTATTGATGCTCATAACTTTGCTCACTTCATAATTCCCCTAACACATGCATACTACACATTTTAGAATTTTGAGGCCCCCTTCGAAATATTATTGTTTAGACAGAAAAAGAGTTCACACTATACAATTTCACTATGGCTGTTAGGTCAGGGTACAAACTGGGGGTTCCTTGTGTTGCATCTGAGCAGATATCTGATGCATCTAGTGTGTCTAACAAGATAAATCTGCAGAGAGTTTACCAAAGGCTTTCTCATTGAATCCACTATACCAGTATCTGAGTGCTGTGGGCCTGTCTGCTTTAACAAGCTTCTATTAAGTTGAAATATTAACACTGTTGCGCTGCTTATCAAAATCATGGCATCACTTATAAACTTTCCTAGGCAATGCACCTTAAGTTTACCAGCTGATCTATGAGGATTTTCCAAGTTATTACTGGTAGTTTTGAAATTTTGTCAATCCCTTGACATGGAAAACATAGTGTCTGTACTCTGGAGAGATAAACAGTTAATCCACTTGCGCCAAAGCTTTTTTCTGGGCGAGGAAAAATGTTCAAATAAACATTTGATCTGTGCATTGAATGACCTTATTTTCTGTTTCTCCTCAGTTTCTGGTAGGCAAGCTTATATGAAGGGAATTCTCACTCAGTCTTCAGATACTCAGTACTGGGATATATGGAACCGCCAGAATTTGAGTCCAGAATTTGAGGCGAAGAGGCAAAATATTCTCAAAGCTAATCAGGTACTACTGTCTAATTCAAGTGCTTTTGAAATATTAATGAACTAATATTGGCTTTTCCTTTTATCATATAGAATTTGACAAATCAGCTGTTAGAGCTGGAGAGGCACTTCAATAATCTGGAGATGAACAAATTTGGTGAAACTGGAAGAGTTGCTTCAAGTCGTAGAGCTGTTTATTCTAACAAGTCACGGTCTAGGTATTCACCTACTATCTTGGTAGAGTATCCCAATGCATTTTGTTGATATAACATCAAATGGATGACAAACGTGGAACAATATTCAAACAGCTGCTATTGTGATTTTGGTCCAAAATTAAATCAATCATTTTGCTAGCATGTTTGGAGAGATCTGTAAATCCCTCTTGACATAAAAGGGATGGGTTTTTGCTTGCATGTTTGACCTGTATTAACTTGTTGAAATTGCTTCTCATTTTAACGTACCTGACAGTGTTGGTTGTGGTGTGGCCTTAGTGGTAGAAATACGGTGTAATTAATTCAGAATACTGTTCTGCGAATTTGTTAAATTTGCTGTGTTATAACCATGCCTGTCTTCTGTACCACCTTTTGTATTGAGTCGTTTTCCAATTCCATCCATTTTTGTGAGCCTTCTTACCTGATTTCCAGTATTTACTTGACAGTCAGACACAGTTATCCAGCGTGTACAATGCACTGAATTCGCAATTAGCAGCAGCAGAGCAACTATCTGAATGCCTTTCAAAGCAGATATCTGCACTAAATATAAGTTCTCCTTCTAAGAAGCGAGGGGCAGTGACCAAAGAGTTGTTTGAATCAATTGGTCTAGCCCATACGACAGATGCAGCCAGATTTTCAGGCGGTACCCCTTCCAAGTTAATTCAAAGGTTTCCATCCACGAAAGAACACACAAAGGGCATGCTGGGACCTTCCAAGAGTGCTGAACCTGAGACTGCACGAAGGAGGAGAGAGTCACTGGATAGGGTAAATTCCCAGACCAAAATTTGCATTTGTATCTAATATGCATGTGATTTGCAAAGAAGATGTTGATCTTTAGTTCCCAACTCCCATTAACCCCCATCCTGCAAATCATGTGATTTGCAAAGATGTTTTCTCTTGGCATATGTTAGCTCTATACCTCTTTTCTTTTGTGTCCTATGTGGTTGACTGGAAGCAGATCTAACATGAGTTCCATTTTTTTTCCGATAGAGTTTGGCTAGTTTGGAGCCTCAGAAAACTACTGTAAAGAGAATAGCGCAGCAACAACGCCTCAAGATTAGCAGTGATCTCCCATTCAGGTCAAACAAGAAAATGTATGATTCTCAAATGGCAGCTATCTCCCAGGAAACTTTTGGTGGTAGCCCCAGTTCATCAATAGTCGAATCATATACTAGCAGGGTTCGTTCTCCAATTGAAGGTAAGTTATTGGCCGTAGGCATTGATATATACTTGGGTATTTCAAGGAGGTCCTGATTATAGACATTGTACAACATATGACATTCTGCTTGTCTTTTACAGTGCTGGATGAGAAAACAAAACCGTCAGGACCCCAGGGCAACTCTTTGTTCAAATGGGTAAAGGAACCAGCTGGGTCATCTCAGGGTTCAGAGCAAAAGCATCTTGAGTTATCAGGGCGAATGAAAAGTGCTGATCAGTCTTCAAAGTTGGCACCATCTTCACCGGCATCATTCAGTTACACACAGAAGGATGCGAGGGACAGAACCAGCTCACCTAATGTTGCATCTTTAGGCACAATGCATACCGTGCCTAAGTCAAGTACTCTGACCTTCAAAACCAATATAGCTCCTAAAACTAACGCCAATACACGGCCAGATATGTCACCTTCAGTGTCGAGCCCAATGCCTGTCAAAACTTTGTCTGGGGATTCTGGAGCTGGATTTACCTTGACTACAAAGAACAGATACGGTGACCAGGACGTACCATCTTTTGGAAGCATGAAAGGGCTTGGCATTTCTCCACAGAATACAGGTGTTAATAAACCATCTTTGTCTTCTGAACCTTCTAAGCCTGTTGTGTTGCATGGGAAGACTTCTCAAGTTAGTGGAGTCAGTGATACTATGCAGAACTCAGCCAAAGCTTCACCCCAGGTGGCATTTTCACCAACATCACAGTCATCTTCATTTCCTATAATGTCAGGTGCTTCCTCTTCAGTTGCATCACTCTTATCAACCATGCAAGCATCAGCTGCAAAGACTTCTGATGTTTCATCTCCAACGGTTTCTTCCACGCTCCCACCACAGGAGTCAGCACCAAAAACTCACCCAACAGTACCTGAGGGGGGTACCGTGTCTTGTTCCCTGCCATCTATACCAACACCTGTTAAGGAGTCATTACCTGACTTGAATAAAAATGCATCTAAACCTGAAGTGGTGACACCAGAGGTAACTGGAACCACAGTCTCTGTAAGTGCTACTTTAACAGGCGTACCTACAAGTGAAAGCAAAACTGCATTGCTTCCAGTGACCAATAGCAGCCTACCTTCTAATCCTCCATCCATTCCTGTGCCTAAAGTTGTGCCAGGGGCAACAGAATCTGCTGTTGTCACTTCCACAAGAAAAGATGCAGGACCAAGCAATCTCTCATCAGATGAAGATGAAATGGATGAGGAGCGTCCTTCTGCAAGTGCAGATCTAAACTTGGGAGCCCTTAGTGGGTTTGGTCTTGGGTCCGCACCTTCTTCAAGTCCTAAAAAATCCAATCCTTTTGGGAGCGCATTTGGTACGTCTGAGAGTAAAAGTTCAAGTTCACCGTTTACTTTGACCACCAGCCCAGGACAGCTTTTCCGTCCAGCATCACTGAGCATTCCTTCATCTCAGCCAGCACAGCCATCTCAGTCAACTAGCTCAAGTACATTTTCTAGTGCATTCTCAAGTGGGCTTGGTGGATTTGGACAGTCTGCACAGGTTGGATCAGGGCAGCAGTCGGGATTTGGGCAGTCTGCACAAATTGGAGCTAGTCAGCAGGCAGGTTTTGGGCAGCCAGCACAAATTCAGTCAGGATTTGGCCAGCCGGCACAAGTTGGAGCTGCGCAACAGTCAGGATTTGGGCAGCCTGCACAAATTGGGGGTGGGCAGCAGTCAGGATTCGGGCAGCCTGCACAGCTTGGTGCTCAGCAGGCACTTGGATCTGTTCTGGGTTCTTTTGGACAATCACGCCAGCTAGGAGGCTTTGGTGGATTTGCTAGTTCCTCTTCTGGGGCTTTTGCTTCTGCACCTTCCAGTAATTCTGGATTTGCTGGTGCTGCAGCAGGTGGGGGTTTCTCTGCAGCTGCTACTTCTGTTGGTGGAGGGTTTGCTGCTGCTGCTACCGGTGGAGGGTTTGCTTCTCTTGCCTCCAAAGGCGGTGGTGGTTTTGCTGCCGCAGCTTCATCTGCTGGTGGTTTTGGAGGTGCAGCCCAGGGTGGTGGTTTTGGAGGTGCAGCCCAGGGAGGTGGCTTCGGAGGTGGTAAGATCTCTAGAATTTTTGCTCTATTTTGGATTCACATACTTATATACTTTGGCCTATATCCATATGTTCATGATTTGATGTGCTGGGTACATATTTCCTTGTCAAGACATGTCTCTAAAATGCTAACTAGTTGCCCAACTGTTTATTAATTATTTGAGCCAAAGTTCTAAGTAATGGCTAAAGAATGGAACGGTCACCTAACCTTATACACATCCTTCTACACGATTTAACTACTTCCAATCCAGATAATTATATACATATTTTTTGCAGTATAAAACAAGCACCCTATACATCTTATACTCATAATGAAACTCGCAGCAATAGTACACGGTAGCAGCAGAATGAGGGAGATCTGGCTGAACTATGCTTTGTTAAATGCCTCATGTCTGACGTTCCATTCTATAGGAACATAAAGTCCTGCTATTAAATGGCAGTGGTAAATGTTTAACATCCAGTAAACTATATAAACGACCTTTCCTATTAGTTTAAACCTTTGAATTGAATTTAACAGCAGTGTATGGCTTACCTTTACCTTGTTATTGGCCTTTTACAAGGCCACAATGGCCTCTATTTAGCAGTGATTTGAGCTAGCTGATTGAATGACAATGACAATTAAGTGTAGTAGATGTTTGATTTTCCGTGAGTGAAATATATTAAATCTGACATGTACTAAATATTCTTTGAAGTTAAACTGTAGAATAGTGCTTGTTTCTTCTGGAAAGAACAGCAACGCATAATGCTTTTGGCATACGAAAAAAAGAGAAGTTTGGCTTTCTTGTCAGGAATAGCAACAATCAGGTTTTGATAAGGTTGCTTTATTTAGTTGGGGCTGTGTTTAGAATATACTCCCAAAACAAGTGCATTCTTTATTTTCCTTGTAAAAGTTATCTGGTCTTGGGTTTAGGAGTAGCCTAAGTATTTAAGATACTACTCCCTCCGTCCCAAAATAAGTGTCTTAAACTTAGTATAACTTTGTACTAAAGCTAGTACAAAGTTGAGACACTTATTTTGGGACGGAGGGAGTATTATCTTTCTGCACAGCCGTGATTACTAAACTGAACAATTAATCAGTTTCAGTATGTTATTAATTACTCCCTCCGTCCCAAAATAAATGTCTCAACTTAGTATTAACTTTAGTACAACTTTGTGCTAAAGTTGAGACACTTATTTTTGGACGGAGGGAGTACTTAGCTATTGACCGTTTTGTAAAAATCATCGCCAATCAATTATTACTTGAGTATTGGTGTTTTCATTTGTATTTCCAAATGTAGGCTTGTTGTCCCACAAGATTATTTTTGAGATAATCGTTTTAGTTGACATAACAGAGTACCAACTTATAATCAGTTTGGCCTTCTGGGGGTTTGTGACTAAAAATGATGAGTTTTACTTATAGCTTGATCTTATACCAACTTTGTTGTCTGCAATTTTTTAGGACTAACATAATTTGGTTGATCTTGAAGGTGGTTTTGGAGCTTTTGGCAGTAATAACCAAGGGTCTACTGGTTTCTCATCATTTGGTGGGAGTGGCGCTGCAGGGCCTGGAAGACCCCCGGCGGATTTTTTGACACAGATGAGAAAATAGTGCACTTTGTCTCCAGGCACCCCCAAGTTCCGTCCAGAAATGTTCAAACGGCTTTTGCTCTTGTATGTAAATCAAAAACCTTTTTTGACATGCTGGATGACAACATTTGTGCGAAAGCTGATGTTGCTAAGATGGAGCTCCAATATTCGCCTGTCCCGTATTTAGTACAGCACTACAACATTTAATCGTTGTTCCGAAAGACGATTTTTTTCAAAACTATGACTAAATTTATAGCCTTTTTTAAAATTATTGGGCAGAATGCAAAAATATCAGAAATAACACCCTGTCGGCCTGGGGTGGGCCGACGGGGGGCCTGTCGGCCTGGGGTGGGCCGATGGGGGGCCTGTCGGCCATCAGTAGGCCGATGGGGGGCCTGTCGGCCTACACGAAGCCGACGAGTGGCTGTCGGCCTCCACACGGCCGAGTGGGCTCCTGTTGGCCCATGGTAAGCCGAAATGTTTTTTTTTTTTATGAAATTTGACTTATTAATGATGTACAACGATTGCTCGTCTTATAAATATTGTAAAAATATTATTTATGCTTCCGCGGGCCTACCTTTCCCGCCATCCTTTCTCGTCAACCCTTTCCCGCCATTATTTTCCGTCATTTTCTACTCTCTTCCTATAAAATCCCCTTGTCAGTAAGGTGGGTAGGCAGTGCAGTGCAGTGTAGTAGGTAGTGTTGTGGGCCGAGGGGTTCTAAATGTTTTTTTTACAAATAAATTCATTATAATTGCTGCACAACCATTCCCCCTCATTTCCCTGAATATTTTCCCGCCAACTCTGTGCCGATATATGTTCCCGCAACCCATTTCCCACCAACCCCTTCCCGCCACCCGTTTCTCGCCAACCCCTTTCCGCCACCCGTTTCCCGCCAACCCCTTCCTGCCATATGTTCCCGCCACCTTTCCCTTCATACCGCAGTCGTTCTTTCCCGCCATTTTCTCCTCTCTACTTATAAAACCCCCTTCACACGGAGTTGGATAAGCAGTCCATTTTAGTGTAGTCGAGATGTTCGATTATCCTTTCGATCGTAGTTTTCACCCTGAGATGAGCAAATGTCTTCTTAGGCTAGCCACCAATTTCAGGATGGACAATAGGATAGTTCCATGGGACGAACTCATCGGTAGTGACACCATACAGAATGAGTTGGCTCACGCATTACGTAGGTCTGGGTGGCCTGAAAGGACCTATGAGGAGGTACGTAAAGAACTTCTTAGCTTGCATGGAAGGTGGAAGAAGGTAGTGTAGACGAAGCGTGAAAATTTTATAAGGATTGCAGCAGAGCATACATATTTATGGACTGCCGACAGCGAAGACGAAGATGATATCTTCATGCCGAGCACCAAGGCCAAGAGTACCTCATCGTCGAAGGGCAAGAGTACCGCATCGTCGAAGGGCAAGAGTACCGCATCGTCGAAGGGCAAGAGTGCTGCATCGACGGAGGATGCCGATGATGCCTTCATGTAGTATGTAAGCTGTATTTTTTAAGTTCAGTCCTACCGTTTATGTGAGATGTACTTGTATCTTAATTATCGGTTGCAGTCTCTTTGGAAATGTAACTCGAATAACAATGCAGATTAATAGTAATATGTCTCTCGCATACATAAAACAATATATGTCTCCTGATCAGATAGAATCAAGCGCGATAGTAACATATGCGAATAGTCTGAAACTAATATAGATAACGACTCATACATAGATAACGATATCACTGGGGGGGACGACGACGAATCTGGGTCTTCCTCGGACGAGGACCGGAAGGCGATAAGCGATCAGCCGGTGGATGACGCTGACGATTAGCACGACCATAGATAACCTCGTCTGTCTGTGTTTCCTGCGTCAATGGTGGTGGTGGAGTGTGAAGAACTGTCTGCGAGAACTCATAGGTGTTTGCAGCTCGGTCATCATCGTCGTCGTCGCTGGCTAAGAACGAACCAGCACCACTAAGCATCGGTGACTGGACTGAATGCATGAACGGCTGCGACTGGCTGCCGACTGCGGTAAAGTAAAACATGTAAAATTGATTTGCGAACTTACAATGTTTAAAAGGATGTACAAAGTAGTGTTACCTAGGTCCATCTGATGATGCCAGGAAGAGTCCCCTGGTTCTGAAGGAGGTGGCTGCTGGAAGAAAGAGCTCCCTGGTTGTGAAGGAGGTGTCTGCTTCCAGGAAGAGCTCCCTGGTTGTGAACACTGCACAGAGGGTCGTGGTTCTGAATGCTGCACAGAGGGTCGAGGTTCTGAACGCTGCAGAGAGTGGCGTGGCGGACAATGTGCTGGACGAGGAATAGCAACATCCGAAGATCGTCTACATGTAACAGCTGCGTAAATCCCCCGTAGCTTCTCATCAAGACGCCTCAACCATGAGACGTTCTCTCGCAGTGGGATATTATCTTCCCTCTCAAAGAGTTGCATTAAAGCGGAAACCTCCTGTAGCGCCTCGCTTGTCAAGTCACCCTGTATACGGAGAGTTAACCAATTAGGTCATTGTTATATGGCAGACAATACGAATAGTCAACCAATTGTATATGTTCAGATTAAGAAAAAACTTAACATGTGAGAACCATAGCACGTACCGCGTGGTGTCTGGTTCCCATAACAGAGGCAGTTGGGTACATATCGCTGGGTAGAGGGGCTTCGATCTGATCAGGAGCTGCTGATGGAACCAAGTAGATCCTGGTGCTATGCCGGTAACTCTGCAGATACAACCCGAACTTGTCCCAGTCAAAGGGCCGAACCTCATCCCAGATATTTGTCGGCGTAGTAGTCCATTCGTCCACGTAAGGGCTAATGTCGCGAAGCCAAGAATCATGGGACTTGTTTCCTCCTGCACGATGTAGAAGCACTCGTCGATGATGTCGCAGTCGTCGATGTGGAAGCACCGTCTTTGTTCAGGTCGGGACAATATTTCATCCTATGCCCATAAGCCGCGCATAGCAAACATTGTCTGGTTGCTCCACCAGCTTCAGATTGGTCCATATCATTTCGGATGCGCTTTACCTTACGTCTGCCCCTGCTTGTTCGCCGAAGTTCTAGATCCAGGATGTATACTCTCTCCCCATCGTTTACCTTGTTGAAATTGCCGACGACTCTAAACCCTGTCATCTCACCTGTCCAGACATTGAGTACTGCATCTTTTAAATAGTATGGGGACACGAAGGAGATAGCGTCCAACTCAATCTGGCCACAGGCAGCCAACACATGTGAGCAAGGCAGGTGCAACAACTTCGGTTTGTTGCATGTACACTCACAAGTTGGATAAAATTCCGTTCCAATTTTTACCTCATGTGTCTTCATCTCATTTGCAGAACCAAAACCATCTGTAGGAAGCTGAACCTCGTACCTTCTTTCCTGATTACCTATGAGTCTGACAGTGTGCTTCTTTGCTTTCTCTATCTTCTTTGCCATGTACTCCATGACACGGCTACAATAAGGTGTGTTCTGTTTATCTGCAATATGCTTCTTTGCTAACTCGTGCCTTTCTCTGAAATATCTCAAAGTGCCATGGAATACAGCCTCTACAATAGCTGTGAGTGGCAATGCTCTATTCCCTCTGAGTACAAAGTTATACACCTCTGCAAGATTGGTTGTCATGTGGCCATACCTAGCTCCATGGGTGTCATGCAGCAAAGACCAATTCACCGGAGGCTCTTTCTCTATCCACTCAGAAAAATTCTTTATTGCCCTGCCCTTCTTTCTTTGAGTATTAGGAGGGTCAATTGCTGGCAAGTCACAAAGACCTACTGGCTCCTCTAGCTCCGCGATGAGTGCTGCTAATTTAACCTGATCTTTTTTCATTTTCTTCCTCGCACGGACCTGCTTCTTAGTAAACTCATCTAGTTTTGACCAAACAAATTCGTATTTGCGCTGCTGGTTCTGGTTGCATAATTTTTTGAACAAGTTCATCAACCGTTTGTTCTTAAACTGTGAGAAAAAATTAGCCCCAAGATGGCGCATGCACCACCGGCTCTGCAAGTCCTTCCAAGGTGTTGGTTCGTCAGCTGTTGGATTCCTTAGTGTCTTCACGGCCTTCAATATACCAGCATGTCTGTCATGAATGACACACGTTTGGTCGGTCTTTCACGATCGCAATTTTAACTTGACGGAAGAATCATACCCAGCTCGGAAAGTTCTCACCCTCCACAAATGCCATGGCAAGTGGGATGATTTGATTGTTCCCATCCACACCAATAGCAGTCAGGATTTGCCCTTTGTACTGACCAGTCAGGAATGTACCATCCACAAACATCACAGGAGGACAATGCCGAAAAGCTTCGATGCACATAGCGAAAGAGAAGAATACTCGTTTCAACACCTTGAAATCTGGTATACTCTCCAACCTCGTGTGTTGTATGTTAACATAAGTGCCGGGATTCCTCTCCTTCAGTATGTCAAGGAGACGGACAATATTATCATATGAGTCGAAGAACGTCCCAAACCTTTCCTCCATAGCCTTCTGCTTAGCCCTCCAAGCCTTCCCATAAGGAATCTCATAATTCCATCTGACCTTCACTGCTGTCTGGATGTGTTTTGCTTCCATATCTTTCTTCTCCACTATCTCAGTATACATGAGTTGCGCAATGAGAGTTGAAGTCAGGTTTGGATGACGAACCAACAGATTTTTCCTCACACAATTATGTGGGACCACATTGGTGACAACCCAGTGGATGTTATACTTCGGCACGTGCCCGTGCACCTTCGCAGGACAACCTGTTTCAGCATACTTCACGGTATAGTTTGTTGGACTTGATATGTGTGTCCGAAAAACCCTCTGCGTAGACATAGCCCACTTTATCACCGCATACTTCAATTTTTTCTTTGTATCAAACATAGCCCCTATCTGGACTTGGTTCAGATTATACTGCCATGGGGTCTCATGGCCATCGTTGACCGTAAGGCCGGTGGATATGTCCTGATCCCATGTAGAAGGAATCGGTACCTCCACTTCATCCTCGGAATTTTCAGAATCCACATCCTCCACCAATCCATCCTCATCCTCTTCCTCCATCACCCTCAGCATTTCCTCCTCTTCCTCATCCCAATCAGAATCCACATCCTCCGCCAATATTATCGACTGACTACTCTGCCTAGTATCATGACCACAAACATTGTGTGGCGCATAGTCTGACTCTTTCTCGGCTTGGCTAGCATCCACATCCGGTGGCTGTGACCCGGATAAATAAATCTCGTTAGCTACTTGACTACCATGGCCGGGTTCATACCCCACGTGGAGTTGTACGGTATTCTCCTCCTTCGCCACAGGTTGCACTAGGGCATATGGGTGGATTCTTCTGTCTCGGCAACGACTTAACAGGGTCAACCAATGCTGGCTCCTATCTATCGGCATCAACTCCCACTTCACATTTTTACAGGATTTCGTCCACAATGCATGAATACTGACGGAACATACTTCAGGATCCAGCCCAAAACTAGTAGTCAACCAGTACTTCAACTGTCTAATGTCCATTCTGTTCGGGTCTGAAAGTGTCATGACGCCATTTTTAAACTCGCTAAGATCAACCCCCAACTCATTATATCGAACATTATCAGGGCCGTAGTAAACAGTCAAATTTACTGATTCAGACATTTTCACCTGTCAGACATTGCCACCTTCTCATTAATCGCAACAAAAAAAATATTACCGGCTACACTAACTAAAAATATTACCAGCTACACTAAAAAAAATATTACCGGCTACACTAACTAAAAATATTACCGGCTACACTAACTACAAATATTACCGGCTACACTAAAAAAAATATTACCGGCTACACTAACTAAAAATATTACCGGCTACACTAAAAAATATATTACCGGCTACACTAACTACAAATATTACAGGCTACACTAAACAAAAATATTACCGGCTACACTAACAAAAATATTACCGGCTACACTAATAAAAATATTACCGGCTACACTAACTAAAAATATTACCGGCTACAAAAATATTTGTGACGATAATGGTATACCTTTGACGTGTGTGTCCCCTTCTTCTTCGTCCTCTCTTCAACTCAGCGGCACCGGCCACCTCGCGGACTACTTGCACCACCGGACGACACCACCGGAACTCCAACTCACCACCACATCCTCCTCACCACCACCACCTCCTCCTCACCACCACGCACAAAAAACTACACCATAGCAAAAAAAAAAATTACGTACGCCGACGGAGAATGCTATGATCTATTGTTTCTGCGGGTTGGATATGAAAATGGGTGGACGAGGGAAGAGATCGGCGCGGGGGTGGAGAGTACAGAGAGAAACGAGAGAGAGAGGAAGAGCTAGCGAGCAGAGGAAGAAGAAAGGAGCCCGTCGGGCTTATCCACACGCCTATCGGCCGACAGGAGGCCGACAAGCACCTATCGGCCGCCAGGAAGCCGACAGGCCCCCCATCGGGCCACAGCAGGCCGACAGGCCGCTATCGGCCTACCCCAGGCCGACAGGTCCCCCATCGGCCCACCCTAGGCCGACAGGCCCCCCATCCCGTCGGCCCAGCCCAGGCCGACAGGGTGCTATTTCTGATATTTTTGCATTTTGCTCAATAGTTTTCAAAAAGGCTATAAATTTAGTCATAGTTTTGAAAAAAAATCCCGAAAGACAAGAGTATTCGTGGCAACAACAATGTTTTAGGTGGGAACAAATCGTTGTGGTTCATGATGCATTCATCTACGCTGATGCTAGGTCTCCCATTGCCGGGTACCTTATCAGCAAAAGACATCTTGCGAGAGTGCAAAAGAGAAGCACTCGACCATATTTTCCTAGAAAAAAAAATGACCAGTGTACTTCGCCCCTGTTTATTTTTGTACACCATCAAAAGAGGAAACGGCTGCCCCGTCCTTTTTTCTCTACGTGGCTCGGTTCACTGCTGACATCGGTTGCATATTCACTATTCAACACCATACATTCCTTGTTGCTTTTACAGAACTGGTCTTTGAGGCTGCCAGGTGCTTACACAGGGATGAAAAACAAAAGCATACGATGCCAAGCACTTGTTAACAAGCAACGGCCTAAGGTATTCGCTTATCTTTGAGCAAATATAATAAGGGGAAAAGCTACGGCTGGAACGAGTTTATTCCATGTCTTAAGGCGCCATACTATAGTTTCCTTCTCTCTTTTGGCCCGCGAACCGATGCCAGAGGAATATATGCATGGTTTTAGTTCCTCCTTGTGATATCCGATTGGTCATATTTGTTGACAACTTAATGCGGAAGGAATCCGGCAGGTGCTTGGAACAGAACATATGCACGCACGTACGCCTCACTCAATTACAGGGACGCCCACAGGCCACAGGTACAAGCATATCACGAGGACGTGGACCCGTGGCTCATATCTCAGTATAATTAGGTGATGATCACTTCCTGGTCGCAGTGACAAGCTGCTGATCGATTCCCTCAACAACTTAGAGCAGATTTAATCGATCCACGTAACAGCAGCAGCAGCAGGGAAGCATAATCCAATGGGTTAATTATCCTTCTGCTCTCAGTGGTGTCTTTGTGCCCAGTTTTGCCCTCAGTTGTGAATCGTACTCAGTTTTGCCCCTAGTCTGTCCGCACCGACTCGTTCCGTGAACACTGCCGTCTCCGTCAGGTCAACGTTTTGACTTGGCCCTTACAGGTGGGACCAGGCGGCAGAGACGCGCTACACGATCAGACCGTTGCTCTTGTGGCTTGTGGGACCCAGCAAAGAGCCGTTGAGCAGAGAGCCGTTGCGGGTGTGCGATATAAGCGGCGGCGCGCGTCCCCGGAGCTCGCAGCGGTGAGCAACAATCAACTAGGCTGGGGAGCTGGGCGCGGGCGACAGAGAGAGCGGCGGTGACCACTGTTGGTAGCTAGGAGCTGGGCGCGGGCGACAGAGAGAGCGGCGGTGACCACTGGCGACAGAGAGAGCGGGCGACAGAGAGCGCGGCGGTGGGAAGATTGCTGTGGAGGGTGCGGCGGCGTTGAGATCCCCTTCGGCTCCGAGCTCGATGTCTTCTTCAAGCTAACGCGCCACCTCGCGGATTCAGAGCCCGGCGCGCGTGGAGATGCCGATCTTTGTCTGTCCGTGGTGCCGGGCGGGCGTTCATCGGAGGGTTTCTCACACACCGAAGAACCATAATCGTCCGTTCTACGTGTGCAACGAGAATGGGGTAAGAATCGGGGCAATTGCACCATTTTCGTGGTCAGGATCCTTGAGCAATACGGTTGATCTGTTTGGCGTTCATGCAGGTGAAATGTTTCTTCCTCTGGGTCGATGCTCTGGCCAAGACTCTGATGAATGAACTGCAAGAAGAGCACGAAGAATGGTTGCCCATCCTGCCACGAACGGCAGTGGCCGCAGCACGAGCTCCGGAAGAAGAGACGGAGGGCGGAGCACGCAATGACAGAGAGCTAGCTGTTGAGCTTAGGAGGTTGAATAAGAAGGTTAGGAAGCTCGAAGATCAAGCACAAATACCCATTTGCAATTACTTTTGGGCATTTGTATGTATGGTAATCGCACTGGGTGTAATGTTGAAATTGTATGAAAAGGCATGAATTATGGAGGAATTTGTAAGCTTGAAATTGTATGAGAAATTCACCTTGTTTAAATGTTGGTCAAAGTTGTTTAAATGTTGAAAAAAAGGAGAAAAAATGACCAACATTTAAATATGTTGAAAAAAGGGAGAAGAAATGAGAAATTCAGAAATTTTGATCAATGAAATGCAACTCTCTGCTCTGCCTTTCTGTAAAAAAAAAGGTTTCTCTGTGGGCCAAATTCAGAGCGGAGAGCCAAGTGCCGGCTAGACTAATGGGCCAACTGCATCCAATTAGGCTCATTCGGGGGTGGGCAAATGAGATCTCTTGCGTGTTTTTCTGTTTTCTGTTCTGATTTAGTTTAGGCAGTAAATCATTTTATTTAATTCTGAAACTTTTTGTGGAAGCTAATGGAATTATTCCAGAGCCAAACAATTAAGTTCAGAATTTTTTTGGAGCTGTTAAATATTTAATACCTATTTAATTATTCCAATTCAAATACATCGTGATTTAAATCAAAGACCAAAATATCATGGAAAATGTGCCTCAGCTCTGGTAGAGGTTTACACCTGGTGCCAAAATTAATGAACATTTTTGAAGGGCATTACATTGAGAAAAAAATAATTTATCTAAAAAAAATGAAGGGTGAAAAATGCACAAAAAGTTGGTGCGGCTGGGACTCGAACCCAGGACCGCATGGGTTTGTGGCGTTTAGGGCTGCGCTGGTAACCACTAGGACAGATGGAAAGGCTTTGACATGGACAGGGAAGGAAACTATACATAGTGAGACCGTGACTTGGTTTAGGGTTTAAAAACGCATGTTTGTACTGAATGTTTGCACACGCGTGAGAGTGGTTTTCCTTTGTTTTGTACTGAACTTTTTGAGGGTTGGAAACGCATGTTTGCACTGCCACATGATTCTGGTTAGAGTGGCACTTGGTTTAGGGTTTAAAGGGAATAAATGTGCATGTTAGTTCATGACTTGGTTTAGGGAAGAAATGATATCTTTAGGCATGGACATTTTTAAACACACATAATAACTTAGATAGATAAGATGCAACCCACCGTACCCTTACATAGATGGGTACCCTACATAGATAAGTCCAGGGACACGACATGACACGGCACACACGACATAGAAAAGCAACAAAATAAAAACGATAAAACTAAAACATGACGAGCTTGACGAACAACTTCACTCTGGGCTCGCACCCCTTCTTGAACATCTTCACCTTGACCTTTCTTCCACCTTGGCCGCGCCCCTTCACCACCGTATTCAACTTCACTCCTCCTCCTCATCGTAGGGAAGAGAGTGCATCTGGTTTTCGGTGGGGAAGATGCACTCGTAGTTGGTGAAGATGTTGTACACCGTGAAGAAGATGGATTCGCAGCCGCACCAATACACTTGGCCGAGGAGCTCGCGCGCGTCAAACGGGTTGGCGAAGGTGACCGTGAGCAGTAGGAGGATGCCGGCGCGGTCACGAACCTCGTTGAGGGTGAACATCCTAGGCGAGCCCCGTGGGAGGTGGGCATAGCCGGCTCTGAGGAAGGCGCGGGCGAGCTCGACGGACCCCCTCCACCTGAAAGTCGCCCACACATGGAGCTCCCTCTCCACGAGCACGCCCGGTGGGTAGCGCAGCTCCGGCACGACAGGCGGACGAAGGAAGGTCGGCCCGTTGTACTGCATCTTCACTTGGTGCTTGGGGTTCTCGGAGAGGATGGAGGGCTCGGTCCAGGGGCGAATCTACTGGGGGGGGGGGGGCTTTAACAGGCTCGAGCCCCCCTCCAGGGATGCAATTTATTTTTTCTACTAGTATTAGGCCCAACCCAGGTAATCAGCGGCAGTCCATCAAGCCCACACAGTCAAAATCCTGTCTATACTTGTCCAGAATTGTTCGTTCGTTAAGTTTGAGCCTGCCCTCCGTTTTTTCCCAAGATTCGCCACTGGCTCGGTCGCTTGGGTGTTTGAAGTTGGAGAGAATGAATCTGGCTTGGGTGGTGAGTGGGAGAGGAAGAGAGGCATATAAATAGGCGTGTGAGTGGGAGAGGAGGAGAGAAGGGATGCGAACGGTGCGTGTGTGAATTCGGGCGCGTGTGTGTGTATCCGTTAAGTTTTGGCACCGAAACGATGGGGCTCGTGCGTGTGTATCCGGGCGCGTGCGTGCATTTGAATCACTGCAATAAAACGATAGGGCTGTTGTTTGACCGGGCGCGTGCATCTGAATCACTGCGTAACTGAATCACTGCCGTAATCTGAACCAATGCCGTAATCTGAATCAATACGTGCATGGCCACGTCGCTCGCCTCCCGCGCATGCATGCACGTCCGCTTCCCGCGCATGCATGCCCACGTCGCCGCACTTCCCATGCATGCAGGCCTGGAAAGGCTGAGACGGGCATTAACAACGCTCACAGGCCCGGACAGCGAGACGACCCAACGGTCCATCCAGCGCGCCCACTACGTGTTGAGAAAAAAAATCGCCCAGTCAATCAGATTGCATCTCGCGGATCGCCCTCCTCCTCCCCGCAGATTACTTCTAGAAGGGTTAGATGGACGGTCCTTGTTCGCCGCTAGGGTTAGATGGACGGTCCTTGTTCAGCGCTAGGATTAGCGGGGGTTGGGAGGGGTTTGGAGCAGTCAAAGATAGGTTTGACCAGATTTCAAATGAGCATAATAAATTAAATAAAAATATGAAAAATGAAAAACCTGCGCACATAGTCTTCTTATGTCATATACTAACGATTTAAGTTGATAAACAAGGTCTACATACATTTAAACGAAAAGTTCATGTGTCTCATGTGATATCTCAAGTATCTCAAACTCTCTTGCATGAAGTGAAGAGAAATGTTTTGGGGAAATGAACATGAAAATTTCAAAAACCTCACCACAGCTTCATTTTGGAGTTACTAAGAAGGATCCAGGCTTAGTTTTTCATTTTGATGTTTTAGACTTGTTTAAATCTTGGTCAAAGTTAGGTTTGACCAAAATTCAAATGAGCAAAACAAATTTAAAAAAAAATCAAAAAAAAAGAAAAACCAGCGCACATAGTCTGTATATATAGAATATATGTGTAGGAAAGTCAAGGTCGAAAAAAACCTTGCTTGAAAATGAGGCCGTTTACTCTACCTTTGGAGCTCTTTTTTAGCACTTTTTCATGAAATTTTCAAAAACCTCATCACAACTTCATTTTGAAGTGACTAAGAAGGATACAGGCTTAGTTTTTCATTTTGATGTTTTAGACTTGTTTAAATCTTGGTCAAAGTTAGGTTTGACCAGAATTCAAATGAGCAAAAAAAAAATAAAAAATAAAAATAAAAAAGAAAAACCAGCGCACATAGTCTGTATATATAGAATATATGTGTAGGAAAGTTATTTGGCTGATTTAGACAAGATAAAAAAAACCTTGCTTAGAAATGAGGCCGTTTACCCTACCTTTGGAGCTCTTTTTTAGCACATTTTTCATGAATTCTGAGTTTACCCTACCAAAGTTTCGAAAGAATTGCAACATCTAAATAGCATGTCAAATTTGAAGTTCTAACATAGGTCCAACATCATTCAACAGAAATACAACATTATTCATAATGTTTCATAATTATTCATAAATAGCGTTGGGGCTTCTGTTTGATCCTTGAGCTTCTTGCCATCACTTTGCTCCTCGTGCACCTTGTGCTCATTCTGCTCATTGCTTCTTCTCTTCTCCTCTTGGTTGTCAGTACCTTGCGCGTCTTCTTCAAACCTACCGCAGAGCTGTACAAAACATAAAGGGTAATGAGATCATGTCAAGTGATAAATGTACAGTAATATTTGCAAGATTTACATACCTAGCAGAACTCACAACGACAGAAGGTTGGCCACCATTTGGAGCCTCACTTGGATCGCCATTTGGAGCCTCACTTGGATCACCATTTGGGTCCTCACTTGGATCACCATTTGGAGCCTCACTTGAATCATCATTTGGAGGATATTTTGGATCATCGTCAAAATCATGCGGCTGTTAACCATCATCATTTGGAACCTCATCAAAATCCTCATCTAATGCAACCGGCTGTTGACCATCATTTTCATCATCTGTTGCGGCAACCGGCTGCTGACCAACATTTTCATCGAAGCCTTCCTCGAAACACTCTCCGAACGTTGGATCTACTGTGTTATCACAATACTTACCGAAATGACCAGACCCACCACACCTTGTGCACTTACGCTTCCTCGCTCCAAGTCCAGCTCCTTCGCTGCGAGGTCTGATTCGACTCTTCCTTGGTCCACCTGCTGCTCTCTTCAGAACTGGAGCGCAAAGCTTGAATCCAGGGTCCACTATGTCCCATTGTTGTTTTCCCAACATTGTAGGCAAGGCATACGCATATGTGGCTTTGAACCTTGCAACAGAGTAGTAATCATGCACATACTGCTGCATGTTCCCTGCTGGACCTGGGAGAGAAGTGATGAAAAACAAGGCATGAATGCATGGCAACCCAGTTATCTGCCATTGCCTACAACTGCAAGTTCTAGCTTCTAAATCCACTGGATATCTCCATTCCCTCTTCTCTTTATCCAAATATGATATCTCTGCTGTGGTACCCGAGCAAAGAGTCATGTTCATTTCCAAGCCTGTTGTTTTCTGCTTCAGTTCATTCATCACGGCAGGGATGATAATGTGGCCCATGAATTTTGCCTCGGCTATTCCTGCATTATAATGAAATTTCTACATGTATTCTATCCTTATCCTGTCAAGCAAATCCACCACATAATGACCCTTTAGTTTCCGGATCGTTGAGTTGAAAGACTCTGCTAGATTATTGTGCACATAGTCAACTTTGCTCAGTTCACTGAATTGGCTTCTGGCCCATAACTTGGAGTGGTGTGTTTCCAAGTATTCCTTCACTTTGGGATTCGTGTATAACTGCCTCAAGTGGTAGTTGTGCTTCTTCACACTGCAAGTCAAAGATGCTGGCCATAAATTGTCGGTATACACCTTTCCTTTGAATTTCTTCACAAAATTTGCAGCAAGGTGACGCATGCATTCCCTATGCTCTACTCCAGGAAACACATTGTCCACGACCACTTCTAAACCTTTGCAGGCATCTGTATGAATTACCAACCCATTGGGATGTGCAATAGCCCGACGCAGATTATGCCAAAACCAAGTCCAGCTCTCCTCAGACTCTGTCTCTAGCACACCATACTCAACTGGAAATACAAAACTGTGTGCATCAACTGCACAAGCTGCTACTAACTGTCCTTTAAACCTCTCTGTGAGAAAAGTAGCATCAATAGCCAAATAAGGCCTGCAGCCTGCCAAAAAACCCCGGCGACAAGCCTCAAAGCAGACAAAAACCCTCCTAAAGCATTCCTTGGTCTTTGTCACTCCCCTGAATGTGTACTCCACGATGTGGTGGTCAATATCTACAATACTACCTGGGCTGGTCCTCTCCACTTCACCTTTGAATGAATACATCAATTGAAAACTTTCCTGCCAGTTACCATAAATAGAATCCATAGCATGTTGTTTACCATTGAACAACCTCATGTATGGTAACTCTATCTTGAACTTGTCTTTGATGTTCTTCTGCAATTCCTTTGGACCCACTGGCTGGTTTTCTTTCACCCACTTCTTTACTTCTTCCGCCACCCATCTTGACTTGGGCTCTACTGATTGTATCCTTCCTAAGGGTTGATTCCTGGCATGTGTGCTCAAAAGGGTTCACTTTGACCTAAACATTCGTGCTATTTCGCATTTTAGATGCGAGCATCCTCCATGGACAACCCTCAGTCGGACAGTGCACTCTGTAACGTACTTGATCGCTCTTGTCAACTTTGAAAGTACGTTCTACCTTGATGCAGTATGTCAAAAGTGCATTTCTACACTCACTCATGGATGCAAAAACGGCACCTTCTTCCATATGAGGGTTCAAAGGGTCCCATTCAACAGCTGCAAGGTCTTCATCCTCACCCACCGCGTCATCATCCACACGGACTGCATTGTCAGCCTCATCTTGGTTTTCAGCCCGAGGTGCCCGTCGTAAATTCTGAATAACATCAGAATATAGCTTCTCTTTATCAACCCCAGAATTGTAGGCATCAGGCTCCACTTCAAGGGGGATCCTACTGCCGGTGCCCACGCTTGTCGAGCCACCACGTCGCCGTGCACTAACTGAAATGTTCTGACTAGAGCTGCCATTACGACGACTTGGTTCTGCCCGAGAAGGTGCACCCGCCATCCTAGGTCCAAATGCCTGCTCAAGCACATCAATTTGCAGCCTCACATGAAAATTCTCTTTCTCCTTATGCCTAGCAAACATGGTAGCCAACTCTTCATCATTACTAACTGTCACCCATTTCTTTTCCCCATCGTAGTATTTGTATTTCACTTCATCAAGCAAACCCCAAGGATATTGGCTGCAAATTACCTCCCCAAATTGTCTGAAACTCCAATTACAAACCATTGGCAACAGATAATCGAAACCTCCTTGGAATTTCTTCTTATTCTTTGCATTCAACATGTACCTGTCCCTTCTAATGTGCACCAAGAAAGCAAACCGCAACTCCATCCTAACCGACGAAAAACAGAGACGCAATCAGCACACCATTAGCTAAACTAACCGGGCAAACCAACTCGAATCGACTGTTGAAATGCACAACTAAGCTCAAGCTAAACAGGAGGCGTGACTTACCCCTCGGGAACCCAGTCGTGGACGCGGCGGATCTCCGGCCCGATGCCTGCCTCGCCAAATACTCCGGGGTGGCCGCCGCTCGCCATTTCGCCCTGGGGTTCACCCTCGTACTTCCTCTGTGTGCACCCGCCCCCCACCTATCAGCGCTCCGGCCGGGCGCACGGAAGGAGGCCACGCCGCGGGTCGAGCAGGTGGCGGGCGCCCCACCGGTGGCGTCGCAGGAAGGAGGCAGGCGGAGCAGGACAGCCGCGGCCGCGGCCACGACAGCGCAGCTGGTGGCGGCGCAGGTGGTGGTGGCGGCGCAGGACGGCCGACCGGTGGACGGGACAGAGTGGCATCGAGTGGCCCGGTTAGAACCCTAGAATTGATCTGGGGATGTTGTTGCGCGGTCCCACATGTAAGCTCCGGACCTACGTCCACGCGGTCCCACGTGTAAGCTCCGGACCCACTACCACTAACGCCAATAGACGGAATGGACTCAAAACTGCCCGTTTGGCCTCGTCATAGTAGTTGCGCACAGTGCAAAACTGAGCACGATTCGCAACTGAGGGCAAAACTGAGCACATGGACACCACTGAAGGCAAAAGGATAAGGACGCTGATAACGCCCACACGTGTGGTGGGAGCGACATCCGCCCACACGCCCTATAACACACAGACTACGTCACGTCACCGCATGCATGCATGTGGGAATCTTTTTGGATTTCCAGTTTTTAAACTATTTTATCTCTTTAATGAAAAATCCGATTGAAGATCCGTTTTCACCATTAAATCCATCGTGACGAGATCTTTGAAACTAGATCTCATATCAATATGTTTCGACGACTTTTAAAAGTTGCCATGTCTATTGCACATGAATTGCCATGGTGTTTACACTGAAGTTGCCATGATATGTTTTAGCTATTTTCTTCTACATTTAAAAGTAAATTTTGACATATTATAAAACGGGGAGTTAAGAAACTAGACTTGCCATGAACCATAAACTAAAATTTCCATGATACATGCACTTAAAATTGCCATGGTTCATACAAAAAAATAATTTTCATGGTCAAAGCACTGGAATTGTCATGGTCAAAATACTAAAAATTGCCATGCTCTATAAACGAAAATTGCCACATGGCAACTTTAGTGTAACACTATGGCAACTACAGTGTAAACATCATGGCAACTTTTGGCAAAAAAAATTTCGTCGAAACATATCAACATGGGATCTAATTTTGAAGATCTCATCGAGACGGATTTAATGGTGAAAACGGATTGGATTTTTTAATTAAGAGATAAAATATTTTTAAGCCGAAAACCAAAAAGATTCCCGCTGATGTCATCTGTTTTGATGTGGCAAAATGAATGACACTGAAGGCGTTTGGGCCATGTTGCTTCGTGCCACACGTGTGAGCGTTAACATTTGCGAAGGATAATTAACCCTACGGCGCTGCTAAATCTCAGTCGACTGAGACTTCGCGAAGTCTCAGTCGATGTTATATTCCTTTGATCTTGCATGGAGATTCGTGCAAAGTTTTTTTTTCGTTTTTTTCTTTTCCTTTTATACACTATGTCACTTGAAGTCTCGGTCGACTAAGACCTAGCCACATCCTTAACCCTAATCCAATCGAACCCAAAGAGGAAGGCGCCGGCTTTTAAAAGAAGAAAGAAAATACTGCTCCGCGGCATCACCCACCCCCTTTGCTTTTTGTATGGTCAAGCTTTCCCTGCAAGCCCCACCGCATCTAGTAGCCGCAGCCGCAACCAAAATCTCATGTGGTTTTCGCATGGGTAAAAATGCCAAAGCGGGCATAAACCAACCAGTTCGTCATCATTAGCATTACTTTGCATGCCACATGTAGAAGTAGAGCCAAACCAACCTACAGTGAAGCTGCGGCGTCGGCTTCAAAGCTCACACACACGCCCCTCCCCAGCGTTCCTTTGAGAGGTGCCAAACTTGCCAGAGGAGACACCGCGGGGGAACTCAATGCTTATTCCGTTATTATTCCACATTCCTTGCCTTTGTGCGGAGCGGACTCCTCACTCCCGAGAAGGCATCCAAGAATGGGCACCTCCGCTTTAGCCCTCTTTTGCATGCTGCACTCATGCCCAAATTCTCCTTCTGGATGCCCCCCCGCAGTCAAAAGATCGATGGCCGGCCCCTCCTCAAGCCCTGCGCTCCCCCGACTGATATTCCTCCTGTTCCTCAACACATGCATGCAGTGAACCTGCGCGGCAACGCAGGTGATCATTGCGGATCGATCGCATGGAATGCCAACCAACCAACGCTGATTGACCACAAATGTTGCCGCCCTCTCGTTTCGGCACCCGGAGAGGCCCGGAAATGACACCGGAATCGGTTCCGAGCACTCAAGGAATCTATCCAAAGAGGCCCGCAAGTTCTCATGCAACACAACAGCTCGAGGAATCTAAGAGAGAGGCCTGCAAGTTCTCACCCGGGCAACCCAAAAGTCGCCATGGGAATGAGGTGCTCCCTCAAAAGGAAAAGATCGCGCTTCGCTTTCGGGCTTTCGCCGGCCCTTCTCAGGCCGGCGCCACGTAAACTTCGGCCAAAGCAGGCGCAAATGTACCATGTATGCATGCTCATGTTCAGAGAGAGGTTTGTTAACTTGTTGTAGCTGCAAAGGAAGAAAGATCGGCCAGGGGAGGGGAGAGGGGGTCCCTCGGAAGGAATAAGGATCATATCTCTTTTCAGCTCCTGCGAATATAGGGTCCTCACGCTTTGAGTGTTGAGCTTGCTCCAACGATTCGAGATTCCCTCCCTCCCTCCCTGCCTGCCTATCCACCCATCCATCCATCTCTGCCCTTATAAGTCGAGACCCCGCATTAGATCGCACGAGAGGCAGTTGGGTTTCATAGTCATAGGCCAAGGTTGTCTCACTTCCCGAAGGCCGTGGTCCGAGTCTTTCTTTGGTTACTAGAAATAGCGGCCCCGGTGGTAAAGCTGCAGCAGGGATCTTGTCTGCCGGCCGGCCGGCCAGGAATGTGCAGCATGCAGGCAGAGCATTGCCAGTACATGACGGAACCTGAGCAGGTAAGGAGGAAGAGGAACCTTTGGTCTGCTTGTTGTGGCTTGTATTCTTACGTGATATGTTTGGTTGATGGCAGATGTATCATCAGCAACAGCAGCAGTTTCATGATCACAGGCAGCACATGTCCTCGAGGCCTAGCTTGTCCCCGGAGAAGAAGTTCTTCATGAAAGGCCAAGGAGGGGCAGGAGGAGGAGGAGGAGGAGGAGATACGGGGCTCATCCTGTCGACGGATGCGAAGCCTCGGCTTAAGTGGACTCCTGAGCTGCACGAGCGTTTTGCGGATGCGGTGAAGAAGCTAGGAGGGCCTGACAGTAAGTAAATGATCGAAAAATTTATTTGTTGTTCATAGCAGAAATGCATAGGTGAATTTACTTCTGATGGCTACATTAACTGAAACTATCGCAGAAGCTACGCCGAAGGCAATCATGAGGGTCATGGGAATCCCGGGACTAACTCTGTACCATCTCAAGAGCCATCTCCAGGTACATACATATATGGAGTTGTTACTTAGCTATTGTTTATCTAGCATGATGCATGTGGTTGAGCAAGGAACTTAACTGGTTAACTGTTTCCTCATAGAAATTCAGACTTAGCAAGAATCTCCAAGCGCAAGCTAATGCCGTCCATGCAAAAAATGGTGAGTAAATCATATGGCTCTGAGGCAATTTATTATTTGCTGATTATCCAATAGATGATGTATTATTCACCTTGCTTTCAATTTTTATTTCCAGTTTATGGCTTCGGCACAGCGACAGATAAAACATGTGAAGGGCATGGATCACCAGCTGATCACCTGAACCGAGAGACGAACACCAGCAGGTAAGAAGTAATTTGGGTTTGCTACATAGATATGCACTCGACTTGCATCCTAATTTTTTAAAATAAAATTTGGCATATTTTGGTTAGGTCTATGCACATAAACGACGCCCTCCAAATGCAAATTGAGGTCCAGAGACGACTGCATGAGCAAATAGAGGTACGCTAATATAAACAGGACAATCTCAATCTCCTCCACTAACCATGGAACCTACAGTTTGTTACTGTCAGTAGTTCAGTAAGAATATGTTACACTATCTTTCCCCTAAAAAGAGAATATATTACTATCCGCATTCAATAAGAATAGCTTTTGTCACCCATGTCAGATGTCACCAATAACTTTGGATCAACCAAATATTGGAAGCAAATGGTAGTCTTGTGCTGTTATATGCTGAGTTGCTGACCTGAGATGCTGTTCAGGAGTGCTCATTTCATTTCGGCATCTTGAGCTGCACAATTTTCTTTCTCGTTGCTGTTTCTGAATCTGATAAACGAGCTACAATGTCTGAAGTTATGAGTGACGGTGCCTGATGGGTTGATCTTTGTAGGTACAAAGACACCTGCAGCTCCGGATCGAAGCCCAGGGGAAGTACCTGCACTCCGTGCTGGAGAAGGCGCAGGAGGCGCTCGGGAAGCAGCACGTCGTCGCCGGCATCGAGGCGGCAGAGCCTGCGCAGCGGCTGCCCGAGCTAGCCTCGTCGGTGAGGCGAGGCCTGCTCCAGAACGACGGATCGGCTGATGACAGCTGCTTGACCGCGTCCGAGGACATCCTCTCCATGGGTCTCTCCGCCTCTGCCACCCGGAGAGGCTTCGAGACGGCGGCGAGCGCGAGCCGCGAGGAGGATGAGGAATGCTACCTGTTTCTCGGCAAGCCTGAGGGGCGGCGTGAGGTCAGGAGGGACGGGTGCAACGGTGGCGCGGCGTTCGGGACGGCGGCGGAGCTGGACCTTAGCATCGGCGTCGTCGCGGCGAGCAGCAGGCGGCGGCCGGACGGCGGCGCGAGGCTTGACCTGAACGGATCAGGCTGGAACTGAGTGAGAGGAGCAAGTGAGATGCATGCATGCCATGCATGGCGGAAGCGTTCTTGCTCTGAACATGATCATGCAGAGTTTCAGAATGCATCCGTGCATGGAAAACCAGAACGGCAGGACAAGATTGACGTGGTGGCCTCCTGTAATGTCTCAGTCTGTATGCTGCAGCCGTGATTCGGTGAAATAGTCATTTTTTTGTCACGATGGCTCTTATGTCATGCTTGTCTATACCCTGCGCAGGAGCTCCGCCTCTTTATCAAGTAGGAAAAAAAGAACAGTTAATTAGAAAAATCTCTACTACTTAAAAAGAACGTAAGGTTCTCATTTCACCTCTCTTTCGTCTAACCTTTCTTATGTATGTCCTAATCTTTCCTTCTTCTCTTTGTTTTTTTCTCTCATCTCTGATTTTTCTTCCAGCCCATTCTTCATAAAATAGAATCAATTGTCTCATATTTTATTAACTTACCAAATAAAAACACATTTTGTTTGGTAAGTAATTAAATTCTCACTAAATAAGTGCTTAACAATAAAATGACAGGTAAATCATGACGATTGCATACAAAAACTTGCTAAGATTTTAGCGCATCAATATAATAATAGACACGCAGTCACGAGCTAATCTACTAGAATGTTTATATTCCCGTTGCAACGCACGGGCAATTGTCTAGTTAACCGAAAAACTGATATAACGAGCTCAACTCGTCTAGCTAAACTAGACACGAAGCCGATACTACCCGTGTTGACAAGACGGTGAAATGCGGTAAAAAAAACACCGCCAATCGACCACAAAACAACATACATCAGACCATGACGAAGAGAAACAACGTCCCTCAACCATACCAAAAGGGTGTGGCTAGGTCTCAAACGACTAAGATTTAACTAAGTCTCAGTCAAGTGGCATTACATGCAAGAGAGAAAAAAAATGAAAAGAAAATTTTACGAATCTCGATGTAAGATCTCACGGATATAGCATCGACTGAGACTTGACGAAGTCTCAGTCGACTAAGACTTAGCAAGACTGATACCAAAAATATCATCACTGCATCGGGTACTAGACTAGATTCGGTATGACCTACAAAACGAGCACACGGTTCCCGATTGACTTCAAAAAAGTGAGCAAGATACCGCAAAAAGGAAGTACAAACGAAAGAAACTCTGGTTGTTGCCAACAACAAAGAAACCTCTCCATCAAAATAAGAACTCCACTAAGACATCTTTTTTGTTTTTGGCAAACCTGAGCCCTCAAGGAGGGCTAAATTTTAGCAACCAAGGCAATGTGCAGACAGTAATTTCCCCTTGAGGAAATAGATTGCTTCCGAGGCCAATCTGAAAGAGAAAAATTCACCGGAGGTCCTCATACTCGTCGCGTTGGTCAATTTAGTCCTCGTACTTACAAATACCCGAAATACAGTCACTAAACTTGTCTCAGGTGGTCATATATGGTCCAATGTACGGTTTCTTGTACATACGCGCTGATTTGGCAGTTGACTGGCCTGTCCACACGTGCGTTGACCGCCAACCCATCAGCACATGGTCTCGTCCGATCGATTCGAGGGGATGCGGTTTTTTTTTTGCAAAATCGCCGTAGTTACGTTTCTCCCCTGGTCAGACCGCTCTCCTCTCCTCTCCTCTCCCCTCTCGAACCCTAGTCACCACAAATCCCTCGTCGCCGTCGCCGGCCTCCGCCGCCGCCGCCGCAGCCACTACCGCCTAAGCTGCTGCCGCCTGGCTGCCATAGGAGTGCTGCCGTCGCCTGGATCTACTGCCCCCTCGCCGACGGCGTCGTCGACATGTCATCTACGAGCTCCCACTCTGGTCTGCGTGGCCGCTCTGTTGAGGTGCCATTGGTCGGATGCCCCGATTGTGGTGACCCTGTGAAGTGCTACCGCTCTAGCACCAATGAGCACGATGGTTGGGTTTTCTACAAGTGCACCCACCACAATGTAAGCTATCTTGATATGTTCGATTCATGCTTGATGCTGCCCTACTAGCTGTGATATATGTTCAGTAGCCATGAATCTGCTTAGTAGCCTTGAATCTGCCCTGGTTACTTAGTTTACTGAAAAAATTCAGTTATCTAGTTAACTGAATTTTAGTAGTTAATTAGTTTTGTTTAATTACTAGGTAACTGAACTAATAGTGACTACTGCAAATTTAGTAGGTAACTGAACATTTTCATGTTAACTGAAGTTTTTCAGTCATCCTGGAGACATTTTCTGTGGTCACTATGTTCCAAGTTAAACTGAACTTTTACAATTATCAGAGCTATTTCAGCCATTTTCACACATTGCATTGCTTTGGTTGTTCTGAAATAAAGAGGTATCTTTCTTTTTTCGTAGGTCACCTGTGATTTCTGGCGCTGGGAGCTGGAATATGTGCATCATCTGGTTGAAACTAGGGTTGTTGTTGGTAATGCTGCTGTAGATGCAATAGGTGCAGCTGAGGACAGAAGGGAAGAGCTTGAGAGGAAGAGGACCGACTCAATGGCAGGAAGAAACTTAGCTGGAAGGGCCTTGGCTGGAAGAGGCATTGCAGGCAGAGTGAATTTTGACAGCCCTAGTGAGAAGAACCTTGCTACCTAGCAGCAAGTTGCTATGCTTATTGGATTAGGTAGAGAGATCCTACCAGTGCTAAAGCTTGTTATGACTAGTGTTGTGGTGCTTTGTGTGATGTCTTTCATCTTAATTATGAAGAAGTGAGATGTTGATAAATGAGTAGGTGTCTCAGGTGAAGGTGTTCTTAATTGAGCAGACATGATGTTATTTTGGCTGTATGGTTGTAATGGATAGAGATCTATCAAGTAATATGAAGACTGCAGTGCCAATGTTTAATCTTCCAATTTGTTGTTATTTGAAAATTTTATGTTTACACAGCAAATCATGATATGGAGAACAATATAGCCAAAATGTAACTGAACTTAACTGAAAAAGATTCAGTTAACTGAGCTTAAATGAAATGAAATGTAAATGAACTTAACTGGAAAATATTCAGTTAACTTTGTCTTTTCTGAACTAAAATGAACTAAAGAGCATCCCATGCACACTGGCACCCTACAACTTGTATTCTACATGTGCCTTTGATCCACCACCACCAGATCCACCTTTTCTTCCTCCCCAGCCACAAGCTTCATCTTCTTCTCCTTTCTTCCACCACCAGATCCACCACCACTCGTTCCCCTTCTTCTCTTCTTTCTCCAGCGTCAACCATGGTGTCGTGGGATGATCTCCGTAGCTCTTCTGAAGACGACTCGGTTATCAGCAAGGTTGGTCACCTCCTCCTCATCTCCTTCTAGGGTTAACAAGCAGCTAGGGTTTCTCTTCTCCATATGTGGATTGAATCCAATTTGTATTTGTTTTAGCCTCCTGCCATAATCTTCTGTGAGGAATGGAGAGGCCTGGTGACAAATCTGCCTAGCTTTACATGTGAGCATGGATCTTTGTGTGAGAAGCTTGTGGCATTTGAATCAGTTGATACTGGCAGGAGGTTCCTAGCATGTGCCTAGAAGGTTAGTAAAAATTCAGTCACACTGTCAAAAGTTTAGAAAACTCAGATAAAGCAAAAGGTCCAGTTAAGTTTAAATTTTAGTTATTTCTTGAGTAGTGAACATTTTGTATGCCATTCATGTGCTATGTGTAGTTAACTGAATTTCTTGAGTAGTTAACTGAATTTCTGTTTGTTTTAAATTGATAGGAAGTACCTAGATGCAACTATGTGGAGTGGGTTGACTCTGAGTGGCCTGATGCTATGAAGATGAGCCTAGCTAGGATATGGAGCATGTATGAAGAGGAGACAAAACAGAAGCTCAGACAAAATGTTCTGAATGCTGAGGAAAACTTGAAGATTCTGGAAGAGAAGAAGAAGATGGAAAAAGAGCTGAGAAATTTCAAACTTGATTTTGCTACTATGGTGGCTGAGAAGGAGCAGGCAATTAGCCAATTAGGCAGCACACAACTTGCTCTGGCTGATCTTAAGGAAGAGCTTGAGAAGAAGATGAATGACAAAACAGTAATAAGCATTCATCAGGTACTCAGGGCTAAGGCAGAAAAAGAGAGAGACCAAGTCATGCATGAGAGGGACCAAGTCATTGGAGAGGGGGATAAATTAAAGCAAGAGAAGAGAAAGCTTGAATACATGATTGGTGGCTTGTTCAAACACAAAGAGGACACCAAGGAGAAGATAAGGAAGCTTAAGGGGATGCTGTATGATTTTGATTGAACTGATATTGTACTAGATGCTGAATAATTTTGATTGAACTAATGTTGTACTAGATGCTGAATTTCCAGTTAGTTGATTTTGTGTCAGTGTTGACATTGAACTTAATTTGTAACTGGTTTTGTTTGTCAAGTGAATTTGTTTATCCAGCAGCTAACCACATTTGCATTTTATAATGCTAAAGTGTACTGACAAAAGACATGGAAAATGGTTAACTAAATTTTGACTGACATAGATAATAACTGTAAGAATTTGTCAAGTGAATTTGTTTATCCAGCAGCTAACCACATATGCATTTTACAGTGCTAACAGTGTACTGACAAAAGACATGGAAAACTGTTAACACTAATTTTTGACTGACATAGATAATAACTGTAAGAATTCATTTAACTGACAAAATCCAGTCAACCCCATATGCATTTTTACAGTGCTAACAGTTTACTGACAAAAACAGAAACTCTTAACTGAATTTTGACTGGTATGCATAACTCTCAGAATTCATTTAACTGACAAAATTCAGTTAAATAGCAACACCAGATCTCTTACAATACTGTAACACTTCAACATACCTAACAACAATGACAGCAACAATGACAACACACAGAAACAAAACATCAACATAGTAGCAACAATGACAACAACACTTCAACATTACTTCAGCATTTCATAGTACTTGTCCACAAATAGATAGTTCAGCAGCAGCCATCACATCACATTACCAAAAGAAGACCAGCAGGCAATACTATTAACTTATGTGCTCACATTATACAAGCACACCTAACCAAACATCTCTAGTTATAACTTATATGCTGAAAATATGTATACTTTCAGCATACCTAACTAACCATCTTCTTCACTTCTTGGGCATCTTCAGTTGTTCATCTTCTTCAGGCGCTCGGACCGGCGAACCTCAACTACACCTGGCATCTTCCTCTTCTTCTTGTTCTCTGCCACCTCCGCATGTGCTTCCAGTGCCAAGACCACCTCCACCTCCTGCTTGACCTTGACAGCAACATCTGGAAGCAGGTCGACGTCAATCGGGAGGTTCTTATCACCCTCCTTCGCGTCGAGGACGGGCGCCACCATCTGGACCTCCGGCTCTGCCGCCTGGACCTCCATCTCGTCGTCAGAGATGACCACCACCTCTATCTCCTCCTTGCCAGACGACTCGGAGTCCGGCTTGTAGCCAGAGTCATCGTCAAAGTCAAGCTGAAGGTACTCCGAGTCTGACGACTCGGCGTCGGAGACGTCATCGTGCATGAGAAGATCGGGATGGAAGCAGTCCCAGTAGGCCGTGTTGACAGGCGCGGGGACGGCCAGGATGAGGTTGTGGACGCGCTCCATTCACGAGCCAGCGCGGAGTGAATCCGGCTGCTGCGGCGCGGTGGCAGACCGGTACATCCACCACCGGGCGCGCTGCCTCGGGTCATCGGAGCGCGTCTCCTGCATCCCGAAATGGAGGACCAGCGCAGGAGGGATACCTTTGGGGTCGGTGATGGCGCGCTGCTTCTCATCGTCGGTCAAGACCTTGAGGAGGCCACGCGCGTGGTGACGCAGCATCCCAATGCTAGGGAACCACTGCCCGATCTCCTTCAGGTCCGCGTGCATGGCCTTGTCGTCGCCTGCCAGGTCATCGATGACCCTCTGCCAAACGGGGCTGTTGTCCATGTCATCGGTGGCGGTGTGGTGCTCGGCGGCGAGGGTTTTCTTGACTGGAGGGGGCGAGGGAGCGAGGGGAAACTGAGGCAACGTGGGTGGACAGTGGCGAGTGGCGAGTGGAGAGCGGCAGGTGGGTGGGCTTAAAGACAGAGGAGGAGAAACCGAAACGACATGCAGACAACGCACCGCACGCTCGCCGTACATCATGTGCAACAAACGCTGGACCTGAGGGCCACAAGGAAATAATAAGTTGACAGTTAAGTAGCATTTGCTCAGTGCACTAGTACTATCCCACTGGCAATGCATGCATCGCTTGATACCACAGGCCTGGGTTCGAGACCCAGGCCAAGACCTTTTTGTTTGTTTTTTGTTTTTGTTTTTAATCAAAAATTCATTTGCACTACAGTTAGTTACAGTTCAGTTAAAACATTCAGGTTAGCAGATAGTATCAATTCAAACAATCAATTTGCATAAAATTCAGTCAAAACATTCAGCTGAGTACTAACTTCAAAAAATTCAGCTACTAAACTGAAGCACTCAGTTCAAAAATGCAGTTAACTGAATGAGCCAATGATTGAACTACATTTCAATAGTTTCAAACACTGAATGGCTGGTACATTTGAATAGTTTCAAACACTCAGATTGAAGTTTTTTGACAAAAAATCAGATGACCGCAAGTGCAATAACACTGATTCATCTAAACTCATCAAACATATTGACTCTTTTCTGCTTCTTGGGCACATGTCCACTTGGCCCTGCTTGCTTCTTCTGCTCAGCTCTTCTTCTCTTGGCCTTTTCTTGCTGTTTCCTCTTTGCTTCTTGATCTCCCTTCCTCTTCAGTGCTGCCACTGCCCTCTTTGCTTCTTGTTCTTCTTTTCTCTTTAGTGCTGCCTCTGCTTTTGCTGCAATTGCTTCAATTGCTTTTGCTTCCTTCTCTTGTTGCAGTGCAACTTTTCTTGCTGCTGTAGCTTGCTGCTTTGCTGCTGTTTTCTCAGCCTTCTTATCTTTTGCTGCTCTTCTTCTTCTTGCTGCCTGATCTGCTTTCCTGAGAGCAATTTCTTGCCTTTTTGCTTCTGCCTCCTCTGCTCTCCTCTCTGCCAACTCATTCATGGCCTCCAGTGCTGCATCTCTTTTGGCTGCCATCTGCTTTTCTTTGTCCTTTTTCATCTTCAGCAGCTTCATGGTCAGGCTCCCATCATTTGTAGCTGTTGTTGTATGTGTTGTAGCTTGAGAACTATCTGCCAATGAGATAAATGCTGAATATGGCACAGTGGCTTCAGTGTATTCTCTAGGCACTGGTCTAGCTTGCTGCATCCTGTGAAGCATTGTACATCCAAATTCCTGCATCTGTTCAAAGACAAGAAGTGGACACAACTGATAAGCATTGTACATCCTGTGAAGCATTGTACACAACTGATAAGAAGTGGACAAAAGATTAGAATTTGCCTGAAATACAACTGGTGTATCATATCCATCCTCTTCTTGAGCAGCATCTTGAGCAGCATGGACCTCCTCCTATGTGAGTTGGCCATCCTGTGTGAGTTGGCCATCATCTTGAGCAGTATGGACCTCCTCCTGTGGTACTTGGCCATCATCTTCTGCTAGATTAACCTTATCCTGTGTGAGTTGGCCATCATCTTGTGTTAGATTGACCTCCTGCTGTGTGAGTTGGCCTTCTTCTTGAGCAGCACGTGGTACTTGGCCATTAGCTTGTTGTGCTATAACTTGTTCATCATCTGATACATCATCAAGTATAGCCCTTGGCCCCCTTCTCACTTGTTTCTTTGGCAAAATGCTAGCCTTTCTCTAATTACATCCTTTGATATTATGGCCCTGTTCATGGCAGTAGGAGCATGTTATTGTGCCTCCATGTCTGGTCATTACCTTGGTTCCATCTTTCTTTTCAATCTCATAAGGCTGCTTTCTCCTACTCTTGTTTGAAGGCCTCCCTATTTTTTTTCATAGACAGGTGGCTTGATTTCACACCCATTCATCTTCTTCCACTCTCTCCTATCTCTGCAAGGCTTGATAATGGGTTTGTGTGCTAGCTTGAATGCTTCAATACTGTAGCAGGAGTGCACCAAAGTCTCAGGGTCAATTCTTTCATGTCTGCAGCATGCAACTGCATGGTGACATGGAACTCCACTAATATCCCACCTCTTGCATGTACAACTCTCTTCCTTGATGTCAACAATGTATGTCCCGTTCTTGTTGTCAACCTGGAAAATGCCATCACCAGCCCCTGAAACCATGCATGTAGCTGACAGCTCAATATTCTTTTCAACTCTTTTCCTTATTTTTGGGCATATAGAGCCAGGCCAGTTCTCTGCCTCCTTTCTTTTATTGTAGAATCTGACCATGAGCTGGGTTTTGATCTTGTCAATCATTGATCTATTCAGCATCTCCCTAGCCTCAAGGATATATTTGTTGAAAACCTCACAGTTGTTGTTCAGAAGGATATCACACTTAAGCAATTCTCTTTGGAAACCCCTGACCCAAGTGTTTGGTGGTAGTTGCTCAAGCCATGAGTAGGCTTCTAAGCTGATGGCCTTTAGGTCCTCCATGTTTGCAGCCCACAGTTTAGGTGTTGTGCTCCTTGCACACTTCTATAACTGGTTCTTAAGTACATCTCCTTTGTGTGTTTGCCGAAAATTTTGCCATATATGCTTGACACAATGTGTGTGCTCTGCATCAGGAAAGTGCTGCCTCACTCCCTTGATGAGCCCCTTTTGCTTGTCTAACATAATAGTCCATGGCTCTGTATTCAGTATTCCCAAGTCACTCTTAAGGTTTGACAAAAAACATTTCCATGTATCAGTGTTCTCTACCTCCACAACTGCAAATGCCAGAGGGTAAATGCAGTCATTGGGATCCATCCCAACAACACACAACAAAACACCTCCATACTTGCTCTTCAAGTGGCATCCATCTAAACATATGACAGGCCTGCATGCTTGCATGAAACCCCTTTTGCAGGCATCCAGAGAGAAATACCAACTTCCAAATATGCCATCATTGACACCCACATAGAAAGAGCTACCTGGGTTTGATGTTCTGAATTCTTGTGCATAATCCCACATGCTGTTATACTGCTCTAACTCATCTCCTTCAAGGACCTTCCTGACTAGTCTCTTACCCTTTCTAAGTTTGCTCCTTGTAGCTGTCATGTTCCAGTCCTTCTGAACCACCCTTGCAAAATTCTTCATGTTCATGTTTTCATCTGCTCTGAAAGAATCAATATATTTTCCTACCATGAAGGGAGCAGTGAATGACTTCACACACCATTTCTTTATGCAGATATGCTTTGGGTTGTATTTCTTGATCATCAAGCATTTTATTCTGCCATCAAATGATGCAAACAAAGACCAAGGGCACCCTTCTTCACAAATGGCTTGCAGTCTTTTCCTATCATTTCTGGGGCACTTAATGTCAACCCTTTTCCTACAGCTGTACTCTTTGATAGCTTTCCTCAGTAACTAAACACTTGCAAATGTCTGACCAACTTGGAACTCTGGTTTAGACAGGTCTTCTTCTCTGAAACATTTAAAATTCAGCTTAACCTTATCTTCATCAGAAGAAGGCAAACACATGTCCACATCTTCAATAGGATCATCAGGTTCTTCTTGGACTGCTAAACCTTTACCTTTATCACAATCAACATTTCTGTCAAATAGGTCATCATCATCATGTAGATCAATATCTGAATCAACAAGCTGTGGATTGAAATCTTCATCAGAATCATGAATTGCTGAATCACCAACTCCATCTTCTGCATCCATGTTTAAAACCCTACATGTTTTCCTTCTGCCCCTGAACTCAAATTGAAATGTATGAATATAATCTCCTGGCTGAGGAGGACCTGGTATGTACTCCTCTTCTTCTGACTCTTCCTCACTTTCTGATAGTCCAGCTTCAACCTGACCTTCCTCAGCCTGACCTTGCTCTGCCTCTTCCCATTGATCTTGCTCAGCCTGCTCCTGTAACACTTGCACTTGCTCAGCATTTTCCTCTTGCACTTGCAGTTGATGTGACTGCTCCTCTTGCACTTGCTCCTTCTTAGGCCTCATGGCACTGAATTTGGCCAAAGGAGGATCCTTATCATCAGAATGAACTAGAACAGGAGAAATATATGACCTCATGCTGTTATCATGATCAAGAAATATCTGCTGGAAATGGTTCCCATTCAGAACACAATCCTTCATGTTCTCTGTCATTGTGCTGTCCTCTAACTTAATTTCTCTTAAACCATTCTTATACACTGTCAATCCAGGAACACACCAGTAAGCCCTGATCCTGCCCTCAAACTCATACCCAATTTCCTCCACTAGACTGGCAACAACAGTAGGTGCCCAATTATCTACTCCCTCCGTCCCATAATATAAGAACGTTTTTAACACTACACTAGTGTCAAAAACGTTCTTATATTATGGGACGGAGGGAGTATGTCACAGTTGTCATACCAAATGGAGTGGCCCTTGTGGTAATCCCTATGCTTGCCTGCACATAGGAAATAGCCACCATGTATGACCTCAACAGAGAAGTGGTTGCTTAGGGGTCCTGCAAAACAATGGAAATGACAAAATGTTCAGACAGTAATAACAAAGAGAGACAATGTAACTACACAATGACACAACCATGCTATTTGAGAGCATCTGAGCTAGGAAATTGACACAATGTAACTGCACCAATCTAACCAAAGTGTCAATGTTCAGATAGTAATAACAGACAGAGACAACACTAAATTCAGCCATTTCCTGATAATTGAAGACATGACCCAACCATGCTATTTAAGAGCATCTGAGCTACAAATAGCTCAGTGTAACTGCACCAATCTAACCAAAGTGTCAATGTTCAGACAGGTTCACAAATAGATAATTTAGACAGATTCAGACATTTTTAGAACAAAAGCATGGATTTCATGGCCTATCTAGTAAACAAATTTATGATCTTTCAGGTCCAAAAGCATGTTCTTTTTGGGGATCTGGCAAACAAACGGTCATCTCATGAACAAAACAACATATGGTCGACGCATGTAACCTAATTGAAGCTAACATTTTCGGCCAAACTAACAAGGCATGCCCTTTGCCTCACAAATCGAGCAATCAAAACCTTATTTACCTCTGTACAACGATAGTTCAACTACGAAGAACCTATCGAAAGGCCTCATGAAACCCTAATTTTGATCTGCCACTAACTTCACCATCCATGGCTAAAACCCTACATGCGCACCCCATCCATGACAAATGAGAGGGGAAAGAACTCTAAACCCTAACTAGTATGCGCAATTGAGTCGGACGCGCACTCTTTCCCGGAGCTAAAATGGACAGATCGGACAGAGAAGGTGGTGACGACGGTGATGTACCATACAACGGCGGCGAGGCATGCTCCTCACGCCGGGAGGGAGCGAGAGGGATGTCATGCAGGCCCCTACCAAACGGAGTAGACGGCGGCGGCTCGGCGTCCGACGACGAGCTCATGGCGGCCGTCGCCACACTCGGCCACGCCGGCGAGCTCGAGGTACACCTCGGCAGCGACGACGAACATGAGAGCAGAGCAGAGCAGGGGAGAGGAGAGCGACTCGGTCTGGTCCGACCAGGTGGATGGCTCGGTCCGACCAGGTGGGCTGCTATTTTATTCCCTGTCGATTTTGCAAAAAAAACCCTACATTCCCTCAAATCGATTGGACGAGACCATGTGCTGATGAGTTGGCGGTCAACGCACGCGTGGACAGGCCAGTTAACTGCCAAATCAACGCGTATGTACAAGAAACCGTACATTGGACCGTATATGACCACCTGAGACAAGTTCAGTGACTGTATTTCGGGTATTTGTAAGTACGAGGACTAAATTGGCCAACGCGACGAGTATGGGGACCTCCAGTGAATTTTTCTCAATCTGAAATTACATTCAGATACTTTGCTGCATAGGAAGTTTATCTAGAAGAGGATCTACAACAGGAAGCTCTCTTAGAAAGAGAACGAGCTATAAGATTTTTGTTATGCGAGGAATGTGTTCAACTGTGTAACATCCCCAGATGTTAACCCTGTCATCAAGCTAATTAATGTGCCATGTCATCATATTTCACTAAGTCAAAATGCCACTTGTCCCAAATCCAACTTCAAATTCATACTTGAAATGAAGTCAAATATTTATTTCTTCAAACTGCAAAACTAAAATGTTCATAGTATTGCATATAATCCCAGAACAATTATAAAAATAAAACCAATATTAGCTAAATTCCCAAGTTGACCCTAGTAACCAAAACAGTGGACCAACATCACCTTTTCTTTCCATTTAAATTCAAATGAAATTATGTGGTCCCCAAACTTTTCATGGCAGTGCATAATATTGCATTGAATTTATGTGGTTAAGTCACATATTTTACAAAAGTCAAATGGAGTAAAAAGAAAATGCAACAGAAAAAAATAAAGAAAACATACAAGAAATAAAAGAGAAAGGCCGAAGCTTACTGTGCACTTAGGCCTGTGAGCTACAGCGACCGGCCCAACCCATCTGGAGGTCATCTCCCTCCTCCCGCGTGCTGTCACTCGCCCGCACCGACACACCCTTGCCCGTCGCGCCGTCGCCCATCCGCCGGTTTCCCAGCGCCTATAAGGTCGCCCCTGAGCCCCCTCGTCCTCCCCCGAACCCTAGCTGCCCCCACTCGCCCCCATTCGCCCTCTCTCTCTCTCGTTCCCCATTCCACCAGAGACGCCGTCCCCGATCACTGCTCAATCCCGCGCCCTCCACCGCCGCTTTGCCTCGACGCCGTGCTGGATCGAACCGCCATCGACCGCTACATCTTCTTCGACCCCGGGTCCGAGCTCTACGCCACCACACCGAGCTCGACGCACCACCTTCAGCTTTCGGGCACCGGCGATCTCCGCCGTCTTCGGCAACCCCTGCTGCTCCAAAGCCGTCGAGGGCTTTTCTTGGCCGCTCGGTGAGCTCCTCCTATTGGGAAACGTAGCATGCAATTTCAAAAAAATTCCTACGCTCATGCAAGATCTATCTAGGAGATGCATAGCAACGAGAGGGGGAGAGTGTGTCCACGTACCCTCGTAGACCGAAAGCGGAAGCGTTTGACAACGCAGTTGATGTAGTCGAACTTCTTCTCGTTCCGACCGATCAAGCACCGAACGTACGGCAGCTCCGAGTTCTGCACACGTTCAGCTCGATGACGTCCCTCGAACTCTTGATCCAGCAAAGTGTCGAGGGAGAGTTCCGTTAGCACGACGGCGTGGTGACGGTGATGGTGAAGTGATCCGAGCAGGGCTTCGCCTAAGCACTACGTGAATATGATTGGAGGCGTAAACTGTGGAGGGGGCGCCGCACACGGCTAGGAATCAATGTTGTTGGTGTGTTTTCTAGGCGCCCCCTCCCCACGTATATATAGGTGGGAGGGGGAGGAGGACAGCCAAGGGGCGCCCCAAGTTGGAGGAATCCTACTTGGGGGCCTTGTCCAATTCGCCCCCCCTACCATATCCACCGGAGGAAGAAGTAAAGAGGAGGGAGGAGGGAAGGAAGGGGGAGGCCGAATCCCTCCCCTTCCTTCTCTCTTCCCCCCTTTCCTTCCTCCTAAGGTGTGGCCCATATGGGTCGCGCAGCAGCCCCTGCTGGCTGCTGCGTTTCCCCTCTTGGCCCATTAAGCCCATATCTTTACCGGGGGTGCCCGGAACCCCTTTCCGGTGACCCGATATGTACCCGGTACCCCCGGAACACTTCCGGTGTCCGAATATCATCGTCCTATATATGAATCTTTACCTCTCGACCATTTAGAGACTCCTCGTCATGTCCGTGATCTCATCCGGGACTCTGAACAACATTCGGTCACCAAATCACATAACTCATATAATACAAAATCATCATCAAACGTTAAGCGTGCGGACCCTACGGGTTCAAGAACTATGTAGACATGACCGAGACACCTCTCTGGTCAATAACCAGTAGCAAAACCTAGATGCTCATATTGGCTCCTACATATTCTACGAAGATCTTTATCGGTCGAACCGTTATGACAACATACGTTATTCCCTTTGTCATCGGTATGTTACTTGCCCGAGATTCGATCGTCGGTATCTTCATACCTAGTTCAATCTCGTTACCGGCAAGTCTCTTTACTCGTTCCGTAATACATCATCCCGCAACCAACTCATTAGTCACATTGCTTGAAAGGCTTCTTATGATGTGCATTACCGAGAGGGCCCAGAGATACCTCTCCGATACTCGGAGTGACAAATCCTAATCTCGATCTATGCCAACCCAACAAACACCTTCGGAGATACCTGTAGAGCATCTTTATAATCACCCAGTTACGTTGTGACGTTTGATAGCACACAAAGTATTCCTCCGGTATCCGGGAGTTGCATAATCTCATAGTCAAAGGAATATGTATATGACATGAAGAAAGCTATAGCAATAAAACTGAACGATCAATATGCTAAGCTAACGGATGGGTCATGTTCATCACATCATTCTCCTAATGATGTGATCCCGTTTATCAAATGACAACACATGTCTATGGTTAGGAAACTTAACCATCATTGATTAACGAGCTAGTTGTTGGGGAACGTAGTAATAATTCAAAATTTTCCTACGTGTCACCAAGATCAATCTAGGAGATGCTAGCAACAAGTGAGAGGGAGTGCATCTTCATACCATTGAAGATCGCTAAGCGGAAGCGTTACAAGAATGTGGTTGATGGAGTCGTACTCGCGGCGATTCAAATCGCGGAAGATCCGATTCAAGCGCCGAACGGACGGCGCCTCCGCGTTCAACACACGTACAGCCCGGGGACGTCTCCTCCTTCTTGATCCAGCAAGGGGAGAGGAGAAGTTGAGAGAGAGCTCCGACAGCACGACGGCGTGGTGGCGGTAGAGCTCGTGGTTCTCCGGCAGAGCTTCGCTAAGCACTACGGAGGAGGAGGAGTAGGAGGGGGGGAGGGCTTTGCCAGTGGAAAGGGGTGCAGCTCCCATGCACCTCCCCACTATATATAGGGGTGGAGGGGGCTGGTTTCTTGCCCTCCAAGTCCATTGGGGCGTTGGCAAAGGTGGGAGGAAAGAAATCCCATCCTTTCCCTTCCCCACCGATTGTTATCCTCCCTTTTTACGGATCTTGATCTTATCCCTTCGGGATATGATCTTATTCCTTCTAAGGGGGGGTCTTGGCGCGCCTTGACCAGGGGTGTGGGGCCTTGCCCCCACTACCCACGTTCATGTTGGTCCCCCCATGCAGGTGGGCCCCACTTCGGAACCTTCTAGAACCTTCCCGGTATAATACCGAAAAATCCTGAACATTTTCCGGTGGCCAAAATAGGACTTCCCATATATAAATCTTTACCTCCGGACCATTCCGGAACTCCTCGTGACGTCCGGGATCTCATCCGAGACTCCGAAAAACTTTCGGTAACCACATACAATTCCCATTACAACTCTAGCGTCACCGAACCTTAAGTGTGTAGACCCTACGGGTTCGCGAACCATGCAGACATGACCGAGACACCTCTCCGACCAATAACCAATAGCGGGATCTGGATACCCATATTGGTTCCCACATGTTCCACGATGATCTCATCGGATGAACCACTATGTCGGGGATCCAATTAATCCCGTATACAATTCCCTTTGTCCATCGGTATGTTACTTGCCCGAGATTCGATCGTCGGTATCCCTATACCTTGTTCAATCTCGTTACCGGCAAGTCTCTTTACTCGTTCCGTAATACATCATCCCGCAACTAACTCATTAGTCACATTGCTTGAAAGGCTTCTTATGATGTGCATTACCGAGAGGGCCCAGAGATACCTCTCCGATACTCGGAGTGACAAATCCTAATCTCGATCTATGCCAACCCAACAAACACCTTCGGAGATACCTGTAGAGCATCTTTATAATCACCCAGTTACGTTGTGACGTTTGATAGCACACAAAGTATTCCTCCGGTATCCGGGAGTTGCATAATCTCATAGTCAAAGGAATATGTATATGACATGAAGAAAGCTATAGCAATAAAACTGAACGATCAATATGCTAAGCTAACGGATGGGTCATGTTCATCACATCATTCTCCTAATGATGTGATCCCGTTTATCAAATGACAACACATGTCTATGGTTAGGAAACTTAACCATCATTGATTAACGAGCTAGTTGTTGGGGAACGTAGTAATAATTCAAAATTTTCCTACGTGTCACCAAGATCAATCTAGGAGATGCTAGCAACAAGTGAGAGGGAGTGCATCTTCATACCCTTGAAGATCGCTAAGCGGAAGCGTTACAAGAATGTGGTTGATGGAGTCGTACTCGCGGCGATTCAAATCGCGGAAGATCCGATTCAAGCGCCGAACGGACGGCGCCTCCGCGTTCAACACACGTACAGCCCGGGGACGTCTCCTCCTTCTTGATCCAGCAAGGGGAGAGGAGAAGTTGAGGGAGAGCTCCGACAGCACGACGGCGTGGTGGCAGTAGAGCTCGTGGTTCTCCGGCAGAGCTTCGCTAAGCACTACGGAGGAGGAGGAGTAGGAGGGGGGAGGGCTGTGCCAGTGGAAAGGGGTGCAGCTCCCATGCACCTCCCCACTATATATAGGGGTGGAGGGGGCTGGTTTCTTGCCCTCCAAGTCCATTGGGGCGTTGGCAAAGGTGGGAGGAAAGAAATCCCATCCTTTCCCTTCCCCACCGATTGTTATCCTCCCTTTTTACGGATCTTGATCTTATCCCTTCGGGATATGATCTTATTCCTTCTAAGGGGGGATCTTGGCGCGCCTTGACCAGGGGTGTGGGGCCTTGCCCCCACTACCCACGTTCATGTTGGTCCCCCCATGCAGGTGGGCCCCACTTCGGAACCTTCTAGAACCTTCCCGGTATAATACCGAAAAATCCTGAACATTTTCCGGTGGCCAAAATAGGACTTCCCATATATAAATCTTTACCTCCGGACCATTCCGGAACTCCTCGTGACGTCCGGGATCTCATCCGAGACTCCGAAAAACTTTCGGTAACCACATACAATTCCCATTACAACTCTAGCGTCACCGAACCTTAAGTGTGTAGACCCTACGGGTTCGCGAACCATGCAGACATGACCGAGACACCTCTCCGACCAATAACCAATAGCGGGATCTGGATACCCATATTGGTTCCCACATGTTCCACGATGATCTCATCGGATGAACCACTATGTCGGGGATCCAATTAATCCTGTATACAATTCCCTTTGTCCATCGGTATGTTACTTGCCCGAGATTCGATCGTCGGTATCCCTATACCTTGTTCAATCTCGTTACCGGCAAGTCTCTTTACTCGTTCCGTAACGCATGATCCCGTGGCTAACTCCTTAGTCACATTGAGCTCATTATGATGATGCATTACCGAGTGGGCCCAGAGATACCTCTCTGTCATACGGAGTGACAAATCCCAGTCTCGATTCGTGCCAACCCAATAGACACTTTCGGAGATACCTGTAGTGCACCTTTATGGTCACCCAGTTACGTTGTGACGTTTGATACACCCAAAGCATTCCTACGGTATCCGGGAGTTGCACAATCTCATGGTCTAAGGAAATGATACTTGACATTAGAAAAGCTCTAGCAAACGAACTACACGATCTTGTGCTATGCTTAGGATTGGGTCTTGTCCATCACATCATTCTCCTAATGATGTGATCCCGTTATCAACGACATCCAATGTCCATGGTCAGGAAACCACAACCATCTATTGATCAACGAGCTAGTCAACTAGAGGCTCACTAGGGACATGCTGTGGTCTATGTATTCACACATGTATTACGGTTTCCGGTTAATACAATTATAGCATGAACAATAGACAATTATCATGAACAAGGAAATATAATAATAACCATTTTATTATTGCCTCTAGGGCATATTTCCAACAGTCTCCCACTTGCACTAGAGTCAATAATCTAGTTACATTGTGATGAATCGAACACCCATAGAGTTCTGGTGCTGATCATGTTTTGCTCGTGGAAGAGGTTTAGTCAACGGATCTGCGACATTCAGATCCGTATGTACTTTACAAATATCTATGTCTCCATCTTGAATATATTCACAAATGGAGTTGAAGCGGAGCTTGATGTGCTTAGTCTTCCTGTGAAACCTGGGCTCCTTGGCAATGGCAATAGTTCCAGTGTTGTCACAGAAGAGAGTCATCGGGCCCGACGCATTGGGAATCATTCCTAGGTCGGTGATAAACTCCTTCATCTAGACTCCTTCCTGAGCTGCTTTCGAAGCAGCTATGTACTCCGGTTCACATGTAGATCCCGCCACGGTGCTTTGCTTGCAACTGCACCAGCTGACTGCCCCACCATTCAAAATGTACACGTATCCGGTTTGTGACTTGGAGTCATCCAGATCTGTGTCAAAGCTAGCATCGATGTAACCCTTTACGACGAGCTCTTCGGCACCTCCATAAATGAGAAACATATCCTTAGTCCTTTTTAGGTACTTCAGGATATTCTTGACCGCTGTCCAGTGTTCCATTCCGGGATCACTTTGGTACCTCCCTACCAAACTTATGGCAAGGTTCACATCAGGTCTGGTACACAACATGGCATACATAATAGAGCCTATGGCTGAGGCATAGGGGATGGCACTCATCTTTTCTCTTTCTTCTGCCAAGGTTGGGCATTGAGCTGCGCTCAATCTCACACCTTGCAATACAGGCAAGAACCCCTTCTTGGACTGATCCATATTGAACTTCTTCAATATCTTGTCAAGGTATGTGCTTGGTGAAAGACCAATGAGGCGTCTCGATCTATCTCTATAGATCTTGATGCCTAATATGTAAGCAACTTCTCCAAGGTCCTTCATTGAAAAACACTTATTCAAGTAGGCCTTTATGCTTTTCAAAAGTTCTATATCATTTCCCATCAACAGTATGTCATCCACATATAATATGAGAAATGCTACAGAGCTCCCACTCACTTTCTTGTAAATACAGGCTTCTCCATAAGTCTGTATAAACCCAAACGCTTTGATCATTTCATCAAAGCGAATGTTCCAACTCCGAGATGCTTTCTCTATGGCTTGCCGATCATCGGGCAAGTCCGTCAAAGTCCATACTTTGTTTTCATACATGGATCCTATCTCGGATTTCATGGCTTCAAGCCATTTGTTGGAATCTGGGCCCGCCATCGCTTCTTCATAGTTCGAAGGTCCACCGTTGTCTAACAACATGATTTCCAGGACAGGGTTGCCGTACCACTCTGGTGCGGAATGTGTCCTCGTGGACCTACGAAGTTCAGTAGCAACTTGACCCGAAGTTTCATGATCATCATCATTAACTTCCTCTCTAGTCGGTGCAGGCATCACAGAAACATCTTCCTGAGCTGCGCTACTCTCCGGTTCAAGAGGGGGTACCTCGTCAAGTTCTACTTTCCTCCCACTTACTTCTTTCGAGAGAAACTCTTTCTCCAGAAAGGATCCATTCTTGGCAACAAAGATCTTGCCTTCGGATCTGAGGTAGAAGGTATACCCAATAGTTTCCTTAGGGTATCCTATGAAGACGCATTTTTCTGATTTGAGTTCGAGCTTTTCAGGTTGAAGTTTCTTGACATAAGCACTGCATCCCCAAACTTTCAGAAACGACAGCTTAGGTTTCTTCCCAAACCATAATTCATACGGTGCCGTCTCAACGGATTTAGACGGTGCCCTATTTAAAGTGAATGCGGCAGTCTCTAAAGCATAACCCCAAAATGATAGCGGTAGATCGGTAAGAGACATCATAGATCCCACCATATCCAATAGAGTGCGATTACGACATTCGGACACACCATTATGCTGAGGTGTTCCAGGCGGCGTGAGTTGTGAAACAATTCCACATTTCCTTAAGTGCGTGCCAAACTCGTGACTCAAGTATTCTCCTCCATGATCTGATCGTAAGAACTTTATTTTCCTGTCACGTTGATTCTCTACCTCGCTCTGAAATTCCTTGAACTTTTCAAAGGTCTCAGACTTGTGTTTCATTAAGTAGACATACCCATATCTACTTAAGTCATCAGTGAGGGTGAGAACATAACGATAGCCACCGCGAGCCTCAACGCTCATTGGACCTCATACATCAGTATGTATTATTTCCAACAAGTTGGTTGCTCACTCCATTGTTCTGGAGAACGGAGTCTTGTCATTTTGCCCATGAGGCATGGTTCGCACATGTCAAATGATTCATAATCAAGAGACTCCAAAAGTCCATCTGCATGGAGTTTCTTCATGCGTTTGACACCAATGTGACCAAGGCTGCAGTGCGACAAGTATGTGGGACTATCATTATCAACCTTACATCTTTTGGCATTCACACTATGAATATGTGTAACATCACGTTCGAGATTCAATAAAAATAAACCATTGACCAGCGGGGCATGACCATAAAACATATCTCTCATATAAATAGAACAACCATTATTCTCGGATTTAAATGAGTAGCCATCTCGCATTAAACGAGATCCAAATACAATGTTCATGCTCAAAGCTGGCACTAAATAACAATTATTGAGGTTTAAAACTAATCCCGAAGGTAAATGTAGAGGCAGCGTGCCGATGGCGATCACATCGACCTTGGAACCATTCCCGACACGCATCGCCACCTCGTCCTTCGCCAGTCTCCGCTTATTCCGCAGCTCCTGTTTTGAGTTACAAATGTGAGCAACCGCACCGGTATCAAATACCCAGGAGCTACTACGAGCGCTGGTAAGGTACACATCAATAACATGTATATCATATATACCTTTGGTGTTGCCGGCCTTCTTATCTCAATAACATGTATATCATATATACCTTTGGTGTTGCCGGCCTTCTTATCCGCTAAGTACTTGGGGCAGTTCCGCTTCCAGTGACCATTTCCCTTGCAATAAAAGCACTCAATCTCAGGCTTGGGTCCATTCTTTGGCTTCTTCCCGGCAACTGACTTACCGGGCGCGGCAACTCCCTTGCCGTCCTTCTTGAAGTTCTTCTTACCCTTGCCTTTCTTGAAACTAGTGGTCTTATTCACCATCAACACTTGATGTTCCTTTTTGATCTCCACCTCCGCTGATTTCAGCATTGAATATAACTCAGGAATGGACTTCTCCATCCCTTGCATATTGTAGTTCATCACAAAGCTCTTGTAGCTAGGTGGAAGCGACTGGAGGATCCTGTCAATGACTGAGTCATCTGGAAGATTAACTCCCAGCTGAGAAAAGCGGTTGTGCAACCCAGACATTTTGAGTATATGCTCGCTGACAGAGCTGTTTTCCTCCATCTTACAACTGTAGAACTTGTCGGAGACTTCATATCTCTCGACCCGGGCATGAGCTTGGAAAACCATTTTCAGCTCTTGGAACATCTCATATGCTCCGTGTTGCTCAAAACGCTTTTGGAGCCCCGGTTCTAAGCTGTAAAACATGCCGCACTGAACCAGGGAGTAATCATCACTACGCGACTGCCAAGCGTTCATAACGTCTTGAGTTGCTGGGAAAATGGGTGCGTCACCTAGCGGTGCTTCAAGGACATATGCTTTCTTGGCAGCTATGAGGATGATCCTCAAGTTACGGACCCAATCCGTATAGTTGCTACCATCGTCTTTCAGCTTGGTTTTCTCTAGGAACGCGTTGAAGTTGAGGGCAACATTAGCGTGGGCCATTGGATCCTTGAAGATAGATTGTAAAAACAATTTTAGACTAAGTTCATGATAATTAAGTTCATCTAATCAAATTATTTAATGAACTCCCACTCAGATAGACATCCCTCTAGTCATCTAAGTGATACATGATCCATATCGACTAGGCCGTGTCCGATCATCACGTGAGATGGACTAGTCATCAATGGTGAACATCTCCATGTTGATCGCATCTACTATACGACTCATGTTCGACCTTTCAGTCTCTCGTGTTTCGAGGCCATGTCTGTACATGCTAGGCTCGTCAAGTCAACCTAAGTGTTTCGCATGTGTAAATCTGGCTTACACCCGTTGTATGCGAACGTTAGAATCTATCACACCCGATCATCACGTGGTGCTTAGAAACAACGATCCTTCGCAACGGTGCACACTTAGGGGGAACACATTTCTTGAAGTTTTAGTGAGGGATCATCTTATTTATGCTACCATTGTTCTAAGCAAATAAGATGTAAACATGATAGACATCACATGCAAATCATAAAGTGACATGATATGGCCAATATCATCTTGCGCTTTTGATCTCCATCTTTGAGGCGCGGCATGACACCATGATCTCCATCATCGTGTCTTCATGAAGTTGTCTCGCTAACTATTACTTCTACTACTATGGCTAACGGTTAGCAATAAAGTAAAGTAATTACATGGCGTTTTCATTGACACGCAGGTCATACAATAAATTAAGACAACTCCTATGGCTCCTGCCGGTTGTCATACTCATCGACATGCAAGTCGTGGTTCCTATTACAAGAACATGATCAATCTCATACATCACATATATAATTCATCACATCCTTTTGGCCATATCACATCACATAGCATACCCTGCAAAAACAAGTTAGACGTCCTCTAATTGTTGTTGCATGTTTTACGTGGCTGCTATGGGTTTCTAGCAAGAACGTTTCTTACCTACGCAAAAGCCACAACGGTGATATGCCAATTGCTATTTACCCTTCATAAGGACCCTCTTCATCGAATCCGATCCGACTAAAGTGGGAGAGACAGACACCCGCTAGCCACCTTATGCAACAAGTGCATGTCAGTCGGTGGAACCTGTCTCACGTAAGCGTACGTGTAAGGTCGGTCCGGGCCGCTTCATCCCACAATGCCGCCGAATCAAGATAGGACTAGTAATGGTAAGCAAATTGAAAAAATCATCGCCCATAACTACTTGTGTTCTACTCGTGCATAGAATCTACGCATAGACCTAGCTCATGATGCCACTGTTGGGGAACGTAGTAATAATTCAAAATTTTCCTACGTGTCACCAAGATCAATCTAGGAGATGCTAGCAACAAGTGAGAGGGAGTGCATCTTCATACCCTTGAAGATCGCTAAGCGGAAGCGTTACAAGAACGCGGTTGATGGAGTCGTACTCGCGGCGATTCAAATCGCGGAACATCCGATTCAAGCGCCGAACGGACGGCGCCTCCGCGTTCAACACACGTACAGCCCGGGGATGTCTCCTTCTTCTTGATCCAGCAAGGGCAGAGGAGAAGTTGAGGGAGAGCTCCGGCAGCATGACGGCGTGGTGGCGGTGGAGCTCGTGGTTCTCCGGCTGAGCTTCGGTAAGCACTACGGAGGAGGAGGAGTAGGAGGGGGGAGGGCTGTGCCAGGGGAAAGGGGTGCAGCTCCCATGCACCTCCCCACTATATATAGGGGTGGAGGGGGCTGGTTTCTTGCCCTCCAAGTCCATTGGGGCGTTGGCAAAGGTGGGAGGAAAGAAATCCCATCCTTTCCCTTCCCCACCGATTGTTATCCCCCCTTTTTAGGGATCTTGATCTTATCCCTTCGGCATATGATCTTATTCCTTCTAAGGGGGAATCTTGGCGCACCTTGACCAGGGGTGTGGGGAATTTCCCCCACTACCCACGTACATGTGGGTCCCCCCATGCAGGTGGGCCCCACTCCGGAACCTTCTAGAACCTTCCCGGTACAATACCGAAAAATCCCAAACATTTTCCGGTGGCCAAAGTAGGACTTCCCATATATAAATCTTTACCTCCGGACCATTCCGGAACTCCTCGTGACGTCCGGGATCTCATCCGAGACTCCGAAAAACTTTCGGTAACCACATACAATTCCCATTACAACTCTAGCGTCACCGAACCTTAAGTGTGTAGACCCTACGGGTTCGCGAACCATGCAGACATGACCGAGACACCTCTCCGACCAATAACCAATAGCGGGATCTGGATACCCATATTGGCTCCCACATGTTCCACGATGATCTCATCGGATGAACCACGATGTCGGGGATCCAATTAATCCCATATACAATTCCCTTTGTCCATCGGTATGTTACTTGCCCGAGATTCGATCGTCGGTATCCCTATACCTTGTTCAATCTCGTTACCGGCAAGTCTCTTTACTCGTTCCATAACGCATGATCCCGTGGCTAACTCCTTAGTCACATTGAGCTCATTATGATGATGCATTACCGAGTGGGCCCAGAGATACCTCTCCATCATACGGAGTGACAAATCCCAGTCTCGATTCGTGCCAACCCAACAGACACTTTCGGAGATACCTGTAGTGCACCTTTATGGTCACCCAGTTACGTTGTGATGTTTGATACACCCAAAGCATTCCTACGGTATCCGGGAGTTGCACAATCTCATGGTCTAAGGAAATGATACTTGACATTAGAAAAGTTCTAGCAAACGAACTACACGATCTTGTGCTATGCTTAGGATTGGGTCTTGTCCATCACATCATTCTCCGAATGATGTGATCCCGTTATCAACGACATCCAATGTCCATGGTCAGGAAACCACAACCATCTATTGATCAACGAGCTAGTCAACTAGAGGCTCACTAGGGACATGTTGTGGTCTATGTATTCACACATGTATTACGGTTGCCGGTTAATACAATTATAGCATGAACAATAGATAATTATCATGAACAAGGAAATATAATAATAACCATTTTATTATTGCCTCTAGGGCATATTTCCAACACTAGTCTAGTAGAGGCTTTACTAGGGACTAAGTGTTTTGTCTATGTATCCACACATGTATCGAGTTTCCGGTTAATACAATTCTAGCATGAATAATAAACATTTATCATGATATAAGGAAGTATAAATAACAACTTTATTGTTGCCTCTAGGGCATATTTCCTTCACCTCCCCTCCCCCATTCCTATCCTCACACCGCGTAGCTCGCCGTAGCTAGCTCACCGCCTCGCCGTGTTTTCTGCCACCGCTCGAGGTCGCCGCTGCCGTTGCTTCCGACCACCGTAGCCCGCGCCGTTGGGTTAGATCGACGCGGTGATGTTCCCGCGTTCAAATGAGCCCGAACGCGCGCGCTAAAACCCACCGCGGCCGCGATCTCGTGCGACGCCCGAGAGCTCCGCCGCCGACGTGCTCGCCGTCGTCTATTCCGGCCTCCCCAGCTCCGACCACCGCCACCATGAGATGCGCCATGCAGTGCTCGTTCGAGCAAGCCAAACCACGGCCGATTTGATGCACCGTAGACAAATCCTGAGCTCACCGGAGTTGTCGCCGTCATAGGAGCTCGCCGAAGAACTCCGGTGACCGGCGCTGAGCTGGCGCCCGACGTGGCGCAGCGGGTCCCACCGCTCAGCCACTGACCACGGGCCCCACTGGGCCCATTGAACCAGTCAACGCTGACTGGGCTGGCCCCGTGCCACTGACATGTGGGGCCCCCATGATTAATTAGGCTAATTTGAAATTAAGTTAAGTGGTTAATTAGTGTAGCCACTGATAAGTGGGTCCTGTTAGATAATCAAGTTAATTTAAGTTAATTAACCACTGTTAATTAGATCAGTCACTGACCAGTGGGGCCCACTGATCACGTTTGACCTGGTCAGCCATCCTGTTGACTGATGATGTCATCATTTCATCATGCTGACATCACTGCTACTGTTCTGGATAATGTTGATTTAAATTAATTAAATAAATTCCTGAAAATGATTAAAATTTTAGAAAATCATAGAAAATAAACCGTAGCTCGGATGAAAATACTTTGTACATGAAAGTTGCTCAGAACGCCGAGACGAATCTGACCGTGCCATCTGTTTCCGTGTCGGGACACTCTATGGAGGTGAACCCGCAACTTTTAGCCTGTTTCTGACAGATGAATAGTGCATATACACCGGTTAATAATTCCAACTCAAATCCTAAAATAACTAAAATGATTTAGACATGTCTTTTAGGCAACCCTGCACTGCACGTTAGCATAGCATGCTCTGTGTTGCATATGTTATCTGTGTATTCATTTGTTTCCTCCCCCTCTTCCCTCTCGGTAGACCCCGGTGCTGACGCAATTCCCGAGACCGACGCAGCTCAGGAGCCCGACGACACCATTGACGACCCTGCCTTTGCCGCCGAGCAACCAGGCAAGCACCCCCCTTTTGAACATGCCTATATCGCCTATTCTTTCTCCCTCCTGCTTGCATTAGAATTTGCTACTGCTTTGAGTTAACCTATTCTGATGCATAGCTTGTTTATTGTAACATGCTATTGTTACCTTACCTGCTTATCCTAAACTGCTTAGTATAGGCTAGATAGAGACCCCAGTGACCCCACTTGTCCCAGTTGCCCCGCTGGATCTTCGGAAGACTCGACGACTAGACCCCAGCACTGCACATCACCCCCTTAGTTGTACGACACTGCAACGTTACTATCGAGTGCCGAGAGTGATACCTCGTATAGCACTTTTGATGTTAATTCTGTAGAGAAGCTCTTTGGTCATGGTCATCGAGGGTGATTCCTCCTTCACCACACCCGATAACGACGCTGTCGTGCGACACCTCAAGTGTGAACCCATCGAGGGTGATTCCTCCGAGTTCACCTTGACGACTACGTCAGGTGGAATCCGTCGAGGGTGATTCCTCAGTTTTCCCCCTTGTGTTTGGACACACAGTTACTATGACTTTAACCATGAACCATGATAAAGTCGGGTCGGCCCTGAGGGGTACCCGCGCGAGCATGTGATGCAAGAGATGTGGAGACGGGTTGACCTGGAGGGTGCCCACGAGATAATTACGAGGCGCGGCCGGGCATTCTTAGCCCTTGCAGCAAGTCCTCGAGACGGGGCGATGGGGTCACATCGATCGTGAGTCTCTGCTCGTTATCGCGCGCTCCTAATTCACTAACGATTTGGATATTTGATCCGAGTGGGCCTCTAGCCCGATAGCACGAACCATCACGTGGGAACAGTTATGGGCACTCTGCGTCGTATGCATCAGCCGAAGTTTAATGGACGTCAGCGATTGAGCGGCGCGCGCCGAGTTGGACCGCGTAAAGCAACCGCCTTGATAGTGTGGGTTGCCAGGTCTGCTCTCGGCCATGAACGTAACGTGCAGGAGTTCTCGGGGCGATGGCCCATGTGATGCCCCCGGCTTAATCGTGCACTAATCATACACACAAATGCACACGATCAAGCCTAAGGACTCACTTGAAGATATCACAACACAACTCTAGGCACAATTTAAAATAATACAAGCTTTATATTACAAGCCAGGGGCCTCGAGGGCTCGAATACATAAGCTCGCTTACAAGCGTCAGCGGAAGCATCAGATATCTGAGTATAGATATGAAACAGAAACAGATAAGCCTTTAGAAAGGCGGGGCAAAACAAAAGCTACGATCGAAAAGGCGCAGGCCTCCTGCCTGGGACCCTCCAATCCTACTCCTGGTCGTCAGCAAGCTCGTAGTAGTAACCACCCTCGGGGTGGTAGTAGTAGTCGTCGGCGGGGGTAGCTGGCTCCGGGGCTCCATCATCTGGTCGCATCAAAAGGATATGGGGGAAAAGAGGAAGCAAAGCAACCGTGAGTACTCATCCGAAGTACTCAGCAAGCAAGGATCTACACTACATATGCAACGTTATCAAAGAGAGGCTGTATATGTGGACCGGGCTGCGGAAATGCCAGAATAGAGAGAAGGCCTAGTCCCATCGAAGACTAGCATCTTCAGCGGTCTTGCAGCATTAGAAGAGTGTAGAGTAGTACAGTATAAGGTAGTAGCAGTAATCAGTATCAACCTCGGCCAGAGATCCTTTCTCGACTCCCTGCGAGAAAGCAATCCCAGAGCCCTAGTATCCATTTCTATCCAGTTCTAGTTGTATTGATCGGGATACAACTCCGAGCGTCCGTTACCGAGGATCCGGCTATGCATAGATTAGTTCTTCCCTATAGGGGTGCACCAACTTACCCACCACGCTCGATTAACTCCGGCCGGACACACTTTACTGGGTCATGCCCGGCCTCGGCCAAACGATATGCCGCAACCCGACCTAGGCTTATCAGAGAGGTCAGCACGCCGGACTAAACCTATGCCCCCAGGGGTCTTGGGCCATCGCCCCGGGAACTCCTGCATGTTGCGGGGCCACCGAGAGCAGACCTAGCAACCCACACTATCAAGGCGGTTCCGTTACACAGTCCAACCTGGCGTGTGCCGCTCAGTCGCTGACGTCCATTAAGCTTCGGCTAATGCATACGACGCAGAGTGCCCATAACTGTTCCCACGTGATGGTTAGTGCTATCGGGCCAGAGGCCCACTCGGATCAAATATCCAAATCGTTAGTGAATTAGGAGCGCGTGATAACGAGCAGAGACTCACGATTGATGTGACCCCGTCGCCCCGTCTCGAGGACTTGCGGCAAGGGCTATGAATGCCCGGCCATGCCTCATAATTATCTCGCGGGCACCCTCCAGGTCAACCCGTCTCCACATCACTCGCATCACATGCTCGCGCGGGTACCCCTCAGGGCCGACCCAACTTTATCATGGTTCATGGTTAAAGTCATAGTAACTGTGTGTCCAAACACCAGGGGGAAACCTGAGGAATCACCCTCGATGGATTCCACCTAATGTAGTCGTCAAGGTGAACTCAGGAGGAATCACCCTCGAGGTTCACACTTGAGGTGTTGCACGATGGCGTCGTTATTGGGAGTGGTGAAGGAGGAATCACCCTCGATGACCACGACCGAATAGCTACTCTATAGAGTTAACATCAGAACTGCTAAATGAGGTATCACCCTCGGCACTCGATAGTAACGCTATAGTGTCGTACAACTGAGGGGGTGATGTGTGGTGCTGGGGCCTGGTCGTCGAGTCTTCCGATGATCCAGCGGGGCAATTGGGACAAGTGGGGTCACTGGGGTTCACTCACCAGCCTATTCTAAGCAGTTTAGGATAAGCACGTAATTATCAAAAGCAGGTTACAAAAATGAGGCTATGCATCAGAATAGGTAAAGCAGTAGCAGCAGCAATTCTAATGCAAGCACAAGAAAGAAGAGAATAGGCGATATAGGCATGCTCAAGGGGGGGGGGTGCTTGCCTGGTTGCTCTGCGGCAAAGGCAAGGTCATCAACGGTGTCGTCAGCCTCCTGAGCTGCGTCGATCTCAGGAACTGCGTCGGTACCGGGGTCTACCGAGAGAGAAGAGGGGGAGGAATCACCTTCGAGGTTCACACTTGAGATGTTGCATGACGGCGTCGTTATCGGGAGTGGTGAAGGAGGAATCACCCTCGATGACCACGACCGAATAGCTAATCTACAGAGTTAACATCAGAAGTGCTAAATGAGGTATCACCCTCGGCACTCGATAGTAACTTTGCAGTGTCGTACAACTAAGGGGGTGATGTGCGGTGCTGGGGCCTGGTCGTCGAGTCTTCCGATGATCCAGCGGGGCAATTGGGACAAGTTGGGTCACTGGGGTTCACTCACCAGCCTATTCTAAGCAGTTTAGGATAAGCAGGTAATTATCAAAAGCAGGTTACAAAAATGAGGCTATGCATCAGAATAGGTAAAGCAGTAGCAGCAGCAATTCTAATGCAAGCACAAGAAAGAAGAGAATAGGCGATATAGGCATGCTCAAGGGGGGGTGCTTGCCTGGTTGCTCTGTGGCAAAGGCAAGGTCGTCAACGGTGTCGTCGGGCTCCTGAGTTGTGTTGGTCTCGGGAACTGCGTCAGTACCAGGGTCTACTGAGAGAGAAGAGGGGGAGGAAAAAGATAAATACACATCAAAAATATGCAACAGAGAGCATGCTATGCTAACGTGCAGTGCAGGGTTGCCTAAAAACATGTCTAAATCGTTTTAGTTATTTTAGGATTAAAGTTGGATTAATAACCGGTATGTATGCACTATTCATCTACCGGAAACAGGCTAAAAGTTGCGGGTTCACCTCCATAGAGGGTTCCGACACGGAAACAAATGGCATGGTCAGATTCGTCTCGTCGTTCTGAGCAACTTTCATGTACAAAGTATTTTCATCCGAGCTACGGTTTATTTTCCATGATTTTCTAAAGTTTTAATCATTTTCTAGAATTTATTTAATTAATTTAAATCAACATCATCCAGAACAGTGCAGGGTGATGTCAGCGTGACATAATGGTGACGTTAGCGGTCAACAATCCGCTGACCAGAGTCAAACCTGACCTGTGGGTCCCACCTGTTATAGACTCTGGGTTAAACAGGGTATAATTTAACTAAACTGAGGTTAATTAGTAGCAGGGCCCCACATGTCAGTGTCTGATTAGGTTACTAATTAAGTTTATTTATAAAATCATTTTAATTCACTTAATTACGCGGTGGGGCCCGCCTGTCAGTGACACAGGGGTGCCTAGTCAGCACGTTGACTTGTCAAACCAGTCAACGGGCCCCTGGGCCCATAGGCAGTGACCCTGGGGGTGGCCCCGGGTGTGCCACGTTGGCGGCGGCCGGCGTCTCGCCACTGGCGACGCGAAACACGGCGGCGTGGCTCGGATCTCGCCGGAAACGCGCTATACAGCACCGTTCGACGCGCGGCTGGTTTTGTTCGAACGGGCGTTCGACGCGGCGTCGAACGGTAGCGGTAGCCGGAGCTGGGGTGGCCGAAAACGGCACCGGCGAGCGGCGGAGGCGGTGCCGGAGTTCGGGCCTTGGTGGTTTCGGCGCTAGGGGGCACGGAGAAAGGCGTGCGTGGGCTCGCTGGGCTCCTGGAAGGACCAGGAGCACGATGCGTGACTCAGGCGAGCGTGTCAGTGGCCACAGCGATGGCAACGAGCTCGTTGGCGGCGACGCATTCAGTCGCGAATGGTGTGGCGGCTGTGGACGGTGACAGGCAACGCAGAGAGGAGGGGAAGGAAGGTGTGGAGCTCATCGAGCGGTCACGAAAGACCCTTGGTGGTTTAGGAGCAGCAGAGCTCGCAGGAGAGGAAGGGGATCACCGGCGGCCCGAGGTTGAAGACGAGGTTGTGGGGCTCGGTGCAGTGGGTCCTGGTTCCGCCAAGCGACACCAGTCGAAGCAGCAGTCCACGGCGGAGCTGATGGACACGGGGAGGCGACGAATGGACGACGGTGGCCGTGGCTAGGACGGAGCCATGGCAGCGGTGGCATTCGGCGGCGATGGATCTGGAGAAGGAAGATGGTGGAGAGCGAGGGGGAATGGATGAGGATGTCCAGGGGGAAGGACAGCTCGGCCTTATCCCCTCGCGGACGCCCGCGGCATCACGGTGTCGGCACCCGAGCGGTGCTCGCCGGCGCGGCCAGGCACGCGTTGACACGCACAGGAGAGAGAAAGAGAGAGGAGGGAGAGATGGGCCGGCCTCAGGCACTTTGCACTTAGGCCCAGTGCACAGTGGCCTTTTTCCTTTTTCTTTTTTTGTTTTCTGCTTTTTCTTTTTCAGAGAGGGTTTTGCAATATTTTAAGCCACCAAATGATTTTGTAAAAATGTGAATCTTGGTCACATAAGTACATTGGGATATTCTGCATTGCCACAAAAAGTTTGGGGTAATTTTGGAATCCTTTTGGATTTTTCAAAAATGGAAATGGCATTAACAGTGCTGTTTTGGCTCTGTTTTAAATGCTTAGGCCCATTTTGAATTGATGATGATGTTGTATTCCTTAACAGCAAATGGTTTTGGAATATTTACTAGAAGGTGAACATTTTTCCAGCAATTTTTGAACCACTTTATTTTGCACTTGAATTTGAATTGATTTTCAGAGAGAAATTTGAATTGATTTTCAGAGAGAAATTTGAATTGAGTTGAGCTAACACTGTGATCAAGCAGTGCATAGATGATGACTTGGCATGTTTAACAGAGAGTCACGGTGCTAGGTTACATAGGGGTGTTACAAATTCTCCTCCTCTAAAAGAAATTCTCGTCCCGAGAATTCAGGAGGTAGAAGAAAAGAGGTCGGGGTATTCCGTTCAAAGATGATCCTCGCGTTCCCAAGTGGCTTCATCTTCTGTATGATTTGACCACTGCACTTTGAGGAACTTGGTCGTCTTCTGACGGGTTCGACGTTCTGATTCATCGAGGATGCGGATCGGATGCTCCTTATAAGAAAGATCATCTTGCAATTCAAGCATCTCGTGATCCACTGCTCGGTGCGGAGACTCCTTGAAGCAATGACGAAGTTGCGACACATGGAAGACGTCATGGATATGAGAGAATTGCGGCGGCAACTCCAATTTATATGCCACCTGACCACGTCTTGCAACAATGCGGAAAGGACCAATGTAGCGTGGAGCTAACTTGCCCTTAATTCCAAAGCGGTAAGTGCCCTTCATGGGAGTGACACACAGATAAGCTTGATCACCAGGTTGATAGGTCAAGCCCCATCGCTTGCGATCAAAATTGCTCTTCTGACAGTCTTGAGCCGCCTTCAGATTTTCTCGAACGATACGGACTTGTTCTTCGGCTTGTTGGATAATGTCTGGACCCACAAGTGGTCGTTCCCCAGTTTCTGACCAATTCAGAGGGGTTCGACACTTACGTCCATAAAGTACTTCGAAGGGGGCCATTTTCAAGCTGGCTTGATAGCTGTTGTTATAAGAGAATTCGGCGTATAGGTGAGATTCTTCCCACTTCTTGCCGAAAGATATAACACAAGCTCGTAGCATATCTTCAAGCACTTGATTGACTCGCTCGACTTGGCCTTGGGATTGGGGATGATAAGCTGAACTCCAGGTAATATGAGTTCCCATAGCTTCTTGGAAACTTTCCCAGAACTTTGAGGTGAAAAGACCGCCACGGTCCGAGCTGATCTCCTTCGGAATACCGTGGAGCGATACAATTCTGGAGATATACAACTCTGCTAACTGACTAGCAATGATAGTCTCCTTGACAGGCAGAAAGTGTGCAACCTTAGAGAGTTGGTCGACGACGACAAGAATAGCATCGTGACCCTTCTGTGACTTGGGAAGGATAGTAATGAAATCCATTTGAACCTTATCCCATTTCCACAAAGGAATAGGAAGCGGTTGCAGAATTCCGGCAGGCTTCTGATGTTCTGCTTTAACGCGACGGCAAACGTCACATTCAGCAACATAGCGAGCAATATCCTGCTTCATTTTGGACCACCAGTACCTTTGACAGAGATCACGATACATCTTGGTTCTACCCGGATGAATAGACAGCGGTGTATCATGTGCCTCCTTCATGACCTTGTCAGTCATAAGCTCGAAGCGAGGTACCATAATGCGGTTTCTGAAATACAAGGTTCCATCTTCAGATAGCGAGAAATCCCTGTACTTATCCAGGTGAAGATCTTTCTTCATCAGATCAATTTCAGCATCTTTAGCTTGCGCATTCTTAACAGCTTTCTCAAGATCTGGTTGTACCACAAGGTTTTTAAGAGAACCCTGGGGAACAATACACAGATTCAGCTTGCGCAGTTCTTCATAAAGACGAGGCTAAGATCACCTAACCATGAGGTTGTTGCAATAGGACTTGCGGCTTAAGGCATCCGCCATCACATTAGCCTTGCCAGGGGTATAAGAAATACCATAGTCATAGTCCGTAATTGTTTCCAACCATCGCTGTTGACGGAGATTAAGATCCGGCTGAGTAAACAAATACTTCAAGCTTTGATGATCAGTATATACCTCACACCGGTTACCCAGAAGGTAATGCCGCCACAGCTTCAATGCATAGATCACTGCAGCAAGTTCAAGATCATGCACTGGATAGTTTTCTTCATGTGGACGCAATTGACGCGAAGCATACGCAATTACTCTTCGTTCTTGCATTAGGACACAGCCTAATCCTTGACGAGAGGTGTCGCAATATATCACAAAGTCCTTGCGGGAATCCGGAGGAGCAAGCACTGGAGCAAAAGTTAGTTTGTCTTTGAGAGTCTGGAAACTTTCTTGACATTTGTCTATCCATTCAAACTTAACGCCTTTGTGAAGCAGGTTTGTCAGAGGCTTAGCAATCTTGGAAAAGTTCTCGACAAATCGACGGCAATAGCTTGCAAGGCCGAGAAAACTTCTCACTTGCTGGACGTTCTTCGGAGGAGTCCAGTCAAAAATAGCCTAAACTCGTTCCGGGTTAACAGCAATTCCATCCTTGGAAATCACATGTCTAAGGTAGGTTACTTCAGAAAGCTAGAACTCGCATTTGGAATACTTGGCATAGAGCTGGTGTTCTCGGAGCCTTTCTAGTACAAGTCGAAGGTGTTCAGCATGTTCTTCCTTATTCTTTGAATATACCAGAATATCATCTAGATATACCACGTCGAACTTGTCGAGGTAATCCATGAAGATGTAATTCATCAGGCGGGAGAACGTAGCTGGAACATTTGCTAAGCCAAATGGCATGACAGTGTACTCATAAGAGCCATAGCGAGTAACAAATGCAGTCTTGGGAATATCCTCTTTGCCGACACGGATCTGGTGATAACCCAACCTCAAGTCGAGTTTAGAAAACACCGATGATCCAGCAAGTTGATCATACAAGTCATTGATCCGGGGAAGCGGGTATTTGTTCTGGATTGTGGCTTTGTTAATGGGCCGATAATCCTGAACCAATCGGTTAGTTCCGTCCTTCTTCTTAACGAAGAGTGAAGGTGCTCCCCATGCAGAGGAACTGGGGCGGATGAAACCCTTCTTAAGTGACTTGTTGATTTCTTTCTTAAGCTCGAGAAGGTGGTGCGGAGGCATCTTATAAGGACGCTTCGCAATAGGAGTTGTGCCTGGCTTCAAGTTGATGACAAACTCGACAACTCTAACAGGGGGTATTCTTGGAAGTTCTTCTGGAAAAACATCCTGGAAGTCACGAACGACTGGAATGTTTTCGATTCCCTCAAGCGGAGAAGCGTTCAACGCATTTAGCGCGTAGATTTGAGCTTCAACATTTTGAGTTATCTGGGCACGGTAATTCACTAGCTCATCTGATGGGTGTAGGAGATGTACAACTTTAGTGGCACAATTGATTGAGGCGTAGTGAGCCTTCAGCCAATCCATTCCCAGAATGAGGTCAATCGGGGAAGACTTCAGTATAATGGGAGAAACAAGAAATTTCATCCCTTCGATTTCAATGGGAATATCATAGCTAACCACGGAGGTTCGACAACCGCCCGCGGGAGTATGTACCACTAGTGGAGTGTTCATGTACTCACACTTAATGTCATGCATGAGTGCGAAATGTTCTGACATGAATGAATGCGATGCTCCTGAATCAAATAAAACAGATGATGGTACTGAATTAACAAGGAGAGTACCCATCACAGTAGCTGGCTGGTCCGGGTCTTCACTCATGTTGACATGATAAGCCTGACCACGACCATAAGCAGGCCTGGCATTGTTGTTGCGGGGCTGATTGTTGCCACGGGCATTAGCAGGCAGAGCCAGTTGATTCTGATTCTGGTAGCAGTTCCTGGCAAGATGACCTGGTTTGCCACACTTGTAGCAGAGCCCACTGTCTGGATGAATTGCAGGAGCTCGGGGTGGTGCAGCTCGAAGAAGCAGCCTCGGTGGTGGAGGAGGCAGACGAGGTGTAGCATGGTACGGCCTTGGCGCAGGTGCAGTTGGACGATACATGCTGTGGGGAATCCATATGCGGCGCTTCTATGAAGACGAGCCCGAAGATGAGCTAACATCACGATAACGCTTCTGTGACTCCTTGTGCTTAATCTGAGCGGTCTCAACCAGAATAGCCTTGTTCACAAGGGTAGCAAAGTTGGTGAAGTCTTGAGTAGCAAGTGCAAGCTCAATGTCTGGGTGGAGTCCTTTACGGAACTTCTCTTGTCTACGAGCATCCGTGTTGATGTCTTCTTCAGCATAGCGGGACAGGTCAAGGAATTCCCGCTGATAGGCTTCTACAGTCTTGTTGCCCTGAGTGAGGTTGCGGAACTGGGTTTTCATCCGGTCCATGATTCCCTGAGGAATATATCGGGCACGAAAAGCAGCCTGGAACTCAGGCCAAGTAATGACTATTCCAGGAGGCAGTGTACGCTTGTGTGTGTCCCACCATTGAGCAGCGGGACCCGTTAAGAAAAAGGAAGCGAAGGTGACAAAGTTGGCAGGGGAGACATTTGCAGACTCCATCTCATGAGTGATGTTGCGAATCCAGTCATCAACATCTAGTGGCTTATCAAAGTTGCGGAACTGAGTGGGGTTAAGACGCACAAATTCCGACAGAGTTATTGAAGCAGGGTTCTGGTCCTGGTTGTTCTGATGCGGGAACTGAGCCATAATCCCAGTCATGAACTGACGGTTGAGCTCAAATTGTTGCATCATAGCTTCCATATAATCTGGCGGTGGTGGCTGTTCAGGGGCACGACCACGACCCCCTGGTCTAACCATCCTGCTAAATTTTAACAGGGGTAGTTTAGTAAAAGCAATTGCAAATGTTTAGCGGCAAGCATGATGTAACACGACAATAATTAAGCAGTGTAATAGATACTTAACAGTAGTCAATTAAGACATACAGATCCATACACAGAGTCGGTTACATGCGGACAGCATAACGGCGTAAATTTAAAAGCTAGACAAGCTAGGCGGCGCGCAGGCACGCGGTAAGGAACTACACAACGAGACATAGCAAAGGCTACATCAACGTCGAAGAAAACTGCTGGAGCGAGGAATCTGCAAGTGACAACACAGGGTGCCCTTGATAAAAGGATCCTGCAAGCAGAACCTGGCCCACAATCTTGAAGAAAGGGGGTAATTTCAGAACTCTGGGTGGATGTGATCACGAGAACCTAATGTTGGAGTTAGTAAAATTTTAACCCGAAAGGAAGAGATATCAGAGTCCCAGAGTAAAGACGAGGAATAAAAGATCCTAATACCACCCAGTTGGCGACGTGGGCCCGTAAGCCACACAGCCAAGTTAGTAACACAGTTTTGGACGTCTAGACTCAACTTCGGCCAAGGAGTTGGAAAGGGGGGTTCCTACAGGTAGTCGGCTCTGATACCAACCTGTGACGACGCCGGCTTAATCATGCACTAATTATAGACGCAAATGCACACAATCAAGCCTAAGGACTCACTTGAAGATATCACAACACAACTCTAGGCACAATTTAAAATAATACAAGCTTTATATTACAAGCCAGGGGCCTCGAGGGCTCGAATACATAAGCTCTCTTACAAGCATCAGCGGAAGCATCAGATATCTGAGAACAGATATGAAATAGAAACAGATAAGCCTTTAGAAAGGCGGGGCAAAACAAAAGATACGATCGAAAAGGCGCAGGCCTCCTGCCTGGGACCCTCCAATCCTACTCCTGGTCGTCAGCAAGCTCGTAGTAGTAACCACCCTCGGGGTGGTAGTAGTAGTCGTCGGCGGGGGCAGCTGGCTCCGGGGCTCCGTCATCTGGTCGCATCAAAAGGATATGGGGAAAAAGAGGAAGCAAAGCAACCGTGAGTACTCATCCGAAGTACTCAGCAAGCAAGCATCTACACTACATATGCAACGTTATCAAAGAGAGGTTGTATATGTGGACTGGGCTACAGAAATGCCAGAATAGAGAGAAGGCCTAGTCCTATCGAAGACTAGCATCTTCAGCGGTCTTGCAGCATTAGAAGAGTGTAGAGTAGTACAGTATAAGGTAGTAGCAGTAATCAGTATCAACCTCGGCCAGAGATCCTTTCTCGACTCCCTGCGAGAAAGCAATCCCAGAGCCCTAGTATCCATTTCTATCCAGTTCTAGTTGTATCGATCAGGATACAACTCCGAGCGTCTGTTACCAAGGATCCGACTATGCATAGATTAGTTCTTCCCTGCAGGGGTGCACCAACTTACCCACCATGCTCGATTAACTCCGGCCGGACACACTTTACTGGGTCATGCCCGGCCTCGGCCAAACGATACGCCGCAACCCGACCTAGGCTTCACAGAGAGGTCAGCATGCCGGACTAAACCTATGCCCCCATGGGTCTTGGGCCATCGCCCTGGGAACTCTTGCACATTGCGGGGCCACCAAGAGCAGACCTAGCAACCCACACTATCAAGGCGGTTGCGTTACGCGGTCCAACCCAGCGTGCGCCGCTCAGCCACTGACGTCCATTAAGCTTCGGCTGATGCATACAACGCAGAGTGCCCATAATTGTTCCCACGTGATGGTTAGTGCTATCAGGCCAGAGGCCCACTCGGATCAAATATCCAAATCTTTAGTGAATTAGGAGCGCGTAATAACGAGCAGATACTCACGATCGATGTGACCCGGTCGCCCCGTCTCAAGGACTTGCGGCAAGGGCTAAGAATGCCCGGCCACGCCTCGTAATTATCTCGCGGGCACCCTCCAGGTCAACCCGTCTCCACATCACTCGCATCACATGCTCGCCCGGGTACCCCTAATGGTTGACCCGACTTTATCATGGTTCATGGTTAAAGTCATAGTAACTGTGTGTCCAAACACCAGGGGAAACTTGAGGAATCACCCTCGATGGATTCCACCTAATGTAGTCGTCAAGGTGAACTTAGGAGGAATCACCCTCGAGGTTCACACTTGAGATGTTGCACGACGGCGTCGTTATCGGGAGTGGTGAAGGAGGAATCACCCTCGATGACCACGGCCGAATAGCTAATCTACAGAGTTAACATCAGAAGTGCTAAATGAGGTATCACCCTCGGCACTCGATAGTAACTTTGCAGTGTCGTACAACTAAGGGGGTGATGTGCGGTGCTGGGGCCTGGTCGTCGAGTCTTCCGATGATCCAGCGGGGCAATTGGGACAAGTGGGGTCACTGGGGTTCACTCACCAGCCTATTCTAAGCAGTTTAGGATAAGCAGGTAATTATCAAAAGCAGGTTACAAAAATGAGGTTATGCATCAGAATAGGTAAAGCAGTAGCAGCAGCAATTCTAATGCAAGCACAAGAAAGAAGAGAATAGGCGATATAGGCATGCTCAAGGGGGGGTGCTTGCCTGGTTGCTCTGTGGCAAAGGCAAGGTCGTCAACGGTGTCGTCGGGCTCCTGAGCTGCGTCGGTCTCAGGAACTGCGTCGGTACCAGGGTCTACTGAGAGAGAAGAGGGGGAGGAAAAAGATAAATACACATCAAACATATGCAACACAGAGCATGCTATGCTCACGTGCAGTGCAGGGTTGCCTAAAAACATGTCTAAATCGTTTTAGTTATTTTAGGATTAAAGTTGGAATTAATAACCGGTATGTATGCACTATTCATCTACCGGAAACAGGCTAAAAGTTGCGGGTTCACCTCCATAGAGGGTTCCGACATGGAAACAAATGGCATGGTCAGATTCGTCTCGTCGTTCTGAGCAACTTTCATGTACAAAGTATTTTCATCCGAGCTACGATTTATTTTCTATGATTTTCTAAAGTTTTAATCATTTTCTGAAATTTATTTAATTAATTTAAATCAACATCATCCAGAACAGTGCAGGGTGATGTCAGCGTGACGTGGTGGTGACATCAGCGGTCAACAGTCCGCTGACCAAAGTCAAACTTGACCTATGGGTCCCACCTGTCATAGACTCTGGGTTAAACAGGGTTTAATTTAACTAAACTGAGGTTAATTAGTAGCAGGGCCCCACATGTCAGTGTCTGATTAGGTTACTAATTAATTTTATTTATAAAATCATTTTAATTAACTTAATTACGTGATGGGGCCCGCCTGTCAGTGACATAGGGGTGCCAAGTCAGCACGTTGACTGGTCAAACCAGTCAACGGGGCCCCTAGGCCCACTGGCAGTGACCCTGGGGTTGGCCCCGGGTGTGCCACATTGGCGGCGGCCGGTGTCTCACCGCCGACGACGCCAAACACGGCGGCGTGGCTCAGATCTCACCGGAAATGCGCTATACAGCGGCGTTTGACGCGTGGCTGGTTTCGTTCGAATGAGCGTTCGACGCCGCGTCGAACGGTAGCGGTTGCCGGAGCTGGGGTGGCCAGAAATGGCGCCGGCGAGCGGCGGAGCCGGAGCCGGAGTTCGGCCCTCGGTGGTTTCGACGCTAGGGGGCACGGAGAGAGGCATGTGTGGGCTCGCTGGGCTCCTAGAAGCACCAGGAGCACGATGCGTGACTTAGGCGAGCGTGTCAGTGGCCACAGCGATGGCGACGAGCTCGTCGGCGGTGACACGTTCGGTCGTGAATGGCGTGGCGGCTATGGTCAGCGACAGGCAACACAGAGAGGAGGGGAAGGAAGGTGTCGAGCTCACCGAGCGGTCACGAAAGACCCTTGGTGGTTTAGGAGCAGCAGAGCTCGCCGGAGAGGAAGGGGATCGCCGGCGGCCCGAGGTTGAAGACGAGGTCATGGGGCTCGGTGCAGGGGGTCCTGGTTCCGCCAAGCGACACCAGTCGAAGTAGCAGTCGACGGCGGAGCTGATGGACATGGGGAGGCGACGAATGGACGATGGTGGCCGCGGCTAGGACGGAGCCATGGCGGCGGTGGCGTTCGGCGGCGACGGATCTGGAGAAGGAAGATGGTGGAGAGCAAGGGAGAATGGATGAGGATGGCCAGGGGGAAGGACGGCTCGGCCTTATCCCCTCACGGACGCCCGCGTCGTCGTGGTGTCGACACCCAAGCGGCGCTCGCCGGCGCGGCCAGGCGCGCATTGACACGCACAGGAGAGAGAGGGAGAGGAGGGAGAGATGGGCCGGCCTCAGGCACTGTGCACTTAGTCCCAGTGCACAGTGGCCTTTTTCCTTTTTCTTTTTCTGTTTTCTGCTTTTTCTTTTTTCAGAGAGGGTTTTGCAATATTTTGAGCCACCAAATGATTTTGTAAAAATGTGAATCTTGGTCACATAAGTACATTGGGATATTCTGCATTGCCACAAAAAGTTTGGGGTAATTTTGGAATCCTTTTGGATTTTTCAAAAATAGAAATGGCATTAACAGTGCTGTTTTGGCTCTGTTTTAAATGCTTAGGCCCATTTTGAATTGATGATGATGTTGTATTCCTTAACAGCAAATGGTTTTGGAATATTTTCTAGGAGGTGAACATTTTTCCAGCAATTTTTGAACCACTTTATTTTGCACTTGAATTTGAATTGATTTTCAGAGAGAAATTTGAATTGAGTTGAGCTAACACTGTGATCAAGCACTGCATAGATGATGACTTGGCATGTTTAACAGAGAGTCACAGTGCTAGGTTACATAGTGGTGTTACAGCCCAAGACCCCTGGGGGCATAGGTTTAGTCCGGCGTGCTGACCTCTTTGTTAAGCCTAGGTCGGGTTGCGGCGTATCGTTTGGCCGAGGTCGGGCATGACCCCGAAAAGTGTGTCCGGCCGGAGTTAATCGAGCGTGGTGGGTAAGTTGATGCACCCCTGCAGGAAAGAACTAATCTATGCATAGCCGGATCCTCGGTAACGGACGCTCGGAGTTGTATCCCGATCGATACAACTAGAACTGGATACTTGAGATGAGAAATGGATAGTAGGGCTCTGGGATTTCTTTCTCGCAGGGAGTCGAGAAAGGATCTCTGGCCGAGGTTGATACTTAATACTGCTTCTACTTTGTACTGTACTAATCTACACTCTTCTAATGCTGCAAGACCGCTGAAGATGCTAGTCTTCGATAGGACTAGGCCTTCTCTCTATTCTGGCATTTCTGCAGCCCAGTCCACATATACAGCCTCTCTTTGATATTGTTGCATATGTAGTGTAGATCCTTGCTTGCTGAGTACTTCGGATGAGTACTCACGGTTGCTTTGCTTCCTCTTTTTCCCCATACCCGTTTGGTGCAACCAGATGACGGAGCCCCGGAGCCAGCTGCCCCCGCCGACGAATACTACTACCACCCCGAGGGTGGTTACTACTACGAGCTTGGTGACGACCAGGAGTAGGATCGGAGGGTCCCAGGCAGGAGGCCTGCGCCTTTTCGATCGTAGCTTTTGTTTTGCCCCGCCTTTCTAAAGGCTTATCTGTTTCTGTTTCATATCTGTACTCAGATATCTGATGCTTCCGCTGACGCTTGTAAGCGAGCTTATGTATTCAAGCCCTCGAGGCACCTGGCTTGTAATATAAAGCTTGTATTATTTTAAATTGTGTCTAGAGTTGTGTTGTGATATCTTCAAGTGAGTCCTTAGGCTTGATCGTGTGCATTTGCGTGTATGATTAGTGCATGATTAAGCCGGGGGCGTCACAGGTTGGTATCAGAGCCGACTGCCTGTAGGAATCCCCCTTTCCAACTCCTTGGCCGAAGTTGAGTCTAGTAGTCAAAATTGTTTTACTAACTTGGCTGTGTGGCTTACGAGCCCACGTTGCCAATTGGGTGGTATTAGGATCTTTTATTCCTCGTCTATACTCTGGGACTCTGATCTCTCTTCTATTCTCGTACTCACTTCCTCCCGGAGAGCCCTGACATTACTGATGATCGCTTGCTTCACCAGAAGATTCTGCAGATACTCCTCGATGTTTCCCGAGACCCTGTGCCCACTGCTTTGCAGTTCATGACCACCGATAATCCCCATGAATAACATCCTTGTCGTTTGTATCTTCTTTCCCAGTTGCTTTTGTTATCACAAAATACCCTGTAATACTCCCCAGTTGCTCAAGTGTTCCGCAACATACTTCATAGTGCTATTCGATCTTCCAAAAATCCTCTGCAGCCTATGGCTCTTAACATTCTTACCTGCTTGCAATATGGTTAATTCCATATGTTTGATAATCTTCGTTGACCTCCCTTGTCTCCACCAATCATCAGTTGATCCTTAGAAATTACCTTCCAGCTCAGACGTCATTTTAGACATGAGTTGGATCCCGGCCAATCATGTTGTAATTGATTGTTCCCCTAGTTCCCTTCAACTTAACCATCCTTATTAGAGCGTTTGCCCCTGATCCTTCGCTTTGGAAATCATAATTCTTTTGCATTTGAACGCTGAATTATTCAGATGATTCCATAAACCGATTCCTTTACATCCTTTCTTCTTCTGGTTGAGTACCAATACTCATATCAGATCCTTTGCGGACCACCTGGTCTTTTGATGGATTACTATCCGGCAGCTCCTTCGTATTTTAATTCATTGACGACTTTCCCCTGATACAAAATGCCTCTGGCAAATTGCATCATCTACTCCGTATCGCCAGCCCTTTGCTTTCAAGCGTGTATCCGTCGCTCCTGTTATTGTGTTGTATAGCTTCGTAAAAATGTCCCGATGGGTTGAACCTATGCTTTCCCTAATCCGTGTGAACTCGAAAGTTATGCGAGTCATACTCTTCTGGTGCTTCACCAGATAAATCTTTCGCACTACAAATTCTTCGAAAACGAGGAGTGCATGAAAGGTTATGCATTGAAGAAGTGGGAGTCGACCTTGAACCTTTGTGTTCATGCCCATGGACCCGATGTAGAACTTATCATGGAAGCTGCTCGTAAAAATAATTATTTCCTTGGTACAAAATTCATCTTGTATCTATGAATTGATCCTTTGCAATCGTGCTTCCGACCATATTCCTCCTTGATGCCATTCCCCTGATAAGTTAAAATACTTATCCTCTGCAAATCATTTCCCCCGTCCAACCTCTACTCCGATTTACCTTCCAGTATTACCCTTAGTACTTGTTACTGGGAAGCTTAATACCCCATCACATCATTCCTAGCCTGATCGGCTATATTTTTATCGTGCCAACTTTTAACTGTGCTACCTGGTCCTTATTCCCGGAGCACAACTTTTCGACGATGGGCGAAGCTTACGTCGATCTTCCTCATCTTATCATTTCACCCTGAACAAGAAGCTTGATTTTGAGCTTGTGTCATATCCGTGGTTTCAATAACTTTTCGCTTCATCATTCCTTTTGCCGGATGCCGTCGTTGTTCTATTGCATCTTCATAGAGCTTCTCGACAAAACTTGTCATGATCACCATCAATATACTGCCTTGTTCTAAGATATCAATCGAATTCATGATGCGAAATACCATCCTTGCCCTCGATGATTTGTGTTATCATCGACACCATCCTTGACTTCCTACCAACACAGACTTGGTCATGTTTTGCTCTGACATTGAGTTCCCTGCTATTCTTATAATTGTTCCTTTGTAACTCTTGTTCTCTTCAGATCCAACCTTTTACTTGAAACCCCATACCAATGCTACCATGAAGCAAGACTGTGGTATTCCGAATATCAAAAAGAACATTGGAAGCGCAACGCTAAATGTTTCTTGATCTATTATCCAAACACTGTTGTATGGGTAATATCATGATTCTTCCCTCGCCCCTTTTATCTAAATGCTTTTGATCTTGCTGGCCTATCATGTATATCATGCTCCGCTTTTCCTTGGGAAGGATATACTTCCAATTCTTGAGTGTAAACACGTTTTCCTTTCCATTGGTTTGTTTACTCTGAAAATTTCGTTTCCCTCTCCATTGGTAGGTTTAACCTTTCTTGTGATCTATATGATATAAGCAGAAATAATTCTCTGCCTATGAAAACATCTCGATCTACAACTCTGTCAGTGTGACCCTGTTACTATTGTTGATGACAATCCGGTAACCCCCGATGGACGAGAACTTTGCCTTATTGGTCCGCCTCGTTCAGCGAGCAGGAAAATGGTTCTCTTCGTCCCTCGCCCTTGGTACCGACGTTGTTACCGACATAACAGACAGACTATCCTCTGACATACCTTGTTGTCGTGACCGGTAAGATGTCACCGTTCTCCCTAATCTCGATCGACCCTCATCACAGTTCCACAGGATCGGAACCTGACTCTCCGATACAACCTTGATTTCGAAGTATCCTTTGCTCTTGGCTTCGTGTGTTATCACGAGCCACCCCCCCGAGAGATGATCTATTCCCGATGCTCTGAACCCCTTCTCACACTCTGTTCAGGTATTGATCATTTGTCCATTCGCTTGAAATTTCTTATTGTACCTTCACACTTTGCTCTCGATGTTTTCCTAAGTTTCAACTCGAGAGATGCTTCTGCCACATTCCCTGAATTGTTCGCCAGATAATTAACCCTATAAGGGTCAGTTCTCCCGAAGTTACTCTTTACTTCCCCACTTAAATCTCGGGACGAGATTTTTTGTAGTGGAGGAGATTTGTAACATCCCCAGATGTTAACCCTGTCATCAAGCTAATTAATGTGCCATGTCATCATATTTCACTAAGTCAAAATGCCACTTGTCCCAAATCCAACTTCAAATTCATACTTGAAATGAAGTCAAATATTTATTTCTTCAAACTACAAAACTAAAATGTTCATAGTATTGCATATAATCGCAGAACAATTATAAATATAAAACCAATATTAGGTAAATTCCCAAGTTGACCCTAGTAACCAAAACAGTGGACCAACAACACCTTTTCTTTCCATTTAAATTCAAATCAAATTCAAATGAAATCATTTGGTCTCCAAACTTTTCATGGCAGTGCATAATATTGCATTGAATTTATGTGGTTAAGTCACATATTTTACAAAAGTTAAATGGAGTAAAAAGAAAATGCAACAGAAAAAAATAAAGAAAACAGACAAGGAATAAAAGAGAAAGGCCGAAGCATACTGTGCACTTAGGCCTGTGAGCTACAGCGACCGGCCCAGCCCATCTGGAGGTCATCTCCCTCCTCCCGCGCGCTATCACTCGCCCGCGCCGACACGCCCTCGCCCGTCGCGCTGTCACCCATCCCCTGGTTTCCCAGCGCCTAGAAGGTCGCCCCCGAGCCCCCTCGTCCTCCCCCGAACCCTAGCTGCCCCCACTCGCCCCCATTCGCCCTCTCTTTCTCATTCCCCATTCCACCCGAGACGCCGTCGCCGATCACTGCTCGATCCCGCGCCCTCCGCTGCCGCTTTGCCTCGACGCCGTGCTGGATCGAACCGCCATCGACCGCTACATCTTCTCCGACCCCGGGTCCGAGCTCTACGCCACCACACCGAGCTCGAAGTTGCCGCCTTCAACTTTCGGGCACCAGCGATCTCCGCCGTCTTCGGCAACCCCTGCTGCTCCAAAGCCGTCGAGGGCTTTTCTTGGCCGCTCGGTGAGCTCCTCCCCTCCCCCATTCCTATCCTCGCGCCGCGTAGCTCGCCGCCTCGCCGTGTTTTCTGCCGCCACTCGAGGTCGCCGCTGCCGTCGCTTCCGACCACCGTAGCCCGCGCCGTTGTGTTAGATCGACGCTGTGATGTTCCCGCGTTCGAATGAGCCCGAACGCGCGCTCTAAAACCCACCGCGGCTGCGATCCCGTGCGACGCCCGAGAGCTTCACCGCCGACGTGCTCATTGCCGTCTATTCCGGCCTCCCCAGCTCCGACCACCGCCACCATGAGATGCGCCATGCAGTGCTCGTTCGAGCAAGCCAAACCACGGCCGATTTGATGCACCGTAGACAAATCCCGAGCTCACCGGAGTTGTCGCCGTCGTAGGAGCTCGCCGGAGAACTCCGGTGACCGACGCTGAGCTGGCGCCCGACGTGGCGCAGTGGGTCCCACCGCTCAGCCACTGACCACGGGCCCCACTGGGCCCATTGAACCAGTCAACGCTGACTGGGCTGGCCCCGTGCCACTGACATGTGGGGCCCCCATGATTAATTAGGCTAATTTGAAATTAAGTTAAGTGGTTAATTAGTGTAGCCACTGACAAGTGGGACCCATAAGATAATCAAGTTAATTAACCACTATTAATTAGATCGGTCACTGACCAGTGGGGCCCACTGATCAGGTTTGACCTGGTCAGCCGTCATGTTGACTAATGATGTCATCATTTCATCATGCTGACATCACTGCTACTGTTCTGGATAATGTTGATTTAAATTAATTAAATAAATTCCAGAAAATGATTAAAACTTTAGAAAATCATAGAAAATAAACCGTAGCTCGGATGAAAATACTTTGTACATGAAAGTTGCTCAGAACGACGAGACGAATCTGACCGTGCCATTTGTTTCCGTGTCGGGACCCTCTACGGAGGTGAACCCGCAACTTTTAGCCTGTTTCTGATAGATGAATAGTGCATATACACCGGTTAATAATTCCAACTCAAATCCTAAAATAACTAAAATGATTTAGACATGTCTTTTAGGCAACCCTGCACTGCACGTTAGCATAGCATGCTCTGTGTTGCATATGTTTGCTGTGTATTCATTTGTTTCCTCCCCCTCTTCTCTCTCGGTAGACCCCGGTGCCGACACAGTTCCCGAGACCGACGCAGCTCAGGAGCCGACGACACCGTTGACGGCCTTGCCTTTGCCGCCGAGCAACCAGGCAAGCACCCCTCTTTTGAACATGCCTATATCTCCTATTATTTCTCCCTCCTGCTTGCATTAGAATTTGCTACTGCTTTGAGTTAACCTATTCTGATGCATAGCATGTTTATTGTAACCTGCTATTGTTACCTTACCTGCTTATCCTAAACTGCTTAGTATAGGCTGGATAGATACCCTAGTGACCCCAGTTGTCCCAGTTGCCCCGCTGGATCTTCGGAAGACTCGACGACCAGACCCCAGCGCCGCACATCACCCCCTTAGTTGTACGACACTACAGCGTTACTATCGAGTGCCGAGGGTGATACCTCGTATAGCACTTTTGATGTTAATTCTGTAGAGAAGCTATTTGGTCATGGTCATCGAGGGTGATTCCTCCTTCACCACACCCGATAACGACGCTGTCGTGCAACACCTCAAGTGTGAACCCATCGAGGGTGATTCCACCGAATTCACCTTGACGACTACGTCAGGTGGAATCCGTCGAGGGTGATTCCTCAGTTTTCCCCCTGGTGTTTGGACACACAGTTACTATGACTTTAACCATGAACCATGATAAAGTCGGGTTGGTCCTGAGGGGTACCCGCGCGAGCATGTGATGCGAGAGATGTGGAGACGGGTTGACCTGGAGGGTGCCCGCGAGATAATTACGAGGCGCGGCCGGGCATTCTTAGCCCTTGCAGCAAGTCCTCGAGACGGGGCGACGGGGTCACATCGATCATGAGTCTCTGCTCGTTATCGCGCGCTCCTAATTCACTAACGATTTGGATATTTGATCCGAGTGGGCCTCTGGCCCGATAGCACTAACCATCACGTGGGAAAAATTATGGGCACTCTGCATCATACGCATCAGCCGAAGTTTAATGGACGTCAGCGATTGAGCGGCGCGCACTGAGTTGGACCGCGTAAAGCAACCGCCTTGATAGTGTGGGTTGCCAGGTCTGCTCTCGGCCGTGAACGTAACGTGCAGGAGTTCCCGGGGCGATGGCCCAAAACCCCTGGGGGCATAGGTTTAGTCCGGCGTGCTGACCTCTCTGTTAAGCCTAGGTCGGGTTGCGGCGTATCGTTCGGCCGAGGCCGGGCATGACCCCGAAAAGTGTTTCCGGCCAGAGTTAATCGAGCGTGGTGGGTAAGTTGGTGCACCCCTGCAGGGAAGAACTAATCTATGCATAGCCGGATCCTCGGTAACGGATGCTCGGTGTTGTATCCCGATCGATACAACTAGAACTGGATACTTGAGATGAGAAATGGATAGTAGGGCTCTGGGATTTCTTTCTCGCAGGGAGTCGAGAAAGGATCTCTGGCCAAGGTTGATACTTAATACTGCTTCTACTTTGTACTGTACTAATCTACACTCTTCTAATGCTGCAAGATCGCTGAAGATGCTAGTCTCTGATAGGACTAGGCCTTCTCTCTATTCTGGTATTTCTGCAGCCCAGTCCACATATACAGCCTCTCTTTGATAATGTTGCATATGTAGTGTAGATCCTTGCTTGTTGAGTACTTCGGATGAGTACTCACGGTTGCTTTGCTTCCTCTTTTTCCCCATACCCGTTTGATGCAACCAGATGACGGAGCCCCGGAGCCAGCTGCCACCGCCGACGACTACTACTACCACCCCGAGGGTGGTTACTACTACGAGCTTGCTGACGACCAGGAGTAGGATCGGAGGGTCCCAGGCAGGAGGCCTGCGCCTTTTCGATCGTAGCTTTTGTTTTGCCCCGCCTTTCTAAATGCTTATCTATTTCTGTTTCACATATGTACTCAGATATCTGATGCTTCCGCTGATGCTTGTAAGCGAGCTTATGTATTCGAGCCCTCGAGGCCCCTGGCTTGTAATATAAAGCTTGTATTATTTTAAATTGTGTCTAGAGTTGTGTTGTGATATCTTCAAGTGAGTCCTTAGGCTTGATCGTGTGCATTTGCGTGTATGATTAGTGCACGATTAAGCCGGGGGCGTCACAAACTGTGCATTGAAATAGATCTAAAATGAGGTTGAAAAATTCTGCTAGCGTCGGTCTGATCTTCAAGTGACCTGGTTTCTGGATTAAATCTTTGGCTTTAGGTACACTCACCAAGTTCCTGCAATCAGATAGAAAAGAAACTTTGTTCCACTTCAATGCCTTGACAACTGTAGCTGCGAGAAGTAATCCAAGAGCTTTTGCCTGCAAGACAAAATGAACGTTTGTGGTTGTAGCTTGAATGAACATTGAATGTTCCGTTTGCTCGTTCCGAAGGAAAATTCCCAAGTGTTGCTTCATCGGCCGCCATCAGCGGGTTGCATGCTACATCAACATAGGCTAGAAAACTTGCATTTAGGATAGGCAAAATTGTACTTGGAGCTCTACTGGAGTTGCCATCAAGTTGTTTATTTCTTCGTCCTTTCCCCCATTAAACCTGCAATAAGCATAGCCTTTGTGGCATGGATGACTTGCATATTGCTCCATTTTTCTTATTAAAGAGAATATCATTTCTTGCTTTCCATATGTTCCATAGAATAGTGAAAATACTTTCTAACTTAAGATCTAGGTGTTGGGCATTTGGGATCATTTGAATGATATCAATAGGTAAGAAAAGTTGTTCAACATATCAGTTCTTAAGCCATATGTATACCAAACAGATCTTGAAAAAATTGGAAAGAAGAGATGTAAATAAAATTCCATTTGACCGCATCTACAACATTCTTCTTTAATATGTTTAGAATAACTGGAAGCTCTTAAGCCTGATGCCACAACTCTCCTAATTAATCTCCATGCAAATTTTTTAACTCTTGGAGCTATGTTTTTACATTTCCAAATCTGGTTGAGGATATGAGCTTCCTGATCCGAAGGAGAAGCTTTTCTCCCTGTAGAGCTCTCTTGGATTTCCTGCACAAGAGCTTTACACTTTTTGTTGTACAATCAACATTGGGCATGTGCGTCCAATACATACTATCCTCAAGGTTAGCATTGATAATAGGAATATTCAAAATGCTATTCTTAAGTAATCATCAAAATAAGCACTTATCTTCTCTTCATCCCAAACTTCAGAATTGGGCTTCCAAAGGCCCCTAATAATACTAGGAGAAGGACTTTCCACATTAGAGTTGAGGTGATCATGAATATTCTCCCAATCTTTACACCAAGGATTAGACCAGATACAAGAGTTACCACTGGCAATTTGAATTTGACTATTCTTAAGCATGAAAGGGAGAATCTAAATAATAGAAGCCCAAAAACCTGATTTAGGAGCATTATAGTTGGGTTTCCATATAGAGGAATTACGAAAATATTTGGCTTTGAGAATTTTTACGATCAAAGAATTAGGAGTCTTAATAATTCTCCAAGCCATCATAACCACCATAGACTTAATCATAATATCCAAATCCTTGAGTCCTAACCCACCCTTATTCATAGGAAAGACTGCCATTTCATTGTGTTCCCCTTCATTGACCCCTCATTTGTGCCTTTCCAATTTTAGTAGACGCTTTAGTAGCTGCCGCAGGCATCACCACCACTAAAGATGGGCGCACAAGCCCCTCAAATACATCTGAATCAGAAGGCATCGACCGAGAGTCCTCAACATAAGAGAGAAAGATCTGGTTCTCGGATAGAACAATGGCTTGACTAAGGTCTTTTGTGGTCATGTCCTAAAATGGTTAACATTAGGGCCACTGAACAAAGATAACTCATACTACACATGGACTGATCATTAAGCTCAACACTAGCACAACTAACAAACTAGTATTGACTAATCATGAAGTTCAACACACTACCACATCTACCATACTAGCGTACTACCATAGTACCATACTTCCATACTATAGATGGTCTGATAAACAAACTCAACATAGTACGACATCTACCATAGTAGCATTGAAACTGACATGGATACATCTATCACAATGGCATGAAAATCATCAATGCCGACAAGCAAAACCTACCATGGTACCAAAACGGCACCACTAACATCTGATCTGCCACATCCTTACACAACATCATGGAGCAATACTTGCATAACCTACCATACTACCTACGGATTTACTTCTACTACATGCTCACAGATCTAAGGTCCAACAAGTAGAGAGTGATCGGAGTTACATCGATAAAAAATGAGCAGGGAGGAGGCATGTGAACAACTTGGAGAAGAGAAGGAAGAAGGATCATCATCGTTGACCAAACAAGATGATTCTGCTTATCTGCTTGTTGGTGAATAAGCATCCCGAGACGAAGAGCTCGAAGGAGGAAAGATGGTGGCGAGAGCTCGGGCGGGAGCCGAAGGGGGCTAAATATGACGAGGGAATCGACGGGAGGTGACCCAATTCCTCCCATAGTTTTTTCGGGGATGCGTGCGAGATCGCGCCATCTCCCCGCATGCATGAGATCTAGGCTCATATTGAGAGCCCGTGGCTGAGTGAAAATGGCTGATTTGATCGTTCCCCATGGGCCTAGCTGAGCGGTGCTTTAAGTTTGCGTGCTATGCAAACCCAAGAGTGCTCACACACAACCAAACGAGCCTAAATTGCATGCCCAGGCCACAGTGGAGGGTATGCAAGCGACCAAACATGCCCTTAGCTCTAGGATCCCGCAACTGTATACTTCCAGGGACCAATATACTAGGAAAGGTGAATTGAGCACGTGGCAGTTCAAAATAGATTTGCATTACATGACCTTCACAGGAAGCCACCGTTTCGTTCGGTTCGCATGCATCACGCGACCTCGGGCAAGAGGCGGGCATCAGAAGAATTGGACACCGTCGGCCTGGCTCCAAGTTGTGCGCTTTAAACGTGAGAACTATATCTCACCTACTGCGAGATGGAGTACTGTCTCGCTATAGGCGATCGCTGGATGGGCCAGCCCAATATGGGTTCCTTGGGGACCAGGTTTAGGAAACTTCTATGACCAGTTCAGACCGGTTTTAAAAGCGTGTGTTAGTTTTTATCGTTTTTCTTTTGATTTTCGGTTTTCAGTGTTTCTTTACCGGGTTGTTTTGAATACATGTCTTATTTTTTCATTACACATTCTACAATTTCCGTATACATCTGGAATATTTGTTCTATACACGTTGACATTTTTAATACACATTTTGAATATATTTTCAAATACGTGTCAGACGATTTTCAAATACATGATGAACATTTTTTTGAATGGCACATTTTTTTATGAATTATACAAAAAATATACATTGCATAAACATTATTTAAAATGTCATGAACAATTTTTTGAAACACATGAATATTTTTAAGTGTACATTTTTTTAATGCTATCAATTTCTTTAAGAGTTTCAAGAACATTTTTTAACACTGGATGAATTTTTTTTAATATATGAATGAAATTTAAAAATATAGATAATATTTTCTAGTTTAGAAATATAAATGGAAGTAATAAAGAATACAATATAAAAAAATATGACAGTGTCCTCCCGTGCTGGGCTGGCCCATTACGGAGGCACCATAGGCGAGCGCTTCTTTCTTCTCGCTTGAAGCGAGAAAATAAGCTCCCCTATATCTCTCATAGTGTGAGACAGATTGATCTCTCGCTGATTGGGCTAGAAATTTTCGTAAACGTGTGAATTTTTTTGTAGATGTCACGAACATTTTTAGAATAGTATGAACATTTTCTGAAAATTAGCGAGCAAAGTTTTTACACTATATGATTTTTTTAAATGCATGACGAACGTTTTGAAAACTTAAGCAAAATATGTTTCATTTCAGAAATATTAAAAATTAATAAAATAAAAAAACATATTTAGGCATTTAAAAAATATATAAAGGGAAAGCAAAAGTAGAAAACAAAACCAAGAAAAAACATACTTCCTCCGTTCCTAAATATAAGCCTTTTTAAAGATTTCAGTACGGACTATGTACGGAGCAAAATGAGCGAATCTACACTCTAAAAATATGTCTATATACATATGTATGTATTCCGTATTGAAATTTTTAAAAAAGGCTTATATTTTGAAACGAAGGAAGAACTTACATACATACTGTAGAAGCTGTTGGCGTTAGCTGGGCCTGACCTATTAGGTCTTGTACAATACTAGGTGCTTAGCGAGGTGTTTAAAAATAATAAACCTATTTTTTCTGAAGCACTAGTGCCTATTTCTACAGAAAAAACGCCTAATTAAACATCTACATTCTACAAATAACCACCAGTGCATAAAAAAACACCGATTTATTTCTCTAAGCACCCCCTAAACACCTTGCACTGCACAAGGCCTTAGGCTCGCGCTACACGCGAGACGGGCGTCTGTCTCGCTTTATAGTCACGTGCACCGTTTAAACCCCTCCTCTCCTCCTGCGTGAGAGTGAAAGTCCACCAACATACTACGTTGACAGTTGACTGTTCCACTCGCACAGCTTTGACCAAATCACCAGAGTGAAACCGAAACACGTGGCCCCAGAGAAAGCCTCAGCCGCACTGTCCGAGTCCGACACCAACACATGCATCGCCGCACTTTTTGTACATCAACAACACCTCGAATTGCCTCAGGCATCAGCACGTATACATAAAGTACAGACCACATTTTCAAAAACAAAAAAAAAGTACAGACCACAAGTAGTAGAAGACCAGAAGGAAACTGCGGCCAAAAACAAAAAGACGTATGAACGGCAGCAACACTGATGGATTATATATCGTCTGAATTATATATCGACTCGTGCGCGAGTGCCAGATAAAAAGAATATCGTCTCTTTGCTAGCTAGGGGTGAAAAAGAAATAAAAAAAGAACGAAAGATTCTCCACGCACGGGCCATCCGTGCTCGCCCGGATTAATCCACGCTACTAGCCGTAGTACGTCGCGGTGGACCACGGCGTGTTCCTCGGTCCGGAGACACGCCAAGGGCCGTCTAGCCTGGCTAGCTAGATACCTGGAGGAGAGGAGGCTGGCGGTGCATGCATGCATGCATTGGCATTGCATGGCCATGGCGGACCCCGCGGCCGGCCGGTCGACACCATCCATGCTTCTTGATCGTTCGTTCCTGCTTCTTGCACCATCCTTTTCCTAGCAAAGCTAGGCTAGCCTATGCGTGCTAGCTAGTTGCTGGAGACCAGCCCCAGCCAGCGGTCTTATCCTCGCCAACCCCAACCGAACCTCCTCGCTCGCTTTCCCTGCTTCTAGATCTCCACCGCAGCTTTTGCTCCCCACGGACTCCAAGCGTGTGACTGTGAGCGTAGTGTGATACAGTAGCCGGTGCTGCGAGGTGATCGATTGATCGGCTGAGGGAGGGCGCAGGACGACAGGATGGCTGGTCAGCCACAGCGCCACGCGCGCCGACGGTTATGCAACACGGCACATGCATCGGGCGAGTGACAGCGTAACGGAATCGAGCTGCTGAACCGGAACCGGCCCGTTCGTTTCACCTGGCTTCTGCTGATGGCGATCGAAGTGATCTAACGATGGAGGCGTGATACTTCTACATGCATGCATGCATGCGCGCGCGGGAAATCTTTGCCCCGGCCGGCCCGCCCCGAGCGCGCGCGCGCTGTCTGTACGAGGTGTCGCTGTACCAATCAGTTGAGTTGAGCAGCTCACCCGGTTCACATCGTGTACTACGACATTATTTCTGCCAGTGCTTAACTTGTACTGATGCTAGGGAGTAGGAGTAGTACTAAACTAGTACTCCCTTCGTTCTAAAATATAGTGCTTTCTCTATTCCCGTGCTTCAATTTTGACCATAAATTTAACCAACAAGACCGACTGCGACGGGAGCAAAAGTTATACCAGTGAATTTGTATTCAAAAGAAATTTTCAATTATATAATTTTTTCTTCTGCCGCAGTCGGTCTTGTTGGTAAAATTTATGCTCAAAGTTGGACCTCGAAAAGCGTGGGCGCACTATATTTTGGAACGGAGGGAGTACTGATCTCAATGATGATCCGGGCCGACACACCTTCGTACCCCCTCCCAAATCCGAGTTCCAAGACCTGCAATCCTGCTACCTAAAGCTCTATCCTTCGTAGTGAAGCAACAAAAAGAGGGGGTACTCTATGCATGGGCACGACACGGATTAGGCCAAGCAGCATTTGCTGACCGCGACCCTACCCATATCCAGGAGCTAGAGTACGTACGTTATCGTATACGTACGCCCTAGCCCCTAGGTATACGTACCGAGCAAAGCAATCGAGTTCTACGTTTCGTCATGTATATTCTGATGATCATCATCGTCATCTTTTTAAATGTATATAGATGTGCCTGTGGGGAACAGGCAGCCCCTCTGGCATCTTGTCTCTTCCTCCTCTGCCCCCCTCGTTACTAAATAAATTCTCCGGGTCGAGACATGACACGGGGGGGTTGGTCGCCGGCTTGCATTGCTTTTGGGGCGCAGGCGGTGCCCCGGTGAGCAGGGGAGTTTTCCGGCCGGGCGCGGCGCGCTGCCCACTTGTTGATTTGATCCCACGACCACGAGGACGACGCCGGGCCGGGGCAACCCACCGGTGCGTGCATGCATGCCGCGACACCGCCTCGTGCCGTGTCCGCGCCTTGCTCCGGCCTTTTCACCTGATCCCAGCGACGTCTCTCCTTGTCTTCATACACGTCGTCCACCGAACACAAGGTGCAAAGATGAGACGAGATATAATATGATATGGTACCGATGACGATGGTACATGTGAGAATTCCTTTTCGATCCATGTCTGGAAACATCGTTCATTGCTCGGCATTGTCAGCGAAAACAAATGTACTTATGTGTATTATATATATGGGCAATATATTATATATTGTGTCCTAGCATCTATTTGCATTGTCGTGATGATGCACAAGATGGGTGGCTAGCTAGCTAGCTGCTCGATGAGTTAGTGGCTTCGGTCATTTCCTAATGGCCATGCAAATTAATTCCTAAATTAGACAACAAATTACTTAACCTATTGGTAATAGCTAGTACGAGAGGCATCAATTTATTAGCTACCTAGGGCGCCTAGGCACGAATGTTCTAAACCAAACATCATTACACGTCATAAAGTTGCAAGTGACGGCTTAAAAAATTAGCTTACCCCCGACATGAAGCCAAAAGTGTACAAAGTGTGCGTGCATATGCCTCTTCGCGATGCCATTTCGGCCGTGCAAGTTGGTGGAAAGTCCACTACTGATGCAGTGATGCCTAAAGCTGCAAACAATCTTGTTGTTAATTTCGTTGTGGGAGAGTGTTGTTTGCTCCCGGTTTGTTTTACTAGTAGCTGACGTCCATTATTTAACAAAAAATACTAGTAGCTGACAGGGACTAAAAAACAGAGGTGGCTCGATCACGAGATCGAGTGGTTGGGACAATGTGCTCCACGTACAGTGAAGGTCTATCTAGCTCGCTACTAATTGATTCTATTTTGTGCTACTACGTATAGTGAACCGAATGATTGGGTATGGGCGTAGGTATTTAGTTAGTTGGATTTTCCATGTTAAAATATGTAACCAACTTTTCGCTTTAGCTCAAGTTCTTCAGCAAACCGAGTACAATTCAACATGATATCCATTCTCAAAATCAAAATGATACCGGAGAGACGAGAGGGTATCAAATTCAACATTTGAGGATTACGCTACTAGTCAAAATAGTTGCGATCTGCATGATTATGTACATACAATTCAACATGATATATATTCTCGAGATCAACATGATATTGGAGAGTCTGATTTTCTTAAACACTTTTCTTAAAAACAATACTCCCTTCGATCCGAATTAATTGGTGCAACTCTATACAATGTTCAGGGAGTATCAAATTTTAATACTAGCCTTAAGAAAATCAGATTCGAGTGGCAGTATTAAAAATATATTAAACACTTTTCTCTGTCAGCTCATCACTTTGGACTAAATTGTTGCGTCAGGTGTATACTCTATATGTCATTGTGTACCGCTAATGGCGAGAAATAGATAATTTGCCCAAGTTGATCATCCGTTGATTCGCGGCAAATTTTTCAGGGCATACGTCGTACAGAGGTCGAAGGTGCAATGCACTTGTCCAAACCTTACTAATTGATTAACCTTTTATAATGGTGGCCTTTGGCCCAACAAAAAAGCAAAGCTGATGTGTAAGGGTTCTGTCAGTAGTGAACTAAGCACGAGGGCACCCACAAAACACAATTAAGTCATGTACTATGATAACACATGGATACAGATGCCCCACGAGAAAAAGTAGTTTGAGGCACCTATATTGATTTTTTCTCTCCAATGCAAGCCATCATTAGTGGGCCTCATCAAAGAAATATAAAACAAAGACTAGTACACATGCATCTCTACTCTCAAGTCTCAACTTCAACTTTTCAGTTTTTTTACATCAGACCACAATTTTTCTCTCCAAGCACCCGCCTCCTGCAGAGGATTCCGCTTTCCCATCCGAACCTATTTTTTTGACATCCGATCCTAGATGGCGTATGAGGCATCACCCTGGTATGCATTGGCCATGCCCTTAAGGACATCATTTTCTCTATACAACAACAATGTTACAGGGTCTTCACCTATCTCCTCTTTCTTTCTCTAGATTAGCTGACTGAGGAGTCTTCTTAATAAAGATTATTGGTTCACCAATGAGAATGTAATACAAACTCAGGGGTATTGTGTATTATTTTCCAAAAGAAAGCCATACCCCAAGACCACTTAATCAGTCAGTTAGCACAACTAAGGTTCCCGAAGAACCCAAAGGAAAAAAACCATACACAGGCTCAAGGTTGGCCCTGGGTGGGTCACTTCTCATGAAGAAAAACTGTGTGGCTCAAAATCACTTCAAGATAAATTTACATAAGGGGCCGAGACAAAGCCGAGATTTCAACTGGGCTCTCCATTTCAATGAGTGTCATCTCTCCAGTCTTGGCAAATTTTTTACTGAGGCCGAGGTGCTTGGTGCCATCTCTCTGCTCCCGAGCGACAAGGCAACGAGCCCCGACGGATTCACTAGTGCTTTATTCAAGTCCTGTTGGGAGATCATCAAGGTCGACAACATGAGTGCCATTAACTCCTTTTCGAGTCTCCACACCACTTTTTTTTTGAACTGGGCTTACCCCCTTTCCATTACAAGAACGGAAATAGAACTGTTCCAGAAACATTCAGGAGGAAAGGAAAGAGAGGTAGCGAGTCCAACGCACTACCAGCAAACCCACCGCACTCGCTCGCCATCGAAACGAGTATTATGAGTCTTCACACCACTTATCTTCACTAGTTGAACTCGGCAAATATTGTGTTGCTTCCTAAGAAGGACGGTGCATAGGATGTCTCGGACTTTCGCCCCATTAACCTCATTCATGCCTTAGCCAAAATTATTGCCAAGATCATGGCAATTCACCAGCAACCGTTCATGAATGAGTTGGTCCTCCGGTCTCAGAGCACATTCATCAAGACTAGAAGCATTCATAACAACTTCATGTATGTCCGTGGCTTCGCCCGACGCTTGCACCGAGCCAACACGCCATCCTTGCTGCTCAAGCTTGACGCTAAGAAGTCCTTTGACTCAATCCGATGGGACTATTTATTGGATTTGTTGCAACACCATGGCTTTCCGTCTAGATTCAGAAACCGGGTTGCGGCCCTTTGGGCCACCTCCTCCTCGCGCGTCTTGCTGAATGGTATTCCAAGTTCTCCCATTAAGCTAGACAGGGGCGTGCGGCAAGGGGATGTCCTATGCCCTTTGCTCTTTGTCACCGCCATCGATCTGTGCAACAACTGCTTGCCAAAGCCACACACCAAGGCCTTCTCCATCGGTTACGGGGTCGTGTCACCACAATGCATTGCTCTTTACACCAGTGAAGCATCTATCTTCGTCGCCCCCATCAAAGAGGATACTGAGAAATGGTCTGCTATTTTCGCAAATTGGGGGGGGGGGGGTTCGTCATGGGGCTGAATGCAAATCCTAAAAAAAGCAATATCACTCCCATCCATTGTCACGACATCGACTTGGATGATATCCTGCATGGTTTTCTGGCGACCCGTTTTGGTTCCCCCTTGCCCTATATGGGTCTTCCCGTCTCAACCACAATCTAAAAAGTCTAATTTTCAATATTTGGTGGACAAAGTGGCCAGCAAGCCCCCTTGGCAAGGTAGGAACATCAACACAGTGGGCCAATCGACCCTGCTCAAATTTGTCCTATCTTCCCTGGCCATTTATCATATCACTGCACTCGACGTGCCCCCGGGAGCCAAGGTTGGCATCACCGATCCAGAGGGATTTCCTATTGGCATGGATCGAGTACGTCTCAGGTGGCCAATGCAATGTGAATTGGAAAACTGTATGCTTCCGTACCAACCTTAAGGGGCTGACATGGTTGACCTCAACAAATCCTACATGCACTCAGGTTGTGTTGCCTCTGGTTTGCTTGGGTGGATCCTCAAAGAGCTTGGGTTGGCTTCGACATCCCATGATATGACAAAGACATGGATCTATTCTATGCTGCCATGAGATTACCATTGGAGATGGGATGTTGGCGAGCTTCTGATGGCCAAAAGACAAAGGACATTGCTCCAGGCATATTCGCCCTTTATAAGTGTAAAACAATCTATGGCGCCAATGCCTTGGCAAATAATGAGTGGATCTGTGATGACCCACAAGTATAGGTGATCAATCGTAGTCCTTTCGATAACATAAGGTGTCGAACCCAACAAGGAGCAGAAGGAAGCGATAGGAAATTTTCAGCAAGGATTTCACTGCAAGTGATGTAAGATAGTTTTGACAGATAATGTGATAGCAAGATAATTCATAACAAGGTAACAACTAACAAAAGTAGCAAGGTTTAGTGCTACTTGTGATAGGCGTTGGGATTTCCCCGAAGAGGAAGGGGTGATGTAGTATAGTAGCAGAAAGTATTTCCCTCAGTTAAGAACCAAGGTTTTTCGAACCAGTAGTAGATTCACGCAAACAAATACTTGCACCCAACGCAGGCGAGAGGGTTCTCAATCCCCTTGTACTCGTTAATTGATAGAATTAATTCGATAGTGGTAGATATATAAATTGCAAAACAAAATAAAAGTGAATAAATTGTAACAAGGTATTTCGGGTTTTAGTAATGTGATGTGAATGTCATAGCTTTCACTAGAGGCATCTCCCTCATGAGCATAGCAACGGTGGATTAATTACTGGTGGGCCATTGATATAAAGGCGCATAGTTATGATGTTATTCTTGGCATGATCAGTAAATAGGCATTATGTCCATGGCAATTAGACAGAAACGATTTGGCACCTACTACTATTACTCCACCCCTCGACCGCTATCCAGCATGCATCTTAAGGTATTAAGTTCATAACAAATAGAGTAATGCTTGGAGCATGATGACATAATCTAGACAAAATAAGACCAATCAATATGATCGAACTGTTGGGAACGTTGCATGAAAACAAAAAAAATTCCTACGCCCACGCAAGATCTATCAAGGAGATGCATAGCAATGAGAGGGGAGAGTGTGTCTACGTACCCTCATAGACCGTAAGTGGAAGCATTTCACAACGCGGTTGATGTAGTCGAACTTTCTTCACGATCCAACCAATCTAGTACCGAACGTACGACACCTCCGCGTTCAGCTCGGTGACGTCCGTGCCTTCTTGATCCAGCAAGACGGCGAGGTAGTGGATGAGTTCTGATAGCATGACGGCGTGATGACGGAGATGGTGAAGTGATCTCCGCAAGGCTTCACCTAAGCACTACGAAAATAAGACCGGGGGTGTAAACGGTGAAGGGGGGGGGGGGGGGGGGGGGGGGGGGGGGGGGGGGGGGGGGGGGGCGCCGCGCACGGCTAGGCAATTGTCTGTTGTGTGCTAGGCGCCCCCTCCCACATATATATAGGTGGCAGGGAGGGAGAAGCAGCCAAAGGAGGCGCCCAAGTAGGAGGAATCCTACTTGGGGTCCCTCCCAAGCCGCGCTCCCCCTGCCATATATAAACAAGGGGGAAGGAAAGAGGGGGGGGGGAGGGAAGGAAGGGGGAGTCCTACTCCACACTTTCCTTTCCCTCCCCTCTTTCCTTCTCCTCCTCATAGGGCCGGCCTCTATAGGGGCACACCAGCCCCTTGTGGGCTGGTGTGTTCCCTCACTTGGCCCATAAGGCCCATATCTTTGCCGGGGGTTCCCGAAACTTCTTTTCGGTGACTCGATAAGTACCCGGTACCCCCCGAAACACTTCCGGTGTCCGAATACCATCGTCCTATATATCAATCTTTACCTCTTGACCATTTAGAGACTCCTCGTCATGTCCGTGATCTCATCTGGGACCCCAAACAACATTCGGTCACCAAATCATATAACTCATATAACACTATATCGTCAACGAACGTTAAGCGTGTGGACCCTACGGGTTCGAGAACTATGTAGACATGACTAAGACACCTCTCCGGTCAATAACCAATAGCGGAACCTAGATGACCATATTGGATCCTACATATTCTACGCAGATCTTTATCGGTCGAACCGTTATGACAACATACGTAATTCCTTTTTTCCATCGGTATGTTACTTGCCCGAGATTCGATCGTCAGTATCTTCATACCTAGTTCAATCTCGTTACCGACCAAGTCTCTTTACTCGTTCCATAATACATCACCTCGTGACTAACTCCTTAGTCTTTTGCTTGCAAGCTTATGATCTGTATTACCGAGAGGGCCCAGAGATACCTCTCTGATACTCGAAGTGACAAATCCTAATCTCGATCTATGCCAACTCAACAAACACCTTCGGAGATACCTGTAGATCATCTTTATGCTCACCCAGTTACGTTGTGATGTTTGATAGCACACAAGGTATTCCTCCGGTATCCGGGAGTTGCATAATCTCATAGTCGAAGGAATATGTATTTGACATGAAGAAAGCAATAGCAATAAACTGAATGACCATTATGCTAAGCTAACGGGTGGGTCTTGTCCATCATATCATTCTCCTAATGATGTGATCCCGTTATCAAATGACAACACATGTCTATGGTTAGGAAACCTTAACCATCTTTGATCAACGAGCTAGTCTAGTAGAGGCATACTAGGGACACGGTATTTGTTTATGTATTCACACATGTATTTAAGTTTCCGATCAATACAATTCTAGCATGAATAATAAACCTTTATCATGAATAAGGAAATATAAAATAACAACTTTATTATTGCCTCTAGGGTATATTTCCTTCAGTCTCCCACTTGCACTAGAGTCAATAATCTAGTTCACATCACCATGTGATTTAACACCCATAGTTCACATCGCCATGTGACCAACACCCAAAGAGTTTACTAGAGTCAATAATCTAGTTCACATCGCCATGTGATTAACACCCAAAGAGTACTAAGGTGTGATCATGTTTTGCTTGCGAGAGAAGTTTAGTCAACGGGTCTGTCACATTCAGACCCGCATGTATTTTGCAAATTTTTATGTCTACAAAGCTCTGCATGGAGCTACTCTAGCTAATTGCTCCCACTTTCAATATGTATCCAAAATGAGATTCAGAGTCATCCGAATCAGTGTCAAAGCTTGCATCAACATAACCCTTTACGACGAACTCTTTATCACCTCCATAACCGAGAAATATCTCCTTAGTCCTCTTAGGTAACTAAGGATAATCTTGACCGCTGTCTAGTGATCTACTCCTGGATCACTATTGTACCCCCTTGCCAAACTCATGGCAAGGTACACAACAGGTTTGGTACACATCATGGCATACTTTATAGAACCTCTGGCTGAGGCATAGGGAATGACTTTCATTCTCTCTCTATCTTCTGCCATGGTCGGGTTTTGAGTTTTACTCAACTTCACACCTTGCAACATAGGCAAGAACCCTTTCTTTGAATGACCCATTTTGAACTTCTTCAAAACATTGCCAAGGTATGTGCTTTGTGAAAGTCCTATTAAGCGTCTCGATCTATCCCTATAGATCTTGATGCCCAATACGTAAGTAGCTTCACCGATGTCTTTCATTAAAAAAATATTCAAGTATCCTTTTATGCTATCCAGAAATTCTATATCATTTCCAATCAACAATATGTCATCCACATATAATATCAGAAATGCTACAGAGCTCCCACTCACTTTCTTGTAAATACAAGCTTCACCGTAAGTCTGTATAAAACCATATACTTTGATCACCTCATCAAAGCGTATATTCCAACTCCGAGATGCTTGCACCAGTCCATAGATGGATCACTGGAGCTTGCACACTTTGTTAGCACCTTTAGGATCGACAAAACCTTCTGGTTGCATCATATACAACTCTTCTTTCAGAAATCCATTAAGGAACGCAGTTTTGACGTCCATTTGCCAGATTTCATAATCATAAAATGCGGCAATTGCTAACATGATTCAGACGGACTTAAGCATCGCTACGGGTGAGAAAGTCTCATCGTAGTCAACCCCTTGAACTTGTCAAAAACCTTTTGCGACAAGTCGAGCTTTGTAGATAGTAACATTACCATCAGCGTCCGTCTTCCTCTTGAAGATCCATTTATTTTCAATGGCCTGCCGATCATCGGGCAAGTCCACCAAAGTCCACACTTTGTTCTCATACATGGATCCTATCTCAGATTTCATGGCCTCAAGTCATCTGTCAGAATCTGGGCTCATCCTAGCTTCTTCATAGTTCGTAGGTTCTCCTTGGTCTAGTAACATGACTTCTAGGACAGGATTACCGTACCACTCTGGTGCGGATCGTGCTCTGGTTGACCTACGAGGTTCTGTAGTAACTTGATCCAAAGTTTCATGATCATCATCATTAGCTTCCTCTCTAGTTGGTGTAGGCATCACAGGAATGGTTTTCTCTGATGTGCTACTTTCCAATTCGAGAGAAGGTACAATTACCTCATCAAGTTCTACTTTCCTCCCACTCACTTCTTTCGAAAGAAACTCTTTCTCTAGAAAGGATCCAAACTTAGCAAAAAAGGTCTTGCCTTCGGATTTGTGGTAGAAGGTGTACCCAATAGTTTCCTTTGGGTATCCTATGAAGACGCACTTTTCTGATTTAGGTTCAAGCTTATCAGGCTGAAGCCTTTTGACATAAGCGTCGCATCCCCAAACTTTAAGAAACGACAGCTTAGGTTTCTTGCCAAACCATAGTTCATACGGTGTCGTCTCAACGGATTTAGACGGTGCCCTATTTAACATGAATGCAGCTGTCTCTAATGCATAACCCCAAAATGATAGTGGTAAATCGGTAAGAGACATCATAGAACGCACCATATCTAATAAAGTACGGTTATGACGTTCGGACACACCATTACGCTGTGGTGTTCCAGGTGGCATGAGTTGTGAAACAATTCCACATTGTTTTAAATGAAGGCCAAACTCGTAACTCAAATATTCGCCTCCGCGATCAGATCGTAGAAACTTTATTTTCTTGTTACGATGATTCTACACTTCATTCTGAAATTCTTTGAACTTTTCAAATGTTTCAGACTTGTGTTTCATTAAGTAGATATACTCATACCTACTCAAATCATTTGTGAAGGTCAGAAAATAATGATACCCGCCGCGTGCTTCAACACTCATCGGACCGCATATATCGGTATGTATTATTTCCAATAAGTCATTATCTCGCCCCATTGTTCCGGAGAACGAAGTTTTAGTCATCTTGCCCATGAGGCATAGTTCACAAGTATCAAATGATTCATAATCAGGTGATTCCAAAAGTCCATCTGCATGGAGTTTCTTCATGCGCTTTACACCAATATGACCTAAACGGCAGTGCCACAAATATGTTGCACTATCATTATCAACTTTGCATATTTTGGCACTTATATTATGAATATGTGTATCACTACGATCGAGATTCAATAAACCATTCAAATTGGGTGTATGACCATAGAAGGTTTTATTCATGTAAACAGAACAACAATTATTCTCTGACTTAAATGAATAACCGTATTGCAATAAATATGATCTAATCATATTCATGCTCAACGCAAACACCAAATAACATTTATTTAGGTTCAACACTAATCCTGAAGGTAGAGGGCGTGTGCGATGGTGATCGTATCAACCTTGGAATCACTTCCAACACACATCGTCACCTCGCCCTTAACTAGTCTCTGTTTATTCTGCAACTCCTGTTTCGAGTTACTAATCTTAGCAACTGAACCGGTATCAAATACCCAGGGGCTACTACGAACACTAGTAAAGTACACATCAATAACATGTATATCAAATATACCTTTGTTCACTTTGCCATCCTTCTTATCCGCCAAGTATTTGGGGCAATTCTGTTTCCAGTGACCATATCCCTTGCAGTAGAAGCACTCAGTTTCAGGCTTGGGTCTAGCTTTGGGCTTCTTCATGGGAGCGGCAACTTGTTTGCTGTTCTTCTTGAAGTTCCCTTTCTGTCCATTGCCTTTTTCTTGAAACTAGTGGCTTTGTTAACCATCAACACTTGATGCTCTTTCTTGATTTCTACCTTCATCGATTTCAGCATCGTGAAGAGCTCGGGAATTGTTTTGTTCATCCCTTGCATATTATAGTTCATCACGAAGTTCTAGTAACTTGGTGATAGTGACTAGAGAACTCTTGTCAATCACTATCTTATCTGGAAGATTAATTCTCACTTGATTCAAGCGATTGTAGTACCCAGACATTCTGAGCACATGCTCACTGGCTGAGCTATTCTCCTCCATCTTGTAGGCAAAGTACTTGTCAGAGGTCTCATACCTCTCAACACGGGATGAGCCTGAAATACTAATTTCAGCTCTTGGAACATCTCATATGTTCCTTGGCGTTCAGAACGTCTTTGCAGCCTAGACTCTAAGCCGTAAAGCAAGGGGCACTAAACTATCAAGTAGTCATCATACCGAGCTTGCCAAATGTTCATAACGTCTGCATCTGCTCCTGCAATAGGTCTGTCACCTAGTGGTGCATTAAGGACATAATTCTTCTGTGCAGCAATGAGGATAATCCTCAGATCACGGACCCATTCCGCATCATTGCTACTATCATCTTTCAACTTAGTTTTCTCTAGGAACGCATTAAAATTCAGGGGAATGGTAGCACGGGCCATTGATCTACAACATAGATATGCAAATACTATCAAGACTAAGTTCATGATAAATTAAGTTCAATTAATCAAATTACTAATGAACTCCCACTTAAATAAACATCCCTCAAGTTATCTAAGTGATACATGATCCAAATCAACTAACTCATGTTCGATCATCACGTGAGATGGGGTAGTCATCAATGGTGAACATCTCTATGTTGATCATATCTACTATATGACTCATGTTCGACCTTTCGGTCTCCAGTGTTCCGAGACCATGTCTGTACATGCTAGGCTCGTCAAGTTTAACCCAAGTATTCTGCATGTGCAAAACTGTTTTACACCCGTTGTATGTGAACGTAGAGTCTATCACACCCGATCATCACGTGGTGTCTCGAAACGATGAACTTTCGCAACGGTGCATACTCGGGGAGAACACTTATATCTTGAAATTTAGTGAAGGGATCATCTTATAATGCTACCGTCGTTCTAAGCAAAATAAGATGCATAAAAGATAAACATCACATGCAATCAAAATATGTGACATGATATGGCCATCATCATCTCATGCTTTTGATCTCCATCTCCAAAGCATCGTCATGATCTCCATCGTCACCGGATCGACACCTTGATCAACATCTTTGCGTCATGGTCGTCTCGCCAACTATTGCTTCTACAACTATTGCTAACGCATAGCGATAAAGTAAAGCAATTACATGGCGTTTGCATTTCATACAATAAAGAGACAACCATAAGGCTCCTGCTGGTTGCTGATAACTTACAAAACATGATCATCTCATACAATAACGTATATCACATCATGTCTTGACCATATCACATCACAACATACCCTACAAAAACAAGTTAGACGTCCTCTGCTTTGTTGTTGTAAGTTTTACGTGGCTGCTACAGGTTTCTAGAAAGAACCGTTCTTACCTACGGCAAAAACCACAATGGTGAATTATCAAGTTTGCTGTTTTAACCTTCTTCAAGGACCGGCCGCAGTCAAATTTGATTCAACTAAAGTAGGAGAAACAGACACCCGCCAGCCACCTTTATGCAAAACTAGTTGCATGTCAGTCGGTGGAACCGGTCTCATGTACGTGGAAATGTAAGGTTGGTCCGGGCCGCTTCATCCCACAATGCCGCCGAATCAAAAGAAGACATTGGTGGTAAGCAGTATGAACATCACCGCCCACAACTTCTTTGTGTTCTACTCGTGCATATCATCTATGCATAGTCCTGGCTCATGATGCCATTGTTGGGAACGTTGCATGAAAACAAAAAAATTTCTTCCGCCCATGCAAGATCTATCAAGGAGATGCATAGCAACGAGAGGGGAGAGTATGTCTACGTACCCTCGTAGACCGTAAGTGGAAGTGTTTCACAACGCGGTTGATGTAGTCGAACTTTCTTCGCGATCCAACCGATCTAGTACCGAACGTACGGCATCTCCGCGTTCAGCACACGTTCAGCTTGGTGACGTCCGTGCCTTCTTGATCCAGCAAGATGGTGAGGTAGTGTATGAGTTCCGACAGCACGACGGCGTGATGACGGTGATGGTGAAGTGATCTCCACAGGGCTTCGCCTAAGCACTACGAAAATATGACCGGGGGTGTAAACGGTGGAGGGGGGGCGCCGCACACGGCTAGGCAATTGTCTGTTGTGTGCTAGGCGCCCCACTCCCACATATATATAGGTGGGAGGGAGGGAGGAGCAGCCAAAGGAGGCGCCCAAGTAGGAGGAATCCTACTTGGGGTCCCTCCCAAGCCGCGCTCCCTGCCATATATAAACAAGGGGGAAGGAAAGAGGGGGAGAGGGAAGGAAGGGGGAGTCCTACTCCACACTTTAATTTCCCTCCCCTCTTTCCTTCTCCACCTCATAGGGCCGGCCTCTATAGGTGTGCACCAGCCCCTAGTGGGCTGGTGTGTTCCCTCACTTGGCCCATAAGGCCCATATCTTTGCCGGGGGTGCCCGAAACTTCTTTCCGGTGACCCGATAAGCACCCGGTACCCTCCGAAACACTTCCGGTGTCCGAATACCATCGTCCTATATATCAATCTTTACCTCTCGACCATTTCGAGACTCCTTGTCATGTCAGTGATCTCATCCAGGACTCCAAAACAACATTCGGTCACCAAATCATATAACTCATATAACACTATATCGTCAACGAACGTTAAGCGTGCGGACTCTACGGGTTCGAGAACTATGTAGACATGACCGAGACACCTCTCCGGTCCAGAACCAATAGTAGAACCTGGATGCCCATATTGGCTCCTACATATTCTATGAAGATCTTTATCGGTCGAACGGTTATGACAACATACGTAATTCCCTTTGTCCATCGGTATGTTACTTGCCCGAGATTCGATCGTCGGTATCTTCATACCTAGTTCAATCTCGTTACCCGCAAGTCTCTTTACTTGTTCCATAATACATCACATCATGACTAACTCCTTAGTCTTTTTCTTGCAAGCTTATGATGTGTATTACCGAGAGGGCCCAGAGATACCTCTCCAATACTCGGAGTGACAAATCCTAATCTCGATCTATGCCAACTCAACAAACACCTTCGGAGATACCTGTAGATCATCTTTATGATCACCCAGTTATGTTGTGATGTTTGATAGCACACAAGGTATTCCTCCGGTATCCGGGAGTTGCATAATCTCATAGTCGAAGGAATATGTATTTGACATGAAGAAAGCAATAGCAATAAACTGAATGATCATTATGCTAAGCCAACGGGTGGGTCTTGTCCATCACATCATTCTCCTAATGATGTGATCCCGTTATCAAATGACAACACATGTCTATTGTTAGGAAACCTTAACCATCTTTGATCAACGAGCTAGTCTAGTAGAGGCATACTAGGGACACAGTATTTGTTTATGTATTCACACATGTATTTAAGTTTCCGATCAATACAATTCTTGCATGAATAATAAACCTTTATCATGAATAAGGAAATATAAAGTAACAACTTTATTATTGCCACTAGGGCATATTTCCTTCATGAACCCCATCATTTTACCCTCAGTAGCAACAGTACAAATACGTGCCTCGCTAACCCTTCTGTCATGAGGTGAGGACACCTCAAGATTGAACCTACTACTATGCACCACTTCCACTGAAGATAAATCAATCTAGTTAGCCAAACTAAACAGATAGATCGGAAAGCATTATATAGCTATAACAATCACACATAATAAAGTTCAAAAAATACTCTATTACTTTCAATGAATAATCTGATCATAAACCCACAATTCATTGGATCCCAACAAATGCCCCACAAAAGAGTTACATAGAATCGATCTCCGAAGAGAACATTGTATTGAAGATCAAAGATAGACAGAGAGGCAACGAGGTTGATGTAGAGGCCCTCCGTGATCGATTTACCATTGTATTGGGTGATCGAGGTTGACGTAGGTCTAGTGGGGAACTACTCACACATCATCCGACAGGCAGCGAGGTTGATGTAGAGGCCCTCCGTGATCGATTCCCCCTCTGGCAGAGTACCGGCGGAGGCCTCCAGATGAGGACGTGGAAGAACAGAGGTGTGCGGCAACAGAATAATTGTTTCGGGTCTCGCTCTTGTGGTTTCTGGATTTTAGGGAAATTATAGGCTTGGAATTAGGTCAATCAAAGTTACAAGGGGGCCACAAGCTCAGGTGGTGCGCCCCCCTAGGGGCGCGCCATGTGAGCTTGTGGCTCGCTCGTGCATCATCTAGTCTCCCCCCAAAGCTTCTAGAGTCTCTCTTGATCCAGAAAAAAAACACCGTAAAGTTCTTGTCATTAGCGGTAACACCTTTTGCTTGGAGTGTCTTGTACCATAGTTTTATCTTGTTTGCTTGTTAGCTTGCCACAATCATTGTTTGCTGGACACACCTTTTGAGATAGACACACATTCATCATGATTTGTTAGAATACTCTATGTGCTTCACTTATATCTTTCGAGCTATGCAGTTGCTCTTGTGCTTCACTTATATCTTTAGAGCACGGCGGTGCTTATATATTTTATAGAAATGATTGCACTCTCATTCTTCACTTAAATATTTTTGAGAGACTTAAATAGGAAGTGGTAATATGCATGGATTATAAGATTAGTCTGAAAATGATAGGTATATAAGAATGATAGAATAAAAACTTTCATGTAGATCACTAAATATGAGGCGTATGGTTTAATTATATTGATGTCGTAATATGGAAGGGTATTGGTTCATGATGTTTGATTAGTAGAAATATCGATATTAATGCTTGTTATGAACTACTCATTTAAGTGTCCTACATGGCATGGTGGGGAGGTTTGAGCATTTTTATGTCTGATTGAAATCCTTTGTGTTGTTTGAACCGGGGCACGCGATGGTTAACTCCTACCAACCTCCTCCCTAGGGGCATGCGAGTAGTACTTTGCTTCGAGGACTAGTAAAACTTTCACAATAAGTATATGAGTTCTTTATGACTAATGTGAGTTCATGGACTATACGCACTCCCACCTTTCCGCATATTGCTAGCCTCTTCGGTAATGTGCATTGCCCTTTCTCACCTCGAGAGTCGGTGCAAACTTCGCTGGTGCATCCAAACCCCGTGATATGATACACTCTATCACACATAAGCCTCCTTATATCTTCCTCAAAACAGCCCACATACCTACCTATTATGGCATTTGCATACCCATTCCTATATATATTGCCATGTAACTTCTGATTTTCTTTTAAATAAAATGTTGTGGGGTGTAAGCCCTGCAGTTTCCATGGTAAAAAAAAACTTGCACCGTTGCATCTTATGACATATATGTTCATCATCATATTGCTTTGCATGATCATATAGAGATGACATGATATTTGTGGCAAAGCCACCGTTCATCATTGTAGTACATGTTATGCTAGATCATTGCACATCCTGGTACACTGGCAAAGGCATTCATATAGAGTCATATTATTTTCAGTTTATTGAGTCGTAAGTAAATAAAAGTGTGATGATCATCATTATTAAAGCATTGTCCCAGTGAGGTAAAGGATGATGGACACTAATGAGTCCTCCAAAGAATAATGATGAGGTTCCGAACTTAATAAAAAAAGAGAGGCCAAAAAGAGCCCAAAAATGAGAGAAAAAGAGAGAAGGGGCAATGCTACTATTCTTTTACTACATTTGTGATTCAAAGTAGCACCGAGAGTCTCATGAGTTGTCACTTTCATATACTAGTGGGAATTTTTCATTATAGAACTTGGCTTGTATATTCTGATGATGGCTTCCTCAAATGACCGAGGTCTTCATGAGCAAGCAAGTTGGATGCACACCCACTTAGTTTCAGTATTGAGCTTTCATACACTTATAGATCTAGTGCATCCGTTGCATGGCAACCTCTACTCCTCGCATTGATATCAATTGATAGGCCTCTCCATTACCTATTGATCTGCTGTGTTGATGCGAGAATTTCTTCCTTTTTGACTTCCCGTATTAACCTCTACCACCGCATTCTATTCCACCCGTAGTGATATGTCCATGGCTCATGCTCATGTATTGAGTGGAGTTGAAAATCCTGAAGCGCGTTAAAAAGTATGATCCAATTGCTTGGTTTGACACCATGGTGCTCATGGTTTCTATTTATGTGGTGAAGGCAGAGTCATGCCATGCTTACATAATTCAATGAGCTGGGATAACATTCATTAAGCATCGTATATTTTGACAAAGTAATGATTATGTTCTTGTATTCATGGATATTATTATGTTGATATCAATTACTTCATCATTTCTCAATATTTGTACCGTAAAGAGATTACATGATAGACATTCTACATAACATTCAACATAAAAAATTCTGTTTTTATCATTTACCTACTCGAGGATGAGCAGGAATTAAGCTTGGGGATGTTGATACGTCTCCAACATATCTATAATTTTTGATTGTTTCATGCTATTATATTATCAATGTTCGATACTTTATATGCAATTTTATATCATTTTGGGGACTAACCTATTAACTCAGTGCAGTTGCTTTTTTCTACTTGTTTTTGGTTTTACAGAAAATATGTACCAAACGGAGTCCAAATGCTACGAAACTTTTTAATGATTTTTTGGACATAAGAGACCCTAGAAGCTTTGGGGGAGGACTAGAAGACCTGCAAGGAGACGGCAAGGCAATAGGGCACACCCTGGTGGGGGGGGGGTAGGCATGCCCTGATGCCTTGTGGGCCCCTCGTGGCTCCGTCTAACCTAATTCCAGTGCTATAAATCCCCAAATATTCAAAAAAAAACAAGAGAGCCCCCTGAAACAATTTTTTCGCTGTCGTAAGCTTCTCTTCTTCCGCGACCCCATCTGAAGGCCTTTTCCGGTACTCTGTCAGAGGGGGAATCGATCACGGAGGGCTTCTACATCAACCTTGCTGCACCTCTGATGATGTGTGAGTAGTTCACCACAGACCTATGGGTCCATAGTAATTAGCTAGATGGCACTTTCTCACTTTGATCTTCAATACAATGTTCTCCTCGAAGTTCTATTCGATGTAATCTTCTTTTGCGGTGTGTTTGTTGGGATCCGATGAATTGTGGGTTTATGATCAAATTATTCATTGAAAGTAATTGAGTCCTTTCTGAACTTTATTATGCATGATTATTATAGCTTTGTATTTCTCTCCAATCTATCCATTTGGTTTGGCCAACTAGAATGATTTATCTTCAGTGGGAGAGGTGCTTTGTAGCAAGTTCAATCTTGCGGTGTCCTGACCTCGTGACAGAAGGGGTAGCGAGGCACGTATTTGTATTGTTGCTACTAAGGGTAAAATAGTGGGGTTTAATCATATTGCTTGGTTTTATTCTGTCTACATTATGCCATCTTGCTTAAAGCGTTACTCTATTTTTCATGAACTTAATTAGTACCATACATGCAAGTAGGAGTGGGTCGATTGGTGGCATAATAGTAGTAGATGCAGAATCGTTTTGGTCTACTTGTCACGGATGTAATGCCTATATACATGATCATTGCCATGAATAATGTCATAACTATGTGCTTTTCTATCAATTGCCTAACAGTAATTTGTCTACCCACCGTATGCTATTATTATGAGAGAGATGCCTCTAGTGAAAACTATGGCCCCGGGGTCTATTTTAATCATATTACAAAAATCAAAAATACATCGCTACAATTTTATTTCTTTTATTTTACCTTGTAATTTATACACCGACAACTATCATATTTAATCCTTGCAATTAACGAGTACAAGGGGATTTCCAACCCTATTCCCCGTGTTGGGTGCAATTATTTGCTCTTGTGTGTGCAGGTACTACTAGGCATTTGCATGAGTCTCCTATTAGTTCGATAACCTTGGTTCTCTACCATGGGAAATACTATCCGCTACTAATTGCTTCACCCTTCCTCTTCGGGGAAAATCCCAAAGCAGCTCACAAGAAGCATGCCACGACAACATTTTTGAAATGATCACCATGACAACATTTTCTGAAATTGCCACCACGACAATGTTTTTTCTAGTGCCACAGCGACGTTTGAACTGAAGATTCAAGAAGACCATGAAGACTTCCTGGCGCCCAGGGCTATACCATATCATGCTATTATGAATTACCTGAGATGTTTATCTCTTTGTGGTCTGCACCCTTTGATTGCGCAGTAGTCAATTATTAGAGTGATGTCTCACTAAAAATATCAAGTTAAAAGGTGTTCTTCCCAGTGTTGCAACCACTTATAAAATGTGGCTTTCTGGAGTGCGCATGTCCACATGAGTACAAACGGACCGTGAAGTGTAAGGCGAGCGAGGTTAGACCGAGCAAGCAGATAGAACTCAGTTTTCTTGAAGTTCTGGCAGAATTCTTCTGAGCTCGGAGCATGATGGTGTCCTGGATTAGGGGGTACTTCATACGTCTCCAACGGATCTATAATTTATGAAGTATTCATGTCAAGTTTACAAAAAATTTATATGGTTTTGGTATGATTTGAGTAGAACTAACTCGGACTGACGCTGTTTTCAGCAGAACTACCGTGGTGTCGTTTTTTGTGCAGAAATAAAAGTTCTCAGAATGGGCTGAAAATTTACGGTGATTTTTTATGGACCAAAAGAGACCCCCGAAGCACCGGAGCTGGGCCAGGAAGTGACCGAGGAGGCCACAAGCCTTCTAGCCGCGCCCTACCCCCAAGGCGCTAGCTCCAGGCTTGTGGGCCCCTCGGGCACCCCCTTGACGTGAGACCGACGCCAAAAATTCTTATAAATACCCAAACCTCCGAAAAGAACCCTAGATTGGAAGTTCCGCCACCGCAAGCCTCTGTAGCCACGAAAAACCAATCGGGAGCCCGTTCCGGCACCCTGCCGGAGGGGGAAACCATCACCGGAGGCCATCTACATCATCTCGGTGGTCTCCATGATGAGGAGGGCGTAGTTCACTCTCGGGGTTGAGGGTATGTACTAGTAGCTATGTGTTTGATCTCTCTCTCTCTCTCTCTCTCTCTCTCTCGTGTTCTTGATTTGGCACGATCTTGATGTACCGCGAGCTTTGTTACTATAGTTGGATCATATGGTGTTTCTCCCCCTCTACCTTCTTGTGATGAATTGAGTCTTGATCTTTGAGGATTATTTATGTTGGATTGAGTATTGGATTTGAGAACACTTGATGTATGTATTGCGATGGGATATCTGTGGTGACAATGGGATGTTCTATTGATACACTTGATGTATGTTTTGGCACTCAACTCGCGGATTCCCGAGGTGACATTGGGGTAATATATGCATAGGGGTTGATGCATGTTTGCATCCTACGTTCTCCGATAGAAACTTTGGAGTGACTCTTTGTTACATGTTGAGTGATTGTTATATGACCAATTATGTTTTCATTGTTGATAGAATTTGCACTAGTGAAAGTATGAACCCTAGGCCTTGTTTTCAAGCATTGCAATACCGTTTTTGCTCACTTTTGTTACTAGTTACCTTGCTATTTTTATATTTTCAGATTACAAAAACCTATATCTACTATCCATATTACACTTGTATCACCATCTCTTCGCCGAACTAGTGCACCTATACAATTTACCATTGTATTGGGTGTGTTGGGGACACAAGAGACTCTTTGTTATTCGGTTGCAGGGTTGTTTGAGAGAGACCATCTTCATCCTACGCCTCCCACGGATTGATAAACCTTAGGTCATCCACTTGAGGGAAAATTGCTACTGTCCTACAAAACTCTGCGCTTGGAGACCCAACTAGAGTCTACAAGAAGAAGGTTGCGTAGTAGACATCAAGCTCTTTTCTGGCGCCTTTGCCGGGGAGGTGAGTGCTTGAAGGTATATCTTTAGATCTTGCAATTGAATATTTTAGTTTCTTGTTTTATCACTTGTTTAGTCTATAAAAGAAAACTACAAAAAAATGGAATTGAGGTTGCCTCATATTATTCTTATTTATAATGTCTTTCTTGAAAATGATGGATTGGAAAATTGTGCTCAATTGATAGAAGAAGTCAATAAAATGTTTAGCACTAAATCTTTGAGTGATGAGCTTGATTGCAATGTTGTTAGTATGAATTCCTTGAATATGCATGATGCTAATGATATGCAAAGCCATAAGCTTGGGGATGCTATCTTTGATGAAGATGATATTTTTAGTCCCCCATGTTTTGATGAGAAAATTTATTATGATGAAAGCATGCCTCCTATTTATGATGATTATATTGATGAAAGTGAGTATGGAAGAGTTTCAACTCAAGGTACTAATGATCCCACTATTTTGGAGGGTGTTGAATCTTATTATAATGATAAAAATGGATTTGGAGAGGTCATGACTTTATTTAGTGATGAATCCACTATTTTGGAAGATGTTTCTATTGATTATGACAACAAAGTTGCTAGCTATGATGATTATTGTGATGACATGTATGCTATAAAGAATAATGATAACCATGAAACTTGTCATTGTGATTTTAATTTTCAATTGGATTATGCCAATCAAGTATCTCATGATAGTTATTTTGTTAAGTTTGCTCCCACTATTATGAAGGAGAAGAAATTTGCTTATGTGGAGAGTAATAAAAATGTTATGCTTGTGGATCATGAAAAGAATGCTTTATGTGCTTGTTATATTTTTGAATTCATTCATTATGCTACTGAAAATTATTATGAGAGGAACATATGCTTTTACATATCTCAATAATATCAAGTTTCCTCTCTATGTGTTGAAATTTTTGAAGTTTTGCTTGTTATGCCTTCCTATGCTAATAGATTCTTGTTCCCATAAATTGTTTGCTCACAAAATACCTATGCATAGGAAGTGGGTTAGGCTTAAATGTGCTAGTCGTATTCTTCATGATGCTCCCATTATGTTTCAATTCTTATCTTTTATGTGAGCATCATTGAAATCATCATGCCTAGCAAAAAAGGCATTAAAGAAAAGCGCTTGTTGGGAGACAACCCAATATTTACCCCTACTATTTTTGTGTGTTCACATGATTAATATACTGTAGTAATCATGTTTTATAGCTTTTGTTTCAATAAAGTGCCAAGTAAAGCCTTTGGGATAGTGTGGTTGATAGTTGATTTGATTCTATGCAAAAACAGAAACTTTTGCGTCCAGTAACAGAATTGTTACAAATCACTGGTGTCTGTAAAAACTCTGAATTTTTTTACAAAAGATTTATATACAAATTTTATACGTTTTCATAGTTTTTAAGAATTTTTTGAGTAACATAAGTATGAGAATAATTCAGATCTTTACAGACTGTTCTGTTTTTGATAGATTCTGTTTTCGATACATAGTTTGCTTGTTTTCTAGTTTCTATGGCTTATATTGCTTAATATAAATTGTGGAAATTATAGAGTACAGTAGGAATTATGTGGAAACAATTATGTATCTTGTATTTGACAGTACCCAAGTGAATGATTTATTTTACTATGCTAACCCATCCCACAAAGTTCCGTTAAGTTTTGTGTGATTGAAGTTTTCAAGTTTTGGGTGAGATATCGATATGAGGAGAATAAGGAGTGACAAGACCCTAAGCTTGGGGATTACCAAGGCACCCAAAGGTAATATTAAAGGAAGACCCAAGCAACTAAGCTTGGGGATGCCCCGGAAGGCATCGCCTCTTTCGTCTTCAACATTATCGGTAACCTCACTTGGAGCTATATTTTTATTCGTCACATGATATGACTTTTGCTTGGAGAGTCATTTTATTTTATTAGGATTTTCTTGATGTTATTTATAGTAATGTTTTGCATCTTTTATTTCAATAAAAGTGTCAAGTATAGCCTTTACCATGCTTATTTTACAAGTCTATATGTGGCTGTTTGGAAAACAGAAAGTTGCGTGCTAGTGCGTGAATTCTTGAGAAAAGACAGAATGTGATAAAATGTTGAATCTTTTTGCAAAATAATATATGATAAATTTTATACAGTGTGGTAAATTTTCAGAATTTTTGGAGTTAGGGAAGTATGAGTATAATTGCACTATTTATAGACTGTCCTGTTTAGACAGATTGCTGTTATGTTTGCATTGTTTGCATATGTTTGCTTGTTTAGTTATTCTATTTGAGGATAGGAGTATTAAATATGCAGAGGCATTTAGTATGCAATTTCAAATTATAATTTTAGTGATTTTCTACAGCAGAGAATGATAAGGTTTTGCATTTGATTTATACTAACTTATCTCACGAGTACTTGTTGAGTTTTGTGTGGATGAAGTTTTTAAGAATTAGGAAAACCGTGATATGAGAGGAATTAAGGAGACACAAAAGCTCAAGCTTGGGGATGGCCAAGGCATCCCTAGTTAATATTTCAAGAAGTCTCAAGCATCTAAGCTTGGGGATGCCCCGGTTGGCATCCCACCTTTCTTCTTTAACAATGATCGGCCAGCCTCGGTTGAGCCTAAGTTTTTGCTTCTTCACATGGTATGTGCTATCCTTGGAATGTCATTTTTTTCTTGCTATTTTAATAAAATACTTAGATCTGAAATTTTTAAATGAGAGAGAGTCTTCACGTAGCTACTTAATTATTTGACTACTCATTGATCTTCACTTATATCTTTTTGGAGTAGTTTGTCAGTTGCTCTAGTGCTTCACTTATATCTTTTTAGAGCACGGCGGTGGTTTTATTTTGAACAAATTGATGAACTCTCATGATTCACTTATATTAGTTTGAGAGTCTTATAAATAGTATGACAATTTTCTTAGGTTAGAATTTAGTCCTAATATGATGGGTATTCAAGAGGGATATAATAAAAACTTTCATGAAGAGCATTGAATATATGAGAAGTTTGATTCCTTTCATTCGTTTTGAGATATAAAGATGGTGATATTAGAGTCATGCTAGTGAGTAATTGTGGATTGGTAGAAATACTTGTGTTAAAGTTTGTGATTCCCGTAGCATGCACGTATGGTGAACCGTTATGTGATGAAATCGGAGCATGATTTATTTTTTGATTGTCTTCCTTATGAGTGGCGGTCGGGGACGAGCAATGGTCTTTTCCTACCAATCCATCCCCCTAGGAGCATGCGTACTAGTACTTTGCTTTGATGGCTAATAAATTTTTGCAACAAGTATGTGAGTTCTTTATGACTAATGTTGAGTCCATGGATTATACGCACTCTCACCCTTCCACCATTGCTAGCCTCTCTAGTACCTCGCAAATTTTGCCGGTGCATTAAACCGACCATACCTAACTATTATGTCATTTCTATAGCCATTCTGAGATATATTGCCATGCAACTTCCACTGTTTTGTTTATTATGACACATACCATCATTGTCATATTGCTTTGCATGATCATGTAGTTCGCATAGTATTTGTGGCAAAACCACCGTTCATATTTTTTATACATGTCACTCTTGATCATTGCACATCCCGGTACACCACCGAAAGCATTCATATAGTCATATTTTGTTCTAGTATCGAGTTGTAACTCTTGAGTTGTAAGTAAATAAAAGTTTGATGATCATCATTATTAGAGCATTGTCCCATGTGAGGAAAGGATGATGGAGGCTATGATTCCCTCACAAGTTTGGACGAGGCTCCGGACTAAAAAGTGAGATGACAAAGAGCCCAAAATATAAAAAAGAGGCCAAAGAGCCCAAACAAAAAAAATGAGAGAAAAAGAGAGAAGGGACAATGTTACTATCCCTTTTCCACACTTGTGCTTCAAAGTAGCACCATGTTCTTCATGATAGAGAGTCTCCTATTTTATCACTTTCATTTACTAGTGGGAATTTTTCATCATAGAACTTGGCTTGTATATTACAATGATGGGCTTCCTCAAATTGCCCTAGGTCTTCGTGAGCAAGCAAGTTGGATGCACACCCACTTAGTTTTCATTTTGAGCTTTCATACACTTATAGCTCTAGTGCATCCGTTGCATGGCAATCCCTACTCACTTGCATCGATATCAATTGATGGGCATCTCCATAGCCCATTAATTTTCCTAGTTGATGTCAGACTTTCTCCTTTTTGTCTTCTCCTCACAACCTCCACCATACTCTATTCCACTTATAGTGCTATAGCCATGGCTCACACTCATGTATTGCGTGAAAGTTAAAAAAGCTTGAGAACATTAAAAGTATGAAACAATTGCTTGGCTTGTCATCGGGGTTGTGAATGATGAAATATTTTTTGTGATGAAGATAGAGCTTAGCCAGACTATATGATTTTGTAGGGATAACTTTCTTTGGCCATGATATTTGAGAAGACATGATTGCTTTATTAGTATGCTTGAAGTATTATTGTTTTTATGTCAATATTAAACTTTTGTTTTGAATCTTATGGATCAGAACATTCATGCCACAATAAAGAAGATTACATTAATAAATATGTTAGTTAGCATTCACACTTCATAAATTCTTTCTTTTATCATTTACTTACTCGAGGACGAGTAGGAATTAAGCTTGGAGATGCTAATACGTCTCCAATGTATATATAATTTATGAAGTATTCATGCCATGTTTACAACAATTTTATATGGTTTTGGTATGATTTGAATAGAACTAACCCGGGCTGACGCTGTTTTCAGTCGAACTACCGTGGTGTCGTTTTTTGTGCAGAAATAAAAGTTCTCGGAATGGGCTAAAAATTTACGGTGATTTTTTATGGACCAAAAGAGACCCCCGAAGCACCGGAGCTGGGCCAGGAAGTGACCGAGGAGGCCACAAGCCTGCTAGCCGCGCCCTACCCCCCAGGGCGCTAGCTCCAGGCTTGTGGGCCCCTTAGGCACCCCCTTGACGTGAGACCGACGCTAAAAATTCTTATAAATACCCAAACCTCCGAAAAGAACCCTAGATCGGAAGTTCCGCAGCTGCAAGTCTCTGTAGCCATGAAAAACCAATCGAGAGCCCGTTCCGGCAACCTGCTGCAGTGAGAAACCATCACCGGAGGCCACCTTCATCATCCCGGCGGTCTCCATGATGAGGAGGTAGTAGTTCACCCTCGGGGCTGAGGGTATGTACTAGTAGCTATGTGTTTGATCTCTCTATCTCTTGTGTTCTTGATTTGGCACGATCTTGATGCACTGCGAGCTTTGTTACTATAGTTGGATCATATGGTGTTTCTCCCCATCTACCTTCTTGTGATGAATTGAGTCTTGATCTTTGAGGTTTCGTTATGTTCGATTGAGTATTGGATTTGAGAACACTTGATGTATGTATTGCGATGGGATATCTGTGGTGACTATGGAATGTTCTATTGATACACTTGATGTATGTTTTGGCACTCAACTCGCGGATTCCCGAGGTGACATTGGGGTAATGTATGCATAGGGGTTGATGCATGTTTGCGTCCTACGTTCTCCGATAGAAACTTTGGAGTGACTCTTTGTTACATGTTGAGGGATTGTTATATGACCAATTATGTTTTCATTGTTGAGAGAATTTGCACTAGTGAAAGTATGAACCCTAGGCCTTGTTTTCAAGCATTGCAATACCGCTTTTGCTCACTTTTGTTACTAGTTACCTTGCTGTTTTTATATTTTCAGATTACAAAAACCTACATCTACTATCCATATTACACTTGTATCACCATCTCTTCGCCGAACTAGTGCACCTATACAATTTACCATTGTATTGGGTGTGTTGGGGACACAAGAGACTCTTTGTTATTCGGTTGCAGGGTTGTTTGAGAGAGACCATCTTCATCCTACGCCTCCCACGGATTGATAAACCTTAGGTCATCCACTTGAGGGAAAATTGCTACTGTCCTACAAAACTCTGCGCTTGGAGGCCCAACTAGAGTCTACAAGAAGAAGGTTGCGTAGTAGACATCAAGCTCTTTTCTGGCGCCTTTGCCGGGGAGGTGAGTGCTTGAAGGTATATCTTTAGATCTTGCAATTGAATATTTTAGTTTCTTGTTTTATCACTAGTTTAGTCTATAAAAGAAAACTATAAAAAAATGGAATTGAGGTTGCCTCATATTATTCTTATTTATAATGTCTTTCTTGAAAATGATGGATTGGAAAATTGTGCTCAATTGATAGAAGAAGTCAATAAAATGTTTGGCACTAAATATTTGAATGATGAGCTTGATTGCAATGTTGTTAGTATGAATTCCTTGAATATGCATCATGCTAATGATATGCAAAGCCATAAGCTTGGGGATGCTATCTTTGATGAAGATGATATTTTTAGTCCCCCAAGTTTTGATGAGAAAATTTATTATGATGAAAGCATGCCTCCTATTTATGTTGATTATATTGATGAAAGTGGGTTTGGAAGAGTGTCAACTCTAGGTACTAATGATCCCACTATTTCGGAGGGTGTTGAATCTTATTATAATGATAAAAGTGGATTTGGAGAGGTCATGACTTTATTTAGTGATGAATCCACTATTTTGGAAGATGTTTCTATTGATTATGACAACAAAGTTGCTAGCTATTATGATTATTGTGATGACATGTATGCTATAAAGAATAATGATAACCATGAAACTTGTCATCGTGATTTTAATTTTCAATTGGATTATGCCAATCAAGTATCTCATGATAGTTATTTTGTTAACTTTGCTCCCACTATGATGAAGGAGAAGAAATTTGCTTATGTGGAGAGTAATAAAAATGTTATGCTTGTGGATCATGAAAAGAATGCTTTATGTGATTGTTATATTTTTGAATTCATTCATGATGCTACTGAAAATTATTATGAGAGAGGAACATATGCTTTTACGTATCTCAATAATATCAAGTTTCCTCTCTATGTGTTGAAATTTTTGAAGTTTTGCTTGTTTTGCCTTCCAATGCTAGTTGATTCTTGTTCCCATAAATTATTTGCTCACAAAATACCTATGCATAGGAAGTGGGTTAGGCTTAAATTTGCTAGTCATATTCTTCATGATGCTCCCATTATGTTTCAATTCTTAACTTTTATGTGAGCATCATTGAAATCATCATGCCTAGCTAAAAAGGCATTAAAGAAAAGCGCTTGTTGGGAGACAACCCAATATTTACCCCTAATATTTTTGTGTGTTCACATGATTAAGATACTGTAGTAATCATGTTTTATAGCTTTTGTTTCAATAAAGTGCCAAGTAAAGCCTTTGGGATTGTGTGGTTGATAGTTGATTTGATTCTATGCAAAAACAGAAACTTTTGCATCCAGTAACAGAATTGTTACAATTCACTGGTGCGTGGAAAAACTCTGAATTTTTGACACAAGATTTATATACAAATTTTCTACGTTTTCAAATTTTTTAAGAATTTTTGGAGTTAGGGAAGTATGAGTATAATTGCACTCTTTACAGACTGTCCTGTTAAGACAGATTGCTGTTATGTTTGCATTGTTTGCATATGTTTGCTTGTTTAGTTATTCTATTTGAGGATAGGAGTATTAAATATGCAGAGGCATTTAGTATGCAATGTCAAATTATAATTTTAGTGATTTTATACAGTAGAGAATGATAAGGTTTTGCATTTGATTTATACTAACTTATCTCACGAGTACTTGTTGAGTTTTGTGTGGATGAAGTTTTTAAGAATTAGGAAAACCGTGATATGAGAGGAATTAAGGAGGCACAAGTGCTCAAGTTTGGGGATGGCCAAGGCATCCCTATTAAATATTTAAAGAAGTCTCAAGCATCTAAGCTTGGGGATGCCCCGGTTGGCATCCCACCTTTCTTATTCAACAATGATCGGCCAACCTCGGTTGAGCCTAAGTTTTTGCTTCTTCACATGGTATGTGCTATCCTTGGAATGTCATTTTTTTCTTGCTATTTTAATAAAATACATAGATCTGAAAATTTTAAATGAGAGAGAGTCTTCACGTAGCTACTTAATTATTTGACTACTCATTGACCTTCACTTATATCTTTTTGGAGTAGTTTGTCAATTGCTCTAGTGCTTCACTTATATCTTTTTAGAGCATGGCGGTGGTTTTATTTTGAAGAAATTGATGAACTCTCATGATTCACTTATATTAGTTTGAGAGTCTTATAAATAGTATTACAATTTGCTTAGGTTAGAATTTAGTCCTAATATGATGGGTGTTCAAAAGGGATATAATAAGAACTTTCATGAAGAGCATTGAATATATGAGAAGTTTGATTCCTTTCATTCGTTTTGAGATATAAAGATGGTGATATTAGAGTCATGCTAGTGAGTAATTGTGGATTGGTAGAAATACTTGTGTTAAAGTTTGTGATTCCCGTAGCATGCACGTATGGTGAACCGTTATGTGATGAAATCGGAGCATGATTTATTTTTTGATTGTCTTCCTTATGAGTGGCGGTCGGGGATGAGCGATGGTCTTTTCCTACCAATATATCCCCCTAGGAGCATGCGTATTAGTACTTTGCTTTGATGGCTAATAAATTTTTGCAACAAGTATGTGAGTTCTTTATGACTAATGTTGAGTCCATGGATTATACGCACTCTCACCCTTCCACCATTGCTAGCCTCTCTAGTACCGCGCAAATTTCGCCGGTGCATTAAACCCAACATACCTACCTATTATGGCATTTCCATAGCCATTCTGAGATATATTGCCATGCAACTTCCACCGTTTCGTTTATTATGACACATACCATCATTGTCATATTGCTTTGCATGATCATGTAGTTGGCATAGTATTTGTGGCAAAACCACCGTTCATATTTTTTATGCATGTCACTCTTGATCATTGCACATCCCGGTACACCACCGGAAGCATTCATATAGAGTCATATTTTGTTCTAGTATCGAGTTGTAACTCTTGAGTTGTAAGTAAATAAAAGTGTTATGATCATCATTATTAGAGCATTGTCGCATGTGAGGAAAGGATGATGGAGGCTATGATTCCCTCACAAGTTGGGATGAGGCTCCGGACTAAAAAAAGAGAGGCCAAAGAGCCCAAAATATAAAAAAGAGGCCAAAGAGCCCAAACAAAATAATGAGAGAAAAAGAGAGAAGGGCCAATGTTACTATCCTTTTTCCACACTTGTGCTTCAAAGTAGCACCATGTTCTTCATGATAGAGAGTCTCCTATTTTATCACTTTCATATACTAGTGGGAATTTTTCATTATAGAACTTGGCTTGTATATTCCAATGATGGGCTTCCTCAAATTGCCCTAGGTATTTGTGAGCAAGCAAGTTGGATGCACACCCACTTAGTTTTCATTTTGAGCTTTCATACACTTATAGCTCTAGTGCATCCGTTGCAAGACAATCCCTACTCACTTGCATCAATATCAATTGATGGGCATCTCCATAGCCCATTAATTTTCCTAGTTGATGTCAGACTTTCTCCTTTTTGTCTTCTCCTCACAACCTCCACCATACTCTATTCCACTTATAGTGCTATATCCATGGCTCACACTCATGTATTGCGTGAAAGTTAAAAAAGCTTGAGAACATTAAAAGTATGAAATAGTTGCTTGGCTTGTCATCGGGATTGTGCATGATGAAATATTTTTTGTGATGAAGATAGAGCATAGCCAGACTATATGATTTTGTAGGAATAACTTTCTTTGGTCATGATATTTGAGAAGACATGATTGCTTTATTAGTATGCTTGAAGTATTATTGTTTTTACGTCAATATTAAACTTTTGTTTTGAATCTTATGGATTAGAACATTCATGCCACAATAAAGAAGTTTACATTGATAAATATGTTAGTTAGCATTCACACTTCATAAATTCTTTCTTTTATCATTTACTTACTCGAGGACGAGCAGGAATTAAGCTTGGGGTTGCTGATACGTCTCCAATGTATATATAATTTATGAAGTATTCATGCCATGTTTACAACAATTTTATATGGTTTTGGTATGATTTGAGTAGAACTAACCCGGACTGACGCTGTTTTCAGCAGAACTACCGTGGTGTCATTTTTTGTGCAGAAATAAAAGTTCTCGGAATGGGCTGAAAATTTACGGTGATTTTTTATGGACCAAAAGTGACCCCCGAAGCACCGGAGCTGGGCCAGGAAGTGACCGAGGAGGCCAAAAGCCTGCTAGCCGCGCCCTACCCCCCTGGGCGCTAGCTCCAGGCTTGTGGGCCCCTTAGGCACCCCCTTGACGTGAGACCGACGCCAAAAATTCTTATAAATACCCAAACTTCCGAAAAGAACCCTAGATCGGAAGTTCCGTTGTCGCAAGCCTCTGTAGCCACGAAAAACAAATCGGGAGCCCGTTCCGGCTCCCTGCCGGAGGGGGAAACCATCACCGGAGGCCATCTTCATCATGCCGGCGGTCTCCATGATGAGGAGGGAGTAGTTCACCCTCGGGGCTGAGGGTATGTACTAGTAGCTATGTGTTTGATCTCTCTCTCTCTCTCGTGTTCTTGATTTGGCACGATCTTGATGTATCACGAGCGTTGTTACTATAGTTGGATCATATGGTGTTTCTCCCCCTCTACCTTCTTGTGATGAATTGAGTCTTGCTCTTTGAGGTTTCATTATGTTGGATTGAGTATTGGATTTGAGAACACTTGATGTATGTCTTGCGATGGGATATCTGTGGTGACAATGGGATGTTCTATTTATACACTTGATGTATGTTTTGGTACTCAACTTGTGGATTCCCGAGGTGACATTGGGGTAATCTATGCATAGGGGTTGATGCACGTTTTCGTCCTACGTTCTCCGATAGAAACTTTGGAGTGATTCTTTGTTACATGTTGAGGGATTGTTATATGATCCAATTATGTTTTCATTGTTGAGATAATTTGCACTGGTGAAAGTATGAACCCTAGGCCTTGTTTTCAAGCATTGCAATACCGTTTTTGCTCACTTTTGTTACTAGTTACATTGCTGTTTTTATATTTTCAGATTACAAAAACCTATATCTACTATCCATATTACACTTGTATCACCATCTCTTCGCCGAACTAGTGCACCTATACAATTTACCATTGTATTGGGTGTGTTGGGGACACAAGAGACTCTTTGTTATTCGGTTGCAGGGTTGTTTGAGAGAGACCATCTTCATCCTACGCCTCCCACGGATTGATAAACTTTAGGTCATCCATTTGAGGGAAAATTTGTACTGTCCTACAAAACTCTGTGCTTGGAGGCCCAACTAGAGTCTACAAGAAGAAGGTTGCGTAGTAGACTTTAGTACTAAGCTAGTCGGCGCATCTCCTCGGGTTGGGCCGGTGGGCCCTCATTCATGATCAAGATGGACTCTAGAGGCCGTACGCAGGATGCGTGATCAAGAATACCATCACCGAAGAGTTGACGTCCACTCCAAGATTTCTCCTGCCGCCTTGCTCCTAGATACCGATCTTGTAACCTTAGATACCCTCCCTGTCGTGTATATAAGACATAGGGTTTATCCCATAGAGGGGACATAAACGCAATTTCATTCACCTAGCCCTAGAGTTAGACCACATATTACGATCTCGAGGTAGATCAACTCTGTACTCGATACATCTCCATTAATATAAACAAGAGCAGGACGTAGGGTTTTACCTCCATCAAGAGGGCCCAAACCTGGGTAAATCATCGTCTCTCCATTCATGTTACCATCTGTCCGAGATCCATAGCTCGGGACCCCCTACCCCGAGGTCTGCCGGTTTTGACACTGACACTGGTGCTTTCATTGAGAGTTCCACTGTGCGATCACCAGAAGGATCGATGGCTCATGTGCAGATCAAGTGCGCCAACGGCCATGGGAGCGTTTATGCCCCCGGCCAGCTTTTTGTGTTCGCCAGCATGGTCTTTTGCGCCGACTCAATGGTCCATCTAGCCTCTGTCGAAAACTATGCCCCAGGTCGGATCGTGACCTTCGGTGGCCTCGAGTACACCACAGATTCCCGCGGCGAACTCATCTTGTAGGGATGGGACCCCGACCGAATCGAGAACTTGTCTTGCTCCCACTACTAGGAAAAAGGCTACTACTAGCATTTTTTTTGCTATCAGTAGCGCTGGTGCCCGCGCTACTGCTACGGCGCTACAGCTAAACTTTAGCAGTAGCGCGGTTCTTACCCAGCGCTACTACTACCTATATCTAGCAGTAGCGCGCTTCTGTCCATCGCTACTGCTAATACTAGTAGCGTGCCCCTACGTCCAACGCTAATGGTAAGGCAGCGCTACTGCTAGTATTTTTTTTTGCTATATTCTTATTTTTACAGGTTTTATACAATTACAACATACACATACACTGAAACTATATGAAAAAGGAATGTCTCATCATCATCATCGAAGTGGTAAAACATAGTCTCATCATATCATCATTATCGAACACAAATGATGTTGATCTTATCATCATCTCGAAATAGCGATACAAGTTAATGACCACATGTCTCTTACATTGTCACCGCAAACACTTGTTTCATCATCTACCTAAACTATGACATACGAGATAAGAGCGATCACGATGAGAAAATGCGGGATTATGTAGTAGTTTTTGCGGCGCTGGTTCTGAATCCCCTGTTGCGCTATGAATCTCAAGTAACTAGCTTCGGCTTCCACTCTGCTATCAAACCCTTTCTGGCTTCCGCCCGGGAAATGGTACACTTGGGCCTGACACTCTGGCCACTCATCGTACACACCCGGAACATGCCCTTCATACACGGCATACCACTTGCTCGCCATCGTTGATCTATATACCTGTAAGAGATGCACACACACACACACACACACACACACACACACACACACACACACACATATATATATATATCATGAAGCGAATTCAATGATAATATGCAGCATAAGATACGTCGGCCTGTGGGGAGAAACATTTATGAAATAGAAGCAACATATATAGTAAACATAGTTAACAAATTTCATCGTATCGAAACAAATTAACTAGGTCGCGGCACCATTTACATCTAATAGTTTCGTCATACTGAGACATTCGAAGTTTCGTCGTACAGAAAGTAACAAGTAACTAAACAGACACATTGTTTTTAAGCAGTGCACTCTTCCCATCTGTCCATATGCGGGAGGGTGCACCCAAGCTTAGTAAAAGGCATCATGTCCTGACGTTGTAGGGCTATGCGGGTTCGTGTCGGATTTCGGGTTCCGCAAACCCTTGAGAGGTTCAAACTCTGGGGTGCGTGCGTAGAACTCGTCCTCCTCAGTCTGCCTACTCGCTAATCTCATAGCCTAGCTCGACGAACTATAAGGAAAAGAGACACAGCAGTTTACCCAGGTTTGGGCCACCTTGCGGTGTAAAACCCTACTCCTGCTTTGTGGTGGATTGGCCTCGAGGGGCTGAGGATGAACTAGTACAGTGGCGAATGGCCTCAGGAGGAGAGGTGTTCTTGAGCTCCAGTAAGCTGTGGAGTGGGGTCCGATGTGAACTGATCCGATGTCTGAACTCTCTCTTTCTACAGTGGTGGCTAAGTCCTATTTATAGTGGCCTTGGTCCTCTTCCCAAATGAAAGGCGGGAAGGGATCCCACAACGGCCAAATTCAAAGGGAGACAGCTAGTACATGCTATCCTGACAAAAGTAGTCTTCGCCTGCAAAAGCCTCTGGTTGTGACGCCGTGGTGGGCTCGGTGATGACCTCCGTACTGTCGTCCTGGCGGTCTTGGTCTTGTTTCACGGGAATGGAAACCTTTGTCTGATTCCTCGGGACTCCGCGCCTGCGCTTGCCTCTTTAGCACCGAAGAGGAAACTGGTACACTGCGCCCGCTGGCGCCCGCCTGGCCTTGGTCGTCATGGCTCACGTCATCCGGACCTCACGAGGTGAGGCTTGCATAGAGATCTCCGCTCCTCGGGAGCCAGCCTGAGGAGGCCGCTCCTCATGGAGGTCTTGGTGTCGTCCGCCTCGCGAGGGTTGGCCCCTCGCGAGGGTCTTTAGTTGTTGTTGCTGAAGCTGGGCCGTACCAGGCCATCGATGGAGCCACGCCGTGGGCCGCAGGCAGGCAAGTCTGGGTACCCTGGTTCCCAGAACGCCGACAGTAGCCCCCGGGCCCAAGGCGCGCTGGAACTTGGCTTCGAGGCGAAGCTAAGGGCAAGTGCGGAGCGCCGCGGGCCCTAACCGCCTGCGGCCTTTGTCGACGCGTGGCGATTGATGGGACATGGGCGTCTCCGCTTCCCCACGCCACCTCGGCAACTGTCCCTGGCTGACAAAAAGGCTGGCGCTTGCCGCTAAGCCTTCATTGCCTTTCTTCCATCTTGCTCCAGATCCCCTTCTCCTTCTGCTTAGTGCACCTCCAGATCTGCTGAATCCTTTCCCCGGACTCACCACCGATGGCCACCAACAAGGCAAAGTCTTCGGCCTCCGCCGCATGCTCGGCTCTCTGGTTTGAGCCAGCCTTGAGCGCGTCCTCCATCGCCGAGGAGAAGCACCTGGCCGCCGTGCTCCCGCTGATGGCGGGCGGCGACAATGAGGGAGGGGAGACGGCACTCCTGGTCGGCTTCGCCCAGCCAGAAGCCTTGGGTGACACCTTCTACCCCTTCTTCCTACACAGCGTCTTCGCTGGGCTGGTTCCCCCTTTCTCCCGTTTCTTCTACGCCGTCCTCAATCACTATGGTCTCCACGCCCTCCATCTTCATCCCAACTCCATCCTCCTCCTGTCGATCTTTGCCTTCTACTGCGAAGCGTTAGTGGGGGTGACGCCCTCCGTCGCGCTGTTCCGCCACTTCTTCTACCTCCGGATAAGCAGCGGCCAGTGCTCCGGGTACGCCAGCTTCATCGCGGCCAACTGCAGCAACACGATCTCGCGGGCCGAGAAGAAGGTGGAGGACTTTCAGAACAAGTGGATCTTCATTGACACCAAGCACTCCCATGCTCGGCTGGAGCTGCCGACCGTGCTGCCGAGGCCCCTAGATCGATGGGCTCGCGAGAAGCTCACCGACCCCAGGGCGGAGCAGTTGCTGGAGAGGATGACGGCCGACCTGAAGGCGGAGGACCCGAAGGCGGAGAAGCTGACAGGGGCCATGATCGTCAAGGAGTTCCTGACGCAGCGCCTGGCTCCGCTCCAGGCGCACTCGCGCCCCCTGTGGAGCTTCAAGGGTGCAGAAGACGACCTCTGGTTGCGCCCGGACAACTTGTCTGACGAGGAGCTGAACAAGGTCGTGTGCACCTTGCTCGGGAAGGACCAGGGTGGCCCCTCGGACGCCCATCTCCCATTGTACCGCCGCACCGATGGGGAGAAGATAACCGCCGCCATGCATGTCTTCAACAAGCGGGGGCTCATGCCGTTGGAGCCTTCCCTGCCCGTGGGCTCCCCGGTGCTAGTGTCCTCCGGCGATCCCTCTGGGGAGGAGGAGAACGAGAGCTGGGAGGCAACCTTGGAGAAGGTGGGGGAGACCTCTCCCCACGGCGGAGCGAGCTCCTCCGCGCCTTTTCTGACGACGATGCCGACGAGTACCCAGTCAGGGAGTCGCCGCGCTTCGCCGGGGTCACCACGAGGTCCAGGGGCACCCCCACGAAGAAGCTCACGCAGGGTGTCCGGAAGAAGGATAGGTCGACGTTGCTTCCCCGAAGTGGCGCCTCCGCCCCGCCGTCGGCCGCCGTTGCCGCAGATCCGGCCGCCGCACGCTCATCCGCTCCCGAGAGCACGGCGGGGCTCGCGCCCACGAAGCCTGTGGGCATCGCGCTCCTGAAGAGGACGAGGGATTACGTCGCCACGGATCAGTAAGCGTACCATCTTGTCTTTTCTTCCTGCTCTTGACGTAGTGCTCTGACATTTTCCTCTCCGCGGCCAGGCCAATGCCGGCGGCGAAAAAGAAGAAGGAGGAGGCGAGGGCTCCTGAGGCCAAGCAGCCCACCTCAGCCCCGGAGGTTCTAGGGCAGACGAACGAGGCTGGCTCGCGTCCTCCTACCGCAGGGTTTCCCTCGCGAGGCACAGGGGCCCAGCCTTAGGAGAAGGACGCCCCTGCGGCCACGCCGGCTTCAGAGACGCTTGCCTTCAGCACGCCTGCCGATGACCCGAGGGCTCCAGAGCCCCTGACCATCCTTGCTGCTGCTGCTTCGCCAGTCTTGATGCCATCACCGTCTCCTCTTCCAGCCGCCACGCTGGCAGGCCGCGGCTCTTCTACCATGCCCGGTACTCTGGAGCAGGCCTTCTCTGCGTTGGATCAACTCTGGAATGATCTTCGGGGCCCCGACCGGCGCTGGGCGTCGGGGCGCCTGGAGCTGGTCTCGGGGTGGCTCCATGCTGACTCTTCCGTCAGGGCGGCCTGGGACCAGGCCGACGCTGTTGAAGAGGAGGGCCAGAAGGTGGCCGGCATGGCCGCCGCCGCCCGTGACATGGCACTGAAGGACGCTGAGGAGCGCTGCCGCGCGGCGGAGGCCGAGCTGAAAGCCCTCCGCGACGAGTAGGCCACCCATGCCCGTTAACTTGAGGAGCAGGAGGAAAAGATGAAGGAGCAGGAGTCTGCGGTCGCCGATCATGACACCGAGCTGGAGCAGGCATCTCGGGAGCAGGCCACAGAGCGCGGCCGCCTGGAGAAGCTGAAGGAGGAGGTGGAGGCGGCCCAGGCGTCCCACGCCTAGCTTGTCTCCGACGAGAAGGCATGGCTAGAGGCCAGGGAGAAACTCCTTGCCAAGGCTGAGGAGGCGGCCATCGCTGGGCGTGCCGCCTTCGACTCCCTCGAGCAGAGGTTTCGCAAGGCACTGCAGGATCTCTACGGGAGCGGGTACAAGGAGACATTGGTGACTCCGAAGGAAGGCCCCGCCAGGATGCTCCCGAAGCTCGTCGCGGCGCTCGAGGGCATCGTCGTCGGAGTGGGCCCCATGGTGGAGGGGGAAGCCCGCGCGTTTTCGGCCTCGGCCGCAACGCGCGTCTTCAGCCACCTCCATCTTCGGGACTCCAGCTTCGACTTTGGTGCCCTGCTCGAGCCCGTGGACCCTGAGCTCCAAGATGCTGCTGCCAAGGCCGTGAAGGGTCAAGTGGAGGCCCTACTGCGGAAGTTCCTCGCCGTCGACCCCGTGCCTACGGCTGACGGCAAGGACGGCGGCGACGTCGTCGATGACGGGACTCCCCAAGTGGGCAACGGTGGTGTCCAAGGCTGAAGGAGATGGCGGCGCTTTCCCCTTGATTTATTCCTGCAACATGTATCGTGCCTCGTGGAGGCGTAAGGACTTATGCTTTGGAACTTTAAGAGACAGTATGTTTTGTAATAACTTGCTAAGGTTCTGCTGTTTCCTTTCCGTTTGCTTTGATGTTCTGCATCGGCAGGGCCTGGCCCCGCGCATACCTCAGCCGCCGTTGGGTTGTCCGGATCGCCAGGACGAGACCAAGGGGTGAGGGGCTATGTGGCCAGTTAGGCTCCTGAGTCGCGATGCTCAGGAGTCCCCCTTGACGTACGAACAGCCCTCGGGAAGGAGACGCAAGAGTGGGTCTTGGCGTTCTGGGTCGGCAGGGGCCGGCCCCGCGCGTCCCTCAGCCGCCGTTGGGTCATCCGGATCACCAGGACGAGACCAAGGGGTGAGGGGCTACGTGACCAGTTAGGTCCCTGGGTCGCGATGCCCAGGGGTCCCCCTTGACATGCGAACAAAAACCCCCATACCTGTCCTCACCGGGCTTTCGCTCGGGAGGGATGCGCGAAGACCAGGTCCGAGGGACCTGGCAAGGTGGCGTACGCCAGGCATGACCTGAGCGTAGCCCCCGTGCCCAGCCCCCTCGCGCTACTCTCCCGAGGGGAAAGCAGCGCGGTGAGGCTGAACACCGAGCCTGGTGGCTCTCCCAATGTTAGTGCAGCCGTTAGGTTCTCCCCAGTTGTTTATCACCAGCGCGGAGCATGGCGCTACCGCTCTTGCACGGGCATAGCTACTCCTCGACCGTGTCGACTGCCAGCGAGGAGCATGGTGCTTCCACTGGTACGTGGGTGGGGGCTCCCTCTGAGGGGAGACCCCGGGGCGTGTACAGCCCCGCCCTGACACGTGGCTTGCACGACAGGGCTAGAGGAGGTGTGTATGGGCACTCGTGAGCCAGCGCGGGACTCACGAGGCCCTACCTCAAGGCGGGTTGCGCCTGAATTTGATTCGTAACACTTTGTGATAGTCCTGCGAGATGGTTAGGCAACCTGCACCGAGTGAATCTCCTGAGGTTATCGCATGAGAAGGCCAAACACCAACGACCCCAGGAGGTGACATGAACGGGTCCGGCCCGCCAGACAGAGCTCAGCCGTTGGGTTTGTCGATGCTGTAGGGATGGACCCAAGCACAGACGCCGTGCCCAGTCTTCCCATGCGAATGTCCTGAAGAAAGACAACCGGCGTGCGGCTCCCGCAGTGGCGAGGCACCGGGTCGCGCGCCCTAGCTCATGCGAGAACAAGGCACCAAGGACCAAGGGAGGTGACGTGCACGGGAGCTGGCCCGCGAGCCAGAGCTCAGCCACTTGGGTTTAGCGACGCTGCAGGGACGGACCCGAGCACAGACGCCGTGCCAGTCCTTAATCATGAGGCGGTCGTGGGTGGGCTTGCAAGGGTGCACGACGTTCGTGGTGACAAAGCACCGGACAGTCAAGTGATAATCATAAATAAACTCATGGATAGGGTAGAGCTAGTTCTGCTAGATGCAAAACGATACATGCCGCAGGGACGGACCCACACGGCTTGGGGATAATGCAGCCCGAGGGGCGCCCCCAACTGAACAAACCAGAAAATGTCACCTGGCACCGTTGCTGAAGAGATGTTGGAGTAGCTGAAGACGCGTGCTGCAGAAGTCGCTCCTCATGAGCCGCCCAGGCCCTGAACCTCGGGAGGCTCTGGGGGCCCGGGGGGCTCGCGAGGATCCATCTCCTACTCTGACAGGATCGCCTGGCTCCTGGCCTCATGAGCCACCAGGACGCCCCGCATGTGGCGCTGGAATGCAGCAGCTGCGCTCAACAAGCCCAAAGGCATGCGAACATAGCTGTGAGGGGGACCCTCGCACCGGCCAGCACGGAACGGCCAGAGGCGCTCTTGAGATGCGGCCCTGTTGAGCCCTGGGATGTTGACGCAGACGCGTAGCTCGCTGTCCTCGCCAGGACAAGGAGGCGCGCCGGGTGGTGGGCGATGGTCGCCTCGCATAGCTCTTGCCTCCTGAAGCTCCTCGATTGCCTTGGTGATGAACTCCTGAGCACCTGGCACCTCGCGCCTTGTACCCTCCTGGCGGAAGCGCGCGTTGAATCACGCCTCCACATGGTGCCCGAGCACCTCCCTCGTGACGTTGGCCAGGTTAGAGGCCCTCCAGAGGAGAGCCCCCGAGCCCAGCCAGAGAGGGGTGCCGGGCACGCCTTCCTATGCGAGAGAGGGAGGCGCCCCGTCAGTGGGCGCAGGGCCTGAGGTGGTGCCACTGGACACCCCGCTCTCCTGAGGTCCTTAGCGGAGCAGCTGCTTCTTCTTCTTGGGGACAACCTCAGGAGGGTAGACGGCGCCTTCAGCGTCTGGGTTCTCGACCGCCGCAGCCTGGTAGGCGCGCTCGAGAGAGCACACCGCGTCCTTCTCCTCGCAGGCGACCGAGATGACGCTGCAGCTCCCTGGCATCTTGAGGACATTGTAACCATGATGAGTCACCGCCATGAACTTGGCCAGGGCTGGATACCCAAGGATGGCGTTGTATGGAAGGCGAATGTGGGCGACGTCGAAGTCGATGAGCTCAGTGCGGTAGTTGTCGCGCTTGCCGAAGGTGACAGGGAGGCGGATCTGCCCTATCGGGGTGGTGGAGCCATCAGTCACTCCTGAGAAAGGCTTGGTAGGCTGCAGCTGGTCGTAGGGCACCTGGAGTCGGTCGAATGTCTCAATGGAGAGAACGTTGAGCCCCGCACCACCATTGATGAGAGTCTTGGTGACGAGCACGTTGCTGATGGTAGGCGAGCAGAGCATCGGGAGAGCGCCGGCAGTTGCCGCGCACTTGAGCTAATCGGATGAGCTGAAGGTGATGGTGCACTTGGACCACCTGAGTGGATGCATTGCCTCGAGCTTGGGGAGGGCCGCGTTCACCTCACGGGCAAACTGCTTGAAGATGCGATGGCCTGAGCGCCGCCCAGGATGCAGGCGATGGCACGAGGCTCCTGGAAGCCCCCAGCCCCCTCGTCCTGGTGGTGGTCGTCATTCCTTCTTGGTGGTGGCGGCAGTGGAGGAAGGCCAGTGTTGCCCTGAGGACGGTCCTCATGAGGCTGGTCCCTCCAGGGGCCCTTGCGAGGCTGGCCCTGCCAGCGGTCCTCACGAGGCTGATCGCACCATTCTTGGCGGGGGTCGCGGCCGTCCCAGCGTCCTCCACTTCGGCCTTCTGTGCGGCCATAGCCTCGGTCGCTGCGCTCGGGGCGTCGACCGAGGCACCAGTCGCGAATGGCCCTGAGCTCCTGGCAGTCGTTGGTGTTGTGGCTGTGCATGTTGTGGAAGACGCAGAACAGGCGGCTGCCCTTGGATGACTCTGGGTGGTCACAGCCGTGCTTCATCTCTGGTTCGGCCGCGAGCACGGCCGGTCCCTTGCACTTCACGTCCTTGGCTTTAGTCTTCTTGTCTTCTGGGTCAGCCCCTGGGAGCTCCAGGAGAGAGAGAGAGAGGCGACCTTCCTCAGCTCTTGCACACTTCGTTGCCATGTTGAACATCTCCAGAGCAGTGCACAGGTCCTCATGTATGGCGAGCTCCCCCTTCATCTTGACGTCGCGAACGCCATCAGTGAACGTCGAGATGATGGTCTCGTCCGACACCTTGGGGATCTTGAGGCGGACGCTGTTGAAGCACTGGATGTACTTCTGCAAGGTCTCTCCCGGCTGCTGCTTGATGCGCCGCAGGTCACCCGCAGCCGGTGGACGGTCGCGAGTGCCCTGGAAGTTGGCGACGAAATGCTCTCGCATTTCTTCCCAGGAGGAGATCGATCCCGCGGGCAGGTTCAGGAGCCACGAGCGCGCACCATCCTTGAGGGCCATGGGAAACAGTTCGCCATAACCTTCTCGTCGCCGTTGGCTGCCTTGATGCTCAGCTCGTAGAGCTGCAGGAACTCGGCAGGGTCGAGGGTGCGGTCGTAGCGCGGAGGCAGGTCGGGCTTGAACTTCCCTGGCCAGACGACGCTGCGTAGCTTCGGAGTGAATGCGTGGCAACCCGCTGTGGTCATGGGAGCCCGTCGTGGAGGTGGAGCCTGGTCTTGGCGCTCGCACACCACCGCTGCAGGCGGCGCGCGGTCTTGACGTGGCGGTGCTGGGAGTGCACGAGCATCTTCTTGCGGCCGCTGCACCACCTGGCAGCTTTCTTCTTCACGCGCCGACGCCCTGCGCGGCGGGTCATGCCGCGGGGCCTCACGCCTTGGCCCGAGGGCGACGTCTTGACGGGGAGGTGGAGGAGGTGCTCCGTGGGCTACGTCACCCGCATCAGGCGGCGGGTGAGGCAGCGAGCGAGACAGTGCAGGAGAGTCCCCGGCAGCGCTGACAAGCTCGGCGATGCGGTCCAGCCAGTCTTTGTAGAGGTCATCGACGGGGCGGTAGCACAGGAGCTCGCACGCCATGAGCAACGCAGCCTGCGCGTTCGCCGGCCCGCGACGAGCATGAGACGATGAACCAGCCGGAGTCAGTGACGGGGTGGCGGTGCGCCCATCCCGCCGCACAGAAGGGTGCAGCGACAAAGCTTGCTGCTCGTGCCCCGCGGGGCCGGTGGCAGCGTTCGCTACTGGAGACGGGGGACAGCGAGGGAAACCGTCACCCGCAGGCGCTGTCTGAGCGACGCGGGCGGCGAGGGCGGCCCGACGCTCAGCACGAGCTCGACGAGCGTCAGCCATGGAAGCGGTGGAGCGGTGGTGGATCGACCAGCGGAAGAGAGGCTCCGACGCACCCCTACCTGGCGCGCCAAATGTCGGATTTTGGGTTCCGCAAACCCTTGAGAGGTTTGAACTCTGGGGTGCGTGTGAAGAACTCGTCCTCCCCAGTCTGCCTACTCGCTAATCTCACAGCCTAGCTCGATGAACTGTAATGAAAAGAGACACAGCAGTTTACCCAGGTTCGGGCCACCTTGCGGTGTAAAACCCTACTCCTGCTTTGTGGTGGATTGGCCTCGAGGGGCTGAGGATGAACTAGTACTGTGGTCAACGGCCTCAGGAGGAGAGGTGTTCTTGAGCTCCAGTGAGCTGTGGAGTGGGGGTCCAATGTGAACTGATCTGATGTCTGAACTTTCTCTTTCTACGGTGGTGGCTAAGTCCTATTTATAGTGGCCTTGGTCCTCTTCCCAAATGAAAGGCAGGAAGGGATCCCCCAACGGCCAAATTCAAAGGGAGACAGCTAGTACATGCTATCCTGAAAAAAGTAGTCTTCGCCTGCAAAAGCCTCTGGTTGTGATGCCGTGGTGGGCTCGGTGATGACCTCCGTCCTGCCGTCCTGGCGGTCTTGGTCTTCTTGCACGGGAATGGAAACCTTTGGCTGATTCCTCGGGACTCCGCGCCTGCGCTTGCCTCTTTAGCACCAAAGAGGAAACTAGTACACTGCGCCTGCTGGCGCCCGCCTGGCCTTGGTTGTCATGGCTCACATCATCCGGACCTCACGAGGTGAGGCTTGCATAGAGATCTCCGCTCCTTGGGAGCCAGCCTGAGGAGGCCGCTCCTCGTGGAGGTCTTGTTGTCATCCGCCTCGCGAGGCTTGGCCCCTCGCGAGGGTCTTGAGTTGTTGTTGCTGAAGCTGGGCCGTACCAGGCCGTCGATGGAGCCACGCCATGGGCCGCAGGCAGGCAAGTCTGGGTACCCTGGTTCCCAGAACGCCGACAGTTCGGACATCAGCTCGCGATATTGAGCCGCCGTAGAACATCCCATTCTCTTCGAGGGCATCTTTCATGATCAAGCTTTTAAATCTAGGCCGATACGACCGATATATAGGCCGATATATCACTTTTGGGGCTTCACCGATATAAACATAACTTATCATTTTGCAAATATCATTTTCCAACATATCATCTGATATCGACCGAAATATCAACCGATATGGCCGATATCTAGCCCGATATGTCCACCGATATAGAACGATACATAGATGACAACAATTCTTTATTGGATAACAGTGAAATAAGATTATGTATTTACAACGTCATTATATATTATCAAAGCCATTCATAATGTTTCGTACAAATGCATACATATCGTACTTTTTTAATCATAGAGTAAGGATTTTGTGAATCTTTCCTTAATTTTTTCTTAATCAACAAGTTAATAAATTAGGAACCTAAAAGTGTTATGTTAAAGCATTGACATCATACATTTTCTTTTACTAAAAATAAATGTTTTGAACAAGAATAATGAAAAAAACAACTAGATAGGTGTTCGCCGATATATCTACATATCGTCCGATATTTCACCTGATATCCGACATCCGATATGTCAAAGCCACACCGGTACAAACCCGATATCCGATATTTTGAAGCTTTAGGACATCTTTCATGATGATGGACTCAATTTCCTGCTGGATCCGGTAGAAATCATTTCGAAGTCGATTATCTGGCACGGCTCCAAAGGCTTCGGCCCATCTCTGGATATGGGTATCGGATGAAGATTTCATGCAAAGTGATTGCACATCCCTTCTGTACTCCATCATTAGATGGATGACGTAGAATCCATCATTCTCACTTCTTGCCGGTTGCTGGATGTAACAGAAGTTAGTCTTGTGGCCGAAACACAACCCGGCATTATATGTTTTTTTTGCATTGGATGTAGCCACCCCGCATGCTGAAGCCCAGGAGAGCTCTGTCCAGAACATACTTTATGTGTGTGTAATCTTTCTTCTGTATGTTCTTCGATGGGTCCAAATATAGAGTGCGGGAGTAACGCGGGTAAAGAACGAAGAGAACGGCACGACATCCCCCGCTGCGCAAAATACACGATCAAGTTAGCCTCCATGCGTGCAAAGTAATTATTGAAATGCACGAAAGGATGTATGTGTTATAGTGGCTATCCGCGGATGACTTACCCGGGATGATAAGGTAGGAGAATCGTTTCTTTGTCCTTATTGCTGACCAAGAATTCTTTGATGTACTGACTCGCATATTGACGGTTGGCTTCGTTGATTGACAAGAAGCCCCATGCATGTAGTATGGGTCCATGACCGCAAGACCAGTGACTTGCTCTCTCCTGACGATGTAGTTCATGTGCAGCGCATACAGGCGAACGCACGTAAAATTGAGTTTCCTCATTTGAAACATCTGGAAGATGTAATCAAATCGCAGGAAGAAGAGGTCCGCGGGGCATGTGTGGACGTACATCTTTCAACTGCTCGGCACATGAACCATATAAAGTGGGTATCCTGAATCATTTGAGGTGAGGAGGCTTCCCTCTGTCGAAAGCACATGGTCATGGAGTCTCCTGAGATCCCCTATTATGGCAGCTAGCGCATTCGCCGGTACCATTGGCTTTCCCGCGACATGGATTAATGGCGCATGTTTCATCGGTACACTGTCAACCTTGGTCGAAGGCGGCTGGCTGCTAGAACCAACATTGGCAGCTTTATTGGATTTTCTCGCCGATCTCTTCCTCTGCTTCTTCTTGGTGGGCTCAGGTGCTGGTGGGTCTGTCAGACCCTCCCTGAGCACCACCCCTAGTGTTGTCGGGCTCAGCATTGGACAACTCTGGCTAATTAGTTGAGCTTGGGTGGAACCGGCATCTGGAGGCGTGTCCTGCGAGGATTGCATGAACAAAGACCTCTTGCACTCCCGAGGACGTTCTGGCTCTGGTACATGCATCTCATATTCATATGGTTGACTCATTGTTACTTCGTTGTTAAAGGCGGTATTGAGATACTGGAGAGGGTCATCCTCCTCCATGTCATGATCCATATCCTCTTCCATGGGGCAGATGGCATCATCCGCCGGAATGGTTGGCCCTCCTTCCTTGTGTCTCTCGATCTCACCAAGCAGCACAGACAATGGTTGTAGTTGTGCAGGTGGGGTTGTGGTCATACCTTCCTGAGGTCCCGTTGGTGTGCTCCCGGCCACCTCGACACGCAGAAGATTTTTCGGCCATAGGATCGGCCAATTTTCGCATTGGCCAAGCTGCATGGGGGTCTCGTCATCCTCTCCATCGGTTTGTATCAGACGAGGGAAACCCTCGTAGCCCGCTTTCACACTCACCACGGAGACCCTTAAGGCGTTATCAGGCATCTGCCGGCGGTGAAGCAATCGATCCTTGGGCTTCACTATAGTACCCTTCCCCACATCCACCAACCCGCCCTTCATGTGGTAAAGGAGGGTGCACGGAGTGGAGTCGGCCTGCGAAGACATGTACGTGCGGCGTCAGAGATCCAAAAAGAACGGCAACTGAATATTAATTAATTAGTTGTGTTGATGAGGGTGCGACACGTATTTACCGTGAGGGCATCAAGCTCAGCCAATGTCGACGGCCCGACATTCAAGCCAGAGACGGAGCTAGGGCTGCTGTGGCAGCTGGGTGCGGGAGCAGGTGCTGGAGTAGGTGCGGGTGCGGTTGCCATAGTAGGTACGGGTGTGGGTGCGGTGTTCATTGAGTTGCTCCCGGTGAAGCTGGGCATGGGAAAATCAGTTGGTGCCGCGTTTGGATTTTGTTGCACCCAGCTGACCACAGTTGGAATCAAGCTTCTAAAGGCACCTGCCATATCATTTCTACAGGCATCTACCGCTTCCTGGATTACCTCAGCTTTGGTTTCAGCTCTTGTTTTCTCGATCGCCTGCGCCACCTTCTCGTCGATAGTCACTTGACTGAACTTCTTTCTCTGTTTTTTGGCCTCGGGGTCCTCATTATAATAGTACTTCCATGTGGCGCTGTCCCCGGCGCCGTGCACACGTCCATATTGCGGCCGCTGGCCCAGCGGGTGTCCCATCATTATGTTCATGGCCCGGTTGAAAGGAGTGTCCCACTTGTACTTCACCGACGACTGAGTCGACTGAGTCGACGAGTCGCTTTCGGCCGCAAGTTTGTGTTGCTCTCTCTGCAAAATGGAGCGTGAATCGTTTACAAATGTGACTAGAATGTAGTAGACATCATTGATCAGAAGCTAATATATAAGGTGGTAAAAGGATAATTACCAGTAATCTCATGAATTGCCTAGTCGGCCCGTCGGTGAAAAAAAAATCTTTTTTAGGGGTCCCACGAGAATCGGGCCCTGATGAAGTCGTGCTCCTGCTGGTCGGTGAACTCAGCCAATGGGTCTGGGATCTCCTGACGTTCACGTTCTGCATCCTCCTTAGCCCACACAGGCCTCTTTCCCGTGTAACCACGACTTCCAAGGCGGAGGTTCCCCATGTTCTTTGCCTGCAGCTACTTGCCTCTCTCTGACCTGGCCTTGGCAGCTTCTTCATTGCAAGTCTCCTTGAACTTTTCAAAGTCCTCTATCATAATTTTCGGATTGTCTGCAACAATCTTGGCGTAGGTTTCATGGTCTACTTGAATTGCCTTTTTCACCCTAGTTTTCCAAGTGCTCAATGCGTTGCTAAACTTCCTTAGGGCTTTGTTGTTGATTTTTTTCATGGCATCATCTTCCTATGGGTCGACATCGTCATTCCGACCGGGGAATAGGAATCTTGCGTGCAACCTAGTTAGGAGCAACTTCTTCAAATGTTCATTCTTCTGTATTTTTGTGGTGTTGATGTTAGTGGTATCCCGTAGGATGCATGCTAGTTGGTTGCCGTAACACGCTGGCTCTTCCCGCGGCACTGTTGGCTCGAACTCGCCAGGGTGCACCGCCGTGACCACCAGTCTTCCGGTGCCGAGCTCATTTGGGCGTCGTGTCCTCTTTTCCTTCTTTCCTTCACTGGCTTGGGAGGTCCCACCTTCCGTGCTATCGTTAGGAACATCATCAGGGCCCGTCTCAGTGCCGGTGTTGGTGGCATCAGTGTCGGTGCCGGTGCCACCACCGTCGTCGTCCGTCATGACAAGGGGGTCCTGACACCCAGCTTGTCTCTCCTGATCTGCTAGAAAGTCGAGGTAGGCGTGTGCTCGACCTTCTTGGGACTGAGAACCTCCGGCCTCATCAGTGTCGGTCATGTTTCCTAGGGTTCAATGTCATAGTCGTTTAATTATCCAGCTTTATATAATAAAGTGAATAATGACAAAAAAAGTGACCTTTGTTTTGCCTGAATATCGTTTCATTCCCGTCGCGACAAATCTCGAGCACTCGATATGTCCAACTTTCTATCACAAGTCATGCCGAAATTCACAGAAAATTTCGGCATGACCTATGCTAGAAAGTGCACATATAGAGAGCCTGAAATTTGCCGGAATGGAAATGAATCAACATTTTTGGCAAAACATAGGTCACTCGCAATCGGTTTCCCTGCAAATGACAACAAGCACTATGTGCTGAAGTAGCATTTCACTACCATCTGCCAACACTAGCAGAATGCAATAACTATGTGATGCATGCAAGAACAAATATATTCCCCACAGCATCTCACAAGCAATGTACCCACCAAGATCACCGAAATTTTATAATTTATACTACTACTATGTAACAACCAAAGTCCGGCATTTCATTTTAACAACAACTCCAAATGGACTCCAATGGACAGCATTTCATTTCATTTTATTTTAACTCCAAATAATCTAGCAACCAAATATGACCCTAACAAGCACTCTAACAAGCATTGGCTAATAATATTTGTTGTGCTGACATATGAAGAGGGAGGGAAGAAGGGGTGGCGCACCTCAGGGTTGGGATCGGGGTCGCCGGGGCAGAGGGGGTTGAGGGCGTCCTTCTCCTCCTCGTCGATCTGCGCCTAGCTTCGATCTGCAGAGAGACCAAATTTGGTTAGAGAGAGAGAGAGAGACTGCTTGGGGGAGGAGCGCCGGCCGGTGGAGGGGACTGCTCGGGGGAGGGGCGCCGGCCCATGGAGGGGACTGCTCGGGGGGAGGGGCCGGGCCAGGGGGTGGACCTAGGGGCAGGGGCATCATGGGGGGAGGGAGTGTCGAGGCGGCCAGTGGAAGGCATCGGGGTCGGGTGTGGCGCGCGTTGACGGCGGCGTGGGCGGGTGCGGCGTCAGCGGTGGCGTGGGAGCTCGGAGAGGGGATCGAGCGAGAGTGAGAAAGAGGTGTGGCTCGACCGGTGCTGTGTAGGCAACTTAGCTATAGCGCGGGGTGGCAAAACGCGCTATAGCTAAGTTAGCTATAGCGCTGCCCAGCACAAACAACGCTACTGCTAACTTTTTTTAAAGTATGTGTCCAGTTAGTTGTAGCGCTTGTTCCCCTGAAAAGCGCTACTGCTAACTCTTTTTCTTTTTCTCTCATTTCATTTTCCACAACTTGCTTTCTTTTTCTTTTTCTTTTTCTTTCATTTGCAATTTTCTTTTTGTTATCTTTCATTTGCATTTGTACAATTTTTGTATAGCAGGGCTATATATAGCTCTAGCTAGCTAGGGTTTAATTAATTTGGTATGTTGGAGCAATAACACCGTTTACCCTCCGGATAATAATTAGTGTATAATATATATTACATCATTTGACCGCTAACGGCGGTATACAAAATAGATACACACAAATTATGTGGATTAGTTTGTCAGCTTGAGCGACGACGATGCTTCAGACTGATCTTCTTCCCTCTTTTGTTCGTTGTCAAATAATTGAGCCCATGGTTGTGACTTTTCCTTTTCTAGGGATTATGATCTTTCCTAGGTAATGTAGTCTTCATTCTTATTTTGACATATGTTTCATCGTCATTAGCATCATCTTCCCTCATCGGATCACCGTACTGGTCATAGTCTTCCTCGTTGGCGACTCCATCCATTCCGACGATGCTCCTTTTGCCTCTCCTCACGACAACACGGCTGGGATTGCTCGGGTCGGTTATGAAGAAACATTGTGTCACATGTTTAGCGTGTACCCATGGCTCATTTTTGGCGGTGGCATTGACGCTACTGCTATCGGAGTCGCGTATACACATGGTAGTGAAATGTCGGTTTTCTCTTTGTACGTTCTTAGCCCATCTGACACGGAACATCGTCGCGCTATGCAATCCAGAGTAGTTAAGCTCCTAGATCTCTTTGACCCTTCTGTAATATCTTTCAATTATGTTCCCGGTCATGGCTTCCATCGTCACCCCTGAGTTTTGGTTATCACTGTTTATTTCTTTGTCCTCCGTGTAGAACGTGTATCCGTTGATATCGTATGCTTGATAAGTCGCGAGGTTGGTCGACGGGCCATGTGCTAAGGCGTATATGAGCATTCCGTCCGGACAGCCCTCTTCTGGGGGATTAGCCAGAACTCGCTCTTTGAACCAACGCAAGAAAGTGGAGCTGTGCTCTCTAATAACTTCAGCGTCCGTCCTGCGCACCCCACGGTCACGGTACTTCTTTACGATGGTCTCTTTGTGCAGTGTGACAAAATCTTCTAGCACATCTAGGTGTTGTAGCACTACTAAGTTTGCCCTGTCAAAGTCATTTTGTCGGCCCGAGCGGACCACATTCACATCCCTATGACCGTTGGTGTGACCTTCGCCTTCGAGCCTTCCACAATGCTTGTTGATGGGCAAACCAACAATAGGGTCTCCGGTGCCTGCTAGATAACTCTCACAGAAAGAGATGCACTCTTTGGTCAGATATCCCTGGGCTATGCTTCCATCCGGACAGGACATGTTACGAACGAATCTTTTGATGACCCCATTCATCCTCTCGAACGGCATCATGCTGTGCAGGAATGTCGGCCCTAGGTCGATGATGTCGTCCACGATGTGGACACATAGATGCACCATGACATCAAAGAAAGCGGGCGGAAAGTACATCTCTAGCTCATTCAGTATGACAACGATCTCTTCCTGTAGCCTATGGAGTTGCTTCACACTGATCGACTTTCGAGAGGTAGCATAAAAAAGTGGCATAGGTCAGTAAGCGTCTCACGGACGTGTGTGTCCATAATCCCTCTAAGTGCAACCGGGAGTAACTGCATCATGATCACATGACAGTCGTGAGACTTCATCCCGCTGAACCTTTTTTTCTTAGTGTCCAGATATCTGCTTATCTTCCCATAGTATCCAGAACTAACTTTGATTCCAGCAAGGCACTTGAACAATTGATTGACCTCCTTCGGATCTAAGGTGAAGAAAGAGGGGGGGGGGGCAATATTGTTCTTCCTTCTTGTTTACTTTTTTGCCCCTATCTTCTGTCTCCATCTCCATCTCCGTCTCCTCTGACGACTTTTTACCTGGCATTTGGAGATCTTTCCTGATTTTCAAAAATTCCAAGTCTTTTCTAGCCTTCGGCCCATCCTTGGTCTTCTCCGGCATGTTCATCAATGTTCCAAGCAAACTCTCGAGGATATTTTTTGTGATATGCATTTGATCAAGGCTATGAGGCGTGTCGAGTTTGGGCCAGTATTCCAAGTCCCAGAAAACAGATCTCATCTTCCATACCTTCAGCAGCGGCTCTGGCACCATTTACTTCGACTTTCCCGGTGAGGGGGACTCTTCCTAATTCTTCAATAACTCATATATTTCTGCACCGCTACACTTACGTGGAGGACCTTGATGCTCAGCCTTACCATTGAATAGATCTCCACGCTTTCTATACGGGTCATCCTTCTCGAGCCATCTTCGATGCCCCATGTACACGATTTTCAAAGACCCGCATCTTTCGATAGCTGCAGAGAAGTTGTATCATCCATGCACCTGGTGCATCCGCAATATTCGTGGCACACCTGGCCGGAGAGATAGCCGTAACCGAGATAGTCCTGCACTGTCGTGATCAGCGTGGCTCTCATGTAGAAATACTCTCCTTTGCTTGCGTCCCATGTCATCGCCGGGGTTGTCCATAAGGTCTGTAGCTCCTCTTTCAGTAACCCGAGATACATATTTATATCATTTCCCGGTTGTCTCGGCCCTTGAATAAGCATAGCCATGTGTATGTATTTTTCCTTCATGCACTTCCGGGGGGAGGTTGTACATCCATACAAACACAGGCCATGTGCTATGATTGGTGTTCTGGTTGCCAAACGGATTCATGCCATCACTACTAGCGCCAAGCACGATGTTCCTTGGATCATTTGCGAAAAAAATCAAATTCAGCATTTAATGCTCTCCACTGGCTAGCATCTGCGAGGTGTCTCAGCTTCGGATCATCTTCGTCATATGGCTGCACCCTCTCCGCGTGCCAGCGCATAAGCTTTGCTTCCTTAGGATCTACGAAATACCGCTGCAGACGCGGAGTGATCGGAAAGTACCATACAACTTTCTGTGGAGCTATCTTTCCAGCCTTCTTATATCGTGAAGCATTGCACTTTGGACAGATGGTTTTTTCGCATTCTCGTTCCGATATATGATGCAATCGTTGATGCATGAGTGATATCTAATGTGTGGCAGATCAAGAGGGCACACGATTTTCTTTGCCTCCTTGACACTAGTAGGACACAAGCTTCCCGCGGGGAGAACCTTCTTTAGATACTTCAGAAGCTCATCCAGGCTAGCATCCGTCCATTTGTTTTTTGCCTTCGTCTTTAGAAGTTCAAGCGTGAAACTCAAGCGGGTCAACTCGGGATCACAACCATCATACAAAGGAGTCATCGAGTCTACCTCCAGTTGCGCCAGTTTGGCCTCCTCTCTAAGCAGCTCTGTCGCTAGTCGTCTTCTTCTGAAGCAGGTCTCGAACATGCGGGTCCCGCCTGGCTGAACTTAGTAGTGATGAAGATGGCGGCGTGTCCGCGTCTTCTCCGCCTTACTGCCTCTTCGCCATCGCCATTTCCGAGGCCGTCTTCTTCTTCGGGCCAATAATCGGTCATCTCTTCGTCTGGCCCCATGTCGTTATTTCCTGCCCCATCGACATCCTCATCATCATCATCATCTTCACTTATCCACCGAGTATGACCATCCATGAAACCATGCATGAGCAGGTGCGCCTTGAATTTACCACCCTTAAAGGGGTCGAGCCTGACTCCTCCTTTGCATTTTCGACACGGACATGCAACATCCTATAGGCTTTTTTCATACATGTCGTCCACCGCGGATTGCCAGTATCTTTCCACCATCCTTCCATTGACCTTCATGATCACCTGCGCGCAAAGCAAAATATTATAACCACGTATGCATGCATGGATCAAATTCATACAAAGATTCGGCATGACCTTCCCTAAACATAGGACATATTGAGTTTGCCCAAAATTCGCCGAAACGGAATTGAATCGACATTTCGGCAAAACATAGGCAACTCATGTCACCCACATTTCAACAAATACACAATATAGGCAACTCACATGCCACACACAATTCGGTATATTCTCATATATATATTGCACATATATATATAGTTTCGGTCCTATCGCACACACACACTTTTTTTTGCTCACCTATGTGTCCAGAGGGATATTGAGCACCTTCTTAATTAGCTAGTAGCTCTAGATATAGCTCTAACTAGCTAGGGAGAGAGAGAGAGCTAGGGAGAGAGAGGGAGGGCATTAATGGAAGGGGGTGGTGGAGGGCAAAGAAGAGGGGGAGGGAGGGCATTAATGGAAGGGGGGTGGTGGAGGGGCAAAGAAGAGGGGGGAGGAGGGCATTAAAATAATTAAGGTTGTGTGTTGGAGTGTCAAAAAATAAATAGGTATTAGGTAGTGCATTAATTAGTTTTTGTTTGAGGTTGCAAAGAAGAGGGTGTATTATGTGTATCATTGAAATGGACAATCAAGTGCCAAGGCTATGTTGAAAAAGTAATTGTAAAGTAATAAATGGTAAAATTTTTTTTTGGGGGAGGTTTTGTAGGTATTTTGGCTGGCGACCATAGCAGTAGCGCTGGTCAGCAATGCGCGCTACTGCTATGGTCGTCAGCCAAAATATCTACTGCTAAGTTCTACTATCTATAGCACGGGGTGGAAAAACACGCTACTGGTAAAAGTGTACACATAGAAGAAATAGCAGTAGCGCGTTTCTTACAACAGGCGCTATAGATCCTGAAGTAACAGTAGCGCTGGGTAGACGACCGGCGTTGCTAATTTTTATGGGATAATTAATTTGGTGCCCTTAGTTGTGTCCCACTCGGCAGGTTTACCCCTAGTTTCCGAAAACACTTGTTCCTGCCCAAACCACTTTGCTCCTCTTATGCTTTTCCCTTTGACCGTTTGACCATCACTTTGAAAACTTCATAAAAAATTCATACTAACTCAGAAAAATTCAAATAAGATATCAAAATGCTCATAAAAAGCATCACCTATATGTGCATGTCATTTGCATTCATGAAAAAAGTGTTGGCCAGTCCCCATCTCAGTTTTAGCTCATATGATCTTAGCATGAACAGTAAAATCTAAAAAAATCTAAAAATTCTAAAAAAATTTGGTGGCAAACTTTGACCAATGTTTTGAGTGCTTGCCAAGTTTCATAAGGGAATGGCATTCGTGGAAGTCATGGTAAAAAAACAAAATTTTGGAGCATTGATTTTTGTTTTTTTGCCACGACTTCCATGAATGCCTTTCCGTTATGAAACTTGGCAAGCACTCAAAACATTGTTCAAAGTTTGCCACCAAATTTTTTTAGGATTTTTTGAATTTTTTTGAATTTTACTGTTCATGCTAAGATCATATGAGCTAAAACTGAGATGGGGACTGGCCAACACTTTTTTCATGAATGCAAATGACATGCACATATAGGTGAAGCTTTTCTGAACATTTTGATATCTTATTTAAATTTTTCTGAGTTAGTATGAATTTTTTATGAAGTTTTCAAAGTGATGGTCAAACGCTCAAAGGGCAAAATCATAAGAGGAGCAAAGTGGTTTGGGCAGGAACAAGTGTTTTCGGAAACTAGGGGTAAACCTGCCGAGTGTGACCCAACTAGGGGCATAAAATCAATTATCCCAATTTTTATTGATCTGGTGGTGTGGTGTGGCACACTTACCAGTAGCGTGCCCCAAGGAAACAAGTGATGCTGCTAATCTATACCAGTAGCGCTCTTCCTACCCGGCGCTACTGGTAACTAGTAGTAGCGTGGGGGCATAGACAAATGCTACTGGTAAACTTCTATGTATAGGCATTTTCCTAGTAGTGTCCGGAGGCTCGACTCCGGAACCGTTCTCTGTCGCGGCATCACCAGAGACCCCTGATGTAACCACTCTGGCCAGTCCCCTTTCGATCTCTAGTCTGGACGTAGATCCGGCTCCCACCTCTGAAATTATGTCAGGGTTAGAACTGACCTCGGCGCAGAATCCGGAATAACTCCCAGATCCCCTTCGCGCTGAAGACGCGTCAAGTTATATACCGGGCATACTTCGAGTCTGCCCCGCTTACAGTCCAACAATGAATCCTGAAGAGTTGTCTCACCTCAATGAGATGCTTGACCGTATCTAGGGCATGTCCATCTCGGTTGGCAAGACTTCGGTTTATGATCAGGTCAGACCTAAAGTCGACGATCGGGAAATTTACATCCCACCCACCACCCGTATAAAATAATCTACAACTCATATGAAAATAATTTATATATGAAAATTGATCAGAAAAATAAAACAAATTCGAATATGCCATCCACATACCTGTCACATGCCTCCAACACTTCAAACATGGAACCTTCCCCTACGGATCGTCTGTCCGATAAATGCCCGGAGCTGGGAAACTATTCTCGAATATTTTTTCCGCTCCACCAATAACACTTAGCACTACATTAGGTCACCCCTAGCACAGCGTATTGCCACGCCATGCTTTGTGATGCATTTGATTGCTCTGTTATTTATTGTGTTCCCCCTCCGTTACATCTTTCCGGTAGACCCCGAGACCGTTGTTGATCCGGTGATCGACTACTTCACCGTCGAGGATCCGTATCTGTCTGCAGAACTTCTAGGCAAGCAAAACCCCCTTGATCATTCCTATATCACCCATTCTTTCTCTCTCATGCTTGCATTAGATTTTGCTACTGTATTTGATTGCTCCTATTCTGATGCATAGCCTGTTTTTGTAACCTGCTATTGTTACCTTACCTGTTATCCTATATGCTTAGTATAGGTTGGTTAGTGATCCATCAGTGACCCCTCACCTTGTCCCTGTTGCCCCGCTTTATCACCGATGACTCGATCAACGTGATCGACGTCCAGAGCATGACACATCACCGACACCCCCCTTAGTTGTACAACTCTGCAGAGCTACTATCGAGTGCCGAGGGTAATACCTCGTATCACACTGCTGATGATACCTCTGTAGTGTAGCCAATCGGTCGTGGACTTCCGAGGGTGATTCCTCATACCCACTCCCAATAATGACTCTGTCATGCAACACCTCAAGTGTGAACCCTTCGAGGGTGATTCCTCCAAGGTCACCTTGACGGTTACATCGAGTGGGAATCCATCGAGGGTGATTCCTCGGTTTCCCCCTTGATGTTATGGACACACAGTTACTTTGACTTTACCCCAGAACCATGTTGAATTCGGGTTGACCATGAGGGTACCCGTGAGAGTTACTGAGTCGGGTTAACCTGGAGGGTACCCACGGGATAATTATGCGGCACGGCCGGGCATTCTTAGCCCTTGTCGTGAGTCCGCGAGATGGGGCGACTGGACCACAGATCATGGATCATTGATTGTCTCCGCGTACTCCCAAGACACTAACGGGTTTTGATATGTGATCAGAGTAGGCCTCTGGCCTTTTTGCAATAACCACCCCGCGGGAATAAGTATGGGCACTCGGTGTCGTATGATTCTTTTGAAAGATCCCAGACGTCAGCGGTTTAGCGGCACACGCTCGGGTGGTCTGTGTAAGCACCTGCTTTGTATAAAGAGGTAGCCAGGACTGATCCCAGCTGTCCTTGCAACATGCATGATTGCAAAGGATGGTTGGCCCATGACCCCTTTGCATTTAGTATGTAGACCAACGTGCTGGCCTCTCTGTTGAGTCTAGGTAGGACTACGGCGTGTTGATCAGCCAAGGTCGGGCATGACCCAGAAAACTGTGTCCGGCCAAAGCTAATCGAGCGTGTTGGGTAAGTTGGTGCACCTCTGCAGGGAAGTTAATCTATTCGAATAGCCGTGTCCACGGCAACAGATGCTCAGAGTTGTATCCCGATCTATACAACTAGAAACTGGATACTGAAGACATGAAATGGATATGATGGCTCCAGGATTGATTTCTCGCAGGGAGTCAAGGAAGGATCTCTGGGCGTTACTACAATATACTTGCTACTTTATAATATGCTAAACTACACTCTTCTAATGCTGCAAGATGCTTCAAGATGCTAGTGTTTGATAGGCTAGGCCTTTCCCTTCTCTTTTGGCATTTCTGCAGTTCAGTCCAAAGATATAGCCCCATTCCTTTGATACTGATGCATACTTAGTATAGATCTGATGTAAGTCTTGCGAGTAGTTTGGATGAGTACTCACTGTTGCTTTGCTACCCCTTTTCCCCTATACCCGATTGCTACGATCAGATGACGGAGTCCAGGAGCCAGCTGATCCCATCGATGACTACTACTACCCCGACGGAGCCTACTACTACGTGGAGACCACTGACGACCAGGAGTTGTTAGGAGGCTCCCAGGCAGGAGGCCAGCACCTTTTCAATCTAGTTGTCATTGTTTTGCTCAACCTTCTTAAGGCAGACTTGTTTACTTATGTCTGTACTCAGATATTGTTGCTTCCGCTGACTCTTGTGTATTCAAGCTTACGTATTCGAGCCCTCGAGGCCACTGTTTGTAATATAAAGCCTGTATGAATTTAATTTGTGTCTAGAGTTGTGTTGTGATATCTTCCTGTGAGTCTCTGATCTTGATCATGCACATTTGCATGTATGATTAGTGCACGGATAAGTCAGGGCATCACACAGGGTAAACGTGAATGCTTATTCTCCTAAAATTTGAACAAAGCAGCAAAACACCCACCCCCTCGTTGGCTGCCCGAAACTAGTGTTTGCGAGATGGAAATTACTTTCTACCCTTGACACTCACATCCTATCGACCCGATTTCCATTGGTCTCAATAGGGGGATGTTTGTAACTTCACTCAGACGTGACACGACTGCCTCTCACCCCATTCAGACACAGTGGGCGCCAAACATGGGCGGCAAAACACATTTGATTAAAGCTCGTCCGAATGACCCTCCCTCCATTTCCCCATTCATACACGGTGGGTGGCAAAACAAACTCTCCTTGGCCAATATCGATCTAAGAAAATATTTTAAATAGGGGCAGGTTTGTAACTTCACTCATATGTGAAACAACCACCCTACATGTCATCCCTGTTCATACACTGTGAGCGACAACCGTTGCTTCATCGTATACCTAAAATTTGCATTTGCTTGTCCCTTGGATACCAAGGTGTTCGTATGAGGAAATCCTCCGCATGATGGCACCTTACTAGTTCTTTGTCTACGCCCTCATTCTGTTCTGAGCCTGCTCGCAGAATGGGCGGCCGCACTTCAAAAACTACCAAAGGAAAAACCTGCCAGGACGTATCCACGCCAAGATGACTATTAAGGGCCAGACCCTTACGACAATCGCGGCAATATACTACCGACAGGCAACCAAAATGCGCATAGAGACTAATCATATGAACGCCAACTGGTAAACTTAAAAGGGATAAGCATGCAGCTAAGATTAAGTAAAGACATCAGTTCCATGCGAATGAAAGAAATACGGTGTCTAAACACGAGACATGCACCATGTTTTGTTACAGGGCAGCACGATGGCAAGGATAATTCAAGACCGCACCTGGCGGTCTCGTGGAACAGCGGGTATGCCAAGAACCTTGTTGGCATAGGGGGCAGCTTTCTCCTCGGCAGCAGAAGTGTCTGCATCCCTCGACAGCTTCCGGAAGCCGTCGGCAAGGTCGAGGTCCAGGTGGCAATGGGCAATGTTGCTCAGAACCATGAAGAGGGCGTTGCGGGCAAGCTTCCGGGACTCACTCGCGAAGCGACCAGCCCTTCCCTCTTCGTGTGCCTTTAGCTTGTCGATCAGCTCGTTGAAGAAGAGCCCTAGCTTGACGCTGGGGACCTCATGCATGCTGGCCGAGAAGACTAGCCCTTCCATGCCCATCGCCGCAGCTTGGGCAGTGAGACGCTCGGCAACATCGACCAAACTCTTGATCCAGAGGTTGACCTGCTCGGTGTGGTTCACCAATTTGTCCTCTGCATCCTTCCGGAGGAGCCTGGCAGTATCCAGGTCCTTCGACAGCTGCTTCTCGCGAGCCATACTGGATTCGGCCAAGCTCTCCAGAGTGCCAATCCTGGCCTTCAAATCTTTGACAGTGCCGTTGGCAGTCTCAAGGCCCTGGCTCTTGGAGGAGAGCTGCGATTGCACGTCCTTCAAAAGGATCTCTACTTTCCGCGCCTCCTCCTTGAGGGTCGTGACCTCCTTGGCGCTCCCGGCAAGCTCTTCAGTCAGTTTGGCCACCTGTTGGTCGAGATCGATCTTGGCAGAAGATGCAGTAGCAAAACCATCAGCGAGCTTCTTCAGTTGGATGGCAGCATCAGCAGTGAGGACGTCCAGAGCTGCCTTATGCCTGCCCTCCTGCTCTTGGGTAAGCTACTGCACGAGGGATTCCAGTTCTTCATCTTTGGCGTTGAGGCTGGCTTTGAGTTTCTCTTCTTGGGAAGAGATATCCTTCTCCTTGGCATCCAGGAGCGTCGTCCGCTCTACCAAGCGATCCTCCCGGGCGATGACATCCTCCCTTGCCATGGAAATCACCTCCTGCTGCCTCATGAGTACTTGGAATTGCTTGCCATGCCAGTCGCGCAGCTTGTTACCCTTGTCCGTCAGCTTCTGGTCCACTTTGTTGGCGGACTTGCGCTGCTTCTTGAGCATCTGCCATTTCTGGCTGTGCCGGCCCTACACCTTCAGGCCGGGGGCTTGGTGTCGGGTTGTCCATGCTGGTCCCTCCCAGGCCCTTGCCTTCCATAGTCTTTGACGGCCCCGCGCGCCTGAGCCGCTTGGTCCGGTGGATGAGGGTCTTGCTTTCTTCCTCCTCCTCCTCCCTGGCAAGGATAACAAACCAAGATCAGTCAGCAAGCAAGGGGATATGCGAGAACTGCAACGAAGAAGGAAGAATGTTATTTCTCACTCTTCGCCGATGAGCATGGAGCTGAGCTCGAACTCTATGGGCGGTGAGGACGCCCTACTTCTCTTCTTGGGCGGAGGGGCGGAGCTTCCTGGCAACTTTGAGCCTTGCTGAGGCGCAAGAGCCTCCGACGAGGACGAGCTATGTGAGGAGCTCGAGCTGGACTGGGAGCTAGAATCGACTTCCGTGGCCGCCAATTGCTTGGCATGAGGGGTCCTAGCCCCAGAAAGGCGAGAGGACTGCCGGCGCGCCGCATCTGGCTTGCTGCCCTTGGAGGTAGTCTTCTTCACCTTCTTGGCGGCAGGTGCGGGATCGGGAACCATTGCTCCCGGCTAGCCACACGCCTGCGAGGATGCTGCTCCAAGATTGGCTCGGGGGCTTGATGGCCTACCGCGAGCCACTCTTCCCCGGGCTGCTCCGCTTCCGCAGTCCCCTCTTCCGCCTGGGCCTCTGCGGCCGCGGCATATAGAGCCTCAATCCCGGCAGGCTCGTTCCCGGCAGGCTCGCCCCCGGCAAGATCTTCTCCGGCAGCCTCCTCTGTGGTCTGTGCCTCGCTTCGTCCGCAGGAGGAGCCTTCGTCCTCGGCCTCCTCCTCCTCCTCCTCTTCCTCCGCCGTCTTCCCGGCCTTCGGCCCTGCGGCAGCTCGGAGTGCTTTGTCGTCCTTGATCCGCCTCTTGATGAACGCTTCTTCCACCTTGGAAGTGCACTTGAACATGTTGGTCTCCACCCTGGTAGCCCTTTCCACCAGGCTGGAGGACCACGCAAGCTCTTCATTAAGTTCGCGTAACTGCCAGTCACCCGAAACTCCATGAGCAGTACCCCTTCGGGTTTTTCTCTCTTAAGGCAAAGGACGTGGGGGAGAGGCGCGACTCTTCAGAAAGTTACCGTTTCACATTAACTGCTGCAGTCCCACGCCCCCACTACCCGCGGTAATTACGCGAAGTAGATGTTGGATTGACTGGTCATCATGACAAACCGCTGCGCGGGCAGCATTCTCTCGCCACGTGTCTGTGCACTGTTTGGGGCCTAACCCAATGTGCCCAGCGACACGTGTGGCTCAGGCCCGGGGGCTTCTGTCGGGGTACACAAACAGGGGTGTATGTTTTCCCCTGACTTGTGCATGGATAGCACCCCTCCGATCCGGCAACTACTAGCATCCAGAACAAGGACAAGCAGAAGAGATCAACTCTTTCAGGAATCAAAGGGCGGATCAAGAAGACCAAGATCAACCCAAGGAGTAAAATACCACAATGGGAAAACCTCCCCTACCGGGCAAGCGAGCCTGGCGGGGATGAGGTTGCCCCGAAGACAAGTCTCAAGATTGCCCCGGCAGGCTTGCCAGGGACGCTGAGGGTGGATTACCCCGCCAAGGCTCCACCGCTCCACCTCAGCAACGCAAGTCACCGATCGGTGCAGTGTCGAGCCCCCAAGATGCTAAGTGGCCGTTATTTGGCATGTGGCAGCCATCCCCAGAGGAAATCACCTCCAAATGACACTCGTCCAGCGACGTGTCACGCAGGCAGGCGAGAAGGTGGCAAAACAGCATGGCAAGGCTTGCCGGGCTAGGCTACGATGTGACACTAAGCGGTGCATTTAATGCACTCTATCCAGTCTGCAGAGTTATGTATGATGGCAGTGTTTGCTATCTAATCAGTACACAATGACTAATTTGCCATTGTGGTGACACCTTGATCTATAAAAGGAGGGCCATGGCAACCTTAGAAAGGATTTGGACCCCTGTACACTCATACGCGCGTAGCCGCTCTCGCCCCGAGGCAACCTTGCTGGGCTAGAGCGCTGCGCCTCCGCCACGGCCCTCTCATCAATCCACCAAAGCAGGAGTAGGGTTTTACGCCTTGCGGCGGCCCAAACCTGGGTAAAAACTGCCCGTTGATCGTTGCGGCGCAGCCCCGCGCCCTCCACTCTTTGTGCAATGCGTCCTTCCCCCCTGCCGAACCACAAGGGGCCGATGGCCCCATAGGTGGCCGTGTTTTCCCACGACAGGGGAGATGCGAGATTACCATCTATCCTCAATCGATGTCACATCTAAAATTTTAAACGGGGCCTAAGTTTGTAACTTTCACACATTTCAGAGAAGCGCATCCCAAAGTAGATCCCCCTCCCCCTCCATTTCACCATTCATACACTATCGGTGCCAAAACACCATCCCCACACCGGACAGCCTCCTTCGTCCGCCACTACATTCATCGCCGCCCTCCTACACCAGGCTGGAGCCCCTACCTGGATCGGATCGTCCACTACAAGAGATCGATGTTTCTCATCCACGGTGTCGTACCAGGAGCCTTCCATTGCGTCCTCTCGCTTCATCCCCTCCATCGTCCACCTTGCCGGTGCCGCTCCGACGACCTTCTCGTCCACCGCAATGAGACTTATCCCCTGATGCCTCCGTCTACCGTCGCAGATCTGCTTCCACGCCACTGATAGCCATTGCACCCGCAGCACCCTCAACGTATCAGGAGAGGCCTACATGACCTCGCAAGAGAGGCGGTAGTCTGTCATATCTGCTTAAGTTATTGATCTCACTTGGAAAATAGATCGTCACTTGTTTACTGTATGTTCTTTTCAGCTCTTAGGATCTTAGTTGTTAGTTCAAAGCAAACGTCGGTTGCTAAGTAGACTTTGTGCGGTTTAAAGCTTCAGATCTGCCATGGCACCGTCAACACTAACTCATCATGCTTAGGGTTTCCCCCTTTTATGATCACTATACGATCAACCTACGTCATTCATGTCATAATAGCACTGCTCCACCCATCAAGCTAATAAAGCTTAGTTGTTCAAATACAAATCTGATATGATGTTGATATTAGTAAAATAGAGATGTTTAATTGGTGAGCTAAATGTACGCTGGGGCAGATCTACAGGGTGGCCAGGGTGGGCTGCAGCCCACCCTGAGATTTTGGGTTGGTCTGTATACCATAAGGATTAGAACATGGTCAGCCAGCCAATGCCTTTGCTAAAAAAAGCCAATGCCTCTAGACCCCGATTCCCCTATGTTCTGCTGCGCTTTCGATCTCTACTAGCCGCTAGCTACTTGCCTCATCTGCGACTTGCCATCGTCGGATGACATGACTTTAGGAGGAGACGCCGGACTAATAGCAGGTCAGGAGCCGCTCGCCCAACATTGTCACCGCTGCCCGGGTGCGCCAGCGTACCCAGCTTCCCAGTCCGTTCAGGGCTCAGGCGTACAACACCCACTCAGCCAACCTGATTTATCCGGAGATACGTCATCCTCAACACTCAGCAACCACTCTCCATCACCCATTTTCTAAGTGATTCATTACTCATTAGGCAGGACTGTCATTATGGTTTGTTGTCTACTGGGTGCTACCTACATTTAATTGTTTAGATATTTCAGTAATATTTAGTACCTGTAAAGTTGATAGAGTTTCAAAATTCCTGGCCAAGGAACAAGCACTAGTCATGTTGGATTGTTGGTCATAGTGACATTGACCCAGATTACTACTGCATGGCAGGTTTGTTGACAAATTTACTAGTCTCTCTTACTCATTTGATATTATATCCAATTATTCACTTCGATTGGTGCAAACAATAAGTGCTAACCCAACTTCTTGATTCGGTTTTGGACGATCTCTTACTGCAGTTATGATTCTGCATACTTGTACTAGTAAGCTCACAAGTAATGATTGATTCACTAGCTCTATGCTTGCCTTGTCATATTTGTTGTCAATATTTTTTTAGGGTGGACCATCCTATTTCAAAATCCTGGAACCGCAGACATGAGTGAATAGTATTTCTCTTTGTGATCTCTTCCATCTTGTGTGGGCAATGAACACTGCATTGTATAGAAAGGAAGTGTTATATCCACCTTTTACATAGACTACGATCTTTTACATGGACTACAATCTACCTACGTGCTTTGTGTCACACTACCAGCACTCCACCCTTGAAGCTAAACAACACGCCACTCATAATTCCTAAGTTTATTTGTTCAAATACGAATTTGATATGATATTGATATGAATTAAACAAACGCACATTTAATTGTCTGCTAATGTTCCTACTTCAGTTTGAAATGTGTGTCCGCCCCTTATAGGGACAGGAGAGGTTTGTAATTCTGTGTGCACTCTGGTCATCATGGTTGGGGGATGAACTTTGTAGATGTAGGGGCTTATAGGGACACACTATTGGAGTAGAATCTGCAATGCATTCCAAAGATAATCTCACTACTTTTTATGTTTTCATCATTCTTAGACACCGAACATCATCATAATGATTATGAGCATGCACGCATGAGAAGAATAAAGCGGAACAATGCCAGGGCTATCAAACTTGGCATTAAGGGATTGAGATCCAGTCTGGATGCAATGGAATGCCCACTCTCTCCACAACTTGGCATTAAGGAGGGAGTAGTTCATTGTGTAGCATTACTCTGCATCTTATCTCCCTCGCTCACCATTTCCTAAAAGTTATCAAATCTATATTTAATCTTATCAAAAAGTTTAATACACAGACAATGCCGGTGCAGAAGTGTAGCCCATTGCTCTTGTTAGTACATTTTGTCCTGTAATGTTGTACTTACAAGGATAGGTAGTTGATTATGTAGCATCAATCTGCATCATATCTTCATTATCCTCTATCCCTTCTATTATTATCATATCTATAATTACTCTTTATAAAATGTAGAGTATAGGCAATGCTTATGAACAAGATTTTGTGCTGAATTTCTTGAGTTATACCTCCCTTAACATGGAAAAGGGCATTATAGAGCCGGTGTTAACTGTTAATGTATGTCAGTCCTTCTAATGCCTTTATCCTCAATTGTCGTTTAATTTGCTCATACTCCCTATCGTCAACTGCTATTTAATTTGTTGTTTCTATCAAAATGCATCACTACTGCAGGATGCTGCTAACGCGACACTACAATCAGAGACCCTTTGACGAAACTGTGTGCGATGCATTAATCGCAAACGGGGATGTAAAAAAACCATCAAAAAAGATGCAAAACGTTTGCGATGGCGGAGACATCAAACACGGTTCAGATTTTAATTACGTGTGCGATGTGGGGCATACGGTTGATCCAGAAGAACTGTTTACGATGTGTCAGAACAACAAAAATGGGCAGCCATATCAATGTGTGTGCGATATACGGCATACAGTTCGCTCCGATGAACTGTGTGCTATTAGGGAATGCAACAGAAACGGTCAGCTAGATCAAGGTGTGTGTGATATACGGCATACGGTTCACTCGGACGAACTGTTTTCGATTAGGGAAGAAAACAGAAACGGATCAACTTAACAAGATGTGTGTGATATGCGACATACAGTTCACATAGATGAACTGTTTGCGATGAGCCAAAAGAACACAAACGATTCTTGTAAACAAGATGTGTGTGATACGCAGCAAACAGCCCACTCGGATGAACTGTTTGTGATGAGAAATTATAACACAGACGGTGACTACAGTTAGTTCGTGTGCGATTCTGTTCGTACAAAAAGCTTTGAAAAATGCAAACTAGTTGCTTGCGGTGGCTAGGAGTATCGCACACGATCATGGAGTCCGAGAAGACCGTCGTCGGAAGGCCGCCAGCTCAGCCTTTTAGCCTATATTTTATTATAATTGTATGCATATGTAGGTCGTCAGTGTTCTAGGCCTTGCCGCTTGTGGCATTTTAAATTATCCTGAATATGTAAGACAATTATTAACCGTTGCCATTGTAAATTTGCCTCAAAGGAGAGTAGAGCGCGCGCAGGGACGCCAGAGCGGAGCGCACCGTGGCCGCCTCAATGGCGAGCAAAATGCGCGGACGGACGCGAGCAGAGCGTGCCGCGGCCGCCTCAACGAAGAGCAGAGCGCGCCGCGGCCACCTCAATGGCGAGCAACCACGTGGTCAACCTTCTGGCACCCCGTGGGAGGCGCGACGACGCTTCCATAGGACACGATGGTGATATCTTGACCGTGTGTGATAGTGGGCAGACACGTACACGTACATCCGAGAACGCAGGCCTATGTTTCGGGCTTCCGATCCATGGCATACGATTGATCCAAAAGAACTGTTTGCGATGAGCCAGAACAACAGACCGGGCTTTGTAGGCCCAGAACCATCAATAAATTTTAACCTTGTTTCTCGTCACATTGCAGATTACAACGCAATAAGTAATTACAAATCTATTCACACCTATCAAACTAATATATGTTCACACTTAGCATCGGGCTATAAAAACTACCCACTCGAAAATTACTTCACAGTTCCTCTCCTCATCACCCACAAAACTGGTATTTCCTGTCAAGTCGTTCCGCCATGACCGGTAGGAGGAGTTTCGGGTGGACATATAACCAGGCAGCAAAGACCAAGGCCGCAGAAGCACTAGAAAGGTCCCGCCGCGAAGCGGCAGCCGCAGCAGAGATGTCCCGGCGTGCCGCGGAGCCCTCGAACAAGCTCTCACGGGCACGCGAGGGCTCTCACAAGAGCACTCGCCGCATCGGCGGTCGCGACGAGCTAGTATTGCTGAAGTCCTTGGCCGGCGACAACGACATTCTCGTTGGCCTCATTAAGCAGCAGGAGCTGGTCGACGGCTTGATGAAGCTGCTCGAGATCAGTGATGCCTCGGTTGACAAGGCGACCGGCCTCGTCGAGCAACTCATGGGTGACAATGCGAAGCTCCTCAAGGCGCTCGCCGAGAAGGAGGAGGAGGCCGCCGGCTGGAAGATGCTGCATGAGCAGAGCAGTGCCTCGGGGATGACGCTGACAGCGGTCATCGAGGAACTGATCGGTGACTTGAGGAAGCTCCGGATCAAGCGCAAGCAGGAGGTGAAGGAATCCGTGGCTGCATTCAAGCAAAGTTGTGAGGAATTGAAGAAGGAGCTGGAGGATGTCGTCGCCCGGCGATCCATCGACGAGTAGAGACAGTAGCGACCCAGATCGTTGTCTGCGATTTCCTTCTTCTCTTGCCCCCGTGTCTTCCGGGCTTTGCCGCATGTTGCATTTAAAATTATCCGAAATATGTAAGACAATTATTATCTGCGCCATTGTAAATTTGTCGTTGTATTATCCGTTGCCATTTTATTTGTCGTTGTATTATCCGTTGCCCTATGTGGCAATTTAAATTAGGCTGGAATACGAGTTGAAAACACGAACAAAGCAAATGCTTCCATGGGATCACAAGCAAACACCCTCCGTCCAGGTGCTTTAATTAACCCATTAATGGAGAAGTTGTGAGCGAGGCGGGCGGCGGCTGGTGCATGGAGATCAAAGAGCTCGCTTCCCGATGAGCATGAGCGGCCTTGCTGCTCACACGTGTCCCGTCGAGCCTGCGAGGTGGATAGGATGCACGCATCCCGTCGAGCCTGCGTGGCGGACTGCTCGCACGCGTCCCGTCGAGCCTGCATGGTGGACTTCTCGCGCTCGTCCCGTCTAATCAAACACCTACACGCACGCCACCGAGTATGGTTAAATTTAGACACGGTTCATATAATACAACCATTTGCGATATTAACGTGCCAACTATTTGTTTCAAAAAGTACTTTGTTGGCTATTAATGTGTGCGCCTTGTCTCAAACTGGACGATTTTTTTTAACACGTCATATATGTGCCATGTCATGAAACCATGCCAAGTTTCATGTTTTTTGGGTGAGTTTTTTATTTACTGGGATTTAAAAACCGAGATTCTCAATGTTTCAGGACGACGAGAAGTTTGTAATTCATTCCCATTCCTTAAATCAGACCTAAGCATGCACCCAATGACACATGTACGATTTCCCACCCATTTTGCTTCATTGGAGCATGTGCTTGTAGTTCAAATTTGAATTATGGACTACATTAAATGCGTAGAAAACTTAATTAATATATACAATGGCCAAACGAACCCTGAACAGTTTCAAATTTCAGCACGAGACTCCTGTTATTCTATGTTGCCTGTAGAAAACAAAGTTCAAGGCGAGAAGAGGCAGCGATTATCGTTTCGCCCACAAGAGGGGCATGTTTCCCTACCGGAACCACGAGGGTTGCTAGAAGCTTCGGTTTGTAAGAGGCTTGTAATATAGCTTTGCCCAAATTGGACAATTATATGTACCATGTAGTGACACCATGCCAAGTTTCATGATTTCCTGGTGAGTTTTGGATTTACAGAGATTTAAAAACCGAGATTCGCAATGTTTGTGGCCAAGCCAGGACGGCGAGATGGTTTAATTCATTCCCATTCCTTCCATGGGACCTAAACATGCACCCCAAGGACACATGTATGTTTTTTCTAGCCATCTTGGTGCACTGGAGCATGTATTTGTAGTTCGGATTTGAATTATGGACATTAAATGCCTAGAAAACTCAATTAATGAATAAAAAAGGTCAAACAAACCCTGAATAATTTCAAAGTTCAGCGTGAATCTCCCGTTGTTCCTTGTTGCGTGTAGAAGAAAATACAAAGCTAGAAGAGGGAGCGATTATCGTTTGGCCCACAAGGGGACACGTTTCCCTATCGAAATCACTAGGGTTCTTGCGACAGGCTTCAGTTTGTAAGAGGTTTGTAATAAAGCTTGGCCCAAATTGGCAATGTTTTTACCACGACATATATTTGCCATGACGTGACACCATGCCACCTTTGATGACTTTCTGGTGAGTTTTGGATTTATGGGGATTTAAAAACCGAGATTCCAAATTTTGAGGACGAGCCAGGACGCCGGTACGGTTTCAATTCATTCCCATTCCTGGCATGGGACCTAAACATGCACCCAAGGACACATGTATAATTTTCTAGCCATTTTGGTGAACTGGAGCATGTATTTGTAGTTCAGATTTGAATTATGGACATTAAATGCCTAGGAAGCTCAATTAGTGTATAAAAAGGCCAAACGAACCCTGAATAAGTTGAAATTTCAGCATGGATATCCTGTCATTCCATGTTGCCCGTAGAAGAAAATACAAGGCGAAAAAGGCAGTGATTATGTTTCGCCCACAAAGGGAACATGTTTCCCTATCGGTACCACGAGGCTTCTTTGAGAGAAGCTTCGGTTTGTAAGAGGTTTGTAATAAAGCTTGGCCCAAATTGGACAATGTTTTTACCACGACATATATGTGCCATGACGTGACACCATGCCACCTTTGATGACTTTCTGGTGAGTTTAGGATTTACGGGGATTTAAAAACCGAGATTCCAAATGTTTGAGGACAAGCCAGGACGCCGGTACGGTTGTAATTCGTTCCCATTCCTCGCATGGGACCTAAACATGCACCCAAGGACACATGTATAATTTTTCTAGCCATTTTGGTGAACTGGAGCATGTATTTGAAGTTCAGATTTGAATCATGGACATTAAATGCCTAGGAAACTCAATTAGTGTATAAAAAGGCCAAACGAACCCTGAATAAGTTTAAATTTCAGCAAGGATATTCTGTCATTCCATGTTGCCCGTAGAAGAAAATACAAGGCGAAAAGAGGCAGTGATTATGTTTCGCCCACAAGGGGGACACGTTTCCCTATTGGAACCACGAGGCTTCTTTGAGAGAAGCTCCGGTTTGTAAGAGACTTGTAATAAAACTTGCGCCAAAATGGACGAAAAAAATTCCTCGACGTATATGTGCCATGTCGTGACACCATGCCAAGTTTCATGATTTTCGGGTGAGTTTTGGATTTACAGGGATTTAAAAACCGAGATTCTTCTCACGAAATGTTTTCAAATAGCACACGGTTCACTAACGAAAGCCGTGTGCCTACCAAACCGTGATCTGAGTCGTGTGTTCTGATTGGCCAGAACCCAAACCCCACGGATCGTACGTCTGCACCGTTGGATGCTCCCAGATCGAACGGCAACCCTCAGCCCTTTCGATAGCACATGCAGTACATGGGTAAGCACTGTGCGCATGCGTCGTGATAGCTCACGCTTCCTTTTCTATTACGTTTTCTAAACAGGCTACCATTTCCCGCCACTCCTCTCATCGGTTTCCCGCCTCTTCTCCCATCGTTTTCCCGCTACCAGTGTCAGTGCTCATTGAAGGCTAGGCGGCGACACACCGGCCATGTAAATATCGCACACAGTTTCTAAAAGCACAGATGTGTGTGATAGGAGGGAGTAGGTCCCATAGGGTGACCAGCGTGAAACACCATAATGGCAAGGAGGCAATTCCTATCAGCAAGGGGCGGCTTCCCATCCGCTAGCCTAGTCGAATAGAACGCAAAAGTTAAGCGTGCTCGGGCTGGACTAGTCCAAGGATGGGTGACCCGGTGGGAAGTTGCATATCTCAAGCTTCATTTAAATGCCATGACACGGTCATTATAGAGATATAAAAATCTCTATAGTGACCTATCATGGCAATTATATAAACCTTGGGATCCTTGTTTTGTTAATTTGTAGACTATGTTTTTATTGGTTATTTTTTGCTCTAAAAAATTAAAGAATGATTGACTTGACCTGTCATGGCCATTATATAAACCTTTTTTAGGTCGCATGCAGGGTATAGGGGGCAGGGTGTTCTGATCGAGCATGTCTCCCTTGTGCGGTTTATAGACGGTGCACATATCTGTGGGCTCCCCGAGGTATATATATTATCCTTTACCGACAATGAGGGGGCCCACACAATCCATCCCTTTGACCCAACAATGAGAAGGGTTTGACCATGATGGTTTCCTATTGATACTAGTAAGGTACACGTGCATTGCACGCATGACATTTGGTAACCAAATTATGAATAAATACCATACTATAGCATGTAAGCTTTGAGTCATATATGAATGACATAGATGTTCGTTTAATTCTTAAAGTTCATCTCTTTCAAAATCAATTAGTTTTATAAAAAAAATCTATTTTAAGATTCATGGAATTGTGCATTGTAAAGCATAAAGTAAAAACAAATAGTGACAATTCATTTAGAAAAAAAAAGTTTGGGCAATTAAGATATGGAAGATTCTAGAACAAAGGAGAAGTGCTTGTGTTTTGAGATTTGTGCATTATGCTTAAGTTCAACCATGGAGTCTTCTAGATTGTACATGTGGCAGAATCTGGTGGAATGTAGATGATATCCAACGGCCAGTAGTGCTCGGATTTGCCATCTCTGTACCGTCGGATTGGCTTCATCCAACGACCAACTTTCAAAGTTATTCGCACACTATATAGGGGTATAGATGTGTGCCATGCTAGACCAAATAAAGTTTGAGCGCATGCGTGGGATGACCCCTCCCCCCCCGCCGCCTTGAAGTTGGGAAACCGACATCGTACGTATTGAACCAGCCTTGGAGTCGGGTACGGTGTTCGGTTTGTAATGTAGTTGGTGGCCCATCGAAGTTGTGCATTCGGGATTTAAACACATCACACACCACCGTATCCATACATATTTTCGGGCTGCATGCAGTGTATACGGGGTCTTCTGATCGACCACGTCTCCCTTGTGCGGTTTTTTGTGACGACATGCATATCTGTGGGCTCCCCGAGTGTATATATATCATCCCTTTGACCGATAACGAGGGGTATGTGTTGGCCATGAATGGATTCCTCCTAGTTCGTGTTAGGGCCGGTCACCGTCACATGTCGCTCAACCAAAGCTCGAGCTCATGCGTTGTCAGGATTCCCTCCCACATGCTCGGATTGCTGGGTTCAACCTACATCGTACCCTACGTATCCCGTCCTTAACTACCTTGCCTTCATGGTTGTTGTCTGTATCGAGAGGTAGGCACCACTTCTAAATTGTACATTATTCTATATTGAAAACACACATCACCCCTTCCCAACGTACATCATTTTGGGCCGCATGCAAGAGGTGCTGGTTTTGTGGTCCCTCTCGTATGATTTTTATGATGGTTCAATCTATTGGCCCAAGCGGTTTATTGACAACAACAGTTGTCATTTGACCAAATGATAGATTCATTAGTCCGTCTAATGGTAGGTCCTGGCGACATGCATGTATGACCAAAGTATCATAACGTGCATCCGCCCCGCTGACACGAAGTGGGAGGTGGTGGGCCAAGCATCCTAGCTAGCTACGACATTATGTCATTATATATATATCCAAGGGTGCTTTCGGGTTTGCGAGGCAGGTGCCACCAAAGTTGTGCATTGTGTATTTAAAGTTTTAAACATCACACCCAATATTCCTACATATATTTGGCCACTTCCAGGTGGTTCTTGACTTCTGGCCCCTCTCATCGATCTTTGACGACGCGCCCAACCGTGGGCCCACGCAGTCAAAGTTTTGCATTGGAATTTTGAACATCACAGACCACCCTTTTCACTCATATATATTTGGGCCACATGCTGTTGTGGCTGTCTTCTGACCCTCTCTAACATTTTTTTTGCTGCAAATACTCTAATGACGCTCAACGGACATGGGTATAATGTCTTAACCATGTGCGATGCAAGTGCGCTGTGAATCACGATGACTGCGCAAGCGCGAGCAAAGGTGAAGGTATTGGCTCAACCGTGTGCGATGCAAGTGCGCTGTAAAATCACCACGATTGCGCAAGCCCGAGCAAAGGGTGCAGGTACTGGCTTAACCGTGTGCGATGCAAGTGCGCTATAAAATCACCACCTGCGCAAGCTAAAGGCGGGTAAGTTTATTTAGAAATTAGGATGAACCGTGTGCGATAGACCAGCTAGCTAGAAATATAAAAATAAACTACCCGCCTTGAGCGTTGCAAAAATCGGCGGTTCCGCCACTTTTCCTTATTATCATACACGCATATTCTTATTGGACCGTGCGCGATCTTGGGCACCCCCGCCCCGCATCAATTTCTTTACCCAAATTTTAGTAGCCGCCGTACTTCAACCGTCACCCACACTCCTCCAGCACCGACCTTATAGTAAAATTGCAGTAGCCGAGGCATTTGAACAGTCTCCCTCCCTCGTCCACCACCATCTCCACCCACCATTACTAAAATTTTCAGTAGCCGCGGCGTATCCTCAAACACCCCCCCTCCACAGTCCCCCCACCCGGCCCCCTCCCCCCCTCGAACCCTAGCTCGCGGCCGCCGCCAACCCCTGCCGGTCTGCCCGTTCCTCCTAGCTTAGATAATAAAGTTCAGGTTACCCAGCGATTCCCATACCGTCGCCCCACTCCCCGGTGTTTTTAGATGAGGCATGCGGTGTCCCTCCCTGCCAGATCCACATCCCCTACTCCAGAATGTCGCAGCCTAAGCTCAAACACGTATCCCGAGGAGCCCGACGAGTGTTCGGCCAAGAAGAGGTTTATCATGGCCTCTCCGGCGGACGTTGGCGAGGTGGCCGCCGTTCGCCCTGACCTGTCGATCCCAGAGCAACACGTCACCGCGGAAGCCGGCGAAGACGTTGACTACGTTGCCATGCTGAAGGCTTCATGTCAGCGGGCTAGCATATTACTGTATCTCAGGAAAGCTGGCTACAACATCAAGCTCGTCGACAGCGATGGCTTCACGCGGGCCATGTCACAGGTTAAGTGGTCCATCCCCAACCCCTCTGGTTCAACTGCCATCGATCTCTTCGACGGCCCTGCCGCTGATCTCCTACGCCAAGCGGTCAAGGATTTGCGATCCTTATACGCCATCGAGCCCATTTTGTCATTTCTGAAGGACACGTTCTATGGCGGCGGCTTGGGATCCTCAATTGCCAAGTCAGATCTCATCGACGACCATGACCACGAGGAGGGCACCCACGAAGGTTCTTCCAAGGTGAAACAGCCCATCTGTGACATCAGAGAGCGCACCATGGGTCTATGCTCTTCTAACTGGAAGGATCCCGTCCATGAAATGTGAGGCAACATCCTATCAGCAAATCTTACCTTTTCTAGCTTGCCAACCCGTACCCTTTGTTGTAGTAGCATTTGCCTTGCGGTGCTTTAACTATGCCGTGTTTAATTATTTCAGTTTTGCAAAAATGTATTGTTCAATAGGGCTATGTGATGTTTAAGTATGAATTGTCTACTTCAGTTTCACGAATGGCTATATTTGGTTGTTTATAGTGAGTAGATGCCTTGTTTATCTTTATTTGGTTGTTAGGTTGGTTGCAGTTAGCATTTTTCCAGTTATTGAGCAGATGCCTTGTTTATATGTATTTGGTTCTTAGTTTGGTTGCATTGAGCATTTGTCCAGTTATCAAGCAGATGCCTTGTTTATCTGTATTTGGTTGTTAGGTTGCTTTTTTTAGCATTTGTCCAGTTTTCAAGCAGATGCCTTGTTTATCTGTATTTGCTTGTTAGGTTGGTTGAAGTGAGCATTTGTCCAGTTTTCAAGCATATGCCCTGTTTATCTGTATTTGCTTGTTAGGTTGGTTGCAGTGAGACTCTGTCCAGTTTTCAATGGCTATATTTGGTTGTTATACTGATCATTTATGCCTTATTTATTTCAGTCATTCACAATGTGTTGTTCATTATGTGCAAGTCGAAACTGTGCCGCTCGACTGCATCAGTACCAGTTTGAACGGCTATATTTGGTTCCAGTTATGCCTGGTGTAGTTAACACATGCCCTTTATTTCAGTTTTACACATTTATCCAGTGTGATGTTTTAGCATTACCTACGTTCCATTCATTTTCAACAATACCAGTCTGAATTGCAATATTTGATGGCTGTTAAGCCTGCTGTCGGTAACATTGCTTCCATTTTATATCTGCTTTAACAGCATGCTGAAACCAACACATTCAAGCTATCATTTGGAGATGATGTTGTTTACCTTTGCTATATTTGTTTGATGTTAAGGTTGTTGTACTTATCATGCCTTTCCACTACTTATGCAGGACAACAACGGGAGTGGCCACCATTTTCTGCCGAGGTTAGCTTCATCCCTCGGCTTGTACTCCCCCCGTCGTTCCATAATGTAGTGCATATAGATCCAGGCCCGGACACTTGTTAGCATCTAATATCGACTTGTTGCTTGTAGGTACATATGCCCTTGGCAAGGATCCACGCATCGACCCTTTTTGCGTATGGGGCAATGAGATATTCATGAACAAGCATCAAGTGAGGAAACTGATAAGGATTATTAGCAAAAAGATACGAATGGTAGCAAGAAAATTAACTGTTTATGCTCTATCCAACACAACAGTGAGCTGTAGGATGGTAACTACAAACTCTGCAGCCTTCTCTTTTTACTGCCCATAATGAGTTGTTAGACAACAATGTCTGAATCTTTTTCGTTCGCAGTGGTTCCTGAAGCAGTTCACTCAAGATTACCTCGCAAAGTACATGATTGGTGGACACGCAATGAAGGTTAAAGTATTTCATCCAGACTACAACGAGCATCGAGAAGTCATAATGAAGACAGTGAAGGATGGACGGGCAGCCATCACAAGGGGTTGGCCTAGAGTCGTGCGCGCATTACGCATGGAGGAGGGCACAATATGGGCATTCCGCTTCACCTTCTCCAGCAACCAGAACTTTAGAGTCTTTAGTACAATTGTGGTTCATCATTCTTTACTTGGTGCTTCCATAGTTCTTCAGTATATGTACCTGTGCATCAAATTATGCATTCGTGGTTGAACCTATATTTGTAATAAACATGGTTGGATATGAAATAAGTGATTGCCTACTTTCAAATTCAAAACATGTGATTTTTAAATTAGGGACGAATTAGGGACTAATTAGGGATTAACTAGGGATTACACTGTTTGCGAAAGCGAAACGTCTGCGATAGACGTGGAGATCAGACACGTTTCTAGGATCCACGACGTGTGCGATCAATCTCCACGGCACACATGATCAGCCAAGAAAAAACATGTACGATTAACAACAGCATCGCACACAGTTCTTTCTTATTAAATGTTTGCGATAGTCACCTTATAACACACGCTTCGAAATTATGGACTGTTTGTGATGTTGTGCGCATCGCAAATGTTTTGTCATAGAAGAACGCGTGCGATGTACATACTAATGAAAATGTATTCCTTGGATTGACTGTGTGGAATGTACATACGAATGGAAACGTTTAGTGGGGACTGACTATGTGGGATGTACTTACGACCAGAAATGATTTCGCCTGTATAATTGTATTTTTTAGCACTACTATACGTATAACCGTATTTGAGCGCTCGCCGGTCGCACACGACCTCATTTTGCCGAGCGTGTGTGCCAGGAGGGCATATCTGAAGGAAATATGCCCTAGAGGCAATAATAAAGTTGTTATTTATATTTCCTTATATCATGATAAATGTTTATTACTCATGCTAGAATTGTATTAACCGGAAACTTAGTACATGTGTGAATACATAGACAAAACAAAGTGTCCCTAGTATGCCTCTACTTGACTAGCACGTTAATCATAGATGGCTAAGTTTCCTAACCATAGACATGTGTTGTCATTTGATGAACGGGATCACATCATTAGGAGAATGATGTGATGGACAAGACCCATCCGTTAGCTTAGCATAATGATCGTTAAGTTTTATTGCTAAAGCTTTCTTCATGACTTATACATATTCCTCTGACTATGAGATTATGCAACTCCCGAATACCGGAGGAACACCTTGTGTGCTATCAAACATTACAACATAACTGGGTGATTATAAAGATGCTCTACAGGTGTCTCCGAAGGTGTTTGTTGGGTTGGCATATATCGAGATTAGGATTTGTCACTCCGAGTATCGGAGAGGTATCTCTGGGCCCTCTCGGTAATGCACATCATATGAAGCCTTGCAAGCAATGTGACTAATGAGTTAGTTGTGGGATGATGCATTACAAAACGAGTAAAGAGACTTGCCGGTAACGAGATTGAACTATGTATGAAGATACCGACGATCAAATCTCGGGCAAGTAACATACCGATGACAAAGGGAATAACGTATGTTGTTATGCGGTTTGACCGATAAAGATCTTCATAGAATATGTAGGAGCCAATATGAGCATCTAGGTTCCGCTATTGGTTATTGACCGGAGATATGTCTCGGTCATGTCTACATAGTTCTCGAACCCGTAGGGTCCACACGCTTAACGTTCGATGACGATTTGTATTATGAGTTATGTGATTTGATGACCGAAGATAGTTCGGAGTCCCGGATGAGATCACGGACATGACGAGGAGTCTCGAAATGGTCGAGACATAAAGATTGATATATTGGACGACTATGTTTGGACATCGGAATGGTTCCTGGTGAGTTCGGGCATTTACCGGAGTACCGGAGGGTTACCGGAACCCCCCGGGGAGTCTATGGGCCTTATTGGGCCTTAGTGGGAGAGAGGAGGAGGCAGCCAAGGTGGGGGCGCGCCCCCCAAGCCCAATCCGAATTGGGGTGGGGGGCCGGCCCCCCTTTCCTTCTCCCTCTCTCCCCCTTCCTTCCTCTCCTATTCCAACTAGGGAAGGGGGAATCCTACTCCCACCGGGAGTAGGACTCCCCCCTTGGGCGCGCCATGAGAGGGCCGGCCCTCCCCTCCTCCACTCCTTTATATACAGAGGAGGGGGGCACCCCATAGACACACAAGTTGATTGTTTTAGCCGTGTGCGGTGCCCCCCTCCACATATTTCCACCTCAGTCATATTTTCGGAGAGCTTAGGCGAAGCCCTGCCGAAATCACTTCATCATCACCGTCACCACGCCGTCGTGCTGACGAAACTCTCCCTCGGCCTCAACTGGATCAAGAGTTCGAGGGACGTCACCGAGCTGAACATGTGCAGATCGCGGAGGTGCCGTATGTTCGGTACTTGGATCGGTTGGATCGCGAAGACGTTCGACTACATCAACCGCGTTGCTAAACGCTTCCGCTTTCGGTCTACGAGGGTACGTGGACACACTCTCCCCACTCGTTGCTATGCATCTCCTAGATAGATCTTGCGTGATCATAGGAATTTTTTTGAAATACTACGTTCCCCAACAGTGGCATCCGAGCCAGGTCTATGCGTAGATGTTATATGCACGAGTAGAACACAAATAGTTGTGGGCGATAATAGTCATACTGCTTACCAGCATGTCATACTTTGATTCGACGGTATTGTTGGATGAAGCGGCTCAGACCGACATTACGCGTACGCTTACGCGAGACTAGTTCTACCGACGTGCTTCACACACAGGTGGCTGGTGGGTGTCAGTTTCTCCAACTTTAGTTGAATTGAGTGTGACTACGCCCGGTCCTTGTTGAAGGTTAAAACGGCACACTTGACCAAAAATCATTGTGGATTTGATGCGTAGGTAAGAACGGTTCTTGCTCAGCCCGTAGCAGCCATGTAAAACTTGCAACAACAAAGTAGAGGATGTCTAACTTGTTTTTGCAGGGCTTGCTGTGATGTGATATGGTCAAGACATGATGTGATATAATTTGTCGTATGAGATGATCATGTTTTGTAACAGAGTTATCGGCAACCGGCAGGAGCCATATGGTTGTCGCTTTATTGTATGCAATGCAATCGCCATGTAATTGTTTTACTTTATCACTAAGCGGTAGCGATAGTCGTAGAAGCAATAAGTTGGCGAGATGGCAACAATACTACGATGGAGGTCATGCTGGAGCACCGGTGACGATGGAGATCATACTGGGGCGCCGGTGACGATGGAGATCATGACGGTGCTTCAATGATGGAGATCAAGAGCACAAGATGATGATGGCCATATCATGTCACATATTGAATTGCATGTGATGTTAATCCTTTTTTATGCATCTTATTTTGCTTAATACGGCTGTGGCATTATAAGATGATCTCTCACTAAAAATTTCAAGGTATAAGTGTTCTCCCTGAGTATGCATTGTTGCGAAAGTTCTTCGTGCCGAGACACCACGTGATGATTGGGTGTGATAAGCTCTACGTTCACATACAACGGGTGCAAGACAGTTTTGCACATACGGAATACTCGGGTTAAACTTGATGAGCCTAGCATATGCAGATATGGCCTCGGAACACTGGAGACCGAAAGGTCGAATGTGAATCATATAGTTGATATGATCAACATAGAGATGATCACCATTGAAAACTACTCCATCTGACGTGATGATCGGACATGGTTTAGTTGATATGGATCACGTGATCATTTAGATGACTAGAGGGATGTCTATCTAAGTGGGAGTTCTTAAGTAATATGATTAATTGAACTTAAATTTACCATGAACTTAGTCCTGATAGTATTTGCATATCTATGTTGTAGATCAATAGCTCGCGTATAGCTTCCCCGTTTTTATTTATGATATGTTCCTAGAGAAAACTAAGTTGAAAGATGATAGTAGCAATGATGCGAACTTGGTCCGTGATCTGAGGATTATCCTCATTGCTGCACAGAAGAATCATGTCCTTGATGCACCGCTAGGTGACAGGCCTATTGCAGGAGCAGATGCAGACATCATGAACGTTTGACAAAGCTCGGTATGATGACTACTTGATAGTTTAGTGCACCATGCTTTACGGCTTAGAACCGGGACTTCAAAAATGTTTTGAACGCCACGGAGCATATGAGATGTTCCAAGAGATGAAATTGGTATTTCAGACTCATGCCCGTGTCGAGAGGTATGAGACCTCTGACAAATACTTTGCCTACAAGATGGAGGAGAATAGCTCAACCAGTGAGCATGTGCTCAGAATGTTTGAGTACTACAATCGCTTGATAAGTGATTGACAGAATTCTCTAGTCACTATCACCAAGTTACTAGAACTTCGTGATGAACTATAATATGCAAGGGATGACGAAAACGATTCCCAAGCTCTTCGCGATGCTGAAATCAGCGAAGGTAGAAATCAAGAAATAACATCAAGTGTTGATGGTTAACAAGACCACTAGTTTCAAGAAAAAGGTAAGGGAATGAAAAGGAAACTTCAAAAGAATGGCAAGAAAGTTGCTACTCCCGTGAAGAAGCCCAAAGCTGAACCCAAGCCTAAAACTGAGTGCTTCTACTGCAAAGGAAATGGTCACTGGAAGCGGAACTACCCCAAATACTTGGCGGATAAGAAGGATGGCAAAGTGAACAAAGGTATATGTGATATACATGTTATTGATGTGTACTTTACTAGTGTTCATAGTAACCCCAAGGTATTTGATACCGGTTCAGTTGCTATGATTAGTAACTCGAAACAGGTGTTGCAAAATGAATAGAGACTAGTTGAGGACGAGGTGACGATGTGTGTTGGAAGAGATTCCAAGGTTGATAAGATCACCATCGCACACTCCCTCTATTTTTGGGATTAGTGTTGAACCTAAATAAATGTTATCTGGTGTTTGCGTTGAGCATGAATATGATTGGTTCATGTTTATTGCAAAATAAATGTTATTTGGTGTTTGCGTTGAGCTTGAATATGATTGGATCATGTTTATTGCAATACGGTTATTCATTTAAGTCAGAGAATAATTGTTGTTCTGTTTACATGAATAAAAACCTTCTATGGCCATACACCCAATGTAAATGGTTTATTGAATCTCGATCATAGTGATATACATATTCATAATATTGAAGCCAAAAGATACAAAGTTAGTAATGATAGTGCAACTTATTTGTGGCACTGCCGTTTAGGTCATATTGGTGTAAAGCGCATGAAGAAACTCCATACTGATGGACTTTTGGAATCACTCGATTATGAATCATTTGATGCTTGCGAATCATGCCTCATGGGCAAGATGACTAAAACTCCGTTCTCCGGAACAATGGAGCGAGCTACGGACTTATTGGAAATAATACATACCGATGTATGCGGTCCGATGAGTATTGAGGCTCGCGGCGGGTATCGTTATTTTCTGACCTTCACAGATGATTTGAGCAGATATGGGTATATCTACTTAATGAAACACAAGTCTGAAATGTTTGAAAAGTTCAAAGAATTTCAGAGTGAAGTGGAAAATCATCGTAACAAGAAAATAAAGTTTCTACGATCTGATCGCGGAGGCAAATATTTGAGTTACGAGTTTGGTCTTCATTTAAAACAATGTGGAATAGTTTCGCAACTCACGCCACCTGGAACACCACAGCGTAATGGTGTGTCCGAACGTCGTAACCGTACTTTATTAGATATGGTGCGATCTATGATGTCTCTTACCGATTTACCACTATCGTTTTGGGTTTATGCATTAGAGACAGCTGCATTCACGTTTAATAGGGCACCATCTAAATCCGTTGAGACGACACCGTCTGAACTGTGGTTTGGCAAGAAACCTAAGCTGTCGTTTCTTAAAGTTTGGGGTTGCGATGCTTATGTGAAAAAGCTTCAGCCTGATAAGCTCGAACCCAAATCGGAGAAGTGCGTCTTCATAGGATACCCAAAAGAAACTGTTGGGTACACCTTCTATCACAGATCCGAAGGCAAGATATTTGTTGCTAAGAATGGATCCTTTCTAGAGAAGGAGTTTCTCTCGAAAGAAGTGAGTGGGAGGAAAGTAGAACTTGATGAGGTAGTGGTACCTTCTCTTGAATTGGAAAGTAGTTCATCACAGAAATCAGTTCCAGTGATGCCTACACCAATTAGTGAGGAAGCTAATGATGATGATCATGAAACTTCAGATCAAGTTACTACAGAACCTCGTAGGTCAACCAGAGTACGTTCCGCACCAGAGTGGTACGGTAATCCTGTTCTGGAAGTCATGTTACTAGACCATGACGAACCTATGAACTATGAGGAAGCGATGATGAGCCCAAATTCCGCGAAATGGCTTGAGGCCATGAAATCTGAGATGGGATCCATGTATGAGAACAAAGTATGGACTTTGGTTGACTTGCCCGATGATCGGCAAGTCATTGAGAATAAATGGATCTTCAAGAGGAAGACATACGCTGATAGTAGTGTTTCTATCTACAAAGCTCAAATTGTCGCAAAAGGTTTTCGACAAGTTCAAGGTGTTGATTACGATGAGATTTTCTCACTCGTATCGATGCTTAATTCTGTCCGAATCATGTTAGCAATTGCCGCATTTTATGAAATCTGGCAAATGGATGTCAATACTGCATTTCTTTAATGGATTTATTAAAGAAGAAGTTGTATATGATGCAACCAGAAGGTTTTGTCAATCCTAAAGGTGCTAACAAAGTGTGCAAGCTCCAGCGATCCATCTATGGACTGGTGCAAGCATCTCGGAGTTGGAATATACGCTTTGATAAGTTGATCAAAGCATATAGTTTTATACATACTTGTGGTGAAGCCTGTATTTACAAGAAAGTGAGTGGGAGCACTACAGTCTTTCTGATAAGTATATGTGAATGACATATTGTTGATCGGAAATGATGTAGATTTTTTTTTCTGGAAAGCATAAAGGAGTGTTTGAAAGGAGTTTTTCAAAGAAAGACCTCGGTGACGCTGCTTACATATTGAGCATCAAGATCTATAGAGATAGATCAAGATGCTTGATAAGATTTTTTCAATGAGTACATTCCTTGACAAGATTTTGAAGTAGTTCAAAATGGAACAGTTAAAGAAGGAGTTCTTGCCTGTGTTACAAGGTGTAAAATTGAGTAAGACTCAAAACACGACCACGGCAGAAGATAGAAAGAGAATGAAAGTCATTCCCTATGCCTCAGTCATAGGTTCTATAAAGTATGCCATGCTATGTACCAGACCAGTTGTGTGCCTTTCTATGAGTTTAGCAAGGAGGTACGATAGTGATCCAGGAGTGGATCACTGGATAGCGGTCAAAGTTATCCTTAGTTACCTAAGAGGACTAAGGAAATATTTCTCGGTTATGGAGGTGATAAAGAGTTCATCGTAAAGAGTTACGTCGATGCAAACTTTAACACCAATCTTGATGACTCTGAGTCTCAATCTGGATACATATTGAAAGTGGGAGCAATTAGCTAGAGTAGCTCCATGCAGAGCATTGTAGACATAGAAATTTGCAAAATACATACGGATTTGAATATGGCAGACCCGTTGACTAAACCTCTCTCACAAGCAAAACATGATCACACCTTAGTAAACCCTTTGGGTGTTGGTCACATGGCGATGTGAACTATTGGTGTTAATCACATGGCGATGTGAACTAGATTATTGACTCTAGTAAACCCTTTGGGTGTTGGTCACATGGCGATGTGAACTATTGGTGTTGATCACATGGCGATGTGAACTAGATTATTGACTCTAGTGCAAGTGGGAGACTGAAGGAAATATGCCCTAGAGGCAATAATAAAGTTGTTATTTATATTTCCTTATATCATGATAAATGTTTATTATTCATGCTAGAGTTGTATTAACAGGAAACTTAGTACATGTGTGAATACATAGACAAAACAAAGTGTCCCTAGTATTCCTCTACTTGACTAGCACGTTAATCAAAGATGGTTAAGTTTCCTAACCATAGACATGTGTTGTCATTTGATGAACGGGATCACATCATTAGGAGAATGATGTGATGGACAAGACCCATCCGTTAGCTTAGCATAATGATCGTTAAGTTTTATTGCTAAAGCTTTCTTCATGACTTATACATATTCTTCTGACTATGAGATTATGCAACTCCCGAATACCGGAGGAACACCTTGTGTGCTATCAAACATCACAACGTAACTGGGTGATTATAAAGATGCTCTACAGGTGTCTCTGAAGGTGTTTGTTGGGTTGGCATATATCGAGATTAGGATTTGTCACTCCGAGTATCGGAGAGGTATCTCTGGGCCCTCTCGGTAATGCACATCATATGAAGCCTTGCAAGCAATGTGACTAATGAGTTAGTTGTGGGATGATGCATTACGGAACGAGTAAAGAGACTTGCCGATAACGAGATTGAACTAGGTACGAAGATACTGACGATCGAATCTCGGGCAAGTAACATACCGATGACAAAGGGAATAACGTATGTTGTTATGCGGTTTGACCGATAAAGATCTTCATAGAATATGTAGGAGCCAATATGAGCATCCAGGTTCCGCTATTGGTTATTGACCGGAGATATGTCTCGGTCATGTCTACATAGTTGTCGAACCCATAGGGTCCGCACGCTTAATGTTCGATGACGATTTGTATTATGAGTTATGTGATTTGATGACCGAAGATAGTTCGGAGTCCCGGATGAGATCACGGACATGACAAGGAGTCTTGAAATGGTCGAGACATAAAGATTGATATATTGGACGACTATGTTTAGACATCGGAATGGTTCCGGGTGAGTTCGGGCATTTACCGGAGTACCGGAGGGTTAACGGAACCCCCCGGGGAGTCTATGGGCCTTATTGGGCCTTAGTGGGAGAGAGGAGGAGGCAGCCAAGGTGGGGGAGCGCCCCCCCCCCCCAAGCCCAATCTGAATTGGGGTGGGGGGCCGGCCCCCCTTTCCTTCTCCCTCTCTCCCCCTTCCTTCCTCTCCTACTCCAACTAGGGAAGGGGGAATCCTACTCCCACCGGGAGTAGGACTCCCCCCTTGGGCGCGCCATGAGAGGGCCGGCCCTCCCCTCCTCCACTCCTTTATATACAGAGGAGGGGGGCACCCCATAGACACACAAGTTGATTGTTTTAGCCGTGTGCGGTGCCCCCCTCCACAGATTTCCTCCTCGGTCATATTTTCGGAGAGCTTAGGCGAAGCCCTGCCGGAATCACTTCATCATCACCGTCACCACGCCGTCGTGCTGACGAAACTCTCCCTCAGCCTCAACTGGATCAAGAGTTCGAGGGACGTCACCGAGCTGAACATGTGCAGATCGCGGATGTGCCGTACGTTCGGTACTTGGATCGGTTGGATCGCGAAGACGTTCGACTACATCAACCGCGTTGCTAAATACTTCCGCTTTCGGTCTACGAGGGTACGTGGACACACTCTCCCCGCTCATTGCTATGCATTTCCTAGATAGATGTTGCGTGATCGTAGGAATTGTTTTGAAATACTACGTTCCCCAACAATATCCCCGACGGTTTCTGGGTCATGTGGGAAGGACCCCCCTATCGCAGTCACTCACTTGGCGACGGTTCCGAACGCCATCGCGGAAAGGGGTTAAAAACCGTTTGTATAGCACCGACGCGTACCAGTGCATGTTCAGAACAATTGCAATATAGATCAAATTATTTTCTTTAGCCTTGCATGTATTCTTGTTTTGTTGATCTGTAATCCAGTGTGTGGTGAAGTTGCCCACATTTGCACCTTGTCATTTCCTGCTTTGTCTTACCGATCTGGCTAATGATACAAACAACATGCCATGCATATTAACCAAAAGATATACAATGATTGTCTTTTGCCCTGCATCTATGCTTGTGTTGATGGTCTGTAATCTAGTAGTGTGGTGAAGCTCTCCGCATTATGAACAATGCCAAATTATGCTATTGACATTTTTGAATTGTGTCTTTGTATTTTCTAATATGAAATTGGAAGGAATTGACATGACACTGACCAACTTTGCTTACGCACGTGCAAAACCTATCATATGTCTGCTTGTTTCAGGGTGATATGCCTGATGGACGCACAAGTCTGCTGAAGACTGTGAGACAAACCCAACATATACTGCAGTAAATAAGGCAAAATATCTTGAAGATAGTGAGACAAACCCAAATTCATGTCTTGATGCAGTGTTCAAGTTAGTCGAGACTAGTAGTCACACAAGCTCACAGAAGTCGCGGACTGAATCAATACCACTTCTTCAGTCTCAACTTCAAGCAGAAAGACATGGTACAACTCAACTCCGACTTGAAGTCCAATCTCTTAGGAAGATCGCAGACAACTCCAATGACAACCTCATTGCTGAACAGCTAGAGCTGGGAGATGTGACCGACATGCTAGGCCGATCTCACCACCTTGAGTAGCTGCTTGCGCAGCAACTCCCCCACAAGGCTAATGTTTCTTGACTGCGGTAAAGTGGTCTTGGTTTAGTATCATTTTGTTGTGTTGCAATGGCAGGGACCTTTGATGCCCAGTTTTTGCAATCTGCTTGGTTGCGCTTTATGATCACTAGTGGCGAACTTTGATGCCCAATGGATGTAATATTCCCTAATTCCTTTATTGCATAGTGTAGGTTTATTCTTAGTTACTATGCCATAATTTGTTTATTGTATAGGGTAGGTTTGTTCTTAATTCCTAGTTACCGTATATGCTATCATTCGCTATCAGAAAAAAGTGTAAATCTGATGGAGGCGAACAGGCCGAAACATGCGCCTCTAACAGGCCTGCATTTCAGTGGGCCATATTTGGGCTGGCCTGCAACAGGCTATACTTGGGCCTACGTGGTCCTGCCTTATGGGCCCTTTGTGGACATGGTTCGCTGAGGCCCATAACTACCATGGGCCTTTAGCGGGTCCCATGTTTAGTTGGGCTCATGTAGCTTCGGGCCATTAACAGGTTGAATATTATGCGGGCCTGTGTTGGCCCAGAAGACGCCATGGGCCTTTAGCAGGCCAAAAAGCATGTTGGGCCTCAATTTTTAAGAATAGTCCCCGGGCCTTTAGCAGGTTGAAATATACCTCGAGCCTTAATTGGCCCAGTTACATGACGGACCATTGTCAGGCTGAACCATACCTAGGGCCTTGGTTGGCCGAATCAAATCATAGGATTTTAATTGGCCGAAAGCTTAGTAGAGGCACGAACGGGCCAAAATGTATGACACACCTTTAAGAGGCCCAAAGTTAGGTTGGGCTGAATTGTTGCCGCCGAGATCACAGGTTGTTAATGGGACGAATGTCACGTCGGACTATAAATGGTCCATGTGCAGCACAGGCCGTTACCAGGCCAAAAGACACACCGGGCTGAAATGTGCCCGTTTCTACATTAGGCCTCAAATAGGCCGAAATCACATTGGGCCTTAATGGGGCCCAAAGGCTGAGCGAACAATTAACGGGCCCGATCTGGTGGTGGGCCATAAATGGGCCATATTTAAGCAGGCCATTAGTGGGTCGGCCCATTAGCACCTGGACAAATCTTATGGGCCTTTGACTGGGCCGGCCTTTTTAACCTAATTAAATAGGCCACTGTTGGGCTGTGCCATGTGTCATTGTTTCATAGGCTCGTCTCGTCCATTGTACAAATGACATTTGTCGTGATGCCGAGCTCCCACGTGGAAATCGCCATTGGTCGAGGCTGTTAATGGGTTATTAGATCCAAAACCGGACCCGATAGCTTAACGACGACCAGTTACGGTGGATGCCACGTGTCGGTTACCCTTGACGAAAACACTTCCATGACGTGACATTTATCTTCATGGAAGTGGACACTTCCATGATGATAATTTGAGTATTGTCATGGAACACTTCTACGATAACACAGGTATGACTATCTTGATTCTGTCATAAAATCGTCACGGATGTACATGCATGACAAAAAACATGACCGCTACTTGTGAGCTGCGTTGGGATTTCCCTGTAGAGGAGAGGATGATGCAGTACAGTAGAGATAAGTATTTCCCTCAGTTATGAAACCAAGGTTATCAATCCAGTAGGAGAACCAAGCAACAACTCGTTAACAACACCTGCACACAAACAACAAATACTTGCAACCCGCGCAGAGGGGTTGTCAATCCATCAACGGTAACGAGCAAGATTAAATTGTATAGTTTTTGATAGATAGATCGGAGAAAAATACAAAATAAAATAAAATTGCAGCAAGGTATTTTTGATTTTAATATATGATAAAAGGTAGACCTGGGGGCCATAGTTTTCACTAGAGGCTTCTCTCAAGAAAATAGCATACGGTGGGTAAACAAATTACTGTTGGGCAATTGATAGAAAAGCAAATAATTATGACAATATCCAAGGCAATGATCATACATAGGCATCACGTCCGAGACAAGTAGACCGACTCCTGCCTGCATCTACTTCTATTACTCCACACATCAACCGCTATCCATCATGCATCTAGTGTATTAAGTTCATGGAAAAACGGAGTAACGCCTTAAGCAAGATGACATGATGTAGACAATATAAACTCACGCATGAATAAACCCCATCTTTGTACCCTTAATAGCAACGATAAATACGTGTCATGTCCCCTTCTGTCACTGGGATTGAGCACCATACGATCGAACCCATTACAAAGCACCTCTTCCTATGGCAAGATAAATCAATCTAGTTGGCCAAACCAAACCAATAAATCGGAGAGGAAATATGAAGCTATAGTAATCATGCATAAATGAGTTCAGAGAAAACTCCAATAATGTTCATGGATAGAGCAGATCATAAACTCACAATTCATTGGATCCCAACAGACACACCGCAAAAAGTCATTACATCAAATAGATCTCCAAGAACACCGAGGAGAACATTGTATTGAAGACCAAATAGAGAGAAGAAGGCATCTAGCTTCTAACTATGGACCCATAGGTCCATGATAAACTACCCACGCATCATCGAAGAGGCAGCAAGGATGATGTAGAGCCCCTCCGTTATCAAATCCCCCTCCGCCAGAGTGCCGAAAGAGGCCTAAGGATGGGATCTCGTGGTTCTGGAACTTGCGGCAGCGGAAAAAGTATTTCGTGGACTCCCCTCTTGGTTTCATGATTTTAGAGAATTTATAGATGCAGAGTTAGGTCAAACAGAGCCACATGGGCCCCATGAGCCACCAGGGCGCGCCCTGGTGCCTCGTAGTCCACTTCTCCATGTTCTCGTCCCCTCCCGAAGCTTCCAGGGTCTCTTATGTCCAGAAAAAAATCACCAAAAAGTTTTGTGGCATTTGGGCTTCGTTTGGTACTGATATTCTGTGAAACCAAAAACAAGCAAAAAACTGCAACTAGCACTGGGCACAAAGTTAATAGGTTAGTCCCAAAAAATGATATATTGTTGCTTGAAATTGTATATAAAACATCCAAGATTGATAATATAATAGCATGGAACAATAAAAAAATTATAGATATGTTGGAGATGTATCAAGCAGCCCTAAGCTTAATTCCTGCACGTCCTTGAGCAGGTAAATGATAAAAATAGAATTTTTGATGTGGAATGCTACCTAACATATTCATCATACATTCTTTTCTTTTGTAGCATGGACTTGAATGATTCAAAGCAATAGTATATAATTTGACATGAAAACAACAATACTCAAGCATATCAACACGCAACCATGTCTTTCAAAATATCAATGCTAAAGAAAGCTATCCCTATCCCATTATTCTCAATCATTGATCCATCCATGAAACACACGCAAATATTAGCTACATCCAATACACAAGTATGACAATAGTGTTCCCTCATTGGTGATTTTTAAGAGAAGATGGAGACTCAAATAAAAATAAAATTGCATAAAAGTAAATAGATAGGCCCTTCGCAGAGGGAAGCAGAGATTTGCAGAGGTGCCAGAGCTGAAAGCTTGAATTTAGAGATAAAATTATTTTAAGAGGCATGCTTTTCCTGTTAACGCTACGACCGAAAGTTCCCAACATCTTCCATGTTAGAAACATTATAGGCGGTTCCCAAACAAAAAGAAAATCTATTTCTTTTCCACCTTTCTTTTCACAAGCCATGGCTAGCCGTATCCATGGGTGCCTTCCATACCAACACTTTCCAAGAAATTTATTATTACCATCATATTATTTTTTTCATTTCGGGACTAGGCATCCCTATTACCTGCCAAACTCTGTGCAATGACAAATGAATAAACACTCATCATGAGAATAACCCGCCTAGCATGAAAAACATTGGCCACCCCCTGCCGCCACATGAGCGGTATAGGCACGCAAAACGGAAATTTATTTTGAATGATTAGAGTTGGCACATGCAAATTTACTTAGAATGGCATGGAAATGCCGCATATAAGTAGGTATGGTGGATTTATTTGGCACAACTTTGGTTAAAGGAATTGGGTGCACAAGCATCATTCCCGCTTAGTACAAGTGAAGACTAGCAAATAGATTGAGAAGCGACCAACCAAAAATTGAAAATGGCCATAAATGTGCATTAAACATAATTAACACTGAATAATGCATCACAAGTAGGATACAACTTCATTGCATAACTACTGACTTTACATGCTTGCATAGGGAATCACAAACCTTAACACCAATATTCTTACTAAACCATAATTACTCACCAACATGACTCACATATTATCATCTCCATATCATAAAACTATTGCAAGGAATCAAACTTGTCATATCCAATGATCTATATGAAAGTTTTTATTATATCCCTCTTGGATATCCGTCACTTTGGGACCAAATTCATATCTTGTGCAAATTACCTTTGCTATTATCAACCCTCAAAAAGGTATAAGTGAAGCACGAGAGTGCAATTATTTCTTCAAAAAAATTCAACTCTGAAAATAATATAAGTGGAGCATGAGAGCGCATTTCTTTAAAATTTAATCATATCAACTCTCAAAATAATATAAGTGAAGCATGAGAGTGCATTTCGTTAAAATATAACGACCGCCATGCTCAAAAATATTTAAGTGAAGCATTAGAGCAACTGCCTAGCTCAAAAGATTTAAGTGAAGCACATAAAGTATTCTAACAAATCATGATAAACGTGTGGCTCTCTCAAACAAGTGTGTTCAGCAAGGATGATTGTGACAAACTAAAAAGAAAAACAAGCAAAGACTCATATAATACAAGACGCTCCAAGCAAAACTCATGATATGTGACGAATAAAAATATAGCTCCAAGTAAAATTACCGATGGTCGTTAGAAGAAAGAGGGGATGCCTTCCGGGAAATCCCCAAGCTTAGTCACTTGGGAGTCCATGAATATTACCTTGGGGTGCCTCAGGCATCCCCAAGCTTAGGCTTTTGCCACTCCTTATTCCTTCATCCATCGTGATCTCACCCAAAACTTGAAAACTTCAATCACACAAAACTTAATGAAACCTTCGTGAAGTCCGTTAGTATAATAATGCAAATCACCACTTTAAGTAATGTTGCAACCCATTCATATTTTATTATTGCATTATACCTACTGTATTATAACTTTACCATGGCTTATACCCCCCGATACAATCCATAGTTTCATCAAAATAAGCAAACAACGCAATGAAAACAGAATCTGTCAAAAACAGAATAGTCTGTAGTAATCTGAACATTGACCATACTTTTGTAACTCCAAAAATTCTGAAAAATTAGGAAAACATGGGAAATTTGTATATAAATTATGTGTAAAAACTTCAGAGGAAAATCACATTTTTGTGAATTTATAAAATTCCAGAATGGGCGCAAAAGTTTCTGTTTTGTAATAGAATCAAGTAAACTTTCACCCAAATCATCCTAAAGCCTTTACTTGGCACAAACACTAATTAAAACATAAAAAGCACAAACATAATAGTAGCATAATTGTGTGTTTATAAAAAAATAGAAAAGAAACAAAAAATCAAAGGATAACTATTGGGTTGCCTCCCAACTAGCGTTATTGTTTTATGCCCCTAGCTAGGCATAATGCATAGTTTCAAGTATCGTCATCTTTGGTTTTAGTTCCATAGGTGGCCCTCATGATTAACTCATATGGTGGCTTCATTCTAGTTCTAGGGAAGTGTTCCATACCCTTCTTTAATGGAAACTAAAATTTAATATTCCCTTCTTTCTTGTCAATGACGACACCTATAGTTCATAAGAACGGTCTACCAAGTACTATGGGGCAAGACAGATTGCAATCAATATCAAGTACAATAAAATCAACGGGCACATAATTCCTATTTTCAAGAATAAGAACATCTTTAATTCTACCCAAAGGCTTTTTAATAGTAGAATCCGCCTAGTGCAAATTAAGAGGACATTCATCCATATTGGTAAGACCTTACACATCACATAGAGATTTTGGAATCGTGGAAACACTAGCACCCAAATCACATAAAGCATTGCACTCATAACTTTTAATTTTAACTTTAATTGTAGGTTCCCACTGATCATATAATTTTCTAGGAATTGAAATATCTAATTCTAGCTTTTCTTCTAAAGCTTTCATCTTCGCTTCTACAATATGTTTAGTAAAAGCCTTATTTTGCTCATAAGCGTTGTGTGAATTTAGCATGGATTGCAACAAAGAAATGCATTCAATCAAAGAGCAACTATCATAGTTAAAATCTTTGTAATCCAAGAGAGTGGGCACATCACTAGTTAAAGTTTTTACCTCTCCAAACCCACTTTTATCAAATTTTTCACCCTTCGAATCATGGGGATGCCTTCTAGCTAAAGTTGAATCTTCTTCAGTCCCCTTATCATCAAGTTTAACATTACTAAACAAATAATCAATAGAAGAAACACCAATGATTTCAACCACTTCATCATTGCTACAAAAAAATTGGGTGAAAACGCTTTCTCTAAAAATTCTCGTTTAGCTCTTAGCATAGCGGTTCTTTTCTTACTATCATCCATGGAGACATATAAAGCTTTAATTGACTTATTAATATCGACCTTGGGAGGCCAAATTTTAGTCTTAAGATTTTTCACATCATGAATGATTTTATCAATGCTCCTAGACATATCATTAATTTTTCTTCTACTGTATTATTGAAAAGTTTTTGAGCATTGATAAATTCATTAATATTACTTTCAAGATCATAGGGCAGCCTATGATTATTATAAGAATTACCATAGGATTTGCCATAATTATTAGAGGAATTTCTTGGGAACGACCTAGGATTAAAATTACCTCTATAAGCATTACTATTAAAATTGTTCCGCGAGACAAAATTCACATCTATAGGATCATTATTTTGCTCAATCAAAGTATACAAAGGCACACAATTAGGATCAATAGGAGCATTTTTACTAGCAACCAATTTCATAAGCGCATCAACTTTATCACTCAAAGTACTAATTTCTTCAACAGAATTCACCTTTTTACTAGTAGGAGCTCTTTCAGTATGCCATTGTGAATAATTTGCCATAATGTTATCAAGTAATTTAGTAGCTTCACCGAATGTAACCTCCATAAAAGTACCACCCATGGCAGAATCTAAAAGATTTCTAGAGGCAAAATTCAATCCAGCATAAAAATTTTGTATGATCATCCACAAATATAAACCATGAGTAGGGCAATTTCTTATCATTAGTTTCATCCTTTCCCACGATTATGCAACATGTTCTTGCTCAAGTTTCTTGAAATTCATAATTTGATTTCTAAGGGAAATAACTTTCGTGGGAGGAAAATACTTAGTAATAAAAGCATCTTTGCACTTATCCCAAGAATCAATACTATTTCATGGCAAAGATGAAAACCAATTTTTTGCACGATCCCACAATGAGAACGGGAATAATTTTAATTTTACAATATCATTGTCCACATCCTTTTTCTTTTGCATATCACACAATTTTAAGGAAGTGTTTAGATGGGCCGCGGTATCCTCATTAGGACTACCGAAAAATTGTTCTTTCATAACAAGATTCAACAAAGCATATCATAATACTCAAGACTAGCGGAGGGAGGAGCAATCGGAGTACTAATAAAATCATTATTATTAGTATTAGAAAAATCACAATTTTGTATTTTCTTGAGATATCGTGACTACGCAAATAAGATAACAAGCAAGCAGAGAAGCAAACAAGAAAAAGGCAAACGGAAAATATTTTTATATGTTTGTAAAAACTTTTTAGAAATGGGGGGGGGGGGCTGAAAACAAGAGGTAAATGGCAAATAATTTAAATGCAAGGAGATGAAAATTTATGCGTAGGTACTTGATAGTTGTTGATGATGTATCCCCGGCAACGGCACTAGAAATTCTTCCTACTACTTGTGAGTTGCGTTGGGATTTCCCCGAAGAGGAGAGGATGATGAAGTACAGTAGAGATAAGTACTTCCCTCAGTTATGAAACCAAGGTTATCAATCCAGTAGGAGAACCAAGCAATGACTCATTAACAGCACCTGCACACAAACAACAAATACTTGCAACCCAACACGCAGAGGGGTTGTCAATCCCTCAACAGTTATGAGCACGATTAAATTGTATAGTTTTTGATAGATAGATCAGAAAAAAATACAAAATAAATAAAAGAAAATTTCAGCAAGGTATTTTTGTTTTTAATATATGATGAAAGATAGACCCGGGGGCCATAGTTTTCACTAGAGGCTTCTCTCAAGAAAATAGCATACGGTGGGTAAACAAATTACTGTTGGGCAATTGATAGAAAAGCAAATAATTATGATGATATCCAAGGCAATGATCATACATAGGCATCACATCCGAGACAAGTAGACCGACTCCTGCCAACATCTACTATTATTACTCCACACATCGACCGCTATGCAGCATGCATCTAGTGTGTTAAATTCATGGAAAACGGAGTAACGCCTTAAGCAAGATGACATGATGTAGGCAAGATAAACTCACATATGAATAATTAAACCCCATCTTTTTACCCTTAATAGCAATGATACATACGTGTCATGTCCCCTTCTGTCACTAGGATTGAGCACCATAAGATCGAACCCTTTACTAAGCACCTCTTCCCATGGCAAGATAAATCAATCTAGTTGGCCAAACCAAACCAATAAATCGGAGAAGTAATACAAAGCTATGGTAATCATGCACGAAAGAGTTTAGAGAAAACTCAAATAATATTCATGGATAGATCTGATCATAAACTCACAATTAATCAGATCGCGAGAAACACACCGCAAAAAGTCATTACATCAAATAAATCTCCAAGAACACCGAGGAGAACATTGTATTGAAGATCAAATAGAGAGAAGAAGCCATATAGCTACTAACTATGAACCCTTAGGTCCGTGGTAAAGTACTCACGCGTCATCGGAGAGGCAGCAAGGATGATGTAGAGCCCCTCCATGATCAAATCCCCCTCCGGCAAAGTGCCGGAAAAGGCCTCCAGATGGGATCTCGTGGTTCTGGAACTTGCGGCTGCGGAAAAAGTATTTCATGGACTCCCCTGTTGGTTTCACGATTTTAGAGAAGTTATAGAGGCAGTTGTTACTTCTTGAGCTTGTGTGGCTTTTTCCCTTGAAGAGGAAAGGGTGATGCAGCAAGGTAGAGATAAGTATTTCCCTTAGTTAAGAAGCAAGGTATCAATCTAGTAGGAGGAACACACAAGTCTCCAATAATTCCACCTACACAAACAAACAAATACTTGCACCCAATGCGATAAAGGGGTTGTCAATCCCTTCACGGTTACTTGCAAGGATGAGATCTGAAAATGATAGATATAAAAGATAAATAAAAGTGCTAAATAAAATAAAAGTAAATAAATTGCAGCAAGGTATTTTTTATTTTTTATTTTATAGATCTGAAAATAATATGATAAAAGATAGACCCGAGGGCCATAGTTTTCACTAGAGGCTTCTCTCTTGAAAGAAAGCATACGGTGGGTAAACATATTACTATTAAGCAATTGATAGAAAAGCGCAAAGGTATGACGATATCCAAGGCAATGATCATGTATATAGGCATCACGTCCATGACAAGTAGACCGACTCCTGCCTGCATCTACTACTATTACTCCACACATCGACCGCTATCCAGCATGCATCTAGTGTATTAAGTTAACAAGAACGGAGTCACGCCTTAAGCAAGATGACATGATGTAGAGGGATAGTTCCAATCAATATAAAAAAACCATCTTTTTATCCTTAGTGGTAATAATACAAATACGTGTCATGCCCCTTTCTGTCACCGGGATTGAGCACCGCAAGATTGAAGCCACTACAAAGCACTTCTCCCATTGCAAGAAAAATCAATCTAGTTGGCCAAACCAAATCAATAGATCGGAGAGAAATACAAAGCTATCTTAATCATGCATAAAAGAGTTCAAAGAAGACTCAAATAATATTCCTAGATAATCTGATCATAAAGCCATAATTCATCGAATCTCAACAAATGCACCGCAAAAGAAGATTACATCGAATAGATCTCCACGAACATCGAGGAGACCATTTTATTGAAGATCAAAGAGAGAGAAGAAGCCATCTAGCTACTAGATATGGACCCGTAGGTATGTGGTAAACTACTCACACATCATCGGAAGAGCAGAAAGGTTGATGTAGAAGCGCTCCGTGGTCGAACACCCCTCCGGCAGAGTACCAGAAAAGGTCCCCAGATGGGATCTCACGATGACAGAAACTTGCGGTGACGGAAAAGTATTTTTGGTGTGCCTCTGGTCTGTGGGGAATATTTAGGTATTTATAGAAGAAGAATTAGGGCTAGAGGAGTCACGGGGGCCCACAAGCTTGCAGGGTGCCCCCCTAGGGCGCGCCCTATGAGCTTGTCGTTGACTCATGGCTCTTCTGGCCTCCTCCCGAAGCTTCTAGGGTGTCTTTTGGTCCAAGAAAAATCGTCAAAAAGTTTCATTCCGTTTGGTATTGATTTTGTGTAAAGACAAAAACAAGGAAACAAATAGCAACTGGCACTGGGCACTAGGTTAATAGGTTAGTCCCAAAAAATGATATAAATAGCATAATAATGCATATAAAACATCCAGGGTTGATAATATAATAGCATGGAATAATCAAAAATTATAGATATGTTGGAGATGTATCAAGCATCCCCAAGCTTAATTCCTGCTCGTCCTCGAGTAGGTAAATGATAAAAACAGAATTTTTGATGTGGAATGCTACCTAACATGTTTATCATGTAATCTTTCTTAATGTGGCATGAATATTCAGATTCAAAACAAAAGTTTACTATTGAAATAAAAACAATAATACTTCAAGCATACTAAAAAGCAATCATGTCCTTTCAAAATATCATGGCTAAATAAAGTTATCCCTACAAAATCATATAGTCTTGTCATGCTCCATCTTCTCAACACAAAGTATTTATCATGCACAACCCTGATGACAAGCCAACCAATTGGTTCATACTTTTTAACGCCCTTCAGCTTTTTCAATTCTCACGCAATACATGAGCGTGAGCCATGGATATAGCACTATGGGTGGAATAGAATATGATGTTGGAGGTTGTGTGGAGAAGACAAAAAAGGAGAAAGTCTCACATTGACGAGGCTAATCAATGGGCTATGGAGATGCCTATCAATTGATGTCAATGCAAGGAGTAGGGATTGTCATGCAACAGATGCACTAGAGCTATAAGTGTATGAAAGCTCAAAAAAAATAAGTGGGCGTGCATCCAACTTGCTTGCTCATGAAGACCTAGGGCATTTGAGGAAGCCCATCATTGGAATATACAAGCCAAGTTCTATAATGAAAAATTCCCACTAGTAATATTGGAAAGTGATAAAAAAGGAGACTCTCTATCATGAAGAACATGGTGCTACTTTGAAGCACCGTTCTTATTGCTAAATCAAAGCTCTTACATAGACCCTTCCTGAAAATAAGATGAATTGCAATTGTTTGATGACTGAGAACTTAGTTTGTTAGTTTTCAAGAAAGTTTATGGACTACACTCTAATGTGTGAATAGCTTGTTACTTGATCATGCGAAGTATTATCAGATGAGCAACTGCTTATGATACATGATGATGCTAGAAAAATTGTTTGGAACTATCATTGATCAAATTTGTGCACTATGCTAGCATTCACACTTCATAAATTATTTCTTTTATCATTTACCTACTCGAGTACGAGCAGGAATTAAGCTTGGAGATGGTGATACGTCTCTGATGCGGCTTGAAACTGCGTTGGTATTTCCTCAAAGAGGAAGGGATGATGTAGATAGCTACGGTAGGTATTTCCCTCAGTTATGAAACCAAGGTATCGATCCAGTAGGAGGCCAGGCCATGCTGTGTAAACGGTACCTGCACACAAAGAACAAATACTTGCAACCCGACGCGTAAGAGGGGTTGTCAATCCCTCCTCGGGCAAACGATAGATTGGTTTGTATGATTTTGGGTAACTAGATCTGAGTAAAACACGAAATAAAGTAAATAAAGAAAAAGTGCAGCAAGGTATTTTTTGGTTTTAGGAATAAGAGATCTGAAAAGAGAGAGAATAAAAATAGAGCGGAAAGCAATATGATCAAAGATAGACCCGGGGGCCATAGATTTCACTAGTGGCTTCTCTCGAGAAAATATCATACGGTGGGTAAACAAATTACTGTTGGGCAATTGATAGAAGATCGAATAATTATGACGATATCGAGGCAATGATCATTATATAGGCATCACGTCCAAGATTAGTAGACCGACTCCTGCCTGCATCTACTACTATTACTCCACACATCGACTGCTATCCAGCATGCATCTAGTGTATTAAGTTCATGAAGAAAACGGGCAATGCAATAAGAACGGTGACATGATGTAGAAAAGATCTATTCATGTAGGAATAGACCCCATCTTGCTATCCTTAATAGCAACGATACATGCGTGCCTCGCTGCCCTTCTGCCACTGGGAGAGGACACCGCAAGATCGAACCCATCACAAAGCACCTCTTCCCATGGCAAGAAAAATCGATCTAGATGGCCTAACTAAACCAAAGATTTGAAGAACAATTACGAGGCTATAAGTAATCATGCATAAAAGAGATCAAAGAACTCAAATAACTTTCATGGATATAGATCTGATCATAAACTCAAACTTCATCGGATCCCAAAAAACACACCGCAAAAAGTCATTACATCCAAGAGACCATTGTATTGAGAATCAAAGAGAGAGAGAAAGCCATCTAGCTACTTCCTACGGGCCCGTAGGTCTATGGTGGACTACTCACGCATCATCGGAGAGGCACCAATGAGGATGATGAACCCCTCCGTGATGGTATAGATTGGATCTTGTGGTTCTGGAACTTGCGGCGGCTGTAATTGTGTTTCGTCTGCTCCCCTAGGGTTTCTGGAATTTCGGGGGATTTGTAGAGCGAAGAAGCGATGGAGGAGACCTCCGTGGGGCCCACAACCCATCTGGGCGCGCCAGGGGCCTCTGGCACGCCCTGGTGGGTTGTGCTCCCCACGGGCCTCCCCTCTGGTACTTTCTTGGCCCCAAAGGTGTCTTCTGGTCCAAAAAATCTCCAAAAAGTTTCATGGCATTTGGAATTCGTTTGGTACTCATATTCTGCGAAGTAAAAAAACAAGCAAAAACAGCAACTAGCACTAGGCACTATGTCAATAGGTTAGCCCCAAAAAAATGATATAAAGTTGCTACAAAATGATTGTAAAACATCCAAGAATGATAATATAATAGCATGGAACAATAAAAAATTATAGATACGTTGGAGACGTATCATCATCCCCAAGCTTAATTCCTGCTTGTCCTCGAGTAGGTAAATGATAAAAATAGAATTTTTGATGTGGAATGCTGCCTAACATGTTCATCACATATTCTTTTTCTTTTGTAGCATGGACATTTAGAATTTTTAGATGATTCAAAGCAATAGTCTAGTTTTGACATGAAGACTGTGACACCCTGATTTTGGCAACTTTTTCTTTTCAAACTTTTCTTGGCTTTATTTGAAATTTGAATGGTTTTTGAACCTTTTCATTTGGTCTTGGAAACTTTTGAATCTTTTCCAAGTAATCCAAAGCCTCATCACCTTGCCAATGCCTTGCCAAATATCTCATGGACCTAAACCCCAATTTAAATCTTTTCCAATAGCCCTTTTCTTTTATTTGGGAATTAGGTCATCATTATGGGTTAGTGAAGCAACCTATAGCCCCGGTGATCAGAAAATTCTCAAATAATTCCCTAAAATACCTTGGACCATATCTTGTCCCAATATCCAAAAATATTCCATGGCCTAGTTCAAGCATTTTGCAAAACAATTTATTTTTTGTTCCTGGTCAGTCTGGACCTTTGTGAAGGAAGTACCTGCTAGGTTTGTCCAATTGCTCTAAAACTTTTGTGGCATGAGGACAACTACAAATGACTTCCCTCCACCAAGTTTCAGCCCCAGGAGATCATCCAAGTGAGCAGTACTTCAACATTCAGATTCTGGACCAGATTTGTAGGTTACACATGAACTACCCTCAAACCTCAACCAAACCTCCTCAAACTTGACCAGTTTGGAGTCCTTCCAACAAGGATCACTCCAGACAATCTTTTTGGCTCCATCCCTAGCTCTCCACCTCTCTAGATCCCTCTCTTCTTTGCTGTCAAGAACTGTAGTTGAGGCTACCCTTCATCTCGGACCAAACCAAGCCAAACTATGGGTACAGGTGAAGTGAGGGATCGATGGTCGTCACGTTGGACAAGATTTTCCAGGCTTGCATGGCCTCCTGGTGGCAAGCACCGTGGTGAGCACGGCGATGGCAAGCTTGTCGCCGCACTCTGTGCCGCGCCAGGCTCGGGTCTTGTCAGAGCGAGACGCCTGCGCCGCAGTAGCTTGTCCAAGCATGCCGACATTGTTCCCGTGTGACACCTAGACCTTCTCGACCCTTCCACCTCACCGGTGAAGCCCTCGGCGGCCGCCACGACCACGAGCACTGTGCCGCCCGTGCGGCCACAGTTGCGGCGCCGCTCGTCTTCTTCTCCCCGAGCTATCCCCTCGCGCATTTAATGCCTCTGCTCGCTCCCATCGCTTCGCCCCGCACCACGACGGCCAGCTCGCCGTCCTTGCTCCAGTGGCGTAGCCATGTCGCCGCTGATCCAGAGAGATCGCCGAGCATCTCCTCCCGCCTATAAATACCCCGCCCGGCCTCGCTGAGCTCCTCACCCCTCTCCCTCCATCCTCCATTGCCTCCCCAAGCAAGAGCCAAGGCCGAGAGGCCCTCTGGCCTCGAGCTTTGCTGGAGTTCCTCCGCCGCTCCCGCGCTATCGACAGCCACCACCACTCCTCCTCCGCTTCGCCTGAGACCACTGTAGCACTCAGCAAGTTCCACTAGCCCTCCTAGAGCTCCTGCCGGTGAATCGAGCCTCTCTGTCGATCACCATAGCGCCCGTCCGCCGGAGAAGAAGGGGGCCGCGCCGTCCAGCCATCTCCGGGGAAGCTACGGGTACAGGAAGGACCGTCTTTGAGTGCCCGATCGATCCCCATCAACTCCCAGCTCTGCCGCCGTCCCTATCGCCGGTGAGCATCGCCGGAGCCCCCCTTCCTCTGTTCTCTCCCTCCTCCCTCTGTTTTAAACCGAGTGGGCCCCACCTGTCAGTGGCCCAGCAGCGCGCGCGCGAAGGGGTAAGTGAAGGCGGCTTTGGCCTTTACGCCTTCGACGTGGCCCATCCCAGGTTTTTCTGTTTTTCTGAATTTTGTTTATTTAAACAGAGTTGACCAGCCACTTTGGCCACTAATAACTTTTTATTAAAAGGTCCAATTGACCTGATTCTTTTTGCATTGTGTTCATATTCAACTTCTTTATTTTCTGATCAAGTTTGGTATTTTTCCAATACTCACAGAATTGTTGGTGAATAAAAAGGCTTTATGTGACATTTTCCTTTGCCATTTAAAAATGTTTTCAGAAGGAGATTCTTGTGGATTTGAAGACCAGGAGTATTTTAACAACCCAACTGATCAAGGCAAGCCAGGACATCCATATTATGAAGCATTTCATAGCATTGCATAATTCATATTCATTTCCCGCATTTAATTAACATAGATAATTCAAGTGAAGTATTTACATGCCTATTGTTGACAACTTAAATTGATATGATGAATGACCTTGATTGCTAAGAGAAACTAATTGGTTGATCAAGAGTCACCTGTCCGGGCTTACCCATGCAGCCACATTTGCCGGTATGGGATGGCCTTGACTTGGTCTGGCTCCGTGCTCTTTCACCGGTACCTCCAGACAGGGAGGGTTATGCGTGCGTGCTGCCCTGATCAGGCAGACGACGATAACCCTGTGAGCCCAGTTGAGTTTTGTGCCGGCGTCCCCGTTTGGGATAGTTTAGTTAGGCCATGATGGTGCCAGGTGTCATGAGGTGACACGGGGCCACCCAAGGCTTGACTCTGAGGGAGTGTGATTGCCGGTGGTACGATGGGAGAGTCATGGGTCAGGCAGGTTTCGTTGGAGCAATGCTGGTCCACCCGAATGGGATCACGAGGTCAGGTGCTCCATAGTGTGGGAAAAGTGCGCAACCTCTGCAGAGTGTAAAATCTATTCGAATAGCCGCGTCCACGGTGTTGGACAGCCCGACCAGACCTCTCTAGGTGATCAACCGTAATAACCATAGTAATGATGGAAGAACTTGCCTTATGAGCGGAAGTACTTGCGGGTATCGAGTATTCTGAGGGTTGTGAGACAACCCGGATATGAGTAAGTTAATAGCAGTAAGTGAAACATTTAAGACTTAACAAGTTGATTGCCATGCTATTATTTGCTGCATATTTGGTTGTCATGTGCTTGCGAGTACATTCAAAGTACTCACCTGGCGTATCATGCCAGATGCAGGAGAAGACTGAGACGGAGGTCTCGAAGATCCGTGTTGCGATGCCTAGGATGTGTCCTCAGCAGTGTCCCTGTGGATGGAGTTACTATCATGTTCCGCTACGCAGTAGTCTTTCGCTATAGTATTCCGCAGTAATATCGAGGCCCTGATATGTTAGATAAATAATGTAGATATTTTCATAGCACTAGATGTGCTTTTGGCCTCGATGATCATGTAATATATAAGCTTGTACTCGACTATTATCAATAAAAGTTCAGCTATGTTACGTTCCAAGTTGTTGTGTGTTTCCAGAAGACTTGATCTCTGGGTTGGAAACACTGGTAAACCGGTTCTCTGAGCCTGGGTGCCACAAAGACTTCAATACTCAAGCATATCAACAAGCAACCATGTCTTTCAAAATATCAACACTAAAGAAAGTTGTCCCTAGCCCATCATGCTCAATCATTGATCCATTCACGAAGCACACTCGAATATTAGCTACATACAATGCTCAAGTACGATCATAGTGCCCCTTAGTTGGTGCTTTATAAAAGAAGATGTAGACTCAAATAAAAATAAAATTGCATAAAGTAAATAGATAGGCCCTTCGGAGAGGGAAGTAGGGATTTTTAGAGGTGCCAGAGCCCAAAGCAAAAAAATTGAGAGATAAAAACATTTTGAGAGGTATGCTTTTCCTGTCAATGAAAACGACCGAGAAGTTCCCAATACTTTCCATGCTAGATATATCATAGGCGATTCCCAAACAGAAAATAAAGTTTATTCCCTTTTCCACCATACTTTCACACTCCACGGCTAGCCGTATCCACGGGTACCGTCCATACTAACACTTTCTAAGGAATTTATTATTTGACAACATAAAGTAAATTTCTTTTTCATTTCGGGACTAGGCATCCCTATTACCGCCGTACTCTCGTGCAATGACAAGTGAATAAACACTCATCTTGAGAACAACACATCTAGCATGGAAAAATATTAGCCACCCCCTGCCACTTCATGAGCAGTACGGGCACACAAAAAGGAAATTATTTTGAAAATTTAGAGTTGGCACATACAAATTTGCTTAGAACGGCACGGAAATACCACATATAGGTAGGTATGGTGGAGTCATATGGCAAAACTGGTTTTAAGGATTTTGGATGCACCCGTAGTATTTCTACTTAGTACAAGTGGAGGCTAGCAAAAAGAGTGAGAAACGACCAACCAAGAAACAAAATATCTCATAATAGAGCATTAAGCATAACTAACACCGAATAATGCACCACAAGTAGGATGTAATTTCATTGCATAACTATTGACTTTCGTGCTTGCATAGGGAATCATAAACCTTAACACCAATATTCTTACTAAAGCACAATTACTCACCAACATGACTCCCATATTACTATCATCATATCTCAAAACTATTACAAGGAATCAAGTTTATTTTGTCCAATGATCTTCATGAAAGTTTTTATTATATCCATCTTGAATATCTATCCCTTTGGGACTAGTTTCATATATTGCCATTGCTTTTGACAAGCTCAAATAAATTTAAGTGAAGAACATGAGCGTAAAGATTTTCATCTCTCAAAATAATATAAGTGAAGCATGAGAGAATTTCTTCAAAATTTTACTAACTCTCAAATAAATCTAATTGAAGTATGAGAGTATTTCTCCAAAAATATTAAAGCACACCGTGCTCAAAAAGATATAAGTGAAGCACTAGAGCAATTCCATAGCTCAAAAAAATTTAAGTGAAGAATATAGAGAAATACTAACAAATCATAGCATAATTTTGGCTCTCTCGAATAGGTGTGTCCAGCAAGGATACTTGTGACAAAATAAAAATCAAAATAAGCAAAGACTCATATAATACAAGGTGCTCCAAGCAAAACTCATGATATGTCACGAATAAAAATATAGCTCCAAGTAAAATACCAATGGTCGTTAGAAGAAAGAGGGGATGCCTTCCGGGGCATCCCCAAGCTTAGTTGCTTGGTTCTCTTTGAATATTAACTTGGGGTGCCATGGGCATCCCCAAGCATAGGCTCTTCTACTCCTTATTCCTTCATCCATCGTGAGCTCATCCAAAACTTGAAAACTTCAATCACACAAAACTTAACAAAACCTTCGTGAGATCCGTTAGTATAAGAAAACCAATCTTCACTTTAAGTACTGTTGCAAACCAGTTCATATTTTGTTATTGCATTATATCTACTGTATTCTAACTTTACCATGGCTTATACCCCCCCCCCCCCCCCGCGATAAAATCCATAGATTCATCAAAATAAGCACACAATGCAACGAAAACATAATCTATCAAAAACATAATAGTGTGTAAAGACGCGAATTTTACCCATACTTCTATAACTCCAAAAATTCTGAAAACTTAGGACAACGTTGGCAATTTGTATATCAATCTTTTGTAAAAAATTCAGAATTTTTCGTCTCTTCTGTGAATTTTCAAGATTCTGCTACTGGACGCAGAAGTTTCTGTTTTCCAACAAGATCAAATCAACTATCACCCAACATGATCCCAAAGGCTTTACTTGGCACAAACACTAATTAAAACATAAAAAAACACAATCATAACAGCAGCATAATTTTGCAAACACTCAATAACAGAAAGAAAAAGGAAAAAATAAATTTTATTCATTGGGTTGCCTCCCAACAAGCGCTATTGTTTTATGTCCCTAGATAGGCATAATATTTATTGATGCTCACAAGAAAGATAAAAATTGAAACACAAAGAAAGCATCATAAATCATGTGACAAACACATTGAAGTCTAACATACTTCCAATGCATAAGCATTTTATAAGAGAACAAATTATCAAGATAAGAAGAACCTAGCATATGCAAGGAAGGAAAAAGAAACAATAGCAATCTCAACATGAAGAGAGGTAATTTAGTAACATGGAAATTTCTACAAACGTATTTTCCTCTCTCATAATAATTTTATGTAGGATCATACTCAAATTCAACAATATAGTTATCATGTAAAATTTTCTCTTCATGATCTACATGCATAAAAGTCTTATAATCTTCCAAGATAGTGGGATTAACATCAACTAAAGTCATGACCTCTCCGAACCCACTTTTGTTAAGATTTTCATAAGATTGAACACTCTCCAAATATGTGGGATTATTTTACCTAGAGTTGACACTCTTCCAAACCCACTTTGAATATAAAATTCATCATGAGGCTTAAATAAATTTTTAAGATCATAAGAAACATTATCACCCCAATCATGATCATTGCAATAAGTAGTAGACATAACAAAATTGTCATCCCCAAGCTTGGAGTTTTGTATATCATTAACACAATTGACATTAATAGAATTTATAATAACATCATTGCAATCATGCTTTTCATTGAAAGAGATATCATGAATCACTTTATCAATTTCTTCTTCCAACACTTCATCACAATCTTCGGATTCATGAATTTCAAGCAAAAATTCATAGAGATAATCAAGTGCACTCAATTCACTAGCAATTGGTTCATCATAATTGGATCTTTTGAAAAGATTAGCAAGTGGATGACGATCCATATCAATAGATTAGCAAGCGAAGATGCAAGCAAGTAGAAGACACATGGCACACAAGTAAAGATAGCAAACAAGCAAAAAGGCAAACAGAAAAGAAGGCAAATAAAAAGACAAATATTTTTGTGTTTTTCTGAAAACGTTTTAGAAGTGGGGGAGATGAAAATGAGAGGCAAATGGAAAATAATGTAAATTGCAAGGAGATGAGATTTGTGATTAGGAACCTGATAGATCTTGGCTTGATCCTCCCCGACAACGGCACCAGAAATTCCTTTTGATGCGGCTTGAAACTGCGTCGGTATTTCCCCAAAGAGGAAGGGATGATGCAGTACAGCTACGGTAGGTATTTCCCTCAGTTATGAAACCAAGGTATCAATCCAGTAGGACCCTAGGCCAACTATGTAAACGGTACCTGCACACAAAGAACAAATACTTGCAACCTGACGCGTAAGAGGGGTTGTCAATCCCTCCTCGGGCAAAAGATAGATTGGTTTGTATGATTTTGGGTAAATAGATCTGAGTAAAACACGAAATAAAATAAATAAAGAAAAAGTGCAGCAAGGTATTTTTGGGTTTTTGGAATAATAGATCTGAAAACAAAAGCGAATAAAAATAGATCGGAAAGCAATATGATGAAAGATAGACCCGGGGGCCGTAGATTTCACTAGTGGCTTTTCACGAGAAAATAGCATACGGTGGATAACAAATGACTGTTTGGCAATTGATAGAAGATAGAATAATTATGACGATATCCAGGCAATGATCATTATATAGGCATCACATCCAAGATTAGTAGACCAAAACGATTCTGCATCTACTACAATTACTCCACACATCGACTGCTATCCAGCATGCATCTAGTGTATTAAGTTCATGGAGAAACGGAGTAATGCAATAAGAACGGTGACATGATGTAGACAAGATATATTCATGTAGGAATAGACCCCATCTTGTTATCCTTAATAGCAACGATACATGCGTGCCTCACTGCCCCTTCTGTCACTGGGAGAGGACACCGCAAGATCGAACCCATCACAAAGCACCTCTTCCCATGGCAAGAAAAATCAACCTAGTTGGCCTAACTAAACCATAGATTCGAAGAAGAATTATGAGGCTATAAGTAATCATGCATAAAAGAGATCAAAGAACTCAAATAACTTTCATGGATATATGCCGGTGTTCCGGCATTGGGGGTACCCATATCTGCCTGCCTGCGGCCCAGCACACGGGCTCATTGACGGCCCGGTACGGCCCAGCTAAAACACCCCCAGGACAAGACCCTCGCGAGGCGAGCGACACCAAGACCTCTAGAGGATCGGCCGCCCCAGGCTACCTCCCGAGGAGCGGAGATTTCTATGCAGGCCTCCGGCCTCGTGAGGCGCGCGATGACGTGAGCCATGACGCCCAAGGCCAGGCGGGTGCCAGCGGGCACAGAAGGGACAGTTTTCTCTTCGGTGCTAAGGAAGCAAGGACAGGCGCCGGTTCCCGAGGAAGTCACCAAAGCTTTCCATTCCGGTGCAACGAGGCCAAGACCACAAGCTCGACAGGACGGATGTCATCGCCGAGCCCACCGCTGCGTCAAGGCCAGAAGCTTTGCAGGCGAAGACCACCTTTCGTTAGGATAAGATGTACTCCTTGTCCCCTTTCAAAATTGGCCATTGTGGAATCCCTTCCCGCCTAAGCTATGAGGGAAGAGGACCAAGGCCACTATAAATAGGAACTAGCCACCACTGTAGGAGGGATCTGACTCAGACCTATCCATCCTCGCCACACGAGCCCTCACAAGGCCGCTCATCTACTGTACTAGTTCATCCTCTACCTCCTCGTGAGGCCAATCCACCAAAAGTAGGAGTAGGGTTTTACACCGCAAGGTGGCCTGAACCTGGGTAAATCGTTGTTTTCATGCTTTCTTCATGATCCCGCGCACTCGGTGAGGCCAAGCCTTGGGTATGACGAGCTAGCGTCATTGTGAGGTGAGATCCTTCGTTCACACCCCAGAGTTCGAACCTTCTTGGGTCAGCGGAGCCCTAAATCAGACATTTGGCACGCCAGGTAGGGGCGTGTCGAAGCTCTGCCTCTTCATCAACCGCGCTCCATTCTCGCTCCGCCGTGCCAATGGCTGAAGCTCGCCAAGTCCGCGCCAAGCACCGGGTCGCTCGCGTCGCTCAGACAGCCCTGGTCGGCCGCAGTGTCCCTCGCCGCTCCGCTTCCCTGGTGGTTAACGCTGCTACTGACCCTTCTGCACACAAGCAGCAGGATTCTTTGTTGCCTCCTTCTGCGCCGCGCAACGGGTGCATGGCCACGCCTTCCCTCACCCCCATCACGGCATCGTCTTCCCATGTTTGCTGCGGGCCGGTGAATGCACATGCAGCGCTCCTCATGGCGCGGGAACTACTGCGCTACCGCCCCATCGACGAGGGCTACGACACATGGCTGGGCCACATCACCGAGCTCATTGACTTCGACGTCGCCCACATCGGCCTCCCGTACAACGCCATCCTCGGGTACCCCGCCCTCACCAAGTTCATGGAGGCGACCCACCATGGCTACAACGTCCTCAAAATGCGAGGGTGCAGCGGCGTCATCACGATTGCCTGTGATGAGAAGGATGCAATATGTTCTCTTGAGCATGCCTACCATGCCGCTGCAGCCGAGAACTCCGACGAAGAGGGAGGCGTCCTGCCTCCCGAGGCTACCCCCGCGAAGAAGAAGTAGCTCCTCCCCAAAGGCCGTCCGGAGACCAAGAAGCCCTTTGGTGGCGCCTCAGGCCCCGCGCCTGCTGTCGGGGCACCTCTTCCTCCCACATAGGAAGGCGTGCCCGGCGCTTCCCTCAGGACGGGCTCTGGGGCTTCCGTCTGGAGAGCCTCTGAACTGACCAGTGCGACGAGGGAGGTGCTCGGGCACCACTTGGAGGCGTGCTTCGATGCGCGCCCCCACAAGCAAGGATTGAGGCACGAGGTGCCAGGGACGCGAGAATTCATCTCCAAGGCGATTGAGGAGCTTCAGGAAGCGAAATCCATGTGTGGCGAGCGTCACCCCGCACCACCCAGTGCACCTGCAGCCCCCGACGTGGGTGGCGAGCTACGCGTCTGTGTCAACATCCTGGGCCTCAACAGGGCCGCTTCGCAGGATCTCTTCTGGCAGTCACGTGTCGGCCGGAGTGGGGGCTACCCCTGCAACTTCGGCCGCATGCCGTTCGGCCTGCTGAACATGGGTACCTCATACCAGCGCCTGGTGCGGCATGCTATGGCGTCTCACGCAGCCGGGCGCTCGGCAGTCGCGTCTCAGGAGGTCTCGGACCCCCGCGAGTCCGCCAGGCCTCGCGGGTCTCCTAGGCCTCCAGAGCCGCCCACCTCATGAGGAGCAACCTCCACGGCACGCGTCTTGAGCTACCTCGACGCTTCTACAACACTGGTGCCAGTGACTTTTTGGTTTTTTCAGTTGAGGGCGCCCCTCGGGCTGCATTATCCTCAAGCTGTCAGGGCCCGTCCCTATAGCTGTATCGTTTTGCGCATGTATCGAAACTGGCTCTTCCTTTTATGAATTTCCTAAGTATTTCAACCTGCGTGCCCGATGCTTCGTCACCATGAATGTCGCTGCGCCCTCACAACCCTGCCCTCGACCGCCTCATGATTAAGGGCTGGAATGGCGTCTGTGCTCGGGTCCGTCCCTGCAGCGTTGATAAATCCAAGCGACCGAGCTCTGTCTCGCGGGCCAGTTCCCGTGCACGTCACCTCTCGGGGTCCTTGGTGCCTTGTCCTCGCGTGAGCTAATCGAGAGTGGGTGAGTCGGGGCACGCGGCCCGGTTCATCTAACCGCAGTTCGACGCTGCGCCATCACAGGAGCCGCACGTCGGGTGTCCTTCCTTGGGATTGTTGCATGGGAAGACTGGGCACGGCGTCTGTGCTCGGGTTCGTCCCTGTAGCGTCAATAACCCAAGCGACTGAGCTCTGTCTGGTGGGCCGACCCCGTTCACGTCAACTCCTGGGGTCCTTGGTGTTCGGCCTTCTCATGCGATGGCCTCCGGAGGTTCATTCGGCACAGGTCGCCCACATCACAGGTTTTGTAAGCGCACTCCATGCCAGAAGATTCAGGCACAACCTGCCTTGAGGTAGGGCCTCGTGAGTCCCGCGCTGGCTCACGGGTGCCCAGATACACCTCCTCCAGTTATGTTGTGCCAGTCACACGCACGAACAAAATAGGGATGTACATGCCCGGAGACTCTAACACAGAGCTCCCATCCCACGCCAAGTGGAAGCCCCATGCTCCGCGCTGGCGGACGACACGGTCGAGCAGCGACTATGCCCACACCCAAGTGGAAGCCCCATGCTCCGCGCTGGTGGATATACAACTGAGGGTGCCCTAGTGGGTTCACCAACCTCAGGATAGCCTTTCGGCTCTTCACACGGTCCTGTCATGCAGCATTCCCCCGGGAGGCACGCGCGACGGGGCTGGACATGGTGCCTATGCTCGGGACAGGCCCGGTGCATGCCACCTCACTAGGTCCCTGGTACCTGGTCTTCTCGTGTCCCTCCTAGGCAAAATCTGGCGAGGAAAGGTATGAAGGGCTCTGGATTTACCTCGTCGCCGCCCATGTTTCCTTCATGAGGGCTGCTCCCACGTCAAGGGGGACCCCTGATCATCGTGGCTCAGAGGCCTCACAAGTCACGTAGCCCCTCGCCCCATGGTTTCATCCTGGAAATCCGGATGCCCCAACGGCGGTCGAGGTATGCTCGGTGCTGGGCCCTGCCGACGCAGAGCACAAAGGCAAACAAGAAGGAAACTAAGCATGAAAGGAAATCACGGAGTCCAAATAGTTATTACAGGCACCAAATGTTCAGCAAATTCAAATAAAGTCTTATGCCTCCACGAGGCATCATAAGTGTCGCGGGGTAAAATCTAGAAGGAGGGGTCATCGTCGCCATCGCCACAGCTCGTCCCAGCGCGGCAAGCTCGTCGTCAACATCGTTGCCGCCATTGTCTCCGCCACTTGCCTCCACTGCAGGGGGCTCAGCATCGAGGATGTAGGTGAACATCTTCTGCAGTGTGTCCACATGGCCCTCCACGACCGCCGCAACAGCGGCATGGGACTCAGGAGCAACTTGGCCAACCACCGCATTGAAGTCAAAGTCGGGATCCTGAAGGTAGAGGTGGCTGAAGACGCGTGTCGCTGCCGCGGAGAAGAGATAGCGGCACTCGTCTTCCAGGAAGGAGTCCACCTTGGCGGCGGCACCTTCTAGCTCCTCGACAAGCCTGGAGGAGAGCCCTACATAGCCACCTTCGGGGGGCGCGAGCGGATCCTTGAAGCCTCCCCTGCAGATCGACTGCAGCCCCTGGCGATCCCTAAGCTCGAGGGAGGGGAAGGCGTCGTGCTCCGCGGCGGCCTTTTTCTCGGCTGTGACAAGGGTCTTCTCCCTGGCATCCAGCTGGTTAGTCGCCTCGGAGACGCACTGGGCGTGGGACGTCTAGGCTTCAACCACCTCCTCCTTTAGCTTGGTTAGATGCTCGCGTTCCGCGGCTTGATCAACAGTTACCTTGGACGGCATGGAATCGCAATCGGCGAGCTTCGCCTCATGGGTCTTGAGGTCCTCCTCCTGCTGGTGGAGCTGTTGTGCGTGCGCGGCTTGCTCCTCCTGAAGGGCCTTCAGATTGGCCTCTGCCTCACCGCAGCGCTTCACGGCAAACGCTGCCTCGGTCAACGCCGCGTCGCGAGCTGCCATGGCATCGGCAGTCTCCTTCCTGCTTTCTGCGGTGGGAGCTTTGGCCCGGCCCCAGGCCGTCCTGGTGGCTGTATCGGCCTAGAGCAACCCCGAAACAAGCCCACGCGCTCCCTTGTGAGGCACCTGTCGGCGTCTTGGAGGTCAGCCCAGATCCGGCCAAGCGCGGTGTAGGCTTCATGTATCCAAGGCCCTAGGCCTGATCAGGGGGCCGCAGTTCACGAGCGCGAGGGCCTGACGAGGAGGCGGCTCTGGCACATCGACTGACGTTGTGGCCAAGGAAGCGGTGCCGTGGCTGGCTTGGGGCACTCGAGGGTCCAGGCTTTCCTCGGGCACGACGATGCCGGACGACTTCATAGCCTGCTGGCCCACGGGGGCTGGCTCCTCCTGAACCTGCATTGCGGCGTCCTCAGGGGCTGATTCCGCCGGAGGAGGGCAAGGGGTCGCCCCTCCACCAGAACCGGGGTTGCCGCGGCCGCGACAAGGAGTGTCACCTTGTGAACCCCCGCGTCCTCGGCAGTCGGTCCCCCAAGCAGCCCCGACAAAGCGCCAAGGGCAGGTAGTACACCCGTGTGCTCGGGTGCGATGCCACCTGAGCGCCCAGGGATTGGGCTGGCGTGACACACCCCCACAGCAGCCGCGGCCTTGACCGAAGGCCGACGACGCCCTCAGGACACGGGGCTCCTTCGCCTCAGTGCTCGCCTTCTTCTTCTTCTTCGTCATGTCACCACTCCTGGTCATCAGGAGGGGAGTGCTATGAGCACAGTTGCAGTCTATGCTTAACCAAAAGCAAGGTATGTTACTTACTCCTCAGGTGCGATTGACTTCCTCTTCTTCTCCTTCTCGGCAAAGAACGGAGCGCCCCCGCTCTTTTTCGGTGTGGCCTTGGCCGCGTCCAGGGGGAGCGGGATGCTCCCCAGTGGGCCTCAGCCTGGCGCTCCTGCCTGGGTACATGAGGAGGTCGCCCTAAGAGGTCACGGCCGGTGGGGCCATGTCCGCCCTAGCAGCTACCGCCCCGTCCCCCATTTGCAATTCGAACGGGGCCGGGACCGATGTCTCGACTGCCCCGCTGGAGCGTGGGGATCCCTCCGGAGGGGGCGCGGCTGCGCCTTTTCCTGAGGCCGCCCAACCAGATGCTAGCGTGGTTTGGGACGTGGGCCCTGATCGCCAGAGGACCTTGGCGAAGCGCGGGGAGTCCGCGACCGGAGAATCCGCGTTGTCGTCGTCATCCTCGAGCTTGCGGAGGATCTCGCACTGCGACGGAGGGAACGCCCCCGCCAGGCCGTCGTCCTCAGTCTCTTTGGAGTCCTCCTCGTCGCTGCCGTCGCCGGAGGACAGCCCCACGAGGGAGTCAGTATCGACGGGTGGTTCAAGCCCCTGCTCGTCGAAGGCGGGCATGGCGGCGACCAGAGCCTCCCGATCATCGCGGTGGTACAACGGGGCGAGCGCCTCGGGTATGTCCACTAGGACGCTGCCTAGCAGGGCAACCAAGGCCGCCTTAAGCTCTCCACGCGTCATTCCGGTGGAGCGCAGCCTCGCCTCATCACTCGTGCCCTGGTACTTCCACAGGGGCTTTGAGTGCGACTGGAGTGGCGCCAGGCGCTGCATCAGGAACTCCTTCACTATCATCACCCCGGTCAGCGGCTTGGCCTCCATGTCCGAGGCTATCTGGTCTAGGACGGGTCCTGCCCGTGGATCCGTGGGCTTCTCGGGCAGTTCCGCCGGAAGTTCAAGGAGCAGATTGAGGCCATTGGTATCTAGGAAGACCCAGTGGTGAAGGAAGCCTTCCACCTTCTTCCCAGCCTTCAGGAGCACGTTCCCGCTCTGGACCACGATGAAGGAGACACACATGGACCGCTGCTCCTTGTCGTCGAACCGCAGGCTGAAGTAGTGGTGGAAGAGGGCCACTGAGGGCCTCACGCCCACGAAGGCCTTGCAGTAGAAGGCGAAGACGGACAGGAGCAGGATGGAGTTTGGCTAAAGATGGAGGGCCTAGATCCCGTAGTGCTTGAGGACGGCGGTGAAGAACTCCGAGAAGGGTGGGACGAACCCAGAGAAGATGCTATGGAGGAAGAAGGGGTAAACTATTTTTGCCAAGGTGCTCCGCTCTGCAGAGCCACACCAGATTAGGGTCTGGCCCCACTCATTGGTGTCGCCCGCTTTCAGCGGGAGCACCGGGGCGAGATCCCCCTCCTTGTCAATGGCGGAGGCCGTAAGCGCTGGTGGGGGAGAAGAGGAGGCCGAGGCCTGGGCCTCAGACTTCAACTTCACAGCGGGCGCCATTTAAGGAATCCTGAAGTTGGGGGACCAAGAGGAAGGACAGCGCTGCGCCTGGATCTGGAGGACTTTCTCGCGAAGGAAAGGGGATCTTGGCCAGGGAGAAAAGGCGCAAGGAAGAAGAGCAATGATGGCTCTACAATGTGCACCCGGCTTTTGTTAGCCTGGGCGGTTGCCGAGGCGACATGGGGAGCAGAGGCGCCCACGTCCCGTCGTTCGCCACGAATCAAGCCTGGCCCGCAGGTGGTTGGGGCCCGCGGCGGTGCACCCTTCGCTCCTTGCCTTCACCCCGAAGCCAGGCTGGGCACGCCTTGGGCCCGGGGGCTAAAGTCGATGTTTTGGCATCGGGGGTACCCAGATCTGCCTGCCTGTGGCCCAACACGCGGGCTAATCAACGGCCCAGTATGACCCAGCTACAACACCCCCAGGACAAAGACCCTCGCGAGGGCCCTGGCCTCGCGAGGCGAGCGACGCCAAGACCTCCAGAGGAGTGGTCGCCCCAGGCTGCCTCCAGAGGAGTGGAGATTTCTATGCAGGCCTCCCGCCTCGCGAGGCGCGCGATGACGTGAGCCATGACGCCCAAGGCCAGGTGGGCGCCAGCGGGCGCAGAAGGGACAGTTTCCTCTTTGGTGCTAAGGGAGCAAGGATAGGCGCCGGTTCCCAAGGAAGGCGCCAAAGCTTTCCATTCCGGTGCAATGAGACCAAGACCAGGAGCTCGGCAGGATGGATGTCATCGCCGAGCCCACCGCTGCGTCATGGCCAGAAGCTTTGCAGGCGAAGACCACCTTTTGTTAGGATAAGATGTACTCCTTGTCCCCTTTCAATATTGGCCATTGAGGAATCCCTTCCCGCCTAAGCTATGAGGGAAGAGGACCAAGGCCACTATAAATAGGACCTAGCCACGACTGTAGGAGGGATCTGACCCGGACCTATCAAACCTCACCACACGAGCCCTCGCGAGGCCGCTCATCAACTGTACTAGTTCATCCTCTACCTCCTCATGAGGCCAATCCACCAAAAGCATGAGTAGGGTTTTACACCGCAAGGTGGCCCGAACCTAGGTAGATCCTTGTGTTCGTCCTTTCCTCATGATCCCGAGCACTCGGTGAGGCCAAGCCTTGGGTATGGCGAGCTAGCATCGTTGTGAGGTGAGATCCTTCGTTCACGCCCAGAGTTCGAACCTTCTTGGGTCTGCGGAGCCCTGAATCCGACAATATAGATCTGATCATAAACTCAAACTTCATCGGATCCCAACAAACACACCGCAAAAAGTCATTACATCAAATAGATCTCCAAGAGACAATTGTATTGAGAATCAAAGAGAGAGAGAAAGCCATGAAGCTACTTCCTACCGACCTGTAGGTCTATGGTGGACTACTCACGCATCATCGAAGAGGCAGCAATGAGGATGATGAACAGCTCCATGATGGTGTAGATTGGATCTCGTGGTTCTGTAAGTTGCGGCGGCTGGAATTGTGTTTCGCCTACTCCCCTAGGGTTTCTGGAATTTCGGGGATTTATAGAGCAAAGAGGCGGTGGAGGAGACCTCCATGGGGTCCATAACCCATCTGGGCATGCCAGGGGCCTCTGGCGCACCATGGTGGATTGTGCTCCCGACGGACCTCCCCTCTGGTGCTTTCTTGGCCCGCAAGGTGTCTTCTGGTCCAAAAAAATCTCCAAAAAGTTTCGTGGCATTTGGACTTCGTTTGGTACTGATATTCTGTGAAGTAAAAAAACAAGCAAAAAATAGCAACTAGCACTGGGCACTATATCAATATGTTAGTCCCAAAAAATGATATAAGGTTGCTATAAAATGATTGTAAAACATCCAAGAATGATAATATACCAACATGGAACAATAAAAAATTATAGATATGTTGGAGACGTATCCGCCTCCAACGTATCTATAATTTATGAAGTATTCATGCCATGTTTACAACAATTTTATATGGTTTTGGTATCATTTGATTAGAACTAGCCTGGACTGACGCTATTTTCAGCAGAACTACCGTAGTGTCGTTTTTTGTGCAGTAATAAAAGTTCTCGGAATGGGCTGAAAATTTACGGTGATTTTTTATGGACCAAAAGAGACCCACAAAGCTGGGCCAGGAAGTGGTCGAGGGAGCCACAAGCCTGGGGGCGCGCTCACCCCCATAGGGCGCCCCCCCCCCCCCCCGAGCTTGTGGGCCCCTCGGGCACCCCCCCTGTTGTGAGACCAATGCATAAAATTCCTATAAATACCCCAAACATAAAAAAGAACCCTAGATAAGAAGTTCCGCCACCGCAAGCCTCTATATCCATGAAAACTCAATCAGGACCCTGTTTCGACACCCAGCCGGAGGGGGGAATCATCACCGGAGGACATCTTCATCATCCTAGCAGCCACCATGATGAGGAGCGAGTAGTTCACCCTCGGGGCTGAGGGTATGTACCAGTAGCTATGTGTTCGATCTCTCTTTCTCATATTCTTGATTTGGCACGATCTTGATGTACCGCGAGCTTTGTTAATATATTTGGATCTTATGGTGTTCTTCCCTCTCTACCTTCTTGTGATGAATAGAATCTTTTCCTTTGAGGTTTTATTATGTCAGATTGAATCTTTTGGATGTGATAGCACTTGATGTATGTCTTGTGATGGGATATCCGTGGTGACAATGGGATGTTCTATTGATTCACTTGATGTATGTTTCGGTTATCAACTTGCAGATTCCCATGGCGACATTGGGGTAATCTATGCATAGGGGTTGATACGCATTTTCATATTCCTTTCTCCGATAGAAATCTTGGGGTACTCTTTGAAGTTCTTTGTGTTGGATTGAATATTATGAATCTGAAGTTGTTTGATGCATATCGTATAATCGACTCACGGATACTTGTGGTGACATTGGAGTATCTAGGTGACATTAGAGTTGGTTGATGTGTATCATATGGTGTTATTCTAGTACAAATTCTAGGGCTGTTTGTGACACTTATAGGAATAGATCAAAAGATTGATCAGAAAGAATAACGTTGAGGTAGTTTCATACCCTACAAACAATTTCATCTTATGTTCTCCACGATAGGAACTTTGGAGTGATTATTTGTTGCACGTTGAGGGGTTGTTATATGATCCAATTATGTTATCATTGTTGAGAAATATTGCACTAGTGAAAGTATAAATCATAGGCCTTGTTTTCAAGCATTGCAATACCGCTTTTGCTCACTTTTGTTACTAGTTATCTTGCTGTTTTTATTTATTCAGATTATAAAAATATATTTCTACCATCCATACTACACTTTTATCACAATCTCTTCGCCGAACTAGTGCACCTATGCAATTTGCCACTTTATTGGGTGTGTTGGGGACACAAGATACTCTTTGTTATTTGATTGCAGGGTTGTTTGAGAGAGACATCTTCATCCTACGCCTCCCATGGATTGATAAACCTTAGGTCATCCACTTGAGGGAAATTTGCTACTGTCCTACAAAACTCTGCACTTGGAGGCCCAACACGAGTCTAGAAGAAGAATGGTTGCGTAGTAGACATCACCTGCTGCTGTCCGTGCGTGCCCACTGCCCCGCGCTCGCCACACCTGCTGCCGCCCGTGGCCGCGACCCGATCCCCTCGCCCACGCGCGCCGGCAGCTGCTTCTTCCGCTGGCCTTTCCTGCCCCTGCTCCCCTCGCCCCGCGCATGCCCCACCACAGCCAGGCCGCGCCCTCCCGTACCACTGCTACCGCTCGCCGGCCGCGCCCTGCAGCTGCCTCGCTCCCGTTCGACGGTCCCGCTCGTCCCTATTGCTACGTGCTGCTGCTTGCTGCTTCTGCCGCCACCACCGTGACCTCCCCGTGCCGCTGCTGGCCCTGGCCACCGGCGCACCGCCAACCCTGGCTCCCGGCGGCCCCGGTGAGCCACCCCGCGCACCCCGCCGCCCATGGCCATGGCCTCCTTGACGCGGGCAGGCACAATCGAGGAATCTGCCGGCATGTACCACTGCCGGCGGGCCCCGTCGGGTTTAATTAGGCTGACCCAAAATTAGTGCTAACCCCTTTTATTAATAAGTCACTGTCAGTGGGTCCCCTTGCTAATTAAATTGATAATCACAAACTTAAGTAAATGTGACACTTACAGGTGGGACCCGCGGTACTGTTTCCATGGACAAGATTGACCAGTCAACAGTTTGAATGTTGACTGTTGACTCAGCCACTGGATCCCACTCAGCCACTGTTCGAACATGTGTATCCTTCTGGGTGCACATAGCAATTTCACTTTAATTTTTGAATTAAAATAAAATCTAGAAAATTAATAAAAATTTGGAAATTCATATAAAATAATCTGTAACTCGAATGAAAATAATTTATATATGGAAGTTGCTCAGAAAAAGCTGACGAATCAAAATATGCTATCCGTTCATCTCTCACATGCCTCTAGCATGATGGACATGGATCCATCCCCTCCGATTCATCTGTCCAAAAAATGCCAAACGCCGGGAAAACATTCCCAGATGTTTTCCCGCTTTGTCTGTATCGCGTATGTTGGAATTGGGGCTCCGGGGACCCAAAGGTTCGAAATCTGGGGTGCGCTCGTTCCTACCACCCTACTCGTTCCTGCAGGTAACCACGGTGAGGCTAGGGCGAGAGTGAGCTAGCGGGCCGGTGACACAACAGTTACCCAGGTTCGGGCCACCTTGCGGTGTAAAACCCTACTCCTGCTTGCTTTTGGATTGCACTGGCCAGAGGGGATGAGAGTACAAGCGCTCTAGATTCAGTCGTTGACCTACGGCGGCACCCTGCCCTCCTTTTATATCTGCCTTGGTCCTCTTACCCCGAAAACATTGGCGGGAAGAGTTGCCACACAGCGGCAATTTTGAAGGGAGACAGGGGCACAGTCTATCCTGACAAAAGGTGGTCTTCGCCTGCAAAGCCACCGTCCATGACACACCGGTGGGCTCGGTGATGACCTCCGCCCTGCGGGACCGTCGTCTTGGTCTTCTTTCATCGATCGACAACCTTTGGGGGTTTCTTTGGGAACCGGCGTGCTGGCTTGGCTCCCTTAGCACCGAAGAGGAAATCCTCCTCATCTGCGCCTACTGGCATGGTCCCTGGCACCATTCGTCACTGCGCGCATCACCCACATGAAGACACGGGGCCGTGCAACCGGGCTGAACAGCCCTTGACTTGCTTGCCCGCAAGAGGGGGCCTCGGGAGGCCACCTCGCGAGAGTACCTCGCGAGGCTCTTAGTGGGGCCGCCTGGTCCGCTCGAGACACCTGCCGAGGGAGGGGGGGCTCATGAGGCTAGGGCCTCGCGAGAAGTCTTGCTCGTGACGCTTGCTGGTGGGCCACTCATTGGACTCTTGACAAGCACCGCGCCATGGTCCGAAGGTAGACAGGCCTGGGTACCCCCGGTTCCACGGGCTCGACACTAGCCCCCGGGCCCGCGGCGTGCACGTCTCCGCCAGTTAGGGGGTGAAACGATGTGGGGCCTAACCGCCTATAGGCCAGGCGCGACATGTGACACACGATGGAGCGGGGGACGTCCCCAGTTCTCCCACGATGCCTCAGCAACCTCCCCGGCTGACATAAAGCTTGCCAGCACGCGGCGCGAGGCCATCATTGCCTTTTCTTGTCCCCCCAAAGGCGAAGAGGCGTAGACTGCTCCTCCTTCGAGCGCTATAAAGACAAGAGGGAAGGACCCCCTCGGCCCATCTTCATCCTCCTAGTCCACGATCGGAGCTGACCTCTGTGGCGATGGCGAGGGGAAGAGGTCATGCACGCGTAGTTGCTGCAGCAGCCAAGGTGCCACCCCGGGGGCGCGGGCGCTCTCCTGCGGCCGCCGAACTCGGTCCAAGCGACCATTGAAGAGGCAGCGCTCGCTGGCGCGGGTGCGGAGGACGAGGTGCTCACGGCTGGGGTGGCCGAGGCGGCGCTGCTGCCCTGCCTCCCCAGGCGAGAAGCCACTTGGCTAAGGTGGCTTGCGAGGTCATCATGGACATGCACCGCCAGCCCTGGACCTGGCTCCGGTTCCCAGACTCCTTCATGGAGGAGATGGCGAACCGCGCGCCGTCGGGCCTGTGGGTGCGGGCAGATGGCTGTTGCAACGGCAGCACCTGGGTGGCGACGGAGTTCACCCCCGCGGGCTTCATATTATTGCAGTAGGGGTGGAATTCGTTCACCCTTCCTCGCGGCCTGAAGAGGGGGCATGTCCTCCAGTTCAAGTACGACGGGGCCGCCACACTCTTCGTGAAGATCTTCGGGGTCACCGGCAGCCGTCTGAATTGCTGCATGGAGAGCGAGGATAGCGACTCCTCCGGCGAAGATGATGGCGATGGAGACGCGTCCCCCTCCAGCGGAAGCGGGAACAGCGATGGCTCCCCCACATCAAGAGTGAAGACGAGGACTATGACTAGGGTGCCGTTGGCACCCGAGCCGGATATTTGGGTGGTCGCGCCCGCCTGAAGCTTCCTCTTTTATTTCTTCTTTTTACCTGCACTAGATTGATGTAAGACCCGTGGGGGTGTGAAAAACAATGGCCTCCGCATCTTTAATTTAATGCTCTTGTGGTTCGAATCGTATGTTCCCTCCCTACAACTCCTCTTGAGGCTTGCCCCTCTTTTTCTTGCTTGCCTAGGTGCTCTATGTCATCAGGACCCAGCGCCCGAGCAAGCCTCAACCGTCACTGGTATGTCAAGTCACGATACCTGGGCAAGGCCAGGAGGTGAGGAGCACCGGGAGCTAGTGAGGGCTCATGAGGTACGATGCTCAGGGAGCCCCCATTTAACGTGCAGGCAACTCGCATGAAAAAGAGGCGACAACCTTTGCCAAGGTCGTGAGAGGAGGGAATTCCAGCGATGATAGTTGCACCTCGTGAGGTGGTTAGACTTAGCTTTTTGCAGGGAGCGGCATCAGGCGAGCTACGGCTTGCAAGGGGCCCACACTGTTCTCAAGGCGCGATTGTCGAGGCTCGGTCCTCAAAGTCTTCGTCTCGCGAGGCCTTTCGGGTCAGCATGCGAGACGCTACCTGCAGGCTTCTCGAGCGCCTGGATCCTGGGGTAACTGCATGTTTGACAAGTTTTGGGATATGGGGGTCGACGCGCATTAGCCAACTTGCTCATGGCTGTTCCATGAGGAGAAAAGGCACCAAAGGTCTTGGTGAGGTGGCATGAACAGGGGCAAGCCCGTGAGCCAGATCTCGATCACTTGGATTTATCACCGCTGCTGGGACGGGCCCGAGCACAGATGTCATGCCCAACCCCCGCTCATGGGATGGTCAAGAGAGGAGTTGCGAGGACACGGCGCTCTCAAGGCGGCATCGCACCGGAGACATGATTATGGAAGCAGTATAAATTCATCAGGGCAAAACCAGATTCGCTACACAACCAAAAAGTGGCGTCGCTGCCGTGCCTGGTACTGGTCAGCTCGAGGTTGCTGCAGCCCGTGGGGCGCCCTCAATTTGAACAAACAAAAATTCACCTAGCAAAATAGCGTTGTCGAGTCGCTTGATAAGGTGCACCACGGGAGCTCGTCGCTCAGGGGCCGAGAGGCTCCCGATGCCCAGGGGGCTCGCGAGGTGTAGAGGGCACACACAGTTCCATCGTGAGCCGCACCAGACTTTGGAAGGTGGCGCCGGTGTTCATCAGTCCAAAGGGCATGTAGGTTTAGTTGGCGGCGAGGCCCGTGCCTCGGGCAATGTGCGATGGCTAAAAGAGGTCTTGAGAGCAGGCCCTGTTGAGGCTCTCGAGGTCGATGCACATGCACACCATTCCGCCCTTCTTGGGGACGACGATCGGGTTGGCGGGCCGCGCGGGGTGGCACTCCCCATGGATGGCTCGAGCTTCTTGCAACTTGCAGACTTCCTAGACAATGAATTCCTACTTCTTCGGCGCCTGGCGCCATGCTCCTTGCTTGACGAAGTGTGCACTGGGGCACACTTTTAGGTGGTGCCAAATCACCTCCCTCGGCACGCCGGGCAAGTCAGATGCCTTCCAGGAGGAAACATCCAAACCTGTTAGGGATATAACCCCATGGTGTAACCCGCCCAGGAAGGGCCAGGTTACGCTGTTGGTGACTCAACTATGAGGCTTAGAAAGGCCCAAGAAGCCAAGACATGAAAGCCTAGAGGCGGCTTACAATGCGGGCCAGCTGAAGGCCCAAGACCCGGAGGTGGCGCGAGACCCGGAGGAATAAGCCACCCAACGGCGACTTGCGTAGCAAGCAAAGGCGACTTAGAACCAGGGTCGGTCATGTTGTATGACCCGACCTAGACTTTTGTAAGCCCAAGGCCTCGACCTGTGTATATAAAGGCGAGTCCCTGCGGCGGGTTAAAGTTAAGTTATGATCAATCGATAGCTAGGTTAAGCGATTCCGATCCCTTGTAATCGATACTCAATCAATACAGCACAAAGCAGGACGTAGGCTATTACCTCATTGGTGAGGGGCCGAACCTGGGTAAACTCGTGTCTCTCGTCTCGCTCAACCCCTTTAAGCTAATCACTGTAGCCATGGCCTCGCACCTAAGTCCTTTCATGCGGACATCTGCCATGTTAAACCCACGACAGTTGGTGCCCACCATGGGGCCAGCGCACGGTGGTTTCGAGTTCTTGAAGGGCTCTGTCCCAGGGATCGAGGGATACACCGTTGGCAGGATGACCAAGAGTCGCCGCAGCAAGCTCTACATCGACGATGCTGGCTGGGGCCCCGAGGCCGACTCAATCGATTACGGGTACCGGGTCCCCTTCGGCGGGATTCACGTCTTCATCACCAAGATTGGCGGATCAGAGCCTGAGCCGGACATCTGCACTGACATCATTGAGCCGGCTCGATGTGCGCAACCCTCCAGGGTTCAACCTGGCCGAAAGCGTGTTTTCGTGGGATTCGCGCATGGCACAGATCTTGCGGAGGATTCTATATCTGGAGGAGAGACTCTCATCTACTCAGGTGATGAGTCCTCGACCAGAGAGACAGAGTCGATTTACCAGCTTCAAGACGGCGGGCTTGGGGGCTATTCCGATGGTGACAGTATTCCGGACCCCTATGAGCTGCCGCTTCGGGCTGCTATCTTCATTGCTGGAACAGGGCCAACTCTCAATTCATCAACAACTACAGCTATGACGTCTAGTTCGGCGGCTGCGGTGGCTGGGGCTGGCGGTTCAGTTAGTCCGACGGCTTAGGTTTTGTCAGATCTCTTGGGCACTTTGACAACCTTGTTAGCAACAGAGGTTACTGCGGCGAATCAAAATGAGCATAATGCAGAGATTGCAAATGTGCGAAATGAGGTAGCCAAGGACCAGGAGGATCTTAATGCAGAGAATTCCAGGATGGCAATGGAACGGGCATAGATGGATGCCGAGTCACAGCGTCTAAGGGCGGAGGCTTTTCGCTTGAGTCTGGATCAGAATGCGTCCAATGTTGTTCTTTGAAGGAGACACCAAACCTGCCTGCCTTTGCAGTATGAGGCGCGGAACCTTTTTAACACGCCCGGGGCAGGACCAAGTAATCCGCCAGGAACAACCCGGGCTGCAGAGGTAGTAGGGAGCGGGTCGGCGGCTCAGCCTCGACTGTCAGACCCGCCCCGTAGGGATCAGACCCCGCCTAGACATTTTTTGACACCGTGTGGCCATTATTCTAACCCGGTGGATAACATGGTAGCAGCGGCTACCCGGCTCAATGCGCTCCCTCTTACTGATGAGACACCCTTCGCAGCTGTGGCACGGAACGCGATTGAGCTCCTACAAACAGCGGTTGCATAGCAAGAGAAATATTCATACAGTCGTGACCGGGTGCACTCAACTCCCCTCCCAAGCCGCAGTTACAGCCGACGCGTTGAGTCGCTGGCGGTTTCCAGTAGTGAACGACGTCGTCGACCGCCCCAGGATGACCCACCCCATGGGAACACCCCGACCCTTACTCATGCTCAGGCGATTGTGGATGAGGCCAGAGCCCACCGAGAGGCAGAGGTGGTGGTGGTGGCTCAACTAGGGGCTTATCAGCAGCCTCCGGTGACTCCTTTGGACTTAGTAGGAGCTGGGACAATTTCCAGGACGGTCAGAGTGCCGTGTTTAGTGCCGGCTCTGCGTAATGAACGTCTGCCTAAGGATTTCAAGGGCCCTTGCAAAGTGCCTAACTACACAGCTGATCTCCCTCCAAAGGGCTGGATCGAGAGTTATGAGTTAGCCATGAAGATGTTGGATGTCAATGACGTGGTCTGTGCCAAGTACTTTACTATGATGTTGGATGGGCCAGCTCGTACATGGTTAAAAGGATTACCTCCTAATTCCATCAGCTCATGGGCAGAGTTGAAAGCGTGGTTCATTAAAAAAATTCAAGGGACATGCAAGCAGCCTCTGACGATTGTTGACCTGTATCACTGCGTACAGCGAGAGGATGAGTCAGCCCACCATTGGGTCCGGCGGGTTTCTGCTATTATTCACCCATCGGATAGCATTGCAGTGGGTCAGGCGGTTCTGATATTGGAAAAGAACTATCACTTTGTCCCCTTAAGTAGAAGCTTGGGTGGCTTAAGCGTTATTGTAATGACATGGGCAAACTCATGGTAACTCTCATTAAGTATGCAGACTCTGATAACATAAAAGACCCTGGATCTGATGATGAGAAATCCAACAAAGGCAAGAAGAATGGCAATGGTAAGGGTCAGCAGCAGAATATGGCAGGGCATAATGGCAACAACCAGGGCAACGATGGTAAGCGCAGACACCCCGACGGCGGGTCAGATCTGGTAGCTAACACCAACACTGGGTACAAGAACCAGCGCCGCAATGGCAATGGTAAGCCGCCCTTTGGCAGTGCAAAGCCTTTTAATCTTGAGGCGGCACTTAATGACCCATGCCCGAAGCACAGTCTTCCCAACAAGCCATCCACTCATGCCTGGAAGGATTGTTGGGTTATGCGAGAGTTCAGGAATTACAGCCTCAGTCAGAATAATAGCAATAATAATGGGCCACCCGGTGGGTCAGGATCCGGTCCTTAGGGGTCCGGCTTTGGGGGGTGGTTCAAATTCTGGCTATCAAGGTCAAGGTAACCATGGTGGCCATAATCAACAATCTGGTTAGGATAACCAGCAGCAAGGTAATCAGTTAGGATATGATAGTAATCCAAAGCAGCTATGGTGGCCAATACCATGTTTTTACCACAAGTCTCTACAAACGAGATCAGAAGGTTCATAAGAGGGTGGTTCATGCGGTAGACCCAGCTGTTACACAATATTTGAGATGGTCTGAGCACACGATATCGTGGAGAAGGGCGGATCACCTGCCGCGGGTTGATAACCCAGGTCAATTATCCCTTGTGGTGGCCCCCCAAGTTGGTGGCTATAAATTCACTAAGGTGCTTATGGACGGTGGAAGCAGTATCAACATTTTATATTATGACACTTTTCGCCGGATGAACTTAACTGACAAGGATCTTAAGCCATCTTCCATAGTTTTCCATGGTGTGGTGCCTGGTAAGTCGGCGTATCATGTAGGAAAAATTGCCCTGGAAGTAGCCTTTGGTGATGATTATGACTACAGGGTAGAGATGTTGTGGTTTGAGGTGGTCAAAATCAAGAGTCCATATCATGCTTTGTTCAGACGGCTGGCTTATGCTAAGTTCATGGCTCATCCTTGTTATGTTTATCTATAGCTCAAAATGACAGGGTGAAAGGGGATAATTACGGTCCATGGTGATCAAAAAATTGCTTTGGAATGCGAGGAAGGAGATGCAGCTTATGCAGAGCCAGCTTGTGCCACTGAGGAGCTGAGGTTCTACAAAGATAATGTTGACCCGGCTGATATGACCCCTCTGAAGAAACCCACCACTGAGAAGGACCCTCTGTTCAAGTTTAAGTCGGCTGATGATACCAAGCAAGTGGATTTTATTCCTGGCGACTCATCTCAGCAGTTCACAGTGGGGGCTAACATGGATCCCAAATAGGAAAGCGCGCTCATCGAGTTCATCCGTGAGAATCGGGACATCTTTGCATGGAAACCTTCTGACATGCCAGGTGTACCGAGAGAATTCGTTGAGCACACTCTTAATGTGGATCCTAAGTTTAAACCGGTCAAACAGTTCCTTCGTCATTTCAATGAAGAGCGATGATACGTCTCCGTCGTATCTATAATTTTTTATTGTTCCATGCCAATATTCTACAACTTTTACATACTTTTGGAAACTTTTTATACTATTTTCTTGGACTAACATATTGATCCAGTGCCCAGTGCCAGTTCCTGTTTGTTGCATGTTTTTTGTTTCACAGAAAATCCATATCAAACGGAGTCCAAACGTGATAAAAACTTACGGAGATTTTTTTTGGAATATATGTGAATTTTGGGAATTGGAATCAACGCGAGACGATGCCCGAGGGGGCCACAAGGCAGGGGGGCGCCCTGGACCCTTGTGGTCACCCCGTAAGGAGGTTGGTGCCCTTCTTCTGGCGCAAGAAAGTTAATATCCGGATAAAAATCATGTTAAAATTTCAGCCCAATCGGAGTTACGGATCTCTCGGAATTTAAGAAACGGTGAAAGGCCAGAATCTGGGAGCGCAGAAACAGAAGAAAACAGAGAGAGAGATCCAATCTCGGAGGGGCTCCCGCCCCTCCGCCACCATGGAGGCTATGGACCAGAGGGGAAACCCTTCTCCCATCTAGGGGGGCGGGTCAAGGAAGAAGAAGAAGGAGGGGGGCTCTCTCCCCCTCTCTCCCGGTGGCGCCGGAACGCCGCCGGGGCCATCATCGTGACGACGATCTACACCAACAACTTTGCCGCCGTCATCACCAACTCTCTCCCCCTCTATGCAGCGGTGTAACACCCCTTCTCCCAGCAGTAATATCTACTTAAACATGGTGCTCAACGCTATATATTATTTCCCAATGATGTATGGCTATCCTATGATGTTTGAGTAGATCCGTTTTGTCCTATGGGTTGATTGATGATTATGATTGGTTTGAGTTGCATGTTTTATTATTGGAGCTGTCCTATGGTGCTCTCCAGGTCGCGCAAGCGTGAGGGATCCCCACTGTAGGGTTTGCAATATGTTCATGACTCGCTTATGGTGGGTGGCGTGAGTGACAGAAGCATAGACCCGAGTAAGTAGGTTGTTTGCGTATAGGAGTAAAGAGGACTTGATACCTTATAATGCTATGGTTGGGTTTTACCTTAATGATCTTTAGTAGTTATGGATGTTTGCTAGAGTTCCAATCATAAGTGCATATGATCCAAGTAGAGAAAGTATGTTAGCTTATGCCTCTCCCTCATATAAAATTGCAATAATGATTACCGGTCTAGTTATCGATTGCCTAGGGACAAATAACTTTCTTGTGACAAAAAACTCTCTACTAAAACTAACCTAGTTATTTCTTTATCTAAACAGCCCCTAGATTTTATTTACGTGCTCTTTATTATCTTGCAAACCTATCCTATCACACCTACAAAGTACTTCTAGTTTCATACTTTTTCTAGGTAAAGCGAACGTTAAGCGTGCGTAGAGTTGTATCGGTGGTCGATAGAACTTGAGGGAATATTTGTTCTACCTTTAGCTCCTCGTTGGGTTCGACACTCTTATTTATCGAGAAAGGCTACGACAAATCCCCTATACTTGTGGGTTATCAAGACCTTTTTCTGGCGCCGTTGCCGGGGAGCAATAGCGTGGGGTGAATATTCTTGTATGTGCTTGTTTGCTTTATCACTTAGTATATTTTATTTTCTATTCTAAGTTGTTCTCTATCTTTAGTTATGGATATGGAACACGAAATACCAAAAAAATTAGGTGTACTTGCTACTCATGGAGATGGGGAACCACCTAAAACCCTCGATACTCATTATGTGAAAGATATTATGCACTACTTTGATAATCCTAAGAAAACCCCATTCAACTATATAATGGGAGACACGTTGGATCAACCTGAATACTTTAGGGATTATCGCTTGACTCAAAAAGGGAAACTATTATGGGATCAAATTCATATGTTGCATTGGTATGCTTGGGAACTATGCTTGAGATATGATTATACTTGTTGCTCTAGGATGAAGGCTCCACACCTTCCCTTTTCATGTAAATTTAATGATAATAAAACCTTAGCTTCTTATGCTAATGGTATATATGATTACTATGATGTGGAATGAATAGAAGAATTTGTTGCTTTTAAGGGTGCTTATGAAATTGAATCTTTGTTTGAAAATTGTGAAAATTATGATGATGTTGTTTACAGACCTGAAAATTATGCTATACTTAAATATTGCTATGAGAATTATGAATACAATGCAGATATTGATTCATTTATTGAGAAAGTCTCCGCTGTCCAAGAAGAGACTAATATTTTGAAGGAAACTATGGAAGAAGAAATTGCTGACACTGTGAGCTCATTAGATGAAAAAGATGTTGAGGAGAGTGAAGAACAAAAGGAGGAAGAGCGGATTAGCTGCCCGTGCCCACCTTCTAATGAGAGTAACTCTTCAACTCATACATTGTTTAATTGCCCTTCGTTCTTACCGAAGGATGAATGCTATGTTGATTGCTATGATCCCTTGGATTCGTTTGAAATATCCCTTTTTGATGAAATTGATGCTTGTGGCCATGATGCCAATATGAATTATGCTTATGGAGATGAACTTGCTATAGTTCCTTATGTTAAGAATGAAATTGTTGCTATTGCACCCACACGTGATAGTCCTATTATCTTTTTTAATTCTCCCAACTACACTATATCGGAGAAGTTTGCGCTTATTAAGGATTATATTGATGGGTTGCGTTTTACTACTACACATGATGATTTTGATGGTTATAATATGCATGTGCTTTCTGCTCCTACTTGCAATTATTATGAGAGAGGAACTACATCTCCGCCTCTCTATGTTTCCAATACGATAAAATTGCAAAAACTGTTTATACTATGCACTGGCCTTTACTTGATGTGCATGAATTGTTCTTTTATGACATGCCGATGCATAGGAAGAGAGTTAGACTTCGTTGTTACTTGATATATGTTACTTTTTGCTCACTACTAAATTACAAATCATTGTTAATTAAAATTGGCTTTGATATACTTTGGGATCCGGGTGGATCAATTACTTGAGCACTATATGCCCAGCTTAATGGCTTTAAAGAAAGCGCTGCCAGGGAGACAACTCGGAAGTTTTAGAGAGTCATTTTATTCTATTGAGTGCTTTTAAAAAAGTTTAAAAACAAAAAAAATAAAGAGGGTAACCTAAAAAATTTTCAAAAATAAAAGGGAAAGTGAGAAAGACGAGCATTGTTAAAGTGGGAGCTAGCCTTGAACGTGCCCATGGAAACTTTGTGAACCTTGACTACAGAAACTTTTCAACAAAAATAATTATCCCCTTGTATAAATCCATTGTATTATTAAAATAATGTGCCAAGATTTGCCTTTAGGATGATTAGATTGCTTGTTTGGTGTGTGCAGTGCAAAAACAGAAACTTTTGCCGTAGTGCGTGAATTTACATTTTTAACTGGAATGCGAAAAAATTCTGAAATTTTTACACAGCACTTCTATATTTTTTTTTTCCTAATTTTTCAGAATTTTGGGAGTTACAGAAGTATAGTGAGTATTCAGATGCTTACAGACTATTCTATTTTTGACAGATTATGTTTTTGATGCATTGTTTTTCTTGTTTTGATGGAACTATGGATTGTATCGTTGGTATAAGACATGGAGAAGTTAGAATACAGTAGGTATAATGCAAAAATAAAATATGAATGGGTTTTCAACAGTACTTAAAGTGGTGATTTGCTTTATTATACTAACGGATCTCACGAGGGTATTGTTAAGTTTTGTGTGATTGAAGTTTTCAAGTTTTGGGTAAGATCACGATGGATGAAAGAATAAGGAGTAGCAAGAGCCTAAGCTTGGGGATGCCTGAGGCACCCCAAGGTAATATTCAAGGACTCCCAAGCAGCTAAGCTTGGGGATGCCCTGGAAGGCATCCCCTCTTTCTTCTAACGATCATCGGTAATTTTACTTGGAGCTATATTTTTATTCGTCACATGATATGCGTAAATCTTGGAGCGTCGTGTGCTTTTTATTTTTATTTTAGTAATGCACCATGCTGGTATGATATAGTCCTTGGTTGATTTATAGAATGCTTCATGCACTTCACTTATATCTTTTGAGTATGGCTTTATAGAATCCTTCATGTGCTTCGCTTATATCTTTTGAAGTTTGGATTGCCTGTTTCTCTTCACATGGAAAACCGCCATTTGTAGAATGCTCTTTTGCTTCACTTATATTTGTTAGAGCGTGGGCATATCTTTTCTAGAAATAATTAAACTCTCATGCTTCACTTATATCTATTTAGAGAGTCATCAGGAATTGGTCATTCACATGGTTAGTCATAAAATCCTACATAAAACTTGTGGATCACTGAATATGATATGTTCGATTCCTTGCAATAGTTTTGTGATATAAAGATGGTGATATTAGAGTCATGCTAGTGAGTAATTGTGGACTGCTAGGAATACTTGTGTTAAGGTTTGTGATTCCCGAAGCATGCACGTATGGTGAATCGTTATGTGAAGAAGTCGGAGCATGATTTATTTTTTGATTGTTTTCCTTATGAGTGGCCGTCGGGGACGAGCTATGGTCTTTTCCTACCAATCTATCCCCCTAGGAGCATGCATGTAGTACTTTGTTTCGATAGCAAATAGATTTTCGCAATAAGCATGTGAGTTCTATATGACTAATGTTGAGTCTATGGATTATACGCACTCTCACCCTTCCACCATTGCTAGCCTCTTCGGTACCGTGCATTGCCCTTTCTCACCTCGAGAGTTGATGCAAACTTCGCTAGTGCATCCAAACCCTGTGATATGATACGCTCTATCACACATAAGCCTCATTATATCTTCCTCAAAATACCCACCATACCTACCTATCATGGCATTTCCATAGCCATTCCGAGATATATTGCCATGCAACTTCCATCATCATCATATACATGACTTGAGCATTCATTGTCATATTGCTTTGCATGATCGTAAGATAGCTAGCATGATATTTTCATGGCTTGTCTGTTTTTTTGATATCTTTGCTACGCTAGATCATTGCACATCCTAGTACACCGCCAGAGGCATTCATATAGAGTCATATTTTGTTCTAGTATCGAGTTGTAATATTGAGTTGTAAGTAGATAAAAGTGTGATGATCATCATTAGTAGAGCATTGTCCCAGTGAGGAAAGGATGATGGAAGCTATGATTCCCTCACATTGGGATGAGTCTCCGACTTTATTAAAAATAAAAGAGGCCAAAGAAGCCCACCAAAAAGAAAAAAAGAAAAAAAAGGAAAAAATAGAAATGAGAGAAAAGAGAGAAGGGACAATGTTACTATCCTTTTACCACACTTGTGCTTCAGAGTAGCACCATGTTCTTCATATAGAGAGTCTCTTGAGTTATCACTTTCATATACTAGTGGGAATTTTCATTATAGAACTTGGCTTGTATATTCCGATGATGGGCTTCCTCAAATGCCCGAGGTCTTTGTCGGAGGGATTGACCACGGGTAGCCTCACCAGCACCCCATAGCATTTCAAGACAACAGGGCAAGCCAAGCCCCTTGCGCCTTCCGGACATGTGGCCGGCTCCCTTGGGCCGGCTGGCCCAAGAGGCCGACTCCCAGATGGCGGTGTACCCTTAGAAGGCGGTTTCAGGGGAAGCCGGGTCCTAGCAAACGGCCCCTCCTCCCCTCGGAGTCTGCGCCCATTCAATACAATAAGATGGGGCGTGGCTACAGGGCCACCCGTACCCCCAAATCCCGGCGGGGCGTGGCTACAGGGCGGGCTGACCAAGCGGACACCCCTCTGCTAGGCGCGGCACTGTAGCCACACGGCCCGTGACACAGCCCTCGTCAGCGGGACTATGCTCCCATGACGGGCGATCGGTACGGCCTGCAGCCGGCGGGCCCTACCTTTCCGTGAGCAACCGGAAGACGGCGCACCTCAAGAAGGCGGCCTCAACAACAGACCGGCTTCCAGCAGCCGGCCTCTCCCTCCACTCGGCGTCAACGCGCCGTTACTCCGATGAGATAGGGTGTGGCTACAATGAACGCCCACCAGGTGGCGGACTGTAGCCATGCCTCCCCCGATGAGTCCCTCGTCATCAAGGGCGAGGCTACAGCAAAAGGCAATCAGCGTGGCCCGAAGGTGGCGGGCCCCACCTATCGGCCGAATCCTCGGCAGCCGGCGGGACCCACCAAGCGGCGGGCCCCAGCAGCCGGCGGATTACCCGGCGCCCATAGACGCTGACATCCGGGTCCTACACCCGGCCCAGTTACCATTGTACCCCTGGGGGGTAGGCCTATATAAAACCCCCCCAGGTTCGCCCATGCAAAGGGTTCAGCTCATCTTCCACGCCATTATACACACACATAGCTAGAGAAGCACTGGGGCTAGCCTTTCCCTTCTCCTTCCTCTAGAAAACAACTCAAGGAGCAAGCTTGTAGCTACGAGATTGATCATAGTCATCATGCGGAGACCCCACAGAGCAGGACTAGGGGTCTAATCTCCTCGGAGAGCCCCGAACCTGGGTAAGTCTCATGTTCGTTCGAGATCTCGCTCACTCCCGCTTCCAGGGCCCAATGACGTACTCCTGTCGCCATCCATGATAAGCCACCCCGTGGCATATGTCGCGAGATTACCCCGACATTTGGTGCCCACCGTGGGGCTAAGCGCACCGTCGGCCAGAGACATGTTCTGGACGGGAACCATCTTCCGCTCCGACAAGCACGTTGCGCCTGGCCTGAACAGCCAGCCCGGTGCGCCCGTTGGCGCATGCATCAGCGCGCCGCTTGGCGCGGGGGCGGCCTGCCCCACGAGCTGCCTTGCCAACCTCCTCGGCAAGGCCAGCCTCTCCGACGAGCCTGCTCCCAACGCAGGAGCGGCGTCCCCTGCGAGCTGCCTCATCGACCTCTTCGGCAAGCTCGGCATCACCAGTGAGCCGGCCTCCGACGCGGAGTCCGTCGACTCCACCGACCCCTCCATCGAGCCCGTCGTGATGCTCATCGACTCCGACGCGGCCTCCACCAACGAATTCCCCACTGATGTGGTGGTCATCGATGATCCGCTCCCCCTTGTCGCCAGCGACACCGACGCCAGCACCATCGCAGAGGTGCTGGTCACTGGCCACGGCGACGATTCCGCTGGGGCTGCCCAGGACCCGCTTCGAGCGGCCATGCAGGGCCTGGCCACCCCAGTGGCTGCTAACGCTGATGGGGCTACACTGGAGGCATTCCGTGTCTCCCTCCTTTAAAGCGCCAACAAGATGGCAGCCATGAGGCGCCGCGCTGAGGCCTGCCAGCGCGAGATCAACCGCATAGCAAGCGGCACGCCGGATGCTGCCGAGCCCAGCCGAGCCGGCGCCGTTCGGCAACGCGGTGCGGCCATAGCCAGCATGCTGGGAGTCGGACGTCCATTCTACACCACTCCCATGGAGAACCTGCGCGCCGCCCAGGCGGCAGCAGATGAGCTGGATAACCTGGAAAGCGACGAGCATCGCAGCCAGATGGCACGCCTCCAGGAGCTCCTTGACGCTGCGACCACGCAGCAAGACGCGCGGCATCGCGCGATGACAGTCGGCAAGCAAGCCGAGGACCATCCCCACCGCCGTGAGCATGGAGCGACCTCCCTGTCCCCAGCAGGCGAGGACCGCAGTCAGCAAGACCCGGAGCTGGTTGCTAGCCGCAGCCGGCGCACTCGCCTTACGGTTGTGCGCAACCATGACGGCCGCCCACGAGTGGAGCATCGGCGGGACAAGCGTCCGCCTCCTCCTCTTAGGGAGAGGCTGGCCTCTCCGCCGCCTGTGGACCACCCGACGCGTGCCACCGGATCTAGTGGCTTGCTCGGTCCCTGGCCGTAGAAGAAGAAGATGCAATCGGCCCGGCCTGCTTCGGCCCCCGCATTCGCGACGAGCCCTTCGCCAAAGGGTTCTCGCTTCCCCGAGATACTCCCAAGTTCAACGGCTCCGTGAAGCCGGAGGACTGGCTAGTCGACTACTCCACGGCCGTCAGCATAGCAAACGGTAACAAGCGCATTGCCGTGAAGTACGTTTCGCTCATGCTCCAGGGCACGGCCCGGACATTGCTGAACAGCCTCAAGCCGTACAGCGTCAACAGCTGGCTAGACTTCGCTGATGTCTTCATCCGCAACTTCACCAGCACCTACAAGCGGCCCCCCAAGCCACGCCAACTCTCCATGTGCATTCAGGGCCCAACCGAGTCCACACGCGACTACCTGACGCGCTGGGCCGAGTTGCGCAACTCCTGCGAAGGGGTGCACGAGGTGCAGGCCATCGAGTACTTCACCGTCGGGTGCAGAGAGGGCACCTTTCTCAAGCACAAGCTCTTGTGCGACAAGCCGGATACACTGGACGAGCTCCTGGTCGTGGCCGACAAGTACGCCACCATCGACTCCTCCATGAAGTCGGAGATTCGGGTGGACGCGTCTGGAAAGATGCTCCCACCGGCTCCGCACACGCCGGCTGGTGACACCAACCGGCGCCAACATCCGAACGACAACAAACGCAAGGCCCAGCAGCCGGCTTCCAACAGCCGGCAGGTGGCAACAGTCAAAGACCAGCAGCCGGAAGGGCAATCCGGCCCCAAGCATCAGAAGGGCGGCAAGGCCGCTTGGTTGCCCGCCTTCTCCTTCGAGCAAGCAGTTGACACCCCATGCAAGTTCCACAGCGGCGCGAAGCCGTCCAACCACACCACTCGGAAATGCCACTGGCTCACCCAAATTGCCAAGGGCGAAGGCCTGCCGGCCCACTGGTTCTGCCTCCTCTACAGCCGGTGGCCCGTCCAGTCGGCATGCTCCAAGATGAGTTCCCCGAGCCCAATGCCACATACGTCGTCTTCACCAGCCAAGCCGACGGCAAGCACAGTCGGCGGCAGCAGCACCGCGAGGTCAACGCTGTCGCTTCAGAGGTCCCCCCATTCATGCACTGGTCCGAGAAGCCCATCAGTTGGAGCCGTGAAGACCACCCGGCCGAGATGCCCTCGCCGGGTGCTTATGCGATGGTGCTGGACTCCACCTTCTCAACAGAGAGGCAGGCTTGCCGCTTCTCCCGGATCCTGATAGACGGCGGCAGCAGCATCAACATCATGTACCGCGACACCATGGAGAAGCTGGGCATCAAGGAAAAGCAACTCCTGCCCAGCCGAACCGTGTTCCATGGCATAGTCCCTGGGCTTTCCTGCTCTCCAATCAGCAAGATCAATATTGATGTCCTGTTCGGCGACAAGACCCACTTCTGCCGTGCGCCAATCTGGTTCAAGGTGGTCAACTTGGACAGCCCCTACCACGCGCTCTTGGGCCGGCCCGCACAAGCCAAGTTCATGGCAGTGCCGCATTACGCCTACCTGAAGATGAAGATGCCGGGTCCCAAGGGCATCATCACCATTGCCGGCGACTACCAGAAGTCGCTCTCATGTGCCGCCGCCAGCAGCCAGCTGGCCGAGTCCCTCATCATCGCTGAAGAGAAGCGCCTCCTTGACCGGGTGGTGGCCATGGTCAGCAAGCAGCCGGACATGCCATCCGACCACAAGGACGCAGACACGCAGGGCTCCTTCCAGCCAGCCAAGGAAACCAAGAAGATTGCCTTGGATCTGGCGCACCCGTAGAGATTTGGTGTCGTGGGGTCAAACCTCGACAGCAAATAGGAAAGCGAGCTCGTCAATTTCCTCCGTGAGAATCGGGACATCTTCGCATGGTCTCCCAAAGACATGCCGGGTGTTCCGACGGATTTCGCCGAGCACAAGCTACATGTGAGGCCGGATACTAAACCTGTCAAGCAACCCCTCCGCCGCCTGTCAGAAGAGAAGAGAAGGATTGTTGGTGAAGAGATCGCCCAGCTTCTCGCAGCCGGCTTCATCATGGAAGTATTCTACCCGGACTGGCTTGCCAACCCAGTCCTCGTTTTGAAAAAGAACAACAAGTGGCGCATGTGTATTGACTACACTAGCCTCAACAAAGCCTGCCACAAGGACCCTTTTGCCTTGACCCGGATAGATCAAGTGATCGACTCTACAGCCGGATGCGAGCTGCTGTCTTTCCTGGACGCCTACTCCGGCTACCACCAGATCAAGCTGAACCCGGCCGATCAGCTAAAGACCGCCTTCATCACACCATTTGGAGCCTTCTGTTACCTGACCATGACGTTCGGCTTGAGAAATGCCAGTGCCATGTTTCAGGGTTGCATGCAGAAGTGCCTCCTCAAGCAACTCGGTAGAAATGCCCATGTCTATGTAGACGATATTGTGGTGAAGACGGAGAAGCGCGGCACCCATCTGGAAGACCTCAAGGAGACATTTGACAACCTGCGCCGCTTTCAGATCAAGCTCAACGAGGAGAATTGCGTCTTTGGAGTACCAGCCGGCCACCTCCTTGGCTTCCTTGTCTCTGAGCGTGGGATCGAGTGCAACCCCGTGAAGATCAAGGCCATCGAGCGGATGCAAAGGCCAACCCGGCTGCGGGACGTCCAGAAGTTCACCGGGTGCTTGGCATCACTCAGCCGTTTCATCAGTCGGCTGGGCGAGAAGGCCCTCCCACTGTACCAGCTGATGAAGAAGACCACCTGCTTTGAATGGAACGACCAGGCGGATGAGGCTTTCCTCTAGCTCAAGCAGATGCTGTCCACACCGCCTGTTTTGGCCGCTCCGACTGCTAAAGAACCCATGTTCCTCTACATCGCCGCCACAAGCCGGGTGGTCAGCACCGTGATCGTGGTCGAGCGCCCAGAAGACGGCAAGGCCCAGCCGGTCCAGAGGCCAGTATACTATCTGAGTGAGGCGCTGTCTGCCTCCAAGCAGAACTACCCCCACTACCAGAAGATGTGCTACGGCGTGTACTTTGCCGCCAAGAAGCTGAAGCAGTATTTCCAGGAGCACACCATCATGGTCATCTGCACCGCCCCGCTTGCAGAGATCATAGGCAACAGAGATGCATCAGGCCGGGTGGTGAAGTGGGCCATTGAGCTAGGTCCACACACCATCCTCTACCAGCCCCGCACCGCCATCAAGTCCGAAGCGCTGGCCGACTTTCTAGTCGACTGGGCCGAGACCCAGTACTTGCCGCCAGCGCCGGATTCCACTCATTGGCGGATACACTTTGACGGCTCGAAGATGCGCACCGGTTTGGGAGCCGGCATCGTCCTCACCTCTCCCAAAGGCGACAAGCTCAAGTACACGCTGCAGATTCACTTTGCCGCCTACAATAACGTGGCCGAGTACGAGGCGCTCGTACACGGACTCCGGCTAGCCAAGGAGATTGGCATCCTCCGGATTCTGTGTTACGGCTACTCGGACTTAGTGGTTCAGCAATCGTCTGGCGACTGGGATGCCAAGGATGCAAACATGGCAAGCTACCGCTTCCTCGTCCAGCAGATCAGTGGGCACTTCGACGGGTGCGAGTTCCTTCACGTGCCAAGGGGCGAGAACGAGCCAGCCGACGCCCTGGCCCGAATCGGCTCCACCCGGTAAGCCATACCAGCCAGCGTCTCACTCCAGTGCCTACGCAAGCCGTCTATCAAGCCTTCGCCGAAATCAGAGTCCATCTTCGTGCCGGCTGACCCCGGAGCAGTCGGATCCTGCTTGGGGACTTCAGCAGTCATCCCGGGGACTTCAGCAGGCGGCTCGGGGGCTGCAGCACTCGAACCCGGCCCGGGGACTTCATAACCCGGCCCGGGGACTTTAGAACCCGGCCCGGGGACTGCAGTAGTCGGCCCAGGGACTTCAACGACGCGACAAGCAGCGGCCGGCTCCGACCCGCCGCCTCCCAACCCGACCGCCCTGGTACCAGTTGCTGTCATGACAGTGGTAGAAGCACCATCTTGGGCGCAGCCCATCCTCAACTTCCTGGTGGGCCGAGAGCTACCAGCCGACAAGGTCTTGGCCCGGCAGGTGCAACGCTGGGCGCCAGCCTACACAATAGTCAACGGAGAGCTTGTCAGGCGCAGTGTGACTGGTGTCTTTCAGTGCTGCGTGGAGCTGGAGAAGGGCATGGCAATCCTCAGAGATATTCATCAAGGCGAGTGCGGCCACCATGCTGCCTCCAGATCCCTTGTTGCCAAAGCTTTCTGCCATGGATTCTTCTGGCCGACTGCTTTGGACGACACCAAGGAGTTGGTCCGCAAGTGCAAGGGATGCCAGCGCTTCAGCTCCAAGCAACACCTGCCGGCCTCTGCACTCAAGACCATCCCCATCACTTGGCCGTTTGCCGTCTGGGGATTGGACATGGTGGGCCCATTCAAAACAGCACGCGGTGGCATGACCCATCTGCTGGTCGCTGTGGATAAGTTCACAAAGTGGATTGAAGCAAATCCAATCAAGAAACTAAATGGTCCGACTGCTGTCACATTCATTGCGGACATCACCGTCCGATACGGCATTCCGCACAGCATCATCACCGACAACGGCACAAACTTCGCCAAAGGCGCCTTGGCCCGTTTCTGCGCGACGTAGGGCATCCGACTGGACTTAGCGTCCATTACCCATCCGCAGTCAAACGGCCAGGTGGAGCGAGCAAACGGACTCATCCTGTCCGGCATCAAGCCCCGACTGGTCGAGCCACTGGAGCACTCGGCCGGCTGCTGGATTGAGGAGCTGCCGGCCGTCCTTTGGAGTCTTTGGACTATGCCCAACAAAGCAACCGGCTTCAATCCCTTCTTCCTCGTGTACGGGGCCGAGGCTGTCATCCCAACTGACATCGAGTTCGACTCACCTTGCGTCACCATGTACACGGAGGCAGAAGCAAAGGAGGTGTGAGAAGACGGTGTCGATCTGCTGGAAGAGGCCCGGCTGTTGGCACTCAGCCGGTCCACCATCTATCAGCAGAGCCTACACCGCTGCCATAGCCGGAAGGTCAACCCGCGTGCTTTCCGTGTAGGGGACCTTGTGCTCCGGCTGATCCAGCGAACAACCGGATAGCACAAGCTCTCGGCCCCTTGGGAGGGGCCTTTCATCATCAGCAAGGCCCTGGGCAACGACTCCTACTACCTCATCGATGCACAAAAGCCCAGGGCATGTAAGAGGGACGATTCCGGTAAAGAGACGGAGCGCCCATGGAACGCAAATCTTCTCCGCCCGTTTTACAGTTGATGCAGTGTATGTACCACGCTACCTTTTGTATTAAGCAAAGACAATAGGTCCCTCAAAGCACACTCGGGGGCTACCTTTTTATCTATATGATAAGCTTGCCTATGAATGTATTATTTCATTCTTTTGCCCTGCACCGGGTCCGGTCAGCCGGCCCGGGGGCTCGCCGCCTTGACCTAAGCTGGCACCACCCGCAGTCGGCCAAGTAGTGTGCCGACATCTAAGCCCTCTCTTGCCTGAAGCCGCAGCTCGCAGAGCGACTGTCCGGCTGGCAAGAGCTAAAGGCAGGAAATGATGTCCACACTAAAAACGACTAAGGAAGAATGCCATTATAGGCCAAGCCGGCTACTCGCCTCATCCGTCCGGCTACCCAGCAGCCGGCCGGCCGGCTTCTAGCTTGACTAGCTACGCTCTAGACGGCCGAAGTAACTTGCCTATCCTAAATGGCCAAGTCCCTGACCCGGCCACAGACCGCAGAGCGCCTGTTTGGCTGGCAGGGCGACAGCCAATGGAAGGCGGCAATGGAAAAAGCCAAACAGAGCAAAAAGCAAAACCAAGCTGGATCCCGGCAAGAGCACAAGCATGTGTGAATTAAATTATTTACATAGCAAAAGGCCCGTGGCCAAGCATTCAACGGAGTTTGAATTACACCTCCAGCGGGTGGAACTGCACACAATTAACTCTTTGTTCAAAGCATAAGACAGAAAAAAAACTTGAAAGATAAGCGGCCGCCTAGGCCAAGGGCGCTGCAGGCGGCGTGGACAGGTCGGCGAAGGCAGAGGCGCCGGCTGGTGGAGCGTCCGACTGGCGGGTCTCGGCTTGGTCGGCGTTGGCAGCAGTCGACGCGGTCTCCCGCGGCTCGCTGGTCGAAGCCCAATCGAGCTGAGGCTGGCCGGTCGCTCCGTCATCTGATGCGATGCCCTCGCCTTCCTCGTCTTCATCATCCTCTCCTTCATCGCTGGAAGCGATCTCCTCCGCCGAGTCCTCCCCCTCCGCCGGGTCTAGCCCAAACCAGGAAGGCGGCACCTCAGCGTCGTCCTCGTCCCGCTTCGGGATGAAGACAGCGGTGTCGGCGTACTCGGCAAGGGTCGCTGTGCGATTGACGAGCTTGTCGCACACCGAATCCAGCTCGGGTCTGGCCTCCTGACAGAAGGTGGCCAGCTGGGCCAGCTCCACCCTTGGGTACCAGGCCTTGACGAACTCCAGCACCGTCTGAGTGCCCGCTCGAGACGCAGCGCCCTTCCAGGCCTAAAACTATTTGTCCGCCACCTCCAACCAGTCGGCTGTCCGACTGGGAGTGCGAGGAACCTGAGCGTCCGGCCAGAGCTCGGCTAGGACCTGTGACCCAGCGCGCTAAAGATGGCAAAGCAGACGGCGCGCTAGCTCAAGGCGCATCTTGATGGCCAAGAGCTTCTCGCCCAGGTTGCGGGGCGCTTTCAGCGGAATGTCGGCACCCGTCCTCCTCCGCTGTTCACATCGCGCCTCGATGGCCTAGTAGATGGCGACGGAGCGACTGGGAAGAAATTCTGTCCAAAAGAAGACCGAGAATTTAGAAGCCGGCCCCCCGAAGCAGTCGGCGACTAAGCAACAAAGAAGAAAGGACATTACCTTCAACCATGTCCTCGATCACTCCGTAGCCGTCTGACAGCAGCTTCTCCCTCTCGACCCAGTCCGAGCGCTAAGTCTCGAATTCAGCCTTGAGGAGCATTTCCCCGTCCTTCAGCTGCCGGACCTCCGCCTTGTGCTTCTGCGTTGTGTGGTGAAGATGAAGCATAGCCAGACTACATGATTTTGCAGGGATAACTTTCTTTGGCCATGTTATTTTGAGAAGACATGATTGCTTTATAAGTATGCTTGAAGTATTATGGTCTTTATGTCAAATGATAGACTATTGCTTTGAATCACTCATGTCTTAATATTCATGCCATGATTAGATTATATGATCAAGATTATGCTAGGTAGCATTCCACATCAAAAATGATCTTTTTTATCATTTACCTACTCGAGGACGAGCAGGAATTAAGCTTAGGGATGCTGATACGTCTCCATCGTATCTATAATTTTTTATTGTTCCATGCCAATATTTTACAACTTTTACATACTTTTGGCAACTTTTTATACTATTTTCTTGGACTAACATATTGATCCAGTGCCCAGTGCTAGTTCCTGTTTGTTGCATGTTTTTTGTTTCGCAGAAAATCCATATCAAACAGAGTCCAAACACGATAAAAACTTACGGAGATTTTTTTTGGAATATATGTGAATTTTGGGAATTGAATCAAAGCAAGACGATGCCCGAGGGGGCCACAAGGCAGGGGGGCGCGCCCAAGGGGGTAGGGCGCGCCCTGGACCCTTGTGGTCACCCCGTAAGGCGGTTGGTGCCCTTCTTCTGGCGCAAGAAAGCTAATATCTGAACAAAATCGTGTTAAAATTTCAGCCCAATCGAAGTTACGGATCTCCGGGAATTTAAGAAATGGTGAAAGGCCAGAATCTGGGAGCGCAGAAACAGAAGGAAACAGAGAGAGAGATCCAATCTCGGAGGGGCTCCCGCCCCTCCGCCACCATGGAGGCCATGGACCAGAGGGGAAACCCTTCTCCCATCTAGGGGGAGGTCAAGTAAGAAGAAGAAGGAGGGGGGCTCTCTCCCCCTCTCTCACGATGGCACCGGAACGCCGCCGGGGCCATCATCGTGACAGCGATCTACACAAACAACTTCGCCGCCATCATCACCAAATCTCTCCCCCTCTATGCAGCGGTGTAGCACCCCTTTTCTCCACTGTAATCTCTACTTAAACATGGTGCTCAATGCTATATATTATTTCCCAATGATGTATGGCTATCCTATGATGTTTGAGTAGATCCGTTTTGTCCTATGGGTTGATTGATGATCATGATTGGTTTGAGTTGCATGTTTTATTATTGGTGCTGTCCTATGGTGCTCTTCGTGTCACGCAAGCATGAGGGATCCCCACTGTAGGGTTTGCAATATGTTCATGATTCGCTTATGGTGGGTGGCTTGAGTGACAGAAGCACAGACCCGAGTAAGTAGGTTGTTTGCGTATGGGAGTAAAGAGGACTTGATACCTTATAATGCTATGGTTGGGTTTTACCTTAATGATCTTTAGTAGTTACGGATGTTTGCTAGAGTTCCAATCATAAGTGCATATGATCCAAGTAGAGAAAGTATGTTAGCTTATGCCTCTCCCTCATATAAAATTGCAATAATGATTACCGGTCTAGTTATCGATTGCCTAGGGACAAATAACTTTCTTGTGACAGAAAGCTCTCTACTAAAACTAACTTAGTTATTTCTTTATCTAAACAGCCCCTAGATTTTATTTAGGTGCTCTTTATTATCTTGCAAACCTATCCTATCACACCTACAAAGTACTTCTAGTTTCATACTTTTTCTAGGTAAAGCGAACGTTAAGCGTGCGTAGAGTTGTATCGGTGGTCGATAGAACTTGAGGGAATATTTGGTCTACCTTTAGCTCCTCATTGGGTTTGACACTCTTATTTATCGAGAAATGCTACAACTGATCCCCTATACTTGTGGGTTATCAAGTGACGTAAGGCTATTGGAGAAGAGGTAGCCCGGCTCTTAGCGGCTGGGTTTATCGTATAGGTTTTCACCCGGAGTGATTGGCTAACCCTGTGCTTGTACTCAAGAAGAACGACACATGGCGTATGTGTGTTGACTACACAAATCTTAACTAGGCTTGTCCAGCAGATCTGTTTGCTCTCCCCCGTATTGACCAAATCATTGATGCAACGACGGGTTGTGAGAGCTTATGCTTCCTGGATGCTTATTCTGGTTATCATCATATCAAGATGGCAGTCAAAGACCAAGAGAAGACGGCTTTCATCACACCTTTTGGAGGTTTCTACTATGTTTCTATGCCTTTTGGGCTCAAGAGTGCTCAGGCGACTTATCAGCGTTGTGTTTAGAATTGTTTTCACAGTCATATTGGGCGCAACGTTCATACTTATGTGGATGATATTGTGGTTAAGTCAAGGAAGGAGACTCTCCTAGATGACCTGAAAGAAACTTTTGACAATCTCCGGGTCCACAAAATGATGCTTAACCCGGCCACGGTGTGCCTGCAGGTAAACTGTTGGGGTTTCTGGTCTCAGAGCGTGGCATTGAGGCTAACCCGGAGAAGATAAAGGCCATCACTTCACTTTCTAAGCTGGCATGTGTCAATGACGTCCAGCATTTGGCTGGTCGCATTGCGGCTTTAAGTCGGTTCATAAGTCGCCTAGGGAGAAGGCAATTCCTTTATATCAGATGATGAAGAAGACAGATCACTTTGTTTGGAGTGATGCTGCCAACGAGGCATTTGAAGCGCTCAAGAAACAATTAGCTGAGCCGCCCATCCTTGCTGCTCCCATTGAAAAAGAGCCTTTGCTCCTATACGTGGCTGCTAATAACAAGGCAATCAACATGGCAGTTGTTATGGAGCATAAGGAGGCGGGTAAGGAGTACCCAGTTCAGCGGCCGGCTTACTATGTCAGTGAGGTGTTGACTGAGTCCATGCAACGATATCCACATTGGCAGAAACTGGTGTTTGGGGTGTTCATGGCGAGTCGCAAGCTGAAGCATTACTTTCTTGGACATCCTATTACTGTGGTCAGCTCTGCTCCTTTAGGAGATATTATTCAAAACAGAGAAGCCATGGGTTGGGTTGCTAAGTGGGCAATTTAACTTGGACCTCATAATTTGAAGTATGTGCCAAGAACGGCCATCAAATCTCAAGCTTTGGTGGATTTCATTAATGATTGGACAGAGTTATAGACACCTGAGGAGAAGCCTGACAACACATATTGGACAATCCACTTTGATGGGTCCAGGCAATTGGAAGGCTCGGGGGCTGGAGTTATTTTGACTTCCCCATGAGGTGAAAAATTCTGTTATGTTTTAATATTAAAGTTTCCTCGTACAAACAATGCAGTTGAGTATGAAGCTTTTCTCTATGGCCTACGTATTTCTAAGGAAATGAATTTAAGCCGGGTCAAGTGCCTGGGCGACTCAGACCTTGTGGCGCAGCAAGTCTCTGGCAAGTGGGACTCTAAAGACCCGCTCATGGCGGCTTATCGTCGGGCGGTTGATAATATTGCTGGTCACTTTAAGGGTTATCAGGTGGATCACCTTGGTCGACGGAAAAATGAGGCGGCTGATGCACTGTCCCGGCTTGGGTCTCAACATAAGCCGGTGCCCCCTAATATATTCCTCGATGTGTTACACAATCCTTCGGTAAAGTTACCGTCTGAAGAAGACCTTGATATCCCTGACCCGGAGGCGCAGTTGGTGGCGGCTCTTCACGCTATTCTTGACTGGACGTTGCCTTATCTAGCTTATATGACCCGGGGCGAGTTACCCGAAGATGAAACTTTAGCACGATAGATCACCAGGAGGTCTAAGTCTATGACTATTATCAACGGCGAGTTACACCGATGCAGTGTGACCGGCGTATTCCAACGCTGTGTTTCTCTTGAGGAGGGCCATGAAATTTTATGAGAGATTCATGAAGGCGATTGTGGTCATCATGCCGGCTCAAAATCTTTGGTGGCTAAAGCTTTTCGTCATGGGTTTTACTGGTTAACGGCTCATGCTGATACAGAGGATATTGTTAGCAAGTGTGATGGGTGTCAGAAATTTTCCAGACAAGCTCATGTGCCGGCTCAGGAATTGTGTATGATCCCAATAACTTGGCCGTTTGCGGTCTGGTGGCTTGATATGGTTGGACCGTTCAAGAGATCTAAGGATAACAAGACCCACCTTCTGGTGGCGGTTGACAAGTTTACTAAGTGGGTTGAGCCGGAGCCAGTTAGCAATTGTGATGTGGCGACTGCAGTTCAGTTTGTTAAAAAAGCTGATCTTCCATTTTGGTTATCCTCATAGTATCATCACTGATAATGTCACTAATCTGTCTAAGGGTGCTATGAAAGAGTTCTGTCAAAGAGAGTATATTCGTCTTGATGTTTCCTCAGTGGCTCATCCACAGTCTAATGGTCAAGCAGAACGGGCTAACCAAGAAATTTTGAGAGGCATTAAGCCCCGACTTAGGTTCCTTTAGAGCGAACACCGGGTTGTTGTGTTGAAGAGCTCCCTTCAGTCCTTTGGAGTATCAGAACCACCCTAACAGATCAACAGGCTATATGCCTTTCTTCATGGTTTATGGTGCAGAGGCGGTTCTCCCAAGTGATATCCGTCATGACTCGCTCAGGGTGGCGGCTTACGTTGAAGCTGATAATGAGACGGCACGTCAGAATGCACTTGATGCTTTGGATGAAGAACATGATCTTGTGGTGGCTCGTTCAGCAATCTATCAGCAAGACCTACATCGCTATCACAGCCGTAGGGTTCGAAGCCGGACTTTTCAAGAGGGCGACTTAGTGCTCCGTTTGATTCAAGATCAGACAAGTATGCATAAGCTTTCACCACCATGGGAAGGACCTTTTGTGGTCAGCAAAAATCTCAACAACGAGTCCTACTACCTCATCGACATACGAGAGAACAAAGATTCCCGCACGTCTGAGAAGGAGACCAATAGGCCGTGGAACATTGCTCATCTTCGGCCTTACTACACTTGAGTCCTTGGCTCTCATCATTGTATATACCTTCATCGATGTACATACCTTTTTATGAGCAGTATAATAAAGCCGGCATCCCCAAATTTCGGGGCCTCTGTCCTTTCATCTCAAATTTTCTGAGAAAGAGTCATTATAGATTAATCATCAGGTCATTTGGGGGCTTCCTTCTCTATGAGCATAGCTTTTATAACCCTCTTGATCCGCTTTTATGCCATGTTATTGGTCATTTTGGGGCTTCCTGCTCTATGAGCATAGCTTTTATAACCCTCTTAATCGACTTTCATGCCATGTTATAGGTCATTTGGGGGCTTCCTACTCTATGAGCATAGCTTTTATTACCCTCTTGATCGGCTTTCATGCCATAGGTCGCTTGGGGGCTTCCTGCTCTATGAGCATAGCTTTTATAACCCACTTGACCGGCTTTCATGCCAAAACTGGGTTAAACCTGCCTGTTTGCAACTTGCTACTCCACCAGGTGACCCGCCGTACTCTTGTCAGTCAATCTTTTAAAATAAGACCCTGAACTCGTCAAGCTTAAAACGGCGGCTTATGTCACGTGAGAGTCGGCTTACAGTGAGCTAGGATAAACCCACCTGTCTGCTGTAGTCTCTCCGCTATGTGCCCGTTTGTACTCTTAACAGTCAATCTTTTCAATAAGACCCTGAACTAGTTAAGGTTTAAACGACGGATTTATGGCACGTGAGAGTTGGCTTACGGGATGATAGGCTTTCATGCCAAGCTTCTTTGAAGCAAAAAATTGAGTTTTTTAAAAACCAATCTATTTTGGTCGTGCCTTAGAAGTCGTCTTAATATATATTTGAGTCATACATACTCTATGTTTCTGTTTTGCAGATGAAAATTTTCCGGGTCATATAAGATCCGGGTTATATTGCTCTACATTAGGCTTACTGAGGCCATAAGCCGCCAAAGTGATCTTTTCAAAGACTGGATATGGCTGCAAGTCGCCTTGGATTGTTGGGTTATTTGACTCGCCCTGGATTGTGACCATATGTCACCAGTACAAGACACTATTGGATCTTTTACAGATTATATATCAAGCTTTCAAGAAACTTTGGCAAAGTTAAAATATTAAATATAAGACACGATCAAAAAAGATTGCATTGCTGGAGCATAGTTGGAAAGACATGCATGAAGGCATGGCAGAGCAGATAATTGTTTTTTAGCTACCTATTATAAGGCTACAGCTGAGCCCAAAAGTTTTTGACCAAGTGTTTCTGGAGTTACATCACTCGCTCCGTTGAGCCGGCATCAGTGCCGTCCGGGTTCTGGCTTGGCGGGTTATTTTCATCCTGGCGCCTTGAGGTAGAGGCCTCCAGGTCATCCCGTGCCGGCTCTCCCTAGCTCGTCTGCCATCTGGAGAGTAGCCGATGTCCATTCGATGCCGGTTAACGCCTCGAAGGTAGCTTCATTGTTAAGAATAAGAGAAGGATCAAGGTTAGGGGCAAAAGCGTGCTTACGCCTTGGGGGAGTTAAATCCATGATTTCATGATATGGCGGCTTGATACGGGTGTTGTTGCTGTCATAAGCCGCCTGATATTTGGACAGATCCACCTCTTGCGCAAGTTGACACGCTAGAGGCCGCATCTCCCTAGAATATTTGGCAAAGTATTCTTCTTTGAAGACCGAGCCATCGTCATCAAACTCTGGACACCCGTTGGCCATTTCTGCTGGGTATAGCTCTAATTGCCAAGACTTAGCCCGGCTTAAATCATTAAGGGCTCCTGCGTGGGCGGCTGATAGCTTTATTTCTTCAGTTTGTGATGGCATAGTTGACAGATGTTCTAGCACAGTCTTGATAGCAGTTGGAGCTTTCTTAAAACTTGCTACGGCCACAAGGGTTCAGGCTCCCAGAATAAGGTTGCTCCGTTAATGAGTAATCATCTTTAAGTTTCAACAACATATTTTGGCCAAGGTTGGCACTCCTGGCACCTGTCACACAATTGCAAAACAAGTCAGTTGGGTTAAGCAATCAAGTATTTTGAGTCGCCAGGCGGGTTACAACATTTGCATTGGTGTATGACTAGCTTCAATTGAGTACAAGTTTTAACTTACCAAAGATGGTGGCTGTCAATTGGGATATATGCTTTTTAAACCAGCAAGCTTGTTAGTGACCGTCTTAAGTTGCTTCTCAGCCTCTTCCGCTCTTTTCAGCAGTGCAGCTTTGTTAGTTTCCCAGGTGTTTTTTTCTGCATCAAAGTTTGCCTTGAGCTTTTCAATATCTTCCAATGAAGATTTTAGTTTTGACTCGGCTTTGATGGTCTCAACCTGTTGCAGCTCCACATTTTTCTTCAAGTCGCCAAGTTGCGACGCTTTCAGACTTAATGCTTCCTGCAAGAAGGATTTGAGGTCATATTTGCAGGTCAGTATGGATCAGATTTCTTCTAATACTATTGTTCATGTCCCAAGCACATTGCAAGAAATATACTTGGCACTTGAGGGCTAATGTAGGTAATTTCAAATTATATGTTGACCTGGCTTAGTAATAGACCGGGCCTGGGGGTTACATTATTTTATATGTGAGTAATCGTGAGACCCGTGTTATCTTTTCAAGATAACCCGGCCCTTGGGGGCTACACTTTGGAAATTTTTACAAGTCTCAAGCATACTAAATATTACTCCTATAATTAAGACTTGGGGGCTAGTATGGATATATATATATATATATATGCAAGGCTAAAGCAGAGTTTGAATATATATTCATACCTCATATTTCTGCTTCATAAGATGGACTAACCCGGCCTCCATGTCCCGGCTTGTGTGAAGGCGGCTCAAATAGCCTTCGTACACCTCACCTGCATTGAATGAGGAATAGCTCTCCAGATCCAACTTGGCCTTGCCTTTCCAAAATGAAGGTGATTCTTCTTTGGTACTATGCTTGGTTAGCACAGTGGAGGCTCCTGGCGCTGTATAAGCCGTCCCAGTGATAGTAATATCATCAGATTTCTTCTCAAGAGGGATCTCTTCAGTTGACTTGGCAGGAGAGGGCGACTTAGGACTTGGCGGGTCATGGCTGGTTGCCGGGTTAACCTCAGTGTCCATAGGCTCAAAGGTTGCAGCGTCAGTCTGTGGAGGCGGGTCATCTTGTTGGTTCATAGGATCTTCAGGATTTTGGATTGAGGCCTCAGGGGCCTTCGGCACCTGCTTCTCCGGCTCAGAAGCCTTGGGGTCTTTGGAAGCGCCGCCCACCTTTTGTTTCTTACCCGCCTTTGCTTGCCCCTGTGACAAGAATACAAGAGTTTATGAGTATATAACTACAATTTTTTATCAACAGATGAAAGTACTTACCCCTGGGCAACAACAAAGACAGGAAGCTGTGTTCCGATTGAGTTGCCAGAGGATGGAGGCATTCCCTGATAGTTTGAATCAGAAGAATTAAGAGGTTGAAGCATGAGACCAGCCTTTGGAAGGGATAGAGTCGGGTTGTGAGGCACCTCATTACGACGTTTCCGGGGAGCCGGCATGTTGGATAAGCCGGCCATTAGGTCTTCAGCGCCACCGCTCCGGGTCTGACACCTTGACTCATGCTGCTGTTTCTTCAAAAGAAATTGGGGTCCAAATGAGCAAGAGGGTGAGAAAATCTTACTTTTCGGATGACCCACCATGTTTTCTTTCTTGGCAAGGGTTCTGAGTCGGAGGAGATAGTAGTTACCTCTGCTTCATGAGCCTGGCTTGTCTCCGCTTCGTCCTGAGAGGAATCAGCATCAATAAGTTGCATAAAAAGAAGACCAAGGGAATCAAGTTCTAACTCTGACTCATCTAGCTCGAAAAGCTCTTGTGTTGTTTGTTGTTCACGATGACCCGTGCCACGAGACTTCGCTGGCCTAGTCTTCTTAGTGGGCAGGTTGGTTGTTAGTTTCTTCCTCCAGAAAGAAGAGTCGGCCTATATACATACATGAGCAATAGTTAAAAGGGTATGAAGCACAAGAGATAGATAAACAAGATGAATTTTTGCTCAAAACACTTACAGGAGGAGCCGAGTTAAGAGTGCAGAAAGGGTTTAGTCCCGCTTTGCTGCAATTTTCCAGATATTCCCCAAGCAGTGTCTTAACACTGTCATTGATTTCCTTATCGGTCAGGCGTGTTTGGTTGTAACCTTGTGGGCCCTTCGTATCACCGGTATATTGGCACATTAAGCCGTCGTGCCGGCTCAGCGGTAAAATCCTCCGTGCGACCCAGCAGCGGACCAGATCAATTCCAGTTAGGCCGTTGGCAATCAAAGCCCTTATCTTTGAAAAAGTAGGGGCATACTGGGTGCGCTCTTTGGCAGTCAATCGACCTAGAAGCACGCCGCTGGTGGTGAGCCGATAGGGGCGGTAACCCGGCCAAGGGTTTTCTCCAGCTGGGGAGGTGTCCCTGCAATAGAACCAGGTATAGTTCCAGTCCTTGGGATGGCTGGGCAGTGCGGCTGAGGGAAAGGTTACATCTCTCCACCTCTGGATAGAAACGCCTCCAAGCTCAAGACTGGGCCCATCTGACATTTCAGTCTGGTGGTTGATATAAAAGTAATCTCGGAAGAGGTCAACAGTGGGTTCTTCTTGAAGATACACTTTGTAGAACACTTGAAAGTGGCATAGATTGGAGACAGAGTTGGGACCAATGTCTTGGGGGTGAAGGTTGTAAAAACGCAGAGCGTCTCAGAAGAATTTTGACCCGGGCGGTGAAAATCCACGGAGAAGGTGATCTGAAAAAATGACAACTTCACCCTCTCTGGGTTGAGGAGTAGTTTCAGGACCTGGAACCCGCCAGTGGATAACCTCTTTAGTGGGCAAGACCCCCATGTCCACATACTCATTCAGTGAGAGATCGGAGACTCTGGAAGCAACCCAATCGCAAGAAGTGGGACTCTTAGCCATGATTGACCGGGTTAAAAGGCTGCGACCAAGGAGAAAGAGTATGGCAGGTTAAAATTGCAATGGTAAGCTGCCCAAGTGATTATATGTTATTTCAGCAATAATGAGCTGGCTGTGGATAAAAAAACTACATATTACGATGAACCATTAAGGAATTATGAGCTGCCCTAGCCATGGGGTGGAGTAATTATCAGGCCATAAGAATATGGCAGGTTAGGTTATGAAAGTATGAGCCGGCAACATGTTGGCGGGGTAATTGAAAGAAGTATCTTCGGAATTCTTGGCGGGTTACAAATTCATTATTAAGCCGCCCGAACAATGAAGGGCGGGTCAATTATCTGCGGATCCAAGGTTGTTAAAATTTTGCTAAGTATGGGGCAAACAAGTTTCGCAGATTGCAGCTATATTCACAGATCTACAGCAGTTTAGAAAAGGTGAATAATTACTAAACCTAGAGCGTGATGGCTCGTGTCCGCGTCAGTATTTTCCCTAAAGAGGAAGGGATGATGCAGCACAGCTATGATAGGTATTTCCCTCAGTGATGAGACCAAGGTTATCGAACCAGTAGGAGAACCACGCAACACTATGTAAACGGTACCTGCACACAAAGAACAAATACTTGCAACCCGACGCGTAAGAGGGGTTGTCAATCCCTCCCGGGTAAAAGATAGATAAATTTGTAGTAGATTGGATAAATAGATCTCGCGGAAACGCGAGATAAAATAAATAACAAAAAATTGCAGCAAGGTATTTTTGGGTTTTTGGAATAATAGATCTGAAAATAAAAGAGGCAAATAATAGATCGGAAAGCAGATATGATAAAGAATAGCCCCGGGGGGCGTAGATTTCACTAGTGGCTTCTCTCGAGAAAAATAGCATACGACGGGTAAACAAATTACTGTTGGGCAATTGATAGAACTTCAAATAATTATGATGATATCCAGGCAATGATCATTATATAGGCATCACGTCCAAGATTAGTAGACCGACTCCTGCCTGCATCTACTACTATTACTCCACACATCGACCGCTATCCAGCATGCATCTAGTGTATTAAGTTCATGGAGAAATGGAGTAATGCAATAAGAACGATGACAGGAGGTGTACACAAGATCTATTCATGTAGGAATAGACCCCATCTTGTTATCCTTAATAGCAACGATACATACGTGTCATGTCCCCTTCTGTCACTAGGATTGAGCACTGTAAGATCGAACCCATCACAAAGCACCTCTTCCCATGGCAAGAAAAATCGATCTAGTCGGCCTAACTAAACCAAAGATTCGAAGATGAAATACGAGGCTATAAGCAATCATGCATATAAGAGATCAAAACTCAAATAACTTTCATGGATAAAATAGATCTGATCATAAACTCAAAGTTCATCCGATCCGAACAAACACGCCGCAAAAAGAATTACATCAAATAGATCTCCAAGAGACCATTGTATTGAGAATCAAAAGAGAGAGAGGAAGCCATCTAGCTACTAACTACGGACCCGTAGGTGTACAATGAACTACTCACGCATCATCGGAGAGGCACCAATGAGGATGATGAACCCCTTTGTGATGGTGTCTAGATTGGATCTGGTGGTTTTGGAATTTGTGGAGGCCGAAATTGTGTTTCGTCGACTCCCCTAGGGTTTTTGGATTTTTGGGATATTTATAGAGCAAAGAGGCTGTGTGGGAGGCCACCGAGGTGGGCACAAAACACCAGGGCGCGCCTGGCCCACCAGGAGTGCCCAGGTGGGTTGTCCCCCCCTCGGGGCACCCCTCTTGTACTTCTTTGGCCCAAGTTGTTCCTTCTGGTCCATAAAAAATCTCCAAAAAGTTTTGCTGCGTTTGGACTCCGTTTGGTATTGATTTTTTGCGAAGTAAAAAACAAGGAAAAACAGGAACTGGCACAGGGCACTATGTCAATAGGTTAGTCCCAAAAAATGATATAAAGTTGCTATAAAATGATTGTAAAACATCCAACAATGATAATATAATAGCATGGAACAAGCAAAAATTATACATACATTGGAGACGTATCAGCATCCCCAAGCTTAATTCCTACTCGTCCTCGAGTAGGTAAATGATAAAAACAGAATTTTTGATGTGGAATGCTGCCTAACATATTCGTCACATATTCTTTTCTTTCGTAGCATGGACATTTGGACTTTTATATGATTCAAAGAAATAGTCTAGTTTTGACATGAAGATTTCAATACTCAAGCATATCAACAAGCAACCATGTCTTTCAAAATATCAACACTAAAGCAAGTTATCCCTAGCCCATTATGCTCAATCATTGATCCATTCATGAAACACACTCGCATATTACCTATACCCAATGCTCAAGTATGATCACAGTGCCACTTAGTTGGTGCTTTATAAGAGAAGATGGAGACTCAAATAAAAAATAAAAATTGCATAAAGTAAATAGAAAGGCCCTTCGCAGACGGAAGTAGGGATTTGTAGAGGTGCCAGAGCTGAAAGCGAAAAAGATAGAGATAAAACATTTTGGGTGGCATGCTTTTCCTGTCAACGAAAACGATCGAGTAGATCCCAATACTTTCCATGCTAGATATATCATAGGCAGTTCCCAAATAGAAAATAAAGTTTATTCCTTTTTCCACCATACTTTCATATTCCACGGCTAGCCATATCCACAGGTGCCATCCATACCAACACTTTCCAAGGAATTTGTTATTTTACAACATAAAGTAAATTCATTTTTCATTTCGGGACTGGGCATCCCTAATACCTTTGCCGTACTCTCGTGCAATGACAAGTGAATAAACACTCATCTTGAGAATAACACATCTAGCATGGAAAAATATCAGCCACCCCCTACCGTTTCATGAGCGGTACGAGCACACAAAAAGGAAAATTATTTTGAAAATTAGAGATGGCACATAGAAATTTGCTTAGAACGGCATGGAAATACCGGCTATAGGTAGGTATAGTGGACTCATATGGCAAAACTTGGTTTAAGGATTTTGGATGCACAAGTAGTAATCCCACTTAGTGCAAGAGAAGGCTAGCAAAAAGATTGAGAAGCATCCAACCAAGAAACGAAAAATCACATAAGCGAGCATTAAGCATAATTAACACCGAATAATGCACCACAAGTAGGATGTAATTTCATTGCATAACTATTGACTTTTGTGCTTGCATAGGGAATCACAAACCTTAACACCAATATTCTTACTAAATCTTAATAACTCGTCAATATGACTCACATATCACTATCATCATATCGCAAAACTATTACAAAGAATCAAGTTTATTTTGTCCAATGACCTTCATGAAAGTTTTTATTATATCCCTCTTGAATATCTATCACTCTGGGACTAGTTTCATATGTTGCTTTTGATAGCTCAGACAAATCTAAGTGAAGAACATGAGCATAAAAAATTTCTTCTCTAAAATAATATAAGTGAAGCATGAGTGAATTTCTTCAAAAAATTACTAACTCTCAAATAAATCTAAGTGGAGCATGAGAGCATTGCTTCAAAAATATTAAAGCACACCGTGCTCAAAAAGATATAAGTGAAGCACTAGAGCAATTCCATAGCTCAAAAAATTTAAGTGAGGCACATAGAGCAACTCTAACAAATCATAGCATAATTTTGGCTCTCTCAAATAGGTGTGTCCAGCAAGGATACTTGTGACAAAATAAAAAAGCAAAACAAGCAAAGACTCATATAATACAAGACACTCCAAGCAAAACTCATGATATGTGACGAATAAAAATATAGTTCCAAGTAAAATGCCGATGGTCGTTAGAAGAAAGAGGGGATGCCACTCGGGGGCATCCCCAAGCTTAGTTGCTTGTTTCTCTTTGGATAATAGCTTGGGATGCCACAGGGCATCCCCAAGCTTAGGCTCTTCTTACTCCTTATTCCTTCATCCATCGTGATCTCACCCAAAACTTGAAAACTTCAATCACACAAAACTCAACGAAACCTTCATGAGATCCGTTAGTATAACAAAGCAAATCACTACTCTAAGTACTGTTGCAAACCCATTCATATTTTATTTTTGCATTATATCTACTGTATTCCAACTTTGCTATGGCTCATACCCCCCGATACAACCCATAGATTCATCAAAATAAGCACACAATGCAATGAAAACAGAATCTCTCAAAAACAGAACAGTCTGTAGCAATCTGAAAACTTTGTATAATTCTGTGACTCCAAAAATTCTGAAAAATTAGGACGATGTAGGAAATTTTTAAATCAATCTTGTGTAAAAAAATTCAGAAGCTTTCCTCACTTCTGTGATTTTTCAAAATTATTTTACTGGATGCAATAGTTTCTCTTTTCCAACAAGATCAAATCAACTATCACCCAACATAATCCCAAAGGCTTTGCTTGGCCCAAACACTAATTAAAACATAAAAAACACAATCATAACAGAGGCATAATTGTGCAAACACTCAAGAACAGAAAGAAAAAGGCAAAAATAAATTTTATTCATTGGGTTGCCTCCCAACAAGCGCTATCATTTTATGCCCCGAGCTAGGCATAAAGCATAGATCTAAGTATTGTCATCTTTAGTTCCCAATTCCTCAATCACACAACCAATGTTCTTTAAAGATTTAGAATATATATTTTCAATAACAATACTCCTAGGAATGAGATTAAAAAATTCATTCTTGCAAAAAGTGTTTCTCACAACTTCAACAAAGTCGGGGTGAATACTAATCATCTTAAGAACTTCTTTGTTATTATTAGAAGTAGCACCCATATTTTTAGTGATTTGAGTAATCTTACTAATTTTAATGGGAATTTTTTCAATACTTTTAGCAGAAGCAAAAGCCGAGCTTAAATTACTAAAAATTTCTTCCAACTTATCAATCCGCGAAGGGCTTTCTTCAATTCTTTCGTGAATTACGGTTCCCTTTTCTTTTAGCAACTTAAAAACCTCTCCCGCTTTTGACCCAATTTTACTAGCAAGATTATGCATCTTTTTATCCAAGTTTTCAATATGTTCTTCGGTAAGCATTTTCTTTTCAATAGCATCAAGCCTTTCCATAACATGCTCGAGAGTCAAAGTTCTTTCATTAATCATAAGAGGCGGTGAACCCACTAGATTTCCCATAGCATTAAAAGCATCTAGAGAAGGACACATCAAGAAATTCCCACCGGTAATAGTATCAAGGACGAATCTATACCAAGTAGTGATGCCCATATAAAAACAGCGAAGAAGAACAACAGTGGATTGCTTACAAATAGATCTATTATGAGCATTGCAAATCCTATACCAAGCATCTTTTAAATTCTCCCCTCCCCTTTGTTTAAAGTTAAGAACCTTGTTCTCGGGGGTGCACGCAATAGGGGAAGAACTATCCATAACGACAAAAAGTGACGAACAAAATTGCACGCAAAAACTGATCTGACGAGAAGAAAAAAATGGCGAACGAAAAAGAGGGCGAATAAAACGTCAATTTTTTGTGAAGTGGGGGAGATGAAAACGAGAGGCAAATTGCAAATAATGTAAATTGCAAGGAGATGAGATTTGTGATTAGGAACCTGATAGATGTTGATGATGTCTCCCCGGCAACGGCGCCAGAAATCCTTTCTTGATGGCTCGTGTCTGCTTCAGTATTTTCCCTGAAGAGGAAGGGATGATGGAGCACAGCTACGGTAGGTATTTCCCTCAGTGATGAGACCAAGGTTATCGAACCAGTAGGAGAACCACGCAACACTATGTAAACGGTACCTGCACACAAATAACAAATACTTGCAACCCGACGCGTAAGTGCACTACAAAAAAAACCACTTCCGTGATGATACGTGTTTGTCACAGTAGGTCGCATTTTTTGTCATGCATGTACATCCATGACGATTTTATGACAGAATCAAGATAGTCATACATGTGTTGTCGTAGAAGTGTTCCATGACAATACCAAAATTATCATCACGGAAGTGTCCACTTCCATGACGATATATGGTGCGTCATGGAAGTGCTTTCGTCAAGGGTAACCGACACATGCCATCCACCGTAATGGGTTGCCGTTAAGCTATCGGATTCCGGTTTGGATCCGATAACCCGTTAACAGCCCGGACCAATGGGGATTTTCGATGTGTAAAATCATGATTGGCTGGAGGAAATACGTGTTGGCTCCTCGGTGGGCCAGATGTCGCCCGTTCAATGGAGGAGACGTGCCAGTGATACATCGACACGTGGCAGGGCCCAACAAAGGCCCATATAGGTTAAAAAGGCTAGCCCAGGCAAAGGCCCGTAGTATTTACTCAGGTACTAGTGGGCCAGCCCACTAAAGGCATGTTTAAACATGGCCCATTTATGGCCCGAAGCCAGATCTGGCCCGTTAATTGTTCATCGAATATTTGGGCCCAATTATGGCCCAGTGACATTTCGGCCTGTTAGAGGCCCGATGTAGACATTGGCCCATTTCAGCCCGGTGTGTCTTTCGGCCTGGGAATGGCCCATGCTGCCCACGGGCCATAGATGGTCCGACGTGACTTTGTTCCTGTTAAAGGCCTGTTGTATAATTCGGCCCGTTGATGCCTCTACTAAGCTTTCGGCCTCTTAAAGGCCCATGATATCAGTGGGCCAACTATGGCCCGAGATATGTTTCGGCCTGGTAATGGCCCGTCATATAACTCGGCCAATAATGGCCCGGTCTACATTTCAGCCTGCTGAAGGCCTGTCGACGACTAGTGAAAATTGAGGCCCAACATGCATTTCGACCTGCTAAAGGCCCATGGTTTCTTCTGGGCCGTAACAGGCCAGCAGAATATTCAGCCTGTTAATGGCCCGAAGCTACATGGGCCCAACTAAGCATTGGGTCCACTAAAGGCCCAACTAAACTTTGGGCCGAATATAGGCCCATGTAAGTTGTGGGCCTGGCGCAAAGTGTGAAGGCCCCAATGGCCTTTCAGGCCTAAGAAAGTTGCAGGCCGGCCCAATTGTGGCCTGCTAAAATGCAGGCCTGTTAGAGGCGAATGTTTCGGCCCGGTCGACTACATCAGATTTTCGCCGTTTTTTCCAGATAGCAAATGATGGCATATACGGTAACTAGTAGGAATTAAGAACAAACCTACTCTATACAATAAATAAATTATGGCATAGTAACTTAGAATAAACCTACACTATACAATAAAGGATTTATGGTATATTACATCCACTGGGCATCGAAGTTCGCCACCAGTGATCATAAAGCGCAACGAAGAAGCAGATTACAAAAACTGGGCACCATTGCAGCGTAACAAAATAATATTGAACCAAAACCACTTCAAAGACAGTTCAAGAAAGGTTAGCCTTGCACGGGAACTGCTGCGTAAGCTGCTGAGGAAGGCTGTGAGACCGGCCTAGCATGTCGGTCATAGCTTCCAGGTGTAGCTATTTAGCAATGAGGTTCTCATTGGTGTTCTCCGCAATCTTTCTTAGAGATAGGACTTCAAGTCGAAGTTGAGTTGCAGAATGCCTTTCTGCTAGAACTTGGGACTGAAGAAGTCGAACTGATTTAGACAGCGAATTCTGTGAGCTTGTCTGACTGCTAGTCTCAAGTAACTCGAACACTGCTTCAAGACAAGACTTTGGGGTTGTCTCGCTATCTTCAAGATGTTTTGCCTTCTTTGCTGCAATATATGTTGGGTTTGTCTCACAGCCTTCAGCAGACTTGTGCATGCCATCAGGCATATCACCCTGAAACAAGCAGAGAGATGACAGGTTTTGCACGTGTATAAACAAAGATGATAACTGTGCTGTCAATTCCATCCAATTTCAAATTAGAAAATAAAGAGTAAGTTCAAAATATCAATAGCATAATTTGGCTTGTTCATAATGCGGGGAGCTTCACCACACTACTGGATTACCATGTCAACAAAACAAGCATAGATGAAGGGCAAAGACAATCATTGTATCTATTTTGGTTAATGTGCATGGCATGTTGTTCATATCATCAGCCACATTAGTAAGATAAAACAGGAGATGATAAGGTGCAAACGTGGGCTGCTTCACCACACACTGGATTATAGATCCACAAAAACAAGCATACATATAGGGATTATTGAGTAATGCATGGTATGAATAAGGAATTTGGTTTTACAAGTAAAACTTGGAACTTACAGTTGTTGCGAACATGCATTTTGATAGAAACAGCAAACTAAACAGCAGTTAACGATAGGGAGTATGAGCAAATTAAACAGCAGTTGAGCATAAAGGCTTTAGAAGGACTGACTTACATTAACAGTTAACACCGGCTTTATAATGCCCTTCTCCATGTCAAGGGAAGGATAACTCAAGAATTTCTTCACAGAATCTTCTTCATAAGCATTGCATGTACTCTATATTTTGTAGAGAGTAATTATAGATATGATAATACTGGAAGGGATAGAGGATAATGAAGATAAGATGCAGATTGATGATACATAATCAACTACCAATCCCTGGAAATACAAGCGTTACAGGACAAAATGTACTGACAAGAGCAATGGGCTGCACTTCTGCACTGGCATTGTTTGTGTATTCAACTTTTTGGTAAGATTAAATATAGATCTGATATTTTTTAGTAAATGGTGGGCGAGGGAGATAAGATGCAGAATGCTACACAATGAACCAACCCCTCTTCCCATAATATAAGAGTGTTTTGAACACTGGTGTACTATACAAAATGCTCTTATATTATGGGACGGAGGGAGTAGCTGTTAATGTAAGTACAGTGATAGACGACGTTCAGTCATTACAAGAGGACTGCAGAGCTAAACCTCTTCAAAAGCATTGGGTTGATTCTAAATTTATGTAAGAGTCGATACGGATCTTATAATGTCCACCAAATGGAGGATAACGAGGCTAACATGTCCAGTGATGCTACATAATCAACCAGCTACGAAAGTAAGTATGGTTATACAGGGCAAGAGGTACTCACAAGAGCAATGCAGTGTGAAGTATAGTTGCGAGATTCTGTGGTCCCTTGAGAATGAATGTTCTTCTACAAACAGTTTTCGTACAAGTGAGACATTAAGGTACATGCAGAAATGTAGTCCAAATTGTGATGTGATATCATAGACAGTACCTTACGCTGCAGACGAGACCAATGTGTAAAAAGATTATTCCACTCACTGTCTGATAAATGTAGCACCGGAGAATTTCGTTTAGAGGCTTGCCATCGAAGTGCACTTCCCTCAGGTAGGAACGATACTTCATCAATGAGTGCTTGAAAAGCGCAACAAACCCTTGCTCGTCTTCACTATCCAGTTTGGTCCTCGCCTATTTAAAAGAATGAAATCTTGTGTCTTCTGTCAGGAGAAACATATGTAGTAATTACCATGAATAACATTAGTATATTACTTACGCGTAAGTTGTGGAGGAAGATTGGAAATTGTTCGTTGTCTGTGGTATAATCTTTCCATGAAGGAAAGATGCGCACAAAGTGTGGCACCCCGGCTCAGAGCAACCGGTTTACCTTGCATTGCCAGCCCAGAGATCTTGTCTTCTGGCAACACACAACAACTTGGTACAGAATACAACCGCATTATTGATGCTAGCGGAAACATAAGTTCGATCTTACATCAAGTAGCGAGGCCAAGCGGCACACACGGTGCGGCTGAACAGTATGTACATTACTTAATGAACATGAAGGGGCCTCGATCACGACAACTACGCAGCAGCAGAATGACGACGAAGTGGAACTCCATAGCACCGGGACACCGATGTGGACACGATCTAGACTCGGGAAGCACTCCGATCCGGTAAGACTTTCCTGAAATCTGGCATGACACACCAGGTCAGTACATTGAATGTACTTGCAAGCTCACAACAAGTATAAGCATAATGCCAAACAATATTATGACAATTAAGCAGGTTAAATGCAATACTTCAACATACTACTCATGCAGTGAAACATACTTGTGCACCGAGTCCCTCGGACTCTCTTACCAAACGGGTTACCTCGTAACCATCATCATCAAAACGGTCATCATTCCCTGATCACAAATGAGACCAACACTTTGGTTGCCACACCAACGACCATCTTCATGGTCTCAACAATCTCATCACATAACCAGTGCCAACCATATAACTTTAGTGTGCAAGATTAACTTAATCATGTTGATCCATAGTGTGACCTACTTACGAGCTGTGTCCGTAACCGAGGACGCGGCTATCGATAGATTTAATAAACACTCTGCAGAGGTTAGTACACGGTACCCACACCACGGAACCCATGGCCTCACACTCCCATTCGGGCGGACCAACAGCATTCCGACAGAACCCTCCCATTGCCATGACACTCTCTCGGCCACTCCGACCAACTCCCCTCTGGGCTAAGTCATGGGTGGCCCTGATGTCTACCAAAGACATCCAACGGCCACCATCGTGGCAAAACAAATCAACGGTCCCAAACGAGGACAAGGTACCATAACAAGAACGGGCCAGGGTACCGCACACCCATAACCTTCCCTCGTTGGAGGTACCGACCAGAGGCATGACAACGGACCGAATAAAGGCCTTCCCATAAAGGCAAATGTGGTTGCACTGGGAAGCTCGATTCAGTGGCACCATGACCCGATCAACAATATATTCAAGTTGAATTATTATCAGGTTTAACTTGAAATAAAAGCACTCGAGTCATAGTATGCCATGAACATGCAACTATCTGACATGCACTATATCCATATTGCTCTAAAGTAAACGGATCAACATCATAGAATCATCCTACTTGCACTACTAATCACTTTAACTCACTGGTTTCAACTTCCCTGGTTTTAAATCTCATCATTGTTAGTTATGCCATTAACAGATTAAAATCAATACCTCATATATGAAAATGATACCGATCATAACCAAATCATAATCATTCTTCCAAAAATACTTCTACTGCCTCATACTAGTCCATGCATTCAAAAACTACTGTAAACTAAGCATTTCAATCATAGCAAAGTAAACTAACATAAGCAATGTTCATTAAATGATTAAATGCATGAAATAAATCATATTCAAGTTGAAAAAAATCATAAATATTGAAATGACACCATGCAAAAATTTGTGTGGCTTGCCTTAGCACAGAGGAGGGTCACACTCCTCCTGGTTCTCCTCTAGGCAAGCTTCTCCTTCTGAAAAATAATTAAAACAGCAAAAAGAAAACATCAAGAACACTTCTGAAATTCACCAGAAATTCTAGGCAGCAAAGAAAAATCTCAAATTTTGTGTGCTGCTAGAATATTCCAATACAAACACAATACAAAAAGAATCAATTCATTTGGACTTATGGTTTAAAAGTCATGGCTGGTCATAGTTTCTGGTCAATATTTGATATAAATTCAACAAAAAGAAAACAGAGGGGGGGTGGGGTCGAAGACGTAATCCCGCGGGGCGCCACCACTCATACCGCTTTGGCCGCGGCTGAGTGGCTGATAGTGGGCCCCTGCGGTCAGGTTTAGACGGAGAGGGAGGGAAACAGAGGAGGGGTGGTGGTTCGCCGGCGATTCTCTGGCGAGGAGAGGTCGGCTGCCGCCGTGGAGGGGGGATGGATGCTCAAGACTATGGCGAGTCTGTACGTACCCGAAATGTGGCTAGGGATGGACGGAGCGAGTCGCGATGGTCTTCTCCAGAGACGTCGGCGGAGGGAGCTCGTCGGAGATGCCGATTCCGGCGAGGCAGGGCATTTCTAGAGGCTCCAACTACACCAGCACACACCAGTGGTTCACCAGAGACACGCCGGAGGAGTTGGTCGAGCTCGAGCGGCTCTGGACAGGTGGGAAGCAGCAGAGGGGATCATCGGCGAACTCCGGTCGGGAACGGCGGCCAAAGGCCTACCCGGCCGGGCTGCGGCTATCTACTGTGTCGTGGTGGTCGTGCGAGTGTGTTGAGGTGCTCGGAGAGGCTGAGGAGGGGTTGTATTTATAGGCGAGGGAGGAGGGGGCTCGGGGCTCCGCCGGAGTTCTCTGGAGACAGCGCTCGGTGACAAGAGGTGTCAGTGAGAGGGGGAGAAAAGCCGTGGCTCACGCGGCCACTGTGGGAGGGAGGAGACGAGCACAGGGCTCGGGTGGCGATGAGCACAGTGGGCACGGGCGCACTGTACACTTGGCCGCGTCATGCCCGTGCTCACTGCGGCGAGATCCGGCGTTGGCGAGCGCCATGGGGAGTTAAGGGCGTCGAGAAGATGATGGTGGCGCGGTTTGGCAAGGTGCGGCGAGAGGGGAAGCGAGCACGAGCGAAACAGAGCCGTCGGCTCCGTCTAGAGCGCGTCGACAAGCATCCTGGCATCATGCACATGCGTGGTCACCACGTGAACTTTGGCATCATTCCATGCCGCGCATTAGTTTCATGTCTGGCGTGTAGTCCTTGATGGTTTGGGTTGATCCAAGGTCTTGAGTTGCTCACAGGTCGACTGTGCGTGAGTGTATCTTCCTAGCAAGTTTCTGGACAGAAACTTGTGAAGTTAATAGGGAGAGATCTAGAAGGAGTGTAGGGCTAACCTTTGGTGGTTAAGGTTTTCTTAGGAGTGTAATGAAGCCCTAAAAATTTCAGCTTCATTGGATCAAGGAAAAATGCACTTCCTGTAGAAACTGCATTTTCTGGCCAGAACAAAAAATATTTTCTGTAGCGAAAATATTCCAAATAACTATGAAATATTTTTGCACAGGGAGGTGTGCCAAGGTCCAAAGAATATTCAGTAATTTCTCAGATTTTTGTGGGCAAGAAAAATGAGGGTTGCTTTGGAGCATATGTGACTGAAGTGATTTTCAGAGAAGAAATGAGTATTTTCCATTTATAAAAAATATTCCTATGGCCATTGAGGGATATATCGGAGAAGAAATGATGTGTTTGAGAGAGAGGTGAGTCACTTGGGTGAAAATCAAGGACATGCCCAAGTGATTAAGTCCAACTGAGTTGATTCAAAACTCCAAATTCAAATCAAATGGCAATGAAATCCAGAAAAAGAAAAAGAGCAAAAACCAGGATGTCACAAACCTCCCCCACTTAGGATGAATCTCGTCCTCGAGATTTGGTTGCTCGGGAAAACAATTCTGGATAGGTTGCTCTTAAAAAGTCCTCTCTTTCCCAAGTTGCTTCTTCCTCGGTGTGATACTTCCACTGTACCTTATAAAATTTTATCGCCTTACTGCGAGTGACTCTTTTTGTCTCATCCAATATTCGGAATGGTTTCTCCTCATAGGTTACACCTTGAGCAAGCTCTATCTCTGCCATATCAGTCCTTTTCTCGGGTGGCGAGATACACCTTCTCAGCTATGAGACATGGAACACATTGTGCACTTTTGACAATTTCGGTGGCAGTTCCAACTGATAAGCAACTGTACCAACTCTGGACATAACTGGGAACGGACCAATATATCGAGGTGCAAGTTTTCCTCTGGTCTGAAACCTCTTGACTCCTTTCATGGGTGTGACTCGGAGGTACACATATTCTCCGGGTTCAAAACTGATCTGACGGTGCTTTGAGTCATAGTAGCTCTTTTGTCAGGACTTAGCCAGTTGCAGTCTATCTCGGATCTCCTTGACTTGCTTTTCAGCCTGCATCATCAAGTCGGTTCCGAAAATACGGCTATCTCCAGTTTGAGACCAGTTTAGCGGAGTGCGGCACTTACGGCCATACAGAGCTTCATATGGTGACATCTTCAGGCTGGTCTGGAAACTGTTGTTGTAGGAGAACTCAGCATAAGGCAGACAATCTTCCCACTTGGGTCCTTGGGCCAAAGCGCATGCTCGGAGCATATCTTTAAGTATTTGATTTACTCGCTCAGTCTGCCCGTCTGTCTGAGGATGATAGGCTGTGCTGTACTTTAGTGCAGTCCCCAAAGCTTGATGGAGACGTGACCAGAACACGGAGGTAAAGAGAGAACCTCTGTCGGAAGTGATAATCCTTGGCACTCCATGCAAACTGATGATTCTGGACACATATAGTTGTGCGAGTTGATCGGCTCGGTAGGTTGTTCGGATGGGAATGAAGTGAGCTACCTTTGTCAGCATGTCCACCACAACCCATACTGCATCATTGCCTCGGTGAGTCCTTGGTAGACCTGTGACGAAATCCATACTGACATCGTCCCACTTCCATTGCGGAATGGGCAAAGGTTGAAGAAGTCCGGCGGGTTTCTGATGTTCCGCCTTCACTTTGTTACATATATCGCAACAAGCGACAAAATAGGCGATGTCCTTCTTCATTCCATCCCACCAAAATGCCTGACGAAGGTCTTCGTACATCTTGGTACATCCTGGGTGGATCGAGTATGAAGATTCGTGCGCTTCTGTCAAGATCTTCTTTCTCAGGTCTGCTTGCTTAGGTACGCAAATCCGTCCTTGAAACCTTAGAGTACCTTGCTCATCCTTAGCGAAATCCTGGGTCTTGCCTTCTTGCATACGCTTGACATGGTGTTGCAGGACTGAGTCATCTTGCTAGGCCATGCGGATCTCTTCCTCAAGGGTAGGAGTAACTTCCAATATATTGGCAAGGCCAGCATCAACAATAACCAAGTTAAGTTGAGCGATCTCTTCTTGGAGTTCAGGAGGCAAGGACTCCATTAAGGCTTTCAGGTTGGCAGGCTTGCGACTGAGGGCATCAGCAACCACGTTGGCCTTACCGGGGTGGTAATTTATTCCAAGATCATAATCCTTGACCAATTCGAGCCATCTTCGTTGTCGGAGGTTCAGGTCCGGTTGGGTGAATATATACTTGAGACTCTTGTGGTCGGTAAATATCTGACATCTCTTGCCAATGAGGTAATGCCTCCAAATTTTTAATGCGTGCAAAACTGCTGCCAATTCCAAATCATGGGTGGGGTAGTTCCCTTCATGGGGTCGTAGCTGTCGAGATGCGTATGCTACAACCTTGCCATCTTGCATGAGTACACATCCAATACCTCTCCTGGATGCATCACAGTATACATCAAAGCTGCGGTAGATGTCTGGGAGGGTCAACACAGGTGCTGTCGTCAATCTGGTCTTTAACTCATTGAAGCTTTTCTCAAAGTCCTCAGTCCATGCAAATTTCTTATCTTTCTTGAGAAGTTCTGTCATTGGCTTGGCAATCTTGGAGAAACCTTCGATGAATCAACGGTAGTATCCGGCTAATCCAAGAAAACTCCGGATCTCAGTTACAGTCGTGGGTGCGGTCCAATCAAGCATGTCCTTCACTTTGCTTGGGTCCACAGCTATGCCTTCTGCTGAAAGAACATGCCCCAAAAATCCGACTTGCTTGAGCCAAAACTCACATTTGCTGAATTTTGCGTATAGCTGATGGTCACGATGTCTTTGCAAGACTGCTTTGAGATGTCCCTTGTGCTCTTCTTCACCTTTCGAGTATATGAGGATGTCATCAATGAAGACCACCACAAACTTATCCAAGAAGTCCATGAATACTTTATTCATCATATGCATGAAGAAAGCGGGGGCATTGGTGAGACCGAATGACATGACCGTATATTCATAAAGACCGTATCGAGTGGTGAACGCGGTCTTAGGAATATCTTCCTTCTTGAATTTGAGCTGGTGGTATCCGGTCCTCAAATCAATCTTGGAGAATACTTTTGCCCCGCTGAGCTGATCGAACAAATCATCAATTCTTGGAAGCGGATAGTTGTTCTTGATAGTGACATCATTCAACTGACGGTAATCCACACACATTCGGAGACTACCGTCTTTCTTGTCCACGAATATTGCGGGTGATCCCCATGGTGAAGAGCTTGGACGGATGTATCCTTTATGAAGCATCTCATCAAGCTGTTTCTTTAATTCCGCTAATTCTGAGGAAGGCATCCGATAATACTTCTTGTATAACGGTGCGGTTCCGGGCACAAGGTCAATTGCAAACTCAAGCTCTCGGTTTGGCGGCATTCCTGGTAATTCCTCAGGAAATACATCTAGAAACTCACTGACCACAGGAATTAGGTCCAATTTTTCAGCTATAGCGGTGAAGACCATGTCTTTCTTGGGTATGCTTCTTCGAGCAAAGAATGTTTGTAGTCTGACCTGCCCGACTTGTCAATGTGACTTCTCTGGTCGCATAGTTGATGCATACTTGATGTTGGATCAACCAGTTCATTCCCAAAATAATATCCAACTTGGCAGACTTGATGACTACCAAAGAAGATGGGAAGATGACCCCCTTGATGTCAATCTCCAAATTGTGGCAGACCCGATTGCTTTTGAGCACGGATCCCGGGGATTGTACCATCATACTCTTTCCCAAAATTGAGCAAGAAAACTTGTTTTGGGCAACAAAACTCCGCGAAATAAAAGAGTGGGAAGCCCCAGAGTGAAACAAAATTATTGCAGGTATGCTATTAACAGGAAACATACCAATGACGACTTCTGGGTCCTCTTGGGCTTCGTCTGCGGAGAGGTGGTGAACTTACCCTTGGATGGTCTTCTGGCCAGGGTATGGTCCCATATGGTTGACTTGCGGCTTGAATGGAGCATTTGACTTGCCTCTCTTGGGGCATTGCCTTGCATAATGTCCGGTTTGCCCACAATTAAAACACAAATTGTTACGCTGACCCTCTTCGCGTACCGGGCTGGTCACGACATTCTTGACTTGGGTAGTGGTCTTGTTAATGTTCTGCTGCCAATTGGGCTTGTACTCAACCTGAGTCTGCTGCCAGGTACGAGCCTTCTGCACTGGCGGTCCATCCTTCTTAGGCTCGAATTTGCGCTTATGGTCATTATTAGCGGGCTTATTGTCATGCACGAGCTTGTGTTCTCTTTCTGCAATGAGGGCTTGGTTTACCAGAGTCTGGAAATCCGGAAAATCGAACATACTAAGAGTGCATCTGAGGTGTTGATTCGGTCCTCCAAGAAATCTGTCGATCTTCCTTTCTTCCGTAGCCACATCATAGAGAGAATAACAGGCCAAATGGTTGAACTTATGCAGATACTCACTTACTGATAGGCTTCCTTGGGTGAGAGCAAGGAATTCACGCTGCTTGACCTTCATAATACCGGCGGGAATATGGTACTTGCAGAAATGGTCCTTGAATTTAGCCCAAGTGATTTCATCGTCCGCGGGCCACATAGCTTTAACATTATCCTGCCATATAGCGGCAGCTCCCTCATGATAGTGTGTAGCAAACGGAACTTTGTCAGCTTCCTCAGTGCGACCAATCTCAAGCTTCTTCTCAATAGTCCGCAACCAATCATCGGCTTCTAAAGGATCGATAACTTGACTGAAACTGGGAGGCTTAGTCCTCTGAAAGTCTGATAGTTTGGAGTGATGGCCATTCTGATTTCCATTATGCCCAACCATAGCTTGGACACTTTTCAACAGCTCAATCAGATCGTTGTTCCCTCTTTCTTCGAACATGCGCATGATTTGTTCAGTGGATGGCGGATGTGGTGGTGGTGGAGGATACGGCTCGCGGGAATGTCCTGCCTGTCTTGCCGAGCGACGAATAGGGACATCCTCACAAGCATGACTGCTGCTGCCTCCCCGCGTCATCCTATTGTTTGTTTTCCCCATATAAAGCAACCGAGATGAGCAACATCCTAAAATGGGAAAAAAAGCAAGCGACAAACCCAAAAGAAAGCACCAAAAACCAAAGCGAATAATAAAAAGTTCCAACATAATTATACATAGACTCATACATGAAAGGGAAACATCATGACAGGTTCGACTACGCTCGTACATGAAACGAAACATCATGACACGTATGACTACATCCGTACATCAACATCATGACAACTGAGGATACTCTGACGATCTAGTGCTCTGCCGGTCCTGCTGGGTCCTCTCCTGAGCCGGACTCAGATCCTGAACTGACGACGTTAACGGAAACCTCAGGGTTAAAGGTGACACGACGACGCTGCCTCGAGGGCTCTCCCTCAGGAGCAGGTGCGGGATGAGGCTGGAGCATAGGGGCTGCAGGAGTAGCGAGAAGGGAAGCCCACTCGGCAGGGGCACTATGGGGAGTCACAGTTGAGGTGCCCGAGCTACTCGAAGGAGTAACCGGGGTAACGGGCGAGCTAGAAACTGGCGAAATATAAGGGGTAAATCCCACGGAAGGTGGAGTGGAGTGGGACCTAGCGGCCACTAAAGCAGTGCGAGCACGAGTAAGCTCTCGAGCCAGCTCATGAATCAGAAGATAACTAGCAGTGATATAGCAAGAAAGGTGGCTAGCGGGACTATCGGTCGCCGGATCAATGATAGGAAAGCGGACACGACCATCGTCGTGCAGGGATGGATAGTAGTAAAAACCTGGGTAGGTCTGCATCTGGATCTTGTTATAGCGTAGCTCAACGAGGATCTCAAACGCAGCAAACTGGACAGCCTGAGCAGGGGTAGAAGCGAAACCACTCCTAGAAGAACGAGTGTAAGAGCCTGATGCCGAACTGCTGCGCAAGGTAACCACTGCGTGATACTCATATACTGAGTCTGCTAGACGCTCCCGGTACACCCGATACACTGGGTCGTCACCGTGAGGGTAGAGTCGACGCCATACACTCCGGAGAAGGTGCGATAAAGTGAATGTTGGCAGCTCCAACTGGCACGCATACGGTACTGGAGCCATCTACACTCACAACCATTAGTCGGTTAGAAATAATAATAAACCAAGTCCATGCAATGCAGCAATCAAATGCAAACACTACCGACACTCAAATTAGGCTAGCTACTGGTCAACTAATGTGTCGGCGGTCTAGCGTGCCCTACAGGTCAGCGCGGCTCTGATACCAAGCGTTGTGGCACCCCGGCTCAGAGCAACCGGTTTACCTTGCATTGCCAGCCCAGAGATCTTGTCTTCTGGCAACACACAACAACTTGGTACGGAATACAACCACTTTATTGATGCTAGCGAAAACATAAGTTCGATATTACATCAAGTAGTGAGGCCAAGCGGCACACACGGTGCGGCTGAATAGTATGTACATTATTTAATGAACATGTAGGGGCCTCGAACACGACAACTACGCGGCAGCGGAACGACGACGAAGCGAAACTCCATAGCACAGGGACACCGATGTGGACACGATCTAGACTCGGGAAGCACTCCGATCCGGTAAGACTTTCCTGAAATCTGGCATGATATGCCACGTCAGTACATTGAATGTACTTGCAAGCTCACAACAAGTATAAGCATAATGGCAAACAATATTATGACAATTAAGCAGGTTAAATGCAATACTTCAACATACTACTCATGCAGTGAAACATACTTGTGCACCGAGTCCCTTGGACTCTCTTACCAAACGGGTTACCTCGTAACCAACATCATCAAAACGGTGATCAATCCCTGATCACAAACGAGACCAACACTTTGGTTCCCACACCAACGACCATCTTCATGGTCTCAAAAATCTCATCACATAACCAGTGCCAACCATATAACTTTAGTGTGCAAGATTAACTTAATCATGTTGATCCATGGTGTGACCTACTTATGAGCTGTGTCCGTAACCGAGGACGCGGCTAAAGATAGATTTAATAAACACTCTACAGAGGTTAGTACACTTTACCCACACCACGGAACCCATGGCCTCACACTCCCATTTGGGTGGACGCACGGCATTCCGACAGAACCCTCCCATTGCCATGACACTCTCTCGGCCACTACGACCAACTCCCCTCTGGGCTAAGTCATGGGTGGCCCTGATGTCTACCAAAGACATCCAACGGCCACCGTCGTGGCAAAACAAATCAACGGTCCCAAACGGGGACAAGGTACCGTAACAACAACGGGCACACAAGGTTATGTCTGCTTACCGGGCCAGGGTACCACACGCCCATAACCTTCCCTCATTGGAGGCACCGACCAGAGGCATGACAACGGACCGAATAAAGGCCTTCCCATAAAGGCAAATGTGGTTGCACTGGGAAGCTCAATTCAGTGGCACCATGACCCGATCAACATTATATTCAAGTTGAATTATTATCAGGTTTAACTTGAAATAAAAGCACTCGAGTCATAGTATGCCATGAACATGCAACTATCTGACATGCACTATATCCATATTGCTCTAAAGTAAACGGATCAACATCATAGAATCATCCTACTTGCACTACTAATCACTTTAACTCACTAGTTTCAACTTCCCTGGTTTTAAATCTCATCATTGTTAGTTATGCCATTAACATATTAAAATCAATACCTCATATATGAAAATGATACCGATCATAACCAAATCATAATCATTCTTCCAAAAATACTTCTACTGCCTCATACTAGTCCATGCAATCAAACACTACTGTAAACTAAGCATTACAATCATGACAAAGTAAACTAACATAAGCAATGTTCATTAAATGATTAAATGCATGAAATAAATCATATTCAAGTTGAAAAAAATCATAAATATTGAAATGACACCATGCAAATATTTGTGTGGCTTGCCTTAGCACAAAGGAGGGTCACACTCCTCCTAGTTCTCCTCTAGGCAAGCTTCTCCTTCTGAAAAATAATTAAAACAGCAAAAAGAAAACATCAAGAACACTTCTGAAATTCACCAGAAATTCTAGGCAGCAGAGAAAATTCTCAAATTTTCTGTGCTGCTAGAATATTCCAATACAAAAAGAATCTGGTCAATATTTGAATTAATTCATTTGGAGTTATGGTTTAAAAGTCATGGCTGGTCAAAGTTTCTGGTCAATATTTGAATTAATTTCAACAAAAAGAAAACAGAGGGGGGGTGGCGTCGAAGACGTAATCCCATGGGGCGCCACCACTCATACCGCTTCGGCCGTGGCTGAGTGGATGACAGTGGGCCCCCGCGGTCAGGTTTAGAGGGAGAGGGAGGGAAAAAGAGGAGGGGCGGTGGTTCACCGGCGATTCTCCGGCGAGGAGAGGTCGGCTGCCGCCGTGGAGGGGGGATGGATGCGCAAGACTACGGCGTGTCTGTACGTACCTGAAACATGGCTAGGGGTGGACGGAGCGAGTCGCGGTGGTCTTCTCCAGAGACGTCGGCGGAGGGAGCTCGTCGAAGATGGCGATTCCGACGAGGCAGGGCGTTTCCAGAGGCTCCAACTGCACCAGCGCGCACCAGTGGTTCACTAGAGACACGCCGAAGGAGTTGGTCGAGCTCGAGCGGCTCTGGAGAGGTGGGAAGCAGCAGAGGGGATCGCCGGTGAACTCCAGTCGGGAACGGCGACCAGAGGCCTGCCCAGCCGGGCTGCGGCAATCTACTGCGTCATGGTGGTTGTGCGAGTGTGTTGAGGTGCTCGGAGAGGCTGGGGAGGGGCTGTATTTATAGGCGAGGGAGGAGGGGTCTCGGGGCTTCGCCAGAGTTCTCTGGAGACGGCGCCCGGTGACGAGAGGTGTCAGTGAGAGGGGGAGAAGAAGCCGTGGCTCACGCGGCCACTGTGGGAAGGAGGAGACGAGCACAGGGCTCGGGTGGCGACGAGCACAGTGGGCACAGGCGCACTGTACACTTGGCCGCAACGTGCCCGTGCTCGCTGCGGCAAGCTCTGGCGTCGGCAAGCGCCAGGGGGATTTAAGGGCGTCGAGACGATGATGGTGGCGAGGTTTGGCAAGGTGCGGCGAGCGGGGAAGCGAGCACGAGCGAAACTGAGCCATCGGCGGCATCCAGAGCACGTCGACAAGCATCCTGGCAACATGCACACTCGTGGTCACCGCGTGAACTTTGGCATCGTGCCACGCCGCGCATTAATTTCATGTCTAGCGTGTAGTCCTTGATGGTTTGGGTTGATCCAAGGTCTTGAGTTGCTCACAGGTTGACTGTGCATGAGTGTATCTTCCTGGCAAGTTTCTGGACAGAAACTTGTGAGGTTAATAGGGAGAGATCTAGAAGGAGTTTAGGGCTAACCTTTGGTGGTTAAGGTTTTCTTAGGAGGGTAATGAAGCCCTAAAAATTTCAGCTTCATTGGATCAAGGAAAAATGAACTTCCTGTAGAAACTGCATTTTTTGGCCAGAATAGAAAAGATTTTTTGTAGCAAAAGTATTCCAAATAACTATGAAATATTTTTGCACAGGGAGGTGTGCCAAGGTCCAAAGAATATTCAGGAATTTTCTCAGATTTTTGTGGGCAAGAAAAATGAGGGTTGCTTTGGAGCATATGTGACTGAAGTGATTTTCAGAGAAGAAATGAATATTTTTCATTTATGAAAAATATTACTATGGCCATTGAGGGATATATCAGAGAAGAAATGATGTGTTTGAGAGAGAGGTGAGTCACTTGGGTGAAAATCAAGGACATGCCCAAGTGATTAAGTCCAACTGAGTTGATTCAAAACTCCAAATTCAAATCAAATGGCAATGAAATCGAGAAAAAGAAAAAGAGCAAAAACCAGGATGTCACACAAAGTTCCTGACAACAATATAAGCTTCGTCTTGTAAACTGGGAAGAAGTGGAACCGGAGTCCTATTTGCTGCAATTGGGGCTCTCTCTCGTTCGAAAAGGGATTTGGCAACTGGATTTGGTGTACTCTTTGCTGGAATGTGGGTTTTGCGTCGTAGAGCTGGTGCTATGTCAACTGGCATCATCATACTGTTTGCGGCAGTTGGGGTCTGCTGAGTTGGGGCATCAGAGATGGCCAGTGTAGTAGGGCTAGAGTCTGCTAGAGTTGTGGTCGTGTTTTCTGGGTCTGGTGATATTGCAACTACACCTAATGGGCTATTTAATTTATCAGGTGTCACTACCTTTTCCAAATACTTTGTTCGTGCTCCTCCGTGATCAGCAATCGCCCTCTTCCTTGTGAACGTCTGATACACAAGAACATCATTTGAATGGATAAATATGGTATGATGACAGATGGAATATGTACTGAAAATGGATAGGCAGGGCGTATTCACATACACAAATGTGTAAACTAAGCTAATGGCAGTGCAACAAAGTAGAAGCAATGCAAAGCATCAGTTTCAAGATATGTGCGACCAATATAACCTTTGAAAGTTAGAGCAAGCACCTTGATGGGTTAATAAGATAGGGCATCTGCCTGTGACTCCTCCACTAGGGATCTACATTGACTTAGGTCTCCCTCTAGCTCAGAATCACTGTTAGGATCATATTCTGAGCATGAATCTGTAGGTGGAGAGCGTTTGCATTGCATTGCATCCAGACTTGATTTCAGTCCCTTAATGCCAAGTTTGACATCCATGGCATTGTTCTGCTTTATTCTTTTCATGCGCGCAAGCCCATAATCATTATGATGCTATTCAGTATCTGAGATTCATGAAAACATAAAAGTAGTCAGATTATCTACGGAATGCATTGCGGATTCAACTCGAAGAGTGTCCCCCTATAAACCCCTGCGTATGCAAAGTTCACCCCCCAACCGTGCTGACTAGACCACACATAGAAATACAAACCTCTTATGTCTCTATAACAGGCAGACACACATTTCAAAACTGAAGTAGGAACATTAGAATCATATCAAATTCGTATTTGAACAAATAAACTAAGGAAATATGAGTGGCATAATGTTTAGCTTCAAGGGTGGAGTGCTGGTAGTGCGACACAAAGCAAGTAGGCAGATTGTATTCCATGTTAAAGATCGCAGTCTATGTAAAAGGTGGAAATGACACTTTCTTTCTATACAATGCAGTGTTCGTTGCCCACACATGATGGAAGAGATCACACAGAGAAATACTATTCACTCATGTCTGCGGTTCCAGTATTTTGAAATAGGGTGGTCCACCCTAAAAGAATATTGACAACAAATATAACAAGGCAAGCATAGAGGTAGTGAATCAATCATTACTTGTGAGCTTACTAGGACAAGTATGCAGAATTGTAACTGTAGTAAGAGACCGTCCAAAATCTGAATCAAGAAGTTGGTCTAGCACTTATTGTTTGCAACTAATCGACGTGAATAATTTGATATCATATCGAATGAGTAAGAAAGACAAGTAAAATTGTCAACAAACCTGGCCTGCAGTAGTAATCTAGGTCAATGTCACTATGACCAACAATCCAAAATGACTAGTGTCTGTTCCAAGGGCCAGAAATTTGAAACCCTATGAACTTTACAGGTACAAAAGATTACTGAAATACATCTGAACCATTAAGTGTAGGTAGCACTCAGTACACAACAAACCCTAATGACAGTCCTGCCTAATGAGTAATGAATCAATTAGAAAATGGGTGATGAGGAGTAGCTGCTGAGTGTTGAGGACGTATCTCAGGATAAATTGGGTTGTCTTAGTGACTGCTGCATGCCTGAGCCCTGAACGGACTGGGAAGGTAGGCACTGCGGCGCGCCCGGGCAACGGTGACGTAGTTGGGCGAGCGGCTCCTGACCTCCTGTTAGTCCGGCATCTCCTCCTAGAGTCATGCCGTCCGGGGACGGCAAGTCACCGGCGAGGCAGGCAGCTGGGGGCGAGTAGAAATCGGAAGCGCAGCAGAACAGAGGAGAATCGGGGCCTGGGCCGACCCAAAATCCCAGGTTGGGCGGCGGCCCACCGTGGGCACCCTGTAGATTCACACCCGAGGGGCGTACATGCATTTTCGAAACTAAATTAGGAACATTTAGCTGACCAATTAAATGGCTATGTTTTAATAATATCATATTCGTATTTGAACAACTAAGCTTGTTTAGCTTGATGGGTTGAGCAGTGCTATTATGACACGAAGCACGTATGCTGGTCGTATAGTGATCATAAAAGGGGGAAAACCCTCAGCATGATCAATTAAACCCTATTATGACTGTGCCATGGTAGATTTGAAGCTACAAACCGCAGAAATGCTATTTAGCAACCATTGTTTGCTTCGAACTAAGAACTAAATTCTAAGAGCTGAAAAGAAAGTACAGTAACCAAGTTACAATCTATTTTCTGGTTGAGATCAAAAAGTTGAGCAGATATGAAGTAGTACCACCTCTCTTGCGGCGCCGGGTAGGCATCGGGGGTGCGATGGCTGTCGATGGCGTTGAAGCAGATCTGCGACGGTAGATGGGTGCATCGGGGGATAAGTTCCGTTGCGGTGGACGAGAAGGCCATGGGAGCGGCCCCGACAAGGAGGACGACGGCGCTGATGAAGCGAGAGGACTCGATGCAAGGCTCCTGGTCCATCGTCGTGGATGAGAAATGTCCATCTCTAGCAGTGGATGACGCGGTCTTGGTAGGCGCTCCGGCATGGTGGAGGACGGTAATCTCGCATCTCCCAAATATTTGCCCAGAGCGATTTCGGGCGACGAGAGGGTGTTTTGGCGCCCACGGTTGGCGCCCACGGTGTATGAACGGGGCTGACAGGTAGGGCAGTTGTGTCACGTCTGAGTGAAGTTACAAACCTGCCACTATTCAAAATATTTGCCTACATCGATTTCGGCCAAGTCGAGTTTGTTTTGCCGCCCACCGTGTATGAGTGGGGAAATGGAGGGAGAGACAGAGGTCTTTCAGACGAGCTTGAATCAAATGTGTTTGGCGCCCACGTTTGGTGCCCACCGTGTCTGAATGGGCTCAGAGGCGGTCGTGTCACATCTAATTGAAGTTACTAACCAACCCCCTATTGAGAGCAGTGGAAATCGGGCCGATGGATTGTCCGTGCAAGGGGTAGACAGTAATTTCCATCTCGCAAACACTGGCTTCGAGCAGCCGACGTGGGAGTGGATATTTTGCTGCTTCTTTCAAATTTTGGGACAATAAGCATCCACGTTTACCCTGGAAACTAAATTCGAATCCATTTTGTACTCTTATACGAATCTTTATAAATCTTTCTATCTATTTTTATATATCTTAAAAAGCACAACAAAGATGTAAGCCACTGTCATATATGAATATGATTTACTAACACCGATACTCGAATTCAGAAGCTAGAATCCAGTTTAAGGTGAATTCGAATATTTGAAACCACTTTATGTCCAACTCAAGTGTCACACGCAGCATAATGTGTACTCCCATTTAGATATGTACACAAGCGATGTCTCAAGATTCAAAATACCGAGTCAATCAACCAATAATGAACAAAACTAATAGACATATAAACACTTATAGAGTATATGGATCAATAATATCAACTAACATACAAAAGCCAGGCCACTGTACTTTTTTTGCTAGAAGAGCATCATTTTTTTAGCAAAGCTAGTACAGCATCTTGGCCCTTTCAGATGTGTGCCACTTAAGGACCATCAATACTACTATTATTGCTGAATGCACATTCAGCCCGATTGGCATATTTGTAGGTCTGGCACAGCAATCAAAATGAAATGTCTCAGAGTCTTATCAATTAATACAGACTCGTGCTCAAGAAAATTACAAACAAAAAAACAAAAAAGAATTATTACATGATCTCTAAAACAAATGGTTTGATCGACTACATGAACAAACAACACAAAGGTTATTCAACGATGGAAAAAACATTTCACCTATGATTTACCAAGTGGGAATTTAATTTCCTTTTTTCCTTCAGAACCTTAACAATGCGGTCAGTCTCAGCTTGCTTCATTTTGAAATCCACCAAATATTTAATGGTTGTCTTGAGTACTGCTTGTGATTGTGCTGTTTGCTTCCTCAACATGTCAACTTCATCTCTAAGTGCAAAAGCAGAATCTCTTTCTACCAATAGTTTAGCCTCTAGAGCATCAACAGTTGGCAATTCATGATGCATGATTGGGTCGGTGCCACTGCTGTGGGATGGTACAACGTCCATGGGGACCTCGCTCTTTGATCTTGGGCTAACCTATTTTGCCATTAAAGTTCCGATTGGATTCCGAAAAGTTGAAGTTAGCAAAACATCTCAACTGGGAGTTAGAACAGCAAACCAGTTAAACAAACAAGGAATTAAAGAGTTTCGATTGGATGATGAAAAGTAGTTATTCACATCATTGTAACCGGTTGCAGCAGCAAAGCAGTTAAACAAACAAGTTTTGCAAAAGGTACCTGTTGTGGCATTGGAGTTTCTCTTGGATCCTGAAAAGTTGAGTAGCCAGTAACATGATTAGAGCAACCGGTTGCAGCAGCAAAGCAGATAAAGAAACAAGTTTTGCAAAAGGAACTTGTTGTGGCATTGGAGTTTCTCTTAGATCCTGAAAAGTTGAGTAGCCAGTAACATGATTAGAGCAACAGGTTGCAGCAGCAAAGCATATAAACAAACAAGTTTTGCAAAAGGAACCTGTTGTGGCATTGGAGTTTCTCTTGAATCCTGAAAAGTTGAGTAGTCAGTAACTTGATTAGAGCAACAAGTTACAGCAGCAAACCTGTTACACAAATATATTTTTGAAAATGTACCTGCTGTGCAATTGGACTTCCAATTAGATCCTGAAAACTGGAAGTTGGTAAGATGATTACAGCAACAAGTTGCAGCAGCAAACCAGGTAAACAAGGAAGTTTCTGAAAACATACATGTTGTGCCAACGGAGTTTCAGTTGGATCCTGCAAACTTGAATGTTAGCAATCATAAATAAAGTGTTGCAAGAGCCATAAGAAACTAACATCAAACTAGTAAAACTAACCAGTCTTGGCAACGTATTTAATTTCACATGAACTAGTAAAACTAACAAGTTCTTGGCAACGTATTAAAGTAACAAGTCGGTACCGTTTACCAGCAACACAAACATCTGTAAATTTCTTTGATGTAAGCAAAATGATTTCGACACATATATATATAAGTTAAAAAGACGGTGTCCCTCATATAAACCTGACAGTTGGCTATCTATGAACATGCAAACATTACTAGTGCTACAAGTGATAACAGCAAACCATTTAAACAAACAGGGTATCAGAACATAAATTACACATGAATTTTGCTGCACCCTAGAAGTACATATGACCAGCTATCTACGTGCTTAAGTAGCTATTTAAGTTCAGGCAAACAGGTAATTCTTAACAGTAAGTATCAAACACATAGATAGGCGCAGTCTATAATAGGATTAACAGGCTATGGCATTATGTAATCAGTAGCAAACTAAATTAAGCCAAGCAACGTAATTGAACAATTTTGCAATAAGTGGCTAACTAAAATTCCGAGAAGCAGGTAACTGAACTTACGCTAGCTCTTTGTACAGGCACACTGCAACTTCTTTTTTGCTTACAAGGTTCTACGAAGGAGTCCATGGCATCAATTACTTGGATAGGCAGTCCCAATACTTCTTTCTTCCCACACTGCATTGGTAAGTCGAATGGTTAATCTGATAAGATGGTGCGTCCTTGATATGTTATATGAGGACGGGTTGTCAGACTAGTTGTAGCAACACACATCACACTGGCTTTTACTGTATACTTCATGCGATTACATTTGGCATTATCGAGATCTAAGCAATCTACAATAGGATGAAAAGACTGGCATCCTTCACATTATTGGCGAACTCAGTTCATAGAAACAAGCAATTCAACCATTCTGTGGGTAAATCAAAAGCGTCACTGGAATATTTTTCACTACCCCAATCATACATGCAAAAAGGGGCAACGCCACCATAGGGGCTGGTATGGGCGGCCGCCTCGGGTGGCTGGAAAGTGTGCACCTAGTTTGATTCGTCCAGGTTGGCCCGGGCTAGTTTTGTTCGTCCCAGCGCACGAGCAGGCAATGTAAAAAATGAAGAAAAACATTTCAATTTGGATGGGCCCATAATGTAAGTGCAAGGCAGGCCCTATAGCAGGCTCGCGGCCCAAACAAGCGCCTCCCATATCGATCAACAGCAGGAAAAATCCCAATTCGTTCGCTCCAGCCTTCAGTCTGGTTCGCTCCTAACCTAGCCGCTGCTGGACAGACCGAACAGCACCTCCTCGCGCCCTCGTTGGATGCCGGTCGCCGGGCTTCAAGCGAATGTAAGGACAAGAAGATGAAGATCCAACCCTGGGTGTAGCCTGTGTGGGAGGCAGCGGCGGCAGCACGGGCATGGCATCGAGCTTGCGCAAATGGACAGTCACAGCTTGCAAGAGCGACATGCACAACGAGTAGGTACATCACATCCCTGATTATATCTAATTCAACGGTTCAATTTCTGGCCAATTAAACCTGACGGTGTTGTAAAACTGCTTGTATGTAGGGAATCTATAAGAAAATGAAATCAATTTCTGCTTATTTTATAACTCCCCCAATCAATACTGAACTGACTGAACCTGATGTGTCTAATCAAGTTTCCGGTGCAAACATACAAGCTCATGTTGTTCTTGAGCCTGAAGTGTCTAATGAACAGACTGCTAATGAAAGATTTGATGCAAACATTTTACATGCTCCTGGTGATGAACATATAGTGTCTAATGAGCGATCTAATGCAAGCATTTTGCAAGCTCCCATTGAAGGATTTAGTGTCTAATGATGATCTGCTATGTTGAGAGAGGGATAGAGATTTGCAGGAATTGATGACAAGCAAATTATAGTACATTTTCATGGCTTGAGGAAACGTCAAGGCCATCTACCAGAAAGTCCCCGTATCATGACAACGTAGCATAAATACTTTTCTATTCTGTTGTTTGAAACTATTGGCATACTTGTGCAGGATAGATATATTGATATGCAGTTTGCGCACTGGTTATAAGTGCAATTACACTTCGATATTTTCAGCCAGAGAACGAATAATTCAAGCAGGTACAGTCCATGTTAGTAGTCCTTGTACACCATGTTGCATTTTGTGTTTTTTGGTGCTTACATCATTTAGTGTTTTATAATCTGGAACTACTTTGGATCATTAGCTAGTTTTCAAAGTGCATGTAGCTTCACATTTCTCAAGTTATGTTGATTTCTGGAGTGCAAGTGCCATCGTATTTTTTAAGTTAAATTTTTGCCCCTGGTAACTTTAATTCATGGATCCGCCACTGCACACAAATCATACACGTAGGCCAGTACGAATTAAATGAAATGCAGGGACTTACGCTAGCTCGTTGTACAGGCTCACTGCAGCTCTGCTTGCGCTTGGGATGTTCCATGTACAAGTCCATGTTACCACTTGCTTGGATGTGCAGGCCTTGTGCTCCTTGCATCCTCCTCTGCATTTTTGTCACGGCGAATGGTTGATCAAATAAGAGGAATTGACCTTGCTGTTGTACCAGAGGACAGGTACTTACAAGGTTATACCGGTGTGCAGGATGTGTACCAGATCTCGTAGCGCCGTCATGCTTCACTAAAAATTGGTTTTGCTTGTTTCAGATGTTATCTCCAGAAGAAATAAGAGTTAAAGTCAGAGTTGCATAGGCGTGTAAGCTAAGAGAGCAGTAAAGGATATCCAAACATCATCGGAACAGTGCACAAGGGAGTGATATGTGGATACCTAGTTCGGGCCGGCGTTTGGGCATGCTCGCCTAGCTACAGTGCGGGTCACTTCAGAGCCGTTGAGGGTGATGCGTTGGCGTTGGCTGGCCGCACACGGATGTAGATCTTGAGCGGCAGCGTAGCGCTATGATGCAGTGGACGAAACCGTTGGTGAAGCCCCAACGGCCTCAGGGGGTGGAGGTGCGACGATGTGCTTGGTGAAGTAGCCCCGGTGAGGTGGGAGACGGCGTCGATGAAGCGCACCTGATGCGGTGGAAGTCGGTGTTTGTGAGGCACGTCGGTTGTGGCGGCCGACGTTGTTGGTGGACCACCCGGTGCGGTGGACGAGGGCGTAGATGAGGTAGCTCCGGTGCGGTGGTGAAGCGCGACCGTCGTCTTCATCGTAGTCGTCCGGCACAGAGGTGGGGAAAGAGACGAGACGAGGGGCGATTCAAACTTTGCTTGGGTTGGCGGCGAATTAGGGATTTGAGCGCTCTGGGCACGGAAGGGGACGGTGGAGAAGGGAGATTTTGCAGGGCCGGAATTGGGGCCGCCAGATATTTCAATCCGAAACATGGAAGCACAAACTTTTTTTTTTGTCGTTCTTTTTTTTGGGGGGGAGCGGAGGGGGGTGGGTGGGTGGCTGCTAGCGTCCGTACAACACACGCGACCACCACGACACGACCCTGGTCTGCCTGGTGCGCCTACATTTGAGAATGCAAACGAATCTTCTTTCATTTGCAAACGAATCTGGATGTATTACCATGCCCGTGTTTTCCTTGCAAATAATTAATCATTCGAAACAAGATACTATAAATTAATTAATGAGGAGTTATTTGAATTAGAGTGTGTGTTACATAGCGATCTCCAATTCTAACGTGGATTTCGCATTTCATGGTATCCACGCTAGTTTTCTAATACAAATTCATATGTATAAGATGAACACCATGGTAGTGAGAAAACTTTGGATGGATTCAAACATATGACCTACAAAATAGCACAACAATCGAGTCAATGTCAACTTTTCCAAACCTAGTATGGCACGAATTCGAAATAGTTATGGAAGCCATATGCAAGGTCCTCAATTCAAATCTTACAATGTGCACTAAATTGAAACATCGATATTAAGTCTCGTACTATCTACATTCAAATGTTATTTTTAGCCCCCCCCCCCCCCCTCGGCACACATGCTACATACTTCCGTATCGATCAATCTTCCTCTCTAACCACCTTAGAAAGCTATCGGTTTCTGACACACGTTCATTCTTTCTCTCATATTCGATCTCAACTCTCTCAACTACACAGCCCCCTTTCCACTCTGTTACCAAATGTATCTCTCTCACAACCCGCCATTGCACTCCATGCCGAGCTCTTCTCTCTTCTCTCTCTCTCCTCTCTCTCTCTCCCTCCCACCCTTCTCGTGGATACATGCATTGCCTATCTAGACCCCCCCCCCTCTCGTGCGGACGCACGCACATTGTCTATCTAGGTCACTCTCTCGATACTGTCTCACTCTTTCTTCTGCACGGCGGCCCACACTCGCTCAATCTCGCTCCCTTTATCTAAGTCTCGATTAACCTCACTTTCTCTCACACACAAATGATATATCTCCTTGTTCGGGCCTCGATCGACACACTCTATACTCTTTCACACAGATTGTCTATCTAGGTCAGTCCATCCAAGCCGCCCCCACTCTTTCAACCTCATGGCGGGCCACGCTCGCTCAATCTCTATCTCTCTATGTATGTATGTCTCGATTGACCTCGCTCTTTCTCAGACACAAACTATATATCTCCATGTTTGAGCCCAATTCGACATATTCATATTGTCTACTCTCTCACGCACATTGTCTATCTAGGTCACTCTCTCCAACCCGTCTCACTCTTTCGATCGCATGACGACCCACACTCGCTCAATCTCTCTCCCTTTATCTATGTATCGATTGACCTTGCTTCCTCCCACGCACAAAATATATCTACATGTCTGTGACTGGATCATCTCTCAAGCTCTATCTTACAGCCCTCACCCTTCCCAAAAGCTCAACTGGATAATATCTCTCCAGAGCATATATACCTTTTCAACGAATGCCGGACCACACTCACTTTGTCTCTCTATCTATTTGTGTCTCGATTGACCTCGCTTTCTCACGCCGTATCTTCCACACATTCAAGCTACCTCTCCATCCCTCGCAGAGCCGGAGCTATTTACATTGCAAGGGGGACTCCAACCTTGGATTAATTTGTGAAGGCATTTATTCCGGTGGGTTTAGATTATATTTTCGTAGCATGCGGCCCACAACTACTCCAAACATCGTTGTAACCCCCGCACCTCCCCCAATTGATTTCCCTATGGCTCGGTCACCGCTCTCTCGCATGTCCTTTCTCACCTTCCACGTTGCAACATGGTATTTTTGCAAAAAAACTCTGTTGTTCTCTTTAATTATTACAAATAAGCTACAAACTACACGCCGATAGTCCACCTGTAATGGAACAAATTTCGACAAACAAATTAAAGTGCTACAAACTACACACCGAGGGGCCCACCTGTCATGGAACAAATTTGGACCCATATATAAATTAAAAATTAAAAAGGACGAGGATCGAACATGCGACCAGGGCCTTCAAGCCGCACATCAATAGGCAACATAGTAGCAACATTTGTTGTACCCCCTTTGTTGATATAATGTTTTTATATTACCACAGCCTATTTAATGGATAACATTTTAAGTATTAATTTTAGTACATTAGTGGGCCCGGCTCATTAGCACGCACTATTTTCCTTCACTTACTGGTGGGTTCCATGTTTGCTCTCTCTCTCTCTCTCTCTCTCTCTCTCTCTCTGTCCTCCCCTTCTAAGTTTAGACGCACGGGCAAACACGAAGAACGCGCGGGCGATGTTGCCGTTGACCATATCTGGACGCGTTCACAAGTTACGGCACCAGTTTCACGTACCAGAAGTATTATACATGTAACAAGTTTAGGAACAAAAGTGACGGTGACGGACAAGTTAGGCTAGTTGTAGTACTATTTATCTACTACTCCGTCATAATTAAATGCGTGGATAAATAGATGTATCGCCTAGTGCTCGAACAAGGGGACTGGTCGCGCCCTACAAGTATTTGGAATTGACTTCCCTAAAAATATATTTGGAATTGACGTGGTATTTAATATGAAATGTTTGCAATGAGAAGGAATACATGTGGCTTGATGACGTTTTATACTTAATTTGATACGGCTCTAGTAGAACATTCAATCAATCAAACCATAGATTTCATTTAGTCTGACTCCGACTTTACATTCATACGATGATCAAACTAAAATAAACGGAAATGATAAATCCAAACATTTGGATTTTAAGCATGGCAATCCGAATGTTTTTCATGCAAATTTAGATTACGCGGCGGCGGCGGGGGCGTCTTGCGGTGGGAAGCGGCTCCTCTGCCGTGCTCTGTGTGCCGTCGGGCCACTGACCGACAGCGACGGTGGCGTCTTGCGCTGTTGTTGGCTTACTCCTGGACGTTGGCCCTAGCTTCAAGGAAGGCCAGAATGTTATGGACTTCGGTCTCCAGGAGCGAGTCAACTGGCGGGAGGAGGCGACTAGCGTTGGTGCAAGGAAGCGGTCGACGGCGGCAATCCATGCCGTTGAGGGGGCACTGGCACCCGCGCGGGGACAGGCGCTGGGAACGGCGCGGTGAAGACATTCATGTGCACGGGCACCAGCACGGGCGCGTGCATCAGTGCACGCGCAGGCGCATGCGCTGGCAGGTGCATGGGCACCGGCATGGGTGCGCGCGTGAGTGCACGCACAGGCGCATGCGCTGGCAGGTGCACGGGCGCGTGAAAGTCGGCGGGGACCTCATGGAACCCCGTGGCATCAAGCTCGGGGACAATGTGCGGCTCCCAGCCCATCAATGCCACGGGGATGGGTGCTGGCGCAATCGGGGCGACAGGAGCCGAGTAGTCCGGGGGTGATTTTAAACTGCGGCGCCGGCGCCATTAAAAGTGGGAGCAGTTGGGACGAAGGTGGCTGCGGAGCCTGGTCAAAGGGCTCGCCTCCCGGTGAGCCTGGGCATCGGCCTGCTCGCACGCCTCCCGGTCAGCCAGCGTAGCGGTCTGCTCGCACGCCTCCCGTCGACTCACACGCTTGCTCGGACGGCACCTGCCGATGAGAAGCGGGACTCGTGGCGGCACGTAAACACCCACGATTTGACTAGTGAAAGCGTTTGCGTTAATGATACGTCTCCATTGTATCTACTTTTCCAAACTCTTTTGCCCTTGTTTGGGACTCTAATTTGCATGATTTGAATGGAACTAACCCGGACTGACGCTGTTTTCAGCAGAACTGCCATGGTGTTATTTTTGTGCAGAAATAAAAGTTCTTGGAATGACCTGAAATTTCACGAAGAATATTTTTGGAATAAATAAAAAATATTGGCAAAAGAATCAACCGAGAGGGACCCACCACCTGTCCACAAGGGTGGGGGGCACGCCCTACCCCCCTAGCTTGTGGGTCCATGAAGCTCCACCGACCTCAACTCCAACTCCATATATTCACGTTCGGGGAGAAAAAAAATCAGAGAGAAGGATTCATCGCGTTTTACGATACGGAGCCGCTGCCACCTCCTGTTCTTCCTCACGAGGGCAGATCTGGAGTCCGTTCGGGGCTCCGGAGAGGGGAAATTGTCACCATCGTCATCGTCAACCATCCTCCATCACTAATTTCATGATGCTCACTGCCGTGCGTGAGTAATCCCATCATAGGCTTGCTGGACGGTGATGGGTTGGACGAGATTTACCTTGTAGTCGAGTTAGTTTTGTTAGGGTTTGATCCCTAGTATCCACTATGTTCTAAAATTGATGTTGCTATGACTTTGCTATGCTTAATGCTTGACACTAGGGCCCGAGTGCCATGATTTCAGATATGAACCTATTATGTTTTCATGAATATATTTGTGTTCTTGATCCTATCTTGCAAGTTATAGTCACCTACTACGTGTTATGATCCGGCAACCCCGAAGTGACAATAGTCGGGACACTTCCCAGTGATGATCTTAGTTTGAGGAGTTCATGTATTCACTAAGTGCTAATGCTTTGGTCCGGTTCTCTATTAAAAGGAGGCCTTAATATCCCTTAGTTTCCATTAGGACCCCGCTGCCGCGGGAGGGTAGGACAAAAGATGTCATGCAAGTTCTTTTCCGTAAGCACGTATGACTATATTCGGAATACATGCCTACATTATATTGATGAATTGGAGCTATTTCTGTGTCACCCTAGGTTATAATTGTTGCATGATGAATGCCATCCGACATAATTATCCATCACTGATCCATTGCCTATGAGCTTTTCACATATTGATCTTTGCTTCGTTACTTTTCCGTTGCCACTGTTACGATTGCTACAAAACTGTTACTGTTACTTCTGCCACCGTTACCGTTACTTCCATACTACTTTGCTACAGATATTAAGTCTTTCAGGTGTGGTTGAATTGACAACTCAGCTGCTAATACTTGAGAATATTCTTTGGCTCCCCTTGTGTCGAATCAATAAATTTGGGTTGAATACTCTACCCTTGAAAACTGTTGCGATCCCCTATACTTGTGGGTTATCAAGACCTTTTTCTGGCGCCGTTACCGGGGAGCATAGCTCTATTCTCTGAGTCACTTGGGATTTATATCTGTTGATCACTATGAGGAATTTGAAAGATACTAGAACCAAGATTTTTCCCTCTACTACGAGGGGAGGTAAGGAACTGCCATCTAGCTCTGCACTTGATTCACCTTCTGTTTTGAGTAAGCTTGCGACATCTACACCTGCTAGTAATTCTGATATGTCGCAAGTAATTGATGATGTCACTTCTGCTATGCATGATGCTTATGATGATACTACTGCTTTGCCTGATAATACTATGCCACTAGGTGAATTTCTTGATGAACAACTTGCTAGGGTTAGAGAAAATGAAATTACTGAAACTGATGATATTATTGAAACTGAAGATTATGATTCTCCCCCTAGATATGAATTGCCTGTTGTACCTGAGGGTTATATTATGGATGAAGAAACTGCTAGAGACTTTTTTGCTTGCAATGATAGAGAGGATCTTAAGAAACTATTAGCTAAGCTGAAGGAAAAGTCTTTGAATGCTAGAATGCAATATGATCCTAAGTTTGCTACTTCACCTATCTTTGTTACTGATAAGGATTATGAATTCCCTGTTGATCCTGAGTTAATTACTTTGGTTGAATCTGATCCTTTCTATGGTTATGAATCTGAAATTGTTGTGGCACATCTTGCTAAATTGAATGATATAGCCACCCTATTCGATCATGAGGAAAAAATCCGCTATTACTATATTCTTAAATTGTTTCCTTTCTCATTAAAGGGTGATGCTAAGTTATGGTTTAATTCTCTTGCTCCTGGTTGTGTGCGTAGTCCCCAGGATATGATATATTACTTCTCTGTAAAATATTTCCCTGCTCATAAGAAACAAGCTGCTTTAAAGGAAATATTTAACTTTGTGCAAATTGAAGAAGAGAGTCTCCCACAAGCTTGGGGGAGGCTTCTATAATTACTTAATGCTTTGCCTGATCATCCTCTCAAGAAAAATAAAATACTTGATATCTCTTATAATGAACTAACCGATGCTTCTAGGGACCACCTAGATAGTTGTGCTGGTTGTGTTTTCAGGAAACGAACTGTTGAGCAAGCTGAATTGCTATTGAATAATATATTGAGTAATGATAATGATTGGACTCTTCCCGAACCACCACCTAAGCTAACTCCAAGGAAAAGAGGTATTCTATTTCTCAGTCCTGGAGATATGCAAGAGGCAAAGAAATCTATGAAAGAAAAAGGTATTAAAGCTGAAGATGTTAAGAATTTACCGCCTATTGAAGAAATACATGGTCTTGATAACCCGACACAGGTAGTAGAGGTAAACTCTCTTTATAGATTTGATGAAGGTGATATTCCTCATAATAAGTCTGCTAGTCAATGCTTGGATGAGTTTGATAATTTTATTGTTAAACAAGAAAATTTCAATGCTTATGTTAGTAGACAATTGAAATGTAATGCTCACATGCTTGACCACTTGGGCGATTATATGAGTAGAACTGTTAATGATCTTAAGCTTATTAGTAAACATGCTTCCATGGTTAGAACTCAAGTAGAACAAGTACTTAAGGCACAGGATGATTTGCTTAATGAGTTGAATAGTAAGAACAATGATAATGTTGTTAGGGTTATGTCTAGAGGTGGTAAAATGACCCAGGAACCTTTGTATCCTAAGGGTCATCCTAAGAGAGTTGAGCAAGATTCTCAGAGAATTAATACTGATGCATCTAGTCCTAGTAATAAAAAGAAAAAGAAAATTGATAGGACTTTGCATACTTCTAGTGAACCTGTTATAGATACACCTAAGAATCCCAATGATATTTCTATTTTTGATGCCGAGACACAATCTGATGACGAACAAGAACCTAGTGATAATGTTAATGATGATGTTCATGTCGATGCTCAACCTAGTAATGATAATGATGTAGAGATTGAACCTGCTGTTGATCTTGATAACCCATAATCAAAGAATAAACGTTATGATAAGAGAGACTTTGTTGCTAGGAAGCACGGTAAAGAAAGAGAACCATGGGTTCAGAAACCCATGCCCTTTCCTCCTAAACCATCCAAGAAAAAGGATGATGAGGATTTTGAGCGCTTTGCTGAAATGATTAGACCTATCCTTTTGCGTATGCATTTAACTGATATGCTAAAAATGCCTCCTTATGCTTAGTATATGAAAGATATTGTTACAAATAAAAGAAAGATACCGGAGGCTGAAATTTCTACCATGCTTGCTAATTACACTTTTAAGGGTGGAATACCAAAGAAACTTGGAGATCCAGGAGTACCAACTATACCATGCTCCATTAAAAGAAACTATGTTAAAACTGCTTTATGTGATCTTGGAGCCGGTGTTAGTGTTATGCCTTTCTCTTTATATCATAGACTTGAATTGAATAAGTTGACACCTACTGAAATCTCTTTGCAAATGGCTGATAAATCAACTGCTATACCCATCGGTATTTGTGAGGATGTGCCTGTTGTGGTTGCAAACGTTAATATCTTAACGGACTTTGTTATTCTTGATATTCCCGAGGACGACAGTATGTCGATCATCCATGGTAGACCCTTTTTGAATACTGCAGAGGCTGTTATTGATTGCAATAAAGGCAATGTCACTTTTCATGTTAATGGTAATGAGCATACGGTACACTTTCCGAAGAAACAACCTCAAGTTCATAGTATCAATTCTATTGGAAAATTTTCAACTATTACTATTGGAGGTTTTGAATTCCCTCTCCCTACTCTCAAAAAGAAATATGATATTATTATTGTTGGGGACATGCATATCCCCGTTGAGGTAACCTAGCATTATTTGAAAATTCTCCAGTTCCATGTTATTCGAAAGAAGTTTGTTAATAAGACTTGATCAACCTTGTTAATGGATTCTTTTGATGAGCATGAGATGGATGGATTTAGAAAGCACAACCTTCTGTACCCACCTCCTACTTTCTGTTATTTAGATTATATAAAGCAAAAATAGTATTTTATGTCTGTTTTCTGAATTATCCATGCAATAAAAATGTCCCAAAAATAAAAGTTCTCCAAAGGCCCTGAAAATTTAGTATGATTTTTTATAGAATATTTTAGAATTTCTGGCACTGAGAATGCACCAGAGGGCTGCACTAGTGGGCCACAAGGGTGGAGGGCGCGCCCTACCCCCCTAGGCACGCCCCCCTGCCTTGTGGGTCCCACGTGGGTCCCCCTCACTTATCCCAGCACCCATCCACTTCGTCTTCCTCCAAAAAAAATCATCCCGTAGCTCAAACCCGCGTTCTTGCTCATCTTGCTGCCATTTTCCATCTCCTTGTGCAAAGCTCCATTTGCAAAACTGCTTTGGGGGATTGTTCTTTGGTATGTGACTCCTCCAATGGTCCAATTAGTTTTTGTTCTAGTGCTTTATTTATTGCAAATTTTTGCTGCTGTGGTGACCTTGTTCTTGAGCTTGCATGTCAAATTTATATGGTCCAAAGTAGTTTTGATGCATGATTTAGCCTCTAGACACTTGTAGGAGTAGTTGCTATCAATTTTGTTGAGTTTGGTTCACTTTTATTTTGAGTCACTAAAAGTTGCAGAAATTTTTCAGAGGAAGAAAAATGTCTAGGAAAATGTACCAAGGTGGTTCTTCGAGGAAGCGAGCACCAAGGCTCGCGATACGTGAGCCGGACCTTGAACCACCAAGGGAAGCTCAGGTGCGGCCTTGTGAATGGCCGTCGGATGAATTCATGGTTCATGCAGGTTTCAAGGATGAGTTTGATGCATATGTACAAAATGACGGTCTTGAGGACTTCGTGTCAGATAAGTGCCGACAATACTACTACCTCACTGATTCCTTTGTGCAGAGGTTTGCATTTTCATCTAAGCGCAATACCCATACTGTTTTATTTGATCTTTATGATGAATCATATTCCATGGACCTTGAGGATTTTAACACTGCTTGCAAAATCCCACAATGGGGCCTTCTTAGCGAGCCTCACAAAGCTGAATACAATGATTTCCTTGCTAGCATCACTGTGGGAGAAATGAGAAGTATCACACAAGCTACCATAGGTAGCATTCACTTTCCTGTCATACATTATTTTTTTCTCTTTATAGGTAGATGCATTAATGGTAAGCATGAGCATTGCCACCTTTGCGTTCCAGATCTTAGTGTCCTCAAGTGTGCGGTGTTAGGTGATAAGCGTTATAACTTGGGGGCTATTATTGCGAGGAGGTTACATCTTAATGCTAAAGATGGAGATTTATTTGGTGGGATTTATGCAACTCGTTTAGCTAATTATCTTGGTGTACCCATAAGAGGGAATGATATTGAGTTGCCACCTGCTTTTCTAGATTATGATGCTATGGTACGCTACCAGTTTCTTGAGAGGAACGAACAGTCCCTCCATTACCGACTAATCTTTGACAGACAGCGTGCTGTCCATATTACCCTTCCTGCTCCTGCCTCCTTTAACTTTTAGGTAAATGGGAGATATTTTATAACTAGAAAGGAGGCGAACGAGTATGAGAGAGCAGCGGAGGCCGCTCGCCTTCAAGAAGCAGCTCGCCAAGCGGTAGCTGCCGTAACGCAGTACAACCTCAACTATGATTTTGGATACAATCCGGGCCAGTCGTGGCCCTAAACCAACTTAGGCCAAAAGCCTAAGCTTGGGGGAGTACGTATTTCTCACCGATATTACATTCATGTTCACACACTCATTCCAGTTGTCGGTGTTCATACTTTTTCATTGTATTATCCATGTTAGTTTACTTTCTTTTTCCCGCTTTCTACTTGTGTGTTTGAAAAACTTTGAGAAAAACAAAACAAAAAAATTTAGTTATAGCTTATTTCCCTACCATGCTTAGTTGTAGTATTAAAGAAAACCCAAAAAGATTTCTCGTTCTACTTTTGCTTGTTGGGAGCCTTTCCCGGGTAAATAGTTTTTCTCGTTCTTGTTTTACTTTCTTCAGAAAAACATTTCAGTGTGTTTCTTTGAAATTCTTTTTCTTTTCTTTGGGGGTCGAGAGGAGAAGACCACGATGAAAATGTTGAGTGGCTCTCATATGCATTATTGTTGATCTAACGAAGAGCCCATATTACCATGTCTTCTCCTTTGAATAAATGTTTGCAGATTCCAGCTTAGTCCAATGCATGTGCACTATTATTATTATTCACATCGTTCGGTCGTGCAAGTGAAAGGCAATAATGAAGATATATGATGAAATGATTGGGATGAGGAAAAGCTGGTATGAACTCGACCTATCTTGTTTTTGTAAATATGATTAGTTCATCATTCCTGATCCAGCCTATTATGAATGAAACATGTTTGCAATGATAATTAGAGATTATAGTTACTCATGCCATGCTTAATTAGCTAGGAGTTTATAATGGTTTACCTTGCGTGCCAACATGCTTTTAAAATGGTTGTGATGTAGTATGATAGGATGGTATCCTCCTTTGAATGATTCGAGTGGCTTGACTTGGCACATGTTCACACATGTAGTTGAAACAAAATCAACATAGCCTCCACGATACTTATGTTCATGGTGATTTATATCCTACTCATGCTTGCACTCAATGTTGGTTACTCTCAATGCATGTTTATGATTGTTGTCGCTCTCTAGCTGGTCGCTCCCCAGTCTTTTGCTAGCCTTCACTTGTACTAAGCGGGAATACTGCTTGTGCATCCACTTTCATAAACCCAAAGTTGTTCCATATGAGTCCACCATACCTTCCTATATGCTGTATTTACCTGCCGTTCCAAGTAAATTTGCATGTGCCAAACTCTAAACCTTCAAATGATAATCTGTTTTGTATGCCCGAATCGCTCATGTGGCGACTGGGGGCTGTCAGTATCTTCCATGCTAGGTGGGTTATTCTCACCATGAGTGGACTCCGCTCATCATTCACGAGAGAATGGCTGGTAACCGGGATGCCCAGTCCCATGCTCAAATCAAATTAAAATGTAATTGCAAACAAAACTCCCCCAGGATTGTTGTTAGTTGGACGGTACCCGTTGTTTCGGACCAGCCGTGGAATGTGCTTGTTGGTGGTGGGGGAGTATAAACTTTACCATTCTGTTTGGGAACCGCCTATAATGTATCTAGTATGGAAGACACTGAGATCTCTAGGTTGTTACGTTGACAATGAAAGCATACCGCTCAAAATTATATTCATCTCTGTTTCAAAAAAACTAGAGCTCTGGCACCTCTACAAATCCTTGCTTCCCTCTGCGAAGGGCCTATCTATTTACTTTTATTGTTGAGTCATCGTTCTCTTATAAAAGCACCAGTTAGAGAGCACCACTGTCATTTGTATGATTTGCTATTAATTGATATTGAGTATGACTGTGACTGGATCTCTTTTACCATGAATTACAATGTCTAGTCAGTCCTTGATCTTCAGGGGTGCTCTGCATTTATGTTTTGCAGTCTCAGAAAGGGCTAGCGAGATACCATCTTGTTATGTCATATCATGATTGTTTTGGAAAAAATTTGTCATCCGAGATTTATTATTATTACTCGCTAGTTGATTGTGCCATTGATATCAGTAAACGTGAGACCTAAATGTTATTGTGAATGTGGTTAGTTCATAATCTTTGCTGAAAACCTGAATGCTAGCTATACATATTTGCAACAACAAGATCAAAAAGAGTTTGTAAAAGTTTTCTTTATCACTTTCAGTTTGTCAACTGAATTGCTTGAGGACAAGCAATGGGTTAAGCTTGGGGGAGTTGATACGTCTCCATCGCATCTACTTTTCCAAACTCTTTTGCCCTTGTTTTGGACTCTAATTTGCATGATTTGAATGGAACTAACCCAGAATGACATTGTTTTCAGCAGAACTGCCATGGTGTTATTTTTGTACAGAAATAAAAGTTCTTGGAATGACCTGAAACTTCACGGAGAATATTTTTGGAATAAATAAAAAATATTGGCGAAAGGATCAACCGAGGGGGACCCACCACCTGTCCACAAGGGTGGGGGCGCACCCCCCTAGCTTGTGGGTCCCACGAAGCTCCACCGACCTCAACTCCATATATTCACGTTCGGGGAGAAAAAAATGAGAGAGAAGGATTCATCGCGTTTTACGATACGGAGCCGCCACCACCTCCTGTTCTTCCTCGGGAGGGCAGATCTGGAGTCCGTTCGGGGCTCCGGAGAGGGGTAATCGTCGCCATCGTCATCATCAACCATCCTCCATCACCATTTCATGATGCTCACCGCCGTGCGTGAGTAATCCCATTGGAAGATTAAGGACAGACTATCGTGATGCGGCATGGCGTACGGTTAGGTCGGGCTGGTTGGAGGTAGACGACAGGAGAATCGGAGAGGAAGAGAGAAGATTGTAGCGATACCGGGTAGTGCGGGGGTGATTTTAAACTGCGGCGCCGGCGCCATTAAAAGTGGGGGCAGTTGGGACGAAGGTGGCTGCGGAGCCTGGTCAAAGGGCTCGCCTCCCGGTGAGCCTGCGCAGCGGCCTGCTCGCACGCCTCCCGGTCAGCCGGCGTAGCGGTCTGCTCGCACGCCTCCCATCGACTCACATGCTTGCTCGGACGGCACCTGCCGATGAGAAGCGGGACTCATGGCGGCACGTAAACGCCCACGGTTTGACTAGTGAAAGCGTTTGTGTTAATGATATGTCTCCATCGTATCTACTTTTCCAAACTCTTTTGCCCTTGTTTTGGACTATAATTTGCCTGATTTGAATGGAACTAACCCGGACTGACGCTGTTTTCAGCAGAACTGCCATGGTATTATTTTTGTGCAAAAATAAAAGTTCTCGGAATGACCTAAAACTTCACAAAGAATATTTTTGGAATAAATAAAAAATATTGGCGAAAGAATCTACCGAGGGGGACCCACCACCTGTCCACAAGGGTGGGGGCGCGCCCTACCCCCTGTCTTGTGGGTCCCACGAAGCTCCACCGACCTCAACTCCAACTCCATATATTCACGTTCGGGGAGAAAAAAATCAGAGAGAAGGATTCATCATGTTTCCCGATACGGAGCCGCCGCCACCTCCTGTTCTTCCTCAGGAGGGCAGATCTGGAGTCCGTTCGGGGCTCCGGAGAGGGGAAATCATCGCCATCGTCATCATCAACCATCCTCCATCACCAATTTCATGATGCTCACCGCCGTGCGTGAGTAATCCCATCGTAGGCTTGGTGGACGGTGATGGGTTGGATGAGATTTACCATGTAATCGAGTTAGTTTTGTTAGGGTTTGATCCCTAGTATCCACTATGTTCTAAGATTGATGTTGCTATGACTTTGCTATGCTTAATGCTTGTCACTAGGGCCCGAGTGCCATGATTTCAGATCTGAACCTATTATCTTTTCATGAATATATTTGTGTTCTTGATCCTATCTTGCAAGTTATAGTCACCTACTACGTGTTATGATCCGGCAACCCCGGAGTGACAATAGTCGGGACACTTCCCGGTGATGACCATAGTTTCAGGAGTTCATGTATTCACTAAGTGCTAATGCTTTGGTCCGGTTCTCTATTAAAAGGAGGCCTTAATATCCCTTAGTTTCCATTTGGACCCCGCTGCCACGGGAGGGTAGGACAAAAGATGTCATGCAAGTTCTTTTCCATAAGCACGTATGACTATATTCGGAATACATGCCTACATTATATGATGAATTGGAGCTAGTTCTATGTCACCCTAGGTTATAACTGTTGCATGATGAATGCCATCCGACATAATTATCCATCACTGATCCATTGCCTACGAGCTTTTCACATATTGATCTTTGCTTTGTTACTTTTCCGTTGCCACTGTTATGATTGCTACAAAACTGTTACTGTTACTTCTGCCACTGTTACCGTTACTTCCATACTACTTTGCTACTAAATACTTTGCTGCAGATATTAAGTCTTTCAGGTGTGGTTGAATTGAAAACTCAGCTGCTAATACTTGAGAATATTCTTTGGCTCCCCTTGTGTCGAATCAATAAATTTGGGTTGAATACTCTACCCTCGAAAATTGTTGCGATCCCCTATACTTGTGGGTTATCAGTTAACGTGACAGGTCTTTGTTCCAAAATACCTTGGCTCTTCATTTGTGCAACTTTTCATAAGCAGCTTGTCTCAAATTGAACAAAAAAATTATGACAACATATTTGTGCCATATCACGAGACCATGCTTAGTTTCATGAATTTCGGGTCACTTTTGGATTTTCTGAAATTTAAAATCCAGGATTCGAAACAATATCATAACCTGCATCACGCAATATATTTTCAAGCGATACATCTTTACTGTTGTAGATGTTAATATTTCTTAAGAAAGGATTTGGTCAAACGTTTTGCTTAGTTAGACTTCAGACAAGTTATATATGCAAAGTAAAAGGATAATCCCTCCGTACCAGTGCATTGCCTGATATATTAACTCAAGTACTAGGCACGAACAAACGGGGCTCAATTCTGTGCTCATCCTGGTGTAGTACTCCTATTAGTACTAGGCAATGGAGTTGACGGATGACCTTGGGTAGCGGCGACCGAGGGAATTGAACCGTGCTCGGCACGGTAGGTAACGTTGTCTAGTTACTAAAGCATCCCTCCATTGTTCATCGGTAGTCATAATGGACCGGGGACATGAGGGGAATTTCCTAGCGCTGGAATTCTGGCCACCAGATATTTCGACTCGAAACGCGGAGGCTCGAGTGGTTGGGGTTGGCTAATGTGCGTACCATGCACGCCACCAGAAGGACACAAGCCCGGGTTTTTTTAGGATCAACACGAGCCCGGGTCTGGCTGGTACGCCGTTGGGTGCTACCATTCGAGAATACGAAAGGAATCTTTTAAATTGCCGAACAAATCTATATGTATTACAATGCCCGTATTTTCCTTGCAAATTACTGGTCATTCCAAAAGGCACGGTAATTGATTTATGACGAGTTCTTGAATTAGAGTGAGTTTGTGATATAGTGATCTCAACGTGGATTTCACATTTCATGATATCCCCAGTAAGTTTTTCATTGCAAATTCAAATTTAAAAGACGAACGGTATGGTGGTGAGAAAACTTTGCATGTCTAGTACTACATACATGCAAATGTTGTGTTTAGGTCTCTCCATCGACCCCCACCCCACCCCCACGCACACACACACATACTTCATGTATCTATTGATGTTCATTTCTTTGTTAATAGAGCTATTGGTATCCGACACACGCGCACTCATTATTGCTCTTCACGTTTCGATCTCCATTTATGTCATTCCCGCCCTCACACTCTCAACAAATGTATTTCTCACATACAACCTCGTCGTGCCCTCCATGACAAACGCTCCCTCTCTCTCTCTCAAGACACATGTGTTGCCTTTGTAAAACACCTTCACTGTGCGCGCACACACAAAGTCTATCTAGGCCACTCTCTCGGTAACAATCTCCCTCCAGCCCTCACCACAGCTTCGCCGCACAATATCTCGATGTATCGTCTTTAACATTCGAGTGTACGCTAGGCCACACTCCCTCGATCTCTTCCACTATAAATGACTCGATTGACCTCGCTTTTTCGTGTCGTCTCTCTCACACATAGACGCTCGCACTACACCTCTTGCATAGGCGGAGCTATGTAGATTGTCGGGGGTTACTCCTCGACCTTAGATAAAATTGTGAAGCTCTGTTTAGGATTGTTTAGATTATATTTTTTTGAACATTATATTTGTCCCCACCCTTCCAAACACCGATTGGTTGTGCACCCCACCCTACCTGGGAGAATATCAGGTGCCCCCACACCTTAGATGCTATATGCTGATACGAGTTCCTTGGAGCTTGTAGATCTGAGATATAGCAGCTCGCAGGATGTCTTAATATTTTTACAGGAAACCTTAATGAGTTTGAGAATTGCGCACAATTTGTACAAAAAACTACTCAGATGCCCTTGGATCCCATATCCAACGACCTCGAAGCTCGTATCACCGTAGCATCTAAGATGAAGGAGGACCTCATATTCTCCTGTATGTAAGAATGTCATGTGCTACCACACCTTAGATGCTTTGGTGATACATGCTCTTCAGAGCTGTTAGATCTGTGATCCAACAACTCCTTGGTGGTTCGAATGTTTTTTTTGCAGAAAAGCCCCCAAAGAGTTCGGCCACTGCTTACAAGCACAAAGACTGCTCAGATGCCATTGGATCTCACATCGAACGACCTCGAAGCTCGTATCACCGTAGCATCCAAGCTGCGAGAGCACCTGATGTTTTCTCGAATGGGAGAATATGAGGTGCTCCCACACCGTAGATTCTATGGTGATACGAGTTCCCAGGAGATCTAACGGCTCACAGTAGGAGGTTTGAATGTTTTTGCAATATAGGCCTCAAAGAGTTTGGGAATTGCGCAGAAAGTACAAGTACTATGCATGTGGCATGTGATCACAGATCATATGACCTAGATGCTCGTATCACCGTAGCGGCTAATTAAGCTACTGGGAGCACCTAATATGAGCTACTCGGAGCCGTTGGATCCAAGATGCAGCGGCACACATGAGGCCTGAATGTTTTAAGGGGTAATTGGTTTTGTGCCCTTAGTTGTGTCCCACTCAGCTGGTTTGCCCCTAGTTTTCGAAAATCCTCAGTTTTGCCCAAGTCCGTTTGCACCTCTTATGTTTTTGCCCTTCCGTCACGTTTCCGTCCAGTTAGTGCCGTTTGACCATGTGTTGACCGTCTTTGGACTTTTCTCTGGACCATTTTGCCCCTGCTTCCTCACTCTCTCACAAGACACTTCCAAGTGGGATCCATCACTGTGAAATCATTCCAGATCTTATCTGCCTTCTCTCCCGCCGGTCAGAACCTAGCCCGAGATCCCCTCCCCCATCTCTCAAATCTTATCCTTTAGTCCTCCACCGCCATGGTTCGGCGCAAGGCCACATCGCCACCAGCGACGTCGACTTTCCCATCGGTGCCCACGCAGGTGCCCGCATGTGTGGCAATCCAGCTGAACCCGTCCGTGGCCAACCACGCCGCTGGAGCCCCGGCCTCGACCCGATCTGGATCGAAAGACTCCACTGCCGCCGCCGTTTGACTTCGCCGGATCAGCACCGGACTACCCTCTCCTCTTCCCCGTTGCTTTTCTCCTCCTTCCCTTTTACTTCTCCTCTCTAATCCCTTTCCCTCTCTTCGTTCACGTCTCTACAGATCGAGCCATGGCCGCCCAACGCCATGAAACCAACCTCGCGCCCGTGGATCTCATCTTGCCGTGAAACTCGTCGTCGGTGAGACCAGCATGTCATCCCGCCAATGCCCTATATTCCTTCTCACCCCTTTCTCTCTCTCTTCTTTTCCCCTCACCTCACATCTCTCTATTTCTCCCCGCAGGAGAACACCATGGCCATGGCGCCATGAGCCCCAGATCGATCTCTGTTCCGCCACGGGACCTGCATGCCTCGCTGCCCCATCTCCATTTTCCCGCGGATCTGGCGAGATCCGCCACGGAATCGTCACCAATGGCGCCGGCGAGCTCATTCTCCCTCTCTCATCCGACGAGGAGGATTTGGTCAGCTCCGGCTACGAATCCTTTGGCTCCGACGAGCTCATCCTCGTACTACAGAGGGCAGCATCTAATCGTTGACCCATTGTATTTTTTTAACACTTGACCCAATGTAATTAGCTAGTATATTTAACTAGCAACTATGGACTAACATTTAGTTATATTCGAGTTGATACTGACCTTAAGTAGTGATTTTGTGTTAATTACTACTATTTTAATTAGTTTATGGTGTGTTAATTATTGCATCAAAAAGTTATGCAGAATTTACAGATATTTGGTATGTTGTGGGTCCCACATGATAGTGGGAAGAGAGGGGTGGTTTTCTCGGTGATGGGCCCCACTTGGCAGTGTCTCACAATAGATCGAGGAAGTAGGGGCAAAATGGTCCAGCAAAAAGTCCATGGATGGTCAACACACGGTCAAATGGCACTAACTGGACGGAAACGTGACGGTAGGGTAAAAACACAAGAGGAGCAAACGGACTTGGTCAAAACCGAGGATTTTCAAAAACTAGGGGCAAACCAGCCGAGTGGGACACAACTAAGGGCACAAAACCAATTATCCCATGTTTTAATTGCAAAAAAAACCTTGGAGAGTTTGGAAATTGCGCATAATTACAAAGACTACTCCCAAGCCATTGGATCTCAGATCCAACGACGTAAAAACTCGTATCACCATAGCATCTAAGCTGCGGGGTGGATGTGATATTCTATACCGCTGTCATTTTTGTTCCTAAACTTGCAAAATACGTGTAACTGGTGCCATTACTTGTCTAACCGTGCAAAGTGTTTGTGCAGAAAAACCATCCTACACTGAAATATCGGAACAACACACGGGGGTCCCACTTATCATTGATCAAATTTGGAACTAAAACTAACAAATCTGAAAGACGAGATTCGAATTGGCAACCTGGACTACAAAGCATAAGTCGATAGCCTGAAACAGCAACGGTTGTTGCCTTTGTCGCATAACTTGATTTTATACAGTATTACGTTGAGTAGAGTAGAGGGAGTGGCTCGTCAACACGTGCATGACCGTTGACTTACTTACTGGTGGGTCCCATGTCTGCGATTTCTCTATCCTCTCCATCATCTAACCTTTAGACGCATGGGCGCACACGAAGAGCGGCGCGAGCTTGCCGTGGTGTTATTATCTCTATCTCTACTCCTATAAAAGACTCGGTTGGTGATGATGGTGTCTCTGCCATCCGTCATTTCTGACCATTAGATCTGCATCTAATGGCTGTGAGGTAAGTTGTGGCATTTTTGCAACAATAGCCCACTTCTCTGCTCCAATTTGCAGAAAACCCCTTATTATCTTATAAGCAACCACATCCCTCCCTCACCTCATCAAAACAGCCTGAGAAATATATTTCTCTACTCCTATAAAAGACTCAGTTGGTGATGATGGTGTGTCTGCCATCCGTCATTTCTGACCATTAGATCTGCATCTAATGGCTGTGAGGTAAGTTGTGGCATTTTTGCAACAATAGCCCACTTCTCTTCTCCAATTTGCAGAAAACCCCTTATTATCTTATAAGCAACCACATCCCTCCCTCACCTCATCAAAACAGCCTGAGAAATGTATTTTGAGTGAAAAGTTTATGTATATCAAAACAAGAGTGTTTTCTTTCAAGTTTGTGAACAAGTACTATTCTACTTTGGATCCGTTGCAACGCACGAGCACATTGACAGTAACTAAAAAAATGCTTGGAAATAGAAGTATCGCCTAGAACAAGAGACGTTGTGGCTGGTGGGGTCTGTGGCTGGTCGAGACGGAGCTAACCACACCTATCCTCCGTGCCACGTTAGCATGATGAAGTTGTGTGGCTAGTGGGGTGTTTTCGACCAACTGGCTAGGTCCCGAGGTCGAACCATAGGTAGTACGTCTGATATAGTATATTTTTACACGCACATTTTTCCTCTGTGCCGAGACGTGGCACACCCTACCACGCGGTTTCTGGGTCCTCCCGGGTGGTGCACGCATATTTTCTTCCTTACCGAGACGTGGGACGCCCTACCGCGCGTTTTCTGGGTCCTCCTCGGTCGTAGTGCCAAAGCAAGTAAATGAGTCGTCAAATCACAAAAGCCCACCTTTCCCGCTGAGTACATCAGTGAAGCACGGTGGCTAGCTAGTTGGGCTAGTGCGACCGATTAGCTAGGCCGCCGCCACATTTGTTTTTTCACCCCTTTTTTTCTCTCCTTGCCGGCAGGTAAATTTAAATATCCACCGCGGCGTTGCTCTAGTCTTTGGGTGTGGCAGGCGCGGCAGGATTTTTATTGTTTTGATTTACGGGAGCAGGCGCGGCAGCAATTAGTCTTGATGACTCTGCCTGTAAACCCCACTGCTCCCGGATGTGAAAAGTCATCGACTGGTGTTTTCCCATGGTGAAAACCAAAAGATTCACCCCGCTTCTCAGCTGGTTCCCTCCGGCTTCCCGTAGATTGCATTGCCTTTCGACCGTTTCGCCCCCTTTGCTTCCTCTCCCCATTGCTTCTACCTGGTTCCATGGCGGCGCACTAGATCACGGAGTCTGAGGTGAGGTGCCTGACATAGGAGCTCCAGGCCAAGGATGCGGAGCTCAAGGCCAAGGACGTGGAGCTCCGTGAGCTCAAGTAGGAGAGGAGTTCTATACTCCTCCTTTATGTGTGGGAGTTCACGAAACTTCAAAAGCGGCAGGCGTCCACCACAAAGATGCTCGAGGCATCGGCAGCGTTGCTATAGAAAGCGGGAGATACGATAGGCAGTCAGGCAAGCCGGCTGGAGCGCAAGCGGGCCGATCGTGACGAGGTCCAGGATTTCCTCAACCACTTGGTGGACCATGTTGCCACGCACGTGTTGCGGCTGCGCGATGCCTACCGTCGTGCCAGCGCAACCATGCCGGCCGTCGGGCTAAACCCGATCGACCACCCCATCGACTTCAACGAGTTGTGGCTTCCTGACCTGGTCTCCTTCTTCACCTATATCTTCGAGGAGCTGAGCCGTCTCCGCGCGATGGGGGGGCGGAGCTGGACAAGGAGGGGCTGCGGGCTGCCGTCGCCATTGCCGCGTGAATCCTCTCAGGGCTTCGTCACCGGAATCCATTCATGCCATTGGACGCCGTCTTTAACGAGCTGGCTCCCATCGACCGGGAGCGGGCTCTGTGGGCAGTGGCACCCTGCATCACAAACGTCATGCGCCTCGAGAAGCAGAGGGACTTCGGTGGTGTTTAGGCGTCATCTGCATGGGCATGTCCATGTCTCGGCGCAACATGACCGTTGGATCAAACTCAGACGGTGCAGATCAGTCACTGTAGCACAAAGCGTGTGGGTGTGTTTGGTTGCATTCTCATCTCAATATAGTTGTTCCCTCTTCGTGCATGCTCATCTCAGCAACCCTCTTCATGCATGCTCCTAGTGTATTTGTGTTAACCTACTAGTGTGGACTCATGCACCCTTCATGCACTCTGCCAAACACCCAAAAGTGGGTCAAGAACGGAATTTTTGCACCCATCCCATGCACCCTTCATACACCCTGCCTAACACTGATTCGTGCTTCATATGGTTCATGTTCCATGGAGTACTGTAGCACCATACTCTCCGTGCACTGTAGACCTAGTTCTGTTAACATTGATCTCACCGTTCATTCTCGACCGGACAGTCAAAAAAGGGGTATGTTACATTACTGTTCATATAGTTCACATGCGCACAACATCATTTGTTATCATCATATCTTACTACACTAGCAACAAGATTATGTAGTACTAACGTATGAACCACTGCACATGCCTAGTAGTAGGAGTACTGTGTAAGTTCAAGTGGCTGTCGTGTTTCACACTCCTTCGTCGTAAGAGTGGAAACGCTTGCTGTAATCATTTTTTCTTCAGAAACAGTGGACACGCTCTACCGTGCGGATCCTCCTCGACGGTCGTCGGGAACCTTGCTACTCACTTTGGCCGACGTGTGGGACAGCCAGCATCGGGGTCCACTTGCCATGCACGAAATTACTCCGTACTAGAGTGCACAACTGCACGGTAGACTACCCCGGTCGAAGCGCCGTAGTAATGCCCAATGAGCCGTCAAATCACAAAACCCTAACCTTTCCAGCAGTAAGTTGGACTGATGAAGCAACCATCATTTCACTCTTCTCCCTCAGCTTCCTCTCTTGAAGAAAACCCCAAATCGCTTCTCCCTCATCTTATTCCTCATTTCTTCAAGAAAACCCCAACGCGCTTCTGCCATTGTTCTTCTCTCCCAAAGAAGGAAAGGTGAGCGCATCAATGGTGTTGATTCTGGCTAAGGCCCGGTCTTGCAACCCCGAGACTGATCCTATAACTCCCTCTCTGTTCTTCTTTTGGGTATGTGATTATGGTTTCTTTTCTTTTATTTCTAATTGACAGTTTCTTGATGGACCCTGTAGCACCGGCCGAAGTGATGTCTATGGCTCTGGCCAAAACAGCCGAGGCTCAGGGTACGAAGAAGCGCAAGCACCCTGCCGAGACTACCGCAGACAAGCTCAAGGCCATCGCCCTGTCCAAGCCCCCCTCGCAAGTCCAGGTAATATCTCTTCTTGACGATCTTTTTGGCAATCTTGATCGTGTTTTTTCATCTAACACGCAGTACTAGTAGTAGTAGTACAACTTTCTGGGTGATCTTGCATGTGATTTTTGTGTGCCAAATGACGGTTCTAAATTGCTCTTTTGACCAACACATGCGAGAGTTTGACACTGATTTCTTATAGATTACTTTTAACTACTTTATGAACATCAATGCTATCTGTAGGAAATGCAAGATTTTAGCTCTCATGCCTTTAAAGAGAGTATATTAGCCTCAGTAACTTGTGTTATGGATATTGCAAGTAATCCCTCTGCTCTCATGCCTTTGAAGACATGTTCTAGTGTCTTTGTTCACTCATTTCTGTGCATATATGTAGTCTTATATGGAGTAAAATATCGAAAATCATATTATATTTCTGAACGGAGGTAGTAATAAAATATTTGGTTTCTGTTGAATTAGAACCAGGTCCGCGGTGGAGATGAAGTTCTCAAAGTCATGCCGTGTGAACTGGAAGACCTGAGGATGAGTTCTACTAAACTATCCAGCTGCTGTGTCCTTGTCGCCACGTGTTGTGAACTAGTGTTTTCCTGTAGCATTGTTGTCAGACGTGTCCTCGAGGGTGTACTTCACCACAACAATTTCCTAGCTGTGCCTTTGATTATGAAGGGTGTGGTTCTTGTAAAGCTTCCCGAAAAATCTGATGCGGACTGTCTTCATCGTCATGTTTACGAGCGGAAAGACCACTCTGTTAGGTTCTCCAAGGTTGACGAGATGGCGATGGTGCTGGTAGACATCTCTCACGAAGTCCATGGCCTAGTCAGTTATGTGGGGTACATCCCGTAGATCGGTGTCAAGAAATAGTCTGCAGAGTTTAATTAATGCAACTTTGCTTGTCTGTAGTAAGTACTATTGTTCAGTACTTGATTTGTGTGTGTGAACCCTGTATTGTTTAGTACTGCCACTTTTGTTGTGTGGTGAGTCCTGAGAATAGTATATGCTAATATCTGTCCACTCAATTCAGTCTGTATATTTTGAAGTATCCAGATCATCTTTTTTGTGAGGACGGTTTATCAATTATGGTTACACTCCAATACCTGTATGCATTGCAGGGTTTATCGCACCCACCAGGATTTCCAGCCCCATGGATGTTCGGTCCATACGATTTGTCACGACCTTTGGACTGTCCTGCTTGTGGGAGTAAGTGGGGGCCCTGCATGCCACCCGTAATTGGACGATCAACCTTCTGTTTAGAACTTGAACATAGTGATTTCCTGGTAAGGATTCACTCATGTCACATCAACTAAATCTTATTGATTTAATGTCATGTTTTCTTACTTTTGCTGCAATTTTACGATGTAGGTTTGCCATGTGACATTCATTACAGAATAAACCATTTGGTTTGCTCTATGATGGTTATTTTTGCAGGTTTCACTTCTTATGTCGTGTCAGTAACGAAGGCACTGTCCATCACTTATATTACTGGACACAATTGGATCAGTCTGTTGTCTGAGTACAATCTGAAGCCCTATGATGAACTGCAGTTTTGTTTAACAAACATGCCATAATTAGTCCTTCTCGCATTTAAAAGAAATGAAGAAAAAGACTGGATCAAGGTCACGGAGCCTAGTCAAGTTAGAAAGCTGAAGTATGAAATCATAGCAGACCAGAGACGATCGTTGCTGTCTCGCACATCGGTACCACCTTCAGCATCGGATCGAGCACCGGCACCTTCTCAGATGGCACTGGCTCTAGCACTGACAGCGGCAGCAGCTCAGTCTGATCCACCAAAGGATTGGGCACCGACCGCGTCAGCAGATCAGGCTGATCTACCGGAGGATCGGGCACCGACACGGGCACCTGCTCCGACACCGGCACCAGCTCCACAAGGAGCACCATCTCCCACAGCAGCAGCGGCACTACTAGTTGCACCGGCACGGGCACCAGCAACGGCTCCGGCACTTGCACCAACACTTGAAGTTGCACTTGCATCTGCTCCGGCCCGTGCAGCGGCAATGGAACCAGCAGTTGCACCGGCAACAGACTGGGCTGCAGTTCGCACTGCATATATTAAAGTCCTTACAAAAACCGACATCTCCACCTTCTTGGTAAGCATTGGCCGCCCAAGTGCTTTGCTATTTTTTCTTTCCATGTTGTTTCACATGATTCACTGTGTTGATCTAACTGTTTGTGTATGTCTTTTTGTTTGCAAACAGAGAATTCCTAGAGCAACGAGGGAGTCGTTCAATAATCCGGGCAACCATGGCCAAGTTTCTCTTACCATGCGTAGCCTTGGTGTGAATGAACCTGCTCAATATACCGTAAGTACAAAGGATGGTCTCATGATGATTGATGCTAAAGGATGGTCAAGGTTCAAAACTCTATCAAATTTTGCGGTAGGGGATGATGTCAAGACCGAACTTTCTCGGCAAGGAGAGCTGGTCCAAATCAACTTTGAAATTCTTCAGTAGCAGCACGCAACTGCCGAACTGATCCATCCTCCGAGAGCTTTTGATGTAATAATATGGCATGGTGAAACAAGTGTCCTGTGTGTATAAGTTGTACGACAGTATTATTTATCACGTAGGATATCATGAAAGAATTGCAACTCTGATTGCTGGTTAGGAACTGTTGTTCGATTTCATTCTAACAGCTGCCATGCTTTATTTAATTTTCTGTATTCGCCTTGCGACAACATCTAAAACCAGCGCCGTACCGACCGCTTGCAATATGAAATGCGCTGAGTTAGAACACATGGGCCCCAAACATGCAGGCCCACCGGCCTGTGGCCCAAAGTCCAGAACCATGAGCCTGTCTGAGTATTATATTCTCAGCTGAACCCCCATATTATGTTATATATATTCCCCTTGATTTTTCTTATGTATAAAGTTGTGATATAAAAGATTTTTATATTTCTTTACAGAGGGAGTATCTCTGTGTCAAAAATATATTTATGTGTAACTAGTTACTCCTGCCTTTCTATTTCCTTTCGCTGATATGTGGGGCATCCATCAACGGGGTCCATGTGCCATGCACCAAATTAGAGTGCACAACTGCACGGTAGGCTCACCCCGGTCATAGCGCCACAGTAATGCCCAATGAGCCATCAAATCACAAAAACCCCCACCTTTCCAGCTTTAGCAGTAAGCTGGACGGACGAAGCAGCAATATTTCACTGGGCCTGAATCCCCTTCTCCCTCGTCTGCTTGTTCAGAGAAAACCCCCTCTCGGCGATTGCGTAGGGTTTTCTCATGGAGAACCAGGTACGAATTCTTCATCCATCCCCGATAAATCCTAGTCCCTTGGCCGCGGGTAATCCTAGGATGGCAGCCGCCGCCATTGATGCATTTTTCTTCCTACTGAATCTAGTGTGTTTCATTTGCAGTGCCCAAAGTGCGAGGACCCTACAGGTTTCTGCGCCCTCGGTGAGACGCCACACTTGTTCCTTCTCATCCCAACACAGGATTTTAAAATGCTTACAGTATGTTCCTAGAATCCTCTTTTCTATCCGGGAGGGTGGGGGTTTTTCAACATGCTATCGACTAATTTGGAAATTTGGATTGCTATATTTGGATAAAAGGTACTAATACCATGGTCAACACTGACGTGAAGGAGGAAATTATTTCTAGATTTGGATAGCGAATACATTGTGTTCTCATATTATTTTTCCTGCCGTGCATTCCTTGCTCTGCCAGAACACATGTACTCAAGATGGTCGGCCTTGCCATAACTGAATACACCAGTTTAATGGTCACATTGAAGACAAGCCAAGAATATAAGTTCTGAGTTGGGTTCATGAACCAAGAAGATCACTGCTTTTTTATGGCCGAACTTCGATAAACTTTCTCAAGTGTTACGGACTGAAAGTTGGCGCACGAATGTTGATGGAAATAGCAGAACCTGGTCTCATCTTAAATGTGATCTTCCACACCGACGTCGTTCCAGTAGTTCATCCATGTTAGTTTTGTATCTGGTTCTTGCATGTTGCCTCGATTACTTCTTAATCCATCTATTATGTCTAACTAATCACAATTTAACTTTAGAAGTAGCAATGATTTGTGATTCCCTTCTCTCACGAAGATGCTACTTCTAACTAATATTTCTTATAATTGGTGGCATGTGTAGGTTACTTCAAAGTTAAGCATGCTACTCGTTTGTTATTCTATAAGAACTCGACTGCTACTGATGGCACTGAAGTTGACTGGGACGACATCCACCAATTCCTACACTTTATTGATCGTCTTGAGGTCCTGGTGGGGCGTTTCAATGGTGGAAGGCCACGTGGGATATGTGTGCCACTGCTGCACACGTTGAACAGGTCCAACTGTGTCGAGAAACTTATGGTACGAGTTGTTTTCTGTTATATATGTTGTTCATAAACTCTTGCTTATATACAGTTTTACAGCTGTGATCTTCTTGAAATAGAAACTGCCCAGTTCTATTGTTCCTATACAGATGCCTGACCATGGTCGGGTCAGACTTGCGCTTGGTCACAACATGATGTTTATGTCGACCTACTCCATTTCCCTTGGAGGTGAAAAGATACTTATTCATGGGTGATCTCAAATAATGAAGTCCCGTCCAACTTGGAGAATAGGACAGAAGGTTATGCTCATGCTTTTTCCATGGCTCTAAAGCGAATATCCTATTTATTGACCACATTGCGAGATGAAGCCGCTTTCAGAAGGTTGTGGATGCGTGGGGTGGCGCATGGGCCTTGTCCTGGGGCTTGGTGGCCTCACCCTTGGTTAACTGTAGGCAAAGTAGCACTGTTCGAGGCGTGCTTTGTATGGTTGAACCTGTATAAGTACTCATACTGCTTTCAACTATGGTTGTTAAGTGCCCCTGCTGGTTTCAGTTAAGGTTGTTAAGTACTCCTGCAGCTTTTACAGTTTGTCGTGTTTCTTCAGTCCTGTCTTCCTCCAGCCGCCAAAACCAAACCAGCGCCGGCAGGGCCGCCTGCTTCCGCCTCCCACGGCTGGCTGCACCTCAGCACACGCATCGTCGCCCCACCGTCTCCTAAATCATTAACGCTGACGTTCGAGGCCTCGCCGTCATCCTCCGCGCGCTTTGTTGCGCTCGACGCGGCGCCGCCCTCTCACGTTGTCAACATGGTCAACAAACAAGAGGAATCGGGAGAGGACTGTACGCTGAGAGGATGACAGTAGGGGCCCACCATGTCCATGGCCGTACGCAAGCAAGTTCCTCATTTTTTGTTATATACTCCATTGTCAGCGTATATAAAAAGAAAATGCTTCCTCCTAGTGGTTTGCTGACATCTGGGACCCACGACATTGTCAGCGTATAGTCAATAGACAAGAGAACAGCACAAGATCGGCTCACACCTAGGATGTAGCTGCTCGAGCAGTATTTTTTTTTATTGTTGAGACGGAGCAGCGTTTCAACTAGGCTGTGGCCGGTCTAGCCCAGGCTTCTATTTTACGTTCACCACATGACCAGCCCAGCCATTTTTTCTTTGTGAAAATGAGCCCAGTTTTTTTTGAAGAATACCCAATCCAGGCCTACTTATTTTTCTACGCCCTGCTGGGCTGCAACTCTTTCAAAATGGCTGCAAATCTTGAAAGTAATATGAAATGGGCTGTAAATATAAAAAACAGACGACAAATTGGCAGCTACTTTCAAAATTCTGAATTTTTTCACATTTTCAGATTCCAATTTCACTGGGCTTTAACCTAATTTAAATATATCTTCAAAGTACTTTAAATCTAGCTTGACATTTCGGTATTAAAAATAGTTTGGACCCCACCGAAATATGCAAAATTTCGTTTAAATTTTCAACCCTGCCCTGGCCAACAAAAAAACCGACTGCAATAAATTGCATAAGAAGTTGCAATGAGCTGTAAATTATTAAAAAAATAGGGAATGGTCTGACTTGTGGGCCTATTAAGTTGACGAGTATGCGAGATTTTTTTACTTATTATATACGTCAACAAATGATTCTAGCAGACGTGACCGTTGGATGTCAATCCAACGGCCGTCGTGCTTCTTTAATCTCTGATCTTCTTGCTCCAGCCGCCAAATCCAGCGCCAGCGGGACTGCCTGCTCCCGCCTCCCGTGGCCGACTGTGCTGCCGCGCAGGCCTCACCGCCCCCTACTACTCCCACCACTGGCTAGGCCATCCCTCTACTCACCCACATCCCTCCACTGTTGTGGCTTCGCCGCCTCCGGGTCATTCCCTTCCTGGGTCTCGCCGTCATCCATCGCGTTGGTATTCTCGGCACGGCGTGGTCAACGTTGTCAACAAATGACAACATCGGAAGAGGGATGTACATGGAGAGGCTGACAGTTGGGACCCACATGGTCCATGCCCGCACGCAAGCAAGTACCTCCTTATTACGCCAAAACAAATGAATCCTCCCAATGACAGCTGGGACCCACCAGCTATATCTTGGCACGGAAGGAAGTGCCTCCTTATTAAGCGAAAAATAATGAGTGCTCCCCATGACAGCTGGGGCCCACCAGATATGGAGGCTGACTTGTGGTCCTACTAAGTTGACGCGTACGCAGAGCTTTGTCAACTTAGTCAACAAACGATTCTATCACCAGTGACCGTTGGATTGTTAACATCCAACGGTCGTCCTTCTTCTTCAACCTCGGATTTTCTTGTTCCAGTCGTCCAAACCACCGCGTGCTCCTGCCTCCCGTGGCCGGCTGTGCTGCCGCGCAGGCCTCACCGCCCCCTACTACTCCCACCACTGGCCAGGCCATCCCTCTACTCACCCATACCCCCTGTTATTCTGCGGCGATGGCAGCCTCACACCGCAGCTGAACCAGTCAACCCTCGTACCACCCTCCGCATGTTCCCAGGCTCTGCATCGTTCCCTGCCTCACCGTCATCCACCGCGGTGATGTCCGCATGGCGTGGTCAACGTGGTCAACGAACGACAGCCATCGGAAGAGGACTGTACGCGGTGAGGCTGACAGATGGACCCACTAGCTACATCTTCGCACGCAAGGAAGTGCCTCCTTATTACGCGCAAAAAAAGAATCCTCCCCCTGTCAGCTCGGACCCACCATCGATATCTTCGCACGCAAGGAAGTGCCTCCTTATCCTCCCTGACAGCTGGGACCCACCCGGTCGAAGCATACGTAGCATTGTCATTCTGGTCGCAAATGTGTACGTACATACTGGTCCATCGGTCTTTCTACCACGATGAACCATGGCCCAGTAAGGAGCGGTAGCTGTTCAGGCAGTCCCATCTATATCATGTACACGTACGTACAGCCACACTACAAGAAAGTAAATACAACTACGTACGTACATACGGGCGGGGTCTTGAACGCGTACAGCGACGGCGTCCTGTTCATCGGCAGCCAACCGACTGGGTCGGAACGGAGAAACAGCGTTGTGTTCATCGGGAGGCAACAGACTGGGTCCGAATGCACCGTGTTCATCAAGAGCCAACCGGCTTGGACGGAACAGTTGAAACGGGGTCTAGCGTACTGCAAACGGAGGAAACGGACTTGTGTTCGAGCTCCTACGGTCGAAACGGGGTGCTGTTGATCAGGAGGGGTGCGGCGTACCGCAAAACGGAGGAAACGGATTTGTGTTGGAGCGCCTACGGTCGAAACAGGGTCCTGTTCATCGGGAGGGGTGTGGCGTACCGCAAAACGGGACTCCACGGGCTACTGTTCATCCACCGTCTACTGCCTCACTCCAGCCTCCACGGGCTACTGTTCATCCACCATCGACTTCCTCCAGCCTCCACCTGCTACTGTTCATCCACCGTCGACTTCCTCCTGCCTCCACCAGCTACTATTCATCGATGGGGTCCTGTTCATCCAGCCTCCACCGTCTACTGTTCAACCAGCCCTCCACCGGCTACTGTTCAACTAGCCCTCTACCGGCTACTGTTCAACCAGCCCTCCATGGGGTCCTGTTCAACCAGCCCTACAGGGTCCCTCCACCGACTACTATTCATCCACCCCCTCCTCCTCGATCGGGGTCCTGTTCATCTAGCGGCAACGGCCTCTACTACCACGGGATCCTGTTCATCCAACCCCCACCAGGGACTGTTCATCAAGAGCCAGCTTCGATCGGCTTCAGTTAGCAGTAGTGCGAAGGAATCGCTCGGGTTCAGTTAACATCCAGGGATCGATCGCTCGGGTTCAGTAACGTAGCTAGTGCAATCGCTCGGGTTCAGTAAGAGAACGCCTCGCTCGGGTTCAGTTATAGCCCAACGCCTCGCACACACGCTTACGAGAGAAACGTGCAATCCCTCCGTGCACCGCTCGGCCCCGACCACCCACCGTAACCGGGAACTCCCCAAAATTTTCCTCGCCCTCGCTTCTACCATGATTTTTTCCGTCATGGACGGCCCAAAGAATGTCATGCAGGTGCGTCTCCGGCCCGCCCAGGACGAAAAGCCCATTTTCTGTCATGATTTTTTGTCATAGAAGTAGGAGTCCACCACATCTATGATGATATCGGGTTTTTTCGTAATTATCATCATAGAAGTGTCATAAGCATGACAGAAAAAAAATTGTTCAGCCCAAAATGTCATGGATGGGTCTTTTTTTTGTAGTGGAGGGGTTGTCAATCCCTCCCGGATAAAAGATAGATAAATTTGTAGTAGATTGGATAAATAGATCTCGCGGAAACGCGAAATAAAATAAAGAACAAAAAATTGGAGCATGGTATTTTTGAGTTTTTGGAATAATATATCTGAAAATAAAAGAGGTAAATAATAGATTGGAAAGCAAATATGATAAAGAATAGACCTGGGGTCGTAGATTTCACTAGTGGCTTCTCTCGAGAAAAATAGCATACGGCGGGTAAACAAATTACTGTTGGGCAATTGATAGAACTTCAAATAATTATGACGATATCCAGGCAATGATCATTATATAGGCATCACGTCCAAGATTAGTAGACCGACTCCTGCCTGCATGTACTACTATTACTCCACAAATCGACCGCTACTCAGCATGCATCTACTGTATTAAGTTCATGGAGAAACGGAGTAATGCAATAAGAATGATGACATGATGTAGACAAGATCTTTTCATGTAGGAATAGACCCCATCTTGTTATCCTTAATAGCAACGATACATATGTGTCATGCCCCCTTCTGTCACTAGGATTGAGCACCGTAAGATCGAACCCATCACAAAGCACCTCTTCCCATGGCAAGAAAAATTGATCTAGTCGGCCTAACTAAACCAAAGATTCGAAGAAGAAATACGAGGCTATAAGCAATCATGCATATAAGAGATCAAAACTCAAAAAACTTTCATGGATAAAATAGATCTGATCATAAACTCAAAGTTCATCGGATCCAAACAAACACACCGCAAAAAGAGTTACATCAAATAGATCTCCAAGAGACCATTATATTGAGAATCAAAAGAGAGAGAGGAAGCCATCTAGCTACTAACGCATCATCGGAGAGGCACCAATGAGGATGATGAACCCCTCCGTGGTGGTGTCTAGATTGGATCTGGTGGTTCTGGAACTTGCGGCGGCTGGAATTGTGTTTCTTCGACTCCCCTAGCGGTTTTGGATTTTCGGGGTATTTATAGAGCAAAGAGGTGGTGCGGGAGGCCACCGAGGTGGGCACAACCCACCAGGGCGTGCCTGGGCCCCCAGGCGTGTCAAGGTGGGTTGTGCCCCCCTCGGGGCACCCCTCTGGTACTTCTTCGGCCCAAGTTGTTCCTTCTGGTCCAAAAAAAATCTCCAAAAAGTTTCGCTGCGTTTGGACTCCGTTTGGTATTGATTTTCTGCGAAGTAAAAAACAAGGAAAAAACAGGAACTGGCACTGGGCACTATGTCAATAGGTTAGTCCCAAAAAATGATATAATGTTGCTATAAAATGATTGTAAAATATCCAAGAATGATAATATAACAGCATGGAACAAGCAAAAATTATAGATACATTGGAGACGTATCAGAGCGCAGCAGTGGAAGAACTGGCAAGCTGTGTATGGATTTTGAAAAAGAAGGGATCTATTCTGGATACAAGATGAAGGCCAAACCGCTGCCACGCTACTCTCATAGCATTTTTGGATTGAAATATGGGTTCTATACGCAAGCTGGATGAACTCAGATAAACGTCGATGAACTCTATGAACTCGGGTGCCCTAATGTGGATCTGAGAAAGGAGAAGACCGATACCTAACGGTGTTCGTGAAGAGCGGATGAGCGTCGCAGATCTCTGGTCCCAATAGGTCAATGTGGCAGCCTTGACAGAGTTGCTGGTGAAGTTCGGCTGGGGCGGCGGAGCTCCAGTTGCGACGGACGACGCGAGGAAGAAGAAGAGGAGGTGACGGGGGTAAAAAATGAAAAGGCAGGGCCCCCGTGCCTATTTATAAGGGAAAAGATGGAATAGTGAAATGGCATGCGCGAAGATCAAGGAGGCATAATAATTACTATAGCGTGAGGGGCGCCTCAATTTTCGGAATGGCTGGTCAATGTAAAGATCCATTGTGACGTCATGAGGGTTTTCTGAATTTAATAACATGACATCATATTTTCTTATGACGGGTCATGAAGATCTGTTCAAGGTCAAGCTTTAGAAGAATTAAAGATGACTCGCCGACTAGAGAGTGAAGATTGACATGAACAAGTTCAAATCAATCTGGGGCCTAATGTTGGGGATATAACCCCACGGTGTAACCCGCCCAGGAGGGGCCAGGTTACGCTGTTGGCAACTCAACTATGGGGCTTAGAAAGGCCCAAGAGGCCAAGACATGAAAGCCTGGAGGCGGCTTACAACGCGGGCCAGCTGAAGGCCCAAGACCCGGTGGTAACGCGTGACCCGGAGGAATAAGCCGCCCAACGGCGACTTGCCTAGCAAGGCAAGGCAACTTAGAACCAGGGTCGGTCACATTGTATGACCCGACCTGGACTTTTGTAAGCCCAGGGCCTCGACCTATGTATATAAAGGCGAGTCCCTGCAGCGGGTTAAAGTTAAGTTACGATCAATTGATAGCTAGGTTAAGTGATTATGCTCCCTTGTAATCGATACTCATTCAATACAGCACAAAGCAGGACGTAGGCTATTACCTCGGTGGTGAGGGGCCGAACCTGGGTAAACTCGTGTCTCTCATCCCGCTCAACCCCTTTAAGATAATCACCGTAGCCATGGCCTCGCACCTAAGTCCTTTCACAAGGACATCTGTCGTGTTAAACCCATGACAAAACATGTCCAAAGGAAGGTGACGAGTGCGCCTTCCCATGCGGGAGGGAGGCACGCGTCAACGACAGGTGCAGGGCCTGAGCCGCTGCCGTCGATCGATTTCTTCTTTGCCTCGGGGCAATCTTGGGACAGCAGCTGCTTCTTCGCGGGAGCGGCCTCGGGAAGCTTGGCGGCATCCTCGCCATACGAATGTGCGGCTGCGGCGGCGCTGTAGGCGTGCTCGAGGGAACAGACCACGTACTTCTCGCCGCAGGCAATGGTGATGACGCTGCTGCAGCCAGGCATCTTGAGGATGTTGCAGCCGTGGTGGATCACTGCCATGAACTTGGCGAGCGCCGACTACCACGGGATGGCATTGTATGGCAGGCCGATGTGCGCCATGTCGAAGTCGATGAGCTCGGTGTGGTAGTTATGGCGGGTGCCAAAGGTGACAGGGAGGCGCACTTGCCCAGGGGGATGGTAGACCCCTCAGTCACCCCGGAGAAGGGCCTGGTCGGCATTAGCTAGTCGTAGGGCACTTGGAGCGTCTCGAAGGTTTTGATGGAGATCATGTTGAGGCCGGTGCCCCCGTCGATGAGGGTCTTGGTGACTGTCGGGGTTATGATCCTGACAATGAGTACTAGGGGTACGAATAAGGGGCAGAGACTAGCTACGCCATAGGTGTAACACTCGGTATTTAACGAGTTCAGGCCCCTCACTCGGTGGAGGTAAAAGCCCTACGTCTCATGCCCTGAGGCTTGCTTTGATTTGATGGGTATACTAACGGAGAGTGAACGTGCCCGGATATGAGAGGGGAACGGCTTATATAGAGTGCGCTGCAGCCCCATGTTCCCCATGCCGCCAGGGCAATTAATGTCATTGAATGAGGTGGTTACTAGTGTAATGAGCCTATACTACAGCAGTTATAGGTAACGGTAGCTATAACTCTATTTAGTGGATGACTTAGGATTCTTCGACCGTTGCAGCTCCCACGACGCCTTCTTGTCCGGTACGTCCGAGTGGTAGTTCGTCCGCCGAGTGATGTGTGGTTGTCCGAGTGCTGTAGAGCCGCCTGAGTGATCCTTCTGATGTATCGTCGGAATGCTGACATGGTCTAGGGACCTACCTATGATGGTGATGGGCCCCCTGTGGGTCCCAGATGATGGGTCCTTGACCCTACCTATAATAGGTGACCACATCAATAGCCCCCGAATCAGTTGGGATTTCGTAGGACAAACAAACCAATCCTTTGGTTGGATGCGAGTGCTGCAGGGACACTCGGAATATGTTTCCTGGTCGTGATTTGTTGTTCCTTGGAGGAAAACACAATGGATTTTGGACTTTAGTTTTACCCAGATGACCGGGTGCTGTTGATCGTCGAGAAAAAACCCGGTGGCATTCATTTTGTCTCTCGGAGGAGATAGACTAGGGGCCCGAGTGAGTGCATGCCATGACAACCCGAGTGGCGACGCCAGCGTGTGGTCTGACTCTCCAGAGAGACGCCACTCCTTATCCCATGGGAACGCCAGCGCAGGCCACCTACGAGTCTAGGTTTACGAGTCATGCACCTTGGAGCCTACCGAGAGGGCCAAGTGAACCCGCAGAGGGGCGTCAAGCTCGTCACATAACGATCCAGAAGAAGACTTCAGTCAGGTGTTTAACGTAGCCGAGTGCACGGGTCCCCGCGGAGGGTAGTCAGTCGGACTGACGTGCGCCCTTTAGGAAAGGAGTCGCTGGTAATCATTCGGATTGATTTGTCCCGGAAATCTCGGGATTTGAATTCGCATGTTCGCGCGCTGAAGCGGTAACGTCGTGCGTTAGTGGGAAAGTGGGGGGCATGGCTCCTCGATTTGTGTGCCCGATCCTCGCCACGTGTTGCGCATGTCCTGTACAAAGCCTTGTCGTGTGGGCCATCGATCTGGGGATTCGCGGTGAGAGATCCGGTAAGAGATTTTGTCCGGTGATATAAACGGCTTGGGGACAGAGGTCCGAGCCTCAGATCCCCTTTCTCTCTTCACGACTCCTCCGCTTCTCTCTCCCACCCGAGTGTGCGGCGATGGCGAAGGGCTCCACGGCGAAAGCGGAGAAGGCGAAGAAGTCGGGGGCAGCTTCTTCCTCCGGCTCTGGCACGGCTGCTGGAAGTGCGTCGGGGGACTGGATCCCGTCGCGAGTCACATCATGTCGGCTGGAGGAGCTTGCCGAGGAGGGGCTCATCCCGCACGACGGGTGGTGCCGCCCAGGTGCGGTCGAGGTCAAGCCAGCGCCGCAGGAGGACGAGCGAGTCTTCCTCATCACTCATGTCGTGCGGGGCTTCTCTATGCCTCCTCATCCCTTCTTCCGAGCTTTTCTCGACTACTTCGGGGTGCAGCTCCATAACCTTCCTCCCAACGCTGTCATCTACCTCGCGGCCTTACCCTCCCTCTACGAGAATTTCCTTGGCTGCCGACCCCATTGGGGGCTCTTCAAGCATATCATCACGTGTCGGTCAATGAACATGAAGAAGGATCCATCAGCCGGCACGAAGACCCACGCCACCCAGTTGTGCGGAGGCCTAAGCATCCAGGTTCGCGGGGGGAGTGCTTTCCCAAAGATGAGCTTTCCCGAGTCCGTCAAGGGATGGCAGGGGACCAGGTTCTACTGCAGGGATGTTCCCAGTAGCCCAAACCAGTCGGGCCTCCCTCCATACTCGACGGAGAGGGTCAGGGCTCCCGAGTCACTGGTGGTGGCGAAGGAGGAGAACACGGAGGTCAGCATCTTGGCCACCGCCCTAGTCGGAATCGTGAACGCGGGCGTGAATGGAATGGATCTGCTAGAGACTTTTCTCACTCGGCGGATCCAACCGCTATAGGCCAGGGCCCGCCCCATGTGGTGGTACGAGCGTCCGAATGACCCCACCTGAGTGCAACCGGAGGAGCTTGCCGAGAAGGATGTGGCAGCCAAGATCCGAGCCATAACCTCCGCCCGGGACAATCTGCAGGGAGCCAGGATGGTGCCAGCTTACTCCAGAGAGCTCCCGCCGACTGTCGAGGTAGGGTGTTCTTGCTTATTTGATCCGTTGATGTATTGTTTTTTGTGCATCTGATTTTGATGTTTTGCTGTGTTTGCTTCTGTAGGAGTTTCAGAACATGATTTCCAATATCCCGGTAGTGGACCGGTCGCCTGAAGACGTGACGAGTGACACCGAGCGGCAGTACTCGGAGGAATCCGACGACGATGAGAGTGATGATGATGAGGAGAGCGACGAGGAGGAGAGCTCTGAGGAGGGGATGAGGTGGAGTACTCTCCATCTGATGAGGTTCCCAAGGAGATCCAATCCAAGGCGATGCATGATCCAAAGGGGAAGGTGAGTGGGGCCCAGCAGCCGACTGCCTCTGGCCGGACCACTCGGAGCTCGAAGCATGCTCGCGCCGAGGCCGAGAGTTCAGTGTAGAAGCAGTCCAAGTTGCCCAAGCAAATCTCCTCCAAGCTCCAGAAGGTTGCAGTATGAAAGCACAAGTGCTCCCTGGGTGATTTTGGTAATTAATGTCAACATATCTCTTGTTGGAATAATATTTTCATCTAGTATATTTCAGATGAGTTCAACAGTGGAGTGGCAGGATAGGAGGATGTGTAACCCCTTCAAGATGCTAAGGACACATATTGGCAAAAGCCCAAGACTCTTCATTTTCATTTTAGTGATCCAAGATCACATTGAGTCCATAGGAAAAGCCAATACTATTAAAAGGGGATGAGGTGTTGCTTAATGGTCTACTTGCTCAAAGTGCTTAGTGATATGCTCCAAAGCCTCAACCACTTTCTCATTCCAAATATGTCCTAAACCTAAAGTCAAACTCGGCCCCACCGATTTGATTCATCCGGCGCCACCGAGTTCACTTGACAAAGCCACTGCCAGAAACCCTAATCAGTTCGGTCTCACCGATGGGATCTCGGTCTCACCGAGATGGCCCTGCAAACTCTTTGTTACCTATTGCAGTTACTTTGGTCTCACCGAGATACGCAGTCGGTACCACCGAGTTTGCTTGACCAAGTCTCTATTTGCTTATTGCTGAAATCGGTCTCACCGAGTTCATGCAATCGGTCTCACCAAGATGAGGTTTCGCCCTAACCCTAGCACATCGGTCTCACCGAGTTGACCTTGTCGGTCCCACCGAAAAGCCTAACGTTCACATTTTGAACCAGGTCGGTCTCACCGAGTTTCACTATTCGATCCCACCGAGTTTGGTAAATTGTGTGTAACGGTTAGATTTTGTGTGGAGGCTATAAATACCCCTCCACCCCCTTCTCCATTAGTGAGAAAGCCATCAGAACGTGCCTACACTTCCACTACTCATTTTCTGAGAGAAAACCACCTACTCATGTGTTGAGACCAAGACATTCCAATCCAACCACAAGAATCTTGATCTCTAGCCTTCCCCAAGTTGCTTTCCACTCAAATCATCTTTCCACCATATCCAAATATGTGAGAGAGAGTTGAGTGTTGGGGAGACTATCATTTGAAGCACAAGAGCAAGGAGTTCATCATCAACACACCATCTATTACCTTTTGGAGAGTGGTGTCTCCTAGATTGGTTAGGTGTAACTTGGGAGCCTCGGTCAAGATTGTGGAGTTGAACCAAGGAGTTTGTAAGGGCAAGGAGATCGCCTACTTCATGAAGATTTACCCAAGTGAGGCAAGTCCTTCCTGGGCGATGGCCATGGTGGGATAGACAAGGTTGCTTCTTCATGGACCCTTCGTGGGTGGAGCCCTCCGTGGAATCGCGCAACTGTTACCCTTCGTGGGTTGAAGTCTCCATCAACGTGGATGTATGATAGCACCACCTATCGAAACCACGCCAAAAATCTCCGTGTCTCCTATTGCGTTTGCACACTCCAATCTCATCCCTTTACTTTCTTGCAATTGCATGCTTTACTTTCCGCTGCTCATATACTCTTGCCATGCTTGCTTGAAATGTATTGTGAATGTTTAAACTTGTGCTAAAACTCCACCTTAACTTGAAGAAATTAAAAATGGCTACTTTTCTTTGTTGAGGGTCTAATCACCCCCCCTCTAGACACCTCTTCTCGATCCTTTCAATTGGTATCAGAGCTTTGGTCTCCATTGCCTTGGTTTAATCACCATTGGCAGAAGATGGATGAGTCTACGATGGGGAGTCTTAGACATAGAGTACCCATACTTGATGGAGAGTTCTTTAATGCTTGGAAAAATGAGATGCTTGAGATTTTCAATGAATATCACTTGAACAAGTACATTACTAGTCCTTGTGCGCCCCTTGTTGATCCTTTGCATCCTACCCCCGATGAGTCTCTCGACACGATTCGCAATCTTAGAACTATCAATCTTATTACTAGAGGTTTGCCTAGAAATTTGATAGCATGCTTGCCTACTCTTGCTTGTGCTTACACCATGTGGAGATTCCTTGAGGAACACTTTCTAGACTATTCCTTGAAAAATCTAGATGTGATTCTTCAAAAGTCCATTGCTTTAAATAAGATGAATCCTAAAGATCCTATGTTGTGATTGTCTATTTGAGCTTCGTGACCTTATGCGTGCCAAAGGAGATGTTGGAATCATTAGTAATATTATCTCGGAAGTCATTAGAATTCATAAAGATGAACATTGTCATGATCATAAATCTAATGAATCACTCTCTCTAGGTGATGATCAATCACAAGACGATGTCGAACATGGATACTATATTGAGGATGATGATAGTGACTTTGATCTCGATGAGTCTATGAGACACTTTGGTCTTATGGCTAATCTTCGCGGCTACATGGCTGGAGGAAAGGAATGGGTTCTTGATAGTGGATGTACCGATCACATGACCGGAGACAAGGATATGTTTTGTGAGCTTGCTGAAAACAACGGCCCTCGAAAATATGTCACTTTTGGTGATAACTCAAAGGGTAAGGTGGCCATCTCACATGACAGCTCCATCCAAAATGTTATGCTCGTTGAATCTCTTGGGTATAATTTACTTTCTGTATCTAGACTAGCCGATTTTGGTTTCAATGTCCTATTTACTGAAGTAGATTGCCAAGTGTTTCGAAGAGATAATCATAAAATGGTCTTTACCGGTATACATAGAGGTGATCTATACATTGTTGATTTCACTAAAAAGGCTCAACCTAGAACTCGCTTAATTGCTAAATCTTCTAAAGGTTGGTTGTGGCATAGAAGGTTAGGTCATGTGGGCATGCGAAATCTTGATAAGCTTATTAAAGGTGATCATATCCTTGGAGTGAAAGACGTTATATTTGACAAGGATAGATTGTGCAGTGCTTGTCAAGCAGGAAAACAGGTTGGAGGAAGCCACCCCGTGAAGAACATCATGACCACGAGAAGACTGCTCGAGCTGCTTCATATGGACCTTTTTGGTCCAAACGCCTATAAAAGTCTAGGAAGAAATTCGTTTGGTTTAGTCATAGTCGATGATTTTTCAAGATTTACGTGGGTGTTCTTTCTTGATGATAAATCGCAGGTCCAAAAGATCTTCAAGAACTTCGCTAGGAAGGCCCAAAATCAATTTGAAGTGAAGATCAAAAAGGTTCGCAGCGACAACGGAACAGAGTTCAAGAACGCAAATGTGGACACCTTTCTTGACGAAGAAGGGATTACACATGAGTTCTCGGCTATGTACACGCCTCAACAAAATGGAGTTATTGAGAGGAAGAACCGGACTCTTATTGAGATGGCGAGAACGATGCTTGATGAGTACAAGATGCCAAAACACTTTTGGGCGGAAGCGGTTGAGACAGCTTGTCATGCAACAAATCGTCTATATCTTCACAAGCTACTCGGCAAGACGGCATACGAGCTTCTCACGGGTAACAAACCCCAAGTTGGATACTTTCGAGTATTTGGCTCAAAGTGCTACATTCTTGATAAGCATCGTCGTTCAAAATTTGCTCCTAAATCTCATGAAGGTTTCCTACTCGGTTATGGCTCAAACTCTCACACTTACCGTGTCTACAACAATTTCACCCGAAAGGTTGAAGAGACGGTAGATGTGAAGTTTGATGAATCTAACAGCTCGCAAGTAGAGCAATTGCCAATTGATGTAGGAGACAAAGACCCTTCGGAAGCAATCCAAGACTTGTCTATTGGCAAGATTCGTCCAACGGAGGTGAAGGAGAGTACCTCGTCCATCCAAGTGGAAGCTTCTACCTCACGACAAGGTGAACAACGAGTTGACTCGGAGGCATCCACAAGTGGGACTCGCCAAGATGAAGAAAACGAGGAAGTACACCAAGATGAACCTCATCAACCTCCTTCTTCGCCTCCACAAGAGAACGACAATACCAACAACGAAGAAGGCCAAGAGGAAGAACAAGATGATGAAGAGGATGTTCTACCCCGACCTAAACAAAAACTCTCACGAGTTAGAGCAAGAGTCTCAAGAGACCATCCCGGCGAACAAATCTTTGACGATATCCAAACCGGGAGAATTACTCGCTCTAAAACTCGTTTGGCTAACTTTTGTGAACATTACTCATTCATTTCTAGTATTGAACCTATGAAGGTTGAAGATGCTCTTGATGATCCGGATTGGGTGAATGCCATGCATGAAGAGCTACATAATTTCGAGAGGAACCAAGTGTGGACGTTGGTTGAAAAGCTCGATGAGAAGCACAATGTCATTGGTACCAAATGGGCGTTTCGGAATAAGCAAGATGAAGATGGACAAGTTGTACGCAACAAGGCCCGTCTCGTCGCTCAAGGCTACACTCAAGTCGAAGGTATGGACTATGGTGAGACATATGCCCCCGTTGCTAGACTTGAGTACATACGCATCTTACTTGCTTATGCCAAACATCATGATATCACATTGTATCAAATGGACATTAAAAGTGCTTTTCTAAATGGTGAAAATGAGGAGGAAGTTTATGTTAAACAACCTCCCGGCTTTGTTAATCCTAAGAAACCCGACCATGTTTACAAACTTCACAAAGCTCTTTATGGTCTTAAACAAGCTCCTAGAGCGTGGTATAAATGCTTGACCAAGTTCCTTATTGAAAAAGGCTTTGAGATTGGAAAAATTGATTCAACACTTTTTACTAAAAGGGTTAATGGTGAATTATTTGTGTGCCAAATTTATGTTGATGATATCATATTTGGCTCGACTAACCCTCATTTTAGTGAAAAGTTTGGAAGACTAATGTCAGAGAAGTTTGAGATGTCTATGATGAGTGAACTCAAGTTCTTTCTTGGTTTGCAAATCAAGCAAACTAAGGAGGGTACCTTTGTTTCTCAAACAAAGTATACCAAGGACTTATTCAAGAAGTTCAACATGCAATAATGCAAAGGTATGAATACACCCATGCCTACTAGTGGACATCTTGACTTGACTAAGGATGGCGAACCGGATGACCAAAAGGTTTACCGCTCTATGATTGGTTCATTGTTATATCTATGTGCCTCCCGTCTCGATATTATGCTAAGTGTGTGCATGTGTGCACGATATCAAGCGGCCCCCAAAGAATGTCATCTTAAGGCTGTGAAAAGGATAGTGAGATACTTAATTCACACACCAAACTTTGGCATTTGGTATCCTAAGAGGTCTTCTTTTGATCTTGTTAGCTACTCCGATTCGGACTATGCCAGAGACAAGGTTGGTAGAAAGTCCACTTCGGGTACTTGTCAATTTCTTGGTAGATCTCTTGTGTCTTGGTCCTCCAAGAAACAAAACTCGGTTTCCTTATCCACCGCCGAAGCGGAATACATTGCCGCCGGTTCATGTTGTGCTCAATTACTTTGGATGACCCAAACTCTTAAATATTATGGGATCTATGTGAAACATGTTCCATTGCTTTGTGATAATGAGAGTGCTATTAAGATTGCTCACAATCCCGTGCAACATTCTCAAACTAAGCATGGATCCTTATGGCGGATATATTCACCAAACCGCTTGATGAGAAAGTATTTTGCCGTTTGAGAGGTGAATTGAACATCATTGATGCCTCAAACTTGGAGTAGTAACTCCATTTGGATGCATGCAAGGCATGAGCCATTACATGACTAATCCTTGATATTTATCTTATGATGATGATCATATGTCTTGGATCTATACTTGTACCCTTGCATGTTATCTAACCCTTGTAGGTACTTGGATGAGCCCAACTCTATGAGATTGCAACTCACTCACATTCTAAGCAATCTCTACATCACCAAGTCTCTACAATATGGTGGTTGGAGACAAGGAAGCATGAATCCTTTCAATATATCCTTTGACAATATATCAAATTTCATTTGGTATCAAGTTTCATTATTGGACACACAAGTGCTCTTCCTTGCAAGACTAACCCATGTAGGAAGGTGAACTCAAACTACAAGTGGTGCTCCCAATTCTTGATGAACTACATCAACCTTGAGCATCCAACACAAGTTCAACTACATGATCAAGATCAACACCACCACCCAAGGTATGTTATTCCATCTTAGAGGAGCTTTACCCCAAGACATGGGTCAAAGCAGCTCAACAAGATTTGAATACATCAAAATGCTTAAACGAAAAATGGCAACCCCATTTTGAGCTTAAACGATGAGTATGACCTATGATCAAGTGTCTTTACTTGACTCCTAAGTCAATATACTCTAACATAGGTGACTCTGTCGCCGACCAGTTCTAGATGAAGTTCTCTAGTGTTTCTCTGTGTTCTTGAATTTATCTCTTGCATACTTCATCTAGATTTTTTTTCTTTTCTCTGTCATTTTCTGCATTCTCTGCATTTAATTCATTGCAAATCCTTCAGTTAATTCCCTACAAATCTTTGTGAGATCTTATTTGCCTAGTGAGCTGAGATGACAAAAAAAATTCTCTCTGTGTTAAATTCGGCCTCACCGATTTTTTTCTTATCGGCTAAACCAAAACAACTCGGTGCCACCGAAGGAAAAAATTCGGTGTTACCGATTTCACTACTGAGGAAACATTTTGCCATTTGCATCCTGCATATCTGTTCTAGCTCCACTCGATGATTCTTGTCCTCTACCAGCATCTTAAATTACATGTTGCTTTGTAATGTGACTCAAGGACCAAACCTACTTGACTCATGCTCCAGAAAATCCCTTCTTGGAAATTGATGTCAAAGGGGGAGAGAGAGCACATCAAAGCTTAACCACATCAAAGGGAGAGGGAGACTTCTTAGCCATCCCAGATGCCTGGTATTCAAGGAGGAGAGAAGCCACATGTCTTTAAGAGGGGAAAGACATGTTAGTAGATGTTTCTTTGTGTCTCTTGCTCGGATTTTCTTTGCTTTGATTTTCTATTCCCTATCTTCTCCCATTATCCAATATTAGATTCAGGGGGAGAAAGACACTTAAGGGAAGAAAATCTTTGGAATTCATTGCATATCTTTATCCCTTGGGGACATGTCAATATCCAAATAGAGTACTAAGTACTCACTCACTACATGTCATCCCAGTCTTGGTACTCTTGTGGTTTCTTGTTCTTGCTCTGTTTAGTAGATGTTCCTGTGTTATCTAACCCTGTTTTCTCAGGTTCATCTCTTCCAAAGTCAGCTCAAGGCCACAAGGTAAGTATATGCATCACACTCATGTGCATGAGGATCTCTTGCTGATGTACATATTGTTTGCAAGAAGGACTCATGAACATGTAGGTATATTTTATGCACTTCACATCATTTGCTCTGATGCATATAGCCAAGATACAAGTAACTCATTGCTTGCTCTGACATGTTTATGCATTCACATACTTTTCTAATCTATCTTCATATGATTGCATACATGTAGGGGGAGCCAATGCATGTTGCATGTTCTTCCAAAGCTGTACTTGTTACACTTCATATCTTTATCTAAAAGCTTTGATGTATGTTGTCATCAATTACCAAAAAGGGGGAGATTGAAAGCACAAGTGCTCCCTGGGTGATTTTGGTAATTAATGTCAACATATCTCTTATTGGACTAATATTTTCATCTAGTACATTTCAGATGAGTTCAACAGTGGAGTGGCAGGATAGGAGAATGTGTAACCCCTTCAAGATGCTAAGGACACATATTGGCAAAAGCCCAAGACTCTTCATTTTCATTTTAGTGATCCAAGATCACATTGAGTCCATAGAAAAAGCCAATACTATTAAAAGGGGATGAGGTGTTGCTTAATGGTCTACTTGCTCAAAGTGCTTAGTGATATGCTCCAAAGCCCTCAACCACTTTCTCATTCCAAATATGTCCTAAACCTAAAGTCAAACTCAGCCCCACCGATTTGATTCATCCGGCGCCATCGAGTTCACTTGACATAGCCACTGCCAGAAACCCTAATCAGTTTGGTCTCACCGAGATGGCCCTGCAAACTCTCTGTTACCTATTGCAGTTACTTTGGTCTCACCGAGATACGCAGTCGGTACCACCAAGTTTGCATAACCAAGTCTCTGTTTGCTTATTGCTAAAATCGGTCTCACCGAGTTCATGCAATTGGTCTCACCGAGATGAGGTTTCGCCCTAACCCTAGCGCATCGGTCTCACCGAGTTGACCTTGTCGGTCCCACCGAAAAGCCTAACGTTCACATTTTGAACCAGGTCAGTCTCACTGAGTTTCACTATTCGGTCCCACCGAGTTTGGTAAATTGTGTGTAACGAGTAGATTTTGTGTGGAGGCTATAAATACCCCTCCACCCCCTTCTCCATTAGTGAGAAAGCCATCAGAACGTGCCTACACTTCCACTACTCATTTTCTGAGAGAGAACCACCTACTCATGTGTTGAGACCAAGACATTCCAATCCAACCACAAGAATCTTGATATCTGGCCTTCCCCAAGTTGCTTTCCACTCAAATCATCTTTCCACCATATCCAAATCTGTGAGAGAGAGTTGAGTGTTGGGGAGACTATCATTTGAAGCACAAGAGCAAGGAGTTCATCATCAACACACCATCTATTACCTTTTGGAGAGTGGTGTCTCCTAGATTGGTTAGGTGTCACTTGGGAGCCTCCGTCAAGATTGTGGAGTTGAACCAAGGAGTTTGTAAGGGCAAGGAGATCGCCTACTTCGTGAAGATCTACCCAAGTGAGGCAAGTCCTTCGTGGGCAATGGCCATGGTGGGATAGACAAGGTTGCTTCTTCATGGACCCTTCGTGGGTGGAGCCCTCCGTGGACTCGCGCAACCGTTACCCTTCGTGGGTTGAAGTCTCCATCAACGTGGATGTACGATAGCACCACCTATCGGAACCACGCCAAAAATCTCCGTGTCACCTATTGCGTTTGCACACTCCAATCTCATCCCTTTACTTTCTTGCAACTTGCATGCTTTACTTTCCGCTGCTCATATACTCTTGCCATGCTTGCTTGAAATGTATTGTGAATGTTTAAACTTGTGCTAAAACTCCACCTTAACTTGAAGAAATTAAAAAATGATACTTTTCTTTGTTGAGGGTCTAATCACCCCCCCCCCTCTAGACACCTCTTCTCGATCCTTTCACAGTACCTCGGATCAAGGTGTCTGTGCCCGTGGCCTTGACGTGAGTGCTCTTGTCCATTCCTTGTTTGTTTTTGTGCTGGTTCGGTTGTTGACCGAGTGTTCTCTGACCTCTGTAGCAACGACACCTTGATGACTTCAGTGGACCCACACGCCCGTAAGCCAGACCCAAATGATGCTGATGCGGCAGATGCTGCCACCTCCAAGGGTACGTTACGCCGACTGACTCATACGGTTATGTTCTCTTCGACTAAGCTTTGATGATTTCCTTGGATTATGCAGCCCCACCCGAGATTATCCTGCTGGACGACGGAGTGGGTGCTGACCCGCTGAATCCGGACGTTACTAGGGGAGCTCCGAGTGCTGACACACCAATGACGGACACCTCTCCTCGCCAAACGACCCGTGTTTCACCGGCGAAGGTCACCGTCAAGACCGCGAGGCTGAGTTCTCTGGCTCAAGGTGGCCCGGCGTCTTTGACCGCGGTGGTGTTGGCTACTGGATCCCCCAGGCTCCTCCAAGTGGCGCGGCGATGACTCCGGCCTAGAGGCCGATTTCTGCGACTCCGCCTGCCCTGACTACTTCTTTCCCCCTGTACCATGTTCTAGAGGATCAGGTGGGGGCGAGTAAGGAGGCACTGATCCAGGTGGGTTTGATGTGCAGCCGACTAAAGGAGGCCTATGACGCCAGCATGGGCCTGGAGACCAATGTCCGAGTAAGTACCATTGTGAGTATGATTTCTAGTCAAAGTTTCTTCTTTTCTTGTAGTGGGATTTCTGTCAGTGGGTATGCACAGGGCACACCCACTGGGTGTACATGAACCAGTGGGGGCACGCTAAGTGCACCCACAAGGTGTAGTCCCCGAGTCTTCTGTCGACTGAAGTCAGTCGGCAGGAGTCTTAATTTGAACCTGTTCGTTTACCCCCTTTTTTGCATCCACTCGGAGTCTAGCCAGAGCGTAGCCGAGTGGACATGATCCAGTGGGGGCACGCTAAGTGCACCCACTGGGTGTAGTCCCCGAGGCTACCGTTGACTGGGACAGTCGGAGGTAGTCTTAGAACTTGTGTGTTTTTTTAGCTCCATTGATGAGTCACTTTCCAATGGGGGCATGCTGAGTGCACCCACTGGGTGTAGTCCCCGAGACTATCGTCGATTGCGGGCAATCGATGGTAGTCTTTAGAACTGTCATTAGGCGTTCGGGACGCCCGGCAACACTCGTGTGTTGATGAGGTAATAGGTAGAACTTTCCTCGTTACTCACTCGGAAGTCAGCTGAGTGAAGCAGGTCATTTTGTGTTGTTATCCTCTATCTTCTTCATTGCCGACTAAGCGGTTAGCCGAGTGATGATAGACCAGAGGGTACTTCAGGATCTGGTATTGATCGAGCTTGTTCCACTCGGTAGTGCATGGTCGACTCGGTAACTAAAACGTACTTGAGAATTTGGTACTGGTCAAGCTTGTTCCTCCTGGGGGGTACGATCGAGTGAGAAGCCCACTCGGTAGTCAGAGGGTACTTCAGGATCTGGTATTAGTCGATCTTGTTCCTTTCAGCGGTGCCTGCTCGGATGTTTGTGAGTTACTGCTTTAGTTTCTCGTTTGAGTCTTCCGACTAAGTGTTTCTTGCATGTTGCAGAGGACTTGTGAGATGGGGTCCCACTATGCCGCGATGGAGAAGGAGGTGACATCCCTTTGACTTGATCAGGAGGCTAAAAGGCTCAAGAGCGCCCGACTGGAGCAAGAGAAGAAAGCCCTAGGAGGTAAGCTATTTCCTCTGACTGGTAGCTAAATACTGCTCTTCCCTCTTGGTCCGAATCATTTCGCTCCGACAGATGTTCGTAGCGATAATGCCCAACTCGTAATGAGGCTCAGGACTTCTATTTCTTTAGAAACCATGAAGCAGGCACTGGAGAACAAGGATAAAGATCTGGCACTGGTCCATAAGGAAGCAAGGACCAAGGCCAAACTTGCCGGCGAGAAGCTGGCTTCAGTCGGCAGGTTGGAGGAGGAGATCAAGAACCTCAAGGCTGCTGCCGATGTTTTCACTCAGGAGAAGGTCAAGCTGGAGGAGAAGATCACCCAGTTGACTAAAAAGAAGGATGCCTTGGAAGCACATATGGAGGAGGTGTGCGAGGAGTTTAGCGAGAAGCTCTCCGGTAAGTTCTTCCTCAGCCGAGTGAATCCTGTATGCGACCAAATCTTTCTCAGTCATTCGCTCACGCACTGTCTTCTTCCAACCAGAGCATTGCTACAACAAGGAGCTGGAATTGCAGAGAATAGAGAGGGATCTGAACCCTGCCCGGTCACTCATCACCGACAAAGCGGCACTTGCCATCCTTTGGTTGGAGGATCGTCTGGAGAATGCGTTGGGCTATATCACTCGGACCCGAGGTGCCTTGGGTCGGATCGACAAGGAATTGCAGCCAGGCGAAGAGACTCAGATGGACCTGGAGTCGGTGATGACGAGGCTGAACGAAGTCCCCGCTCAGGTGAAAGCTTGGAAGAAGTCTGCTACCCGGAGTCTAGCTGATGTGGCGATGTCACTCATCCGCGTTCATTGCAAGAACGTGGATGAGGAGAAGCTGAAGAACCTCCGAGTGGTGAACAAGAAGAACCTCAAGTTTGAGGATTTCATGGAGACCTTCACTGAAGTTCCACTCGTATCACCGACGGGATTGATCCGGAGACCTTCGTCGACCCAGCTAGCCCTCCGTCTGAGGCTTAAAAACATTTGATTGAATTTGCCCCAGAATGCCGGGTAGTTGATGTAATGAAATACTTCGCCGAGCCTTGGGCTCATTTTATCTCGGAGACATTCGAATGGATCGAATCTTTAATTTGAAACCTTTTGCGCTTCTATTTGCTTTTGGTGTTTTGTTTGACTTTTAGGCGAAAGCTGGTTCGCATCCAAGCCCCCGAGTGTGGACCAGATCCCCACTCAGATTGTTTTTTAACTTAGGTGAAAGCTGGTTCCTAGCTAAGCCCCCGAGTGTGGAGAAGATCCTCACTCGGATTACCTTCGAACTTAGGCGACGAAAACTGGTTCGCGGCTAAGCCCCCGAGTGTGGAGCAGATCCTCACTCGGATTATTTTTGAACTTAGGCGAAAGCTAGTTCGTGGCTAAGCCCCCGAGTGTGGAGCAGGTCCTCACTCGGATTGTTTTTTAACTTAGGCGAAAGCTGGTTCGCAGCTGAGCCCCCGAGTGTGGAGCAGATCCTCACTCGGATTACCTTCGAACTTAGGTGACAAAAACTGGTTCGCGACTAAGCCCCCGAGTGTGGAGCAGATCCTCACTCAGATTATTTTTGAACTTAGGCCAAAGCTGGTTCGTGGCTAAGCCCCCGAGTGTGGAGCAGGTCCTCACTCGGATTGCTTTTGAACTTAGGCGAAAGCTGGTTCGTGGCTAAGCCCCCGAGTGTGGAGTAGATCCTCACTCGGATTGTTTTTTAACTTAGGCGAAAACTGGTTCACATCTAAGCTTTTCTCCTCTCTACACCCACTGGAGGTGTGTTAGTTTCCGAATGCGATTAGTCACCTGAGTGAAACATGACCATATGTCGAACTAGACGATATATGGGAAAAGTAAGACTTTTATTCATCTAAGTTCATTCGGACTAACTATTACAAGGGAGAAATTTTATTCTAGGTATAAAACTTGTGAGCAAATATGCTTTCCAAGCTCTGGGCTCTTCAATTCCTTTGGTGAAGGTGTACAGCCTGTATGCTCCATTGTGTAAGACCTTGGATATGGCGAATGGTCCCTCCCAGGGGGGTGCCAGCTTGTGAGGCCTCTGTTGATCCAATCGGAGGACCAGGTCTCCTTTCTGGAAAGCACGTCCTCTGACATGTCTATCGTGGTAGTGACGCAAGTCTTGTTGGTACAACATCGATCTTATAAGCGCTAGCTCACATTCTTCCACCAAAAGGTCTAGGCCATCCTGCCTTGCTTCCTCGTCTTCGACTTCCGAGTAAAGATCTACTCGGGGAGAGTTGTGGAGCAGATCACTCGGCAAGACCGCTTCTGACCCGTACACCATAAAGAATGGGGTGCGGTTCATGGATCGATTCGGGGTCATTCGTAGGCCCCAGAGGACCTACGGCAGCTCGGTCACCCAGGCTCCTGCTGCGTGGGTCAGATCACGCGTGAGTCGAGGCTTCAGTCCTTGAAGTATGAGTCTGTTTGCTCTCTCGGCTTGCCCATTTGACTGTGGGTGCACCACAAAGGCATAATCGACCCGACTGCCCTGGGTGTAACAAAACTCGCGGAACTCGTCCGAGTTGAAGTTAGACCCGTTGTCGGTGATGATGCTGTATGGGGCGCCAAATCGGAAGATAATCTCCCTAATGAATTGAATCGTAGTGGCTGAATCCAACTTCTTTATGGGCTTGGCCTCTATCCACTTGGTGAACTTGTCCACTGCTACCAACAGGTGTGTGAAGCCACTTGTCCCAGTCCAGAGAGGGCCTGCCATGTCGAGTCCCCAAACGGCAAACGGCCAAGTGAGAGGAATAGTCTTCAGGGCGGACGCCGGCTTGTGTGACTGGTTTGCATAGAACTGACACCTGACGCATTGATCCACTATGTCTCGGGCAGCCTCATTGGCTCGGGGCCAATAGAATCCGGCTCTGAATGCTTTGGCGACCAAGGTCCGAGAGGACGCATGATGCCCACATGTTCCTGAGTTGAAGTATTTGTTGTCCTTCCTCCGGGGATATGCACCGCTGAGTGACTCCAGTCGTACTTTTCATGTACAGTTGATCTCCCATGACCATGAAGGCCTTGGATCGGCAGACGATCTAGCGGGCTTCATCTTCTTCCTCTGGGAGCTCCTGCCGGAGCAAGTATGCTAGGTATGGCTCGGTCCACTCGGGAGTGATGACCAGTATCTCTTGGACCAGATCAATTACTGCGGGAATGTCTACTTCAGTCGGATTGGAAGGTCTGACTGGTTGCGGGGGCTCCTCCACAAAAGGATCTTCCTTGATTGTGGGCGAGTGTAAGTGTTCCAGCAACACATTCTTGGGTACTGCCTTCCGAGTGGAACCCATCTTGGCCAGGTCGTCAGCCGCTTGGTTTTTTAGTCGTGGTACATGATGGAGCTCCAACCCTTCAAAGTGTTTTTCTAGTTTCCTGACAGCATTGCAATAACCGGTCATCGTAGGGCTACGAATATCCCATTCCTTCATGACTTGATTCACCACTAGGTCTGAATCGCCATAGACCATCAGTCGGCGAATTCCCAGGGGAATTGTCATTCTCAGTCCATACAAGAGAGCCTCATACTCAGCTTCATTGTTGGAGGAGTCGAAGTGGATCTGAAGTACGTAGCTAAGTCGATCGCCTTTAGGAGACACCAATACTACTCCGGCCCCGGAGCCATGGAGCATTTTGGAGCCGTCGAAGAACATCGTCCAGTGTTCGGGAACACTCGGGACAGGCTGCTCTTGCTCAATCCATTCGGCCAGGAAATCTACTAGGGCTTGCGACTTGATGGCCTTCTTGGCTTCAAACCTGATGTCCAGCAGGAGGAGCTCAATGGCCCACTTGGCCACTCGGCCAGTGGCATCTCTATTGTTCATGATCTCAGATAGAGGAGCGTCACTTATCACTGTGATCGAGTGTTCTTGAAAGTAATGCGCCACCTTCTTTGCAGTTAGATAAATTCTGTATACTAGCTTCTGATAATGCGGATACCTTTGCTTGGAAGGCGTAAAGACTTCAGAGATGTAGTAGACCGATCATTGGAGCTTGAAGGCTTTGCCTAGTTCTTCCCGTTCCACAGTGAGGACTGTGCTACAACTTGGCTCGTGGCCGCGATGTATAAGAGCAAAGACTCTTTGCTGCTCGGAGCAGCTAGCACCGGCTGGGTGGAAAGCAGGGCTTTGAGTTCCTGGAATTCAGCCTACACTTCGGGAGTGCACTTGAACCTGTCAGACTTCTTCATCAATCGGTAAAGCGGCAGGGCTTTTTCACCGAGTCTTGAGATGAATCTGCTCAGGGCTGCCAGGCAACCTGTGAGGCATTGCACGTCGTGGAGACGCTGTGATTGCTTCATCCGGATGATGGCCCCGATCTTCTCAGGATTGGCATCGATCCCACGTTTGGAAACGAGGAAACCGAGTAACTTGCCTGCTGGTACACCGAATGTACACTTGGTTGGGTTGAGCTTGATGCCAAAAGTGCGTAAGTTTGCAAAAGTCTCAGCGAGTTTGGTCAGGAGGTCGAAACCTTTCCTGGACTTAACCATGATGTCATCCATATAAGCTTCCACGTTTCGACTGATCTGCTTCCGTAGGCACTTCTGGATCATACGCTGAAATGTGGCCCCATCGTTTTTCAACCCAAATGGCATCGTGATATAACAGAAACACCCGAATGGGGTGATGAACGTTGTTTTTATTTCATCAGGGTCGTACAGTCGGATTTTGTGGTACCCAGAGTACGCATCCAGAAATGACAACCGCTCACATCCGGAGTAGAATCTACTATCTGATCTATGCGAGGGAGAGGGAAATGATCTTTCAGGTAGGCCCGATTGATATGCCTAAAATCTACACACATTCAGAGAGACATGTCTTTCTTCGGCACCAAGACGACATTGGCGAGCCACTCGGAGTGGTACACCTCTCGGATGAACTCAGCGGCTAAGAGCCGTGCTATTTCCTCGCCAATCGCCTTGCGCTTCTCGGTGGAAGATCTCCGAATATGCTCTTTGACAGGCTTCATTGTCGAATCGACACAGAGTCTGTGCTCGTCCAGCTCCCTGGGAACACCCGGCATGTCAGAAGGCTTCCATGCGAAGATGTCCCAGTTCTCACGGAGGAACTGGACGAGCGTGGCTTCCTATTTGCTGTCCAGGGTGGTGGAGCTGTTGGTCGAGGCAGCGTTCGGGTCTTCGGGATGGATGTGCACCGGCTTTGTTTCCCCAGCCGACTGGAAAGCAGATTCCATAGTCGGCTTCTTGGACTTCAACAACTCGCTTGCGTCCACCGCCTTCTTGTATTCGTCCAGCTCGGCCATCGCCATCTGCTCATCAACAATCTGGGAGCCCTTCTGGAGGCACTCTTCGGCCAACTTCCGATTGCCTGTGATGGTGATCACGCCTTTCAACCCTGGCATCTTAAGCTTAAGATACACGTAACATGGACGAGCCATAAAACATGCGTAGGCAGGCCTACCCAGGATGGCATGATAAGCACTTCGGAAGTCCACCACCTCGAAAGTCAGTCGTTCCTTTCGAAAGTTCTTCTCCTCACCAAATACGACATCGAGGGCAATCTGGCCGAGTGATTTAGCCTTCTTCCCAGGGATTACCCCATGGAACTGCATGTTGCTTTTGTTGAGCCGGGTCATCGGGATGTCCATCGCCTCCAATGTGTTGGCGTAAATGATATTAAGCCCATTGTCGCCGTCCATTAGGACTTTGCGCAGTCGAACTCCTCCCACGACTGGATCTACCACCAAGCCCTGCCGCCTGGGAGTCGGTATGTGAGCCGGGTGGTCCGACTAATCAAAAGTCACAGGTGTCTTGGTCCAGTCGAGGTATTTGGTGACGGTCGGAACTGCCATGTTGACCTCTCGGTTAATGACTTTGAGGTGACTCTTGCTCTCGATGTCGGCAAAGATCATCAAGACATTCTCGACGTTGGGTTACCCAGAAGTACCCTTGGCCTCGTCATCGTCATATTCATCCTTGTCTCCAAAGGAATCTTGCCGCATCTCTTTCTTCAGGAGCCGACACTCCCGAGTGGTGTGTTTGGGCAAAATCAAATTGCCCTCCTCATCTTTCTTCGTATGGATTTGGCAAGGTTGGTCGAGGATGTCGCTCTTCATGGTGACTTGCTTTTTCCCTTTCCAATCCTTTTTCTGCTTTTGGGAGCTCTTTTTGCCTTAGCTAGCCAGAGCCGCAGCCTCGGCACTCCCTCCGGCATCTGCTTTCCGCTTGTGCTTCTTGCCCTTGTTCTCCGATTGATGCGCGTCGCCGGCTCGGCTCTTGCCACTCCTCAGTCGGTCTTCCTCTTCACCGTTGGCATACCGGTTAGTTATCTCCATAGCCCGACTGAGAGTCGGGGTCTCAGTTTGGCTGAAGTTCATGTTCAGCTCCCGGTACCTAACTCCGGCCTTGAAGGCGCAGATTGCCTGGTGCTCGGTGACGTTCTCCACCGTATTGTGCAGAGTGGTCCACCGCTGGATATACTCTCGGAGAGTCTCATTTTGCTTCTGCACGCAGTGCTACAACTCGGTCAAACCTCCTGCTCTCTTGTATGTGTCTTCAAAGGTCTTGACGAACAACTTCGCCCGATCGTCCCAGCAGAAAATGCTACCCTGCGGGAGCTGTGTTAGCCAAGCCCGAGCAGAACCCTCTAGCATCAGTGGCAAATGCTTCATGGCCACATTATCGTTGCCACCGCCAATCTGGGCTGCCACTCGGTAATCTTCTAGCTAAATTTTGGGCTTGTATTCGCCGGTGAACTTGCTGAGCCCCGTGGCCAACTTGAAGTTGTTGGGAATCTCAGCAGCTCATATGTAACGGCTGAAGCACTCGGGACCTGATGGTACGGAGCCACTCGATACGTCATGATCTTGGCCCTCTCGTAGGGCCCAGCCTCTGTCTACCAGGTTCTGAGTGAGAATGGATCTCGCGTTGAATAGCGGGTCTCGAGTGTCCCTCGACGGACGAGTAGGACTCGGCCTGCGATCATCGTCGTGAGTCCGTCTGTCGTCGTAGGGCTGGCGCCCGTACACGACATCCCGTGGTGGAGGCATCAGGGAACGATCGTAGTCATCGTTACGCCAAGGCGACGCAACTCGATCGCGCCTTCGATCTTCATGATGATCTCTAGAGGAAGAAGTAGCTCGGCGCCTGCCAGAGCCGAGTGGGCTATGAGCCGACTGGACGGTCTCCGCACGCGCGGACGCGCTATGGATCCGGTCTCTGTACTGGGATACCGCCGTGTTCTGCAACAATGTTGTCTTGAGGAGCGCCTGGATCTGACGAATCCCTTCCCCGGCCGAAGAGCCAGAGGGCTGGAAGGAATCCGCAATCCGAGTGGCGGCTGCTAGATTTTGAAGTGGAGTACTGAGGACTTGATACTTACGAGGTTGGTCACTCGAGTAGAGCCGGCATTTGTGCCGATTGGAACTGGGTTGACGGTGCTCATGTTCGTCCAACTCCCTCTGAAGCCACTCAAGGCGATCGCGCTCGGCCAGAGTGGCCTGGCGAGTCGACTCCATGGCTAGTGCCTCGGGAGTCGTCCCGGTAATGGGAGTGTTCAGGAGCTGGTCGTTCTTGCAACGGAGCTCATCCCACTGCTCCCGGGTGAGAGCCTGAGGTACATACAGCTCGTGGCCCGGGAAGCCGCCGCTGGTGTTGGCGTGGGACGTACCCGCACAGTCGTCTATGGGCTCCGTGTAACCCGGGGGTACACGGTGCTCAGAGTTTATCCGCCATGAGAATCTCGGCAGTCGACTCGATGCTTTCGTACTCAGACACCTCTGAGGAATTACCGAGTGATTCGTTGGAGAGGTCGAGGGCGGGCTCGTCTAACTCGATGGCCACCACTTGTTCCGCCGCCGCCTGAGTGGCGACAGCGTGCCTGATCCAGCGTTGCAGCCGCGAACGCCCGGAGTGCTTGCGACGGCGCACACTAGTGGGATGGCCAACCACTCGGTACAGGGCCGAGAGCTGTCGAAGAAGGACTCCGTAGGAGGAGGCACGGAAGTGCGTCGCGCCACGGACGGGCAATGCCTCCAGGTCCAGTGGGGCCTCGCGTAGCCACGCCGAGTCATCGGCGATGAAGGAGATCGTCTCGAAGCGGATTTCGCCGCCGACTGACATGATGATGATGAAGAAAATCCACCTACACCGTCAAATTTTGCTAGACGCCTAGCCCCAAGGTGGGCGCCAACTGTCGGGGTTATGATCCTGACAATGAGTACTAGGGGTACGAATAAGGGGCAGAGACTAGCTACGGCATAGGTGTAACACTCGATGTTTAACGAGTCCAGGCCCCTCACTCGGTGGAGGTAAAAGCCCTACGTCTCGTGCCCTGAGGCTTGCTTTCATTTGATGGGTATACTTACAGAGAGTGAACGTGCCCGGCTATGAGGAGGGAAGCGGCTTATATAGAGTGCGCTGCAGCCCCATGTTCCCCACGCCACCAGGGCAATTAATGTCATTGAATGAGGCGGTTACTAGTGTAATGAGCCTCTACTACAGCAGTTACAGGTAACGATAGCTATAACTCTATTTAGTGGACGACTTAGGATTCTTCGACCGTTGCAGCTCCCACGACGCCTTCCTGTCCGGTATGTCCGAGTGGTAGTTTGTCCGCCGAGTGACATGTGGTTGTCCGAGTGCTGCAGAGCCACCCGAGTGATCCTCCTGATTTATCGTCCGAATGCTGACACGGTCCAGGGACCTACCTATGATGGTGATGGGCCCCCTATGGGTCCCAGATGATGGGTCCTTGAACCTACCTGTCACAAGTGACCACATCAGTGACTGCAACATTGCTGATGGTGGGGGTGCACAACATGGGGAACGTGCCTGGGGCGGTCGTGGACTTGAGGTGGTCCTTGGAGTCGAAGGTGATGGCGTACTACGACCATTTGAGGGGCCGCGCAGCTTCTGGCCTCGGGAGGGCGGCGTTCACCTCGCGAGAGAACTGCTTGAAGAGGCAATTGGACGCGGGGGCCTGGGCTCCCCCGAGGATGCAGGCTATCGCGCGAGGCTCCTGATAGCCCCCAGCCCCCTCGTCTAGCTGGTTGATGTCGTTCCTCCTAGGCGGCGGTGCCGGAAGGGTGGCGTTGGCCTGAGGATGCGCCTCGCAGGGCTGGTCGCGCCAGGCGCCCTCACAAGGCTGGTCGCGCCAGCCCTGGCGGGGGTTTGCCGTTATCGTTGCGGCTGTCCCATCGGCCGCCACCACGGCCTCCTCCGCGACCGGTGCCGTGTTCATTTTGGTCTCCTCAGTGGCCCAAGCGCTTGTCGTGGAGCGACTTGAGCTCCTGGCAGTCTTCGGTGTTGTGGGTGTGCACGTTGTGGTAGACGCAGAACGGGCGGTTGTCCTTCTCGGGCTGGTCGCGGTCTCGGTCGTGCTTCTGCTCGGGCCCGGCCGCACGCACGGCAGGACCTTTTCGCTTGAATCCTTGACCTTGGCCTTGTTGTCGTCCAGCGTAGCGTTGGGGTCATTGTTGACGAAGAGGCGGCCCTCTTCAGCCTTGGCGCACTTGTCGGCGAGGTCAAACAACTCCAGCACCGAGTCCAGTTCATCATTGATGGTGAGCTTCTCACGCATCCTGACGTTCGTGACACCGGTGGAGAACGCAGAGATAATGGCCGCATTAGAGGTGCGCGGGATCTTGTGGCGCACTTGGCCGAAGCGTTGGATGTAATTGTGGAAGGTCTCGCCAGGGCGCTGGCGCACATGTCGGAGGTCATTGATGGTGAGGGGGCGGTCGTGCATGCCCTTGAAGTTAGCAATGAACTGATCGCAAAGCTTGCTCCATGAAGAGAGCGACGCCTCAGGCAGGTTCATGAGCCAGGAGCGCGTGCCATCCTTGAGGGCCATGGGAAACCAGTTCGCCATGACCTTGTCATCGCCATTCACCGCCTCGATGCTCAGCGCATAGAGCTGAAGGAACTCCGCGTGGTTGGGAATGCCGTCGTAGCACAAGGGCAGCTCCGGCTTGAACTTTGTGGGCCAGACCACCCGACGCAGCTCGTGGGTGAAGGCCCGGCAGCCAATGCCGCTCGAAGGGACGCCACCTATGAGGGTGGCATGGTTCTGGCGCCCGGCCGCTGCGACCTCCTGGACTGTCCGATCTTGGCGCTGGCGCTGCTGCTCGAGGAGCACGCGCGCATCAGGTGGCACGTGGTGGACGATCTGGCAGCTGGCCTCATCTTGGGCTAGCGGGGGCGCTCCGTGGGACGGGTCACGCGCCCGCGTGTCATGCCGGGGCTCACCGAGATTGCTGCGCAGGGGAGGTGGTGGAGGCACGCCGTGCGCGACGTCCCCGGCACGAGACGGTGGGGGTGTAGCGAGTGGGAGGGCGTCGGGGCGTCTCCGGCGGCGTTGATGAGCTTGGTGATGTGGCCAAGCCGTGCGTCGTAGCCGGCGTCATCTGGATAGTAGCGGAGCAGTTGTGCGCCATGAGCAGTGCGGCATGCGTGTTTGGCGGCCCACACCGGGCGAGGGAGGAAGAGGCCGTAGCGGTGCGGCCATCCGGCTGCACGGATGGGTGCATGGAGGAGTCCTGCTGCTCGTGGGCACCAGGGTCGTTGGCGGCGGCAGCCGCGGCTCCCGCAGGGCGGCGGCGGTTGCTGCGGTCGACAGGCTCGTTCTAGGCAACGCAATCCGCCCGGCGCTCGGCACGCTCACGGTGAGCGTCAGCCATGGAGCTTGCGAAGCGGAGAGCGGAGCGGAGTGGAAGAACGGCGGCGCACCCCTACCTAGCACGCCAAATGTCAGAATCGGGCCTCCGAGGACCCAAAGGTTCGAACTCTAGGGTACCCTCGTTCCTACCGCCCTACTCTTTCCTACAGCTAACCACGGCAAGGCTACGGTGAGAGCGAGCTAGCGGGAGCGTGCCGGTGACACAGCAGTTACCCAGGTTCGGGCCACCTTGCGGTGTAAAACCCTACTCCTACTTGGTTCTGGATTGCAATTGCCAGAGAGGATGAGGGTACAAGGGCTCCGGATTCAGTCGTTGACCTACGGCAGCACCCTGCCCTCCTTTTATATCTGTTTTGGTCCTCTTCCCCCGAAAACATTGGCAGGAAGGGTTGCCACACAGCGGCAATTTTGAAGGGGGATAGGGGCGCAGTCTATCCTGACAAAAGGTGGTCTTCGCCTGCAAAGCCACCGTCCATGATGCGCCGGTGGGCTCGGTGATGACCTCCGCCCTGCGCGCCTGTCTTCTTGGTCTTCTTGCACCGATCGGACAACCATTGGGGGTCGCTTTGGGAACCGGCGTGCTGGCTTGGCTCCCTTAGAACCGAAGAGGAAATCCTCCTCATCCGCGCCTGCTGGCACGGTCTCTGGCACCGTTCGTCACTGCACGCGTCACCCACGTGAAGACACGAGGCGGTGCGACCGGGCTGAACAGCCCTTGACTTGCTTGCCCATGAGAGGGGGCCTCGGGAGGCCGCCTCGCAAGAGGGCCTCACAAGGCTCTTGGTGGGGCCGTCTGGTCCTCTCGGAACACCTACCGAGGGGGAGCCTCATGAGGCTAGGGCTTCGCGAGGAGTATTACTCGTGACGCACATTGGTGGGCCACTCATTGGGCTCTTGACAAGTGCCACACCCTGGGCCGAAGGCAGACAGGCCTGGGTACCCCAGGTCCCATGGGCCCGACAGCATAGCACTGCGTTAGGTCACCCCAAGCACAGCGTATTGCCATATTATGCTTTGTGATGCTTTTGATTGCTCTGTTATTATTGTGTTCCCCTTCGTTACTTCTTTTCAAATAGACCCCGAGACTACGATTGAACCGGTGATCGACTACTTCACCGTCGAGGGTCCGTATCTGTCTGCACAGCTTCCAGGCAAGCAAAACCCCCTTGATCATTCCTATATCGCCCAATTCCTTCTCTCTCATGCTTGCATTAGATTTTGCTACTGTTGTTCGTTTGCTCCTATTCTGATGCATAGCTTGCTTTTGTAACCTGCTATTGTTACCTTGCCTATTATCCTATATGCTTAATATAAGTTGAGTAGTGATTCATCAGTGACCCCTCACCTTGTTCATGTTGCCCCGCTTTATTACCTGAGGACTCGATCAACGTGACCGATCTGTAGAGACCGACATATCACCGCACACCCGCCTTAGTTGTATGACTCTGCAGAGCTACTATCGAGTGTCGAGGGTGATACCTCGTGACGCACTCCTGATGATATCTCTGTAGTGTAGCTAATCGGTCATGGATTATGAAGCTTGATTCCTCCTTCACCACTCCCAATCATGACTCATGTTGTGCAACACCTCAAGTGTGAACCCTTCAAGTGTGATTCCTCCAAGTTCACCCTGACGGTTACATCGAGTAGGAATCCATCGAGGGTGATTCCTCGGATTTCCCCCTTGATGTTATGGACACACGGTTACCTTGACTTTACCTCAGAACCTTGTTGAAGTCAGGTCGGCACCAAGGGGTACCCGCGAGAGTTACTGAAGTCGGGTTGACCTGGAGGGTACCAGCGAGATAATTATGAGGCACGGCTGGGCAGGCATACCGCCCTAGAGAGGGTTGGGAATGGCCCTTGCCGTAACCCGTAAGTCCTCGAGACGGGGCGACAGGACCACAAATCATGGATCATTGATCGTCCCCGCGAGCTCCCAACACACTAACGGTTTGGATATGTGATCTGAGTAGGCCTCTGGCCTTTTCACACTAACCACTACGCGGGTTAGCACTCGGCGTCGTGAGATTCTCCCGAAAGCTCTATCAGATGTCTAGTTCACATTGTGAGCCTGTCGGGTCAGTGCCATCCAGGATGAGGTGGTGCTCGTCCCGGCTCATCGCATAATGACCCAGAGTGCAAAGGGCGATGGGCCCAAGACCCCTGAGCACTTAGGATGTAGATCGGTGGGGACCTATCTACGGAGTCTAGGTAGGTCTACGTCGTGTCGATCAGCCGAGGCCGGGCATGACCAGGAAAAGTGTGTCCGGCCAGAGTTAATCGAGCGTGTCAGGTAAGTTGGTGCACCCCTACAAGGAAGTTATCTATTCGAATAGTCGTGTCCACGGTAATGGACGCTCGGAGTTGTATCCCGATCTTATACAACTTGAACTGGATGCTGGTGTTACTAAACTGATATGATGACTCCGGGATCGCTTCCTCGCGGGGTAGACAAGGAAGGATCTCTGGGCGTTGCTTATATATTTGTTACTATATGTTATGTTACTCTACTCTCTTATGTTGCTGCAAGACGTTGCAAGATGCTAGTCTTTGATAGGCTAGGCCATCCCTCTATTCTGGTAATTCTGTAGTATAGTCCACAGATACAACCCCTTCCCTTCGATATTGATGCATACTTAGCATATATCTGATGTAAGTCTTGCGAGTACTTTGGATGAGTATTCACGGTTGCTTTGCTACCTCTTTTTCCCTCTACCCAATTGATGCGATCAGATGATGGAGCCCAGGAGCCAGTTGATCCCGCCGATGACTACTACTACCCCGATGGATCTACTACTACGTGGAGACCACCGACGACCAGGAGTAGTTAGGGAGCTCCCAGGCAGGAGGCATGTGCCTTTTCGATCCATGGTGTTGTCCTTGCTTTGCTAGCCTTCTTAAGGCGGACTTGTTTATCTTATGTCTGTACTCAGATATTGTTGCTTCCGCTGACTCTTGTGTATTCGAGCTTATGTGTTCAAGCCCTCGAGGCCCCTGGCTTGTATTATTTTATTTTGTGTCTAGAGTTGTGTTGTGATATCTTCCCGTGAGTCTCTGATCTTGATCGTGCGCATTTGCCTGTATGATTAGTGCACGATTGAGTCGGGAGCGTCACAAAGACCTCCCTCTACCAATTTATTTTCATGTAGATTTGTTCTAGATAGTGTTCATATTTATTGTGATGAAATGCATTACATGTGTACAAAATGTGTACATGTGAATTGATGAAATGCATTACATGTGTACAAATGTGTTTATTGTGAATTATGTATATGTGATAATTGTGAATTGATCGACTTTTTTGGTGTGTGCTTGTTTTAGTCAATGCAACATTGCATTGTGTTGCTCGCGAAGTGTCTCGTGCTATGTTTCATTTTTGCAGCGAATTTTTATAGAGTTGCCAATGTTTTGGCGAAACGTAGATTTAGTTCCGTTTCGTCAAATTTCTGGCACTCAATATGTCCATTTTTTAGCAAAGGTCATGCCAAATTTTTATGCTGATTTTAATTATATGAACGCAGCATAAAATGGAAGAATGCCCCTACTGTTTCGACACTAGGGGTATGTGCGATGATCCTCACCTTGGCAACAATTAAGGCTTCTCCCTCACGCTTCAAAGTGACTACAAATATTATACGGTGATAATCAGTTTTAATATTTGTTGGCACATATTTCGTTTTTCTGCTTCAAAGTGTAATTTCAGTTTTATTTTTTGCATTTTGACTAGTGTATCCCTTGACATGCAAGACCTTTTGTCTAAAACAAGTTTTTCCTCCGCGACAGGGAAGAGGTGACTAAGATGACTACTTACTTCAAGACGAAAGATGGTTTCAGTTTCAAATCTAAGATCTATAATGAGGTCGATCACACATATTTTGGTTGTGCTAATTGGAGAGGATTGGCCAAAGCTTACGGATTTCAGCCTGGTATGGTAATAACATTTCATATCGGCACCTATTATCAAAATGATGAGGACATATGGGTCGATTTAGACTTGATTCCAGTTCTTCCACTGTGTAAGTTTCTAAACAAACTTGTAGTAACCTTTAGATTCCAGTTCACCCATAACTTATATTTTCTGTATAAAATTTACAGCTTATTTTCTATCTCCAAGAAACATAGGGGACTTAGTAGACGACACCTATTACACTGCTCGCACTATGCTTACTTGGCAGGAAAAGAGTTACCTTGTGTCCGTTCTTGTCGATATTGAGACGCTTAAGATCATTTACGGAGCTGGTCCAAATGATGCACCATACCTGCCACTAATGCACACACTAAACAAGAACAACATTTCTAGAAAATGCATGGTAAGATTTTGATCGCTACTATATATAGTATGTATTTTTCATATACATTCCTTCTTTCAACTCATAGTGTGTGTGTGTAGGGTGGGTCTATTCTCATAACACCCTTAAGACCTTATTCTAATAACACCTGCGCATATTCTGCTAACACTGCTACCCGTCCCCAACACCACCCACCCATCGAGTCAACTTCACCCCGAAGGACCCCCGCCCCCATGATCCCCACCCCACCTCCCTCCCACTCTCGGTTCTCCTCACCACGGCCACCACCCACGACGACCTCCCACCCCACCACCGGTTCCCCCTACCTCCCCGCCCATCCGCATACCTCCGGCCATACCCGGCCCAACCAAACACTGAATCGGGGGATGCTCCTCCGCCTCCCTCTACCGCGCCTACCCCGGCCTCCCACCGCTGCCCTCTCCTCCTGCCCTACCGCGCCGGCCACTAGATCGACGTTGGCCGCCGCCCCACAACCTCCACCCTCGGGCCCCCGAGAGCAGGCATGGCGCCCCGTCAGATCCAGCTTTCGTCGCGCCTGTAGCCACAGGATCTATGGATCCCCCGCCCTTGTGTCCTCCCCTCCCCCCCGGTCAGCCCCACCGCGCCGGCCACCAGTCCGGCGGCTCACACCAGCGGTGCGGCTCGATAGCGCATGCAGTTCACACCAGTGGAGGCTCTCCCCCTTGAGCCGACATGCTCCCTGGCTGACTTTGCCCACGGGCGTGCAGTTCTGCCCACGCGGGCGTGCGGCTTGATCAACGAGGGCTTGCAGTTCGGCCCACGGCACGGATGGCTTCCGGCGAACTCTCGTGTGCACGGGCGGTTTCCCCCTGGATCCCGACTGTGAACTCGCGTGTGGAGTGCTGCCTGCAAAGGCCGAGCTGGCATGCGAGGGAGATGAATGGACGGCGAGCTTGGCCGAGTCGTTCGGCAGCCGTATGGTAGTGGTGCAATGCGCCTCTGTGCGTAGTTCTGTGTGCGTGTGCACCTCCTGAGGGAGTTGAGAAGTCGGTTCCATTCCTCCTCTCCGGCGAGCAAAAGGTCTGGGCGAGCGCTCGTAGCATCCAGATCCTGATTTTGCCCTTGCAGTTCGGCGATAGGGGCAGTGCAGCTCGAAGGCGGGTATGATGCGGTTCAGTGCAACTCGTCCACCGTTGATCTCCTCTTCTACATCCCCCTGTCGATGTGCTCCTCACCATAGATGAAGGGGATCCAGCGTCCACAAAGTTGCCCGTCGCCGTCGTCGATGCCTCTGTTGGCATATTGTGTGACCTTGCAATGCACTTATTTTTTGTTTTGTATAAGTTTGGGCGTTCGGTTCTCTTGCAGTGTGTGTGTGCTGTGTGCGCAATTTGTGTGGAGCAGTCCGGTGAGCGCTGAGCTGCAGCTTCAACAGCATGAGATAAGGTTTCGTGCAGTCCGTGGGCGCAGCCAGCGACAACCGCGCCAACGGCTTGGGCTCCAGCAAACTCCTCCTCGAGTCTCTATAGTTATGCTATGTTTTTTATAAACATTCCATGTCGTTAGTCTCTGCGGTTCGATACATTTTTTATCCATGCAGTTCGCTATGTTTTTGTAGCTGGAGAGCATTACAAAAAAGAGAAAGAAAAGTCATGAACACTTCATAAAGAAGTTATAAAAAAGAAAACAAAAACTCATGAGGTTCACTTTAGGTAGTGTCGCGGTTCACTTAGTTTCAATGTGAAGTGCGGAAAAAATGTTACGGAGACGACAAAAAAAAGAATGTGGTTCACTTCTCGACAGTTTTGCGGTTCATTTACGCCTGACGTGAAGTGCGGTCCACTTCCTCGTCTAAGAAAATTTACATCTGACAAAAGAAACCATGAAGTTCACTTGCCCGACTCATGCAGTACAGTTTTCAGTCCGAAGCAGTGCGTTTTCCTGCCTGATGCAGCTCCTTCGTCGATTTTGTTGTTGCGAAAAACAAAGTGTCCGCATTTCGGTAATTTCAAAACTGCTCTCAAACCGTGAGGAATTAGAGAGAGTGTTCTACATGAAAAGGTTGTGCCTCCATGACATCTTTCCAATTGAGTATCATTTGAATCATTACGCCGAGCGGTTGTAAAATTCACGAAAAAAAGGCCACTGCCCCTTGTCGTCCGCCACACCATTTTCAAAATTAATTTAAAACCGTAAGGAATCTCAAAACAAATTCTACATATGAAATTTGTGCCTCGTCCATAGCTTTTCAACGGCATATCACATGCCTCGTTTTGACAAACGGTTAAAAAACTAAAACAAAAACAATACCGAAAATTTGTAAAATTTTGGAAAACAGAATTCCGCGATTTAGTAAATTTGAAACTGCTCTTAAACCGTAACGAATTAGAGAAAGTAATATATATGAAAAGGTTGCGCCTCGGTGATATCTTTCCAATGGTGTATCATTTGCTTCATTCCGACAAGCGGTTTAGAAAAAATCACGAAAATACGCTCGCTGCCACTCGTCGTGAGCCGCACAATTTTTGAAACTGCTCTTAAACCATGAGGAATCTCAAAAAAAATCTGCATGGCGAAGTTGTGCCTAATCCATAGCTTTCCATCGGTATATTACACGCTTTGTTCCGACAACTGGAGCAACAACAGTACCGAAAAAACTGCGTGCAGTTTTTTACGACGGGAAATTCACTCGCCTCAGTACTGCAGCACTCAGCTATATATATGTGTGTGTGTGTGTGTGTGTGTGTGTGTGTGTGTGTCTTACTATTGCTTACTATGTTACTATTATGTTCAAGAATAGAAGCTCCCTAGATGTGTTGTGCCTCACGTGATGGATGACTACCAGGCTGGTGAAATAACCATTATTTTCGACGACAATACATATTTCAGTGTTACATACTCGATTGCACCACGACGAGATGGACGGCTCGAAACTAAAGAATGGAGCCAACTACTGAGAGACTATGAGTTCAAGATTGGAGATCGGTGAATCTCCGTCCTACACCATGAAGATGCAGGGGTTTTCTTATTCTTCAAAATTGTTCCTAAAGTAGAGGAGTACCGTGATTATAGTTATGATGGTTGATAGTGTACTACTAGCTAACTACCTAGCTAGGATAACTGTGAATGAAGAACATGTAATATGCATGCATGGTTTAGTTTAGCGAATGTTTAATTAGTCATGATTGATAAGAACTAGCTAGCGTGTGGCTAATGTATGCATGTGAAGAAACGATATGTGTATTAATGCAAATATCTTATCGAAATCAATGTGAGACAAATACGTGTTTATATAAATTGATAATAAATTACGCTGTCGTGGCAGTGATTTTCTGCCGCTGTGGCAGCATTTTTTTTTTCATCTTTTCAAAACACTAGTAACGGCGTTTGGACAATGCGCAACGCCAGTGAAGATTTATCTTATTGCTGACGTTACACTATGTCACACGCCATAGCTATTTGTGATATTGCCGATGTGTAGTTATATCCAACGCCATAGGTATCTAAGATAGTGCTGGCGTAGGCTCCAACGCCACCACTATATTTCAACAATGGTGCCATATTGGTGGCGTCGTGTGTCTACGCCAGCAAGACTCTTTTTGGCATGCCATATCTAGGCTTTTCTGCACTAGTGGATGAATTCTAGCGGGGCAAAAGGCCTGGTTCACGGCTTGGCCAGTTGGCCCCCGAGGCCGGCCCACCTACCGGCTCTCTAGTCGGTAGGCTACCCTGGTGCCACACATGGTCAGTTCCCCCGAGCTTGTCTAGAATTTAACTGTGCATCTTTCTATGCCACCTGGGACGAAATCCCAGCGATCTCCCTAATCCTTTCTCCTTCGCTAGACTGGCTATCTTGTCTTCATTCCAGGCTGCCGCCGAGATCACCAAAGAGAATGGCTTCCCTGATCCAGATCCCAGACGGGGTTTGGAACAGTTAGGTTAAATCGAGCATGTCATGACACCATGTTGAAGTAGGGGGGCTAGGATAGACAACTGACATGGGTGGTGTACTCTATAGGGTTAGGGTTGTTAGGGAAACATGTATAGGTTGTTGAGTTGCATGGGCCACATGGGCCATAAGAGCGTGCACAAGCGCGCGCGCACATTGAAGTACATAGAAGATACAACCCAAGAGCATGACTTCTAGCTATCATGCCACTTTTTGGTGTTTGATCTAGTTGTTCCTGCAGTTCAAGTAGTTGCCGACAAGCCTGCACTAAAATATGATTGGAAAACGTTTGCCTACAACACGTCGGCCGAACGCTCGGCCGATCACATGCGCTTCGTCGGATCGTGAGAGATCCTACGGTCGTATATTCGCATCGCCCGCTTAGAGAAGCACGCGTTGGTGGCCCATGTGCACATGCAACCTCCCTTATCTGTTTAGGTTAGTTTTCATGCACACATTCCTCTCCAGCTTTTTCTCTTCTTCCACCTAATACCATAGCCTCTCTCCCCCAATGAGACGCAGTGCACCCAAGCGACATGAACGGAGAGCTCGACCCCCTGTACTTTATCTCTATCCCGCACAAAGCGTCGTTGCAGCCCATCCTTGCCTTCGTCTGTTGTGACAAGTGCTCAAGGTGGAGAGCTACAACTGTTACTGGAGGGAGTTGCAACCGGTGTCTAGGGAGTTACGACCATGAACGGCGAGTGTGGTGACCACGGGGCGGCGCTGCACCTAGCAACAACCCACATAATTTGTTTTGCTACATGCTTGAACTGGCATCACAATTAGCTACAACCGGGATCACATTATGCTACCATCAGTTTTTCTATATCGCACATGGCTTCACGATTTTTGCTAAAATCAACATTTTATTTTGCTACAACTGGTGACATGGTGGGCCGCAACGGGCAGGGTAAGTTGTGGTGGCTCGGCAGCGAGACGATTTTTGCTGGAACCAGTGCTCGATTTTGTTGGAACCAGCGAGCCAGGATGTTGCGACAGAGTGCTACAACCAATGGGCATCAGCGGAGTGCTACAACCAATTGGATTTTGCTGGAATCGACCGGCGTCAGTGCTGGAACCGGCGAGGTGGGAAGTTACGATGGCGGCGGGATGAAGCTTCTATGAGCACATCGATGCTACAACCAGCACAGCGGAATGCTGGAATCGGTGACCTTGGTAGTTGTGATGGTGGTGCCGGAGCTGGGATGGTGGGGGCGGCTCCAATTTTTTCTACTACCAGCCGTGGCGGAAGCTGCAACCTTTACGGACGAAGCTGCACTGCGACCATGGCCGGGAGCTTGCAACTGTGATCATTGGATGCTGCCATGACGACCACCATGTGCTGGAACCATGGTCAGCGGATGCTACCACGGCCACTTCAGGATGTTGCAACCACGACCACTTCAAGGTGCTAGCATGGCCCGTTCAGGATGCTACCACGACGACAGCAGCTGGATTTTACATCCACGACCACCACGTGTTGGAACTAGCAAGCTATTTTGCTGGAACTGGAGACATGTGGAGCTACAACGAAGATCTCCTTTGCTACAAGCGGCGAGCATGTTTGTTGGAAACGGCGAGCTATTTTTTTACAACCGGCAAACTGGGATGTTACGTCGGGAGAGAATGAGATGTCGGTGACCAACAAGATTCTACGACCGGCAAGCCAAGAGCTACGACAGCGGCGATTACCAAGGAAGACACGAACTGCGCCCATCAGTGCGACGAGCAACGACGAGCTCGTCGACGGATGCTGGAGCGCGACTAGCATGGTGGCCGGTGAGGGGAGGCCGTCCATGATGTGAACGACAATTCTTGGGGAGCTACGAACAGTGACCACCACTGCAGGGAGCAACAACCATGGCGAGGTGGTGCCGGCGACAAAGAGTGTTGCGTCGGGCATCTGGGCGAGTTTATTTGTGGCGGCACTTTGTTTTTGCGTGAAGAAGAGTGGCGGTTGTGCACGCGTGTGAGGGCAAGGGGAAGGAACAAATTGGTCGGCTCAAATCAATTAGATCGAACGGCCCGCAGGTGACCGGCCAAAACTTACGCCGGTCCGCCGACACCTAGCATCGGCCAATATGATTATGCAGCAAGGTAGTAATGTCATCTGTAGCCAGCACTTCGGTAAACATGCTACTTCTGTGCACAAAGGACTGAAGCTCAGAAAATTGTTGGATCAAGGGTTGCTTATGTCAATTGTCTTCCAAAAACTAAATTGTCGACGCCTAGGGAGAGGAGCAAGATGTCACCATTTTAAAGGAGGTTTCGTTCTTCTATTACGAGGGTTTCGCCTAAGCAAAAAGCCTTAAATGGCTATTTTAGAGATGCTCCATGGCACAGACACTAAGAGCATCTCTAGCAGACCCCGTAAAATGCCAACCCACAAAGCTCGTTTACAGTTCACGAAAAAACAATTTTGCAGGCCGATGCGGGCTGCGGCCGAGCAGACCCCGCGTAGCCGACCGGTAAAACAACATATTCTGCGTCGGCTCGCAAACTAAAAACCCCAGATTAGCCAATTTGACAGCGATTCCGACGATTGAGTTCAAATTCGAAGAATAAAACATAGTTTGCGCGCAAATAAAAGCACAGTTTTCTACGACAAATGCAAAAGGACTTCATGCAAAAGCAATGACCACATCCATCATCATCTTGGTTGCTTTTCACCCGTCATCATGATCTTCACTCCGCACCACCTCCATCGATGCCATCGCCGCCTCCGAGTCCATCACCGGCACTTGTTCTAACTCCAGCACCGAAAGCATCGCTGGGCGCACTGAAAGCATCAGCGGCACTGGTTCCAACTCCTGATGGGAAAACATCACCGGCACCGAAACACCCACCGGCCGCCGCTAACATCCTCCTCTTCAAGATGTCTCTCCTTGCCATATCATGCCATTCTTTGGTGATGTCATCCATGTCATCGTGGTTCAATGTCATGATCATGTTCTCCTCGGCAAGAAGCTTGGCCATGGCTTTGGTCTCATCGGCAAAGACTCTTCTCTCCTCAATGGCCACCTTGTGCAACCCCTCGTCCTTGAGCAATTTCCACTTCTCTTGCTTCTCTCGTGCCTTCTTCTCGGCCAAATCTTTCTTTGCCTCCAATGTCTTCGCCAACATCAACTCATTTGATTGCACCATGGCATCTATCTTGTCTCGCAAGCTCGATGCCTCGTGTTCCCTCTTGATCTTCTCCCTTGTCTTCTTGTCTCCATCGGGCTTGTTCAAGTTTCATGGGCCATCATCATCCATGTTCGTAAGTGAACCTCTCTTTGGTGGGGATTCTTTCTCAATCAACTTCCACTTCTCACACTCTTTTAGCAATTCCCAACAATGCTCTAGTTTAAATACTTTGCCTTCGGAAGCTTCCATATCTTTGTATCTTTGTTGGGCAATTTTGTCCTACACAATTAAAACAATGTCAAATGATGCAATCACTTCAAATGCTACAAATGATTTGCACAACTTGGGACGTGAAAACGAACTCACATAGTCGAATTCCACGGTTCCACTTGGAGGTGCATTGCAAACTTGTTCCAAGCAAGAAGCCCAACGGCTACAAATCGGCTTGATCACGTCCCAATGACCTTGGAGTGGCCAAAAGGTGCGTGGAGTCCTATTGGGATACCTTGCCATCATGTGGAAGTACTGATCTTCGATCCTTTGCCAATACCTCTTAGCGGTTTGAGATATGCCGGTGCACGCATCAAGAGACACCACACCCCAAGCCTTGATCGAGATTTGGTCTTTGAACAACGTGTAGTTCTTTGATCTCGAACCTTTTTTGCTTGCGCTTGGTCATACACCCCCTCGTCTATCTCCTCCACCTCATCTTCACCACCGTGACCATCCACGCCCCCATCCATTTCATTGTAATCGAAATCAGCGGGCGGGGCTTGATCGATGTCGACGGTGTTGGTGTCCAACAAGTTGACGAACTCGGCAGTGGCATCGTTCGAACTGGCGCTACAGTGAGTGTCATCAAGTCACGAGCTACCGCAATGGCGAAAAGCGAAGCAAGTAGAAGAAATCGAAGAAGCATACCGCCCGACCATTTCGTCGAACACCTCGCTTGCGGTGGAAGCAACGCCGTTGAAGGGCATCTTCGGGGTACCTCTTGCCGGGGCGGAGGGAGAGGATGGAGTCGCCGGCCTTTTCGTAGGAGCCTTCTTGTGCTTCACGCCCGAAACCTTGCCCTTCTTCTCCAGCGGCGGCCGGGCAGATCGCGCAGCGGCGGCGGCACCGGGCGCGCGTGCCTTCATGGTGGGGCCAGCCGAATTTCCGCCCTGCACGACGACGTTGCCCTGCCGCTTGCGGACATGCGTGGTGGTGCCTTGAGCGACTGCGGGGGCGCCATGGCCGGCGACGAGATCTGCCGGAGGGGATTGCGCATGCGCGACATCCACGATGATGGGGGACGGCTGGGAGGCTTCCATGGCGGCGAAGAATGGCCGGGGAAGATGGACCGGAGTGGGCAGAGGCGGGGCAATGACGACGAAGGGGTGGGAAGCGGGAATGGCCACACGGAAATTTCCCTCGTGCCAAATCTCGTCGCGGATAGAGGGTGAGGTCGGGTCGGCCTCCCACCCCGTGAATCTAAAGGTTGAGGGCGAACTTTTGCCGCACCCCGCAAAAAAATTTACAGGTCGTGGCCCGATACGGGGTCTGATTGAGCAGCTTTTTTCGCGCGGACCCGTATTTTGGCAGTTATTTTGCCGGTCGGGGCATTATACGGGGGTCTGCTAGAGATGCTCTAAGAACGGCCTAGCTGTTAATGTACGTACGACCAGACGACTGTTGGGATGCCTAAGAGCATCTACAACTGGGCGCCTAAACCCGTCTCAAATGTTCGGGCGGAGGACCGGCCACTGATCGATCATAAAAAAATGATTCACACAGACGCCTTAACTGGCCTCAAACGGCCAGGCTGTCCGGCACCCCTTATATCCAGCTAAAATATAGGGCGGATATGGAGCGGCCCGAGTAATGCCCGGGCGCGTCCGCCACGTCGAAGCTGACAGGCCCGGCCCACCATCGACCCCACGGCTGTCCAACAAAAGTACCCATCCGACTCCTCGATCGGAACCCTAACTCACTCACTCTTCTCTCTCCCCTCTGTCCTCTCCTCTTCCCTCTTCGATTCCGATCCAATCCGGCGCAATGTCCAGCTCCGGTAGCTACTCCGGCTCTGACCTCGACGTCGACTAGGAGCTGGCCCTCCGCATTGCCTTGGAGCGGTCCAAGGTGGACACTGGAGGCAGCTTCGGATCTACAGTGTCGTCGCAGCTCCCGCGCCGGCGCAGCGCGGACGCGGCCGGAGCCGGGCCCTCCCAGCTCGCGCACAGCTCCGCCCCCACGCCATCCCCTTCCCATGTTGGCCGCTGCTCTGCGCGGGCAGTGGTGGGTGCTAGTGCCCGCGTCGTCGGCCCGCACACGCACTCCAGAATCGGAGCCGCGCCATCGCCGCAGGATGCCGGCGGAGCCCAACGAGGACAAACGGCTCCTCGCTTGGGTCTACCGTTGGTCGCTCACGACGGCGGAGACGGACGCTCGCCGCCTACTGTGGAAGAACGGGATGGCGCTCCGGCTTGCCATAGAGCAGTCGGAGCGCGATGCGAAGGAGGCAGCGGCGCAGGCGGCTCGGCTCGCGAAGTTGAAGCGGCATCCGGACAGGGCCGTCCGTCGAATGAAAGGGCTGATCATCCTCTTCGACTCCGACTCCGACGACGACCACCACAACTCCACCTCCTCCGACAACGACCAAGATCCTCCACTAGCAGCGGACGCTTACAGCTACACCGGCGACGGGAAAGGAAAAGGCTCGGCGAGGAAGTGGTGAAAACGCTCCTCTTATGTTTATTATCGGTTTTAGTTGTTGAAGTTCAGAACTTGTCCGGTGATGAACTCCGATGATCTTTTGGATGATGTACAGTTTGTTTATGTGCATTTGCTTGTCCGTTTGATGCCGATTTCATTGTCTGTTGTTTGATTACCTAGAGTTGTTTTTACGTTGCATGCTTAATATGGACATAGGATGATAAAAATGAGGTACGTGGATGTGAAGAGTGAAATTTAAGGCGTGACCGATTAGTGCCCGCGAACGTGTCTAGGCGCGTCCGCGGGCGTTTGAGGGGATGGATTTGCTGTCTGCGGCTGTAGATGCTCCGAAGGAAGCCCGTTCATAACTTTGCTCTAGCTCCTGTTCTTGCTTCCGTGGCCATGTTGGTGAACCAATTATCATCACGCATACGTGTAGTACGTTAGTTATCCCCTTGTCTCTTGGAGTAATAATAGTTAGTCCAGTGGCGGCAGTAACAAACAGGGTCGAAACGAAAAAGGGGGGGCGTGTTAGGCAGGTTCGCATGATTGGTCCGGCCGGCCGGTCAATCCATCATCCGGAGACGGAATCATGGAGCTGGAGCTTCCTTTTCCGGCCGCTGTCGGCCTCGTCCCTCCACTCACCGCCGTAATCCGCCCCTCAACCGATGTGATCGATGCCGCCACCTGCACTTCCATGCCACTTTAGACCGCGGCCATGCCAGCGAACCGGCTTACCCGTCGACACGTCGCCGGTGCGTTCCCGCAACTGGCCGCGTCAATCATGCAAGCCCGCACACGTTGCAAGGCGATGTGCTCACGCACGGTGCGAGGAGTGACACACAGCTCAAGTCCGTGCAATCGCAAAACGCACTCGACGAGCGGTAACTTTTCGGTCCCAGATTCCCTGGCGTGGGTGCACCGCACGCAGAGCAACGGGACAAGACGGCGGAGGAATGTGCCAAGGGAGGCGGTGGCAGCCCGGCAGGGGCGGAGCAGAGCACGCAGAGCAGGTGACTGACGCGGTGACGCCTCGTCGTTGTCCGCTCGGCCCAGTCTCTGGTGCGTGCCGACGGGGAGGAGGAAACCGCCGGGGGAAACCGAACGGCGGGCCAATCATAGGCGGCCCGAGCCCCCGCGCGGCGCGGCGTTGGCAATTCTTTAGCCTATTCCGCGCGCGGCCGCGACGTGGAGCGCGGAGCAGCAGGGAAATTTCGATTCTCCCTCGCCGGGGACGGGGAATTTTCTGGCCCGGCTCGCTTTGCTTCAGACCGCAGATTCCCCTCTAGCGTCAGCTGCCATGATCGACGGATAGATGGATAGATAGATGGTAGATTCCTCAATAAACAAGTTTATCAGAAGCGCATGCACGTACGTACATACATGCATACGCGTAGATTACGAGATTTTCCCTGCCTGTGCAGCGGAGATCACACGGAAACGATATGCCTGTGGCCGTGGTGTTTCAGGTGGTACGTGCTAACTATAGCTGGTCCATCGGAGATGTGGTGGCGACATCATAGGATCGGCGCCTTATCCACGGTACGCGGAAGAGACCAAGGACGGAACAGTGGAACGGGCAGGGGAGCCACGTCGCGATGCCGACGCCGTGCGCCGGGGTCCGGACCGGCCGCGTGTGGTCCGTCCAAGCTCCGTCGAACCCCGACCCCAACCCGGCGCGCCACGGCCGGGGACAACGATCGATCGATCACCTAAGAAAAGCTAGCACCAGGCGGACGATGCCCCCTGCGTGGACCGAAGGTCAGTCCAGGCACAGGCCAAACTGTGGGGCACTTGTGTTCCCCCTCGACGTCTTCCTTTCCAAGAGCACATGTGATTTGGACGCCTTTAAGGTGAACTCATAAAAAGCTTATCTTGGTCTAGTCATCTGGTGGCGGGCGAGCATGTATGGCCACTAGAATCTACATGCCTCCGAGCTCTTCCTTACATAATGTTTGGATCTAGCTAGCTAGAAAAGTTTACTAGTACGTTGCAGAGTGGTCTATAAAATGAGTATGGTGTTTTATACACTTATCATGATTCACATCCGCATTCACTTTGTAGTGAACAAATGGTTATCTCTTTCTTGCTTTTTGCGATGACACAAATGGCCATCTCCAAAGTGTTATTACCTGCAAAGAAAAAAATATTCAAACGTTAGAAACAAAGAACTCAAAATGTTTGAATGAAAAACGCATGAATTTGAAATGACGTGTATCATGCGATCCTATAGGAATCAAAACCACATAACAACTTTAAAGTTGTCGTTTGGAAAAGGAACCCAATCCTGGCGACCATTCGCCAAGAACGATGGCAAGCGCGATACCCCGAGATGGCAGTTTACATTGCTGGGGGTGGCGTTTTTCAAAACTGCCATGTCATTTTATTTAAAATGTGGGGAGTTTTGGGCAGAAGTTGACACCGTCAGATCTAAATATAACTGCTCTGGTGGCGTTCGATGGGATCCTACCCCAGCGTATGTTCGCCAGATAACATTTTCGATGAAAAAACGCATGATGTGTAGACACAAAGAGAAAAAACATGAGGTACATCGTGTTTGATTTCTTGCAAAATTCTTATGGAATGCTCTATTCCATAGGATTTCAAAGGAAAGTAGGATATCAACTCCTTAATTCCAAATGCTACCAAAGGAAAATTACTTATAGGGATGACATACTGTAAAATTGTCGTTTCCCTTTGCTCGAAACATAGCCTAAAGCTAACAGTTATACACTCGTGTAACACCTTAGCTTAAAACCACTAAAAATTTGCCCCACCTTAGGTTCCAAATGTATACTTAGATAGCGCATCGATATTTACTTCTTTTTGAGTGGATATATATCTTACTGTCGATTCCGCTTTGTCCAAAAACGTTTAGCTTGAACCAATAATTTTCCTTTTGCAAGTGTAGCTGAATATACACAAAATGACGATGCGGTACTAAGTTTTTTTGTGTGTGGAGGCAACAATGTGGTAGTGTGGTACTAAGGGCAACTCTAGCAAAGTCGTCATATCTGTCGGATCGCCATAATAACCGTTATTATGGTTTCTTTTGCTTTAAAAGGGCATTTTAGAGGAGTGGCTACCATGTCTGGGATCACCGTAATTTATGGACTGCCCTCCATATCTGGCCTCCCAGTTGTCATACATAGCAACTCGGGGTTGTCTTTTGAAGCGCACTTCATATGGCAGTTACACGTGGATTGCATGTGACATGAAGAAAAATTCACATCATCCCCTGCCTCACGTAGAATGGTAGTGAGGTTGGGAGATTAAGGGACAGAAGGAGCTGGAGGCCAACAAGGAATGAAAGAAGTTGTTCCACTCGCAGCTCTTCTTTGTTTAAAGCTTAACTCACATTTCGAGACCCGAGAAAAAAAAAAGGAATATACCACTCGCGATTATGGAGCGAACAAAGATTAGATATTTGTGTGTTGACCTCATAGTCTCCATATCTATATGAAGCACGGTACATATGCGATATGAAGACTGCCAATACGGCAACTCTACTAGAGTTGCTCTAAGTTGGCTACAGTGACTTCACTGGCGTCGGAGAACAAACTAATGTTACACGCGCGCTAACTCGTTTCTTTTTTTAATCGGGCATAACCCCTTTTCATTAATAACGGAAATACATCTATCCATAACCAGAGAAAGGATACGAAAAAGGGAGAGCAAGTTCAACGCACCACACGTTAACTCAGTTCAACACTCCAATTTTCTTTTTGCATATCCGACGGCCGCAAACCAACGGTGACACCAAATTCACTCTGGTTTCGGTCAGTAGAAAGTGGCAAGGTTCCATAGCCCCTCGCGAGTCAACATCACCGTCATGTCATCCCCACAACACACAACTTCACCTTCACCGGGACACGGCTGGAACGGTACCCCGAGGCGCCAAGCTGACACCCCGGAGACAGCCGACGAAAAAGAAAGCACTGGTGGTAAAAAAGATTCTTTTGTCCTCCACCGGCTGAATCACCACCCGAGGAATGTTACCCCTCTCACTCGCAGCAACCGCACTAGCGCGCGATCGACACTATATATAGCCTGCCCGAAGCTTCTGTCTTCACCAAGCAACACACTCACTCGCTCTCGCCTCATAGTCCAACACTCCCAATTCCCGGCCATCCTGCTAACTCGACCGATCGTGTCCATGGACGGCGGCGGCAACAGCCCGGACCTGCAGCCGGCGGAGCCTGTGCGGTCGCGGTGGACACCCAAGCCGGAGCAGATACTGATCCTGGAGTCCATCTTCAACAGCGGGATGGTGAACCCGCCCAAGGACGAGACCGTCCGCATCCGCAAGCTGCTCGAGCGCTTCGGCGCCGTCGGCGACGCCAACGTCTTCTACTGGTTCCAGAACCGCCGCTCGCGCTCCCGCCGCCGCCAGCGCCAGCTCCAGGCGCAGGCACAGGCGCAGGCGTCCGCCGCCTCCTCTGGGTCGCCACCCGCGCCTGTCGGCCTCGGCTCGGCGGCCTCGGCCACGTCGCTGGGGCTGTTCGCGCATGGCGGAGCCGCGTACAGCTCGTCCTCGTCCTCGTCCTCGTGGCCGCCCTCGCCGCCGTCGGTGGGGATGGTGGGGGACATGGACCAGTGCGGGGGCGGCGACGACCTGTTCGCCATCTCGCGGCAGATGGGGTACGCGGACGGCGGCGTCGGCGGCGGCTCCGGGTCGTCGTCGTTCTCTGCGGTCGCCGCGCAGCAGCAGCAGCAGCTCTACTACTCGTGCCAACCTGGTGAGCCCCGCCATGCCATGCATGCCTCGCGCTACCGATGCATTCTTTTTGTTCCTCCGAAGTTCTCAACCATGAACAATTCAATCGCACATGCATGCAAGCTAATTTAGGAAATTTGTGGTCAACTTTTAAAATTGACCTCCTCTTTGATCTATCGATGGACTTCATTCTTCTTCTTCGCTGTAGATTCGGTAGAAGAAAATCCTACTACCTCTGTTTCTAAATGTAAGACGTTTTGACAGTTTAAATTTGAACGTTTTGGCAATTTAAATTTGAAATTTGAACTGCCCAAACATCTTGCATTTAGAAACAGAGGTAGTACGAGTTACCTTTTCACCTCTTGTTCGGATCATAACATTAATGAAGAGAAACTTCCTGCATCTTTGGAAATTTTCAACCCGAAGTTGCATTGCCTTTGGTTTGTTCTTGGTTCTTGCATGTATGGACATACTACAAGTAGTTTCGTGTATGTGCAACTTTGGGATCATCGTCTTGATTCTATTCAAGTTGCCATATATTATCCAGCAAAAAAAAAGTTGTCATGTATTATGTCTCATTTTCAGTTTTAGTTCTCCATCTGGTAAATACAACAATTCCATTCTATTTCAAAAAATGTTCAAATTTTAGTCTCTTGATTTTAATTGTTTGTTTATTACATTTTGTCTTGTTCAGACACTTTTAAGAAACATGCCTAAGCACATTAGGTCCTATTCTCTCCGTTCCTAAATATAAGTCTTTGTAGAGATTCCATTATGAACTACATACAAATGTATATAGATGCATTTTAAGTGTAGATTCATTCATTTTGCTCCATATGTAGTCCATCTAGTGAAATCCCTACAAAGACTTATATTTAGGAACGGAGGGAGTAGTTGAAAATAGAAGGGCGTGTAAGCTATTAATCAGCCAGTGGCTCATGTGCTGGGAAGTAAAGCCAAATTAACAATCATTGGATGAAAATATAAAGGCTAGCAGAAAAAATAACTTTGATTTATAAATTTTCGAGTAATTAGCAATAGACAACCCCCATAGTAGATATAGTACTCTTTTTCCGATCTAAAATATATGTGCAAACATGGTGTCTCACATAAAAGATAGTTACACATTATAAAATCAATTAATATAGTAACATCGATTTCATTGTATGGACGCTACTAGTTCTTTCTTTAAACTTTGAAATGTACTTTGACCCAGAAAAACGCTAAAGTAGTCTCCATTTTGGATGGGTGTAGCGCTTAATAAACCGTATTAATTTAGCCATGCTGTACTCATTCTAAGTTTCTAACCACACTCTATGCTGCGTGCATTATAAAATTCTGCTATAGCTGTTGACGCACGCGTGCATATGTACTATGTTAAACATGCCTGATCTGAATTTTCCACCACAAACAGCTCATGCATGTTCATAACAAGGGAACATATTGGCGCGAATATGGGAGGAGTTTATTGTGTTTGATTGACAGCTTTGTTCACATATGTTGATGCTGATTTGGTTGGGTGCGTGTATGCAGCGGGCATCACGGTGTTCATCAACGGAGTGGCGACGGAGGTGCCACGCGGGCCGATGGACCTGCGCTCCATGTTCGGGCACGACGTGATGCTCGTCCACTCCAGCGGCGGCCTCCTCCCCGTCGACGACTACGGTGTGCTCATGCAGAGCTTGCAGATGGGGGAGAGCTACTACCTGGTCAGTGCTCCTAGTACGCTACTTCCGAGATGTAGACATGCTGACATGCATGCACTGCACATACATGACAGATAGTATGATATATTGATATTTCCGACGAACGTCAAATTCGTGCAAAATGTGCTCACTGCGTTGTCTTGTGTTTCCGATGGGCAGGTCGCGAGGTCAAATTAATGGAGCTGGTTTGCTGATTGGTGTCAAATTTGAGCTGGATCCTTGAATCGTTGGAGACGGGCGTGTGCATGCTGCGGGTTTCAGTTAATCTGTCGAAGCGAACGGAAGCTATGTAGGAATGGGATTGGTAACTGCAAGATGGACCGAGAAGCAAAGCAGTGAACGATCAAGGCATCAACCGTGCATGCCATGCCTGTACGTACGTGCCTGGTCGACATACGCAGCTTATATATAGATATAGCGGCAACATACACATATAGCCATATAGTGCACCACGTGTCCAGTCCAACGTATATCCACCTATGTAATCAACCAATCAAACCATATGCATGCATACCACTGCGAAACAACATTGCAGCCGATGATAGTGTGTGGCCTTTGCCCGTCCTACTAGTCATTCTTTTACCTTACATAATTCCTCTGTATTTGCTTCGTCGAGATCAATGTAACGCCAGATAATACAGAGGAGATGCGTGCTGTTTTCTGCATGGCACGTACGTACAAAAATGTCGCTGTGCATCGCCGCACCGTAGCTAGCTCGTAGGCGTAGAGATTCCCCCACGGCCACGGGCGGACGTGTCGAGCGACGCCGGGAACAGGCGGGTCGCAAGTGGCGAGCTCACCGCCCGGTGCCGACCAAAAGGAGGACACCGCGTGTCAAAAAGCACGCACACATGCCATTTTCTTCCACTATACTTTTTCCAACGCGCACGCGGCCGGGTTCGGAGCTAAGCCTTGGATCTGGTGACCATGATTGACTAATCGAGCATGCACTTGCTCTTCCTCTTGCTTTGGGATCAGATCAGATAAACTAGTATAGGTAGTGTAATCTGCCTTCCCTAGCTCATGGACTTTGGTCATCCGCAGCCTACCCTAGCCGATGTATGTCGGTCGAGTGGCGCCTGTAAAAGAAAGAGCGTGGCGTGCATTATCAGTGAGGAATCTCCCCCTTTCCCCACTAGGAGTACTATATGTGTCAGTCAAACTTAGACACTACGGAAATTCAGTAAGTAACACGCACGCTTTCGGGTCTGGCAAGTCGGAGCTTTGACTGCTTCTGCTCTCCGCCTAACATTTGGCTGCGGGGTTGCATCAGAGCTAGCTAGGACGACCGATCGATCGATCGACCAAACGTTATTCATTCACAGGAGGCAAAAATGCACTGAACCTCCGATGGATCAACCAATTGTTAGTACGTTACTTATTCACAAGAGGCAAAAATGCAGAACAAAAAATCTCAACCACTGCACTGACAGTGAGAGTGATCTAGTGACAGGCCTCTTACAGGCAGGCCCTTTCGAGTTCATGCAAGGAGTATACTACTGTATTACACTACGTCTACTTCAGTGCAGTGCAGGGAGCAAGCATTTTCAGGAACAAAAATATCCGTTTCAGTGGCAGAGTTAGAATGCTGACACTTCTGCTGGGAACTGAGAAAAGATGCATGGTGGAGCATGAACAGAAAGAGGCGCTGCACCGAGTCACTTGTCACATCCTCAAAGGGCTTACCGAACCATTGATAAAGAGGGGGCTTTACGACTTGGGAGACTTCTTGAGCTTACAGATCGATGTTGATATAAAAGCGGCACAGTGTGTAGTAGAACAAAGACAAAGACAGGGGCGTCTCAACTAATCAGAATGCAGGCCACAAAGGTGACCAACCACTACTAATTTGGCTTCTAGATAGATAGATAGATCGATACCCATAGCTTACAACCACCACTAGTCATCACTCACATACACACAAATTCCATTCCCGTAGAGAAGCAGATGCATCAGCAAATATTTCTTCAGAGTTGAACTTCTCGTCAGCTGATTTGTGCTTCTAAATCTTGTGGTTCTCAGTAAACATGCAATGTTCTTGTGGCCATTAAGCAGAACACCTGTATGCATTAAGCAATGCTATTAACAATTATTATCATTGTACAACCAAACACACATGCCGACAGTCTGATCATGAACCCGGTGGAGTGTTACAAGCTCTACAAGAAAATTACAGGAAGAAAAACACCGCTATTCCGACAGTACAGTTGCACAACATCTACATCACCGATCAGTGCTCAGACAACATCATTCATTTTCTTGATATAACATGCTTGAAGAAAAGAAAAAAAAAACACGACAGGAGTTTCCGTATCACGTCGTCTCCTGGAAGGACGCAAAGCGGGATTGAGCTGCGGGGTTCGCTTGCATGACTCGGGCTGCGTTCGACATTTGCTCCCTGCCACCAGATTTCGGCTGGAACGGTCTAAACATGCCACGCTCGCCGGGTTCAATCCCGAGGGTGGTCCAGATCGAACTCTTTGCAGCTTCGTCGGGGTCATCAATCCGGAGTGTCTTCGGAATCCACAAGGATTTTTCTGCCTTTTCACCACCTTGCGGATCAGAATCCCTTGGGTGTTTCCCAAGTACTGGAGAACCACTATCTGAACATGTACTACTGCTTGTGGGAGGTGCTGCTGACATGCTATAACTAGGTCCAAGCCACGGCGCGCTCCATGCGCCATTAGGCCAGGGAGAAACCAATGGCCAAACGGAAGGCGGCATTAGCGGGAAAGGAATGGGTGGGCCACAGAATCCTGGCATCGGCACCATTGGTGGAAAGTTCCATTGAATGTTACCTCCATGGCCATTTTCTGAACAATTTGCGGGTTCAGCTGGGACTGGGCACACTGGTGCTGCCATGGCAGGAACACCATTCCATGCTGGATTCCATGGGTACATAAAAGGGGGCCCGGGAAAGCAGGGTATAGGAGGCATGGGAGTGACGCCATTGCAATCCCCGGTAATTCCATTTTGATGTACCCCAACTGCTACTTTAACTGACTCAATCCGTGGATTATCAGATGTTGTTGCTGAAGGTGGACAGGTCTGGTTCTCACCATTTCTGGGATGTGCTGTTGAGGCAGGGTTGCTGTTCTTATTCTGCTCTTCAACTCTCAACAAAGATGCCATGGAGTTCGGTAGAGTGGCATCAGACCCAAACATAACTGCTGATTGATTTTCCTTTATAGGCAATGGAATGACAGAAGCATCACCTCCAGGAGCGGCTAGACTGCTTCCTGGAATCAATATACCATTACAGTTTGTACCGGAGCTCTTACTCTTGCGCCTACCAGCACCGACAGGGAGGTTTCTCATGCTTCCACCTGCCGTCCAATACCTTTGACAACCCCTACAAAAATGCCTTGGTTGGTGTATGTTGTAATTGTTGTAGTAACAGAACTTTGTGTCCATGCTGTTACACCGAGGACATGGCAGAATCTTGTCTGGCTTCTTTAGGACCTTCTCTTTGTTTGATCCATCACCCTTGGTCTTAGCTGCTTCCAGTGTGGATTCTGGTTCAGTCATCTCATCACCGTTGGATGTCTGGTTCTCACACGCACTCGAACTATTAAGGCAAGAATTATTTGGTTGACTAAGATTTAAGTCAGGCGGTGTGCATGAATTTTCCTCAGTGATCCTTGTGTCTCCTGTATCTTTGCATGAATCCTGATGATTAGATAAAGAGTAAGTTAAACAAGATGAATGGCAAAGTAACAAGTATGTTTATGATAGGATAATAGAACAAACAATAACATATACAAATCCAAGTCTAAAAGCCTTTAATAAATTAATTATACCTAAGTCATTCACAAAAATGGTATTTTCTGAAATAAACACATAGCTATAAGACCATTTAAGCAATGAATGTCTATCTTCAATGCTTGTTATATACGCAAATATATTTTTCGGCAACTAGGAAAACCTTCTGTGTGTAACATCTTATTTTGTAAGAGGCGGCAAGCTTAAAAAGACGTACCAATATCTAAATAGTATCAGAAAACCAATTAGTTTGCTTCCAAGGGGATATGGTTGATTAGACTGGGAAACATGACTTGTTCCATTCTTGAATCTGGATGATGGCTATTGTTTTTCTTGCACTCAACATATATTTCTATGTGGCATCACTGACAGAATTTTCCCATGAAAGTGCAGAGAGCTTAAAACCTATGGTTACCAGGCATAACATGATGTATGACATGGTCGAACTCTGGTTTGTGATTCGAACTTTCAGATGTAAATTAAAAAATTCATAACATTTTAGGAAATTTGAGACTAAGCACAGTGGGCACAGGTGAGTCCAACCGTCATCAACGATACTATGAATCTATAATTGCTGCTGCGGACAAATCTAAGATTCCACGACAGTTAAGCTCTATAGGATCAAAATTTCAGACTAGAAAGGTAACTGTGCATCTATGTCACAGTTGGTGCACAAATTCAGTAGAACCAAGGTAGGAAATTTGATATGGATTTCCATCTACCTAATCCAAAGCACTGATCGCACCTAAAAGTGAATTTGTCAAAGTACAGACGGTAACCAAAGTGAGATGTGCATCAAAACGGGCAACTTTATGAGGACTTTCCATTTAGATAGAATCCAAGACTAGCTAGTCCAGAGCTGCTTTAAAATAGCCTAATGTACAAGAACCTGTAACCACATCAAAATCTGCTCAACTAGGTAAGATAAGAGAATTGGCCGATCCCTATATGTACCCACCCAAAATTCATGTGCAGATGCAGTCAACTGACGCATCACACAGCCATCCTGCAATTACTAGCCATGAAACGAAACCCATAAATGATACTTTGAACTGCAAAACCAGCTACAAATCGAAAGGCTTCACATGATCCCTATCTAACTAACCTAACCTAATCAATAGTCCCAAAAGATGCAAAATTAGCAGGGATTCCGCTGGGACAACTACCTAGATAAGATCCAGCACATGTCTAGATTACCAATCAGCTGCCACGCCCAAACGATTATGCCTTATTTTGCAGTACTAATTGGAGAATCCGTAACAAACTGACATGAACTGATTGAAGCAACCGCGGAGGCGCAGCTCCTAATAGCTTTTCCAATTGCCCACACGGGAGAAGAAACAGAAGACATCTACTTGTACTGTATAAAATCGCACCATTTCCTCGAATCAAATCGCAAGAGGATGAAGAATAGGCAGAGCTTTTGACGAACTGAAAGGGGGAGAACAGAGCAGAGTGGATTTTGAAGAGGGGAGTGGGAACTCGCGTGACTTCACCTCTGCCCGCGCCTGCGGAGGCGTACGGGGCGGCGCCACGTCGGACTCCGGCGGCTGAGGGTGTGCGGCTCCGGCGAGCTCCATATGGGGCAAGATCCGACAAGTGGAGTTGGCGACTCAGCTACAAAGGGGGAAAAGATTTGCTCCCATTTAGCCTCGCGTCCGTGCAGCCACAATACTACACTTTTTGGGTAATTGCATTGTGGTCCTTACTTTTAAGCGGGTCGGATCCATTTAATGGATATCCTGCTTTCGCACTCATTTGTGTTTTTTTTCTTCCTTCCCTTTTTCACCCGTGTTCGTATTGTTTAAAGATGTGATTGTCCCTAAAACAACATGTGATTGTCACAAAAAAAGGGATTGTTGGATTATAAGATAACTAACCATTCATGTCGAGCAGTGTATAAACACGTGACCCTTCGTTTCATATTAAGCGTCGCTGATTTAGTATAAAGTTATACTAAACCAGCGACTTAATATGGAACGGAGGAAGTACATGTTAACAAGGTGCATACGACTTCATTCTCAGATAAGGGCATGGCCAACGGTTAGCCGACGTGATGCCCTGCGGGCCAGCTAGGCTCGGATGCTATCATGGCCATAAGGTGATAGCTTGCAGAGGAGGTCGCTGCTTGGGTGAAGAAAGATAAGAAAAGGAAGGAGAGGGAAGGAAAAGAGAAGAAAGGTGTGGCGGGCTAGGAGAAGAAAACAGCTAAACTGACGCATGTAGAGACATGTGAGGCAACATTTGGGTTGGGTAATAATCAGCATGGACGATGGTCCTGATCCTCCAAACCTACATGGGCCCTCCATTGTACCATGCCCGAAGTCGTCTTTTTTATGGAGTGGGTTTTTCGTATGTTTGTGTTCGGGAGGTTGGTGTGCTTTTGTTGAGTTTGATGTGTCATTGCTAGGAGTAGTCTTGGTCATGAATGTATTGTTTTTATTCTTTTTTTTTATTAACCTGACAACAGATCTTCTTCTTGGTCAATAGAACAAGCAAAGCTTTTGCCTTCGTTTAACTAAAAAAGGTTTTCATGTGTCCGTGGGGTGAACAAGATCAAATAGACTAATTAGGCAGATGAATGAGAGTTCCAATTATCGATGTCTTTGTTTTTCTTCATTTGTCACTTCGTATCAATCGACTCTAGTTCCTTTAGATCAAATAGGCATGTCGATGACCGTTGGTTCGATTAGATAGGAACGTCGAAAATTGTGTAATCAACAAAATTTTGAATATCGAGAACATGATCCGGAGAACACAAAATCATACAAGGGAAATCATACCTGGCCAAACGGGCCGGCCCGGCCCACGGCAATCGTGCCTGGCAAGGCACGGCCCGCCACGGCACGATTATTAGCCGGGCCGTGCCGACCCACGGGCGGGAGCTCGCAGCCCAGGCACGGCACGCAGCCTATCTGGCCGGCACACGGCACGCCCAGGCACGCCGGCCCGTTATGGCACGCTGGGTCGCCTAGCGCATATTTACCTCGGCTGGCGCGTTTTTCCCCTTTGTACAGCGAAAAAAAGTCCAAAAAAAGTCCAAAAAAATGTAGAAAAATGCAAAAAAAATGTAGAGTATTATGTGGGATAAATCTAGAGTTTTATTAGCGCTTGCCTCATTAAAACCTTCCATTCCAAAGAAGTAAAAAAGTACAAGCTATGCTCTAGAAATACTAAAAGATTAATAGAAATAGAAAGAAATATATTAGAGCACTACAAATGTACGCATGCACTACAAAATTATTGAACATATTAGAGTACTAGGTATTTATATAGGACATATTTATTTATATATTTCAAAAAAAGTTAAACGGGCCGTGCCGTGCCTGACCCGTTTAGCCCGGGCCGTGCCGTGCCTGGCCCGTTTAGCCCGGGCCGTGCCTGGCCCGTTAATTTGTAATATGTCTGGACTATGTTTTAATTTGTAATATGTCTAGACTATGTTTTAATTTGTAATACGGTCTGGACTATGTTTTACTTTGTAATATGTTAGTACTATGTTTTATTTGCACCTGAGATTTGTTATTTGAATTGCAGATATGTCTTCGTATCCGTTGCTTAATGGTAATATCGATAGAAAGCACCGGGGCGTCCTTATGGAAGCGGGCAAGAACTTAGACGTGTTGGTCACTCACACCCCAAAGTCTAACTGGATGATACACCATTCATGGGTTGATAGGTATGTGTGCATATAATGAAATCCATATAATGACTTACTATGTTTGACATACTTTTCATAACCGCTAACAGTGTGCTACAATCTCTTTATTTTGTAGGTTAAGTTGGGCTAGACTTCTACCCTTGGCATGGCTGGTTGAAGGTACATTGGATGAGTGGGTTGATGGTCCGGACTTAGATAAGGCAGGTGAACCATTGTAGTTACGCAAGAGGCAAGTGAAACGTTTCTCTTACGACAAGTCACTCCTTACCTGCTTAGTAGATAGATGGAGACCAGAGACACATACGTTTCACTTTCCCTGGGGAGAGATGGCGCCTACTTTACAGGATGTGTCTTACTTGTTGGGATTACCTCTGGCCGGTGCTGCCATAGGTCCTTTAGAGGCAGAATCTGGTTGGCCAGAATCGATGCAGACCCTTTTTTGGCTGCGGTGCCAACTGCTACAGCCATAGACAACGATCATCACGGGCCTCTTTTTAGATGGTTGAGCCAGTTTCAGGTAACCTTCACGGCCACTTAAACAAATATTGTTTTTTTTAGTTGCCCGATGTTCATACAATCATTACGTTTCTATGTAGATTGTCTCGTTAGGATATCCCGATGTTCAGTTGTCAGAGGCACAGATTGACCGGTCCCTAGAGGCATATATTCTTTGGTTGTTCGGCAAGACGATGTTTACGGAGAACCACGTGACCACTGTCGATGCACGACTCATCGGTATTGCACGAGAGATAGCTGACGCACGTTGCCCCGGGGACATTCTGCAGAGGAGTTTTGGTTCTGCTGTGTTAGCGGCTACGTACAGAGGCCTGTGCAAAGCTTGCTTGTTGAAGGCTAGAAAATCAAGTCTTGTTGGATGTCCATTATTGTTGCAGCTCTGGTCATACGAGAGATTCCCTGTTGGACGACCCTATGTCTACGTTGATAAACCTTTTGGCTTGGAGGATTTAGCTGGGGCTTATGTGCCTGCTATCGGCGACTTGCCTACTATGGGATTTGTTTGGACACGGCGAGAGGTACTTTCATATTAAGTAACAATTAATTCGATTATTTCTTGCCATTCAATAGTATTACTAATGCTTATTTGTTGTCATGCACAGAGACAGTTTGCGCATAGCCAGGTGAGGGGCTACTGCCCGTCCTTCACGGCGCAGTTTGATAGTTTGCACGAGGATCAAGTTATCTGGGAGCCATACTCGCATCAGGCTATATTATCCAGGTGCCCAATTGGGATTTCTGGATTATGCACTAGAGATCAGCACTATTGGATGACCAAGGCCAAGTTGGTGTTCGACGTGACGGTTGAGGAGATGGCTCTTCATAGGGTGATGAGACAGTTCGGTCTATGTCAAGAGCCTGACATTCCAGATATTCCACACTTACCAGAACACGTGCACAAGTAAGTAGTAATACTATTTTAGTTCTCAGCTCTGCATTCAGAATATACCTAATCATGTAACGCGCATGTCAATCTCAGGTACAGTCGCCTAGGAGGAAACAAGTCCATGGCTTATTGGCTTCAGAGCATTACCCCTTACGTTAACGAATGGACTACCGCGCCGATAAATATCTGGGATGAGGTTCGGCCATTTAACTGGGACAAGTTTGGGTTGTATCTGCAGCGTTACCGGCATACAACGAGGATCTACTTGGTTCCATCAGCTGCTCTTGATCAGATCGAAGCCCCTCTCACCAGCGATATGTACCCAACTGCCTCTGTTGTGGGAACCAGACACCACGCAGTACGTGCCATGGTTCTCATATGTTAAGTCTTTTCTTAACCTGGACATATTCAATTGGTTATCTATTCGTGTTGTCTGTCATACAACGAGGATCTAATTGGTTAACTCTTCGTGTATAGGTTGACTTGACAAGCGAGGCATGAGAGGAGGTTTCCGCTTTAATGCATCGCTTTCAGAGGGGAGATACTATCCCACCGCGAGAGCACGTCTCATGGTTGAGGCGTCTTGATGACAAGCTACACGGGATTTACGCAGCTATTACGTGTAGACGATCTTCGGATGTTGCAGTTCCTCCTCCAGCACATCGTCCGCCACGTCCCTCTCTACAACATTCTGAACCACGACCCTCTGTGCACCATTCAGAACCACGACCCTTTGTGCACTGTTCAGAACCTCATCCTTCACAGCCAGGGAGCTCTTCCTGGCATCAGCCATCTCCTTCACAACCAAGGAGCGCTTACTGGCATCAGCAGATGGAACTAGGTAACACTACTTACTACATTCTTTTCAACATTGTAGTAACTGTTCAGGCATTCTGTGCAGTCACCGATGCTTAGTGGTGGTGCTTCGTTCATGCATTGTTCATGCATTTGTATCAATTTTACATGTTTTACTTTACCGCAGGCGGCAACCAGTCGCAACCGTTCATGCATTCAGTGCAGTCACAGATGCTTAGTGGTGGTGCTTCGTTCTTAGAGGGCGACGGGGATAATGATGATCAAGATGCAAACACTTATGACTTCTCACAGACAGTGTTTCACACTCCACCACCACCACCGTCGCAGGAGACACAGACAGTGACAGACGATGTTATCTATGGTCGTGGTTATTGTGAGTATCGTGCACCGCCTCAGCGCTTATCGCCTTCCGGTCCTCGCCCGAGGAAGACCCAGTATCATCGTCGCCCCCCACAGTGATATGGTTATCTATGTATGAGTCATTGTCTATGTTAGTTTCAGACTATTCGCATATGTGAGTCAGTATCTATGTATGAGACATGCTTCATGTATGTGCTAATATCGCACTTGCTTCTATCTGATTAGAAGACATATATCGTTTTATGTATGCGAGAGACATATTACTATTAATTCGCATTGTTATTCCAGTTACATTTCCAAACAGACTGCAACCGATAATTAAGATACAAGTACATATGAATTAAACGGTAGAGCTGAACTTAAAAATTATAGCTTATATACTACATGAAGGCATCATCGTCATCCTCCGTCGATGCAGCACTCTTGCCCTTCGACGATGCGGTATTCTTGCCCTTCGTCGATGCAGCACTCTTGCCCTGCGACGATGTGGTACTCTTGCCCTTCGACGGTGCGGTACTCTTGGCCTTGGTGCTCGGCATGAAGATATCGTCTTCATCTTCGCTATCGTCAGTCCATAAAAATGCATGCTCTGCTGCAATTCTTAAGAAAGTTTCACTCTTCGTCTGCACTACCTTCTTCCACCTTCCATGCAACCTAAGAAGTTCTTTACGTACCTCCTCATAGGTCCTTTCAGGCCACCCAGACCTACGTAATGCGTGAGCCAACTCATTCAGTATGGTGTCACTACCGAGGAGTTCGTCCCATGGAACTATCCTATTGTCCATCCTAAAATCGGTGGCTAGCCTAAGGAGACATTTGCTCATCTCAGGGTGAAAACTACGATCAAAAGGATAATCGGACATCTCGACTACACTAAACTGGACTACTTATCCACCTCCGTGTGAAGGGGTTTTTATAGGTCGAGAGGAGAAAATGGCGGGAAAGAACGACTGCGGTATGAAGGAAAAGGGTTGGCGGGAACTTATGGCGGGAAGGGGTTGGCGGGAAACGGGTGGCGGAAACATATGGCGGGAACATATGAAGGGAAAGAGTTGGCGGGAAAATATTGAGGGAAAGGGTTGCGCGAAAATATATTTTTTCAATGTCTAAGATGGGCAATGGTTGCACAGCATTCATAAGTCAAAATAAATAAAAAAACCTTTTCGGCCTAACATAAGCCGAAGAGCGGAGCCATGCAGCTTTGGCCACCCGTTCACGTGAAAAGGTGGGCCCCAGGGACTTTTCGGCCTACCGCTGACCAAAAAGGACTTTTCGGCCTACCGCCGACCAAAAAGGACTTTTCAGCCCAGGTTCGCACCTCTTCGGCCAAGGCACGGCCGAAAAGCACTTTTCGACCAAATCCTGGCCGAAAACCCCCTCTTCGGCCAACACGAGGCCGACGGGGTCATAGTTTTGATTTTTTGGCATTGGGTGCTATAGTTTCCGAAATTGCTATAAATAAAGTGATACTTTTGAAAAAAAATCGCTACCGGGCCGGCCCGTTTAGTCAGCTATAAGGGAGATTATGATCGACTCGCCCCATTCCTACATGATTACTATGTCATGGACTCCACGGGATTCATGATGAGGGGAATAGCAAAATACTAGAATGATCATGTCGTTATGGTGTATCAGCTTCCTAAAACTTGGCAAAACAAACACATTCATACATTTTGAAAATTCAAGAAAAGAAGCCGCACACACATGTATCCTGACTTTTAACTTACTCTCCAAAAATTTGTAAAATGTAACCTTCTGTGACCTAGGTGAAAATGATATTTTTGGAGTTCTTTAAATCTGCCCATATACTTTTTCTCTGAGTTCTAGAAAGCGGATGCCGGTGCAAAAATCCGTTCCCCGTTATAGACGTGGGTATTATCAGCATCCATTTAGCAATGTGGTTCCGCAGCGTAAACTTGTTCGTAGTTACCAGATAGTTAGGGGGTTGTTTAGCAAAGGGACACATGTGGTTTACCTCACCGGGAGAGGCCGGTGGCCGGCGACTGGCGCGGCCGGTCCGGGCCCCAGTCAGCAGCCGGGAAGCAATCCTTGGCCACGAATTGCCGCGGCCCCACCGCTCAGTGGTCCCCACGTCCCGCCACGTCATTCCGCTCTCGCTGTCAATCTGAGTGTGCGGTGGGCAAAACAGCCGGGCGCACGTACCCGAAAAGCCGTTGCTGTTGCGCACTTACGCCTCACGGAGTAGCATGTGAGGCTGTTCGTGTGGGTCCGGTTGTGGCTTGGGCCCGCTGTCTGCGAAGTGAAGGTGCCTTCAAGGGAGGAAAAAAAGTAAATAAAAAACGGAGTCCGGCGAGAGAAGCTTTTGCCTTTTGAGTAGTGCCTTTTTTTTGGAGCAACAACACGTGGACCTCACTCTTCCCGTGTAAATTTTGTTTTTGTTGGAGTGATCTTTGGTCAAGCAAAAGTTATCAATCAAAAAGTTTTTTTTATCAAAGAAATAATTTACCAAGGATCAAGCCATTCTTTTATGGATTTGAAATTTATTTACACTAACGTATATGGCAGGAGGCTGAAAATTCTTTAGAAGGGCAACACATTTCCAGCTTGACCAACTCGACGCTGGCTGGACTCTTTATTGCTCCATGAAAATACATTTTAGACCTTTTAGGCACAAGGAGCTGCATATGCGTCTGTGTCCACACATCCGCCCTGGCATGTTAGCAACCACATGATAAAAATCTTTTCCTGTGCTCCCAGTTCCTTAGGCAATATTATACACAGATGGCGCCATTTTTCAGCCTGCAACTTGCACGATGGTGTATACTAATCTCACATGGACCGCATGTTGTTGGTCCCTCTCCATCCTTGGATGCCTAAAGAACCGATGCAGTGGCCACTTGAAAATGATGGCTATATTTTTATTTTTATTTTTTGGAAACAACAAACAAGAAGTCTAGTGATCTTGCGTATATAGATATACTCAGGATTTCAGGTGCGCCATGGCCTGTGCATGATGGTCATGTTTTCCATAAACCGTTCGACCATGCACTGAGAAAGCCCCCAAAACGAAGGAAATTCAAGCTGGGAAGGAGACTAGTGGAGCCGTGGAGGGGAAAAGGGCCAAGAAGAAAACAATACGACCAAAAACTAGTACCAATTGTCACTTTATCTGTCTGAGGAACGATGAAGCATTCTATACCGCCAATCGGTCCCCTAAATTTCCTTCTCTGCTCTTTTGGAACGAAAATACCACACCCACCTGTCACCACTTTACCGGCTGCTGGCGTACAAGTGGCAGATTGTCCTTTCCAGATGTAGATCCAGACCACCGTTCCAAACTGGGGAAACAAAAGAGTGGTAAAAGGAGCTTAAAAAAAGAGTGGTAAAAGGAGACGTGATTTACATCCGGACTTCACAAATCCAGGCACTACGTTCCGCGTAATTAATCATTGTCTTGTTCATTGGATTAGGTCTAATTTTCTTGACAAAACTGTGAGCGTGGAACTTTATGAGATGGAATAGCTTGTTCATTTTCAAATTTACAGTAGCACAAAAGAGAGTTCCTTATATTCGATATCCTAAAATTCAAGACGGGGAAAAAGGATACCTAGTGGAGCGAATAGGGATTTTGTTTTATCTCGCAAAAAAAAAAGAGTGGAATCTCTTTTCCTTTTATAAGCAAAATATACCTAAAATTCTTTTTACGCAAAATATACCTAAAATTCAAGGTAATACAAGAAATAGGATAGGATCCTTACTACGTCTTTTAGGGCTAAAAACACTTTTGCCTATCCACATGAAAATGGGAAATATTGTGTTATTTGCTTTTCTTATGTAACTGCTTTTCACTTTGGACTCTTCCGGATGCATCCACGAATAGTGACCGGTAACCCCTCATTTCTTTGACATTGCAACCATAGTCCTCATTTCTTGATCCTTATACCCATACTACTACATGCAACTTTGAAATTCATCTACGTACGTAGCTAACCATCTACTCGTCATCGGATATGTCGATGGTGTTCTTGCCGGAGCCACCAGCCTCTTGGTCACTGGCGGCGGGGCGAAACTCCAGCGCGTCCTGCTCGTCCTCCCCGTCGGCGAAGAGCTGCTCACGTTCTAATTTCGCCTCGTGGAGTAAGCAACGATCGCCTCCACACCCGCCTCAAATTGGATGGACTTGAGGATGGCCTCCCGCCCCGCCGCTTCCGTCGCTTGGATGACCTCAAACTCTGCCAGTGCGTCTTCCAAACCGAATCCACCTACTTCGGCGCTGAATCCACCTCGCCCTGCTCCTCCTCCTCGTCCCGTCTCCACCTCCTCCATCTCCTCATTCAGCGCCTCTTGCTCCTCCATCACCGCGTCGGACGCCTCCTTCTCCGGTGCCTACTGCCCCTTCTCCTTCTTCGGTGCCCCCATCCTGCTCCTCCTCTTCCTCCTCCGGAGAGTCCAGGGGCAAGCCAGGTGCAATGCGAGTGGTGCGTCGTGCCTCCATCTCCGCTAGGATCTCCGCCCGACGCTGCGGGGATAACATCTTGTGGTAGGTAATCCTACGACGGACCATGGTGACGGGGTCCCGGACCCAGGGTACCTAACATAAAGGAGCTCGGCCTCGTCCTTGACCAGGGCCCACTTGGCCCAAAGGAGGTAATGGAACCCTAGGAAGACAAAGGACATGAGTGTGTTCACAAGAGAGAGGGCGGCGGCCAAATCAATCTAATCTCCCCTATGTAAACCCTAGGCCTCTCTTGTCTATATAAAGGGAGGCCTAGGGCCTTATTAGCAACCCAATCTGGAACTCACCTCTCGGTAGACATCTCAAACACCATTGTAATCCTCTACACAAGGTACTCCCTCGCTATGAATACCAAGACAAAGCAGGACGTAGGGTATTACTCTCCGGAGGCCCTAACCTTGGTAAACTGTGTGTGCAAACTCCGTTCCAGTACTTCCGGTCTCGTCATGAACCCTACCGAGGGATCTGACAGGAATTTGCTCCGTCAGTTGGTGCGCCAGGCGCAGAGTTTTCTAGGACAGTAACAAATTTCCCTCAAGTGGATGACCTAAGGTTTATCAATCCGTGTGAAGCGTAGGATGAAGATGGTCTCTCTCAAACAACCCTGCAAGCAAATAACAAAGAGTCTCTTGTGTCCCCAACACACCCAATACAATGGTAAATTGTATAGGTGCACTAATTTGGCAAAGAGATGGTGATACAAGTGTAATATGGATAGTAGATATAGGTTTTTGTAATATGAAAATATAAAAACAGCAATGTAGCAAGTAACAAAAGTGAGCAAAAACAGTATTGCAATGCTTGAAAACAAGGCCTAGGGTTCAAACTTTCACTAGTGCAATCTCTCAACAGTGCTAGCATGATTGAAACATATAACAATCCCTCAATGTGCGACAAAGAATCACTCCAAAGTTCTTATCTAGCGGTGAACATAAGATGAAATTGTTGTAGGGTACGAAACCACCTCAAAGTTATCCTTTCCGATCAATCTATTGAGTCATCCCTATAAGTGTCACGAACAGCCCTAGAGTTCGTACTAAAATAACACCATATGAAAACACATCAACCAACCCTAATGTCACCTAGATACTCCAATGTCACCACAAGTATCCGTGGGTCAATTATACGATATGCAGCAAACAACTTCAGATTCATAATATTCAATCCAACACAAAGAATTTCAAAGAGTGCCCCAAGATTTCTACCAGAGAAACAAGGACAAAAATGTGAATCAACCCCTATGCATAGATTACCCCAATGTCACCTCGGGAATCCGCGAGTTGAGTGCCAAAACATACATCAAGTGAATCAATAGAACACCCCATTGTCTCCACGAGTATCCATATGCAAGACATACATCAAGTGTTCTTAAATCCATAAAAGTATTCAATCTGATAATAGTGAAACCTCAAAGGTAGAAACTCAATTCATCACAACAAGATAGAGAGGGGAAAAACACTATATGATCGAACTATATTAACAAAGCTTGCGGTACATCAAGATCGTGCCAAATCAAGAACACGAGAGAGAGTGATCAAACACATAGCTACTAGTACATACCCTCAGCCTCGAGGGTGAACTACTCCCTACTCATCATGGTGGCCGCCGGGATGATGAAGATGGCCTTCGGTGATGATTTCCCCCTCCGGCAGGGTGCCGGAACAGGGTCCCGATTGGTTTTCATGGCTAGAAAGGCTTGCGGCGGCGGAACTTCCCATCTAGGGTTCTTTCTAGGGGTTTGGGTATTTATAGGAATTTTTGGCATCGGTCTCATGTCAAGGGGGTCCACGAGGCAGCGACAAGCTCGGTCGCCCCTTCCTGGGGGTAGGGCGCGCCTAGCAAGCTTGTCGTGTCCTCATGGGTCTTCTGGTCCTCCCACAAAGCTTCGGGGGTCTCTTTTGGTCCATAAAAAATCACCGTAAATTTTCAGCCCATTCCGAGAACTTATATTTATGCACAAAAAACGGCACCATGGTAGTTCTGCTGAAAACAGCGTCAGTCCGGGTTAGTTCTAATCAAATAATACCAAAATCATATAAAATTGTTGTAAACATGGCATGAATACTTCATAAATTATAGATAAGTTGGAGACGTATCAACATTCCCAAGCTTAATTCCTGCCCATCCTCGAGTAGGTAAATGATAAAAGAAATAATTTATGAAGTGTGAATGCTAGCATAGTGATAAGTTTGATCAATGATAATTTCAATCACCTTTCTAGCATCATTATATATCACAAACAGTAGCTCATCTCATAAAACTTCTCATGATCAAGTAGCAAGCTATTCACATGTTAAAGTATAGACCATAAACTTTCTTGAAAACTAACAAACTATGTTCTCAGTCATCAAACAATTGCAATTCATCTTATTTTAAGGAAGGGTCTATGTAAGAGCTTTGATTTAGCAAATTCCACATACTCAACTATCATATAATCTTCCATGATTGCTAACACTCAAAGCATATTTTTAGAACAAATAGCATCCATCAAACATATAGAAAGATAGGGGCTTAATGTTTCACCTCCCAACTTATTTATCATATAGATAATTGTCAACAATAATAAATCATGATCAAATATATTTGAATGGCCATATATGCTTGGATCTTTCCCAACCACATGATACTTGCCAACTAGAGAATAATTGAGGTTGAAATGAGAAGGAATACTATTGGCTCTTGCATAAAAGTAAATACTTAAAATTAAAAGATAGGCCCTTCGCTGAGGGAAGCAAAGGTTGTCATGCGCTTTTTATTTTTGGATGTGCAAGCCCTTAATGCAAAGGAACGTCATGTTATATTGCCCTTTGTGATAGCAACCTTTATTATGCAGTCCGTTTCTTTACCATCACAAGTTCGTACAACGCTTATTTTCCCTTACAATAAAAGATCATACATATTTAGGAACAATTTTTATTGCTTTTTGCACCGATGACAACTTACTTGAAGGATCTTATTCAATCCATAGGTAGATATGATGGACACTTATGGCAAGAAACTGGGTTTAAGGGTTTTTTGTATGCACAAGTAGTATCTCTACTTAATATGAATTTTTGACTAGCAAAAGATCCTAAGCAAGCACCACATGTTGGAGGATCCATAACCATATAACTTCTATACAAATATACCCAAACATAACTCATTACGTTGTCTTTCTTGTCCAACTTCAACTAATTTGCTCAAGTTTGAAAATAATTAATGGGGCTCACAATCATAGAAGATGTCCAAGATAGTACATTTATATGTGAAATCTCTCTTCCTTCAATATTCTTTCATGAATTGTTCAAGTGACCAATGCTGAGTTTGCTAACTTTCAACAATTTTTACCACCTATACTTCTTATATGTGAAGTCATTACTCCCCATGGGATAAGCATATGAAACATATATAATTTTAGATTTATGATATTCAATTCATTTAACCATTTACTCATAGGATATAAGTGAAGCACGAGAGTAAATGACAAACTACTCCAGAAAGGTATAAGTGAAGATCAATGAGTAGTCAAATAATCAAGTAGCTATGTGAAGACCCTCTCTCATTCAAAAAATTTAGATATTAAGTATTTTATTCAAACAACAAGAAAAAAAATGACATTCCAAGGATAACACATATCATGTGAAGAAGCAAAAACTTAGGCTCAACCAAAACTGACCGATCATTGTTGAAGAAGAAAGGTGGGATGCCAACCGGGGTATGCCCAAGCTTAGATGCTTGAGACTTCTTGAAATATTAACTAGGGATGCCTTGGGCATCCCCAAGCTTGAGCTCTTGTGTCTCCTTAATTCCTCTCATATCACGGTTTCCCTAATTCTTAAAAACTCCATCCACACAAAACTCAACAAGAACTCGTGAGATAAGTTAGTATAACTCAATGCAAAACCTTATCATTATCTATTGTAGAAAATCAATAAAATTATAATTTAACATTTCATACTATATGCCTCTGCATATTTAATACTCCTATCCTCAAATAGAATCATTAAATAAGCAAACATATGCAAACAATGCAAACATAACAGCATCTGCCTAAACAGGACAGTATGTAAAGAGTGCAATAATATTCATACTTACCTAACTCCAAAAATTCTGAAAAATTACAAAACTGTAGAAAATTTGTTATATCTCACCGTGTAAAAATTGCAAGATTTTATCATGTTCTTACTATTCACAAATATTCAAAAGATAACAACAAACTTTCTGTTTTCAAACAGCAACATATAGACTTGCAAAATAAGCATGGTAAAGGCTATACTTGACACTTTTATTGAAGTAATAGATGAAAAACATTATTATAAATAGCATCAATAAAATCCAAATAAAATAAAATGACTCTCCAAGCAAAACACATATCATGTGACGAATAAAAATGTAGCTCAATGTGAGGTTACCGATAATGTTGAAGACGAAAGAGGGGATGCCTTCCGGGGCATCCCCAAGCTTAGTTGCTTGGATATTCCTTGAATATTACCTTGGGGTGCCTTGGGAATCCCCAAGCTTAGGATTTTTCCACTCCTTATTCTCCTCATATCGATATCTCACCCAAAACTTGAAAGCTTCAATCACACAAAACTTAACCGAACTTCGTGAGATGGGTTAGCATAGTAAAACAAACCATTCACTTGGGTATTGTGAAATACAAGATTCATAATTGTTTACACATAATGCCTAATGTACTCTATAATTTACAGAATTTATATTAAGAAATATAAGCCATAGAAACCATAAAACAAGCAAACTATGTATTGCAAACAGAATCTGTCAAAACAGAGCAGTCTGTAAAGATCTGAATAATTACTATACTTATGTCACTCCAAAAATTCTGAAAAATTAGGAAAACGTAGTAAATTTGTATATAAATAATGTGTAAAAATTTAATAATTTTTAGACTCCCCATTGGTTTTTAAAAATTCTGTTACTGGGCACAAAAGTTTCTGTTTTTGCACAGAATCAAGTCAACTATCATCCACACTATCCCAAAGGCTTTACTTGTCACTTTATTGAAACAAAAGTTACAAAACATGATTACTACAGTAGCTTAATCATGTGAACACACAAAAAAAGTAGGTGTAAATGTTGGGTTGTCTCCCAACAAGCACTTTTCTTTAATGCCTCTTTAACTAGGCATGATGATTTCAATGATGCTCACATAAAAGATAAGAATTGAAACATAATGGGAGCATCATGAAGCATATGAATAGCACATTTAAGTCTAACCCACTTCCTATGCATAGGGATTTTGTAAGAAAATTTATGGGAACAAGAATCAACTAGCATAGGAAGGCAAAACAAGCATAACTTCAAAAATTTCAACACATAGAGAGGAAACTTGATATTATTGCAATACCTACAAGCATATGTTCCTCTCTCATAGTAATTTTCAGTAGCATCATGAATGAATTCAACAATATAGCTATCACATAAAGCATTATTTTCATGATCTACAAGCATAGAATTTTTGTTACTCTCCACATAAGCAAATTTATTCTCATTCATAGTGGTGGGAGCAAACTCAACAAAATAACTATCATGAGATACTTGATTGGCATAATCAATTTGAGCATTAAAATCACGATGACAAGTTATCTTTATTCTTTATAATATACATGTCATCACAATAGTCATCATAGATAGTAACTTTGTTGTCACAATCAATTGAAACCTCTTCCAAAATAGTGGATTCATCACTAAATAAAGTCATGACCTCACCAAATCCACTTTTATCATTATAATAAGATTCAACACCCTCCAAAATAGTGGGATAATTATTACCTAGAGTTGACACTCTTCCAAACCCACTTTCTTAAATATTGCAATCATCATAAATAGGAGGCATGCAATCATCATAACAAATTTGCACATCAAAACTTGGGGGACTAAAAATATCTTCTTCATCAAACATAGCATCCCCAAGCTTATGACCTTGCATATCATTAGCATCATGGATATTCAAAGAATTCATACTAAAAACATTGCAATCATACTCATCATTCAAAAAATTTATGCCAAACATTTTATTGAATTCTTCTTCTATCAATTGAGCACAGTTTTCCGATCCATCATTTTCAAGAAAGACATGATAAAGACGAAGAATATGAGGCAACCTCACTTCCATTTCTTTGTAGTTTTATTTTATAAACCAAACTAGTGATAAAAAAAGAAACAAAAAGATTCAATTGCAAGATCTAAAGATATACCTTCAAATACTCACCTCCCCGGCAACGGCGCCAGAAAAAAGCTTGATGTCTACTACGCCACTTATTCTTGTAGACTCGTGTTGGGCCTCCAAGCGCAGAGTTTTGTAGGATAGTAGCAAATTTCCCTCAAGTGGATGACCTAAGGTTTATCAATCCATGGGAGGCGTAGGATGAAGATGGTCTCTCACAAACAACCCTGCAACCAAATAACAAAGAGTCTCTTGTGTCCCCAACACACCCAATACAATGGTAAATCGTATAGGTGCACTAGTTTGGCGAAGAGATGGTGATACAGGTATAATATGGATAGTAGATATAGGTTTTTGTAATATGAAAATATAAAAACAGCAAGGTAGCAAGTAACAAAAGTGAGCAAAAACGGTATTGCAATGCTTGAAAACAAGGCCTAGGGTTCATACTTTCACTAGTGCAATCTCTCAACAGTGCTAGCATAATTGAATCATATAACAATCCCTCAATGTGCGACAAAGAATCAGCGGAGAACATAAGATGGAATTGTTGTAGGGTATGAAACCACCTCAAAGTTATCCTTTCCGATCAATCTATTGAGCCATCCCTATAAGTGTCATGAACAACCCTAGAGTTCGTACTAAAATAACACCATATGAAAACACATCAACCAACCCTGATGTCACCTAGATACTCCAATGTCACCACAAGTATCCGTGGGTCAATTATACGATATGCATCAAACAACTTCAGATTCATAATATTCAATCTAACACAAAGAAATATGAAATAGTTATTGTTGGGGATATGCATATTCCCATTGAGGTAACTTAGTGTTTTACGAAGATTCTTCGGGTTCATGCTAATCGGAAGTGGTTGTTAATAAGACTTGATCAACCTTATTAATGGAATACTTTTGAGAGGCATGTGGTCGATGAATTTAGTAAGCACAACCTTCTGTCCCTGCCTTTTGTTTTCTGTTATTTTTAGTTAAATGCAATAAAAATGCCATGTTTATCCAGTTTTCTGATTTATCCATGCAATAAAAAATGGACCAAAAATAAAAGTGCTTAGAATGACCTGAAATTTTGACACAAATGTTTTTCTGAATATTTGAGAATTTCTGGTACTAAATACACTGTAGGGCGGTGCCCCAGGTGCCCACTAGGCACCAGGGCGCGCCACACCCACCTGGCGCGTCATGGTGGGTAGTGGGCCCCACAAACACCCCCTGACTTACTTATTCAGCTCACTTCATCACCTACCTCCAGAAAAAAATCCCTGTAGCTCTCTCTCTCGTGTTCTTGCTCCCAAACCCACGAATTTCGATCTCTTTGCTTGGAGCTCCGTTTCCGAAACTATTTTGGGGGATTGCTACTTGGTATGTGACTCCTCCATTGCTCCAATTAGTTTTTGTTTTTGTGGTTTATATTTTGATTAATTAGCTACTCTTGGTGGTACTGAAAATGAGTTTACATGTTGAATTCTTTGAGTTTCAAGTAGTTTGAATGCTTGATATAGCCTCTAGACATGCATATGAATAGTTGCTATCAATCTTGTGAAGTTTTATTGATATCATTTGGTGACCCAAAAATTTCAGAAATTGTTCGCAAATAAAATGCACCACTTTAGGTGGAGCTCTGGTACGTCTCCAACATATCTATAATTTTTTATTGTTCCATGTTGTTATATTATCAATCTTGGATGTTTTATATACATTTACTAGCAACTTTATATCAGTTTTTGGGACTAATCTATTGACATAGTGCCCAATGCTAGTTGTTGTTTTTTGCTTCTCTTTTACTTTGCAGATTATCAATACCAAACGAAGTCCAAATGCCACGAAACTTTTTGGAGATTTTTTTTGGCAGGAAGACACCAAGGAAGCTTCTGGAGGCCATGAGAGGAGGCACATGGGGCCCACTAGGCACTAGGGCGCACCCTGGTGGGTAGTGGGGCCCACGGGCACCCCCTTGACCTACCTCCGCCTCTATAAATACTCTAAAATCCCCAAAACCCTAGGGGAGTCGACGAAATACTTTTTCCACCGCCGCAAGTTCCAGAACCATGAGATCCAATCTAAAGGCCTTTTTCGGCACTCTGCCGGAGGGAGCAACGATCACGGAGGGGTTCTTCATCATCCTTGTTGCCCCTCCGATGATGCGTGAGTAGTTTACCACAGACCTACGGGTCCGTAGTTAGTAGCTAGATGGCTTCTTCTCTCTTTTTGATCTTCAATACAATGTTCTCCTCGATGTTCTTGGAGATCTATTTGATGTAACTCTTTTTTGCGGTGTGTTTGTTGGGATCCGATGAATTGTGAGTTTATGATCAGTTCTATCCATGAATATTATTTGAGTCTTTGCTGAACTCTTTTATGCATGATTGTTATAGCCTCGTATTTCTTCTCCGATTTATTGGTTTGGTTTGGCCAACTAGATTGATTTATCTTGCCATGGGAAGAGGTGCTTTGTGATGGGTTCGATCTTGCGGTGCTCAATCTCAGTGACAAAAAGAGACATGGCACACATGTACCGTTGCTATTAAGGGTAACAAGATGGGGTATATTCATACGTGAGTTTATCTTCTCTACATCATGTCATCGTTCTTATTGCATTACTCCGTTTTTTCATTAACTTAATACACTAGATGCATGCTGGATATCGGTCGATGTGTGGAGTAATAGTAGTAGATGCAGGCAGAAGTCGGTCTACTAACTTGGACGTGATGCTTATATATGTGATCATTGCCTTGTATATCGTCATGATTATTTTCTTTTCTATCAATTGTCGAACAGTAATTTGTTTACCCACTGTATGCTATTTTCTTGAGAGAAGCCTCTAGTGAAAACTACGGGCCCCGGGTCTATTTCCAATCATATATTAAATCCAAAATACCTTGCTGCAATTTTTCTTTATTTATTTTATTTTGTATTTTTGTTAGATCTATTTGTCAAAACCTATACAATTTAATCTATCTCAATACCGTTGAGGGATTGACAATCCCTCTTACGCGTTGGGTTGCAAGTTTTTGTTGTTTGTGTGCAGGTGCTATTTATATACTGTTGCTTGGTTCTCCTACTGGATTGATAACCTTGGTTTCATAACTGAGGGAAATACTTATCTTTGCTGTGTTGCATCATCCTCTCCTCTTTAGGGAAATAGCAACGCAAATACAAGCAATCAGGAAGAATTTCTGGCGCCGTTGCCGGGGAAGACATCATCAACATCTATCAAGTACCTACACATAAACTCTCATCTCCTTTCAATTACTTTATTTGCCATTTGCCTCTCGTTTTCATCTCTCCCACTTCTAAAACGTTTTTACAAAAATACAAAAATATTTTTCGTCCGCCTTTTTCTTGTTTGCTTGCGATCTTGTTTGCATAGTCATGATGTCTCAAGAAAATACCAAATTGCGTGATTTTTTCAATACTAATAATAATGATTTTATTAGTACTCATATTGCTCCTCCCGTCGCTAGTGCGGAGTCTTATGATATTAATGCCGCTTTGTTGAATCTTGTTATGAAAGAGCAATTTTCTGGTAATCCTAATGAGGATGTCGCGTCCCATCTAAACACTTACGTAGAATTGTGTGATATGAAAAAGAAAAAAGATGTGGACAATGATATTGTGAAATTAAAATTATTTCCTTTCTCTTTGCGGGATCGTGCAAAAATTTGGTTTTCATCTTTGCCACGAAATAGTATTGATTTTTGGGATAAGTGCAAAGATGCTTTTATTACTAAATATTTTCCTCCTGCGAAAATTATTTCCCTTAGGAACCAAATTATGAATTTTAAGCAACTTGAGCATGAACATGTTGCACAATCTTGGGAAAGAATGAAATTAATGCTAAGAAATTGTCCTACTCATGGTTTAAATCTATGGATGATTATACAAAAAATTATGCGGGATTGAATTTTGTTTCTATAAATATTTTAGATTCCATCGCGAGTGGTACTTTTATGGAAATTACTTTGGGTGAAGCCACTAAATTGCTTGATAATATTATGGCTAATTATTCACATTGGCATACCGAAAGAGCACCTACTAGTAAAAAGGTTAATTCTGTTGAAGAAATTAGTACTTTGAGTGAAAAAGTTGATGCACTTATGAAATTGGCTGCTAGTAAAAATGCTCCTATTGATCTTAATGATGTGCCTTTGTCTACTTTGATTGTGCAGAATAGTGATCACATATAAAGGGCCAAGGGAAGAACCTCCTCCTCCCAAACTTGATCTTATAGATCCGTACCCAATTAAATTTAGCCCTTTTGATAATTTTTTCTTGCCACAAAGGAAACTTGTTGCTGAAAGGAGGGAGTATGAGATGAGCATGGATGATCTCCCTCACTTTTACTACAATACTTGAATCTATGCATTATGCCTAGCTAGGGGGCGTAAAACAATAGCGCGTTGGGAGGCAAACCAATAGTTATCCTTTAAATTTTTGTTTATTTTCTATTTTTCAATAAATTTGCATTTATGCTACTTTTATGATTGTGTTTCTATGTTTTAATTAGTGTTTGTGCCAAGTAAAGCCTTTAGGATTATGTTGGATGATAGTTGATTTGGTCCTGTTGGAAATCAAAAGGTTTTGCATACAGTAGCAGAATTGTTAAAATTTTCTGGAGCGTGAAAAAATTCTGAATTTTTTACACATGATTGATATACAAATTGTCCAATTCTTCCTAATTTTTCAGAATTTTTGAGTTAGAGAAGTATGAGATTAATTAGGTTTTCCACAGACTATTCTGTTTTTGACAGATTCTGTTTTCGTTGCATTGTGTGCTTATTTTGATGAATCTATGGATTGTATCGGGGGGTATGAGCCATGGTAAAGTTAGAATACAGTAGGTAAAATGCAATAACAAAATATGAATAGGTTGCAACAGTACTTAAAGTAGTGAATTGTTTTCTTATACTAACGGATCCACGAGGGTTTTGTTAAGTTTTGTGTGATTGAAGTTTTCAAGTTTTGGGTGAGATCACGATGGATGAAGGAATAAGGAGTGAAAAGACCTAAGCTTGGGGATGTCCATGTCACACCAAGGTAATATTCAAGGAGTACCAAGCAACTAAGTTTGGGGATGCCCCGGAAGGCACCCCCTCTTTCTTCTAACGACCATCGGTAATTTTACTTGGAGCTGTATTTTTATTCGTCACATATCATGAGTTTTTCTTGGAGCGTCTTGTATTATATGAGTCTTTTCTTGTTTTGCTTTTTAGTTTGTCACAATCATCCTTGCTGGACACACCTATTTGAGAGAGCCATAATGATGATATGATTTGTTAGAATTGCTCTATGTGCTTCACTTTAATTTTTTGAGCTATGGAATTGCTCTAGTACTTCACTTATATCTTTTTGAGCACGGTGATGGTTTAATTTTTGAAGAAATACTCTCATGATTCACTTAGATTATTTTGAGAGTTAGTAAATTTTGAAGAAATATTTATGCTCTCGTGCTTCATTTAAATTTATTTGAGAGCTTGTTAGTAGCAATGGCAATATATGAATTTAGTCCCAAAGTGATAGATATTCAAGAGGGATATAATAAAAACTTTCATGGAGATCATTGGATATTATAAACTTGATTCCTTGTAATAGTTTTGAGATATGGAGATAGTAATATGTGAGTCATATTGGTGAGTAATTATGCTTTAGTAAGAATATTGGTGTTAAGGTTTGTGATTCCCTATGCAAGCATGAAAGTCAATAGTTATGCATTGAAGTTACATCCTACTTGTGGTGCATTATTCAGTGTTAGTTAAGTTTAATGCTCGTTTATGGTCATTTTCGTTTCTTGGTTGGCGTTTCTCAATCTATTTACTAGCCTCCATTTGTACTAAGCGGGAATACTGCTTGTGCATCCAACTCCTTAAACCCAAGTTGTGCCAAATGAGTCCACCATACCTACCTATATGCGGTATTTCATGCCGTTCTAAGTAAATTTGTATGTGCCAACTCTAATTTTCAAAATGAATTTCCTTTTTATGTGCCCGTACCGCTCATGAAGCGGTAGGGGGTGGCAATATTTTCCATGCTAGGTAGGTTATTCTCAAGATGAGTGTTTATTCACTTGTCATTGCACGAGAGTGTGGCAGGTAATAGGGATGCCCAGTCCCGAAATTGAAAAAAAAATATTTTTATGTTATCAATAATAAATTCCTTGGAAAGTGTTGGTATGGAAGGCACCCGTGGATACAGCAAGCCATGGATTGTGAAAGAATGATGGAAAAGGAAATAAACTTTATTTTGTGTTTGGGAACCACCTATGATTTACCTAGCATGGAAGATATTGGGAATTCTCGGTCGTTTTTGTTGACAGGAAATGCATGCCTCTCAAAACAATTTTTTCTCTCAATTTAAGCTAAGAGCTCTCGCACCTCTACAAATCTCTGCTTCCCTCTGCGAAGGGCCTATCTATTTACTTTTATGCAATTTTTATTTTTATTGAGTCTCCATCTTCTCTTATAAAGCACCTACTAGGGAACACTATTATCATACTTGTGCATTGGATATAGCTAATATTTGAGTGTGTTTCATGAATGGATCAATGATTGAGCATAATGGGCTAGGGATAGCTTTCTTTAGCGTTTATATTTTGAAAGACATGGTTGCTTGCTGATATGCTTGAGTACTGATGTCCTCATGTCAATTATAGACTATTTCTTTGAATCATCTAAAGTCCAAATGTCCATGCTACAAAAGAAAATAATATGTGATGAACATGTTAGGCAGCATTCCACATCAAAAATTCTGTTTTTATCATTTACCTACTCGAGGACGAACAGGAATTAAGCTTGGGGATGCTGATACGTCTCCAACGTATCTATAATTTTTGATTGTTCCATGCTGTTATATTATCAATCTTGGATGTTTTATATACATTTACTAGCAACTTTATATCATTTTTGGGACTAACCTATTGACATAGTGCCCAGTGCCAGTTGCTATTTTTTGCTTGTTTTTTACTTTGCAGAATATCAATACCAAACGAAGTCCAAATGCCACGAAACTTTTTGGAGATTTTTTTCTGGTAGGAAGACACCCAGGAAGCTTCTGGAGGCCACGAGAGGAGGCCCGTGGGGCCCACTAGGCACCAGGGCGCGCTAGGGGCCTCTGGCGTGCCCCGGTGGGTAGTGGAGCCCACGAGCACCCCCTTGACCTACCTTTGCCTCTATAAATACTCTAAAATCCCAAAAACCCTAGGGGATTCGACGAAATACTTTTTCCGCCGCCGCAAGTTCCAGAACCACGAGAGCCAATCTAGAGGCCTTTTTCGGCACTCTGCCGGAGGGGGCAACGATCACAGAGGGGTTCTTCATCATCCTTGTTGCCCCTCCGATGATGCATGAGTAGTTTACCACAGACCTACGGGTCCGTAGTTAGTAGCTAGATGGCTTCTTCTCTCTTTTTGATCTTCAATACAATGTTCTCCTCGATGTTCTTGGAGATCTATTTGATGTAATTCTTTTTTGCGGTGTGTTTGTTGGGATCCGATGAATTGTGAGTTTATGATCAGTTCTATCCATGAATATTATTTGAGTCTTTGATGAACTCTTTTATGCATGATTGTTATAGCCTCGTATTTATTCTCCGATTTATTGGTTTGGTTTGGCCAACTAGATTGATTTAGCTTGCCATGGGAAGAGGTGCTTTGTGATGGGTTCGATCTTGCGGTGCTCAATCTCAGTGACAGAAAGAGACATGACATGCATGTATCATTGCTATTAAGGGTAACAAGATGGGGTTTATTCATACATGAGTTTATCTTGTCTACATCATGTCATCGTTCTTATTGCATTACTCCGTTTTTTCATGAACTTAATACACTAGATGCATGCTGGATAGCGGTCGATGTGTGGAGTAATAGTAGTAGATGCAGGTAGGAGTCGGTCTACTAATCTTGGACGTGATGCCTATATACATGATCATTGTCTTGGATATCGTCATGATTATTCGCTTTTCTATCAATTGCCCAACATTAATTTGTTTACCCACCGTATGCTATTTTCTTATTGAAGCCTCTGGTGAAAACTACGGCCCCCGGGTCTATTTCCTATCATATATTAAATCCAAAATACCTTGCTGCAATTTTTCTTTATTTATTTTATTTTGTACTTTTGTTAGATCTATTTGTCAAAACCTATACAATTTAATATATCTCAATACCGTTGAGGGATTGACAACCCCTCTTACGCGTTGGGTTGCAAGTTTTTGTTGTTTGTGTGCAGGTGCTGTTTACATAGTGTTGCTTGGTTCTCCTACTGGATTGATAAACTTGGTTTCATAACTAAGGGAAATACTTCCCTTTGTTGTGTTGCATCATCCTCTCCTCTTCGGGGAAATACCAACGCAGATACAAGCAATCAAGCTCTTCGAGGCGAAGGTCCTTAGAGGCATTGTCGAGTTAAAGCTCGATAGGACAAGCCTATGTTGAATCAAGGGTAAGTTCGATGCGGGATACCGACACCAGATCGTGACTATGGCCGTGTGACGAGTTTATGATAGGTGCAGGTATTAAAGAAGAATTTGATCAGTATGTTCACAACACTGAGCTCGCCCCCTTCATCGCAGATAAGTGTACTCAGCACTACAACCTTACTGAGTCGCTCACCAAAGAGTTTAAGTTTCATTTTCGTAATTCTAGAGTCTCATTTTTCCTTTATAATAGAACCTTTAGTATTCCTTTAGAGGAATTCTGTGATGCATGCAAAATTCCATATTGGGGCTCGTTAGATGAACCACCAAAGTCTGAGTATGAAATGTTCCTGAGCAGCCTCTGTTGTGGTGAGGATAGGAAAGTTGCATAAGCTAGAATAAAAAGTATACAATTTCCCTCCACCCGTTACTTTGCACTCTTTAATGGCAAATGTGTCGTAGGTAAACAAGACTGCAGCACACTCTGTGCCCCAGATTTGAGCCTTATACACACCGCTTTAACGGGCATTAAACGATATAATCTTGGAGCAATTGTTGCACGGAGGCTGCAACGTAATGCTGACAGTGGTCATTTATACAGAGGAATTTATGCCTCCTGCTTAGCTGCAAGGCTAAGAGTTTCCCCTTTGCCTAATGATCCTGTTTTACTCACTAGATATTTAGACTTTGATGCGATGCAGCACCATAAATTCATTAAGTATGGAGCCACGAATTACAATTATAACTTGATGTTCGATAAAAAACCTATTGTACCTGTTATTTTGCATGCACCTGCTCTCTTTGATTACCAGGGGAAAGGAAGGTATTACATCTGAGAGAGAGGCACGTGAGTACAACGCAGCAGTGGAAGCCGCCCGTCGGGCTGAGGAGGTAGCACCTAGAGCCTCCATGAGCTATCATTTTGACTATTACCCAAGCCAGGGATGGTGATCACCAAGCTATGCGAAAGCCTAAGCTTGGGGGAGTACGTATTTCTCACTGACATTACATACATGTTCACACATTTCATTTTAGTCATCGGCGTTCATCCTCTTTCATTGTATTATCCATGTTATATTTACTAGTAAGCTTGCACGTGCAACACACGTCAAACTTTGACCAAATAAGAATCACACCAGCATAAAATAATGAGAAAGTCTATTTTTAGTCCTTCAACTAAGCGAGAAGTGTAGATTTCATACCTCAACTTAAAAAACAGGACAACTTGCAACTTGAACTTTTCAAACCAAAGAAGTTTCGTCCCTCGACTCAGCTGAAGTCGGATCCATGCTGACTCGGCATGGTTTTGACCTGGTCATGCCCACGTTGCAATGTTTTCCTTTTTATTTGAATCTATCTTTAGTGTGGACATTTGGAGTGCAATGTGTACACAAAGCACTTGATGCCGTCGTCCCAAAAGCCACGCGCCACCGCCATCAGTAGCCCTGTCAGCTACCACGCCAAAACTTTGTGACTCGTAGTCAAAATACAAACATAATTGTCATCCAGAGTGAACTTTGTTCAAAAGATAATTTAAAATAAGTATGTATTGTGTCCAGGGAATTCAATTTGGATGGAGAATGAAATGGTTGCAGAGAGATGGCTTCAAACAGTGCTAGAAATGCACATGCCCATGGAGTGGTTTTGTGTATAGGTACAGACTGAGCAGCTAAATGAGAAATGTGCTTGGTCACTTAAAAACCTTCACAACATATCAGATTCGGATACATAATGCATGTGCTCACATCTTCGAATATTGTAAATAATCGTTAATAGTCAAGTACTCCCTCCATCCGAAAATGTAAGATGTTTTTTCACACTCTGGTAGTATGGAAAAACGTCTTACATTTTGAGATGGAGGGAGTAGCAGACAAGATTTACACTCATTTGCAGAATAAAGAACATTCAGACAATCAACAACCTTTCACGCCATACAAAAAGGATTTAGCCATGATGATCTCTGCTACTTCAGCCAACAAATCAGAGCAAGAAGCCTCACAACCATTGTAAATTTTGGTAGACTTTCAGTCAAAAAAGAACTAACTCTAAAAATATTAAGCTCATTTGGTCTTTATAAACGGGGAACGTTCCCTTGATCCTAACGGAGATGCAGCTGCATGATGATTCTCCAGCTCTGACATGTTAAAACCATGGGGAAGCAATGAAATCAATAGAACTATATAATTGTTACAATTGATGTTATACTCTGGGCATACATGGAAGTCAGAATAGGATGAGTAAATAGTTGCTTCCGATTTGGATTCAAAGCACATCTTATTTAAGCAGAACACGGATACAAAAATTGTAGTACATTACACCCAGTATTAGGTCAAGATATAAGAAGGCAAGACACTTCATTGAAGAGCAAGAAAAGGCACCATAATAAACATGTGGTCAGCAAAGGGACAACTAATACAGAGAGAAATAATTAAATGTCGTCCCATCAGATGACTATAAAAAGCTTAATTCTGTCCCTGCAAGAGCACTCACATGCCAGTGCACAGAAGTTATAGACCATCAACAGTTCTATTGTTATCATACGTTGAACATTTGTAATGTCATATTCCTGCAGTTAAGTCGATAGGGTTTTTCACAAGTTTAGCCTCTCCTTTTGGTCATAAACCAGGTTGCTGAGTTTGGCCCTTCGAGACAACATCGACAAGGAGATTATAATTGTTGAGGTTACTGGTTCTTAGCAATCTGATGCAACGTAACATTTTTCCAGAATAACACAATTATGCCTATCAACCAATCAAAATTATATATCGTAGCATATCAATCACAATGCATGATGAAAAATTGTAAGTCCTGATACATTAATTATTTTAAATGCACTTCCAAAAATATACGTACTCCCTCTGGTCCAAATTAACCGACGCAACTCTTGTACAACTTTAGTACAAAGTTGAACTAAAGCTGCATCAATTAATTTGGATCGGAGGGAGTAGTAAAATTTGTGTTGCATATAGCACATTCCGCTATATATGGCTCATTTCTGCACGCCCCCCTATTGTTTTTACTAAAAGAAGGCAAAGGGATCGTCAAATAGAAATACATATCTCTAAACTATCTTCTCAAAGATGGCAATATGTTCATGAAGCATAACACAATTAAATTTTTGTTTATAGCGACAGATTAGTTGTTTTACGCATAATAGTTTCAAAATTTACTTAAGACTAATTTCTTTTCATATATGGATTAAAAATGCAACAAATTTTGACTTCCCGTGTTACTTCATATTGAAATGATAGCGGACACTTAAAATAACCATTTAATAGTAGAACTTCAAGGAAGCCTAAAAATGGAGACAGAACAGAAACCTGAAATACATGGTCACTTGAAAATACTTGGAAAAGATTTGGCCTTCTTACAAAGGAGAATTTTCCTAGCAGAATACCAAAAGCCATAGTTTCCTTTGATACTTGAATTGTTGCCTATGTTACCTGCATAAAGGAGCAGTTTAGATACTGATACAACACAAATATATGGCATGAGATGGAAACAATTCTCTTACTTGCTGTTGACCACCACTGATAAGTATTTCTGTATCTACTTGTCCAGTAGCACCTGGCACCTTACCAAGCACAGTTAAATATCAAATATGCTTGGGGAACACATTTCAATATTAATGTCTGAAACAATAGCATCAGAATTTGGAAAAAAACACAAAATGACATTGGTGTAGAAGTTTAGTCTGAGAAGAAATATTGCAAGTGTAGCACAGTTAGAAGCTAATTGTCTAGTTCAGAAATATAGGAGATTGGAAGTACAGAAGATAGGAAGTTCGCTGCAAGAGAAACAAAATGTCTGGATGAGCTGGACAACCATAACTCTGTGAAAGACATCCAGATTCCGGTGCCATTTAACTCAGTCAAAAAGACATATTAGAGGCTGACCTGAACTATAGGCAGTTGGGTTCCCTTTTCTTGAACAGTGCATCTGCACATTGCAATTGTATGAAACCTTCTCAAAGCTCATCCATTTATTTATTTACACTACCAAGTACTCAGGTGTGTGCAAAGAAGAATTCTGTCCATAATACCCACATCCATGAATTTTGTATAACTTGTTTTTATATAATTATATGTTAATTTCTTTCCAGTAAAACTGTTGAGTTTCAGTCCAGAATACTGAACTTTGGATGTCCTGCGTTTTGCACTTCACAAACAGGTAATTAGAAACGATTAGGTTTCACAGGCAAGTCCATAGGGATTTCACAAGATCAAGACTCTTCTTTTGGTCATACACAACAACACAGCTAGACCATACATGAACCAATCAGTAAAACGCTAAATTTTCCTGAGGGACATGAGAATAACTATACACAGAATCCAGTTTCTGAATTTTGAAATAAACGCTAAATTTCAACATATGAACTGAACGGGAATTCCAGCCATAGCCTTCAGTATTTAGAATGTGGCGCACGGCGTATCAAACCAAACAGAAAAAGCTCGAAGCAAAGGAATTTACCGATGAGGTATGTGATGAAGGCGTGGCAGGGCCACCCTGTGACGTCGAGCAGCAGCAACAACCATGCGCCACATGAGAGGCGGACGGGCGTGGCCGACGACGGTGCCGCGCGCCACAGGAGATGCGGCAGGGCAGGGCCGGCAGGCGGGCTCCGTGATCCACAGGAGATGGCAGAGGGCGGGGCCGGAGGCGGAGGCAAAGGACGGGCGGGCGGCGGACGATGAGTGGCGGCGGAGGCGGAGGATGGTCGGGCGACGGAGGTGGAGGAGGATGGGCGGGCGGCGAACGGCGGCGGAGGCGGAGGATGGGCGGGCGGAGTCCCGGCCATGCTCTGGTCGTTGGGAGGAGGAGGTGCGGGGTGTGGGATTGTTGTGCGGGGCGTGCGTGGTTTTTTTTTTCCGAACGGGTGATAATGAGTGGCTTAATTGCGTGGCTTGTTGGGTTAACCACGGGAGGATTATAGGCTATTAGATTTTGTAGATGGACGGATATAATTGCTTGGATCTGCCCCCTCTCTTTCTTTTATAGGGGTAGTAGATAATCCAATGTCAGATTGGAAACAATTTTTGTTTTTTTACTTTTAAAATAATATAAATTGCCGAATATTCTTGGAAACATGAATAATTTTGAAAATGCCAAACATTTTTTTAAAATTCTTTACATTTTTAGAAATACAGAGCAAAATTGGCAACATTTGAAATTCACGATTGGAAAACATGAACCTTTAATAAAAACATTAACATTTTTTGAATTTGTGAACAATTTTTGAAAAGGAAAACATATTTTGAGCATTCAGAAAAGTTTTAGAAAATGTGTTTCTTTAAACTCAGAAATTATTTTGAATTTGTGAACATTTCACTAAAACAAGAATATTTTTTGGGAACATTCTTAAAATGCAATGATTTTTGGAATTTGTGAACAATTTTTGAAAAAGAAAACATATTTTGAACATTCAGAACAGTTTTAGAAAATGTGTTTCTTTAAACTCAGATTTTTTTTTGGATTTGTGAACATTTCAATAAAACAAGATTTTTTTTTGTGTTTGGAACATTTTTTAAATGCAAATATTTATGGAAAATCTCAAAGAACTTTGGAAAACATAAAGAAAAATGGAACATTATTTAAAAATTTGAACAAATGTTGGAATAAGAAAAAAAGAGTTCTCAACATTTTTCCAAACGGGATATATTTTGGAATTTTGAACATTTTTCAAAAAATTCGATGGCGGAACAAAACATATACGTATATTTAATAGGAGAACCAACCATTTTTATTTAACAAAGCCGCCCTAGTTCAGTTGACATCCGCCTGAGGATGTGGATGCAACATCGCAAGTTCTACTCCTTAGTTCCGCCAAATATTTGTGCCTCCCTCGGCGAGGATCGATGGGCCGGATGTGGATGACCCAATAGGGGAGTGCGGCTGAGGCCCAATACTGCCTGTGCGACGGAGCAATTTTTTTCTTTTCCTTGGGCCTACTGCGTGGGGGTTACTATATGATGCTAGTTGCATAAAATAGCGCGTGGGACGCACATCTGTTCGTGTATGGGCCAGCACACTGGTAGCCACCAAGAAAACTTGTGTTTGTAAGGCGCAAAAAATATATCCAAAAAACAATGAGTTGAAGGTCGAAATCATGCACTCAAAGACCCAACTACGTGTTGCTAGCCACTTGACAAACAAGTCCTACAAACCAATGGCCAACTCGAACCTTTAAGAACATACTCCAATGTCATATGGGAAACAATTTTAGTTTTTTTGAAATTCTAAAAAAATATAAATTGCTGAATATTCTTGGAAACATGAATAATCTTGAAAATCCCAAACAATTTTGGGAAATTCTTTAAATTTTCAGAAATACAAAGAAAAATTTGAAACGTACAAAATTCACAATTTTATTTGAAAACATGAACCTTTTTTAAAAACAAGAACTTTTCTGAATCTGTGAACAATTTTTGAAAAAAGAAACATATTTTGAGCATTCAGAATAGTTTTAGAAAATGTGTTTCTTTAAATTCTGAAATTATTTTGAACTTGCGAACATATCACTAAAACAAGAATATTTCTTGTATTTGGAACATTTTTAAAATGCAACTTTTTTTGAAATATCTCGAACAACTTTGGAAAACACAAAGAAAAAAGGGAACATTGTTTAATAATTTGAACCAATTTTGGAATGAGAACAAAGATTTAAAGTTCCAAACATTTTTAAAATGGGATATTTTTTGGAATTTGCAACATTTTTCAGAAATTTGATTTATTCTGAAATTCTGATTTTTTTTGAAAATTTTGAATTTACGCAAAAAATGGAAAAAGAAAAATACACTTAAAAGTAAAAAAAAGACAAAACAAACGGGAAAGAAAAAGAGAACAAACAGAAAAATAAAAATTGACACGGAACCCAGAAAAAAAGAAAATGGTTCAGCCCAGCTTGGCTACCGTTTGCGAAGCTGCGACTATTTGACACTCTGATGCGATAAAAAAGGGTTTTTCCACCTGCATGGGCATAAAAAAAATGGGTTGGCTTTGCTGGGCCACACTGCAGGCGGCCCATGTACGAAATTTTGGCGTTTTTCCTTTTTTAATAAACAAACGGACAAAAATTTAGTACCACCTGGAATAGGAAAAAATATTTTTGATGGTGAACGGATGAAAAAATCGGAGAAACACACGTTGCTTTATTAGTAGGTATAGATTTTCACGCTTTCTTCTTGTGTGTTTGAAAAACTTTAAGAAAACCCAAAAATATTTCTCGCTTCTTTTCGGTTTTTTCTTTCTAGTCTAAATTAGTTGAAGTATTAAAAGAAAACCCAAAAAGATTTCTTGTTCTTCTTTATTTGTTGGGAGCTTTCCCGTGTAAATAGTTTTTTTATTTTTTGTTTTCCCTTCTTTAAATTGCTTCCTTCAAGAAAAACTAAAAACTCCAAAAATATTTCAGTGTGTTTCTCTGAAATTCTTTTTTCTTTCGTTGAGTCGTACTAAGGAGAAGACCACGATGAAAATGTTGAGTGGCTCTCATATACATTATTGTTGATCTAACAAAGAGCCTATATTATTTAGTCTTTTCTTTTGAATAAAATGCTGCAGATTCCAGCTTAGTCCATGGCACTCTTGACTATTATTATTTTGTTATCATTCAGTCGTGCAAGTGAAAGGCAATAATGACGATATATGATGAAGTGACCGAGGTAAGGAAAGGCGGGTATGAACTCAACTTGTTTTTGTTTTTGTACATATGTTTAACTCAGTATCCATGATTCAACATGTTTATAATGAAAATTAGAGATTATAGTTGCTTATGCCATGCTTAAGTAGCTAGGAGTGGATAATGATTTATTTTAGATGTCAACATGCATTAAAATAGTTGTGATGTAGTATGATGATATGATATCCTCCTCTGAATGCTTCGAGTGGCTTGACTTGGCACATGTTCACATATGTAGTTGATTCAAAACCAACATAGCCTCCACGATATTTATGTTCATGGTGTTTATATCCTACTCATGCTAGTATTCAATGTTAATTATTCACAACGCATGTTCATGATCGTTTTCGCTCTTTATCTGGTCGCTTCACAACCTATTTTCTAGCCTTCGCCTGTACTAAGCGGGAATACTGCTTGTGCACCAAAATCCTTAAACCAAAGTTATTCTAGACGAGTCCACTATATCTACCTATATGCGGTATTACCCTACTGTTCTAAGTAAATTTGCATGTGCCACCTCTAAAAATTCAAATGAATATCTGTTTTGTGTGCCCGTACCGCTCATGGAGTGATAAGGGATGGTCAGTATCTTCCATGCTAAGCGGATTATTCTCATGATGAATGTTTATTCACTCATCCTTGCACGAGAGGGGCCGGTAATCGGGATGCCCAGTCCCATGATCAAAACTGCAAATAATTAAACAAAACTCCCCCAGATTGTTGTTGGTATGGAGGGCACTCGAGGATTCGGCTAGCCATGGCTTGTGTTTTTCGGTGGAGGGGGAGTAAACTTTACTTTTACCGCTTGGGAACCGCCGCTAATTTGTTTAGCATGGAAGATATTGAAAACTCTTGGTCGTAATTTGACAGGAAAGGTATACCTCCCAAAATTATATTTATCTCTGATTTAAGCTTTGAGCTCTGGCACCTCTGCAAATCCCTGCTTCCCTCTGCGAAGGGCCTATCTATTTTCTTTTATGTTATTTTACTTCTATTGTTGAGTCATCACCTTCTCAAATAAGCACCAGTCCTGAGAGCACTATTGTCATCCTCATGCATTTTGTATAGTTAATGTTGTGTGCATCATGACTGGATCTCTTCTACCATGAATTAGAATGTTTAGTCGCTCCTTGAACTTTGGAAGTGCTCTACATTTATGTTTTGCGGTCTCAGAAAGGGCTAGTGAGATACCATTATTGGCATATTATATCATGATTATTTTGACAAAGTGTTGGCATTTAAAATATTTTATTATTGCTCGATAGTTGATTATGCCATTGATATGAGTGAATATAATTTCTAATAGTTATCGTCTGCATGGTTAGTCATGATCTTTGTTGAAAACCTGGGTATTATTTAAGCATATATATGGACACAAGAAAAAAAGGGTTCGTAAAAGTTTTTCTTTGTCACTTTCAGTTTATCAACTGAATTGCTTGAGGACAAGCAATGGGTTAAGCTTGGGGGAGTTGATACGTCTCCGTCGTATCTACTTTTCCTAATGCTTTTGCTCTTGTTTTGGACTCTAATTTGCATGATTTGAATGAAACTAACCTGGACTGACGCTGTTTTCAGCAGAACTACCATGGTGTTGTTTTTGTGCAGAAATAAAAGTTCTCAAAATCGGACGAAAATTTTTGAAAAATTATTTTGGAATAAAAGAAAAATACTAGAACCAAGACCCACTGGAGGGGGGCTCCAGCTGCCCACTAGGCACCAGGGCGCGCCACCCCCCTCTGGCGCGCCCTGGTGGGTAGTGGGGCCCACGAGGCTCCGCTGACCCTAATCTCGACCCAAAAAATAAGAGAGGAAGTTTCATCGCGTTTTACGATACGAAGCCGCCGCCACCTCCTGTTCTTCATCGTGAGGCCAGATCTGGAGTCCATTCGGGGCTCCGGAGAGGGGGTTCTTCCGTCTTCGTCATCATCAACCATCCTCCATCACCAATTTCATGATGCTCACCACCGGGAGTGAGTAATCCCTTCGGAGGCTTGTTGGATGGTGATGGGTTGGATGAGATCCATCATGTAATCGAGTTAGTTTTATTAGGGCTTGATCCATAGTATCCACTATGTTCTGAGATTGATATTGCTATGACTTTGCTATGCTTAATGCTTGTCAATAGGGCCCGAGTGCCATGATTTAAGATCTGAACTGTTTATGTTTTCACCAATATATTTGTGTTCTTGATCCTACCATGCAAGTTATGTGCACCTATTGCGTGTTATGATCTGCATACCCTAAGGTGACAAAAATTGGGATTCTTTCCGGTGATTACCGTAATTTGAGGAGTTCATGTATTCACTATGTGTTAATGCTTTGTTCCAGTTCTCTATTAAAAGGAGGCCTTAATATCCCTTAGTTTCCTTATGGACCCTGCTGCCATGGGAGGGTACGACAAAAGATGTGATGTCTACTGCACAACTTTATTCTTGTAGACTCGTGTTGGGCCTCCAAGCGCAGAGTTTTGTAGGACAGTAGCCATTTTCCCTCAAGTAGATGACCTAAGGTTTATCAATCCGTGGGAGGCGTAGGATGAAGATGGTCTCTCTCAAACAACCCTACAACCAAATAACAAAGAGTCTCTTGTGTCCCCAACACACCAAATACAATGGTAAATTGTATAGGTGCACTAATTTGGCAAAGAGATGGTGATACAAGTGTAATATGGATAGTAGATATAGGTTTTTGTAATAGGAACAATAAAAAACAGCAAGGTAGCAAGTAACAAAAGTGAGCACAAACGGTATTGCAATGCTTAGAAACAAGGCCTAGGGTTCATACTTTCGCTAGTGCAATCTCTCAACAATGCTAACATAATTGGATCATATGGCAATCCCTCAACGTGCGATAAAGAATCACTCTAAAGTTCTTACCTAGCAGAGAACATAAGACAAAATTGTTTGTAGGGTACGAAACCACCTCAAAGTTATCCTTTCCGATCGATCTATCGAGCTATTCCTATAAGTGCCACAAACAGCCCAAGAGTTCGTACTAAAATAACACCATATGATACATATCAACCAACTCTAATGTCACCTAGATACTCCAATGTCACGACGAGTATCCATGAGCTGATTATATGATATGCATCAAACAACTTCAGATTCATAATACTCAATCCAACACAAAGAACTTCAAAGAGTGCCCCAAGATTTCTACCGGAGAAACAAAGACGAAAATGTGCATCAACCCCTATGCATAGATTACCCCAATGTCACCTCGGAAATCCATGAGTTGAGTGCCAAAACATACATCAAGTGAATCAATATGATACCCCATTGTCACCACGGGTATTCATACAAGACATACATCAAGTGTTCTCAAATCCAACAAAGTATTCAATCTGATAAAAGTGAAATCTCAAAGGTAGAACTCAATTCGTCACAACAAGATAGAGACGGGAAAACACCATATGATCCAACTATATTAACAAAGCTCGCGATACATCAAGATCGTGCCAAATCAAGAACACGAGAGAGAGGGAGATCAAACACATAGCTACTAGTACAAACCCTCAGCCCCGAGGGTGGACTACTCCCTCCTCATCATCGTGGCCGCCAGGATGATGAAGATGGCCTCCGATGATGATTTCCCCCTCCGGCAGGTTGCCGAAACAGGGTCCAGATTGGTTTTTCGTGGCTATAGAGGCTTTCGGAGGCGGAATTTCCGATCTAGGGTTATTTCTGTGGATTATGTATTTATAGGATTTTTTGGCGTCGGTCTCACGCTAAGATGGGCTTCGTGGGGCCCACTACCCACCAGCACATGCCGGAGGCGGCTGGCGCGCCCTGGTGGGTAGTGGCCACTTCGTGGCTCTTCTGGACCTTCCACGAAGCTTCTAGTGCCTTTTTTCTTCCAAAAAAATTGTCAAAAAGTTTTGCTGCATTTGGAGAACTTTGATTTCTGCACAAAAAACAACACCACTGTAGTTCTGCTGAAAACATCATCAGTACAGGTTAGTTTCATTTAAATCATATAAAATTGCACCCAAACCATATAAAATTGTTGTAAACATGGCATGAATACTTCATAAATTATAGATCCGTTGGAGACGTATCAGCATCCCCAAGCTTAATTCCTGCTCGTCCTCGAGTAGGTAAATGATAAAAGAAATAATTTATGAAGTGTGAATGCTAACATAGTGCATAAGTTTGATCAATGATAATTTCAATCACTTTTCCTAGCATTATAACATCAACTCCTTCTTGTAACACCCCCAGTGGTTAACTACAGTAATCATCCTTTTGATTATGCCATGTCATCATGTTTAACAGTGCATGATCATCATTAGCATTATATTGCATTTCAACTCCTAAGTCAAAATTCAAATTTAAATGAAAGTGAAAAATAAAAGTTGTCCAACATAGAAACTAAATTGTTCATTAAATAGCAAATAAATCAGAGACAATTCTAAAATTGAAACCAACATCATTGGAGTTGGGTAAGTGACTCAAACATCCCCAAACAGTGACTAAAGACAATATTTAATTACCTTTTATTTAATCTAAAATAAATATGAAAAGATATTAACCCCAAACTAGTTTTTGGTGGTAGGATATATTGTGCTGTGATTTGTGGGCCAGCTCTCATATTTTACAAAACTCTAATGGGGGCCACACATTTTGCAAAACAGAAAAGAAAAGAAAAACAAAACAGAAAAGAGAAAAGAAAAAGAAAGGAAAAATTCCCCCGGCCTAACTGGGCCTCAGCCCAGCCGGCCGGCCCAGCTGCCTTCCCCCCTGGCCTATATCCCCCCCCCCCTCGGCCGAACCCTAGCCCGAACCATTTCCCCCTCCCCCCCCCCGATCCCCCTCCGCCTCCCTCCGACGCTCGGCGCCGTCGCCGCACCGTCCGGAGCTCGTCGCCGACGCCGCCGCTCGCCGACCTCCTCGTCCTCCTCCCCCAACCGGCCTCCCCAAGCCTCGCCGGCGAACCCCTGCATCGGGGGTATGAACCCCTCCCCCGCCTCATCCCCGCCGATTCGCTGCCGCCCGCTCGCCCCCGCGCGCGCACTCCGGCCCCGCGCTCGCCGCGCTCCGGCCGCGTCCGCGCCGGCCTCCGCTCGCCCGCGCCCGGCCCACTCCGCGCCGCGCCTCCGCCTCCCCGCGCCCGCGCATCGCCGCGCCGCGCTGCCGCCCGCCCTGCTGCCGCCCACTCCGGCCACCGCCTCCCCCTGCCGCGCCGCGCCGCGCTGCCCCGCCCGCACGCCCGTGCCCGATCGGGCGGGCACCCACGCCCGCCCCGCGAGCGCCCGCGCCCGTCGCCCGCTGCCCGCTGGCCTTTGTGCCACCGACAGCCGGGGCCCAGCCCAGAAACGTTTTAAAAAAATAATAAAAAAACGATAATAAAAATAAAAGAAAATAAAAATGAATTATTAAAATGAATAATTAGTTAATTAATTAATTAATTAGTGAATTAATTAATTTAATTAATCCTGCTTAATTAGTCTAATTAATTAATTAGTTTAATTAATCAGTAATTAATTAGCTAAACCCTAATTAAACCTAACAGAGTATGACAGGTGGGACCCACTGGTCCTGACGTCATGCTGACATCATGCTGATGTCAGCGAACACTGTTCTGGATAATGTTGATTTAATAAATTAAATAAATTCCAGAAATTAATAAAAACTTTAGAAAATCATATTAAATAATCCGTAACTCCGATGGAAAAACTTTGTACATGAAAGTTGCTCAGAACGACAAGACGAATCCGAATTCGCGGTCCGTTCGTCCGTCACACGTCCCTAATTATCCGAACATGCAACCGTTCCCCTCCGGTCATCTGTGTGGCAAATGCCCGGAACCGGAAAAACATTCCCGGATGGATTCCTCCTTCCTCGGTGACGTGCAACCATACGTTAGGACGCACCCGACACTGCTTAATGTCATGTCGTACATTGTGTTGCTCATATTTGCTGTGTATTTATACTGTTTCCTCCCCCTCTTCTATCTCGTTAGACCCCGACGCAGTTCCCGGTACCGACGCAGCTCAGGAGCCCGACGACACCATTAACAACCTTGCCTTTGCCGCCGAGCAACCAGGCAAGCCCCCCCCTTTGATCATCTTGATATCGCCCATTCTATTTCTCATGCTTGCATTAGAATTGCTGCTGCTGCTTTACCTATTCTGATGCATAGCCTGTTTATCGTAACCTGCCGTTTATAATTACCTGCATATCCTAAACTGTTTAGTCTAGGCTGGGTAGAGACCTATCAGTGACCCCACTTATCCCGACTGCCGCGCTGGATTGTCAGAAGACCCGATCAACGGGATTGAAGACCAGGCCCCGACACCGCACGTCACCCCCTTTAGTTGTAACGACACTACAGCGTTACTATCGAGTGCCGAGGGTGAAACCTCTTGTAGCACTTCTGATGTTAACTCTGTAGAGTAGCTATTCGGTCGTGGTCATCGAGGGTGATTCCTCCTTCACCGCTTCCGATAACGACACCGTCGTACAACACCTCAAGTGTGAACCAAGTGAGGGTGATTCCTCCGAGTTCACCTTGACGGATACATCGAGTAGGAATCCAACGAGGGTGATACCTCGGATTCCCCTGATGTTATGGACACACGGATACTTGGAATTTACACTGTTACTTGGATAGGCGGGTCGACCCTGAGGGGTACCCGCGTGCGCCTGAGAGGCAAGTGTTGTGAAGACGGGTGCCTGTATGGTGCCCGAGTGATGAATACGAGGCGCGGCCGGGCTTTCTTAACCCTTGCAGCAAGTCCTCGAGACGGGGCGACGGGGTCACATCTTTCGTGAGTCTCTGCTCGTTACCGCAAGCCCTAGTCCATTAACGATTTGGATATTTGATCCGAGCAGGTCTCTGGCCTGATAGCACTAACCATCACGTGGGCATAGTATGGGCGTTCTGCATCGTAGCATCAGCCGACAGTTCTGTCAGACGTCCAGTTCAGCATTGTGGCACGGTCAAATCGTACCGACCCTCCGAGGCGGTGCTGGTATCCACCCTGCACACAACGACCCGGAGTGCACAGGGCGATGGCCCAAGACCCCTGAGTGCTTAGGATGTAGACCGGCGGGGACCTCTCTGCTGAGCTTTAGGTAGGGCTGCGGTGTGTCGTTTGGCCGAGGCCGGGCAGGATCCAGAAAGTGTGTCCGGCCGGAGTTAAGCAAGCGTGTTGGGTAAGTTGGTGCACCCCTGCAGGGAAGAAAACTTCTATCGATAGCCGGTCCTATGGTAAAGGACACTCGGAGTTGTATCCTGATTGATACAATTTAGAATTGGATACTTGGATACTATGGCTCTGGGATTGCTTCTCGCAGGGAGTCGAGAAGGGATCTCCGGACGAGGTTGATGACTTTATGGCTCTGGGATTGCTTTCTCGCAGGGAGTCGAGAAAGGATCTCTGGGTGAGGTTGAAACTTAATGATACTGCTACATTATATTGTACTGTTCTACCCTCTTCTATTTCTGCAAGACCGCTGAAGATGCTAGTCTTCGATAGGACTAGGCCTTCTCTCTATTCTGGCATTTCTGCAGCCCAGTCCACATATACAGCCTCTCATTGAAAATGTTGCATATGTAGTGTAGATCCTTGCTTGCTGAGTACTTCTGAGTACTCACGGTTGCTTTGTTTTCCTTTTCTCCCCATATCAGTTTGTCGTAACAAGATGACGGAGCCCCTGAGACAGCTGCCCTGCCGACGATCGCTACTATTACTACCCCGAGGATGGATACTTCTACGAGTTGACTGACGACCAGGAGTAGGATCGGAGGGTCCCAGGCAGGAGGCCTATGCCTTTCGATCGTAGTGTTTTATTTGCCCCGCCTTTCTAAAGGCCTTTCTGTTTCTGTTTCATATCTGTACTCAGATATCTGATGCTTCCGCTGATGCTTGTTCGCAAGCTTATGTATTCGAGCCCTCGAGGCCCCTGGCTTGTAATATAAAGATTGTATGACTTTATTTATGTTTTAGAGTTGTGTTGTGATATCTTCCCATGAGTCCTTAGGCTTGATCGTGTGCATTTGCGTGTATGATTAGTGCACGATTAAGCCGGGGGCGTCACACTTCTCATAAAACTCATCATGATAAAGTAGCAATCAATCCACATGTTATGGTTCAAACAATGCCTTCTCTTGAAACTTAAAAACCTATGTTCTTAGTCACCAAACAATTGCAATTCAACTTATTGTCAACAAAGTCTAAGTAAGAGCTCCACATACTCAATCATCATATAGTCTTCTATGATTGCTTGTACTCAAAGCATATTTTTAGAACATATGGCATCTATCGAACACAGAGAAAGATAGGGGCTTAATGTTTCGCCTCCCAACTCATTTATCATAGAGATAATTGTCAACAATAATAAATCATGATCAAATATATTTGACTGGCCATATGTGCCTAGATCTTTCCCCACCACATTATGCTTGCCAACTAGAGAATAATTGAGGTTGAAATGAGAATGCATACTATTGACTCTTGCATAAAAGTAAATACTGAAAAGTAAAAGATAGGCCCTTCGCAGAGGGAAGCAGAGGTTGTCATGAGCTTTTTATTTTTGGATGCACAATATCTTAATGCAAAGGAACGTCATGTTATATTGCCCCTTATTATAGCAACCTTTATTATGTAGTCCGTTGCTTTTATTACTTTGCCATCACAAGCTTGTACAATGCTTATTTTCCCTTACAATAAAAGATCAAACATATTTAGGAGCAATTTTTATTGATTTATGCACCGATGACAACTTACTTGAAGGATCTTATTCAATCCATAGGTAGGTATGGTGGACACTCATGGCAAGAAACTGGGTTTAAGGGTTTTTGGATGCACAAGTAGTATCTCTACTTAGTACGTATTTTTGGCTAGCAAAAGATCCTAAGCAAACACCACATGTTGGAGGATCCATAACAATAAAACTTCTATACAAATATACCCAAACATAACTCATTACGTTGTCTTCCTTGTCCAACTTCAACTAATTTGCTCAAGTTTGAAAATAATTAATGGGGCTCACAATCATAGAAGATGTCCAAGATAGTATATTTATATGTGAAATCTCTCTTTCTTATACTAATCATTCATGAATTGCTTGTATGACCAATATTGTGATTGTCAAACTTCAATAGATTTCAATTTCTAAACCCGATGTGAAGCTACTACTAGGTATAATACAATCATATGAAGCACATATAATTTCAACTTTATGATATTCAATACATTCAACAATTTACTCTTAGGATATTTGTGAAGCACAAGAATGAATGACAAACTACTTCAAAAAGATATAAGTGAAGATCAAATGAGTAGTTAAATAAATAGGTAGCTATGTGAAGACTCTCTCGAAATAAAGATTTGAGATCCAAATATTTTATTAAAATAGTAAGCAAAATGAAAATAAAAGAACACATCAAGGATAGCACACCTCATGCGAAGAAGCAAAAACTTAGGCTCAACTGATACTAACCGATAATTGTTGATGAAGAAAGGTGGGATGCCTACTGATGACCCACAAGTTTAGGGGATCTATCATAGTCCTTTCGATAAGTAAGAGTGTCGAACCCAACGAGGAGCAGAAGGAAATGACAAGCGGTTTTCAGCAAGGTATTTTCTGCAAACACTGAAATTATCGGTAACAGATAGTTTTGTGATAAGATAATTCGTAACGGGTAACAAGTAACAAGTGTAACAAAGGTGCAGCAAGGTGGCCCAATCCTTTTTATAGCAAAGGACAAGCCTGGACAAATTCTTATATAAAGCAAAGAGCTCCTGAGGACACATGGGAATTACTGTCAAGTTAGTTTTCATCACGCTCATATGATTCACGTTCGTTACTTTGATAATTTGATATGTGGGTGGACCGGTGCTTGGGTGCTGTCCTTACTTGGACAAGCCTCCCACTTATGATTAACCCCTCTCACAAGCATCCGCAACTACGAAAGAAGAATTAAGATAAATCTAACCATAGCATGAAACATGTGGATCCAAATCAGCCCCTTACGAAGAACCACATAAACTAGGGTTTAAGCTTTTGTCACTCTAGCAACCCATCATCTACTTATTACTTCCCAATGCCTTCCCCTAGGCCCAATACATGGTGAAGTGTCATGTAGTCGACGTTCACATAACACCACTAGAGGAAAGACAACATACATCTCATCAAATTATCGAACGAATACCAAATTCACATGATTACCTATAACAAGACTTCTCCCATGTCCTCAGGAACAAAAGTAACTACTCACAAAGCATGTTCATGTTCAAGATCATAGGGGTATTGAATATCATTAAGGATCTGAACATTTGATCTTCCACCAAATAAACCAACTAGCATCAACCATGGAGAGTAATCAACACTACTAGCAACCTACAGGTACCAATCTGAGGTTCTGAGGCAAAGATTGAATACAAGAGACGAACTAGGGTTTGAGAGGAGATGGTGCTGGTGAATATGTTGATGGAGATTGACCCCCTCTCGATGAGAGGATCGTTGGTGATGACGATGGCTTCGATTTCCCCCTCCGGGAGGGAAGTTTCCCTGGTAGAATCGCTCTGCCAGAGCTCTAGATTGCTCCTGCCCAGGTTTCGCCTCGAGACGGCGGCGCTTCGTCCTGAAAGCTCTCTTCTGATTTTTTTCTAGGTCAAAAGCCACCATATAGCCAAAGTTGGGCACCGAAGACCTGTCAGGGGGTCCACAAGCCCTGGAGGCGCGCCTTGGGGGGTAGGGCGCGCCCCCAGGCTTGTGGTCACCTGGTGGGTCCCCCTCTGGTATTTCTTCGCCCAATATTTTTTATATATTCCAAAATAATTCTCCGTAAATTTTCAGGACTTTTGGAGTTGTGAAGAATAGGTCTCTCAGATTTGCTCCTTTCCGGTCCAGAATTCCAACTGTTGGCATTCTCCCTCTTCATGTAAATCTTGTAAAATAAGAGATAAAAGGCATAAGTATTGTACCATAAAGTGAAATAACAGTCCATAATGCAATAAATATTGATATAAAAACATGATGCAAAATGGACGTATCAACTCCCCCAAGCTTAGACCTCGCTTGTCCTCAAGCGAAAGCCGAGATCGATAATCATGTCCACATGTTTAGAGATAGATGTGTCGATAAAATAAAATACGGACATGAAGGCATCATGATCATCTTTAGAACAGCAATATATTGTTATATAACTTCTCATGCTAAAGTGACAATTCATTCACAAAGTAAAGTATGAATCCAAAACTTTATTGTAAACCAACAAACTATGATCTCAGTCATTGAAGCATTTGCAATTTATCATAACATCGGAAAGAGTCAATATAAGAGATTTGTCTAGCAAATCCACATACTCAATCATCTTTTAGTCTTTCATAATTGCTAACACTCACGCGGTACTTATGAGATCAAAGCTTTAATTGGACACAGAGAAAGACAGGGGCTTATAGTTTTGCCTCCCAACTATTTACCTCAAGGGTAATGTCAACAATAATAACTCATGATCAACTACATCCGAGTGGATATATGTGTCTAGATCTTTCCCCAACACATGACACTTGCCAAAAGAAAAAGGCAAAATATAGGAAGTGGTGAAGATCACCATGACTCTTGCATAAGGGCAAGTACTAAAAAGTAAAAGATAGGCCCTTCGCAGAGGGAAGCAGAGGTTGTCATGCGCTTTTTGGTTGGATGCACGAAATCTTAATGCAAAAGAACGTCACTTTATATTGCCTCTTGTGATAAAGAACTTTATTATGCAGTCCGTCGCTTTTATTTCTTCCATATCACAAGTTCGTATAAAGCTTATTTTCCTCACACTAATAGATCATACATGTTTAAAGAGCAATTTTTATTGCTTGCATTGATGACAACTTACTTGAAGGATCTTACTCAATCCATAGGTAGGTATAGTGGACTATCATGGCAAAACTGGTTAATGGTGTTTGGATGCACAAGTAGTATCTTGATACGTCTCCAACGTATCTATAATTTTTAATTGTTCCATGCTATTATATTATCTGTTTTGGATGTTTTATATGCATTAATATGCTATTTTATATTATTTTTGGGACTAACCTATTAACTTAGAGCCTAGTGCCAGTTCCTATTTTTTTCCTTGTTTTTGAGTTTCACAGAAAAGGAATACCAAACGGAGTCCAAACGGAATGAAACCTTCGCGATGATTTTTCTTGGACCAGAAGACAACCAGGAGACTTGGAGATGAAGTCGGAGGAGCCACGAGGCCGCCACAAGGACGGAGGGCGCGCCCAGGGGGGTAGGGCGCGCCCCCACCCTTGTGGGCCCCTCGTGCACCTCCTGACCTAATTCTTTCGCCTATATATTCCCATATATCCCCAAACCACCTGAGGCATCCACGAAAACACTTTTCCACCGCTGCAACCTTCTGTACCCGTGAGATCCCATCTAGGGACCTTTTCCGGCACCCTGCCGGAGGGGGATTCGATCACGGAGGGCTTCTACATCAACCCTATTGCCCTTCCGATGAAGCGTGAGTAGTTTACCTCAGACCTACGGGTCCATAGCTAGTAGCTAGATGGCTTCTTCTCTCTCTTTGATTCTCAATACCATGTTCTCCTCGTTGTTCTTGGAGATCTATTCGATGTAATACTTTTTTGCGGTGTGTTTGCCGAGATCCGATGAATTGTGGATTTATGATCATCTTATCTATGAATATTATTTGAATCTTCTCTGAATTCTTTTATGCATGATTTGATATCTTTGTAATTCTCTTCGAACTATCGGTTTGGTTTGGCCAACTAGATTGGTTTTTCTTGCAATGGGAGAAGTGCTTAGCTTTGGGTTCAATCTTGCAGTGTCCTTTCCCAGTGACAGTAGGGGCAGCAAGGCATGTATTGTATTGTTGCCATCGAGGATAAAAAGATGGGGTTTTCATCATATTGCTTGGGTTAATTCCTCTACATCATGTCATCTTACTTAATGCATTACTCGGTTCTTTATGAACTTAATACTCTAGATACATGCTGGATAGCGGTCGATGTGTGGAGTAATAGTAGTAGATGCAGAATCGTTTCGATCTACTTCACACAGACGTGATGCCTATATTCATGATCATTGCCTTAGATATCGTCATAACTTTGCGCTTTTCTATCAATTGCTCGGCAGTAATTTGTTCACCCACCGTATTATTTTCTATCTTGAGAGAAGCCTCTAGTGAAACCTATGGCCCCCGGGTCTATTTTCCATCATATAAGTTTCTATTTTCCATCATACAAGTTTCCGATCTACTATTTTGCAATCTTTTACTTTCCGATCTATAAACCAAAAATACCAAAAATATTTACTTTATCGTTTATCTATCTCTATCAGATCTCACTTCTGCAAATAACCGTGAAGGGATTGACAACCCCTTTATCGCGTTGGGTGCAAGTTGTTTGATTGTTTGTGCAGGTATTCGGTGATTTGTGCGTTGTCTCCTACTGGATTGATACCTTGGTTCTCAAACTGAGGGAAATACTTATCTCTACTTTGCTGCATCACCCTTTCCTCTTCAAGGGAAAAACCAACGCAAGCTCAAGAAGTAGCAGGAAGAATTTCTGGCACCGTTGCCGGGGAGATCTACGCCAAGTCAAGACATACCAAGTACCCGTCATAAACTCTCATCTCTTGCATTACATTATTCGCCATTTGCCTCTTGTTTTCCTCTCCCCCACTTCTAAAACGATTTTCAAAAAGATTTGCCTTTTCTTCGCCCCTCTTCCGTTCGTCTTTTTCGTTTGCTTTTTGTGTGCTCGTGTGTTGGATTGCTTGCTTTGTCACGATGGCTCAAGAGAATACCAAATTGTGTGACTTTTCCAACACCAACAACAATGATTTTATTAGTACTCCGATTGCTCCCGCCACTAGTGCGGAATCTTGTGAAATTAATGCCGCTTTGCTGAATCTTGTTATGAAAGATCGATTTTCTAGCCTTCCTAGTGAAGATGCCGCATCCCATCTAAACAATTTCATTGATTTGTGTGATATGCAAAAGAAAAAAGATGTGTATAATGATATTGTTAAATTGAAGCTATTTCCGTTCTCACTATGAGATCATGCTAAAACTTGGTTTTCATCTTTGCCTAAAAATAGTATTGATTCATGGAATAAGTGTAAAAGATGCCTTTATTTCCAAGTATTTTCCAACCGCTAAGATCATCTCCCTTAGGAATGATATTATGAATTTTAAGCAACTTGATCATGAACATGTTGCACAATCTTGGGAGAGGATGAAATCGATGATACGAAATTTCCCTACTCATGGTTTGAATTTGTGGATGATTATACAAAATTTTTATGCCGGATTGAATTTTGCTTCTAGAAATCTTTTAGATTCGGCTGCAGGAGGTACTTTTATGGAAATTACTTTAGGAGAAGCTACTAAACTCCTAGATAATATTATGGCTAATTATTCTCAATGGCATACCGAAAGATCTTCCACTAGTAAAAAGGTGCATGCGATTGAAGAGATTAATGTTTTGAGTGGAAAGATGGATGAGCTTATGAAATTATTTGCTAGCAAGAGTGCTTCTTTGGATCCTAATGATATGCCTTTGTCTACTTTGATTGAAAATAATCATGAATCTATGGATGTGAATTTTGTTGGTAGGAACAATTTTGGTAATAACGCGTATAGAGGTAATTTTAATCCTAGGCCGTTTCCTAGTAATTCCTCTAATAATTATGGTAATTCCTACAAAAATTCTTATGGAAATTATAATAAGATGTCCTCTAATTTTGAGAATAGTGTTAAATAATTTATGAGTTCACAAAAGAGTTTCAATGCTTTGATTGAAGAAAAATTGCTTAAGATTGACGATTTGGCTAGGAACGTGGATAGGATTTCTCTTGATGTTGACTCTTTGAAACTTAGATCTATTCCACCCAAGCATGATATCAATGAATCTCTAAAGGCTATGAGAATCTTCATTGATGAGTGCAAAGAAAGAACCGCTAAGATGCGTGCTAAAAAATATTGGTTTGTAAAAACATGTTCTTCTAGTTTCCGTGAAAATAATGATGAAGATCTTAAAGTGATTGATGTGACTCCTATTGAATCTTTGTTTTCCAATATAAATCTTGATAAATATGGGACTGGAGATGAGTCAACTTTAGTTAAAAGGCGTCCCAATGATTCAGAGTTTTTAGATCTTGATGCAAAAATTGATAAAAGTGGGATTGGAGAGGTCAAAACTTTAAGTAGCAATGAACCCACTCTTTTGGATTTCAAGGAATTTAATTATGATAATTGTTCTTTAATAGATTGTATTTCCTTGTTGCAATCCATGTTGAATTCTCCTTATGCTTATAATCAAAACAAAGCTTTTACTAAACATATCGTTGATGCTATAATGCAATCTTTTGAAGAAAAGCTTGAATTGGAAGTTTCTATCCCTAGAAAACTTTATGATGAGTGGGAACCTACTATTAAGATTAAGATTAAAGATTATGATTGCTATGCTTTGTGTGATTTGGGTGCTAGTGTTTCCACGATTCCAAAAACTTTATGTGATGTGTTAGGTTTCCGTGAATTTGATGATTGTTCTTTAAATTTGCATCTTGCGGATTCCACTATTAAGAAACCTATGGGAAGGATTAATGATGTTCTTATTGTTTCAAATAGGAATTATGTGCCCGTACATTTCATTGTTCTTGATATAGATTGCAATCCTACATGTCCTATTATTCTTGGTAGACCTTTCCTTAGAACGATTGGTGCAATTATTGATATGAAAGAAGGAAACATTAGATTTCAATTTCCATTAAGGAAGGGCATGGAACACTTTCCAAGAAAGAAAATTAAATTGCCATATGAATCTATTATGAGAGCTATTTATGGATTGCATACCAAAGATGGCAATACTTAGATCTATTCGTGTTTTTATGCCTAGCTAAGGGCGTTAAACAATAGCGCTTGTTGGGAGGCAACCCAATTTTATTTTTGTTTTTGCTTTTTTGGTTATGTTTTGCAATAAATAATTCATATAGCCTCTGGTTAGATGTGGTTTTTTGTTTTAATTCGTGTTTGTGCCAAGTAAGACCTGTGGGATGGCTTACGGTGATAGTTGATTTGACCCTGTTGAAAAACAGAAACTTTTTCTCCCATTATCAGAATTGTTTAGATTAACTGGAGTGTGGAAAACCCCTGAATTTTTTACAAAAGATTTATATATGAATTTTATATGTTTTCCTAATTTTTCAGAATTTTTGGAGTTACATAAGTATTATAACAATTCGGATCTTCACAGACTATTCTGTTTTTGACAGATTCTGTTTTCTTTGTGTTGTTTGCTTATTTTGATGAATCTATGGGTAGTATCGGGGAGTATGAACCATGGAAAAGTTGGAATACAGTAGATATTACACCAATATAACTAAAGAATGAGTTCACAACAGTACCAAAAGTGGTGATTTATTTTCTTATACTAACGGAGCTTATGAGATTTTCTGTTGAGTTTTGTGTTGTGAAGTTTTCAAGTTTTGGGTAAGGATTTGATGGACTATGAAATAAGGAGTGGCAAGAGCCTAAGCTTGGGGATGCCCAAGGCACCCCAAGGTAATATTCAAGTACAACCAAGAGCCTAAGCTTGGGGATGCCCCGGAAGGCATCCCCTCTTTCGTTTTCGTCTATCGGTAACTTTACTTGAGGCTATATTTTTATTCACTACATGATATGTGTTTTGCTTGGAGCGTCTTGTATGATTTGAGTCTTTGATTTTTAGTTTGACACAATCATCCTTGCTGTACACACCTTTTGAGAGGGACACACATGAATCGTGATTTATTAGAATACTCTTTGTGCTTCACTTATATCTTTTGAGCTAGGCAATTTTGCTCTAGTGCTTCACTTATATCTTTTTAGAGCACGGCGGTGGTTTTATTTTATAGAAATTAATGAACTCTCATGCTTCACTTATATTATTTTGAGAGTCTCTAAACAGCATGGTAATTTGCTTTGGTTATAAATTTAGTCCTAATATGATAGACATCCATGAGGGATATAATAAAAACTTTCATATAAAGTGCATTGAATACTATGAGAAGTTTGATTCCTTAAGATTGTTTTGAGATATGAAGATGGTGATATTAGAGTCATGCTAGTGAGTAGTTGTGAATTTGATAAATACTTGTGTTAAGGTTTGTGAGTCTCGTAGCATGCACATATGGTGAACCGTTATGTAACGAAGTTGGAGCATGAGATATTTTTTGAGTGTCTTCCTTATGAGTGGCGGTCGGGGACGAGCGATGGTCTTTTCCTACCAATCTATCCCCCTAGGAGCATGCGCGTAGTACTTTGTTTCGATGACTAATAGATTTTTGCAATAAGTATGTGAGTTCTTTATGACTAATGTTGAGTCCATGGATTATACGCACTCTCACCCTTCCACCATTGCTAGCCTCTCTAGTACCGCGCAACTTTCGCCGGTACCATACACCCACCATATACCTTCCTCAAAACAGCCACCATACCTACCTATTATGGCATTTCCATAGCCATTCCGAGATATATTGCCATGCAACTTTCCACCGTTCCGTTTATTATGACACGCATCATCATTGTCATATTGCTTTGCATGATCATGTAGTTGACATCGTATTTGTGGCAAAGCCACCATTCATAATTTTTTCATACATGTCACTCTTGATTCATTGCACATCCCGGTACACTGCCAGAGGCATTCATATAGAGTCATATTTTGTTCTAGTATTGAGTTGTAATTTTTGAGTTGTAAGTAAATAAAAGTGTGATGATCTTCATTATTAGAGCATTGTCCCATGTGAGGAAATAAAAAAAGAAAAGAAAAAAAGAGCGAGAAAGAAAAGGCCAAAATAAAAAAAAGAAGGCCCAAAAAAAAAAGAGAGAAAAAGAGAGAAGGGGCAATGTTACTATCCTTTTACCACACTTGTGCTTCAAAGTAGCACCATGATCTTCATGATAGAGAGTCTCCTATGTTGTCACTTTCATATACTAGTGGGAATTTTTCATTATAGAACTTGGCTTGTATATTCCAACAATGGGTTTCCTCAAATTGCCCTAGGTCTTCATGAGCAAGCAAGTTGGATGCACACCCACTTAGTTTTCCTTTTGAGCTTTCATAAACTTATAGCTCTAGTGCATCCGTTGCATGGCAATCCCTACTCACTCACATTGATATCTATTGATGGGCAACTCCATAGCCCATTGATACGCCTAGTTGATGTGAGACTATCTCCCTCTTTTTGTCTTCTCCACAACCACCATATTCTATTCCACCTATAGTGCTATGTCCATGGCTCACGCTCATGTATTGCGTGAAAGTTGAAAAAGTTTGAGAACGTCAAAAGTATGACAATTGCTTGGCTTGTCATCGGGGTTGTGCATGATTTGAATATTTTGTGTGATGAAGATGGAGCATAGCCAGACTATATGATTTTGTAGGGATAAGCTTTCTTTGGCCATGTTATTTTGAGAAGACATAATTACCTTGTTAGTATGCTTGAAATATTATTGTTTTTATGTCAATATTAAACTTTTGTTTTGAATCTGATGGATCGGAACATTCATGCCACAATAAAGGAAATTACATGGATAAATATGTTAGGTAGCATTCCACATCAAAAATTCTGTTTTTATCATTTACCTACTCGAGGACGAGCAGGAATTAAGCTTGGGGATGCTTGATACGTCTCCAACGTATCTATAATTTTTTATTGTTCCATGCTATTACATTATCTGTTTTGGATGTTTTATATGCATTAATATGCTATTTTATATTATTTTTGGGACTAACCTATTAACCTAGAGCCCAGTGCCAGTTCCTGTTTTTTCCTTGTTTTTGAGTTTCGCAGAAAAGGAATACCAAACGGAGTCCAAACAGAATGAAACCTTCGCGATGATTTTTCTTGGACCAGAAGACAACCAGGAGACTTGGAGATGAAGTCGGAGGAGCCACGAGGCCGCCACAAGGACGGAGGGCGCGCCCAGGGGGGTAGGGCGCGCCCCCCACCCTTGTGGGCCCCTCGTGCACCTCCTGACCTAATTCTTTCGCCTATATATTCCCATATATCCCCAAACTACCAGAGGCATCCACAAAAACACTTTTCCACTGCCGCAACCTTCTATACTCGTGAGATCCCATCTAGGGACCTTTTCCGGCACCCTGCCGAAGGGGGATTCGATCACGGAGGGCTTCTACATCAACCCTATTGCCCTTCCGATGAAGCGTGAGTAGTTTACCTCAGACCTACGGGTCCATAGCTAGTAGCTAGATGGCTTCTTCTCTCTCTTTGATTCTCAATACCATGTTCTCCTCGATGTTCTTGGAGATCTATTCGATGTAATACTTTTTTGCGGTGTGTTTGCTGAGATCCGATGAATTGTGGATTTATGATCATCTTATCTATGAATATTATTTGAATCTTCTCTGAATTCTTTTATGCATGATTTGATATCTTTGTAATTCTCTTCGAACTATCGGTTTGGTTTGGCCAACTAGATTGGTTTTTCTTGCAATGGGAGAAGTGCTTAGCTTTGGGTTCAATCTTGCGGTGTCCTTTCCCAGTGACAGTAGGGGCAGCAAGGCATGTATTGTATTGTTGCCATCGAGGATAAAAAGATGGGGTTTTCATCATATTGCTTGAGTTAATTCCTCTACATCATGTCATCTTACTTAATGCATTACTCCGTTCTTTATGAACTTAATACTCTAGATGCATGCTGGATAGCGGTCGATGTGTGGAGTAATAGTAGTAGATGCAGAATCATTTCGGTCTACTTGACATGGATGTGATGCCTATATTCATGATCATTGCCTTAGATATCGTCATAACTTTGCGCTTTTCTATGAATTGCTCGGCAGTAATTTGTTCACCCACCGTATTATTTTCTATCTTGAGAGAAGCCTCTAGTGAAACCTATGGCCCCCGGGTCTATTTTCCATCATATAAGTTTCTATTTTCCATCATACAAGTTTCTGATCTACTATTTTGCAATCTTTTACTTTCCGATCTATAAACCAAAAATACCAAAAATATTTACTTTATCGTTTATCTATCTCTATCTGATCTCACTTTTGCAAATAATCGTGAAGGGATTGACAACCCCTTTATCGCGTTGGGTGCAAGTTGTTTGATTGTTTGTGCAGATATTCGGTGATTTGTGCGTTGTCTCCTACTGGATTGATACCTTGGTTCTCAAACTGAGGGAAATACTTATCTCTACTTTGCTGCATCACCCTTTCCTCTTCAAGGGAAAAACCAACGCAAGCTCAAGAAGTAGCATATCTCTACTTGGTGCGGAAGTTTTGGCTAGTATGAGGTGGAAGCAAGCGTCACATGTTAGAGGATCCATGACAACATTACTTCTATTAGGAAATAAGCAAACATAACTCATTATGTTGTCTTCCTTGTCCAACATCAACTTCTTAGCATATAATATTTTAATGAGTGCTCACAATCATAAAAGATGTTCAAGATAATATATTTATATGTGAACCTCTCTTTCTTTATTACTTCCTTTTAATTGCAACAATGACCAACACTATGTTTGTCAACTCACAACAAGTTTCAATCCTCATACTTCTTATATGTGAAGTCATCACTCTCCATAAGATCATTATATAATCCCTTTACTTCTTTTTACTTTTCTTTATTTCTTTTTTTTTCAATATCATAACAGGAAAGCAAAGCCCTCAACTCAAAACTACTCTTTATTATATAACTCACGGACTCAATTACATAGATAGATCACAAAGCAAAACTCAAAGCTAGATCAAACTAAAAACTTTATTCTACTAAACCAAGATAAAACCAAAGGGATCAAACTAAGAAAAATGATAAAGGTAAAGATGTGATGGTCATACGATACCGGGAGACCTCCCCCAAGCTTGGCACAAGCCAAGGGGAGTGCCCATACCCATGTACTCATGTCTCCTTCTTCGGAGGTAGTGGTGTGATATTCTTGGCGATGATGCCTTTCAGAATGCGATTCTCCTCCTCGAGCCTATTAATTTGCTGCTTGAGATCCATTATTTCCTTACGGAGTTTGCCCGTGACGGTTAGAGAACCGTTCACCCATGGATGCTTCTTGGCTGTAGGGGAGAAAGCAACACTCTTTTTCATGTTATTATAAGAGAGAAATTTAGCATTGGGAGGTATGACCGAATCCGGTATTGCTGAGCTCTGGAGTTCCTCAAGCATGGCTCCAGGTTGAAGGCGGGAGGTGACTTCTTGATCCTCCTCCATGGCATCCACTCTTTTCAGGCCGGCCTCCATCGCTTCCTCCGTTGACCATCCAAAGTGATCACCTTCGCTGTATGCTCTTGGGTCCGGTTTCGGGTGAGAGACCTGACTCTCCCCGACCGATTCTTGCGAAGACATCTTGCTCTAAATCTACTACAGGAGTAGCTAAAAACAAAAACAGAGGATATTGTCGTGGTACGGTGGTCAAAACCTTCAGGAGATTATATAATGAATTTTTACCGATTAAAAGGAGTATCCTACAAGAAAACGGAGTCCGGAGGGCACACGAGGTGGCCACAAGCCAGTGAGGCGCGCCCAGGGGGTAGGGCGCGCCCCCAGGACTTGTCGCCTCCTCGTGCACTTTCCATACTATTTTTTATTTTCCTAATTTTTTAAATATTCCAAAACGGAGTAAAATTGCTTTTGGAAAAGTTTTGGAGTCGGTTTACTTACCGTATCACATACCTATTCCTTTTCGGAGGTCTGGGGCATTCTGGAAAGTTTCCCTTATGTACTCCTCCGGTGTTATGGTATTAATAATATTGGTTTCAACATTTATGGGAGCACCTGAGATATAATGTTTGATTCTCTGCCCGTTTACCACCTTCGGGTTAGTGCCTTCGGCGTTGTTGATCTTGATGGCACCGGAACGATAAACCTCCTCGATAATGTAAGGCCCTTCCCATTTAGAGAGAAGTTTTCCTGCAAAAAATCTTAAACAAGAATTGTATAGCAAGACATGGTCACCTACATTGAATTCACGCTTTTGTATCCTTTTATCATGCCATCTTTTAACTTTTTCTTTAAACGACTTGGCATTTTCATAAGCTTGGGTTCTCCATTCATCAAGTGAGTTAATGTCAAATAACCTCTTTTCACCCGCAAGTTTGAAATCATAGTTGAGCTCTTTAATTGCCCAATAAGCCTTATGTTCTAGTTCAAGAGGTAAGTGACATGCTTTTCCATAAACCATTTTATACGGAGACATACCCATAGGGTTTTTATAAGCAGTTCTATAAGCCCAAAGTGTATCATCAAGTTTCTTAGACCAGTTCTTCTTGGATCTATTAACAGTCTTCTGCAAGATCAATTTTATTTCTCTGTTACTTAATTCTACTTGACCACTAGACTGAGGATGATATGGATATGCAATTCTATGGTTAACATCATATTTAGCAAGCAATTTACGGAAAGCACCATGAATAAAGTGTGAACCACCATCAGTCATCAAATATCTAGGGACTCCAAACCTCGGGAAAATAACTTCTTTAAGCATTTTAATAGAAGTGTTATGATCAGCACTACTAGTTGGAATAGCTTCGACCCACTTAGTAACGTAATCAACAGCAACTAGAATATGTGTATACCCATTAGAGAAAGGAAAAGGTCCCATATAATCAAATCCCCAAACATCAAATGGTTCAATAACAAGTGAATAATTCATAGGCATTTCCTGACATCTACTAATATTACCAATTCTTTGGCATTCATCACAAGACAAGACAAACTTACGAGCATCCTTGAAAAGGGTAGGCCAATAAAAACCAGATTGTAATACCTTGTGTGCAGTTCTATAACCAGCATGGTGCCCTCCATAAGCCTCGGAGTGACACTTGCGTAGGATATGTTCCTGTTCATGCTCAGGTACACAACGTCTAATAACACCATCTACTCCTTCTTTATAAAGATGTGGGTCATCCCAGAAGTAATGTCTTAAATCATAGATTTTTTTTTTGTTGGTATGTGAAACTAGGTGGTATGAATTTAGCAACAATATAATTAGCATAATCGGCATACCAAGGAGTACTATGAGAAGCATTCATGACAGCTAATTGTTCATCAAGAAAGCTATCATCAATAGGTAGTGGGTCATCAAGAACATTTTCTAACCTAGACAAGTTGTCTGCTACGGGGTTCTCAGCTCCCTTTTTGTCAATAATATGTAAATCAAATTCTTGTAGCAAGAGAACCCACCTAATGAGTCTAGGTTTAGCATCTTACTTTTCCATGAGGTATTTAATAGCAGCATGATCAGTGTGAACAGTAACCTGGGAATCAACAATATAAGATCTAAACTTATCACAAGCAAACACAACTGCTAAAAATTCCTTTTCAGTAGTAGCATAATTTCTTTGAGCACTGTCTAGAGTTTTACTAGCATAATGGATAACATTTAATTTCTTATTAACTCTTTGTCCTAGGACAGCACCAACAGCATAATCACTAGCATCACACATAATTTCAAAGGGTAGGTTCTAATCAGGCGGTTGAACAATAGGTGCAGAGATTAAGGCTTTCTTAAGTATTTCAAATGCTTCTACACAATCATCATCAAAAACAAATGGAACATCTTTTTGCAAAAGATTAGTGAGAGGCCTAGAAATTTTAGAGAAGTCTTTAATAAATCTCCTATAGAAACCAGCATTACCAAGGAAACTTCTTATACCTTTGATATCTTTAGGACACAACATTTTTTCAATGGCATCAACTTTAGCTTTATCAACTTCAATACCTCTTTCGGAGATTTTATGCCCCAAGACAATACCTTCATTAACCATAAAGTGGCACTTCTCCCAATTCAAGACAAGATTAGTTTCTTCACATCTCTGCAAAACTCGATCAAGGTTGCTTAAGCAATCATCAAAAGAAGTTCTGTAAACGGAGAAATCATCCATGAAAACCTCAACAATCTTTTCACAAAAGTCAGAGAATATAGCAATCATACATCTTTGAAAGGTAGTAGGTGCATTGCATAAACCAAAAGGCATACGTCTATAAGCAAAAGTACCGAAAGGGTAAGTAAAAGTAGTTTTTTCTTGATCCTCTTGTGACACAGGTAATTGGGAAAAACCAGAGTAACCATCTAGAAAGCAAAAGCGTGTATGTTTTGATAGTCTTTCTAGCATTTGATCAATAAAAGGTAGAGGATAATGGTCTTTCCTAGTAGCTTTATTTAGTTTTATAAAATCAATTACCATCCTATAACCTGTGACAATTCTTTGCGGAATCAATTCATTTTTATCATTAGGAACAACAGTAATACCTCCCTTCTTAGGGACATAGTGAACAGGACTTACCCATCTACTATCAGCAATAGGATAAATTATACCTGCTTCCAGAAGCTTTAATATTTCATTTCTTACCACTTCTTTCATCTTCGAATTCAACCGTCGCTGATGATCAACAACAGGTTTAGCATCAGGTTCCATATTAATTTTGTGCTGACATAGAGTGGGACTAATGCCCTTAAGATCATCCAGAGTGTATCCAATAGCTGCACGGTGCTTCTTCAGAGTTTTCAATAATTTCTTTTCTTCATGCTCTGAAAGGTTAGCACTAATAGTAACAGGATATATCTTCTTTTCATCAAGATAAGCATATTTTAGAGTATCAGGTAATTGTTTAAGCTCGAACATGGGATCACTCTTGGGTGGTAGAGGATCTCCAAGATTTTCAACAGGAAAGTTGTGTTTCAAAACAGGCATTTGTTTAAAGAATATTTCATCTATTTCCTTTCTTTCATTCATGAATATATAATTTTCATGGTCTAGCAAGTATTGTTCTAAAGGATCAGTAGGAGGCACGGCAATAGAAGCAAGACCAATGATTTCATCTTTACTAGGCAGTTCTTTATCATGGGGTTGTCTACGAAATTTGGAGAAATTAAAATCATGAGACACATCCCCAAAACTTACAGTAACAGTTTCTTTCTCACAGTCTATCTTAGCATTAACAGTGTTCAAGAAAGGCCTACCAAATATAATGGGACAAAAATCATCTTGTGGGGAGCCAAGGACTAGAAAATCAGTAGGGTATTTTATTTTCCCACACAAGACTTCAACATCTCTAACGATCCCAATTGGTGAAATAGTATCTCTATTAGCAAGCTTAATGGTGACATCAATATCTTCTATTTCAGCAGGTGCAATATCATTCATAATTTCTTGATATAAGGTAAAGGGAATTGCACTCACACTAGCACCCAAATCACATAAGCCATGATAACAATGATCTCCTATTTTAACAGAGATAACAGGCATGCCAACAATGGGTCTATGTTTATCTTTATCATCGGGTTTAGCAATTCTAGCAGCTTCATCACAGAAATAAATAACATGCCCATCAATATTATCGACCAAGAGATCTTTAACCATAGCAACACTAGGTTCAACTTTAATTTGTTCAGGGGATATAGGTGTTCTAGTATAACTCTTATGAACCATAGCTGAAGCTTTAGCATGTTCCTTTATCCTAACAGGGAAAGGTGGTTTCTCAATATAAGCAGTAGGAACAACAGGATCAACATTATAAGTAATAGTTTCTTCTTTAGCTTCAATGGGTTCTACTATTTTTACTTCAATGGGAGGATGATATTTAAACCACTTCTCCTTAGGGAGATCAACATGAGTAGCAAATGATTCACAGAAAGAAGCTACTATCTCAGAGTCAAGCCTATACTTAGTGCTAAATTCATGAAAAGCATCGGTATCCATAAAGGATTTAACACAATCAAACTTAAGGTTTATACCTGACTCCTTACCTTCGTCGAGCTCCCAATCTTCAGAGTTGCATTTAATTCTTTCCAAGAGATCCCATTTGAATTCAATAGTCTTCTTCATAAAAGAGCCAGTACAAGAGGTATCGAGCTTGGATTGATTATTACGAGAAAGCCGAGCATAAAAATTCTGAATAATAATTTCTCTTGAGAGCTCATGATTGGGGCATGAATATAACATTGACTTAAGCTTCCCCCAAACTTGAGCGATACTTTCTCCTTCATGAGGCCAAAAATTATATATATAATTCTGATCATGATGAACCAGATGCAGAGGATAAAACTTCTGATGAAATTCCAATTTCAATCGGTTGTAGTTCCATGATCCAATATCATCACATAGCCTATACCATGTCAACACCTTTCCCTTCAAAGATAAAGGGAATACCTTCCTCTTGACTTCATCTCTGGGCAAACCTGCAAGCTTAAATAATCCACAAACTTCATCCACAAAGATTAGATGCATATCAGGATGTAGTGTTCCATCTCCCGCATAAGGATTAGCTAGCAGTTTCTCTATCATACCCGAAGGAATTTCATAATAAATATTTTCAGTAGGTTCAGTAGGTTGAGGAGCAACTCTTTGTTCTTCTGGTTGAGCTGAAGATACCCCGAACAAACCCCTCAAAGGATTATTTTCCATAGTGACAAGTGACAGTAAATTTCAGCACACAATATAAAATTTTCCTTACCAAATTCCACTCACCAAAGGCGCTTCACTCCCCGGCAACGGCGCCAGAAAAGAGTCTTGATGACCCACAAGTATAGGGGATCTATCGTAGTCCTTTCGATAAGTAAGAGTGTCGAACCCAACGAGGAGCAGAAGGAAATGACAAGCAGTTTTCAGCAAGGTATTTTCTGCAAGCACTGAAATTATCGGTAACAGATAGTTTTGTGATAAGATAATTCGTAACGGGTAACAAGTAAAAAGTGTAACAAAGGTGCAGCAAGGTGGCCCAATCCTTTTTATAGAAAAGGACAAGCCTGGACAAATTCTTATATAAAGCAAAGCGCTCCCGAGGACACATGGGAATTACTGTCAAGTTAGTTTTCATCATGCTCATATGATTCGCGTTCGTTACTTTGATAATTTGATATGTGGGTGGACCAGTGCTTGGGTGTTGTCCTTACTTGGACAAGCCTTCCACTTATGATTAACCCCTCTCGTAAGCATCCGCAACTATGAAAGAAGAATTAAGATAAATCTAACCATAACACGAAACAAGTGGATCCAAATCAGCCCCTTACGAAGCAACACATAAACTAGGGTTTAACCTTTTGTCACTCTAGCAACCCATCATCTACTTATTACTTCCCAATGCCTTCCACTAGGCCCAATACATGGTGAAGTGTCATGTAGTCGACGTTCACATAACACCACTAGAGGAAAGACAACATACATCTCATCAAAATATCGAACGAATACCAAATTCACATGATTACTTATAACAAGACTTCTCCCATGTTCTCAGGAACAAAAGTAACTACTCAAAAAGCATGTTCATGTTCAAGATCAGAGGGGTATTGAATATCACTAAGGATCTGAACATTCGATCTTCCACCAAATAAACCAACTAGCATCAACTACGGAGAGTAATCAACACTACTAGCAACCTACAGGTACCAATCTGAGGTTCTGAGGTAAAGATTCAATACAAGAGACGAACTAGGGTTTGAGAGGAGATGGTGCTGGTGAAGATGTTGATGGAGATTGACCCCCTCTTGATGAGAGGATCATTGGTGATGACGATGGCTTTGATTTCCCCCTTCGGGAGGGAAGTTTCCCCGACAGAATCGCTCTGCCGGAGCTCTAGATTGCTCCTGCCCAGGTTCCGCCTCGAGACGGCGGCGCTTCATCCCGAAAGCTCTCTTCTGATTTTTTTCTAGGTGAAAAGCCACCATATAGACAAAGTTGGGCACCGGAGACCTGCCAAGGGGCCCACAAGCCCTGGAGGCGCGCCCTGGGGGGTAGGGCGTGCCCCCCAGGCTTGTGGCCACCTGGTGGGTCCCCCTCTGGTATTTCTTCACCCAATATTTTTTGTATTTTCCAAAATAATTCTCCGTAAATTTTCAGGACTTTTGGAGTTGTGGAGAATAGGTCTCTCATATTTTCTCCATTCTGGTCCAGAATTCCAGCTGCCGGCATTCTCCCTCTTCATGTAAATCTTGTAAAATAAGAGAGAAAAGGCATAAGTATTGTACCATAAAGTGAAATAACAGTCCATAATGCAATAAATATTGAAATAAAAACATGATGCAAAATGGACGTATCACCTACTGAGGCATCCCCAAGCTTAGATGCTTGAGACTTCTTGGAATATTAACTTGGGATGCCTTGGGCATCCCCAAGCTTGAGATCTTGTGTCTTCTTCATTCCTCTCATATCATGGTTTCCCTAATTCTTAAAAACTTCATCCACACAAAACTCAATGATAACCCACAAGTATAGGGGATTAGTTGTAGCCTTTCTCAATAAATAAGAGTGTCGAACCCAACGAGGAGCTAAAGGTAGAACAAATATTCCCTCAAGTTCTATCGACCACCGATACAACTCTACGCACGCTTAACGTTCGCTTTACTTAGAACAAGTATAAAACTAGAAGTACTTTGTAGGTGTGATAGGATAAGTTTGCAAGATAATAAAGAGCACGTAAATAAAAGATAGGGGCTGTTTAGATAAAGAAACAATTATGTTAGTTTTAGTAGAGAGCTTTTTGTCACAAGAAAGTTATTTGTCCCTAGGCAATCGATAACTAGACCGGTAATCATTATTGCAATTTTATATGAGGGACAGGCATAAGCTAACATACGTTCTCTCCTTGGATCATATGCACTTATGATTGGAACTCTAGCAAACATCCGTAACTACTAAAGATCATTAAGGTAAAACCCAACCATAGCATTATAAGGTATCAAGTCCTCTTTACTCCCATACGCAAACAACCTACTTACTCGGGTCTGTGCTTCTGTCACTCACGCCACCCACCATAAGCGAATCATAAACATATTGCAAACCCTACAGCGGGGATCCCTCATGCTTGCGCAACACGGAGAGCACCATAGGACAGCACCAATAATAAAACATGCAACTCAAACCAATCACGATCATCAATCAACCCATAGGACAAAACGGATCTACTCAAACATCATAGGATAACCATACATCATTGGGAAATAATATATAGCGTTGAGCACCATCTTTAAGTAGAGATTACAGCAGGGAGAAGAGGTGTTACACCGCTGCATAGAGGGGGAGAGAGTTGGTGATGACGGCGGCGAAGTTGTTGGTGTAGATTGCCATCACGATGATGGCCCCGGCGGCGTTCCGGCGCCACCGGGAGAGAGGGGGAGAGAGCCTCCCTCCTTCTTTTTCTTCCTTGACCTTCCCTCTAGATGGGAGAAGGGTTTCCCCTCTGGTCCATGGCCTCCATGGTGGCGGAGGGGCGAGAGCCCCTCCGAGATTGGATCTCTCTCTCTGTTTCCTTCTGTTTCTGCGCTCCCTATTTCTGGCCTTTCACCGTTTCTTAAATTCCCGGAGATCCGTAACTCTGATTGGGCTGAAATTTTAACACGATTTTTTTCTGGATATTAGCTATCTTGCGGCCGAAGAAGGGCACTAACCGCCTTACGGGGTGGACACAAGGGTCCAGGGCGCGCCCCCCATCCTTGTGGCCCCCTCGGGCATCGTCTCGCGTTGATTCTTTTTCCCAAAAATCACATATATTCCAAAAAAAATCTCCGTAAGTTTTTATCCCATTGGGACTCCATTTGATATGGATTTTCTGCGAAACAAAAAACATGCAACAAACAGGAACTAGCACTGGGCACTGGATCAATATGTTAATCCCAAAAATAATATAAAAAGTTGCCAAAAGTGTATAAAAGTTGTAGCATATTGGCATGAAACAATAAAAAATTATAGATACGACGGAGACGTATCAGTATCCCCAAGCTTAATTCCTGCTCGTCCTCGAGTAGGTAAATGATAAAAAAGATAATTTTTGATGCGGAATGCTACCTAGCATAATCTTGATCATATAATCTAATCATGGCATGAATATTAAGACACGAGTGATTCAAAGCAATAGTCTATCATTTGACATTAAGACAACAATACTTCAAGCATACTAATAAAGCAATCATGTCTTTCTCAAAATAACATGGCCAAAGAAAGTTATCTCTACAAAATCATATAGTCTAGCTATGCTCCATCTTCACCACACAAAGTATTTCATCATGCACAACCCCGATGACAAGCCAAGTAATTGTTTCATACTTTTAATGTTCTCAAGCCTTTTCAACTTTCACGCAATACATGAGCGTGAGCCATGGATATAGCACTATAGGTGGAATAGAATATGATGGTGGAGGTTGTGTGGAGAAGACAAAAAAGGAGAAAGTCTCACATCGACGCGGCTAATCAACGGGCTATGGATATGCCCATCAATTGATGTCAATGCGAGGAGTAGGGATTGCCATGCAACGGATGCACTAGAGCTATAAGTGTATGAAAGCTCAAACTGAAACTAAGTGGGTGTGCATCCAACTTGCTTGCGCATGAAGACCTCGGGCATTTGAGGAAGCCCATCATCGGAATATACAAGCCAAGTTCTATAATGAAAAATTCCCACTAGTATATGAAAGTGACAACATAGGAGACTCTCTCTATGAAGAACATGGTGCTACTTTGAAGCACAAGTGTGGTAAAAGGATAGTAGCATTGCCCCTTCTCTCTTTTTCTCTCATTTTTTTATATTTTTTTTGGGCCCTCTCTTTTTTTTTCGTCCGGAGTCTCATCCCGACTTGTGGGGGAACCACAGTCTCCATCATCCTTTCCTCACTGGGGAAATGCCCTAATAATGATGATCATCACACTTTATTTACTTACAACTCAAGAATTACAACTCGATACTTAGAACAAAATATGACTCTATATGAATGCCTCCGGCGGTGTACCGGGATGTGCAATGACTCAAGAGTGACATGTATAAAAATTATGAACGGTGGCTTTGCCATAAATACTATGTCAACTACATGATCATGCAAAGCAATATGACAATGAATGCTCAAGTCATGTATATGATGATGATGGAAGTTGCATGGCAATATATCTCAGAATGGCTATGGAAATGCCATGATAGGTAGGTATGGTGGCTGTTTTGAGGAAGATATAAAGAGGCTTATGTGTGATAGAGCGTATCATATCACGGGGTTTGGATGCACTGGCAAAGTTTGCACCGACTCTCGAGGTGAGAAAGGGCAATGCACGGTACCGAAGAGGTTAGCAATGATGGAAGGGTGAGAGTGCGTATAATCCATGGACTCAACATTAGTCATAAAGAACTCACATACTTTTTGCAAAAAATTATTAGCTATCGAAACAAAGTACTACACGCATGCTCCTAGGGGGATAGATTGGTAGGAAAAGACCATCGCTCGTCCCTGACCGCCACTCATAAGGAAGACAATCAAAAAACAAATCATGCTCCGACTTCATCACATAACGGTTCACCATACGTGCATGCTTCGAGAATCACAAACCTTAACACAAGTATTTCTACCAATCCAAAATTACTCACTAGCATGAATCTAATATCACCATCTTTATATCACAAAACTATTGCAAGGAATCAAACATATCATATTCAATGATCCACAAGTTTTATGTAGGATTTTATGACTAACCATGTGAATGACCAATTCCTGTCAACTCTCTAAATAGATATAAGTGAAGCAAGAGAGTTTAATTATTTCTACAAAAGATATGCCCATGCTCTAACAAATATAAGTGAGCAAAAGAGCATTCTACAAATGGCGGTTTTCTATGTGAAGAGAAACAGGCAATCCAAACTTCAAATGATATAAGCGAAGCACATGAAGCATTCTATAAAGCCATACTCAAAAGATATAAGTGAAGTGCATGAAGCATTCTATAAATCAACCAAGGACTATCTCATACCAGCATGGTGCATTATTAAAAGAAAAATAAAAAGCACACGACGCTCCAAGATTTACGCATATCATGTGACAAATAAAAATATAGCTCCAAGTAAAATTACCGATGATCGTTAGAAGAAAGAGGGGATGCCTTCTGGGACATCCCCAAGCTTAGTTGCTTGGGAGTCCTTGAATATTACCTTGGGGTGCCTCGGGCATCCCCAAGCTTAGGCTCTTTCCACTCCTTATTCCTTCATCCATCGTGATCTCACCCAAAACTTGAAAACTTCAATCACACAAAACTTAACAAAACCCTCGTGAGATCCGTTAGTATAATAAAACAAATCACCACTTTAAGTACTGTTGCAAACTCATTCATATTTTATTTTTGCATTTTATCTACTGTATTATAAATTCTCCATGGCTTATACCACCGATAAAATCGATAGTTTCATCAAAACGAGCAAAACAATGCATCAAAAACAGAATCTGTCAAAAACAGGACAGTCTGTATCAATCTGAATATTCACCATACTTATGTAACTCTAAAAATTCTGAAAAATTAGGAAAAAATAAAAAATTTGTATATAAGTACTGTGCAAAAAGTTTCAGAAGAGTTTGACTTTCCATTAAAAAATATAAAATCATGCACTACAGCCAAAGTTTCTGTTTTTTCACCGCACAAACCAAACAAGCAATCTAATCATCCTAAAGGAAAATCTTGGCACATTATTTTTATAATACAATGGATTTATACAAGGGGATAATTATTTTTGTTCAAAAGTTTCTGTAATTAAGATTCACAAAGTTTCCATGGGCATGAACAAAGTTCAAGGCATGCTCCCACTTTAACAATGCTCGTCTCTCTCACTTTCACTTTTCTTTTTGAAAAAGTTTTAGGTTCCCCTCTTTATTTTTTTGTTTTTAAACTTTATAAAAGCACTCAACAGAAATAAATGACTCTCTAAAACTTCCGGGTTGTCTCCCTGGCAGCACTTTCTTTAAAGCTATTAAGCTAGGCATATAGTGCTCAAGTAATGGATCCACCCGGATCCCAAGGTATATCAAAGCCAATTTTAATTAACAATGATTTGTATTTTAGTAGTGAGAACAAAGCAACATATATCATGCAACAACAAAGTCTAACTCTCTTCCTATGCATTGGCATGTCATAAAAGAACAATTCATGCACACAAAGTAAAGGCCAATGCATAGTATAAACAGTTTCTTGCAATTTTATCGTATTGGAAACATAGAGAGGCGGAGATGTAGTTCCTCTCTCATAATAATTGCAAGTAGGAGCAGCAAGCACATGCATATTATATTTATCAAAATCATCATGTGCAATAGTAGAACGCAACCCATCAATATAGTCCTTAATAAGCGCAAACTTCTCCGAAATAGTATAGTTGGGAGAATTCAAAAAGATAATAGGACTATCATGCGTGGGTGCAATAGAAACAATTTCATTCTTAACATAAGGAACTATAGCAAGTTCATCTCCATATGCATAACTCATATTGGCATCATGGCCACAAGCATAGCAAGCATCAAGTTCATCAAAAAGGGATATTTCAAATGAACCAAAGGGATCATAGCAATCATCCTTCGGTAAGCACGAATGGAAATTAAACAATGTATGAGTTGAAGAGTTACTCTCATTAGAAGGTGGGCACGGGTGATCAATCCGCTCTTCCTCCTTTTGTTCTTCGCTCTCCTCATCATCTTTTTCATCTAATGAGCTCACATTGTCATAAATTTCTTCTTCCATAGTTTCCTGCAAAATATTAGTCTCTTCTTGGACAGCAGAGACTTTCCCAATAAACGCATCAATATCGGAATTATATTCATAATTCTCATAGCAATATTTAAGTATAGCAAAATTTTCAGGTCTATAAACATCATCATCAAAAGCTTCATACTTTTCAAACAAAGATTCAATTTCATAAGCACCCTTAAAAGCAACAAATTCTTCTATTCGTTCCACATCATAGTAATCATATATACCATTAGCATAAGAAGCCAAGGTTTTATTATCATTAAATTTACATGAAAAGGGAAGGTGTGGAGCCTTCATCCTAGAGCAACAAGTATAATCATATCTCAAGCATAGTTCCCGAGCATACCAATGCAACATATGAATTTGATCCCATAACAGTTTCCCTTTTTGAGTCAAGCGATAATCCCTAAAGTATTCACGTTGATCCAACGTGTCTCCTATTATATAATTGAATGGGGTTTTCTCAGGATTATTAAAGTAGTGCATAATATCTTTCACATAATGAGCATCGAGGGTTTTAGGAGGTTCCCCATCTCCATGAGTAGCAAGTACACCTAATTTTTTTGGTATTTCATGTTCCATATCCATAACTAAAGATAAAGAACAACTAAGAATAGCAAATAAAATCTACTTAGTGATAAAGCAAACAAGCACACACGAGAATATTCACCCCACGCTATTGCTCCCCGGCAACGGCGCCAGAAAAAGGTCTTGATCACCCACAAGTATAGGGGATCAGTTGTAGCCTTTCTCGATAAATAAGAGTGTCGAACCCAACGAGGAGCTAAAGGTAGAACAAATATTCCCTCAAGTTCTATCGACCACCGATACAACTCTACGCACGCTTAACGTTCGCTTTACCTAGAACAAGTATAAAACTAGAAGTACTTTGTAGGTGTGATAGGATAAGTTTGCAAGATAATAAAGAGCACGTAAATAAAAGATAGGGGCTGTTTAGATAAAGAAACAATTACGTTAGTTTTAGTAGAGAGCTTTTTGTCACAGGAAAGTTATTTGTCCCTAGGCAATCGATAACTAGACCGGTAATCATTATTGCAATTTTATATGAGGGAGAGGCATAAGCTAACATACTTTCTCTCCTTGGATCATATGCACTTATGATTGGAACTCTAGCAAACATCCGTAACTACTAAAGATCATTAAGGTAAAACCCAACCATAGCATTATAAGGTATCAAGTCCTCTTTACTCCCATACGCAAACAACCTACTTACTCGGGTCTGTGCTTCTGTCACTCACGCCACCCACCATAAGCGAATCATAAACATATTGCAAACCCTACAGTGGGGATCCCTCACGCTTGCGCGACACGGAGAGCACCATAGGACAGTACCAATAATAAAACATGCAACTCAAACTAATCACGATCATCAATCAACCCATAGGACAAAACGGATCTACTCAAACATCATAGGATAACCATACATCATTGGGAAATAATATATAGCGTTGAGCACCATGTTTAAGTAGAGATTACAGCAGGGAGAAGAGGTGTTACACCGCTGCATAGAGGGGGAGAGAGTTGGTGATGACGGCGGCGAAGTTGTTGGTGTAGATTGTCGTCACGATGATGGCCCCGGCGGTGTTTCGGCGCCACCGGGAGAGAGGGGGAGAGAGACCCCCTCCTTCTTCTTCTTCCTTGACCTTCCCCCTAGATGGGAGAAGGGTTTCCCCTCTGGTCCATGGCCTTCATGGCGGCGGAGGGGCGAGAGCCCCTCCGAGATTGGATCTCTCTCTCTGTTTCCTTCTGTTTCTGCGCTCCCTGTTTCTGGCCTTTCACCGTTTCTTAAATTCCCGGAGATCTGTAACTCCGATTGGACTGAAATTTTAACACAATTTTTATCCGGGCATTAGCTTTCTTGTGGCCGAAGAAGGGCACCAACCGCCTTACGGGGTGGCCACAAGGGTCCAGGGCGTGCCCTACCCCCTGGGGCGCGCCCCCCGTCCTTGTGGCCCCCTCGGGCATCGTCTCGTGTTGATTCTTTTTCCCAAAAATCACTTATATTCCAAAAAAAATCTCCGTAAGTTTTATCCCGTTTGGACTCCGTTTGATATGGATTTTCTGTGAAACAAAAAACATGCAACAAACAGGAGCTGGCACTGGGCACTGGATCAATATGTTAGTCTCAAAAATAATATAAATAGTTGCCAAAAGTGTATAAAAGTTGTAGCATATTGGCATGAAACAATCAAAAATTATAGATACAACGGAGACGTATCACTCAACAAGAACTCGTAAGATACGTTAGTATAAATCAATGCAAAGCCTTATCATTCTCTACTGTAGCAAATCACTAAAATTATAATTTAACAATGCATACTAAATGCTTCTGCATATTAATACCCCTATCCTCAAATAGAATCATTAAACAAGCAAACATATGCAAACAATGCAAACATAACATCAATCTGTCTAAACAGGACAGTCTGTAAAGAGTGCAATAATATCCATACTTCCCTAACTCCAAAGATTCTGAAAAATTACCAAATTGTAGATTTTTTTTATATCTCACTGTGTAAAAATTTCAAGATTTTATCATGTTCTGACTATTCACAAATATTCAAAACATAACAACAAACTTTCTGTTTTCAAACAACAACATATAGACTTGCAAAATAAGCATGGTAAAGGCTATACTTGACACTTTTATCGAAGTAAGAGATGCAAAACATTACTATAAATAACAGCAAGCAAATCCTAATAAAATAAAATGACGCTCCAAGCAAAACACATATCATGTGATGAATAAAAATATAGCCCCAAGTAAGGTTACCGATAATGTTGGAGACGAAAGAGGGGATGCCTTCCAGGGCATCCCCAAGCTTAGTTGCTTGGATCTTCCATGAATATTACCTTGGCGTGCCTTGGGTAATCACCAAGCTTAGGGTCTTGTCACTCCTTATCCTCCTCATATCGATATTTCACCCAAAACTTGAAAACTTCAATCACAGAAAACTTAACGGAACTTCGTGAGATGGGTTAGCATAGTAAAACAAATCATTCACTTGGGTACTGTCAAAGGCAAGATTCATAATTGTTTCCACATAATTCCTACTGTATTCTATAATTTCGACAATTTATATTAAGCAATATAAGACATAGAAACCATAAAACAAGCAAACTATGCATTGCAAACAGAATCTGTCAAAAATAGAACAGTCTGTAAAGATCTGAATAATTACTATACTTATGTAACTCCAAAAATTCTGAAAAATCAAGAAAACATATTAACTTTGTATGTCAATAATTTGTAAAAAAATCAGAATTTTTTGACGCTCCAGTGCTTTTTAACAATTCTGTTACTGGGCGCAAAAGTTTCTGTTTTTGCACAGAATCAAGTCAACTATCATCCACACTATCCCAAAGGCTTTACTTGGAACTTTATTGAAACAAAAGTTATAAAAAATGATTACTACAGTATATTAATCATGTTAACACACAAAAATAGTAGGGGTAAATGTTGGGTTGTCTCCCAACAAGCACTTTTCTTTAATGCTTTTTTAGCTAGGCATGATGATTTCAATGATGCTCACATAAAAGATAAGAATTGAAACATAATGGGAGCATCATGAAGATTATGACTAGCACATTTAAGCCTAACCCACTTCCTATGTATAGGGATTTTGTGAGCAAACAACTTATGGGAGCAAGAATCAACTAGCATAGGAAGGCAAAACAAGCAAAACTTCAAAACTTTCAACATAAAGAGAGGAAACTCGATATTATTGAGATATGTAAAAGCATATGTTCCTCTCTCATAATAATTTTTAGTAGCATCATGAATGAATTCAACAATATAGCTATCACATAAAGCATTCTTTTCATGATCCACAAGCATAGAAATTTTATTACTCTCCACATAAGCAAATTTATTCTCATTCATAGTGGTGGGAGCAAACTCAGAAAAATAACTATCATGAGATACTTGGTTGAAATAATCAAATTGAACATTAAAATCATGATGACAAGTTTCATGGTTATTATTATACTTTATAGCATACATGTCATCACCATAATCATCATAGATAGCAACTTTGTTGTCATAATCAATTGAAACCTCTTCCAAAATAGTGGATTCATCATTAAATAAAGTCATCACCTCTCCAAATCCACTTTCATAATTATTACAATAAGATTCAACACCCTCCAAAATAGTGGGATCATTATTACCTAGAGTTGACACTCTTCCAAACCCATTTTCATCAATATAATCATCATAAATAGGAGGCATGCTATCATCATAATAAATTTTCTCATCAGAACTTGAGGTACTAAAAATATCATCTTCATCAAATATAGCATCCCCAAGCTTATGGCTTTGCATATCATTAGCATCATGGATTTCCAAGGAATTCATACTAACAACATTGCAATCATGCTCATCATTCAAATATTTTATGCCAAACATTTTATTGAATTATTCTTCTATCAATTGAGCACAATTTTCTGATTCATCATTTTCAAGAAAGACATGATAAAGACGAGTAATATGGGGCAACCTCAATTCCATTTTTTTGTAGTTTTCTTTTATAAACCAAACTGGTGATAAAATAAGAAACTAAAAGATTCAATTGCAAGATCTAAAGATATACCTTCAAGCATTCACCTCCCTGCCAACGGCGCCAGAAAAGAGCTTGATGTCTACTACGCAACTTTATTCTTGTAGACTCGTGTTGGGCCTCCAAGCGCAGAGTTTTGTAGGAAAGTAGCAATTTCTCCTCAAGTGGATGACCTAAGGTTTATCAATCCATGGGAGGTGTAGGATGAACATGGTATCTCTCAAACAACCCTGTAACCAAATAACAAAGAGTCTCTTGTGTCCCCAACACACCAAATACAATGGTAAATTGTATAGGTGCACTAGTTCGGCGAAAAGATGGTGATACAAGTGTAATATGGATAGTAGATGTAGGTTTTTGTAATAGGAACAATAAAAAACCCAAGGTAGCAAGTAATAAAAATGAGCACAAATGGTATTGCAATGCTTAGAAACAAGGCCTAGGGTTCATACTTTCGCTAGTGCAATCTCTCAACAATGCTAACATAATTGGATCATATGGCAATCCCTCAACGTGCGATAAAGAATCACTCCAAAGTTCTTATCTAGCGGAGAACATAAGATGAAATTGTTTGTAGGGTACGAAACCACCTCAAAGTTATCCTTTCCGATCGATCTATCGAGCTATTCCTATAAGTGCCACAAACAACCCAAGAGTTCATACTAAAATAACACCATACGATACACATCAACCAACTCTAATGTCACCTAGATACTCCAATGTCACCACGAGTATCCATGAGTTGATTATATGATATGCATCAAATAACTTCAGATTCATAATACTCAATCCAACACAAAGAACTTCAAAGAGTGCCCCAAGATTTCTACTAGAGAAACAAATACAAAAACGTGCATCAACCCCTATGCATAGATTACCCCAATGCCACCTCGGGAATCCACGAGTTGAGTGCCAAAACATACATCAAGTGAATCAATATGATACCCCATTGTCACCAGGGGTATTCATAGCAAGACATACATTAAGTTTTCTCAAATCCAACAAAGTATTCAATCCGATAAAAGTGAAATCTCAAAGGTAGAACTCAATTCATCACAACAAGATAGAGAGGGGAAAACACCATATGATCCAACTATATTAACAAAGCTTGCGATACATCAAGATCGTGCCAAATCAAGAACATGAGAGAGAGAGAGAGAGATCAAACACATAGCTACTAGTACAAACCCTTAGCCCCGAGGGTGGACTACTCCCTCCTCATCATGGTGGCCGCTGGGATGATGAAGATGGCCTCCGGTGATGGTTTCCCCCTCCGACAGGGTGCCGAAACAGGGTCCAGATTGGTCTTTCGTGGCTATAGAGGCTTACGGTGGCAGAACTTCCGATCTAGGGTTATTTCTGGCGGTTTCTGTATTTATAGGATTTTTTGACGTCGGTCTCATGCTGAGATGGGCTTCGAGGGGCCCACTACCCACCAGCACACGCCAGAGGGGGCTGGCATGCCCTGGTGGGTAGTGTCCACCTCATGGCTCTTCTAGCCCTCCCACGAAGCTTCTAGTGCCTCTTTTCTTCCAAAAAAATCATCAAAAAGTTTTGCTGCATTTGGAGAACTTTGATTTCTGCACAAAAAACAAGACCATGGTAGTTCTGCTGAAAACAGCTTCAGTCCTGGTTAGTTTCATTTAAATCATATAAAATTGCACCCAAACCATATAAAATTGTTGTAAACATGACATGAATACTTCATAAATTATAGATATGTTGGAGAGTATCAAGATGTCATGCAAGTTCTTTTCCATAAGCACATATGACTATGTACGGAATACATGCCTACCTTATATTGATGAATTGGAGCTAGTTCTATGTCGCCCAAGGTTATGACTGTTATATGATGAATATTATCCAACGTTATCACCGATCCAATGCCTACGAGTTTTTCACATATTGGTCTTGCTAAGCTACTGCTGTTACTACTGTTACAACTGCTACTATTGTTACTGTTACTGTTGCTATCACTGCTACTGTTATCAAACTATCATACTACTGTGCTACTGATCACTTTGCTGCAGATATTTAGTCTCCAAGTGTGGTTGAATTGACAACTCAATTTCTAATACTTACAAATATTCTTTGGCTCCCCTTGCGTCGAATCAATAAATTTGGGTTGAATACTCTACCCTCGAAAACTGTTGCGATCCCCTATACTTGTGGGTTATCGGTAATCCCCCAAAACAATTTTGAAAACGGAGCTCCGAGCAAAGAGATCGAAAATCTCAGTTTTCGAAGCAAGAACACGAGAACAAGAGCTACCATGATTTTTCTGGAGGAAGAAGATGAAGTGGATAGATGGACTAAGTGAGCGGGGCCCTATGGACCCCACAAGGCATCATGGCGCGCCCAGGGGGTGGGCCCGCCCTGTTGCGTTGTGAGCAATAGGTACACCCCTTGGGGTGTGTTCAGTGCCAAAAGTTCTTAAACATTCCAGATTAAATAATGTTAAAATTTTACGACATTCTGAGCACTTTAATTTTTGGGTCATTTTTGTATTGCACGGATAATTCAGAAAAAGGATAATCATGGTATTTGCCTTTATTAAACTATAAATAATAGAGAGCAAACTATAGGTATAGTAGGTTGTGCTTACTAAAGTCATTGACCACATGTCCCTAAAAAAGAATCCACTAATAAGGTTGATCAAGTCTTATTAACGAACTATTTCCGAGTAACATGAAACTGAAGAACTTTCATATAACACTAAGTTACCTCAATGGGGATATGCATTTCCCCAACAATAATAGTTTGATATTTCTTTTTGGGATTCAGAAGAGAAATTCAAAACCTCCAATAGTGATTGTCATAATTTTTTCAATAGAGTTGATACTATTCATTGAACTTTGTTTCTTCAAAAAAATATACCGTATGCTCATTACCATTGACATGAAAAGTGATCTTGCTTTTGTTGTAATCAATAACAGTCCCTGCAGTAGTCAAGAAGGGTCTACCAAGGATAATCAACATGTTGTCGTCCTCGGGCATATCAAGAATAACAAAGTCTATTAAGATAGTGACATTAGTCACAACAACAGGCACATCCTCACAAATACTATTGGGTATAGCAGTTGATTTATCATCCATTTTAAAAGATATTTTAGTAGGTGTCAGCTTGCTCAAATCAAGTCTCCTATATAAAGATAAAGGCATAACACTAACACCGGCTCCTAAATCACACAAAGCAGTTTTGACATAATTTCTTTTAATGGAGCATGGTATAGTAGGTATTCCTGGATCTCCTATTTTTTTAGGTACTTTTTCATCAGAAGAATAATTTGTAAGCATGGTGGAAATTTCAGCTTCAGGTATCTTTCTTTTTATTCATCACAATATCTTTCATATATTTAGAATATGGAGGCATTTTCAAAATATCAGTAAAATGTGTTCGCAAAAACACAGGTCTAAGCATTTCAACAAAGCGATTAAAAGCCTCCTCATCTCTACATTTCACAGCCTTACTAGGAAAGGGCATGGGTTTTTGAACCCATGGTCCTCTTTCTTTACCATGTTTCTTAGCAATGAAATCCTTTTTATCATATCTTTTATTCTTAGGAGGTGGGTTATCAAGATCAACTACAGGTTCTATTTCTATATCATTATCAGATTTTTTATTATTGTGTGGTGGAGCATCAATATGATCATCATTATCCTTATCACTAGGCAAATATTCATTACCAGACTGTGTCTCAGCATCAGAAATAGAAATATTACTAGGATTCTCATAAGCTTTTTCTACGATAGGTTCATTAGGAGCATGCAAAATTCTATCATTTCTCTTCTTGGATGAACTAGGTGCATCAATATTAATTCTCTGAGAATCTTGCTCAATTCTTTTAGGATGACCTTCAAGATATAGAGGATCCTGAGTCATTTACCACCTGTAGTCACTACTCTGACAGCACGATCATTCATTTCGTTAAGAAAATTATTTTGTGACTTATAGACTTGTTCCAACTGAGCGTGAACCATGGATGCATGTTTACACAAGCCTTTAATATCATTAGCAATTCTAAACATCAAATCAATGAAGCATTCAATCATGATAGCATTACATTTCAGTTGATTGCTTACATATCTATTAAAGTTTTCTTGCTTCACAACAAAGTTAACAAATTCATCCAAGCACTGACTAGAAGATTTATTACATGGAATATCACCTTCATCAAATATATAAAGATAATTTACCTCCACTACCTATATCGGGATATCGAGTCCATGTATTTCTTCAATAGGTGGTAAATTCTTAACATCTTCAAATTTAATACCCTTTTATTTCATAGATTTGTTTGCCTCTTGCATATCTTCTGGACTGAGGAATAGAATACATCTCTTCTTTGGAGTTGGTTCAGGTGGTGGTTCAGGAAGTGTCCAATCATCGGCATTCCTCAACATGTTATTTAATAGTTCTTGTGCCTGTTCAACAGTTCATTCCATGAAAACATAGCCGGCACAACTATCTTGGTAGTCCCTAGAAGCATCGGTTAGTCCATTATAAAAGATATCAAGTATCTCATTTTTCTTAAGAGGATGATCAGGCAAAGCATTAAGTAATTGGAGAAGCCACCCCCAAGCTTGAGGGATATTCTCTTCTTCAACTTGCACAAAGTTGTAAATTTCCTATAAGGCATCTTGTTTCTAATGAGCGGGAAAATACTTTCAGAGAAGTAATATATCATATCCTGGGGACTACGCACACAACCAAGAGCAAGAGTATTAAACCATTCTTTAGCATCACCCTTTAATGAGAAAGGAAACAACTTAAGAATATAGTAGTAGCGATTTTTTCCTCATGAGAAAATAGGGTGGCTATGTCATTTAATTTAGTAAGGTGTGCCACAACAGTTTCAGTTTCATAACCATGAAAAGGATCAGATTCTACCAAAGTAATAAGTTCAGGATCAACAGAGAATTCATAATCCATATCATTAACAAAGATATGAGAAGTAGCAACTTAGGATCATATTTCATTCTCTCCATCATAGCTTTTTCTTTCAACTTACTTAGTAATTTCTTAAGATCATCTCTATCATTTCAAGCAAGAAATTCTCTAGCAATCTCCTCATCCATAACATAACCCTCAGGTATATTAAGCATTTCAAATCTAGTAGGGGAGCTAGGCATAATAGGTGAATCATAATTTTCATCATTTTCAGCAGTCTCAAGTTATTTAGCTTTAGAAATTTCTTCATCAAGAAATTCACCTAGTGGCACAGTTTCATTAAGCAAAGTACTAGCATCATCACAAGTTTCATTTATAACAGAAGTAGTATCATCAATTACTTGTGACATATCAGATTGAATAGCAGGTGGTGGTGTCACAAGTCTACTTAAAACAGAAGGTGAATCAAGTGCAGAGTGGGATGACAGTTCCTTGACTCTCCCTCGTCCTAGAGGGTACAATCTTTGTCTTAGCATATTTCAGATTCTTCATAATGGTCAGCAGATATTACCCCAAGTGAACTCAATAAATAGAGCTATGCTCCCCAGCAACAGCGCCAGAAAAAGGTCTTGATAACCCACAAGTATAGGGGATCGCGACAGTCTTCGGAGGTAGTATTTCACCCAAATTTGTTGATTCGACACAAGGGGAGCCAAAGATTATTTATGAGCCTTGGTAGTTGATTTGTCAACTCAACCACACCTGGAAAGCTAAATATCTGCAGGAATGTATTTAGTAGCACAGTAGTATGATAGTTTGATAGTAGCGATAATAGTAGTAGTAGTAACGGTGACAGTAACGGTAGAAGTTTTATAGCGATTGTAACAGCAGTAGCAACAATAGTAACTTAGCAAAGATCAATATGAGAAAAGCGTAGGCATTGGATCAGTGATGGATATTTGTATTGGATGACATTCATCATGTAGTAGTCACAACCTAGAGCGATACACAATAGCTCCAATTCATCAATTCAATTTAGGCATGTATTTTGCATATAGTCATACGTGCTTATAATAAGAACTTGCATGACATATTTTGTCCTACCCTCCCGTGGCAGCGGGGTCCATAAGGAAATCTAAGGGATATTAAGGCCTCCTTTTAATAGAGAACTGGAACAAAGCATTAACACATGATGAATACATGTACTCCTCGAATAACAGTCATCCTCGGAGACTATCCCAACTATTGTCACTTTCGGGTCTACGGATCAGAACAATAACAAGTGCATATAACTAGCAGATAAGGTCAAGAAATCAAATGTATTTATGAAAACATAGAGGGTTCAGATCTGAAATCATGGCACTCGGGCCCTAGTGACAAGCATTAAGCATAGCAAAGTCATAGCAACATCAATCTCAAAACATAGTGGATACTAGGGATCAAGCCCTAACAAATTGATTCAATTAGATGATAAATCCAATCCAACTCCATCACCGTCCAACAAGCTATGAAGGAATTACTCACTCCCGGCGGTGAGCATCATGGAATTGTTGATGAAGAAGGGTTGGTGATGATGATGGCGATGAATCCCCCTCTCTGGAGCCCCGAACGGACTCCAATACAGCCCTTCCGATGAAGAACAAGAGGTGGTGGCGGCTCCATACCGTAAAATACGATGAAACTTCTCTTATTTTTTTCTCGGGGAAACATAATTTATAGGCTTGGAATTAGGTCAGACGATCGCCTGTGGGACCCACAAGGCATCAGGGCGTGCCTTGTTGCCTTGTGAGAAACTGGTGGCCCCCCTCCAGTGGATCTTCATTCCAGTATTTTTTATATAGTCAATAAAAATCTCTGCAAAGTTTCATCCGATTCCGAGAACTTTTATTTCTGCACAAAAAACAACACCATGGTAGTTCTGCTGAAAACAGCGTCAGTCCGGGTTGGTTTCATTCAAATCATGCAAATTAGAGTCCAAACTAAGAGTAAAATTATTTGGAAAAGTAGATATGATGGAGACGTATCAAAGCGCCGCCCTCCTCTGATTCAACGGGTATTTAATTAGTTAGGGGCACAATAGACATCGCACCCCAGACTTTCCCCATCTTACCTTGGTACGAGACTGATTCTTTTTCCCAAAGCTCAGCTCGAAAGCTCTAGCAATGGCAAGCGATGCAGGATCGTCGACACGTCCTCACAAGCCTCTTAAGGGTGATTGAGGAAGCTGCTACGTCACCCGTATGCAACTGGACCGGCTCACCACTCAAGGTTACCTGCCAGAGTCAGATCTTACTTCTACTCGCCCCGTCCTGGTGTCCCTAGATGGGTGAGCGCACGCAGATAACCACCCCATTCCACACGGGGGGGGGGGGGAGCAAGTTTGCTTTGTCCCCTTTTTATTACGGGGTCTAGGATTTCCCATCCATCCCTTCCTTCAGAGTCTGTTAGCATCCTACGAGATCCAACTCCACCACCTAACGCCCAATTCGATCCTGCGTATCGCGGGATTCATCGCCCTCTGCAAAATGTACCTCCGATGCGAGGTGCACTTCAGGCTTTAGAAGAAGTATTTTTGTCTGATGCCTTATTCCTGAGATGGGAAAATTCACGAAGTGGGTGGAGCCGAGGTGTGCCGTATTGCAGGGATTGGCTATCCCCCGGGCACCCCTAGAGAGGATACCGAGACATGGGCCACTGAATAGTTTTATATGGTTGGCGTCCCTCTCCGGTCCGTTCCGGACTTCTGGTCTTCTCCCCCAGGCCTCCTCGAAAACACTTTAATTGGCGACCGAGGAGTTCCTCCCAAAAGGACGGCACCGAGGTGGCTCATCTAGCCACCCAAGTAAGATGCTTGACTCATAACAAGTTGACCATTATCGACGTGATAGCGACAACTATTTCCCGAGGAGTCCAACCTCTTCAACAACGCATACATCCCTTATGGAGCTACAACGGGATAGACAATTCCACCCAATCTGTGCGGAAAGGCTTTAAGGATCAAGCAGCCCTTGCCGCCACTATAGCTAGCATGTATAAGGGGGAGAAAGAAGACTTTGCCAAACGGAAGTTTATGGATGGCTTCTCCTATTATTGACCCGTCGAAGCGGTGAGTTTTTCTAAGATTACCTCATCCATCCGAGCAGTATTTTTACATTTCTGAACAGATGTTTAACATATCCGAACAAAGATGGAAATGCTGGGTCGAGACTGTAAGCTGCTCAGCTCCAGAGCCAGAGATGTATTCACGTGATGACGACCCTGGCTTTCACGAAGATGACGAGCTCTCCATCATCTTTGAGGAGGGGCTCTATTATCAAGAGAGTATGTATGGATCTAAAGTGGCCATTCTGCCCGACGTACCAGGGATATTGCTGTCTTCTGCGGTAAGCGCCCCCGCAGGCTCTTCTCAAAAGAGATCAACTGTACATACAACCCCTGGTGCCATGACTTCTCCTCCCAAGGGTCGACGTTCCAAACGCCCAAGAACCAACTTGATCCCTCAAGGGAATCATACGGTGAGCGCCTGAGATGTGGCTATGCGACCGGCTGCTGAAGAAGCAGCACACGCACCCCCTTCCTCAAATAGGTAAGCCTTGGATCGTAATTCTAACAATTGCCGAGTTGTGTGGTTCTGACAACCAGGTTTTGATATTCTACTGACAAGCCATCCCCGTGCCGCCATCCAAGGATGCAGGAGACTAGAGCGCCTCCCTGCCAAGGACAGATGCTGCACGAGTACCCTCTTTAGGTGTTATTCCCGACGCGCCTGAACCGGAGACTTTGGGAGCTTTCTCCGCCACCAATTCTGAAATCGACAGCGCCCATAAATCATCGGCAGAGGAAAACTTCTCTAAGGAATCCCGCCTTCACCAGCCAAGAGTTTAATGCCCTCAACTCGGTGGACACCTACCTTGGTGCCGCTCGAGCGGGCTTCAAAGATGCGGTGGAGTACTGTCTAAAAGCCTGCATGTGCGATTGTTTCCCCTATTACTTTAACAATAAACCCATTACTGGCCCCTGTAGTCCTCCGGTTGTGCGAATGCACGCAGGCCATCCGACCTCAAAAACATATATTAATGTTTTCCGAGGACTTTTTGATAGAAGAAAAACCACTTTGTAGGCCAGTAGCCCCCGAGAGAGTGTCCGGGTTGTCCATCCGACTAGTGGATCTTTACGCAGATAATAAGTGTGAAGCCCAGTAGCCCCCGAGCCTTAATTTGGACATGGGTGGCCAATTTAAGGATCCAATTATCTTTTAATAAGATGTTTTTGTTTTTGAAAACAGGTTGCTCGGGAGGAAAAGGAACAACTATCAAAAGAGCTAGATCTGACGAAGACAAAGCTTGACGCCTCTAGGTTAGAGTTGTCGGATGTCAAAAAATTCTCGTAAAGCACATGGTAAGCGATCGCATCATGCCTTTATGTGAAGAATTATATGGATTACACCTTTTGGGTGTGTACGCTTGTTAGCAGTGGAGACCATTGGTCAATTGGAAAAGGATCTAACCGATGCTCGAAAAGCTCTTCATTATGTCGAATCACAAGAGCAAGCAGGTCACCGAGTGCTTAAACGAAGAGGTGAGGAAATTTACTGGCTCAAAGCCTAAAATGAGCAACAAATGCTTGAAATTGAGAGGCTAGGAGCGCAGTTGTCCACTTCCGAGGAGCGGAACAAGGAAATACGTGGGACTATAGTCGGTATGCATGCTCTAGTTCGATTGTCATGGGTTATTATGTTTTATCATGCTTTAAAACATGTCATATGTGCTTGCGCAGCTACCTTGACTGGTTGGCCGCAAGAAGTTGATGATTCCTCCACGTAGGATGTTGTAGGGGAGCCTATCCAGCTTCACGAATTGTCCCGACGATCAATGAAGACTGTTTCAAGGCTTTATGGCCAGGGGAAACTATCCCCGAGGGAATGGTTGAGCTTGCACATCGTCTAAGAGGAGTGCGACGGTGTATATAGGCGTGGAAAATGTTAGCATGTCGTGAGGGAGCTCGGGAAGCATGGGCGATGGTAAAGACATGTTTTACTGAACTGGAAACCGAGCACATGGCCGAGGTTGGTCCTCATGAGCCTGACGGGAAAGAGATACCCACCAGTTTAGTATATGAAAATGTGATGCCAACTGCTCGACTGTCTCAACGAGATTGTACCTTTTACTCTTTAATAGACGGCCTGGAATAGGCGGAAAATGTACTCTTAAATTGCCATATTTGTAGTGATTCTATGTACCTAGGTACTTTAAATCATGGGGTGCTCGGATCCACTATTTGACACTTTATTAACTGGCCATCAGCTTCCACCTCCTCAACAAGTGGCCGAGTAGTGCTTTCCTACTTTTATAATGCCGCTATAAAGGCAAAGTTTTATGGAAAACTAGGCAATCCGGCCATACGGTTCAAAAAACAAAAGGTAAGCGGAGTGTTATGCTATATTGCTATTTAACGCAAGAAGCATCTTATGAGAAAAATAGTTCTTTTATAAGTTCCTTTCCTCAGGTTCTTATGTTAACCATAATAATATAACTTCACCTCCGATCGATGTGGGAGAAAATTGTGAAAGTTATGTCGGGGAAAAAGCCCGATTTTGTTGGTTTTGAAGAACCAATATTTTCACTTCCTCGCTATCGACCAATTATATTCCTAAGACAACTAGCTTTCGGCTTCACCCGTCTGAGGTACAAACCCGGATGACCCGGTAGTAACAATCACAGAAGTGCTCCCTTTACCTCCTAAGTGAACAGTCGGGAACATAGGGGGTAGACGCATGAGCCAGGCAACCCAGCATGGCCAAAATCTTAAGTCAAATTGATGCATAATGTGGCTTTAGAACAATTATTATGGAAGGTCGCATGGACATATAAAAAATGTAAATGTGGAGAATATCCGGGCTTGAAGCCCCCAATTAAGCATGCCGAACACTTTTAAAAATGTATCCGAAGTAGTAACACTTCGTCTCAAGCAGGCATTGCACATTAGAATAAAGTTCAATAACTTAACTGAGGTAGTGTAACAACTAAACGATTTATCAATAGAAGGTAAAAACTAGAGTATAAGATTCAGTTTTAACCATAGAAACGATGAAGTCGTGCAACATTCCATGGGTTTGGCTCTAGATAGTTTTACTTGGGGTCTCGGAGAAGGTATGCTCCTCCGGTGAGCACCTGGTCGATAATGAACGGCCCTTCCCATTTGATGGTGCCGTAATACCAGGTCTCCAATGTTGACTGCCTTTGCTGGACCTCCTGAGTTTGATAACGCCTTGCTTGCTGCTGATAAAAGGTGGAACATGCTCGGGCCACGTCGCGCTCTTCCTAAAGGGCATCTAGGTCATCTTGCCTGTCGAGCTCAGCCTCCTTCTCCTCATACATGCGGACTCGAGGTGCATCATGGATGAGATCGCTAGGGATAATGGCCGCGACATCGTAGACCATAAAGAACAACGTATAACCTGTGGATAGATTGGGAGTGGTGCGCAACCCCCAGTGTACGGAATCAAGTTCCTCTACCCATGTACAATCTACCTGAGTTAAAGAGGGAATGAGTCTTGGTTTAATGCCACTCATTATGAGTCTGTTGGCTCGCTCTACTTGCCCATTGGACTGAGGGTGATACACTGAAGCATAATCAAGCTTAATGCCCATCTTTGCACACCATGCTTTTACTTTCTTGGATGTGAAATTGGACCCATTGTCCGTAATTATACTATGTGGTATGCCGTAATGGTGGACCACGCCTGATATAAAATCAAGCGTTGGCTCTACTTCGGTCGAGGTCACGCGCTTGGCCTCAATCCATTTGGTTAATTTATGCAGCATGACGAGCAGATATTTCATCTTGTGGGTCCCCCATTTAAGTGGGCCAACCATGTCAAGCCCCCAGACCGTGAATGGCCAAGTGATCGGAATAATCCGAAGGGCCTTGCTAGGCATGTGGCTTTGGTTTGCAAAAACCTAACACCCCGCACACCTCTGAACGAGTGTTTTTGCATCTGCTCTGGCCATTGGCCAGAAAAAATCTGGCTCGAAAGGCCTTGCTTGCCAAGGTCTGAGGTGTGGTGTGATGGCCGCCCATGCCGGAGTGAACTTCCAAAAGGATCTGCTTGCCTTCCTCCTTGGATATGCATCATTGGAGTACTCCTATGATGCTTTTCTTATATAGTTCGCCATCATAGACCTGATAAGCTTTAGACCTTCTAATTATTCGACGTGCCTCAGTCTAGTCGTCGGGCATCTCTTTTTGAAGTAAGTACGCGAGGATTGGTTCGCCCCATGGCGCGATAACTTCCATGATCTCATGAGCCAAGGATGTTTCCTCTATGGTCGAGCCTTCGATTATCTCGTCGTCCAGTTCAATGACCGGAGGGGTAATCTCTGCAGTGTCTTTAGACTTGATAGTCTTACTCCCTTCTTGCTAAGATATGGTTGGTTTAAAAAGTCGCTCCAGGAATGTATTTTTTGGAACCTTATCGTGTTTACCTCCCATTCTTGCAAGGATGTCGGCAGCTTGGTTGTTGTCTCTTGGGATATGGTGAAATTCCAGTCCCTCAAATCGGGCTGAAATTGTTATCACGACATTTCAGTATGCTGTCATCTTTGGATCCTTTACTTCAAGTTCACCATCAACTTGAGAGATAGCAAGATTAGAATCTCCTCGGACCTCCAGACGTTGGATTCCCATGGAGACAGCTATCCGAAGACCGTGTAGCAAAGCCTCATATTCAGCTGCATTGTTAGAGTCGGTGTACATGATTTGTAGTACATATCATATGTTGTCCCCAGTTGGAGAAGTAAGGACTACTTCGGCGCCGAGACCGGCCAACATTTTAGAGCCGTCGAAGTAGATCGTCCAGTAGGAGTAGGCGTTGTACTCTTTAGGGAGTTCAACCTCCGTCCATTTTGCCACGAAGTCTTCTAGTACCTGGGATTTGATGGCTCGACGTGGGTGATAGGAAATTTCAAAAGGTAAGACCTCGATTGCCCACTTGGCAACCTGTCTGGTGGCGTCCCTGGTATTGATTATATCCTTGAGGGGTACTTCGGATGCCACCATGATTGGGCACTCTTGAAAGTAGTGACGTAGTTTCTGAGATGCCATGAAAACTGCATAGGCTATCTTCTGGTAATGCGGATACCTGGATTTACATGGGGTAAGAACCTCGGAGACATAATAAATAGGCCTCTGGACCTGTAGCTTGTGTCTTTCAACGTCGCGCTCGACAATGAGGACTGCGCTGATGACTTGGTTTGTGGCGGAGATGTACAACAACATCGGCTCTCTTGCTCCAGGTGCCGCTAGTATAGGATTTGTGGCAAGGAGTGTTTTGATTTCCTCCAGAGCGGTGCCTGCTTCACTAGTCCATTAGAAGTTTTTCGTTTGCTTTAATAGCTTATAGAGGGGCAATGCTTTTTTCCCCGAGACGAGATATGGGACGGCTTAGAGCGGCTACACAGCCTGCTAACCTATGGACGTGCTTTAGCTCCATGGGAGTCTGTAGCCGGTCGAGAGTTTGAATCTTGGCTGGATTGGCCTCTATTCCTTGATTTGAGACAATGAAGCCGAGCAGTTTACCCGCTGGTACACCGAAGACACACTTCTCAGGATTGAGCTTTATATTGTATGCTTGGAGGTTGGTGAATGTCTCCCTTAGGTCATCCACAAAGTTGTTGATGTTTTTGGTTTTGACAACCACGTCGTCCACGTAGGCTTCCACAGTTTTACCGATCTGTGGTCTAGTCGTGTTTGAATCATGCGTTGTTATGTGGCGCCTGCGTTCTTTAGACCGAAGGGCATTGTGTTAAAGTAGAATGACACATATGGTGTTATGAAAGTTGTGGCATCTTGATCGGATTCTTTCGTATTTATTTGATGGTACCCCGAGTAGGCATCCAGGAAACATAATGAAGCATGTCATGTCGTGGCGTCGACGATCTCATTGATGCGTGGTAATGGAAAGGGTCCTTTGGGCAAACCTTGTTGAGGTCTTTGAAATCGACACAAAGGCGCCATGATCTGTCCTTTTTGGGAACCATAACTAAGTTAGCCAACCACTTGGGATGTTTGATATCTCGGATGAATCCGGCGTCTAATAGCTTTGCTAGTTCCTCACCCATTGCTTGTCTCTTTGGTTTGGAGAACCAGCGAAGTGCTTGTTTAACGGGCTTGAATCCTTTAATGATATTCAGGTTGTGCTCGGGTAGGTCTCGAGGATTGCCTGGCATATTCGATGGGTGCTAGGCAAAAATGTCTCAGTTTTCTCGTAGGAAGGAGCACAAGGCCTTGTCCACTACAAGGTCCAGCTGAGTCTCGATTGATGTCGTTTTACTGGCGTCGGTTGGGTGTACATGAAATTTGACTATTTCATCCGCTGGTTTGAAAGAAGTTGGTTTGGATCTTTTGTCGAGGATAACATCGTCTCTATCAACGTTGGTCGGTAGAGTAGTTAGCTCCTCGACCGCGAAGGCCTCGACCAATGATTCCAGAGCTAGCGTTGCCGTTTTATTCTTGGCTTGAAGTGTTGTATCTGGGTTGCTTGCTATCGTAATCACGCCATTCGATCCTGGCATCTTGAGCTTCATATAGGCGTAATGCGGGACATTATTAAACCTGGTGAATGCCTCTCGGCCCAAAAGTGCGTGGTAACCACTTCGGAAGGGTATGATGTGGAAGATTAACTCTTCGGAGAGATAGTTGCCGGGAGTGCCGAATACGACATCAAGGATGATTTTGCCGCTACACCGTGCCTCTTTTCCTGGGATGGTCCCTTTAAACGTGGTGCAGCTTGGTTCGATGCGTGATCTATCGCACTGCATCTTTTGTAGAGTCTCAGCGTATATTATGTTTAGAGTGTTGCCGCCATCTATCAGAACTTTACGTAGACGACATTCGTCCACTATCGGGTTGAGTACTAAGCCCGCTAATCCTCGGTTTGGGCCGGTCTTTGGCTGATCATGCTGCCCAAAGGTAATAGACATGTCCGACCACTTATCCGGCGTCGTTGCATGTTGAACATTTAATTGAAACTGAAAATCGCTTGGGGCACTGATGAAGATTTTATCGATGTACTACTTACAACAAGTATGTATTGATGTAACTCCTTACAACGATCTCTTCATCTTATCCGTATGCAAGAAACATGTCGTTAGTACTTAACGTCATTTTTACTATTGTCCTATGATCAACAATTTGGTCATTCTGATAACTTTACTCACAACTTATTTGGAGTACTACATATCTGGTTGTTTACATACCATGGAACACATTTAACACAAATGTGATTGGAATCATGTATTTCGCTCATCAATATTTCAGGATATCGATTTTTGCTTAAAACTCCTTCCATGTGACTTTGACAAGAAACTCTTCTTGTGTATTTCATACTAAACTGCTTTACTATTTTGTCAATATCTATTTTGGCTAAGCCCGATTAGACACTACGCTCGCTCTCGTTCGCTTGTCTTTCGGTCGCTATTTTTTGTCGTTGATTTTTCTCTCCTGTAGTTGCTGGTCTTTGTCCTAGGAAAAAAACTACTCATTTCTGTCAATTTGAAAAATTCACGAATTTGAAAAAAGATCACGGGCTGAAAAAAGATTTTTGGCTAGAAGAAACCAACCCTAAACGAAAAACCAACCTGAGAAAAAAGGTGTGAGCTACTAATAAGCACTTTAGGCACCTGTCGGCTCCCATAACGCACAAGGTGTGATGTATGGGCCGCGGTCAAATATACCTTTCTAGCACGCTCGCTCTTGTTCGCTCGTCTCTGCTCGATCGATATTTTTTTCATTTTTTTCTGTAGCTGCTGGTGTTTGTCTCGGAAAAAAGCAGCTTCTTTTTTGTCAATTTGAAAAATTCACCAAATTGACACCAGATCGCAGGTTTGAAAAAAAGTTTTGGATCTCAAAAAAGTTCTTGTATAAGAATAAAACTTCACTAGCGTTCACGAATTTGAAAAAATTCATGACATTTTTAAAAGTTCTCCTTTTAAAAAAAAGATAGTGGATTTTAAAAAAGTTCACAAATTTGGATAATGTTTCTAAATTTGGAAAGATTTATTTTTTTGAAATAGTTCATTAATTTGGAAAAAAAACATAAAACCAAATAAGAAAACAAAGAAAAAGAAAATCTAGGCCATAGAAAACCAAGGAAACTGCCAAAAAGAAACCAGTTTATATGAGCTAGCCCATTCACAGTTCGAGAAGGTTTCCAAAACCGGTAAGGGATAAGCTTATATGAGCTAGCCCATTTAAACGAGGCGAAAAAAGGTGTGACCGCTGCGTACGAATAGCACTGTGAATGGATTAAGCACTACTAAATAGGCTCTAATAAAAAAGATCTGTGAAACCTATACCTCATGTATAGCAAGTCCAACCATACGCTCACATGAAGGGTTCTTCTCTTTGCTAAAGTACTAGCAAAAGGGCCCATGCATTGCATCGGGAAAAAAAAATATATCACAAAATCCAATGGCCATGATCATATTTTACTGCGTCATCGAGATAGAATATACTCTCAATTTCGTGAAACATTTTTTTAAACTCGTGAACATATTTGAAATCATGAACAATTTTCAAATTCATGAACACTTTCTAAATTTTTGGACATTTCATAAACTCAAGAAAAAAAAATTGAATTCATGAATATTTTATACTATTTGCAAACATTTTTTTAAAATTCAGAACATGTTTTTAACAATTTTTCTTGAATCGGCGAACATTCCTAGAATGGACAAACATTGCTTTAAAAATTGGTGGAACAATTTTTGAAATTCGTGAACATTTTTTTGTTTTAACAAATATTTTTTGAAATGCATGATCATTTTTCAGTCACCGCACAGTTTATGAATTAATAAAATATTTGGTAAGTCGTGAACAGTTTTTGAATTTTTAGGATATTTTTTCATTCATGAACATTTTTTGAATTGCTAAAATTTTGTTCAATTTCATTAACATTTTCTAAGACACGAACTTCTTGACATATCATGAACATTTTCTTTCCCACACATTTTTTTATTTTCTAACTTTATTGAATAAGCAAACGTAATTTCATAAAATGAAGAGAATTTTTTGAATCCACAAACACTTTATGATTAACTAAATTTTTTGTTTCAAATCTCTCATTTTTTAAAAAAAATCGAAACTTTTTTAAGTCCCAAATTATTCAAAGTAGAAAAAACGAAATGGAAGAGAAAAGAAAAAATAGATACTAAATTTGAAAAGCAGGCCGCGCGGACATGGGCGGCCTCAAACAGGCGCGCTGCACCTTCTCCCATTGCAGAGCGCGGTATAGGAGTCAGTGCTGCATGGGCCGGCGGAGACGGGGGTATCCTCTGAGTGAACATTTTTTATCACTTATACGTGGCATTGATGGGTAATATTTTAAAACTTTGGTGCACTACAAGAAGCCATAGCCTCTTTATTATTATGTATATAGAATTAGGCTAGTCCATTTTTGCACGTCGTTTGGGCACTCGCTGTGTTCGCTTTTATTTGTTTGGGTCTTTTTATATAGCTTTTTTTTCTTTTTTTTATTCATCGATTTTCTTCAGTTCTATTTTTTTCTTGGTTTTTCCATCGTTTTCTTTGTTTCATTTTTGGTTTTTATTTTTTCTTTTCTTTTTCCTTCATTTCTTGGTTTTCACTTTTTTTGTTTTCTTTCTTAGTTTATTCTTTTATTCTCAGTTTTGTTTATTTCTTTCTTGATTTTCTTAGTCTCTTTCTTGTTTTTCATTATTTTCTTGTTTTTGGGTTTTCACTATTTCATCATACTTTTGCATTGTTTTCTTTGGTTTTTTCGGTTTCCATTGATTTTCTTTTTTTCAGTTTTCATCAGTAGTTTTCTCTCTCTTTTCGAATAGAACAGAAATATATTTTGATACATGTTTCACACATTTTGTTCGAATGGATGACAAGATTTTCTCATTCATAAAACATTTTTATGTACACGTTGAACATGTTTTTCAAGCATAAATTTCATGGTAAGTTTTTTAATACACATTCTACATTTTTTGTATACATCAAGAATATTTTATACACATGTTTTCATTTTTAAAATACATTATTAACATTTTACATTATATTTTTTATGTCTACATTTTTTTGCATTCATGTTGCACTTTTTTCTGTATAAATCAGTAAAAAAAATCTGTATAATTTTTTTACTTACTATTTTGCATAATTGTTTTCCTTTTTTCTATGTATCAGGAGATTTTCTGTGTACATATTTTTTAATCTACATAGCATAAACAATTCTCCATTTTCTGTAAACATCAGGAGTATAAGTTTATACATGTTTCACACTTTTAACTATGTGATTAACATGTTATTTTCATATATATGTTTCGATTTCTATTTTTAGATACATATTATTATTATTTTTACAATGAAGAATACTTTTTATACAACTTTAAAATTTTGTAAATACATGGTTAATATTTTTTCATACATACCCCTATGTTTTGATGTCTACTTTCTGATAAATCAAATATAGTTTTTTTATACACATTTAATATTTTTGAAATGCATAGTTATGATTTTTTTAAATACATGTTTTAGAATATTGTTGTTTGAATATGTGTTAATTTCATTTTCAAATGTGTCTTGAACTTTTTTTTTCCAAATGCTATCAACATTTTTTAAAGTTGCACCAATTTTTTTTTAACACTGCACCAACATTTTTGCAAATTGAAGTTTTTTGGATTATGTGTTTTAATTTTTTGAAAATATATTAAAAGTACAAGTAAAAAGAGAAAAATAGCAAGAAAAACGAAATCAAGGAACATACTAAGTGCAACTGGCGTGGCCTATTACTACGTCGCTTAACGGGAGTGAGCGATTTGTCTCGCTTCAAGCGAGACATAGTCGCGCCCAAAAAGAATCGCGTCTGCTGGCTCTGGGTGACGGAATACCCTATTTGGCGCATTCTGTGTCCAACCGTCCACTTTTCGCACAGAGCTAGCGATCAAGCGCTGACCTGGCCGGCCCATTTACCTGTTTCAGCATTTCAGGTTTTGGGAACCTTGTAGACAGTGGCAAAGCTTCAAAGAAAAAGCCGGGCGGGCCAAATTAAAAAAGAGCACAAAAAATTTAAACATCATTCACTATTGTACCTTTTGTTCTTATTGAATTTTCAGTCTATATGTCAACAGACAAATTACTGGCAAAATAATCATATTCTACATTATTACGCAACATTGTTCCAATGACCTTCATATACTAAGACATAGTTAACAAAAGTATTAAGCATTACAACTCAAAAAATATATTAAGCATTATGTACGAATTTGCAAGGAAAAATAGCTCTTTATCATCTATTTATACATATAAATATGTAATAAAATGCATTAACTGTGATCAGTTCAACCTGGACAACAAAAACACACTACTCCGAAGTAATTACGAATGACCCAGCGGCACCGTTGTCACTTATCAAGAGGTAAACTGGGCTGAGTGCATAGGTATATAAAATATCATGAAAATCCTGGGCGGGCCATGGCCCGGTTCTGCCCAATGAACCTCCGCCCCTGCTCCTAAAATATCATGAAATATCATTGAACGGGTTTCACTATTTCTTTTTGGTTTTCATGGTTTCTTTTTCATTTTCCATTTTCAATTTCTTTTTTATCTTTCTTTTTCAGTTTCTTTTTTATTCTTCAATTTTATTTTTATTTATTTTAAAAATTTTATGTTTCGGAAATTATTCAGATTTTTAAAAAAAATTGTGCTTTTGAAAAACAATAATTTTTTAAAAATGGTCGTGTTTGCAAAAAATTGTTGATGAATTAAAAAACGAATTTTTTAAAAAATTTATGGGATTTGAAAATATGTTCTTATTTCTCAGAAATTGTTCAGATCGTTTTTGTTCAATTTTTTCACAACTTTTCTAATAATTTTCTCATTTAGAGAATTTTGTTCACAAATTTTAAAAAATGTTCACGTTTCATTTTTTCAGTAGTTTCAAAATATGTTCTAGTTTCAAAAATTGTTCACAGATTTCAAAAAATATTACTGTTTTCAAATTTTGTTTGGGTGTCAAAATATGCTCGCATTTCCAACTTTGTTTTGGAATTTCGAAAAAAAATCACGTTTAAAAAAATTGTATATCATTTTCAAAAAAATGTTCCATTCAAAATAAATTGTTCATCATTTTCAAAAAATCTTCCTGTTTTCAAAATTATTCTTAATTTGAAAAACAAAATCACATATTCAGGAAATGTTTTGATTTTTTCCGAACATGTTTTCATATGTGAACGGGGCTTTGAGTTCTTATAATATTTGTGCTACGTACCATAAGTTACACCAGTCTGGTCTTGTGGCATGTCGCGTTCAACTCAAACCCGAGGTCATGAGCTTGAATCCTCACGACCCCTCTACTTTTACATCTTTTATTTTTGAGTTGACTATACTTTTACATCTCTTTTTAGTGATGCGCGCGTGGTCTGCTGATGGGCCGGCCCAGTTGAGGCACCTGTGTGCATCGCTACAACTATTTTCCGCAGAATGCGGCAAATAGGAGCTCCACTCAGTGAGTACCTAACAGACACTTAATGAGTGATATCGGAGTTCCAGAGCTGGTCTGGCGTCTGATTGTCCATACATCCGTAGCATGGGTCGCGGGTCACCACATCTGTCCCAACTTTGTCTCGAAAAAAATATTCTGTGCCAACTTGTAAGTGAACCTGGCCCCGACTACCACTCGACGATGGAGGAGTCCTCCAGCAACGACTATATACACACCAGACACCACCATAAGATCGTTATTTTTTTCTACCGTGATGTTTTTCTTCGGGAAGCCGGTTTTTACCTTTTTTTTTTGCGAGAAAATTTTCGATCTATTCATTTTCAATCATGGTAGTACCATGAATACTAGAAATAATAGAAATTACATCCAGATTCGTAGACCACCTAGCGACGACTACCAGCACTAAACCGAGCCGAAGGCGCGCCGCCGTCATCGCCTCTCCATCGCCGGAGTCGGGCACAACTTGTTGTAGTAGACAGTCGGGAAGTCGTCGTGCTAAGGACCTGTAGGACCAGCGCACCAGAACAGCAACCGCCGTAGATGAAGAATAACGTAGATCAGAAAGATCCAATCCGAAGACACACGAACGTAGACGAACAACGACGAGATCCGAGCAAATCCACCAAAGATAGATCCGCCGGAGACACACCTCCACACGCCCACCAATGGTGCTAGACGCACCGCCGGAACGGGGGCTAGGCGGGGAGACCTTTATTTCATCTTCACGGAGCCGCCGCCGTCTCGTCTTCCTGAGCAGGACACAAACCCTAACAAAACTGAAAGAAACAACTAAAAACAAAGCCCTCCCGCCGGCCCTTGCCGAGATCCACCGCGCCCCCATGGCCCTAGGGCCACCGGAGAGGAGGCGGACCTACGGCGGCGGCGGCGGGAGGCAGAAACCCTAGCTTTTTGTGGAGGTGGAGGAGGAGGCGGCGGCTGGTACGGTCTCTGTGTTTCGGGAGGCCCTCACAGTTTTTACCTGGGTTATATGGTTCAGTTTTCATCCGTTTATGTCTTTCGTCGATTTGCTTTTTATTTCTTTTCTTTTCCGCTTCTTCATTCCTATTTGTTTTTCACAATTTTATTTTTGTTTCATTTTGTTCATTTTAAAATTTTCATATTTATGTTTTCCTCTTTTTGTTTTTTCTCTTGTTTGTTATTATTTTTCCATCGTGTATTGAAAAATGGTTCGTCGTGTATTTCAAAAGCGCTCACAGTGTATTCAGTAATGTTTATCGTATCTGTTCAGAAAGTGTTCATCATCTATTGGCAAATGTTTGTTGCGTATTTAAAAATTGTTTAGTGTGTATTACAAAGATGCTCACCGTGTATTTAAAATTTTGATAATGCAATATGAAATCTTTGGTATGTACTTTTCATGGTGTATTAAAAATCTTCATTGGGTATTTAAAAAGTGTTCATTGTGTATTAAAAAATGCTTTGTCATATAACTGAAATCCCCCGAAGCGGCGCGGCCCAACGTCCGTTGCTTCCCATGCTGGGCGGGGATCGCGTGCTGCTATGTGGCGGTGGTAGTTCCGGATCCGGCCTAGTCGGGGTCCGTGCGGGATGGGGCACATGTAGTCCTCCTGGTGGTGGCTGCTAGTGTGGTTTGGGGTTGTCCGCTCCCTTTCTCGTTGGTGGTCGCATTTAGTTCAGCGATTATCTCCGTCAAATGTTTGATTTGAGAGAATTTCTCCTTCAGATCTGACAGTGGCAACACCGGTTGAAGGCTCGTACTGGTAAGGTTGCGGAATGCATCCGGAAGGCTTCCTGTGGGATTTGGTGGCACTCACTTTGACCAGTTTGCCTTCGATGGTGAGACGCAATTTGTTGATGGCGCCTTGACGCAGAAGGTATGGTTGTGTAGCGGTGGTGGTGGGATTCTAGTCCAACACATGTAGTTGCTGGGATCATGGAAAGGTGATGGTGACAACACATGATTGACTTTAATTTGGTGGTGCTTCTCGAGTATCAAGTCTTGAGCTCCGGGGGTGAAAATCCTAGGTCTGACCCAAGGTTGTTATATCTATCAATGGCGATGTGTTTGCATAGTGGCTTTGTTGGAGGCATTGCTTTGATATGTTTAGACTTGTTCTTCATGGTGAAAACCTAGAAAATATGACTTTTGGTGGTTGGATCCGATGACAACGGAGCTTGAGCGTCCTTCCCTTTTTGAAGGCGTTATTGTTAAAGAGCCCGATTGTCCTTGCGATGTCAAGAAATAGTTGATGAGGATATGGTCGTTGATGTAATTTGCCGATCGTTGTTTTGATCGCTCCAGGGTTTTCCCTTTTTTCTCGCTCAGGCATAGCTTTGGTCTTGTATGACTTTGCCATTCTACATGTTTATTTGTGTGTGCATTGATCTTGACTGTGTGTATCTTTGTTATGCAGAGGTCGGATGTGTCCTCATTATGTTTGTATCCACTTGATGTTTCATTTTGAGTCAATAAAATCTACCATCCGTCGGAACAAAAATAACATATTTGGAAGGGTCTGTTTATGCTCAAATCAAACATACTGAATCAACTGGATGATTTCTCTAGAAATCATCCGCCTAGCTAGCCGTCCGATCTAGTGCTGCTGGCTGTTCGATCGCAACAACACAACCCCACCCCACGTCTTCCTCCTTGGATCCCATTCCACCAGAGCAATGCAGCACCCGTCGTGGCACATGCATTGTACGACCTCGCGGCACCGTAGCCGTCGGCGAGCGCTGCAACGCAGCTCCAAGAGCCGTCGACGACCGTTGCATCGCCGCTGGCGTTCCGTTGCAGCCCCAAGTGGCGCTTCAGGAGCACCGGTGTGTTGCTCCATGGCAACACCAGGAGCAACAAAAAAACTTCAACATAGCATCGACGATGTCTCCGGTGAAGCTGCATTGCAGCTCCGTCGGCGCTCCATTGCAGCGCCGGGCGGCGCTCCATTGCAACTCCGGCGGCGCGCGAAAGCTCCAACACGACAATGGCGAGCTGCCCAGCCTCCTCCTGTGTGCTGTGTTGCAACACCGACGGCGAGCAGCCCAGCCTCCTCACGCATGCTGCGTTGTAGCACCGGTGGCAAGCGGCGTCGCCCTCCGGCCTTCGTGCTGCGTTGCAACACCGACGATGACGATGCGAGTGGCTGACGTTGCCCCTTCCTGCTCGCAACAATGGTGGTGTGCGGTGACAGGGATCAACAGCCGGTGGTCCCGATGCCCCTCCCTCGTGGCAACATCAACTAATTGCGGTGGGATGCAGCAGATGGTGGTCGCCGTCGTCTCTCCCGATTCGCAGTGGCGGTGGCTGGTGGTCGGCATTGCCATGGAAGCCTCCCCTGTCGGCTGTGAAGAACAGAAGATGGGGAAAGGAAAGGGACGAACACGTAGAATGTGTGGAGGAGAATGAAGAGATAAAGCTGAGGGGGGAAGCGGTGGACTGGCCCACAAGGGCACGTGTCAAGCAGGGGGCGAGGTTTACAAAACGAGAGATCAGCTCGGTTGGAAATAAATATTTCCTATAATTAAGTCAGAATTCAAGTGTATCGTGGATAAAGGAAAAATAAAATAAACAGACGAGGTACTTCAAACATGAAGGGAGTAAACCGTGAAGGTGCTTAGTGTGTCTGACGGTCAATTCGTAAAGGAAAAATGAAGCATACATGTCCGACCGTCAAGCAAGTCTTTCATGGGTAAGCACAACTTGCTACTACTCCTAATAGAGTTAGGGAAACGTTTGTAATCGGACGACCGGCCGAGTTTCGGGTGGTCGCTCGCGCACCGACAGCCCCAGGCCCACACAGAGCGCACACCTTATCCTTTTTTTTCTTCTTCCTCGAGCGACATCCTCCTCTTCTCTCGCTCGTCTACGTACACACGGCCTCGGGGGAGCCAAGGCAACAAAATCCATGATCCAGACCGCCCTCAGCTCCTGCCTCCCGTGCCCTTCTCACGCCCCTCGCTGCCGTGCCATTTCCATGGCCGCTCTCGTCGCCATGGCCGCGCTCTTCGCCATGGCGCGCCCGTCCCCATGGCTGCGCGCGACGGAACCAAACACGGATGCCGCACAGACCTGTGGCGGCTGCGTGCAGGGGGCTTGTAACACCCCATGTCATTAGCCACAGTAATCACTTTTGATAATGATAAATCAGCAAGTTTAACAGTGCTTGATCATCGTTAGCATCATATTGCATTTCAACTCCTAAGACAAATTCAATATTTAAATGCAAGTGGAAAATTAAAAGTTGTCCAACATAGAAACTAAAATGTTCAATAACTAACAAATATTACAGAGACCATTCTATAATTGTAACCAACATTTAATAAATTAATTAGGTGACCCATACCTCTTTTAACAGTGGCTGGAAATAATATTTAATAGCCTTTTAATTAATCTAGATCAAATATGAAATGATGTTTTGTCCAAACTAGTTTTTGGTGTTAGGGTATAGTGCACTGATATTTAAGGACTAGCTCACACTTTTACAAAATCCATTTAGGGCCCAAATAATTAACAAAACAGAAAAGAAAGAAACAGAAAAAGAGAAAAGGGAAAAAGGCCTAAAGAAGCTACTGTGCACTTGGCCTGCTCGCTACAGCCGCGGCCCAGCCCACCCCGCGCCTCCTCCCACCTCTCACTGCTCACCGCCGCCCCGCTGTCGAACGCACACGCGCGCGCACCCCAGGCCCCCCCTCTCCCTCGCTCGATAGCGCGCGCCGCGCCCTCTCGCCGTGGATAAGAGTCCCCTCGACCCCGCTGGCGAACCCTAGCCGCCCCGTTCGCCCTCTTCCTCGTTCCCCTCACCTCTCCCGATGCTGCCATGGCTGCGCCTCCCTAGATCGCGCGTCCACCAAGCCCTCCTCGTCGCTCCGACGTGTCCAGCGGCCTCCCCGACGTCGGCTACGTCGGCTACGCCGGCTACAACAAGCCGGGAGGCCCTCCTCCATCGCCATCGCTACCATCTTCGCCGCCTCTGCCCGGTGGTCGCCGACGTCGATCTGCCGCCCCAAGTCTTCCTCGAGCCCACGCTAGCACATCTGCAGGTTCAATGTGAGCCCCGCCTCCTCCTCTTTCTCTCTGGCCTCGCGTGAGTCCTGCAGCTAGCCGCCTCCGACGCCGTGCTCTGTCCGCCGCCGTTGCTGCCATTGTCATGCTCCCGTGCCGCTACGGGCTCGCCCGACTGCTCTGGCGTGCACTTTGTGCGCCGTATACCTCGCCTAGCTAGTTAGAACGGCCGCTCGCGCGCTCCAAAGCCAAGCCCGACTAGCTCCCGTTTCGGTCTCCGCCACGGCTCGTCGCCGGTACCTATTCCGGCAGTCCCAGGTCGCGAAACTACCACCGTTCGATGCGGGGCGCTCTTCTCGTTCGAACGCAGGTGACCGCGCGCAAAACGACCCATCGTAGCGCATTTCCGGGCTCGCCGGAGTTCTCTGCCGCGTCCGGCGCTCGCCGGCGTGTCTCCGGCGGCCGGCGCCGACGTGGCCAGCTGGGGCCCGCCCCCAGTGCCACTGCCATTGGGCCCCGTGGGGTCCGTTGACCAGTCAGTGCTGCTGACTGGGCAACCCGTGTCACTGACACGCGGGCCCCACCGCTAAACGTTTATTAAAAATAAATAAAACTGTTAATTAATTAATTAGCTAATTAGTAATCTAATCTCTCACTGACCAGTAGGGCCCACCGTCTAATTAAGTTAATTAGATTAAACTAACTCTGTTTAGTTAACACTGTCACTGACATGTGGGTCCCACAGGACCCATCTGTCAGGTTTGACTCTGGTCAGCCAGAGTTGACCTGCTGACGTCACCCTGACCTCATGCTGATGTCATCATTCACTATTCTGGATAATTCGAATTTAAATTAATAATTAAATTCAGAAAATGTTTAAAACTTTAGAAAATCATATTAAATAAACCGTAACTCCGATGAAAATAATTTATATATGAAACTTGCTCAGAATTCCGATACGAACCGGAATACGCCCTCCGTATTCCTGTCAGATGCCCCTAGCTATATAAACATTGAACTTTTAGATCGAATTCGATAAATGAATAGTGCCCATTGTTGATTAAATAAATCCGAATAAATTCCTAAATTAACTAAATCGTTTAGTTAGGCAGTAGAACACCCCGACATATCATTTAGGCATGTCATACATATTGTTTGCATTATTGCCGTGAATTTATTGTTTCTCTCCCCCTCCTTCTCTCTCGATAGACGCCGAGACCGACGACGCTGCACCTGGGTACGACTACACTACCGATGAGCAGTCCGTTGACGACCCCTCTCTCTTGCCAGAGCAACCAGGCAAGCCCCCCCCTTGAGCATCCAGATATCGCCCATTCTATTCTCCTGCTTGCATTAGATTTTGCTACTGTTAATGTATGCTCCTATTCTGATGCATAGCCTGCTTTTGTAACATGTTCATTGTTACCTTACCTGCCTATGATAAACTGTTTAGTATAGGTTGGTAATGAACCATCAGTGACCCCTCCACCTTAACCTTGTTGCCCCTGCTTGATCATCGACGACTCGATCAACGTGATCGTCGACCAGAGACCGACACCTCACTTCACACCCCCCCTAGTTGTACGACTCTGCGTAGTAACTATCGAGTGCCGAGGGTGATACCTCGTAACGCACTTCTGGTGAATACTCTGCAGTGTAGCTGTTCGGTCGTGGTCATCGAGGGTGATTCCTCCTTCTCCACTTCCGATACGGCTCTGTCGTGCGACTCCTCAGTGTGAACCTCGAGGGTGATGCCTCATACGTTCACCCTGATGATTTCGTCGAGTGGAATCCGCCGAGGGTGATTCCTCGGGTTTCCCCCTTGATGTTATGACCACACGGTTACGTTGACCTTTGTTACAGGCGGGTCCACCCTGGTGGGTACCCGCTGGGGATCTATGATGTCGAGTGTGCCGGAAGGGCACTCGAGTGTGATATTGTGGCGGAGCATCAGAGACTCTGATTGTCTCCGCGTAATACTAATTGAGCCTATTGGATTTGGGTGTGTGATCTGAGTGGGTCGACGTGCCCTATACGCACTACCACCACGCGGGATAATGGTTATGGGGCCCTCTGCGATGTACGTTTCTTCTGAAAGCTCGTCAGACGTCACAATTCATCGTGCGGGCTGATTGTCGGGATTGGGCTGGATACTTCACTGACGAGTTCAGTGTCGCGCCTGCACCCCGGCCAGTCTCGCAACGCGCAGGGTGCCCAAGGCGATGGCCCAAGACCTCTGGGTGCATAGGTTAGTCTGGCGTGCTGACCTCTCTGCCGAGCCTAGGTAGGGCGCTGCTTCGTGTTGATCTTCCGAGGACGGGCATTGCCCAGCAAGTGTGTCCGGCCAGAGTTGATCGAGCGTGTTGGGTAACAGTAGTGCACCCCTGCAGGGATGAATGATCTATCGATAGCCGGTCCTACGGTAAAGGACGCTCAGTTTGTGTATCCCGATCTACTACTTGAACTGGATACTTGTTACTTAATTGAAGCTTCGGGATCGCTTTCTCGCTGGGAGTCGAGGAAGGATCTCTATGCTTTGCTTCAACATGTTTGCTAAATAAAATGCTATTCTACTCTCTTCTACTGCTGCAAGATGATGGCTTCGTGAAGATGCTAGTCTTCGATAGGACTAGGCCTTCTCTCTATTCTGGCATTTCTGCAGCCCAGTCCACTTATACAGCCTTTCTCCATTGATAATGTTGCATATGTAGTATAGATCCTTGCTTGCTGAGTACTTCGGATGAGTACTCATGGTTGCTTTACTTTCTCTTTTCCACATACCCCACCTTGATGATACATCAGACGATGGAGTCCAGGAGCCAGATGCCACCACAAGAGCTTACTACCAGGAGGGTCCAGAGGGCACGTACTACTGGATCGAGCCAGCCGACCAGGAGTAGGATCGGAGGCTCCCAGGCAGGAGGCCAACGCCTTTCGATCTAGTGTCGTTGTTTGTGCTAGCCTTCTTAAGGAAAAACTTGTCTAACTATGTCTGTACTCAGATAATATTTGTATGGCTGACTTATGTATTCGGATCTTCGGATCCCTGGTCTGTAATATTGTGGATCTCCGTTTAAATTATGTTAGAGTTGTGTTGTGATATCTTCCCGTGAGTCCCTGTGCTTGATCGTACACGTTTGCGTGTATGATTAGTGTACGATTGAGTCGGGGGCGCCACAGGGCTGCAACGGCGAGCGTTGGCACGCGATCAACGACGGAACGCTGGAACCACCGCATACAATGTTGCAACCATTGACAAAAAAGCTTCAAGCCTAGATCGAAAAGGTTTGAACCGTCAACAGGGAAAGCTTCAACCAGCACTGCCAAACTGAAAAAGTTGCATCCATTACGAAAAAAGCTTCAACCGGAAGATGTACAAAGTTTCAACCGGGCACTGCTCGACGAAACAAGTTGCAAACGTTCACAAAATAAGCTTCGGTCGTAGTTGAAAAAAGCTTCAACCAATAGGGAGGAAAGCTTCAACCTGTGAAAAAAGTTTCAACCGGCGTAGAGAAAAGCTTCAACTGGTGTGAGAAAAAGCTTCAACCACGGGCGCCAACGATGCGAGCGGTGACCTTGAGAGATGTGGCCGGGCAGCACAGCGGTGCTGCCAGTCTGCGATGGGTGTGCTACAACGACGACAGATAGGTGTGCAGCGATAGAGGCATTAGATGTGCTTCTAGACGGCGGCGTTTTGCTACAATGGCCTCGACGTCCCGTGGAACCGACGGAAGGGTGCTGCAACAGCGACCACCGGCACGAGGGTGGCGGCCGGCGAGCTGGCTGGTGTATGGGGATCATGGGGCGCTCAGGATGAACAAGGCGCCATGTTTTTTTTTACTAACGAAGCAGTTGGGAAGAAGGTATCGTGCGGCTATTATGGAGCGAATCCTACGTCGCGCCTCAACCTGGCAATCCGACCCATGGGCACGTGTGCCCATGGGCACCCGACCCGAATGGGTAGGGTATGGGTCGTCATGTTCGCCCATGGGCACGACCCATGGGCAACCCGATTAGTGGTGGGTAGGGCATGGGTGCAGGTCTACGCCCATGGGTTACCCGATGGGCAACCCGATTAGCATGACATGTGGGCCATATAGACATATACACGTACATACAGTGGTCTAATTTTTGTGCACTAATTATTTTGTATATAGATACAAGACACATAGCACAGAAACAGAAAAAGGAAAAGTTGAGTGGTGGCCAGGCCATTGTGTGAAGCGTCCATGTACCGTCAGCCCCAACCCAGGCATCACTCAGAGTTTGTGAAAGGCTATGGGCCGGTCAATACCAACAAATGGAACCAAGGCTATGGGTTTCACGTTGGCAAAAGAGAAGCGGCCGGCCCCAACCTAGGCACCAAATAGCCAGCTTCACGTTCGCTTCTTCCACGTTTCAAGAATCGAGGCCCAACAAGATTTAGCCAGTGGCCCATACAATACACTCGTTGCTGGTTCATGCACTGGTATAGTTTAGTACCACCTCGCCCAGCTACGGGAAAGGAACCACCAGCGAGCCTATAAAACACAGCTGCTACACACTGCTTGCTTGTGTGGTTGGGATTAGATAGCGCCAAATCCTGTTCGCAACAATAAGAATCGTTTCCCAAGATTTTTGGCGGAATAAGTAAATTATATTGAAAATAGTATCTTGCGCCCGATGGGTAACCCATTGGGTCGGGTTACCCGATGGGTATGGGCGTGGGTCTGCTCCTATGCCCATGGGTAGGGTCGTGGGCGAAGGGGTAGACCCATTTACTTATAGGGCATGGGTTTGATAGAGGTCGACCCGATCAAACCCGACCCGACTGCCAGGATGAGTCGCGCCCATCACACTCGCCATAGAGTCAAGACACCTTTTGTTGTTATGTCGTGTACAGAGTCGCAGGCTTAAGCTGTCAGCTTGTAGGCCTGCTGAGTGTCTAACTCTATTACTTGAATTTTGATTTCTTGCAGATTAACTTAAGCCAACCTTATCCAATCCGTCAGACTAGGGATGCTTCTGAATTCTGTACACGGCATGCACAATGATCTAACTTAGCAAAAAGCATCAGAAGTCGACACTGCACTTCAAGCCGGATAAGCTCATCTGGCCGCTCTCTTGTACCAGTTGAGATAACATCTCATCCAACGTACTAGTCTATACTCTAGGATATCCCCGATTTCCGATACAACTGTGCCCCCCCCCCCCAACGATCGCGAAAACTCTTTACCAGGTCATAGTAATTAGCGATTACCTACGTAATCGCGTGTACTTGGCCCCCCCTGACCCAGAGTCCCTGACTTAAACGTTGGCTCCTCCGAATAAAAAAGGCCCATAAGAAAGCCCATAACCGTGGCCTTCTCCACTCCTAATCTTAGGCATACTCTGCCATATAGCTAGTCTCATGTACGTATCAACTAATTAGGGAATTAGGCTTGCTTTAACATGTGTGCCACTGATGACGTGTTAAAATCTGAGGAGGGGCCCAGGAGGGAGACTATGAGGCCCCGTCCCATAGGATTTTCTTCCGGCTGCCCTCGTCAATTCTCCAGCGGCAACGAACTAGTAAGGTTAGTAATGGCTATTTTCTACTAATCTCTAAACTCTCATCTTATATGCATTGTATAATGTATATCCAAATTCACTTTTTCTTATTGTGCGATATGCGATGCTAAGTTTTCTTCACGAAAGGACTAATAACTTTGATCTTATTTTCCTGGGATTTTTTTATCTTGTTGACAATTGTAGAGTCTAATTTGTACTAATACAACTATAACTGCGGTTTTTCTTACGTCAAAGCCACACATTACATGATTACATGATAGCACTGGACAAAAAAAAAATTATCCACTTGGCCCCCCCTATATTCAAATCCTGGCTCCGTCCCTGCAACTGTGCGCCTGATTCGAACACCAATTCTTGTAGCTTCCTAACGACCATATCCTATATTCAAATCCTGGCTCCGCCCCTGCAACTGTGCGCCTGATTCGAACACCAATTCTTGTAGCTTCCTAACGACCATATCGATTAGCGCATGGGCAATGCCATCTAGTACATATCGTTTGCTCGTTGCCTCGTTTTCAGTGGATATAGTAGAAACTAGGCGACAAGGATGATGGTGCCTTCCTTATCCATCAACTATCAAAGCCCCCAATAATGCTTATCGTCACCATGCCCGGTCGATGCAACGGAACATCACAGCTTTTATGGCCTTCCGTCTCAGTTACACCAATCTTCTTCCAAACAAACTTCGCTCACGCATGCTGAACCGCATGAGTGTGACGTGCCAACAGAAACCCTTCTCAAGGGGATCAAGCTTACCCAGCACACAGATTCAATCTCGGAGAAAGAACAGAGAGTAACTAGAATTCATGGAGATGATCAATCATGAAGGATCTTAATTCTGGGGAGGCATCATCCCATTTGTCATTAAGCAAAGATTAGCATGATGAGCAACGACAGGTTGCAGCAACACGATGAATAGCGCTTCGGCAGGCTTACAAAAACTAAAACCTTGAGCCTGCGATTCTGCCTCGAATTCAATACAACACACAACAAAGAAGAAAATCTGTACAGGAATGGCCGGATTCAGCCTGGGCTCCGACTACTATCTTCCAGAGGGGATCAGCGAGCCATTCTCAGATCCCAGAGTGAGAGGCTGTGTCGCGGCCGCAGGCAATGGCATCCATGGGCCGCCAATGGAGGCAGCTTCCATCTTGATGGCCTCTGCGATCGGCACGAGCGTCGGCTTCTCGTTGTAGGTGAATTCCAGGTCCCTGTTTGCAGCCAGAGCCAAGAGCTCGGCCTCCTCGAGCCCCCGCGCCGGGCCGAGGCTGCACCTGTCCGGCGAGTGCTTTGCGAGGGCGTCCTTGAACTTCTTGATCTGTAATCAGATGCAATTGCAGCAAGCATGTCAGCACTCATCTTAAATGTGTCTGAAGAACATTTTCGTAGAAAACAGACGTATAATCTTTTACAGTGAGTGAGACTTACGGTTGCATTGGTGCAGCTGAAGCTGCTGACCCTTCCCTGAGCTCCCCTGTAGAACCTGAAGAAAGGGAGGACATGGACATGGAGGCTGTAGCACATGGACTTGTGCTTCTCGTAGTTGACTTGCAGGAACAGCACGTCCGGATTCCGCTCAGCGAACTGCGCAATCTGCACATCAGAACAACCGAATTCGCTTGAGTATAAGTTGCAGTATTCAGAATCAGATTGTCGGAACGGAACAGGGGTTTTCGGCCAAGAATTTCTACCTTGGGGTGGAGAGCGCGGCAGCCACCGCAGCCGGGGGAGAAGAAGTCGACGACGACGAGCTTGTCGCCGGCGTTGAGCAGGGAGTCGGCGAGGTCTTGCGCCGACTCGACCTCCCTCATGTTGGGGTGCGTCACTTTCTCCCACCACCTCATGGCCTTGCCAATCGTCAGGTTCCCGTTCATCTGCAAAGAACCAACAACCAGCTCAAATTTAGTCCGCGTCCAGCGCTGCAGCATTGTATTCCCCACCAGCTAAAAACTAAAACTAAAACAAAAAATGTAACAAAACAGAAATTTCGGCCCACGGAACAGATAAAATGGAACTGAAATCTCAAGATCTCGTCTAGAAAATCTCGAACAGTAAACAAGAAGGCGGATTGGAACAAAGGGACCGACCTGGCCAGCAGCGGCCGCCACTTGGAGGCTCCGGGGCAGGGGCCTGTCCGCCAGCGCCATCCTCCCGGCGGGGAAGGAGCTCTTGGCGCGGTACCCAGCGCCCATCGGCAAAGACTCCGCGAGTGCCGCCGCGGCGCCCAAGTCCCCGCACGGCGCCGCCACGCTGCCGCTGCCGCCGCCGCCGCATAGCGCGTTGGCCATGGCTGCCGAGCAGAAGGAAGAGGGAGAACGAGCGCGCTCGCACATAGAATAGGAGGGGGTGGGGGGGGGTCTCGGTGAGAAGAGAGGCGGGGAGCACGAGTCAAGGGCAATGGCGGATGGGGAGATGCGGCGAGGAAGAAAAGGTCGCCCCTTTTAACGAAGAGAGAGGAAAAGCGAAAAAGGCACACGCTTTTTTTTACCGTCTTCGCCCGAACGGCTTTCACGTGGGGTGAATTCTTTTCGTCCGTTGGATCAAGCATCGGACGGCGAGATGGAAGCCACGAGGTGTGGGGCGGTTGGGGTAGGCCGTTTGTACCGGTGTAAAAGGTGCGGTGGAGTGGATATGTTTTGGATAAGATTAGGGCTGTGCCTGGTAGGTACTGGAGGTTAAAGAGCCACGTGTGCAGGGTGCTGTCGGCGTGGGACCACACAAGGAAAAGGGCGTGGATCGCATGGCCCACCCGTCTGTTGGAGCATGGTAAAAATGGAGAAAACAACAAGCAGTTAGCCGGTTACCACAGCTCGTCTACAGCGATCTTGCAGATGCTGCGTGGTAATAATTGGATAAAGAGAACCAGACTTTTTACTGCACACGGGGGTGTATTCTCTGTATGGCAATCTAGTCCGGCCTGTTCTCAACTCGTAAACATACAGATTTTCACAACTGTAATTTTTCATCAGTTCGTGTACTCCCTCCGTTCCTAAATGTTTGTCTTTTTAGAGATTTTAAATGGACTACCACATCCGGATGTATATAGACATACTTTAAAGTGTATATTCACTCATTTTGCTTCGTATGTAGTCATTCGTTGAAATCTCTATAAAGACAAATATTTAAGAGCGAAGGGAGTACATGGTCTAGAAATAACTTTAGGTTAGCTTTGGCTCATGGAAGCAAAGAAGATATGAGTGTGAGAGGGGGAAAATACGATTAGCATATGAGGCTCGTATCTCCCTCGTTTTTTCCATTGGTTATCCTACTACTAGTTAACTATTGTACTTCTCCTTTACAAAAACCATCGTACTTCTAGTGTGTCGGTGCACTCATTTCGAGATGCGGTCCATGCGTCGACCGTTCATCTTTCGTGGATGGAATGATCATGCACCGAACGTACGCTTTGCCATTTAGGCGAGTCAAAATGCACGTTCCGCTTCCACCTAACGCCTGCGAGCGTTGATTCCGCCATGACAGACCACGATCACGATCCGATAACAGTAATTACCCGGATACGGCTGCTATGGCCGGTACAGACAGCCGCGATTCTTGCTAGTGCTCCGTTGATTCCGCCATCCAGACCAGGCTCGTCATTCGTCAACAGCCGTGGGGGTGGCGTGCTTCCGCAGTACTCCATTACCTGCATACAGCCGCGATTCTCGCCGCTATCTTTCTTTTCAGTGACTGAATTGGCCGGCGAGAATCAGAAATAGAAAAATGAAGGAACCCGCCGTTGAAGCGTGCGGCGGCCTGGCGGGGCTACGTTCGGCGGCACACAGAGAACGAAGGCGCCAACGGAAAACCCCACGGATAACGGAGGTTCACTAGGTGCTACGTGACCCATGCACGTGAGGTAGTACGCAGGACCGAACGAAGCACAGTTGTTACTGCTGCTGCTGTACTAGCGGCATGGAGGAGCCAGAGGCAGCGGCGGTGCATCGCATCCGCATCCATGACCACGGGCCCCACATAGACGTTGAATCATGGAAAGGTAGTGGTATCTCTCTGTGGCTCCTCTCCTCTCTCCTCGTCAGCAACGGGTAGGCGGACGGATCACGTCCCAAACCGGGGGGCGCGGCACCCAGAGACCGACCGAACGATCCGCGACGGAAAAAGTACACAGTACACTAGTACAGCCGAGCAATGCTACACATAGGTAAGGTTACGTTCAGATTTTAAGTAAAAGCTGATGTGGGGTTTGTTAATTGGGCCAGGATTAGCAGCTGGGGCCCACCCCGGCTAAAATCAGGGGGAGGAGAGAATTTTATGGAAGGTTAAAGTAAACCTATGTAGAACGTTTCGTAGGTGTAGAATTACTGAGTACAGATAGGGCAGCGAAAATTTCACTTTAGCTTCGGCGACTTACATTTCTATAAAACAGTTGTCTGGCTGATACAAGCGTGTTCGTCGACCGTCTTCTGCGAACGATATGTCGGTCCCACGGACGTCATCCCCATCCCTCCCAAGAAGCATCGACCGCACCTGCATTGTCTTCATCTCCTCTATAGTGTCTCTCATACCGTCTCCCCCTTCATCTCTCCTTTTCGCCTTCAGATCGAGCGTACGCGCCTCGGCGTCACAACTCCGACTGTTCCAGGCGGTGTGCTATGAAGGGCCGGGGCATGGTGCTTCAATACCTTTTCCCATGCCTCCAGATCAAGCATACTCACAACCTCTTGACCCAGATCTGAGAATGAGGCATGGAGCCGGTCGACGCCGCTGCAAGTTACTCGCCCTCTCCCTCCTCCTCCTTCTCAGGACGACATCGCCGGCCGCCGTTCGCCGCCGGGATGCTGGCAGGCTCGGTGTTCTCGTCGTCATTGCAGGTCACCGCATCATGCAATGGGTGAATAGAGACATGTGTGTTTGCAACGTTCTGAAGATAGAGGTGGCCATAAACCCATGTTACAAACGTCCACCTGTGGTTGGACAAGATGACGCGATCACATAGCAACAAGCGCAAAATGGCCTATGTTGCAAACAGTGAGTGCAACATGGCATATGCTGCAAACCGACACGATCACACTCAATGGTTGATCACGACTTGTACCGCGCAAATCCATCGGCTCAGAAAGGCGATGGATCTTTTCCTCGCGTCAGCCAGTCGATGCGCAACTCATCCATCAAAAGTACTCCTATATGGAAAACATCTAAAAATCATGCTAGGACTATGTCCTTGGTTTTCCACCGGTTGTCCTAGTTAACAATATGGTATGTGTGGCAGCGACAATGTCCCCTAGTAGGAATAATGTCTTCCGCGTTCAATCCTCCTTTGGATTGTGCGACAAGCGTTGTCAGTTGACGTGTGGTGGTATGTCTTCGTCGGGTCCTGCGGGATCCGGTCGGTGATGGCCTTCATTGGAACTGTTTAGATCCAGTCTTCAACAGTGTGTCTACAGGTTTGATCTTTCTGATCTATGCATCTTCATTGATGTCGATTTTCGTTCTGGTGCGCTGATCCTGTGAGGCTTTAGGACGATGACTTCCCAACTGTCTACAAGAAAGTTTACCCAGCTCCGACGAGGGAGAGGCAGTTATGGAGGCATGCCTTCGGCTTGCTCCAATGATTGTAGTGGTCACTAGGTGGTCCACGAACCTAATTGTATTTTTTGTTACCTTTAGTGTTCTTTGTATTATCACGACATATGATGAATAAATTGAAAGTTTCTCCCATAAAGAAAAACAATAGAATTCTAGTACTATCTGTCAGAAAAATAATACTAGAATTCTAGTACTCCCTCCGTTCATTTTTTTTTTTGAGAAACCCTCCGTTCATTTTTATAAGTCGTTTTAGACAACTGAAATTGAGTTGTTTTGCACGCTGTCTGAAGTTTCTACAACACCTTATAAAAGTGAACAGAGGGAGTAGTACTAATCAGTGGCGGAGCTTGAAAGAAATCTCTGGAGGGGCGAAGCTGTAAAGAAAACCCCCAAATACGAAATCATACGAATACAACAAGTTAGATATTGCAAATATAGAGAAACTCAGATAATTATATTGATCTTCTCCACATTAGCTTACAAAATACATTTCTAATTTTAATTATATATATAACCTACTCCATAACAAAAGGAACTATACCAAAATACCATTTATCCATGGAGCATTCTGTTCACTACAGATCCGACATTTTCTATTCAGTACGAAATCCAATTGACAAAATCCATGAGCAGATGACCTAATTCGAATTTTCCTCAACTAAGGTAAAAAAAAACAGCAGAATCAAAATATATAAACTTTCTACAATTTCCAGAGGGGAGAGATTGACAGAGATCCAGCGAGGGCAGTCTGCTCACCGGCTCGCTGAGCGCTGAGGCCTGCAGACCGCGGCGGAGGCCGGAGTGGATGCAACAGCAGCCCGTCCCTAGCCCTAGCCGGCCGCCCGCCAGGCGCCATTGGTCACCCCCACGCGGCCACGCCGGCAAGCCGCAGCGGCCGGTCTGCCGGACTCCGGTGCCCCACCCCCACGCTCAGGCGTCCGCGGTCGCAGGTCAAAGGGGATTAGGGGAAATCGAGTTTGGTCGCTTCCAGCAACGAAGACTAGTTAGTTGATAAATGGGCCTTGGTTGTGGGCTGTATGTAATACATAGGCGTAGTAAAAAAAATTCATTTTCGCTGGGGGGGGGGGGGCGATGGCCCAGATTCGCCCCCACGTAGCTCCGCCGTTGGTACTAATGTGTCGGTGCACCCATTGCGTGATTCGGCCCATGAGTTGACTATCCGTCGTAAACATCAACTTTTCTTTCGTGGAATGGTCATACATCAAAATGTGTGTTTTGAGAGTTAAAAAACCCGTATGTTTTGCCATTTATACGACTCAAAATGCACGTCTACCTTGCCACGTACTGCTAGCTAAACGTACGCGATGATTGCCTCGTCCAGATTAAGAGCAATTGCTGCAAATTCGACATTTTTTTGAGAGGGCATTTGCCTCCTACCTTCATAATAATCCTCAATATGGGTCGATGCTAGTTTACAGCAAAGTTAAAGTCGCTTGCTCGAGGATAAGTTATGAGCATGACACTAATATGCAACCTCGATGAGGTTTTCTTCATAGTGGGGTGTATGAGATATCTTGTATGTGCCTGATCACCAGGTTGTGATGGTTTTAGTCGTTTTTTTTTGTTAATTAATTAGGCAACTTCTTTTTTCTTATTAGTGGATTGACTCCTAACTAAAAGTCCATCTAATTCCTAAGATGAATTTGGTAATTCATGACAACATATTTCAAAGAACTAATAACACATCAAAATATATTTTAGGACAAATATTTTTGGTACAATGTTGGAATGAAAGAAGACCCCTACAAATGATTAAAATCGAATGGGGAATAGGCGAATAGCTAAATGTAAATTAGTATAGGAGGTTAGTGTGTCCTCTGTTTTTTTCAATTGTTTTTTTAAGAAAAAAACTTCGTGGTAGTACAAAGAACACGAGAAGTAATAAAAATTACATCCATGTTCATAAACCATCTAGCTACGACTACAAGCACTGGAGCGAGTCGAAGACGCGTCACTGTCATCATCCCTCCCTCATCGGAGTGGAGGAAAGCTTGTTGTAGTAGACAGTCGGAAGGTCGTCGTGCTAAGGCCCCAAAGGACCAGCGCATCAGAAAAAACAACCGCCGCGGATGAAGAAAAGCGTAGATTGGTCCAACCTGTAGACACATGAACCCGACAATAAAGATCGAATCCACACGTAGATCCACCGAAGACAAATACTAATGGAATCTCGTGAGATCCGCCGAAGACATACCTCCACGCGTCTTCAGACGATGCGAGAGGCACCACCGGGACGGGGCCCAAAAGGGGAGAATCTTATTTCATATTCAGGGAGTCGTCGCCGTCTCGCCTTTCTGACCAGGAAAGAAACCCTAAACAAACTAAGAGAAACACATAAAAACAAAGCATGAGCCCTCCAGCTTGTAAGGACCAGGATCCATCCGCGTCTCCATGGCTCTAAGACCATAGGAAACGAGGCGGCACCAGCGGGAGACAGAGAAACCTTAAACGCCTGGGAACCTTTTCTCTTTCATTGTTACCACCGGTTAACTATAGATTCTATACTACTCCCTCCGCCCCATAATATAAGAGCGTTTTTGACACCACGTTCTTATATTATGGGACGGAGGAAGTAGCTTACTAATGTGTCGGTGCACTCATTTCACGTTTCGGTCCGTGCGTAGACTGTCTTTCTTTGACCAGCTTATCTTCCGTGCAATGATCACGCACTGAATGTATGCCATTTACGCAATTCAAAATGCACGTTTAAGTTGCACCACCTCGCTTCCTTCCCTTCCCTTCCCTTCCCTTCCTTTTGATCAGACGGGAAATCCTCAAACGTCCATGAGCTCACGACGATTGCCCCGTCCGGATTAAGCTCGTCAAACAGTCATGGGGGAGCGTGGTTCGAGGATCCGCTAATAGTAAGGTTAATTACTTGGACGTGGCTACTACCGCCATCGGAACCTCCCTGCACTGCCGCCACCGCCTTCCTCTCTCGCTGCCAGCGTCGTCGCAACTTGCGGGCGACGTTCTCCGCCTTGCAAGTCGCCGTCGACGAAATGACGCCGCCAACGGACGAGGCAGACTGCGTCTCCGTCGCGGCGGTGTGGGTCAGGCTGGACGACATCTCCGGCGGTGGATCGAGACTGGAGGTGAGGATTGGGAGTAAGGGTGAAGGACGGTGAGGGTCCAGGCGCGGGAATGGTTGGAGGGCGACAGGAGGAGGAGGAAGGGTTTGGTGGATTTGGTGCAATTTGGGGTGGGGTTAGGCTGTCGGGTCCGATGTGGCGGGCGTACCCGGGCGCCTTTATATCCGCCCCATATTTGGGCTGGATATGGGGGTGCCGGTTAGCTCAGACGTTTGAGGGGCCCGTCTGGGTCAAAAAATTGTGACCGGGCGGCCCGCCCGGGCGTATGAGGCGGGTTTGAGAGGTCCGGTTGTAGATGCTCTTATCGCGGGTTAACTATAGATTCTAGTTTACTAATGTGTCGGTGCACTCATTTCACGTTTCGGTCCGTGCGTAGACTGTCTTTCTTTGACCAGCTTATCTTCCATGCAATGATCACGCACTGAATGTATGCCATTTACGCAATTCAAAATGCACGTTTAAGTTGCACCACCTCGCTTCCTTCCCTTCCCTTCCCTTCCCTTCCTTTTGATCAGACGGGAAATCCTCAAACGTCCATGAGCCCACGACGATTGCCCCGTCCGGATTAAGCTCGTCAAACAGTCATGGGGGAGCGTGGTTCGAGGATCCGCTAACAGTAAGGTTAATTACTTGGACATGGCTGCTACCGCCATCGGAACCTCCCTGCACCGCTGCCACCACATCAGAACCTCCCTGCACCGCCGCCACCACCTCCCTCTCTCGCTGCCAGCGTCGTCGCAACTTGCGGGCGACGTTCTCCACCTTGCAAGTCGCCGTCGACGAAATGACGCCACCGATGGATGAGGCGGACTGCGTCTCCGTCATGGCGCTGTGGGTCAGGCTGGACGACATCTCCGGCGGTGGATCGAGACTGGAGGTGAGGATTGGGAGCAAGGGTGGAGGACGGTGAGGGTCCGGGCGCGGGAATGGTTGGAGGGTGACAGGAGAAGGAGGAAGGGTTTGGTGGATTTGGTGCAATTTGGGATGGGGTCGGGCTGTCGGGTCCGACGTGGCGGGCGTGCCCGGGCGCCTTTATATCCGCCCCATATTTGGGCTGGATATGGGGGTGCCGGTCAGCTCGGACGTTTGAGGGCCGTTTAAGGGGCCCGTCTGGGTCAAAAAATCATGACCGGACAGTGACCGGGTGTAACACCCCTGTGTAATAGCCACGGTGATCAACTGCTAATAATGCCAAGTCACTTTCATTTGAAGTGCCTAATCACTTTGGTTAAGTATTTAATTCAAATTCTATTCTGAAAATCAACTCAAAATTCAAAAGCGAAATATGAAGTTGCTCAAACACTGTTGGAAAAATGTTCATTAAGTAACAAATAGTTCAGAAGCAATGATAAAAATATGAATAAAGATAATTGAGTTAGCTAAGTGACTCAAACTACATGAAACAGCACCCAAAACAGAATCATTTAATCCATTTATAATAATATCACATTCAAATAAAATCCTACTTTGCCCAAACCAGTTTTTGATGAAAGGTAATAATGCACTGTAATATTTGGGCCAAGTTTCATGTTTTACAAAAGTGCAAAAGTGGTCTAAACAATTACCTAACAAAAAAGAAATAAAGAAAAGGCAAAACAGAAAATAGAAAATAAAACAAGGCACTGTGCACTGGGCCTAAGTGCACAGTGCCCTGAAAACCGGCCCACCTGGCCCATCTCCTCCTTCTCTCCCCTTCGTGTCGGCTCGCCCGTGGACGAGCGCGCGCGCGCCGGTCGCGCGTCGACACAGCGACGGCCATCGATGCCCTGCCGTCGAAGGGATAAGGCCGAGGCCTCGAGCCGTTCCCCCTGGTCCTCCTCGTCATTCTCCCCCTCTCTCTGCCCGCTCTGTCGCCTCTTTTTCTCCTCTCTGCCACCACAACCGAACGCCACCGTCGCCGCATCTCTGCTCCGTCGTGGCCACCGGCGTCCCCGAGTCCGGCGACCGTGTCTGGAAGGCGCATCGGCCTCGACTACCTCACCTGCGGAGCGCCAATCGAGCCGGGCGACGTCGTTGGCCGCGGATCGAGCCGCGCCCATCTTCGGTGATCTCCGGCGACCCCCGCTCCCCTGCTGCTCCTAAGCTGTCGACGGCCACCTTGCGCCTCACCGTGAGCATCTGTCTCTCTCCTAATTCCCCTGGCTACTCATTTCCTTCGCCGTAGCTAGCCCGCAGCCTCGCCGCACTCTGTCCGCCGCGGGACCTCGCCGTTCGGCCGCCTGGGTCATTTCCGAGGCCTCGCGCTAGCGCCGTTGGATGCGGCGCTTCACGCACGCTCGGATGCGACCGAAAGCGCGCGCGTAAACACACCGTTGCCGTGCGGCCATGTTCACCCGCCGCCACCGCCGCCGCCGCCTAACCTCAACGCCGGCATCGCTCCGGCCATCCCCGTGACCAACCCGTAGCACCATGCGACGCGCAACGTCGCTAGCTTTCGAACGCGGGTAGCCACGTCCGTTTTGGGTCACCGTGGCGAAATCCCGAGCATCTCCGGCGCTCGGCCGCCGCGAGAAGCCTCGCCGGAGCCACTCCGGCGCCGACGCCGACGCGGTTGCCACGTGGGTCACCCTGGCTCACTGACCAGTGGGCCCAGGGGCCCCAGTTGACCGTGCTGACCGGTCAACGGGCTGACGTGGCCATGCAGTGTCGCTGACACGCGGGCCCCACCGCATATTAGATTAAATAAAACATTTTATAAATAAGAGTTAATTAATTAAGTTAATGAGTCACTGACAGGCTGGGCCCACTCCCCTAATTAGTCTGTTAATTAGATTAATCCACAGTTAGTCTAACAGAGGCTGACATGTGGGTCCCACTGGACCCATATGTCAGGTATGACCCTGGTCAGCGCCCTGTTGACTGCTGACGCAGTGGTGACCTCATGATGATGTCATAATTCCTTTTCTGTTAAATAAAAATAATTTCAGAAAATGTTTAAATCTTTAAAAATTCGTAACTTTTAAACCGTAGCTCAGATCGAAAAACTTAAAACATGAAAGTTGCTCAGAACGACGAGATAAACCTGATCATGTCGTCTGTTTGTATGTCGGAACCCCCTACGTAGGAGAACCCATAACTTTCCGTCCGTATCCGGTATATGAATAGTGCATAATCACCGGATAATAAATCCCGCATTAATCCTAAAATAACTAAAATGACTTAGGTGCATCTTTAGGCAACCCTGCACAACATCCTAGCATAACATGCCCTGTATTGCATCGTTTGCTGTGCATTTATATGTTTCTTCCCCCTCTTCTTTCTCGGTAGACCCCGACGTCGACGTAGCTCCCGAGACCGACGCAGCTCCGGAGGTCGACTACGCTCCTGACGATCAGACCCTTGCCGCCGAGCTTCCAGGAAAGCTCCCCCCTTTTGAGCATATCGATATCGCCTATTCTCTTCTCTCTTATGCTTGCTTTAGAAGTTACTGCTGCTGTTGTTGTCCTATTTCTGCTGCATAGCCTGTTTATTGTAACCTGCTATTGTTACCTACCTGCTTATCCTAAACTATTTAGTATAGGTTGGTTAGAGACCCAGCAGAGACCCCACTTTATCCCGACTGCCCCGCTGGATCATCAGAAGACCCGATCAACGGGATCGAAGACCAGGCCCCGGCACCGCACATCACTTCCCCCTTAGTTGTTCGACACTACTGGGTTACTATCAAGTGCCGAGGGTGGTACCTCATCAGCACTTCTGATGATAACCTTGTAGGTTAGTTAATCGGTCGTGGTCAGCGAGGGTGATTCCTCCTACACCACCCCCGATAACGACACCATCGCGCAACTCCTCAAGAGTGGACCTCGAGGGTGATTCCTCCTTCATTCACCTTGATGTTTACGTCAGGTGGGAATCCAACGAGGGTGATGCCTCGGATTCCTTCTTGATGTGGTAGCCACACAGATGCCTTTACATTACTGTTGATACTATTTATTCTGGATAAAGATGGGTCGGCCCTGAGGGGTACCCGCACGAGATTATGATGAGAGTGATATGGAGTCGGGTTGACCTGGAAGGTGCCCGTGAGATAACTACGAGGCGTGGCCGGGCATTCTTAGCCCTTGTCGCAAGTCCTCGAGACGGGGCGACGGGGTCACATCTTTCGTGAGTCTCTGCTCGTTACCGCACTACCAACACACTAACGGTTTGGATATTTGATCCGAGGGGCCTCTGGCCTGATAGCACTAACCATCACGTGGGCATAGTATGGGCTTTCTGCGTCGTATACTTCAGCCGAAGCTTAATGGATGTCAGCGACTGAGCGGTGCACGCCGAGTTGGGCTGGTTACGCATTTGCGCTTGTATTAAGGGGTTGCTAGGTCTGCTCTCGGCCGCCTGACGCAACGTGCAGGAGTTCCCGGGGCGATGGCCCAAGACCCCTGGGGGCATAGGTTTAGTGTGGCGTGCTGACCTCTCTTTTAAGTATTTGGTCGGGTTGTGGCGTATCGTTTGGCCGAGGCCGGGCATGACCCAGAAAAGTGTGTCCGGCCGGAGTTAATCGAGCATGGTGGGTAAGTTGGTGCACCCCTGCAGGGAAGAACTAATCTATCAATAGCCTGTCCTACGGTAACGGACACTCGGAGTTGTATCCCGATTGGTACAACTAGAACTTGAGATGATAAATGGATAGTATGGCTCTGGGATTGCTTTCTCACAGGGAGTCGAGGAAGAATCTCTGGGCGAGGTTGATGATACTACTACTACTACTACTACTACTTTACATTAAGTAATCTGCACTCTTCTAATGCTGCAAGACCGATGAAGATGCTAGTCTTCGATAGGACTAGGCTCTCCCCTCTATTCTGGCATTTCTGCAGCCCAGTCCACATTTACAGCCACCCTTTGAAAATGTTGCATATGTAGTGTAGATCCTTGCTTGCTGAGTACTTCGGATGCGTACTCACGTTTGCTTTTCTTTCTTTTTCTCCCCTTATCAATTGTCGCAACCAGACGACAGAGCCCCGGAGCCAGCTGCCCCCGTCGACGACTACGACTATTACTACTACCCTCCCGGCGAGTACTACTACGAGGAGCCGACCGACGACCAGGAGTAGGTTCGGAGGGTCCTAGGCAGGAGGCCTACGCCTTTCGATCGTAGTATTTTGTTTTGCCCCACCTTTCTAAAGGCCTATCTGTAATTCTGCTATATCTGTACCCAGATATCTGATGCTTCCGCTGACACTTGTATGCCATCGAGCTATGTATTCGAGGCCGCGAGGCCCTGGCTTGTAATATAAAGCTTGTATGACTTTATTTATGTTTTAGAGCTGTGTTGTGATATCTTCAAGTGAGTCCTTAGGCTTGATCATGTGCATTTGCGTGTATGATTAGTGCACGATTAAGCCGGGGTCGTCACAGATTGGTATCATAGCCGACTGCCTCTAGGATTACCCCTATCCAATTCCTTGGCCGAAGTTGAGTCTAGAAACCGACAACTATTTTACTAACTTGGCTGTGTGGCTTACGGGCCCACGTTACCAACTGGGTGGTATTAGGATCTTTTATTCCTCGTCTTTACTCTGGGAATCTGATCGCTCTTCTATTCGGGTTTAATAAATTTACTAACGCCGACACTTAGGATCTCGTAAATTCTGTCCACCCGGAGAGCTAGATATCTGTGCGATTTCCCTGTAATTGATCTGATTAGTCTGATAATCATTTTCCTTTCCATTGTTTTGTTCAACCTTTCTCATCGAAATCTGTTATACTTCTCATCGTCAAATGACAATCCTGAATTTCCTTTATTTCAGATGGATCGTCTATTTCCACCGCGCCCTACGACGCAGCTTGTGCTTCGCACTTGGGTTCGTGAAGCCCCTGGGTTTCCAGCTGTCCTGATCGCCCTCTTGACCAGACTGGGTTACCGCTGGTACCCTGAGTACATAGTCTACGAGGTTTATCGCGAGTTAAACCAGGAGCAGTACTATGCTGATGTTCGCATCTATGATCAGCAGGATGACTCAGACACTGAGCTGTACATTTTCCATGGTATCGGCGTGACGATTGATATGGCAGTCCATGATGCCGCCTACTCTGCTGTCGCACGTCTCCGAGGAGAGCTCAGCGCTAACTTGGATGCTTCTGAGTTTAGATACATTCCGTATGCTCCTACTGGAGATGCTACTGGATACTACACAGCTATCTGTGCCCCGTACGAGCCTCGTCGCTATGATCCGCGAGTTCTGATTCAGTGTACTCAGGCTCTGGATCGCAGTGTTCGGGCTCTTGCCGTCGAGTTGTTTGCCACTCGAGCACGACTCTACGAGGCTATGACGCAGTTGCTACCAGCTGTTCATGCAGGGATACATCCAGAGCATATCCTTTACCCGCGCAGGACCGAGATGCCACCAGGGATCGATTGGCCTGCTGTGGGAGGTCACACACCTGCACGTGGACCTCTTCTTTCAGCTCGAGACCGGGTTCTGCATCAGAGTACACATGGAGCACAGGATCCTTCCACGACGAACATTCGTCGTCCGCACTTGCAGCTACCCCGTTTCAGTGGTTTTCTCCGACGTTGATGTAGCCTTTGCTATGTCTCATTGTGTACTTCCTTACCGCGTGCCTGCGTGCCGCCTAGTATGTCTAGCTTTTGAATTTGCGCCGTTATGCTGCCGGAATGTAACCGACTCTGTATGGTTCTGTATGTCTTAAATGACTACTATTAAGCATCTGTTGTACTACTTAAATTCCATCGTGTTACATCATGCTTGTTGCTAAACACTCGCAATAGCCTCTGCTAAACTACCCCTGTTGAATTTAGCAGGATGGGTGATAACAATCCACCACCTGATTATATGGCTGCGATGATGCAACAGTTTGAATTGAACCGTTAGTTCATGCAAGGGGTGATCGATCAGTTCCCCCGAACCAATGCCAACCAGCAGCCAGCTTCAATAACGCTGCCAGAGTTTGTCCGCCTCAACCCAGTGACATTACGCAACACAGTTAATCCGCTGTACGCCGATGACTGGTTGCGTGACATCTTCTATGAGATGGAGTCAGCTGATGTCCTTCCTCTCAACTATGTCACCTTCGCGACCTACTTCCTGAAGGGACCCGCAGCACAATGGTGGGCCACCCACAGACAGACCCTACCTCCTGGAACTGTCGTTACCTGGGTGGAGTTCAAGACTGCTTTTCGCGCCCGCTATATTCCTCAAGCAGTTATAGCACGCAAGAAGGCTGAGTTCCGCAACCTTGTTCAAGGCAACAAGACTGTGGAGGTCTACCAGCGAGAGTTCCTTGACTTGTCTCGCTATGCTGAAGAAGACATCCCCACTGATGCTCGTAGGCAGGAGAAGTTCCGTGAAGGGCTACACCATGACATTCAGCTAGCCCTGCTCGTCCAAGACTTTCCTGACTTCGCCACCTTGGTGAACAAGGCCATCATGGTCGAGACTGGTCTGAAGAAGCACAAGGAAGCAACCAGACGCACTCGTGAAGCGGGCTCATCTTCGGGCTCGTCTTCGCAGAAGCGTCGCATCTGGATTCCACAAAGCATGTACCGTCCAACAGCTCCCGTGTACAGGCCTGCTTATGCTCCACCTCGTCTGCCTCCTCCACCGCCGAGGCATCCTCTTCGAGCTCCACCACCTCGAGCTCCTGCACCACGTCCAGACAGTGGACTCTGCTTCAAGTGTGGTCAGCCAGGTCACCATGCCAGAGACTGCTCTCAGAGTCAGAATCAGCTAGCTCTTCCTCCTGCTGGCCGTGGTAATGGCCATGGAATTCCTCAGCAGCATAACCACAATGTCAGACCTTCTTATGGTCGTGGACAGAACTATCATGTCAACATGGCTGAAGCTCAGGATCAACCTGAAACCGTGATGGGTACACTTCTTGTTAATTCAGTACCTGCATCTGTTTTATTTGATTCAGGAGCATCGCATTCATTCATGTCAGAACATTTTGCACTCATGCATGACGTTAGAAGTGAAGTGCTACACCATTCATTAGCTGTGAACACTCCTGCGGGCCAGTGCCGAGCCTTCATGTTCAGCCCCGATGTCATCATTGATATTGAAGGGTTGAAGTTCCGCGCTTCTCCCATTATACTCAAGTCTTCCTCGATTGATCTTATTCTGGGAATGGATTGGTTGAAGGCTCATTACGCCTCAATCAATTGCGCCACTAAGGTGGTACACCTCCTGCACCATCAGATGAGATAGTGAATTACCATGCTCATATCACTCAGAACGTCGAGGCTCAGATTTATGCCTTGAATGTGTTGAACGCTTCTCCGCTTGAGGGGATCGAAAACATTCCAGTCGTCTACGAATTCCAGGATGTTTTTCCAGAAGAACTTACAGGAATACCCCCTGCTAGAGCTGTCGAGTTTGTTATCGACTTGAAGCCTGGCACCACTCCTATTGCGAAGCGTCCTTACAAGATGCCTCTGCACCACCTTCTCGAGCTTAAGGAAGAAATTGATAAATCACTTAAGAAGGGCTTCATCCGTCCCAGTTCCTCTGCCTGGGGAGCACCGTCTCTCTTTGTCAAGAAGAAAGATGGTACGAATAGGTTGGTCCAAGATTACCGTCCTATCAACCAGGCAACCATTCAGAATAAATATCCGCTTCCCCGGATCAATGACTTATATGATCAACTTGCTGGATCTTTGGTGTTCTCTAAACTCGACTTGAGGTTGGGTTATCACCAGATCTGCGTCCGTGAAGAGGATATTCCGAAGACCGCCTTCGTTACTCGTTATGGCTCCTATGAATACACCGTCATGTCATTTGGCCTAACGAATGCTCCGGCTACGTTCTCCCGCCTGATGAATTACATATTCATGGATTACCTCGACAAGTTTGTCGTGGTTTATCTGGATGACATTCTAGTATATTCGAAGAATAAGGAAGAACATGCCGAACATCTTCGCCTTGTCCTAGAAAGGCTTCGAGAACACAAGTTGTATGCCAAGTACTCCAAATGCGAATTCTGGCTTTCTGAAGTGACCTACCTTAGACATGTGATTTCCAAGGACGGTATCGCCGTTAACCCGGAGCATGTTCAGGCTATTCTTGACTGGACTCCTCCGAAGAATGCCAAGCAAGTCCGAAGTTTTCTCGGCCTTGCAAGCTATTGCCGTCGATTCGTCGAGAACTTTTCCAAGATCGCCAAGCCCCTGACTAATCTGCTCCACAAAGGCGTTAAGTTTGAGTGGACAGACAAATGTCAGGAGAGTTTCCAGACCCTCAAGGACAAGCTAACCTCTGCTCCAGTGCTTGCTCCTCCCGATTCTCGCAAGGACTTTGTGATATATTGAGACGCCTCTCATCAGGGATTAGGCTGCGTCCTAATGCAAGAACGGAAGGTAATTGCATATGCCTCGCGACAATTGCGTCCACATGAAGAAAACTATCCAGTGCATGATCTCGAACTCGCTGCTGTGATCTATGCTTTGAAGCAGTGGCGACATTACCTTCTTGGCAACCGGTGTGAGATTTATACTGACTATCAAAGCTTGAAGTATTTGTTCCCTCAACCGGATCTTAATCTCCATCAGCAGCGATGGTTGGAAACAATTACGGACTATGACTGTGGTATTTATTATACCCCTGGCAAGGCTAATGTGATGGCTGATGCCGTGAGCCGCAAGTCCTATTGCAACAACCTCATGGTTAAGCAAGCTCAACCCTAGCTTTATGAAGAATTGCGCAAGCTGAACGTCTGTATCGTTCCGCAGGGTTCTCTTAATAACCTTGTGGTACAGCCAGATCTTGAGAAAGCTGTAAAGATTGCGCAAGCCAAAGATGTCGAAGTAGATCTGATGAAGAAAGAACTTCACCTTAATAAGTACAGGGGTTTCTCGATTGCTGAAGATGGAACCTTGTATTTCAGAGATAGAATTGTCGTTCCTCACTTCGAACTTATGATTGACAAAGTCATGAAGGAGGCTCATGATACACCGCTGTCTATCCATCCGGGTAGCACCAAGATGTATCGCGATCTTCGTCAAAGGTACTGGTGGTCCAGAATGAAGCAGGACATTGCTCGATATGTTGCTGAATGTGACATATGTCGTCGCGTGAAAGCAGAACATCAGAAGCCCACTAGAATTCTTCAGCCACTTCCTATTCCTCTATGGAAATGGGATAAAGTTCAAATGGATTTCATTACTGGTCTTCCCAAATCTGAGAAGGGTCACGATGCTCTTCTGTCGTCGTCGACCAACTCTCTAAAGTTGCACACTTTCTACCTGTCAAGGAGACTATCACTGCTAGTCAGTTAGCAGAACTTTACATCTCCAGAATTGTTTCACTCCACGGTATTCCGAAGGAGATTAGTTCGGACCATGGTGGTCTTTTCACTTCCAAATTCTGGGAAAGTTTCCAAGAAGCTATGGGAACTCACATTACCTGGAGTTCAGCATATCATCCACAATCCCAAGGCCAGGTCGAGCGAGTTAACCAAGTGCTTGAAGATATGCTTCGGGCTTGTGTTATATCGTTCGGTAAGAAGTGGGAAGAATCTCTCCCATTCGCCGAATTCTCTTATAATAACAGTTATCAAGCCAGCTTGAAAATGGCCCCCTTCGAAGTGCTATATGGACATAAATGTCGAACCCCTCTAAATTGATCAGAAACTGGGGAACGACCACTTGTGGGACCGGACATTATTCAACACACCGAAGAACAAGTCAGAATTGTCCGAGAAAATCTCAAGGCGGCTTAGGACCGCCAGAAGAGCAACTATGATCGCAAACGTTGGGGTCTGACCTATCAACCAGGTGATCAAGCTTATCTTCGTGTCACTCCTATGAAGGGCACCCATCATTTTGGAATCAAGGGCAAGCTAGCTCCATGCTATATCGGCCCCTTTCGCACTGTTGCCAGACGTGGACAGGTGGCATATAAATTGGAGTTGCCACCACAATTCTCTCATATTCACGACGTCTTCCATGTGTCACAACTTCGTAAATGTTTCAACGAATCTCCGCACCGCGCAGTGGATCATGAGATGCTTGAATTGCAAGATGATCTTTCTTATAAGGAGCATCCGATCCGCATTCTCGATGAAGCTGAACGTCGAACCCGTCAGAAGACAACCAAGTTCCTGAAAGTTCAGTGGTCGAATCACACTGAAGATGAAGCCACTTGGGAACGCGAGGATCATCTTCGGGAAGAATATCCCGACCTCTTTCCTTCTACCTCCTAAATTCTCGGGACGAGAATTTCTTTTAGAGGAGGAGAATTTGTAACACCCTTGTGTAATAGCCACGGTGATCAACTGCTAATAATGCCAAGTCACTTTCATTTGCAGTGCCTAATCACTTTGGTTAAGTATTTAATTCAAATTCTATTCTGAAAATCAACTCAAAATTCAAAAGTGAAATATGAAGTTGCTCAAACACTGTTGAAAAAAATGTTCATTAAGTAACAAATAATTCAGAAGCAATGATAAAAATATGAACAAAGATAATTGAGTTAGCTAAGTGACTCAAACTACATGAAACAACACCCAAAACAGAATCATTTAATCCATTTATAATAATATCACATTCAAATAAAATCCTACTTTGCCCAAATAAGTTTTTGGTGAAAGGTAATAATGCACTGTAATATTTGGGCCAAGTTTCATGTTTTACAAAAGTGCAAAAGTGGTCTAAACAATTACCTAACAGAAAATAAATAAAGAAAAGGCAAAACAGAAAATAGAAAATAAAACGAGGCACTGTGCACTGGGCCTAAGTGCAGAGTGCCCCGAAAACCGGACCACCTGGCCCATCTCCTCCTTCTCTCCCCTGCGTGTCGGCTCGCCCGTGGACGAGCGCGCGCGCGCCGGTCGAGCGTCGACACGGCGACGGCCACCGACGCCCTGCCATCGAAGGGATAAGGCTGAGGCCTCGAGCCGTTCCCCCTGGTCCTCCTTGTCATTCTCCCCCTCTCCCTGGCCGCTCTGTCGCCTCTTTTTCTCCTCTCTGCCACCACAACCGAACACCGCCGTCGCCGCATCTCTGCTCCGTCGTGGCCACCGGCGTCCCCGAGTCCGGCGACCGTGTCTGGAAGGCGCGTCGGCCTCGACTACCTCACCTGCGAAGCGCCATTTGAGCCGGGCGACGTCGTTGGCCGCGGATCGAGCCGCGCCCGTCTTCGGCATCTCCGGCGATCTCCGGCGACCCCCGCTCCCCTGCTGCTCCTAAGCTGTCGACGGCCACCTTGCGCCTCACCGTGAGCATCTGTCTCTCTCCTAATTCCCCTGGCTACTCGTTTCCTTCGCCGTAGCTAGCCTGCCGCACTCTGTCCGCCGCGGGACCTCGCCGTCCGGCCGCCTGGGTCATTTCCCAGGCCTCGCGCTAGCGCCGTTGGATGCGGCGCTTCACACACGCTCGGATGTGACCGAAAGCGCGCGCGTAAACACACCACAGCCGCGCGACCATGTTCACCCGCCGCCGCCGCCGCCGCCTAACCTCAATGTCGGCATCGCTCCGGCCATCCCCATGACCAACTCGTAGCACCATGCGACGCGCAACGGTGCTAGCTTTCGAACGCGGGTAGCCACGCCCGTTTTGGGTCGCCGTGGCGAAATCCCGAGCATCTCCGGCGCTCGGCCGCCTTGAGAAGCCTCGCCGGAGCCACTCCGGCGCCGACGCCAACGCGGTTGCCAAGTGGGTCACCCTGGCTCACTGACCAGTGGGCCCAGGGGCCCCAGTTAACCGTGCTGACCGGTCAACGGGCTGACGTGGCCGTGCAGTGTCGCTGACATGCGGGCCCCACCGCATAATAGATTAAATAAAACATTTTATAAATAAGAGTTAATTAATTAAGTTAATGAGTCACTGACAGGCTGGGCCCACTCCCCTAATTAGTCTGTTAATTAGATTAATCCACAGTTAGTCTAACAGAGGCTAACATGTGGGTCCCACTGGACCCACATGTCAGGTTTGACCCTGGTCAGCGCCCTGTTGACTGCTGACGCAGTGGTGACCTCATGATGACATCATAATTCCTTTTCTGTTAAATAAAAATAATTCTAAAAAATGTTTAAATCTTTAAAAATTCGTAACTTTTAAACCGTAGCTCAGATCGAAAAACTTAAAACATGAAAGTTGCTTAGAACGACGAGACGAACCGGATTGTGTCGTCTGTTTCTATGCCGGAACCCCCTACGTAGGAGAACCCATAACTTTCCGTCCGTATCCGGTATATGAATAGTGCATAATCACCGGATAATAAATCCCGCGTTAATCCTAAAGTAACTAAAATGACTTAGGTGCATCTTTAGGCAATCCTGCACTGCATCCTAGCATAACATGCCCTGTATTGCATCATTTGCTGTGCATTTATATGTTTCTTCCCCCTCTTCTCTCTCGGTAGACCCCGACGTCGACGTAGCTCCCGAGACCGACGCAGCTCCGGAGGTCGACTACGCTCCTGACGATCAGACCCTTGCCGCCGAGCTTCCACGCAAGCACCCCCCTTTTAAGCATATCGATATCGCCTATTCTCTTCTCTCTTATGCTTGCATTAAAGTGACTGCTGCTACTGTTGTCCTATTTCTGCTGCATAGCCTGTTTATTGTAACCTGCTATTGTTACCTACCTGCTTATCCTAAACTGTTTAGTATAGGTTGGTTAGAGACCCAGCAGAGACCCCACTTTATCCCGACTGCCCCGCTGGATCATCAGAAGACCCGATCAACGGGATCGTAGACCAGGCCCCGGCACCGCACATCACTTCCCCCTTAGTTGTTCGACACTACTGGGTTACTATCAAGTGCCGAGGGTGGTACCTCGTCAGCACTTTTGATGATAACGTTGTAGGTTAGTTAATCGGTCGTGGTCAGCGAAGGTGATTCCTCCTACACCACCCCCGATAACGACACCGTCGCGCAACTCCTCAAGAGTGGACCTCGAGGGTGATTCCTCCTTCCTTCACCTTGATGTTTACGTCAGGTGGGAATCCAACGAGGGTGATGCCTCGGATTCCATCTTGATGTGGTAGCCACATGGATGCCTTTACATTACTGTTGATACTATTTATTCTGGATAAAGACGGGTCGACCCTGAGGGGTACCCGCACGAGATTATGATGAGAGTGATATGGAGTCGGGTTGACCTGGAAGGTGCCCGTGAGATAACTACGAGGCGTGGCCGGGCATTCTTAGCCCTTGCCGCAAGTCCTCGAGACGGAGGGACGGGGTCACATCTTTCGTGAGTCTCTGCTCGTTACCGCACTACCAACACACTAACGGTTTGGATATTTGATCCGAGGGGCCTCTGGCCTGATAGCACTAACCATCACGTGGGCATAGTATGGGCTTTCTGCGTCGTATACTTCAGCCGAAGCTTAATGGACGTCAGCGACTGAGCGGCGCGCGCCGAGTTGGACTGGTTACGCAACTGCGCTTGTATTAAGGGGTTGCTAGGTCTGCTCTCGGCCGCCTGACCCAACGTGCAGGAGTTCCCGGGGCGATGGCCCAAGACCCCTGGGGGCATAGGTTTAGTCTAGCGTGCTGACCTCTCTGTTAAGTATTTGGTCGGGTTGCGGCGTATCGTTTGGCCGAGGCCGGGCATGACCCAGAAAAGTGTGTCCGGCCGGAGTTAATCGAGCATGGTGGGTAAGTTGGTGCACCCCTGCAGGGAAGAACTAATCTATCGATAGCCTGTCCTACGGTAACGGACACTCGGAGTTGTATCCCGATTGGTACAACTAGAACTTGAGATGATAAATGGATAGTATGGCTCTGGGATTGCTTTCTCACAGGGAGTCGAGGAAGAATCTCTGGGCGAGGTTGATGATACTACTACTACTACTACTACTACTTTACATTAAGTAATCTACACTCTTCTAATGCTGCAAGACCGATGAAGATGCTAGTCTTCGATAGGACTAGGCTCTCCCCTCTATTCTGGCATTTCTGCAGCCTAGTCCACATTTACAGCCACCCTTTGAAAATGTTGCATATGTAGTGTAGATCCATGCTTGCTGAGTACTTCGGATGAGTACTCACGTTTACTTTTCTTTCTTTTTCTCCCCTTATCAATTGTCGCAACCAGATGACGGAGCCCAAGAGCCAGCTGCCCCCGTCGACGACTACGGCTATTACTACTACCCTCCCGGCGAGTACTACTACGAGGAGCCGACCGACGACCAGGAGTAGGTTCGGAGGGTCCTAGGCAGGAGGCCTACGCCTTTCGATCGTAGTATTTTGTTTTGCCCCGCCTTTCTAAAGGCCTATCTGTAATGCTGCTATATCTGTACCCAGATATCTGATGCTTCCGCTGACACTTGTATGCCATCGAGCTATGTATTCGAGCCCGCGAGGCCCTGGCTTGTAATATAAAGCTTGTATGACTTTATTTATGTTTTAGAGTTGTGTTGCGATATCTTCAAGTGAGTCCTTAGGCTTGATCGTGTGCATTTGTGTGTATGATTAGTGCATGATTAAGCCGGGGTCATCACACCGGGCGGCCCACCCGGGCGTATGAGGCGAGTTTGAGAGGTCCGGTTGTAGATGCTCTTATCGCGGGTTAACTATAGATTCTAGTTTACTAGTGTGTCGGTGCACTCATTTCGCATTTCGGTCCGTGCGTAGACTGTCTTTCTTTGACCAGCTTATCTTTCGTGCAATGATCACGCACTGAATGTATGCCATTTACGCAATTCAAAATGCACGTTTAAGTTGCACCACCTCGCTTCCTTCCCTTCCCTTCCCTTCCTTTTGATCAGACGGGAAATCCTCAAACGTCCACGAGCCCACGACGATTGCCCCGTCCGGATTAAGCTCGTCAAACAGTCATGGGGAGCGTGGTTCGAGGATCCACTAAAAGGTTAATTACTTGGACATGGCTGCTACCGCCATCGGAACCTCCCTGCACCGCCGCCACCACATCAGAACCTCCCTGCACCGCAGCCATCGCCTCCCTCTCTCGCTGCCAGCGTCGTCGCAACTTGCGGGCGACGTTCTCCGCCTTGCAAGTCACCGTCGACGAAATGACGTCGCCGACGGACGAGGCAGACTGCGTCTCCGTCGCGGCGGTGTGGGTCAGGCTGGACGGCATCTCCGGCGGTGGATCGAGACTGGAGGTGAGGATTGGGAGCAAGGGTGAAGGACGGTGAGGGTCCGGGCGCGGGAATGGTTGGAGGGCGACATGAGAAGGAGGAAGGGTTTGGTGGATCTGGTGCAATTTGGGGTGGGGTCGGGCTGTCGGGTCTGACGTGACGGACGTGCCCGGGCGCCTTTATATCCGCCCCATATTTGGGCTGGATATGAGGGTGCCGGTCAGCTCGGACGTTTGAAGGTCGTTTGAGTGGCCCGTCTGGGTGTAAAAATCGTGACCGGACAGTGACCGGGCGGCCCGCCCGGACGTATGAGGCGGGTTTGAGAGATCCGGTTGTAGATGCTCTTATCACGGGTTAACTATAGATTCTAGTTTACTAGTGTGTCGGTGCACTCATTTCGCTTTTCGCTCCATGGGTCTACTGTCTTTCTTTGACCAACTTACCTTCCGTGCAATGATCACGCACTGAATGTATGCCATTTACGCAATTCAAAATGCACGTTTAACTTGCACCACCTCGCTTCCTTCCCTTCCCTTCCTTTGATCAGACGGGAAATCCTCAAACGTGCACGACCCCACGACGATTGCCACGTCTGGATTAAGCTCGTCAAACAGTCATGGGGGAGCGTGGTTCGAGGATCCGCTAACAGTAAGGTTAATTACTTGGACATGGCTGCCACCGCCAGTACAGACAGCCGCGATTCTTGCTACTGCTGGAGATAATAAAAACAATAAAAAACACTATCTTTCTTTGCTAGAACTCATCTAGATGAGACCATATTATATCTCATCTAGATGAGTTCTAGGTACTCCCAAAAAACACTATCTTTCTTTTCAGTAACCGAAACGGCCGGCCAGAGTAAGAAAAAAAAAAGCCCGCCGGCGAAGCCTGTGGCGGGGTTCCGTTCGGCGGCACACAGGAAACGAAGGCGCCAACGGAAAACTCCACGGATAACTGAGATTAAACCCTACTGTTTAGGAGCTGCGTCAGGCATGCACGTGAGCTACTCAACAAGCACACCCAAACGAAACGCAGTCAGTGCTGCTGCTCTACTAGCGGCAGCGGCGGTGCATCGCATCTGAAATCAGGGGGCCCGGCACCCAGAGACCGACCGAACATGCGTTGCGCCGCGCGAGAGATACGGAATCATGGACCGGTAGCGGTATCTCTCCATGGTTCCTTCCTCTCTCCTCGTCAGCGACAGGTAGGCGGATCGCATCCGAAACCGGGGGGCGCGGCACCCAGAGACCGACCCAACGATCCACTACGGACAAGTACACAGTACGCTGGTACAGACAGGGCAAGCGGCTAGCTGTAGCCGCGCTGGTCCTGACTCGGACGCCAGTCACGAACGAGCCTTTCTGTAGCTGCTTCTCGTCGTGAAAATGGATAAAACTGGTCTTTTTTTCAAAACTTCAACACGAAATGATCTCAATCTAAAAATATTTCACAAAATGGCCCTCTTTTGCATGACGCCCGGGGTTGGGGCGCCATGGCTGCGACATGTAGCATGGTGCCCCGGGTTAAGGCGCCATGCCAAATAGCATGACGCCCTAGCCCAGGGCGTCATGCTATCTAGCATGGCGCCCTAGCCCCGGGCGTCATGCAAAAGGGTCATTTTATGAAAAAGTTTCAGACTGGGGCCATTTCGTGTTGAAGTTTTGAAAAAGGGCCAGTTTTGTTCATTTTCACCTTCTTGTCTTTGGGCAAAGTGGGCCTTTTTCATCGACCCAGGCCCTACCGCGGTACTACTCGTACTGGCGTGGTGGCTTGCGAGAATCAGAGCCCGCATATGTACGTACACTATGTACGTGCCCTGCGCTACGGCTGGTGGCCGATTTTGGTATTTTGACATCTTTCGAAAAGTTAAGCAAGATCTTTGACTCTTCTTTGTAAAAATTTCGGGATCTGGCCTTTTTCTACCACCGAGGTTGATGGTGGTAGCGTACACCAGCCTACCGTCGAGGCCTTTGGTGGTAGGCAACTTATCCACGTCAGCGCAATGCAGCCCTACCGCCAAACAGGCTGGCGATAGTCTTTGCAGCCCTACCGCCGAGGTGCCCAGCAATAGAAGCACTGTTTTTGATACTTAGAAATTTTTTATGGTAGGGCGTGCACCCCTACCACCAAGGGCCTTGATGGTAGGCTGGTTTACTCTACTGCCATAGACCTCGGCGATAGAAAAATGGTCAGATCTCGAAGAGTTTTCAAAGCAGGGCCAGATCTGCCTCAAGTTTTGCAAAAGGTCAAAACACCAAAATCGGCCGCGGCTGGTCGCTAGCGTAGCTTGCGCAGGATCGGTAAGGGCATCTCCAACGGCAACCCACAAATTTCCTCCTGTATCCTTCCGCAGACAGGGGGAGCGGACCAGTCCACGGACACAGATGCGAGAGGATGCCATCCAATCATAGCCACATACATCCGGCCTTTCTCATTTTTTTCAAGTCAGCACGATCAAATAGCCGCATGCAAAGGGTACAGACATTCAAATAGCCGCATGCAACACTAGTTCAAATTTTAAAAAGTTCAAATATTACATCTCAACATTGTTGTCCCCCTTTCACTGCCCACTGATGCTCAATCAGATCCCATTTAGCTGCTCGTGAGTTGGTCGATGCCGAATTTGTTAATGCATTTGAATAAACTCTTCAAATGTGCCAGGATTCTGGTATGGAACTTGGATACGATCACCCATGTTCTCAAATTCCAGTGCTGCGGCAGCATCATCACCCTCATCCTCGACGATTATGTTGTGCATGATCACACAACATGCCATCACCTCCCACAAGGTTTCCGGATCCCATTGTTTAGCAGGTCCACGAACAACTGCAAAACGGGTCTGCACAACTCCAAAGTCCCTCTCGACATCCTTTCTAGCTGCTTCTTGTCTTTGGGCAAAGTGAGCCTTTTTGTAGCCAACTGGGTTTGGGATGGTGCTGACAAAGGTAGCCCATGGAGGATAGATACCATCAACCAGATAGTAGCCCATGTTGTACTCTGATACGTCTCCAACATATCTATAATTTTTTATTGTTCCATGCTATTATCGTATTAATCTTGAATATTTTATATGCAATTATATATCATTTTTTGGGACTAACCTATTAACCTACTGCCCAGTGCTAGTTCTTGTTTTTGCCTGTTTTTGGCTTTTTAGGAAATCAATATCAAACGGAGTCCAAATGAAGAAAAAAAATTGAATTAATTTTTTCTGGACCAGAAGAGACCCTGGAAGCTTGGGGAGAAGATCAGAAGAGCCACGAGGGAGCAACAAGCTCGAGAGGCGCGCCCCGGGGGGGAGGCTTGTGGGCCCCTCGTGGCACCTCTTGACCTAATTCCACCTCTATAAATTCTCAAGTATTCCCAATATACCAGAGAGACACCCAAAACACTTTTTTCGCAGCAGCAAGTCTCTGTTCTTCTGTGATCCCATCTGGAGCCCTTTTCTGGTACTCTATCGGAGGGGGGATTGATCACGGAGGGCTTCTACATCAACCTTGCTGCCCTTTTGATGATGCGTGAGTAGTTTACCACATATCTATGGGTCCATAGCTAGTAGCTAGGTGACTTCTTCTCTTTCTTTGATCTTCAATACCATGTTCTCCTCGATCTTCTTGGAGTTCTATCCGATGTAATTTTCTTTTGCGGTGAGTTTGTTGGGATCCGATGAATTGTGGGTTTATGATCTGAATATTCATGAGAAATATTTGAGTCTTGTCTGAACTTATTTATGCATGGTTGTTATAGCTTTGTATTTCTCTCCGATCTATCCGTTTGGTTTGGCCAACTATATTGATTTATCTTGCAATGGGAGAGGCGCTTTGTAATGGGTTCGATCTTGCAGTGCTCTATCCCAGTGACAGAAAGGGTCAAGACACGTATTTGTATTGTTACCATTAAGGATAAAATGATGGGGTTTATTCATATTGCTTGGATTTACTTTGTCTACATCATGTCATCTTGCTTAAGGCGTTACTTTGTGGTTATACTTAATACCCTAGATGCATGCTGGATAGCGGTCGATGGGTGGAATAATAGTAGTAGGTGCAGGGAGGAGTCGGTCTACTTTTCTCGGGCGTGATGCATATATAGATGATCATTGCCTTGAATATCGTTATAACTATGCGATTTTCTATCAATTGCTCAACAATAATTTGTTTACCCACCATATGCTATGTGTTTGAGAGAGAAGCTTCTAGTGAAAACTATGGCCCCCGGGTCTACTTTTATCATATATAAAATCCAAAAATACCTTACTGCAATTTTATTTCCGTTATTTTGTTTAGTATTTTATTTTATCTATCTACCACTACAAGATTTGATCCTTGCAAATAACCGCCAAGGGGATTGACAACCCTCTTGATCGCGTTGGGTGTAAGTATTTGCTTGTGTGTGTGTGCAGGTGCTACTAACGAGGTTCTGTGTGGTTCTCCTACTGGATTGATAACCTTGGTTCATAACTGAGGGAAATACTTATCTCTATTGTACTGCATCATCCTCTCCTCTTCGAAGAAATCCCAACGCAGCTCACAAGTTGCAGGAAGAATTTCTGGCGCCGTTACCGGGGAGACATCACCAAAACCTATCAAGTACCTTCACCAAAACCTATCATCTACTTGCTCTTATTTTCATTAGCTTTTTATTTGCCTTTGCCTCTTGTTTTCATCTCCTCCACTTCTAAAACAATTTTACAAAAAACACAAAAATATTTTTGTTTGCTCCTTTGCTTGCTTTTATTGCCTTCATGTCAACACTCAAAACAGAAAATGAAAGCAAAAATTTAAGATGACTAAGGATCCACTTAAAGTTTTCTACTTGGATCATCTTCGATCCATTTGTGCTCGTGCTGAAATTCCAACTTGTTTAGTTGAGGGAAAATCATTAGATGAGTATGCTTATTTTGTGCGTCACTGTTTGTCTAAAAAAGGGAGACCCTTATGGAATCAAATAAATTATTTGCTATGCTATGCTTGCAATCTATGTGAAATTTATGATTTTACTTGTTGCTCTAAGAACCCTAAAAAAACTCTGTCCCTACCTATGTGAGTTTAATGATAATGAAATCTTATCTTCTTATGCCAAGGGTGTTTACATTTACTATGATATCGAACAAATTGAAGAATTTGTTGCTTTTAAGGGTGCTTATGAAGTTTCTTCTTTGATTGAAAAGTATGATGCTACTCTCTACAAATCTGAAAATTTTGACATGCTTAAATATTGCTATGAAAACTATGTTCCTAATGCTTATGTTAATGAATTTATTGAGAGAATGACTGTTGCTTTGGAAGAAAATAATGACATGCAGGAACCTGTAGATAATTATGATCCCGACGATTTGATTGACATATCCTCTCTTGATGAACGTGATGCTTCCTATTTTTATGACCATGACGCCAATATTAATTATGTTTATGAAGATGAACTTGCTATAGTTCCTTATGTTAAAAATGAAATTATTGCTATTGCACCCACACTTGATAGCTCCTTGAATGAAAAGCATGATTGCAATGATTCTATTATAAACTAGCAGGGTGACCCGCGCATTTGCGCGGCTAGATTTTCAACATATTAAGATACATGCTATTTAATATATCTATAGGTTTTTTTTTGGACAAATGCTTGAATAATATTTTCCATATGAATGTTATGTTATATTATTATAAATGTTAGTATTGCAACGACACCAACAGGGACATGTCTTTATGATATTATTAATAAGTCATAATTAAATTTCAACCACAAACTAATTTCTATTCTTATTGCTTTCATATCATTACTATTGTGGTGGCTCGCCCACTCGTGTTTGAAGATTTATTAATTACTTTCATGGTTATCTATTTTTCTCAATAATGTGTGCTTTGACTCTAATTGTTATTCAATTATATCCATCTCTGTATGTGCTTTTCCATACAAAAAATATTGATAAAGTATATCCAAATTTGTTCCATGAAAAATGTTAATTAGATCGATAGAGGCATTTTTTGCCTTTAGTTGGAAGCACTACTGTTTAATATTCCTATAGTCTATTCCGCATTTTATTATAGCTATAATTCCAATCACTTGATTTCATATAGATTTGTACGTCAAAATTAGCTTCTTTTCGCCTTCACACTATTTTCTGGGTACAATTCTGTTAGCTATTTTCAATATAATTGTATTCCATAGGTAATCTATTTCTACACTTATATATAGTTCAGATGACAAAAATGTGGCAAATTTCTTTTAATTTTACCAAAAACTATTTCAAATTTCAGCTAGTTGTAAATGTAATATATACTTTGTATGAAAGCTAAATTGATATTTTATTTGTCAGTGGTGATAATGTCGTATATGGTCTGTGCAATTGCATGGCTAAATTTATTAAACATTTTCTTGATATTTCTTTTCCTATCGGTTAGTTGCTGCACCTGCAGTTTATATTTGATTTAACCTACCTTTTAACATTTACTTATTTCCTAAGAAAAATAGAGGAGTGAGTTGTTACCAAAGTACATCTTCTAGAGAGACCGACCGACTTCGTTGTGTCACAATTGAAGAGTTAATGCATTTATAATATTCTCCCTTTTTCACTCTATTGATTTCTTCCTTTTTGTGTTTTTTGTTTTCATCGGTAGTTTATTTTTGAGAAATTGTGTTCTGTAAATATAAGTGTTCGAGGAACTTTGTACTAAGAATTAAACTCAAACATATTACATTTTTTGCTCCAAAACATCATTATATCCATTTTGAACAGTACACTTACATGTACACATAGCACATTGTTTATGGATCCTCTGATCGTTATGTCTCCGTGTTAAATGCCCATTTCCATCTACGTACTCCCCGATTTCTCCTGATATGCTGCAGCTTCTCCGTCGCTTCGGGGCACTCTGTACTCTGGTAGTACCTGCCAAATCTTGAATACCTTAACTCTTTGATAGGGTGCATTTTGGTTAGTACTCCCTCTGTAGCAGAATAGAAGATGTTTGTTGACACCTCAGAGGGAGTAATTCCGAAAGGGAACATTTCTATCTCATATATATACAATGGTTTGGCTTCGCTCTTTCTTGATGTGTCATGTGTACGCTCGGTGGTGTGTTGGGCTGCGTACCTAATATAGGCTCGTCAATAGAGTTGGCTCTATTTTTTCTTTTCCTATTGCTCATATGCGTGCAGCAATTTCTAGCTTCTTATGTCCCTATCTTAGAGGAGTACGTGGGAATGAATATCCAATTGTTGTGGGTTAAACCCCAACTTAATAAGCAAGCAACGTGCCAAACCTTCACGTTGATTAATGACTTGAGTCGTGATGTCATTGCTTGCACTTTTACTGCTAATATGAAACGCACTATACCAGGCAATGCTAATGCCTAGGAACGTGTGCTAACGGAAGTGCTCCACTTTATTTTTCTATCGTGTTTGGCTCCTGCTGGAACATAGTATATCTTTTTTTTGTGGGGAGCCGGAACAATATACTATACGTGTTATTTGCCGTGTAAAAGTGCATGTGACGGACTTTGTTTTGCTAACGGACATGTATCTTATGCAGGTTGATTGATTCACGTAGATCTGTATTTGTTTTTATACTTGACTTGGAATATAGCGATGAATCTAGGCCGTCTAAATATCTTAACTCTTGGGTAATAAATCTTTACCGCTTGTTTTCTATCGTCTTAATAATATAATAGATTCTATTAATGACAATTGTACTAATGATATGCAAAGCTACAAGCTTGAGGATGAAAATTTTGTTATGTCCACTACTTATTGCAATGATCATGATTGGGGTGATAATGCTTCTTATGATCTTAAAATTTATTTAAGCCTCATGATGAATATGTTATTGATAATAATGTTTTCAAAAATATTGAAAGTGGGTTTGGAAGAGCGTCAAATTTAGGCAATAATGATCCCACTACTTTGGAGAATTATCAATCTTATGAAATTTTGATAAAAGTGGGTTTGGAGAGGTCATGACTTTAGTTAATGTTGATCCCACTATGTTGGAAGATTATAAAACTTTTATGCATGTGGATCATGAAGAGAATAATTTATGTGATGGCTATATTGTTGAATTTGATTATGATGCTACATGTAATTATTATGAGAGAGGAAAATATGGTTGTAGAAATTTTCAGGTTACTAAATTACCTCTCGTTGTGTTGAAATTGTCAATGTTTTATTCTTCTTCCTTGCATATGGTAGATATTTCTTGTCTTGATAATTTGTTTGCTTATAAAATGCCTATGCATAGGAAGTATGTTAGACTTAAATGTGTTTTTTCACATGCTACATGATGCTCTTTTTGTGTTTCAATTATTATCATTCATGTGAGCATTAATAAAATCTCATGCCTATCATAATGGCTATAAAGAAAGTGCTTGTTGGGAGACAACCCAATAGTTCTCATTCTGTTTTTGAGTGTTCACACAATTATGATACTGTTATGATTGTGTGTTTGTGTTTTAGTTAGTGTTTGTGACAAGTAAAGCCATTGGGATTATTTGGTTGATAGTTGATTTGATTCTGTGAAAAAACGGAAACTTTTGCGCTCCGTCCAGGAATTCTTAAAAATCACTGGAATGTGCTTTTGATCTGAATTGTTTACACATGACTGGTATACAATTTTCCCATGTTGTCCTAATTTTTTAGAATTTTTAGAGTTCCAAAAGTATTGCGTTTGTTCAGATCACTACAGACTATTCTGTTTTAGACATATTCTGTTTTTGTTGCATAGTTTGCTTGTTTTGATGAATCTATGGATTGTATCGGGGGGGGTGGGGGGGGGGGGGGGGGTGGGGTGGTGGGTCGGGTTGGGGGGGTATAAGTCATGGGGAAGTTAGAATATAGTAGGTATTATGCAATAATAAAATATGAATGGGTTCATAACAGTAACTAAAGTTTATGATTTGGTTGTTATACTAACGGATCTCACGAAGTTTCTGTTGAGTTTTGTGTGCTGAACTTTTCAAGTTTTGAGTGAGATCGCGATGGATTAAGGAATAAGGAGCAGAAAGACCCTAAGCTTGAGGATTTATAAGGCACCCCAAGGTAATATTCAAGGAAGACCCATGTGTCTAAGCTTGGGGATGCCCCGGATGGCATCCCCTCTTTCGTCTACAAACCATCAGTATATTACTTGGAGCTATATTTTTATTCATCACATGATATGAGTTTTGCTTGGAGCATCGTGTATTATAGTGGTATTTGCTTTGTTTACTCTTTAGTTTGCCACAATCATCTTTTTCTGGACACACCTTTTGAGGGGGACACGCATTTATTCGTGATTTGTTAGAATACTCTATGTGCTTCATTTAGATCTTTTGGGCTAGGCAGTTGCTCTAGTGCTTCACTTATATCATTTAGAGCACGGCGGCGGTTATATTTTAAAGAAATAGTTGCACTCTCATGCTTCACTTATATCTTTTTGAGAGTCTAATAAATAGTAATGGCAATATGCACGGGTTATAAAATTGGTCCTAATATGATAGGTATTCGAGAGGGATATAATAAAAACTTTCATGTAGATCACTGAATATGATAAGTTTGATTCCTTGCAATAGTTTTACGATATTAAGATGGTAATATGTAAGAGGTACTAGTGAATAATTGTGGTTTAGTAAGAATATTGGTGTTAAGGTTTGTGATTCCCGAAGCATGCACGTATGGTCTCTAGTTGTGCTAAGAAGTTGGAGCATGATTTATTATTGATTGTCTTCCTTATGAGTGGCGATCGGGGACGAGCGCTGGTCTTTTCCTACCAATCTATCCCCCTAGGGGAATGCGCAGTAGTAATTTGCTTCGAGGGCTAATAAACTTTCACAATAAGTAGGTGAGTTCTTTATGACTAATGTGAGTGCATGGATTATACACACTCTCACCTTTCCGTAGTTTGCTAGCCTCTTCGGTACCGTGCACTGCCCTTTCTCACCTCAAGAGTTGGTGCAAACTTCGCCGATGCATCCAAACCCCCTGATATGATACACTCTACCGCACATAAGCATCCTTATATCTTCCTCAAAACAGCCACCATACCTACCTATTATGGAATTTCTATAGCCATTCCGAGATATATTGCCATGCAACTTCCACCGTTCCGCTTTTATGACACACATCATCATTGTCATATTGCTTTGCATGATCATATAACTGACATAGTATTTGTGGCTCAACCACCATTCATCATTTTTTATACATGTTACGCTAGATGATTGCACATCCTAGTACACTGCAAGAGGCATTCATATAGAGTCATATGTTTTAGTTTTATCGAGTTGTAAGTAAATAGAAGTATGATGATCATCATTATTATTAGAGCATTGTCCCAATGAGGGAAAAAAAGAGGCCAAAAAGAGCCCAATAAATAAAAAAGAGAGAAAAAGAGAGAAGGGGCATGCTACTTGTAAGTTGCGTTGGGATTTCCTCGAAGAGGAGAGGATGATGCAGTACAGTAGAGATAAGTATTTCCCTCAGTTAAGAACTAATGTTATCAATCCAGTAGGAGAGCCACACAACACCTTGTTAGCAATACCTGCACACAAAATAACAAATCCTTGCACCCAACGCGAACAAGGGGTTGTCAATCCCTTGGCGGTTACTTGCAAGATTAAATTGTATGGTGATAGATAAATAGATCGCACAAAAGTACAAAATAAAATAAAATAAAGAAAAATTACAGAAAGGTATTTTTGGTTTTAATATGATAGAAAATAGACCTGGGGGTCATAGTTTTCACTAGAGGCTTCTCTCTTGAAAATAGCATATGGTGGGTAAACAAATTACTGTTGGACAATTGATAGAAAAGCAAATAATTATGACGATATCCAAGGCAATGATCATGTATAGGCATCACGTCCGAGACAAGTAGACCGAAATGATTCTGCATCTACTACTATTACTCCACACATCGACCGCTATCTAGCATGCATCTAGAGTATTATGTTCATAAAGAACGAAATAACGCCTTAAGCAAGATGACGTGATGCAGACAAAGAGAACTCACGTATGAATAAACCCCATCTTTTTATCCTTAACGACACCGATACAAATACGTGTCATGTCCCCTTCTGTCACTGGGATTGAGCACCGCAAGATTGAACCCATTACAACGCACCCCTCCCATTGCAAGAAAAGTCAATCTAGTTGGCCAAACCAAATCAATAGATCGAAGAGAAATACGAAGCTATAACAATCATGCGTAAAAGAGTTCAGAGAAAACTCAAATAATATTCATGGATAGATCTAATCATAAACTCACAATTCATCGGATCCCAACAAACACACCGCAAAAAGTCATTACATCAAATAGATCTCCAAGAATATCAAGGAGAACATTGCATTGAAGATCAAAGAGAGAGAAGAAGGCATCTAGCGACTAGCTATGGACCCGTAGGTCTGAGGTAAACTATTCACACAGCATCGGAAGGTCAGCAAGGTTGATGTAGAGCCCCTCCGTGATCAATTCCCCCTCCGGCAGAGTACCGGAGAAGGCCTCCAGATGGGATCTCATGAGAACGGAAACTTGCGGCGGCGGAAAAAGTATTTCGGGTGGCTCTCTGATGTCAGGGGAATATTTGAGAATTTATAAAGGCGGAATTAGTTCAAGAGGTGCCACGAGGGGCCCACAATCCTGGGGGCGCCCCCTAGGGCGCCCCTCCCGATCTTGTCGCTGCCTCGTGACTCTTCAGGTCTTCTCCTGAACCTTCTAGGGTCTCTTCTGGTCCAGAAAAAATCAATCCAAAGTTTTTTCTCTGTTTGGACTCTGTTTGATATTGATTTCCTGAAAAGCCAAAAACAAGCAAAAAACTGCAACTGGCACTGGGCACTAGGTTAATAGGTTAGTCCCAAAAAATGATATATAAGTGCATATAAAACATCCAAGATTGATACTATAATAGCATGGAACAATAAAAAATTATAGATACGTTGGAGATGTATCAGGGCAATGTTACTATCCTTTTTCATACTTGTGCTTCAAAGTAGCACCATGTTTTTCATATAGAGAGTCTCCTATTTAGTCACTTTCATATACTAGTGGGAATTTTTCATTATAGAACTTGGGTTGTATATTCCGATGATGGGTTTCCTCAAATACCAGGTCTTCATGAGAAAGTAAGTTGGATGCACACCCACTTAGTTTTTAGTTTGAGCTTTCATACACTTATAGCTCTTAGTGCATCTGTTGCATGGCAATCCCTACTCCTGGCATTGACATCAATTGATGGGCATCTCCATAGCCCGTTGATTAGCCGTGTTGATGTGAGACTATCTTCCTTTTTGACTTCTATTAATCTCTACCACCGCATTCTATTCTACCCATAGTGTTATATCCATGGCTTGCGCTCATGTATTGCGTGAGGGTTGAAAAATCTGAAGCGCGTTAAAAAGTATGAACCAATTGCTCGGCTTGTCATCGGGATTGTGCATGATAAATACTTTGTGTTAAGAAGATGGAGCATGACAAGACTATATGATTTTGTAGGGATAACGTTCTTTAGCATTTTTATTTTGAAAGACATGATTGTTTGTTAGTATGCCTGAGTATTGTTGTCTTTACATCAAATTATGGACTATTGCTTTGAATCATTCGGATCTTAATATTCATACTGCAAAAGAAGGATTACATGAAGTAGCATTCCACATCAAAAATTCTGTTTTATCATTTACCTACTCGAGGATGAGCAGGAATTAAGCTTGGGGATGCTTGATGCGTCTTCAACGTATCTATAATTTTTAATTGTTCCATACTATTATAGTATCAATCTTGGATTTTTTTATATGCTATTATATGCAATTATACATCATTTTTTGGGACTAACCTATTAACCTAGTGCCCAGTGCCAGTTGCTATTTTTTTTACCTGTTTTTGGTTTTTTAGGAAATCAATATCAAACGAGTCCAAACAAAGAAAAAAAATTTGGATTAATTTTTCTGGACCAGAAGAGACCCTAGAAGATTCGGGATAAGACCAGAAGAGGCACGAGCAAGCGAAAAGCCTGGGAGGCGCACCCCGGGGTGGCGTCCCCCAGGCTTGTGGGCCTCTTGTGGCACCTATTGACTTAATTCTGCCTCTATAAATTCTCAAATATTCCCAATATACCAGAGAGACACCTGAAACACTTTTTTCGCCACTGCAAGTCTCTGTTCTTCCGCGATCCCATCTGGAGGCCTTTTCTGGTACTCTGTTGGAGGGGGAATCAATCACGTAGGGCTTCTATATCAACCTTGATGCCCTTCTGATTGTGCGTGAGTAGCTTACCACGGACCTACAGGTCCATAGCTAGTAGCTAGATGGCTTCTTCTCTCTCTTTGATCTTCAATACCATGTTCTCCTCGATCTTCTTGGAGTTCTATATGTAATTTTCTTTTGCAGTGTGTTTGTTGGGATCCGATGAATTGTGGGTTTATAATCTGAATATTCATGAAAAATATTTGAGTCTTCTCTGAACTTACTTATGCATGATTGTTATAGCTTTGTATTTCTCTTCGATCTATTCGTTTGGTTTGGCCAACTAGATTGATTTATCTTGCAATGGGAGAGGTGCTTTGTAATGGGTTCGATCTTGCGGTGCTCTATCCCAGTGACAGGAAGGGACAAGACACGTATTTGTATTGTTGCCATTAAGGATAAAACGATGGGTTTTATTCATATTGCTTGGATTTACTTTGTCTACATCATGTCATCTTGCTTAAGGCGTTAATATATTTTTATACTTAATACCTTAGATGCATGCTGGATAGCGGTTGATGGGTGGAGTAATAGTAGTACATGCAGGCAGGAGTCAGTCTACTTGTCTCGGGCGTGATGCCTATATAGATGCTCATTGCCTTGAATATCGTTATAACTATGCGATTTTCTATCAATTGCCCAACAGTAATTTATTTACCCACCGTATGCTATGTGTTCGAGAGAGAAGCCTATAGTGAAAACTATGCTCCCCAGGTCTACTTTTATCATATATAAAATCCAAAAATACCTTGCTGTAATTTTATTTCCTTTATTTTATTTAGTAATTTATTTTATCTATCTACCACTACAAGATTTGATCCTTGCAAATAACCGCCAAGGGGATTGACAACCCTCTTAATCGTGTTGGGTGCAAGTATTTGCTTTTGTGTGTGCAGGTGCTGCTAATGAGGTTCTGTGTGGTTCTCCTACTAGACTAATAACCTTAGTTCTTAACTGAGGGAAATACTTATCTCTACTGTACTGCATCATCCTCTCCTCTTCGAGGAAATCCCAACGCAGCTCACAAGTAGCATACTCATGTCCATTGACAGTATAGTGGCAAGGAGGAGCTTTTCCTTCAGTCATCCTCACAAACAACGGCTATCGTTGCAGCACATTGATATCATTGTGAGACCTGGGCATGGCAAAAAAAGCGTGCCAAATCCAAAGATCCTGTGATGCGGCTGCTTCAAGAATGATGGTGGCTTCTTAACATGACTTTGATATTTCCCTTGTAAAGCCTTCGGGCAGTTCTTCCATTTCCAATGCATGCAGTCAAGAGATCCAAGCAAACCTGGGCACCCTCTTGCTTCTGAGATTGCCAAGAGCCTCTCGGTGCCTGCCACAGTTGGTTCTCTCAGGTACTGAGGTCCGAACACGTCGACCATGGCAGTTGCAAACCTGACCATGGAATCTCCGCATGTGCTCTCAGACATCCGTAGGTACTCGTCCCACGAATCAGCGGCCGTGCCATATGCAAGCATCGGGAGTGCGGCCGTGCACTTCTGGTAACCAGAGAAGCCAATCGTTCCCACGACGTTCTTCTTCAGGATGAAGTAGTCATCATAGGACTGGCCGCCATGGTATAAACTATTGAAGACAGTCTTGCGCATCTGAAAACGACAACAAAAATGGTCAACAAATAGTGCATCAGGGGCAAAGTAGTCGACCATCAATGTCAAATGGTCACGTGCCCTATTGCGATTGAGCACTCGATGACCCTTGATCGAGCACTTGAAATTGAGAACATGCTCCTACGCACGCTCTGCGTCTTCAAGGACCTCCTACATCATCACCGTGTCACCGGAGTACTCCCCCTTGTCCAACAAGCCATCAGACGACTCAACATACTGCTCGTATATGTACTCCAAATTGGAACCATTGCTAGAAAGAAGAAGGGACAACTGTTTTTAGCTCCGGTGATTCATCGTATAGTTGCCGGGCATGGTGAGAATAGCAGTAGCAGATGGTACCTAACGGGGCGGTCGAAGGATAGAGGTTGAATGGAGACAGAGGAGAAGCGGGGTGGAGCCCTACTGGAGCGCTGGAGGTGACAGAGACGCAGTGTTCTGACAGGGGTGTGGCGTGGTGGCCGGGGTGGTGGAGCGGTGGCGAAGGCAAGAGAGAAAGAAGAAGAGAAAATGGGGAGGATGGAGTCACGGGGTCCGGGAAGAGTTTTGGGTGGACCGGGGGTGTCAGATTCCTACGTTTTGTGTGTTCGGATTCCCGCAAAGCTCCCTCACTTTTGTCTCCCGTTTGCGGGAGAGATCACGTCCGGACCGCCCCGTGGACCGATATAGGCCCGCGTTGGATGGCTCCCGCTGTCCGGACGGATGCGGGTGTTGGGGAAAGTTGCATGGAAAACAAAAAAATTCTACGCACATGCAAGATCTATCCATGGATATGCATAGCTACGAGAGGGGGAGTGCATCTACATACCCTTGTAGATCGCTAAGCGGAAGTGTTTATCAACGCGGTTGATGTAGTCGTACACCTTCACGATCCGTTCCGATCAAGCACCGAACGCATGGCACCTCCACGTTCAGCATACGCTCAGCTCGATGACGTCCTCGCCTTCTTGATCCAGCAAGAGGGCCGAAGTAGTAGATGAGTTCCGCCAGCACGACGGCATGATGACGGTGGTGGTGAAGCTATTTCCGCAGGGCTTTGCCAAGCACAACGGTTTTTGGACGGAAGGTGAACTAGAGGGAGAGGGGGCGCCGACACATGGCTTGGGGATTCATGGTGTGTGGCGCCCCTCCCCTCCTCTCATATATATAGGTGGAGGGAGAGGGGAGGCAGCCTAGGGCGCGCCCCAAGGGGGCCGGCGGCTGCCCTAGGCGCCTGCCTAGCCGCGCCCCCTTCCATATTTGGTGTGCGTGGGGAAGGAAAGGGGGGGGGGGGGTCGGCTGCCCTTGGGCTGGAGCGCGCCCATCCCCTTGTGGGCTGGTGCGCCTCCCTCCTTTGGCCCATGAGGCCCCCCAAGTAGGTATAACCTACCGGTGGCCTCCCGGAACCCTTTCCGACACTCTTATAATTATCCGATGCATTCCGAAACTCTTTCGGAACCTAAATACCTTCATCCTATATATAAATATTTACCTCTGGACCATTCCGGAGCTCCTCGTCATGTCCGTGATCTCATCAGGGACTCCGAACAACATTTAGTCACCAACATACATAACTCATATAGTACTATATCGTTAACGAACGTTAAGCGTGTGGACCCTACGGGTTCGAGAATGATGTAGACATGACCGAGACACTTCTCCGGCCAATAACCAATAGCAAGACCTGGATGCCCATATTGGTTCCTACATATTCTACGAAGATCTTTATCGGTTGAACCTTTATGACAACATACATAGTTCCCTTTGTCTGTCGGTATGTTACTTGCTCGAGATTCGATCGTCGGTATCTCCATACCTAGTTCAATCTCGTTACCGGCAAGTCTCTTTGCTCGTTCCATAATACATCATCTTGTAACTAACTCCTTAGTCACTTTGCTTGCATGCTTCTTGTGATGTTGTATTACCGAGAGGGCCCAGAGATACCTCTCCGTCATACGGAGTGACAAATCCCAATTTTGATTCATGCCAACTCAACAGACACCTTCGAAGATACCTGTAGAGCACCTTTATGATCACCCAGTTACGAAGTGACATTTGATAGCACACAAGGTATTTCTCCGGTATCCATGAGTAGCATGATCTCATGGTCGAAGGAATATGTATTTGACATTAAGAAAGCAGTAGCAAAAACTGAACGATCATATGCTATGCTTACGGATGGGTCTTGTCCATCACATCATTCTACTAATGTTGTGATCCTGTTATCAAATGACAAATCATGTCTATGGTTAGGAAACCTTAACCATCTTTGATCAATGAGCTAGTCTAGTAGAGGCTCACTAGGGACACGGTATTTGTATATGTATCCACACATGTATTTAAGTTTCCGGTCAATACAATTCTAGCATGAATAATAAAGCTTTATCATGATTAAGGAAATATAATAATTAACACTTTATTATTGCCTCTAGGGCATATTTCCAATAGTCTCCCACTTGCACTAGAGTCAATAATCTAGATTACATAGTAATGAATCTAACACCCATGGAGTCTTGGTGCTGATCATGTTTTGCCCGCGGATCTGCCACATTCAAATCCGTATGTACTTTGCAAAGTTCTATGTATCCATCCTTGACATACTCACGAATGGAGTCGAAGCGTCGCTTGATGCATTTGGTTCTCTTGTGAAACCTGGGCTCCTTGGCTATGGCAATTGCTCCAGTGTTGTCACAAAAGATTGTCATTGGACCCGATGCACCGGGCATTACACCCAGATCGGATATGAACTCCTTCATCCAGACTCCTTCATGCGCTGCTTCCGAAGTAGCTATGTACTCTGCTTCACATGTAGATCCCGTCATGACACTCTACTTAGAACTGCACCAACTGACAGCTCCACCATTCAATATAAATAAGTATCCGGTTTGTGACTTAGACTCGTCCGGATTTGTGTCGAAGCTAGCATCGACGTAACCTTTTACGACGAGCTCTTCATCACCTCCATAAACGAGAAACGTATCCTTGGTCCTTTTCAGGTACTTAAGGATATTCTTGACCGCTGTCTAGTGATCCACTCCTGGATTACTTTGGTACCTCCCTGACAAACTTATGGCAAGGCACACATCAGGTCTGGTACATAGCATGCCATACATTATAGAAACTATGGCTGAGGCATAGGGAATGACTTTCATTCTCTCTCTATCTTCTGCTGTGGTCGGACTTTGAATCTGACTCAATTTCACACCTTGCAACATAGGCAAGAACCTGATATGTCCATTTTGCATCATGCTTTTATGTTAATATTTATAGCATTATGGGCTATTATTATACATTATGGTACAATACTTATGCCTTTTCTTTCTTATTTTACAAGATTTGCATGAAGAGGGAGAATGCCGGCAGCTGGAATTCTAGACCAGAAAGGAGCAAATCTGAGAGACCTATTCTGCACAACTCCAAAAGTCCTGAAAATTTCCGGAAAATTATTTTGGAATATATAAAATTTATTCGGCGAAGAAACTACCAGAGGGGACCCACCAGGTGGCCACAAGCCTGGGGGGCGCGCCCTACCCCAGGGCGCGCCACCAAGGCTTGTGGGCCCCCTGGCAGGTCTTCGGTGCCCATCTTCTGCTATATGGAGTCTTTTGACCTGGAAACATAATAAGAGAGCTTTCGGGACGAAGCGCCGCCGTCTCGAGGCGGAACCTGGGCAGAAGCAATCTAGGGCTCCGGCGGAGCGATTCTGCCGGGGATACTTCCTTCCGGGAGGGGGAAATCGAAGCCATCGTCATCACCAACGATCCTCTCATCGAGAGAGGGTCAATCTTCATCAACATCTTCACCAGCACCATCTCCTCTCAAACCCTAGTTCATCTCTTGTATTCAATCTTTGTCCCAAAACCTCAGATTGGTACCTGTGGATTGCTAGTAGTGTTGATTACTCCTTGTAGTTGATGCTAGTTAGTTTGTTTGGTGGAAGATCATATGTTCAGATCCTTAATGATATTCAATACCCCTCTGATCTTGAACATGAACATGCTTTGTGAGTAGTTACGTTTGTTCCTGAGGACATGGGAGAAGTCTTGTTATAAGTAATCATGTGAATTTGGTATTCGTTCAATATTTTGATGAGATATATGTTGTCTTTCCTCTAGTGGTGTTATGTGAACGTTGACTACATGACACTTCACCATGATTTGGGCCTAGGGGAAGGTATTGGGAAGTAATAAGTAGATGATGGGTTGCTAGAGTGACAGAAGCTTAAACCCTAGTTTATGCGTTGCTTCGTAAGGGGCTGATTTGGATCCACATGTTTCATGCTATGGTTAGATTTATCTTAATTCTTCTTTTGTAGTTGAGGATGCTTGAGAGAGGGGTTAATCATAAGTGGGAGGTTTGTCCAAGTAAGGACAGCACCCAAGCACTGGTCCACCCACATATAAAATTATCAAAGTAACGAACGCGAATCATATGAGCATGATGAAAACTAACTTGACAATAATTCCCATGTGTCCTCGGGAGCGCTTTGCTTTATATAAGAGTTCGTCCAGGCTTATCCTTTGCTACAAAAAGGATTGGGCCACCTTGTTGCACCTTTGTTACACTTGTTACTTGTTACCCGTTACGAATTATCTTATCACAAAACTATCTGTTACCGATAATTTCAGTGCTTGCAGAAAATACCTTGCTGAAAACCGCTTGTCATTTCCTTCTGCTCCTCATTGGGTTCGACACTCTTACTTATCGAAAGGACTACGATAGATCCCCTATACTTGTGGGTCATCAAGACTCTTTTTTGGCGCCGTTGCCGGGGAGTGAAGCGCCTTTGCTAAGTGGAATTTGGTAAGGAAACATTTATATTACGTGCTGAAATTTATTGTCACTTTCAACCATGGAAAATCATCCTTTGAGGGGCTTGTTTGGGGTATCTTCACCTCGACCGGAAGAGCAAAGAGTTGCCCCTCAACCTACTGCACCTACTTAAAATATTTAACATGAAATTCCTTCGGGTATGATAGAGAAACTGCTAGCTAATCCTTATGCAGGAGATGGAACACTACATTCTGATTTGCATCTAATCTATGTGGATGAAGTTTGTGGATTCTTTAAGCTTGCATTTTTGCCTGAGGATGAAGTCAAGAAGAAGGTCTTCCCTTTATCTTTGAAGGGAAAAGCATTAACATGGTATAGACTATGTGATGATATTGGAGCTTGGAATTACAACCGATTGAAATTGGAATTTCATCAGAAGTTTTATCCTATGCATCTGGTTCATCGTGATCGGAATTATATATATAATTTTTGGCCTCGTGAAGGAGAAAGTATCGCTCAAGCTCGGGGGAGGCTTAAGTCAATGTTATATTCATGCCCCAATCATGAGCTCTCAAGAGAAATTATTATTCAGAATTTTTATGCTCGGCTTTCTCGTAATGATCAATCCATGCTCGATACTTCTTGTACTGGTTGTTTTATGAAGAAGACTATTGAATTAAAATGGGATCTCTTGGAAAGAATTAAATGCAACTCTGAAGATTGGGAGCTCGACGAAGGTAAGGAGTCAGGTATAAACCTTAAGTTTGATTGCGTTAAATCTTTTATGGATACCGATGCTTTTCGTGAATTTAGCACTAAATATGGACTTGACTCTGAGATAGTAGCTTCTTTCTGTGAATCATTTGCTACTCATGTTGATCTCCCTAAGGAGAAGTGGTTTAAATATCATCCTCCCATTGAAGTAAAAATTGTAGAACCCATTAAAGCTGAAGAGGAAACTATTACTTATAATGTTGATCCAGTTATTCCTACTGCTTATATTGAGAAAGCACCTTTTCCAGTTAGGATAAAAGAACATGCTAAAGCTTCAGCTGGCGTCTGTAAGAGTTATACTAGAACACCTACACCCCCTGAACAAATTAAAGTCGAACATAGTATTGCTTTGGTTAAAGATCTCTTGGTCAATAATATTGATGGGCATGTTATTTATTTCTGTGATGAAGCTGCTAGAATTGCTAAACCTGATGATAAAGATAAACATATACCTATAGTTGGCATACCTGTTGTTTCTGTTAAGATAGGAGATCATTGTTATCATGGCTTCTGTGATTTGGGTGCTAGTGTGAGTGCAATTCTCTTTACTTTATACCAAGAAATTATGAATGATATTGCACCTGCTGAAATAGAAGATATTGATGTTACTATTAAGCTTGCTAATAGAGATACTATCTCACCAATTGGGATTGTTAGAGATGTTGAAGTCTTGTGTGGCAAAATAAAATACCCTACTAATTTTCTAGTTCTTGGTTCCCCAGAAGATGATTTTTGTCCCATTATATTTGGTAGACCTTTCTTGAACACTGTTAATGCTAAAATAGATTGTGAGAAAGATACTGTTAGTGTAAGTTTCGGGGATGTGTCTCATGAGTTTAACTTCTCCAAATTTCGTAGACAACCCCATGATAAAGAATTGCCTAGTAAAGATGAAATTATTGTTCTTGCTTCTATTGCCGTGCCTCCTACTGATCCTTTAGAACAATATTTGCTAGACCATGAAAATGATATGTTCACGAATGAAAGAAAGGAATTAGATGAGATTTTCTTTAAAAAAATGCCTGTTTTGAAACACAATTTGCCTATTGAGACTCTTGGAGATCCTCTACCACCCAAGAGTGATCCTATGTTCGATCTTAAACAACTACCTGATACTTTGAAATATGCTTATCTCGATGAGAAGAAGATATATCCTGTTATTATTAGTGCTAACCTTTCAGAGCATGAAGAAAAGAAATTATTGAAAACTCTGAGGAAGCACCGTGCCGCTATTGGATATACTCTGGATGATCTTAAGGGCATTAGTACCACTCTATGTCAGCACAAAATTAATATGGAACCTGATGCTAAACCTGTTGTTGATCATCAGTGACGGTTGAATCCTAAAATGAAGGAAGTGGTAAGAAATGAAATATTAAAGCTTCTGGAAGCAGGTATAATCTATCCTATTGCTGATAGTAGATGGGTAAGTCCTGTTCATTGTGTCCCTAAGAAGGGAGGTATTACTGTTGTTCCTAATGATAAAAATGAATTGACCTCGCAAAGAATTGTTACAGGTTATAGAATGGTAATTGATTTTAGAAAATTAAATAAAGCTACTAGGAAAGATCATTATCCTCTACCTTTCATTGATCAAATTCTAGAAAGACTATCAAATCATACACACTTTTGCTTTCTAGATGGTTATTTTGGTTTTTCTCAAATACCTGTGTCACAAGAGGATCAAGAAAAAACTAATTTTACATGCCCTTTTGGTACCTTTGCTTATAGACATATGCCTTTTGGTTTATGTAATGCACCTGCTACTTTTCAAAGATGTATGACTGCTATATTCTTTGACTTTTGTGAAAAGATTGTTGAGGTTTTCATGGATGATTTCTCTGTATACGGAACTTCTTTTGATGATTTCTTAAGCAACCTTGATCGAGTTTTGTAGAGATGTGAAGAAACTAATCTTGTCTTGAATTGGGAGAAGTGCCACTTTATGGTTAATGAAGGTATTGTCTTGGGACATAAAATCTTCGAAAGAGGTATTGAAGTTGATAAAGCTAAAGTTGATGCTATTGAAAAAATGCCGTGTCCGAAAGATATCAAAGGTATAAGAAGTTTCCTTGGTCATGCTGGTTTCTATAGGAGATTTATTAAAGACTTCTCTAAAATTTCTAGGCCTCTTACTAATCTCTTGCAAATAGATATTCCATTTGTTTTTTATGATGATTGTGTAGAAGCATTTGAAATACTTAAGAAAGCCTTAATTTCTGCACCTATTGTTCAACCACCTAATTGGAACCTACCCTTTGAAATTATGTGTGATGCTAGCGATTATGATGTTGGTGTTGTTCTAGGATAAAGAGTTGATAAGAATTTAAATGTTATCCATTATTCTAGTAAAACTCTAGATAGTGCTCAAAGAAATTATGCTACTACTGAAGAAAAAAAATTAGTTGTTGTATTTGCTTGTGACAAGTTCAGATCGTATATTGTTGATTCTAAGGTAACTGTTCACACTGATCATGCTGCTATTAAATATCTTATGGAAAAGAAAGATGCTAAACCTAGACTTATTAGGTGGGTTCTCCTGCTACAAGAATTTGATTTCCATATTATTGATAGAAAGGGAGCTGAGAACCCCGTAGCAGACAAGTTGTCTAGGTTAGAACATATTCTTGATGACTCACTACCTGTTGATGATAGCTTTCCTGATGAACAGTTAGCTGTTATAAATGCTTCTCATAGTACTCCATGGTACACAGACTCTGCTAATTATATTGTTGCTAAATTTATACCACCTAGTTTCACATACCAACAAAAGAAAAAGTTTTTCTATGATTTAAGACATTACTTTTGGGATGACCCACACCTTTATAAAGAAGGAGTAGATGGTGTGATTAGACGTTGTGTACCTGAGCAAGAACAAGAACAGATCCTACGCAAGTGTCACTCCGAGGCTTACGGAGGACACCATGCTGGAGATAGAACTGCACACAAGGTATTACAATCTGGTTTTTATTGGCCTACTCTTTTCAAAGATGCTCGTAAGTTTGTCTTATCTTGTGATGAATGTCAAAGAATTGGTAATATTAGTAGACGTCAGGAAATGCCTATGAATTATTCACTTGTTATTGAACCATTTGATGTTTGGGGATTTGATTATATGGGACCTTTCCCTTTCTCCAATGGGTATACACATATTTTGGTTGCTGTTGATTATGTTACTAAGTGGGTAGAAGCTATTCGAACTAGTAGTGCTGATCATGACACCTCTATTAAAATACTTAAAGAAGTTATTTTTCCAAGGTTTGGAGTCCCTAGATATTTAATGACTAATGGTGGTTCACACTTTATTCATGGTGCCTTCCGTAAATTGCTTGCTAAGTATGATGTTAACCATAGAATTGCATCTCCTTATCACCCTCAGTCTAGTGGTCAAGTAGAATTGAGTAATAGAGAAATAAAATTGATCTTGCAAAAGACTGTTAATAGATCTAGAAAAAATTGGTCTAAGAAACTTGATGATGCATTATGGGCTTATAGAACTGCTTATAAGAACCCTATGGGTATGTCTCCACATAAAATGGTTTATGGAAAAGCATGTCACTTACCTCTTGAACTAGAACATAAAGCTTATTGGGCAATTAAAGAGCTCAACTATGATTTCAAACTTGACGGTGAGAAGAGGTTATTTGACATTGGCTCACTTGATGAATGGAGAACCCAAGCCTATGAGAATGGCAAATTGTTTAAATAAAAGGTTAAAAGATGGCATGACAAAAGGATACAAAAGCGTGAATTCAATGTAGGTGACCATGTCTTGCTATACAATTCTCGTTTAAGATTTTTTGCAGGAAAACTTCTCTCTAAATGGGAAGGGCCTTACATTATCGAAGAAGTTTATCGTTCTGGTGCCATCAAGATCAACAACGCCGAAGGTAATAACTCGAAGGTGTTAAACGGACAAAGAATCAAGCACTATATCTCAGGCACTCCTATAAATGTTGAAACCAATATTATTAATACCGTAACACCGGAGGAGTACATAAGGGAAACTTTCCAGAATGCTCTAGACCGCCGAAAAGGAATAGGTATGTGATACGGTAAGAAAACCGACTCCAAAACTTCTCCAAAAGCAATTTTACCCGTTTTGGAATATTTAAAAAATTAGGAAAATAAAAAGTAGTCAAAAAAGTGCACGAGGAGACGACAAGCCGTGGGGGCGCGCCCTACCCCCCTGGGCGCACCTCCTTGGCTTGTGGCCACCTCGTGTGCCCTCCAGACTCCGTTTTCTCCCAGAATACTTCTTTTGCATGGTAAAAATTCATTATATAATCTCCCGAAGGTTTTGACCACCCTACCACAGCAATATCCTCTATTTTTTGTTTTGAGCTGTTTTCCTGACAGATCTAGATCGCCATGACGTCTCCAAGCGCCCCCAAGGACAAGTTCTTCGAGAAGGTCATCATTCCTTACCTTGCGGAGGTGCTGCAACACCCTCAAACCATCGAGATGCACGAGGGGGTGCTTCACATCCGTGATGTTCAAGAGCCAAGGAGGACCGGAAGCGTGGATTCCAGGCTCGAAGCGGTGGAGCAAGAAGTTTTCAAGTGCAAAGGAATGGTGGAACGCGGACTCAACGCCAATCACTCCATGATCACAGATTTTACCCGTGACCACAAGCTGGATGCCAGTGAGATTGGAAAGGCCATCTTCAAGCTTCATGAGAAAATCGAGCATCTCCAAGCCCAGATCTATGACCTGCAAAACCAGAACTGTGAGTATGAATATAGATTTAAGAGGATGATTTTGGCTACAGATTTGAGGATTTCGGAGACTCGTTCATCCTTATATGATGGTGAGCCTATGCCCTGGAAGATGGAGGACAAGCCCACATCATCATCAACTCCATCATCGCCACCTCCGAAGAGAGAGACTTGAGTACATGGGTATGGGCACTCCCCTTGGCTTAAGCCAAGCTTGGGGGAGGTGCCCCGGTATCGTATCACCATCACATCTTTACCTTTATCATTTTTCTTAGTTCGATCCTTTCGGTTATATCTTAGTTTAGTAGAATAAAGTTTTCAATATGATCTAGCTTTGAGTTTTGCTTTGTGTTCCCTCTATGTAATCGAGTCCGAGAGTTATATAATAAAGATTAGTTTTGAGTTGAAGGCTTTGCTTTCTTGCTATGATCTTGAAAAAAAAGGAGGGGAAAAGAAAATAGAGACAAAAGAAATAAAAAGATTATATAATAATCTTATGGGAAGTGATAACTTCACATATAAGAAGTATGTCGCATGAAACTTGTTGGGAGTTGACAAACATAGTTTTGGTCATTGTTGCAATTAAAAGGAAGTTAAAGAAAGAGAGGTCTCACATATAAATACACTATCTTGGACATCTTTTGTGATTGTGAGCACTCATTAAAATATTATATGCTAAGAGGTTGATGTTGGACAAGGAAGACAACATAATGGGTTATGTTTTCCTATATCCGAATAGAAGTTATATTGTCATGGATACTCCAACATGTTGAGTTTGCTTCTCATCCTATGCTAGTCAAATCTTTTGCACCAGGTAGAGATACTACTTGTGCATCCAAAATCCCTTAACCCAGTTTTGCCATGAGAGTCCACCATACCTACCTATGGATTGAGTAAGATCCTTCAAGTAAGTTGTCATCGGTGCAAGCAATAAAAAATGCTCTCTAAATATGTATGATCTTTTAGTGTGAGAAAAATAAGCTTTATACGAACTTGTGATATAGAAGAAATAAAAGCGACGGACTGCATAATAAAGTTCTTTATCACAAGCGGCAATATAAAATGACGTTCTTTTGCATTAAGATTTTGTGCATCCAACTATAAAAGCGCATGACAACCTCTGCTTCCCTCTACGAAGGGCCTATATTTTACTTTTACCTTCTACCTTTATACAAGAGTCATGGTGATCATCACCTCTCCTTTTTATACTTTTTCTTTTCCGCAAGCACTATATGTTGGGGAAGATCCAGATATATATATCCACTTGGATATAGGTGTGCATAAACTATTATTGTTGACATTACCCTTGAGGTAAATGGTTGGGAGGCGAAACTATAAGCCCCTATCTTCCTATGTGTTTGATTGAAACTTTGATCTCATAAGTATCACATGAGTGTTAGCAATTATGAAAGATTAAATGATGGTTGAGTATGCGAAACTTGTTAAATAAAAGCTCTTACATTGACTCTTTCCGATGTTATGATAAATTGCAATTGTTTTAATGACCAAGATCATAGTTTGTTGGTTTCCAATAAAGTTTTTGATTCATACTTTACCTTGTGAACGAATTGTTACTTTAGCATAAGAAATTATATGACAATATATGTTGCTATTCTAAAGATGATCATGATGCCCTCATGTCCGTATTTATTTTATCGACACCTCTATCTCTAAACATGTGGACATGATTATCGATTTCGGCTTCTGCTTGAGGACAAGCGAGGTCTAAGCTTGGGGGAGTTGATACGTCCATTTTGCATCATGCTTTTATGTTAATATTTATTGCATTATGGGCTGTTATTATACATTATGGTACAATACTTATGCCTTTTCTCTCTTATTTTACAAGATTTACATGAAGATGGAGAATGCCGGCAACTGGAATTCTGGACCGGAAAGGAGCAAATCTGAGAGACCTATTCTGCACAACTCCAAAAGTCCTGAAAATTTACGGAGAATTATTTTGGAATATATAAAAATTATTGGGCGAAGAAACTACCAGAGGAGACCCACCAGGTGGCCACAAGCCTGGGGGGCGCCCCCCCAGGGCTTGTGGCCCCCCTGGCAGGTCTCCAGTGCCCATCTTCTGCTATATGGAGTCTTTTGACCTGGAAAAAATCATAAGAGAGCTTTCAGGACAAAGCGCTGTTGTCTCAAGGCGGAACCTGCATAATTAACTAGGATAAACGATCATCTGATCATCATCTACTTCTTGTGACGCTTGGCACTATTGCGCTGCTTGTGGCTCGATCTGGCCTCGCCGATTTCGGTAATGAGGCACTTCCTCATGTCAACGATCCGCCTGTGCATCTCGTAGCATGTGTACACGCTCTTGGCCGCGAACCTGAGGTGAGGTTCATCCAGTTGCAGCGTCCAGGCCCCGTGCCAGGATACGGGATTTGTTCTCTTGGCATCCTGCTTCATCTTTTCCTAGTTGGGGTCGATGATGGCCGAGGCGAGTTCAACCAGGGATTCCTTCTTCGTGCTACCCCAGACCCTGTTGTGGTCACGGATTTCGACAAGGTTCTTGGAGGCTAAGACCGTAACCTTGAGCGCCTTTACATCGTTGTAGGTTTCCACCGTAGCGAACTTGTAGTCGGTGTTGTTGACAAACCTGGAGAAACGGTCGCAAGGCTCTGTGGCCATGCAGTAGTGGAAAATGAGGACATGATGGCGCACGCACAACTGGGCGACGGCAACCTTCTGCTCTTTGCCGGGATGACCGCCGGTGTACTGGAGGTCGATGCCGACCACCTTGTACTTGTCTCGAGCAAGCAACTGCTCCATGGTGTTGATGTAGTCCTCCATCACGGCCCGGTCAATGGTGTACACCACCGAGAGATCTGTCTCCCTCGCGTGGGTCACCACTTTATGCTCGCCGAACTCCATTGGAGCGCCGCTAGATATCCTCTCCGTATGTGTCGTCGTGGGTGTGCTTGTTGTGTTGTGGGGCGAGATCGAAAGGTTGAAGAGACTAAGGTTATAATGGCCGCGGGAATTAATGGGGAAGCCGGACGGCCTGGAATATCCGCACCCCCGGATGGCAGTTCTAATTTGCAGCGCGTAACTCCATCGTGCCGCACATAACTGCATCATGGTGACGCGCGTGGTGCAACCGCTTGCATATGGGGCCCCCAACATGATCGTGCGCAGGCCCCAACCGCTGGCAGAGTGCGCGCGCAGGGACGCGAGCAGAGCGCTCCGTGGTCGCCTCAACGGCGAGCAACCATATATATGCATATAGCAGTTGAACACGCAAGGAAAAGCTATCCACAAGCCAAGCGCGTGGAGGTATGCGAGCAGAGCACGCCGCGGCGCCTAACGGCGAGCAGAGCGCGCCGAGGGACGCGAGCAGAGGCCGGCACGGTGATACGTGGCAAATAAGACGAACTGTGCGAGTGATGTCGGAGACATCAAGCATGAATCAGATTAGAGTTGCGTGTGCGATACGTGGCATACAGTTGATCCACCCGAGCTGTTTGTGATGGAATAAGTTGTGGGTGTTGTGGGCAAACGCTTGCTGGTATACAACCGTCTACGATTGATGAATTCATGACCGACGGGTTCCCTAGTGCTGTCCGTGTGCGATGTGATATGCTCTATCTACAGAACATCAACATATATACTTGTAAGAACAACATTGCATAACCAAATTAAGCATACAATTACATAAGTGACTACACACATAACATTTCCACACACCAAAGTAAGCAATTACATGCATACTAAACTAGGAGAAATGAGCATCTAATCATCTACATCTTGTTGCGACGACGTTTGCCATTGCTCTGCTTCCGGCTGGATCCCTGGTCGTGAATGGTTAATAAAATCTAAGTCTATTGCATATTAAGGTCAAAATAGTACTACCAATATACGAGTCTCATACGATGCCATTTCAACGATTGTACCACAAAAGCCCAAAATATTACAAGGTTCAAATTCCAGAGTTACATGGCTCAAATTCAAAGATTACAAGGTTCAAACTGATATTAGAAATGAAATTCAGCTCATTCAGCTGCAAACGCCCACGCTGATCAGCTAAACATGGATATAAGAGAGGTTCAAACTAAAAATACAAATAGTAAGGCTGGTTTCGAAACCTCGTCATTTCTGCAAAGGGATCAGCCGCTAACAAGTCATGTATGGGGTTGACACAATGACTTCCAATTACTCTGTCATATGCAGTTCCAATACAAAGTTTAGCTTTTTTGGAGCCTCTTCCATTCTGCAGTAGCTGCCGGCTCTGATCAACAAACCATTCATATTTTCTATATAAATGCATGTTCAACCTCATTACCTTCAGCACCCTTGCTCTGACAACAAAGAACCTGGCGAATATAATCTCCGGTAAGGTCCCTCGGTAGGAGTTCAAAGTAATTTTTGAGAGATGTAGATCTATGCATTCGATGTGATTGTCGTTATATTGTATCACATTAGCCACCATCAGGCCTATTATTATCTACAAAAGAAGAGAACATGCAGTTTTGAACACTACTACAGGCCTATTTGGTTTGCAGGATTTGTAAAATGCACCAACGTGCCATCTTCGATCTGACATGATTAACATGGGCATTTGATTACAATCTAGAAAAATGTAGCCTTCTCCACAAGAGGTTGGAGTGGATGAAAAATTCCCAGAAAACTAGTACAGATGAATCCAAAGGAGAAATGCTTATGGATTGTAACCATATGAATCAAGCAACCAATATGGGGTGGGGGTGTATGTCCTGAAATCCTCCAAAATTCCTTCGGAAATCGTAGTACATTGTCATTGTAAACTTGGGAAAAGGTGCCAAAAATTGAACTCCCTTATGGTTAACATTTAACAAGAAAGGAACATCACCTCGATATACAGCTTCTTCAGGCACGGAAAGCATCTCAGGAAACTGACAACTTCGTGCAGGTTGGGGCCGATAGATTCTAGTGCCAAGACCTTCACTGTGCGCAGAATCTGGGTCAAGCTTTTCTGGATGACAGACGAACATACATCTTCGAAATTAGAAATAATGTTGATATCAAGAAGGAGAGGTAGAAGGCGACTGTTGTACCTGAATGGGTGTGGATCCAATAACAAGTTTGGAGTATTTGACAGACGAGTAGCCCACCACTGTCAATTTCGGCGCAGAAATGACATTGATTCTTGTTGGACCTTGTTGATCAACTACAAGTAATCTCTCAAGTGAAGGTGTGTCCTCAATGACCATATTGTGGTCCACCTTTTGTGATCTCTCATTGCAGCACCAGCAACACACATAAATAGTCCGGAGAGTCATGGAGGTGATGTGGAAGCTACTCGACCAATTCATCGCCTGAAGACGAAGGAACTCGAGTGCAGTACAGCCGCGGAGCAGGTGCTCCATGTCATCCTTTGGGATGCAGACGGCGACGAGCTCGACGTGCTTCAGTCGTGGTAGAAAAAGCGTGGGAGCGTCATTAGGTGGGGGGGGGAATGGCAGTTCATGAACTTGGCGAGGCGCAGCGTGGGCGCGAAGCGGAGCGCGGACGTTGGCAGCGAGCGCATATGCCCATCATTAAAACCGAGCTCCTTGAGCTGATCTAGGGCGGGGGATTGGAACCACTCGTCAAGCTTGGCTCGGTCCTTGCCGTTGGAATGGAACTTGCCCGTGATAAGGCCTCTGATTGGGCCATGGTGACTGCCGAGGATCTGGGAGAACGCATCCAAGCTTTTGTGATAGCCATCGCAGGGCTCATGGGCGTCGAGGAGATCGTGAGGGGTGGAGAGCCATAGGGGGCGCCACCACTGGGAAAGGGCGGTTTTCATCGCCCCATATTTGATTGGGAGGAGGGATATGATGACTGTCAACATATCATCGGGGAGGCTGCTGATGAAGTCTAGGCCTGCTGGAGTCGCTTGCGGTTCTTTCTCGACCCGCCTTCGCTTGTTGGCAGCCTCGTTCTCCACCTCATCGGCGGCGACGAAAACCTCTGTCTCCATATTCACGTCGTGCTCTGGTGCTTCAGCAGCCCCGGCGTCGCCACTCCCTCCGATGGGGCGCTTCGGCGGCATCCTCATACACTGACGGCTTTGAGGACTGAGAGCTGCGTCGAGGATGCGGGCGGAGAGAGAGGATTGTTTGTGTGGCGAGGATGGGGGGTGCGGCCGCTTGGGCGCGCCATTAATACGGACCAGTGGGAGCGAGGCGGGCGGCGGCCAAAGGCTGCCTTGCTTCCCGGTGAGCGTGCGCGGCGGACTTCTGGCATTCCTATATCATCATTTCACATAGGTACTCACATGCCTCCCGATGACACTGCGCAGCGAAAACACCTCCCGTCAATTCACACGCCTGCACGCACGCCTCCCGGTCTGCCTGCGCGGTGGACTGCTCGCATGCGTGTCGTCAACTCACGCCTGCTCGCACACCACACGGGGTGCATGGCACGTATATTTTTTTTTGTTTTTTGATGATTCATTCTGCCGCTTTACTGCTTAACCGAAGCATGGCACGGTCTAACGCACATGGTCCGAATAAATATTCCGTATGAGATATTGGTTGCCAGTTATTAACAATCTCTTGTTTGTAAGTAGATTATATAAAAAATTGTCTCAAATTTGACGAAAAAAATACAATATCACAGTCTACTGGTGTCCATATATGACACCACGATGAGTTTCATGAATTTCAACTAAGTTTTGGATTTACTGAATTTTAAAAATCAATATTCTCAATGTTTTGAAATTTCTTTCATGGGGAAACATGCACCGAGGGACACACATATGATTTTGCAATCCATTTTGGTGCACATGTAGCTCAAATTCGATTTTTGCACATTAAATCCCTAGGAAATCAATCAATGTATAAAACGGGTCGAATGATCTCTGTTTTTTTTTTCAAACTTTAACACGACACTCCTTTGGTCACATGTTCACTGTAGAAAAAGTTTGGCATGCCTTAGAGTGGAGGTGGTGGTGCAGGATATGTGTCTGTGTGGGTGTGGGGGGGGGGGGGGTCCATGAGTACACTACTAGTCGCGAGCCTTCGTGATGTGGGATTATTGATCATTTTGTGAGTCATGTATATATGCCACATCAAAGTCGTGAATTGATTATTTAAAGCATTACACAACCCTTTCATACATACATGTTCGGGCCACATGCATGCATTCATGGTCCTATCGGACACTCCCTCATGCGGTTAGCAGCGACGTGCCCATTCGTTAGCCCGCAAAGGTTTTCAGTTTCCACTGACAACGAGAGGCATCGGACCGAAGGTGGATTCATCTTGGCATGTGTGTTACGGTGTGGATCATGGTGAGATTCCATATCAAAATTCGGGCACGTGCGTACACATGAGTCCCTCCCACCGGCACGAAGTGAGGGGGCTAGCTACTACGCATCGTGAACCTCTGTGTAGTGCATTTCCGGTTTGCGAAGCATGTGCCACGTCAAAGTTGTGCATTGGGTATTCAAACATCACACAACACACGACAACATGCACGTGGTGGTTGTCCTATGACACTTGCTCACGTGTGACTCTTCGTGGGCCCGCGAGGTCTTCGTTGATCAATTGAACGTACAACGAGAGAGAGGTTAATTTGACCAACAAGGATGGTTCTTTTTTTGTTTGTGTTACGTATATGCACGGTAGGAGTGTGTAGTACATGTCAAAGAGGGGGCAACATGTATACTCTCTCTCTCTCTCTATATATATATATATATATGTGTGTGGGTGTGTGTGTGTGTGTGTGTGTGTCATAACCTCGCTCCATGTGGGGACTTTCCGGTTCCCGAGGCAGGTGCCACATCAAAGTTGTGCATTGGTATTCAAACATCATGCAATACCATGCACGCGGTGGTTTCCCTATAGGAACTCCCTCACATGCGGCGCTTCCATCTGTGGGCCCGCGAGAGGTCGTCCTCCATCACTTTGACCCAACGAGAGAGAGATGCACATTTGACGAAAAATGAGGATTAATTCTTTTAGGGCTGTGTTAGGGCAGGAGTATATATAGTACGTGTCGAAGGGGAGATGGGACCAACATATACTAGGTGTTACACATGAACCTCACTCTGTGTGGGGACTTTGCAGTTTTTGAGGCAAATGCCACATCAAAGGGTGTGCATTGGGTATTCAAAACATCACAATCACACACCTCTCCATATATATGTTTTGGCACACATGCAAGCGATGGTGGTTGTCCTGTGGCGCTAACTCACGTGGTTATCGGTGATGCTTCCATCCGTCGGCCCTCTTGGTCCATCACTTTCACTGACAACGAGAGAGGTTAATTATTTTGACTTAGGAGGGGATTAATTTTTTGCTTGTCTCGCGATATAGGTGAGATTACATATATAATAGCGCATGTGTACACATGAATCCATCCCGCTGGATCGAGGGGGGGGGGGGGCGAGCACACGACACGTCATGAACCTCTTGCTCTGTGTGGGGACCTGTGCGATTTTGAACGCATGCACCACATCAATGTTGTGCATTAGGTATTAATTCAACACATATGCATGCATCGCGCACCTCCATAAATATGTTTGGGACACATGCATGCAATGATTATCTTTGCACACTCTCACTCGCTTGGTTATATATGGGCGGCAAGCCTATATATATTTGTGGGCCCGCGTGGACGTCCATCATTTCGACCGACGACGAGAAAGGTTACCAGGGTGGATTCTTCTTCTTTGGTTCGTGTTACCGTATAGTAGGTCGATCATTCTAGGCCTAATTAAGTTTGAGCGCATGCATGCTACGCATCGTGAACCCTCGATCAGTGTGGGGATTTTATGGTTCTAAAGCATGGTTCCACATCAAATTTGCGCATTGCGTATTCAAACACCACACACACCACTTCCATATACATAATTGGGCCACATGCACAGAGTGGGTTTTTTCTTCAGACAGTACTCCCTCGCGAGTTTATCGGCGACAAGCTAGCCCATTTTGCGGGCCCGTGTGGACGTCCATATCACTTTGACCAACAACGAGCGAGAGAGGTTGTACGATCAAGTTGGATTCCGTTTGGTCCGTGTTACAGTACGTCTTGGTGAGATGCCCTCCCCCCAACACGGGTGTGTGTGTGGGGGGGCGTACTTCGCACTACCCACAACCTCCGTGGGGTCGGGGAAGTGTGGTTATTTTGCGAGGCACACGTGCCACATCAAAGTTGTGAATGGTATAGTTAAATATCACACCACACCCTTTTCATACATATAATATAGGGCCACCCGTAGGTGGTTCGTATGTGGTCTCACCCATCTCCCGCCACAAGCACACATTTGTGGGTCGGGACATGGTCCACCTTTGTCCGGAAGTGAAAGGGGAAGTTTGACCATATATATGATGGACTCCTATAGGTTTTGTGTTACGGTAGGGTGAGATTTCAAACCTAACTATCTGGGGGCATGCATTCGTAGCTAGGATTCCCTTACCGCCGACACGAAGTGGGGTTCGTAGGGGGTGGCTGACTAGCAATACTGTGTGCTTTGTGCGACAGGTGCCACATCAAAGTTGTGCATTGGGTATTCGAACATCAAACCACCCTTTTCGTACATATATTTGGTCCACATGCAAGTGTGTTCGTGTTCTGACCCTTTCCCACGTTATTCTTTTTTGCCAAATTTATAAACAGCACACGAGTTGGATGCAGAAACCGTCTGCGATTGGGTACGCAACAGACACGGTTCGGTCAGACTACCCGTGTGCCACGCCCGTGCCCATGCAGTCACTCACATCAGCACAGTAGATTGGGCTCCATGAGTTCTCCCGCTCTCGAAAATATCTACTGCCTCATAATCTCGAAAATATCTACCCGCGTAGAGGGTTTTTCTGTTTGATAGCACACGATTTGTATGTGTGGACCGTGTGCGATGTCTGTTACTCCCGCTCTACTTCAATCAGTTGATCCAAATTTTCAGTAGCCCCGACTTTTTTTGAACTGGAGCCCCGACATTTTACTCCCACCTGCATCCCTCGCAATCTCAAAAATATCTGCTCGGCTGGAGTGGTTTTCTGTTTGATAGCACACAAGTATTATGTTTTAACCGTGTGTGATGTTTGTTACTCCCGCCCTGCTCTGCTTCAATCCCTTGATCCAAATTTTTGGTAGCTCCACCATTTTACTCCCGCCTAGTAAAATTTTCAGTACCCGCGACATTTTCTCAAAAACCACCTTGGACCCCTCCACACACACACCCCAAATCCCCCGCTCACACACATACACACCACCCCTCCCTCGCTCAAAACCTAGCTAGGTCGCCGCCGCCGCCGCGCCGCCTCCATCGTTAACCTCTACCAGTCTGCCTGTGCAGTTTAACCACCAATATACATACCTTCTCCGCCCTCAGTTTCTTAGATGACGCCTGCGAAACGCCCCATTTCCCACAGATCCCCATCCCCACCCCCTCCCCCACTCCAGAGCATCGCAGCCTAAGCCCGGCTACGCTTCCCGGAGAGCTCGAGGAGCGAATGTCCCAAAAGAGCTTTACCGCGGCCTCTTCGCCCGACGTCGGTGAGGTGGCCGCCGAGGAAGCTGACGACGATGACTGGAGCTGGATGGAGCCTTTCAATCAGCGGGCTAAAGTATTCTGGCATGTCACGGTCGCCGGCTATGACATCGAGGTCGTCGACAACGATAGCTTGACGCGGGCTATGTCACAGGTTAAGTTGCCCACCCCCAACCCTTCGGGTTCGACAGCCGTCGATCTAATCGATGGCCCTGCCACTAATCTCCTGCGGCTCGTTATGAACAATTTGCCATCCTTCATCGCCATGGAGCCCCTTTTGTCATTTCTGAAGGACACGTTCTGCGATGCTTGCTTGGGATCCTCAGCTGGCAAGTCAGACCTCATCGACGGCGACCACGAGGAGGAGCCAATCTGTGACAAGTGAGGAAACCCATGATTTGTTTTCTCGAACCCCTTTTGTAGTGAGAACCTGCCCAATATTTATTGCTATATTTGGTTGTTTGCATTACTCCTTGTTTATTTCTATGGTTTTTGGTTGTTTGTAGTTAGCATATTTCCAGTTTCAATTGCCATCTTTGGTTGTTCATAGTATGCCTTGTTTATTTCAGCTATTAACAATGTGATGTTCTATATGTGCTAGTATGAACTGTGCAGTTCAATTTCATCAATACCAATTTTAACAATAGCTCTATGAATGACTATATTTGGTTGCTGTTAAGCATGTTGTACTCCCTCCGAATCTTTTTAGTTCGCATATAAGATTTGTCTAAAGTCAAGCCTCGTAAGGTTTGACCAACTTTATAGAACAAAATACCAACATTCACAATATGAAATCAATATCAGTACATGTGTCATGACTTAAATTTTCATATTGTATAACTTTAGCATGGTAGATGTTGATATTTTTTCATATAAATAAGGTCAAACTTTATGAAGTTTGACTTCAGACAATTCTTATATGCAAAGTAAAAAGGACTAGAGGGAGTATTTAACACGCCTTTCCATTTGATTTTACAATGGCACTGTTTGGATACTCTAACTTAGCTAGAGGTTAGAGTTAGTTTCTAGCTCATGACAGTTAAAAGGGAGAGAGAGAGAGATTGGTGGAATAGTTGATTGTATTGCTTGAGCCTCGTGGGCATATATACAGGAGTACATGGTCATCTTGGAGTACAAGTCAAGGTAGAATAAATCCTACGCTATCCTACGTTTCCTAAATAACAATGATACTCAACAATGAATAACCCTAAACTAACTCTAGCCAAAGAGGTGTTTTGATGACAGTGTTAGATTGACAATAAATGCACTAGGAGAACTAGTCCCAATCAGCACCTCTTGGGTGGGATAGTTGTTTTGGGTGGGTTAGATGCAACTAGCTCAAACTAGCCCTCATGTTTGGATACTTTAGGGCCATTTGAGCCCAAACTAGCTCAAACTAACTCTAACCCATGGATCCAAACAGGGCCAATTACTAGTGTACTTAGACCTGCACTACAAGTTTGAATGACTATGTTTGCTTGTTTTTAAATATTAGGCCTATTGCAGTTAATAACACACCTTTCCACTTCGTGTTTTTAAATATTAGGTTTTTAACAATTTGGTCTTGCACATGTAGGTCCTGCTGTCAGAGGTTTTGACCCACTGTTCGACCCTTTTTGCATATGTGGAAATGAGTTGTCCATAAATATCAGTCAAGTCAAGAAACTTAGAAAGATTGTTAGGATAAAGAAATTAGCGACAAAGAACAACAAGATTTTTGTCTGCACAATGAAGATGACATCAGTTCACTACAAGGTTAGTACTAACTGTTATACCTTGTCTTTTTAATTCCTTTGCCCCATTTCCAATATAGAGAAGATATTTATGCACATCCTTGTTTTTAGGCCTTTCCAAAGCAGTTCACTGATGATTACCTCTCAAACCACCTGTATGGTAAGGAGGCGAGGAAGGTATTCATACAACACCCACGGTTCAATATTGAAGTGTTCCTGAGGAGGACGAAGGATGGACGGTCAATCATCCACAGGCACTGGCCTAAAGTTGCAAAGACCTTCAACATCAATGAAGGCTCAATATTCGCCTTCCGCTTCAGCAGTTTTCCAGATGAGATTCATCTGTCTATGTACCGTCTATGATGCTAATTTCCAAAGGTTATAGATGTTGCATGTGAAACTTGGTGCTGGTGCAGTTGTGTAATGGGGCAGCTGAGTGCTGAAGCTATATGGTGTTGTACTCTGATGTATTTCAATTATGAAATCCTGCTTCCTTAATATGAAAATGAAATACATTGTGTGCTTAATATGAAATGTCAATTAGAGTAATAAATGGATTATTAATAATAGGACAATTAGCCTAATAATTGGGTTATTCTATTGCAAACGGTTATTGAGAAAACACCATGGGCGATGACCTCAGACAACACACACAATTTCTAGGAATAAAACATGTTGGATCAATGAACAATCACACACGACATCCTCTTGAAAACTGTTTGCGTTAGGCCACCTTGCACAAACATTTACCACATAAAAAGTGTGTGTGATGGACAACCTATGCCACACAGTTTCTTCTACACACCGTGTGTGATGCATTTAATAACGCAAATGATAAAATTGGTAATACCGTCTGCAATGGCAATGCTATCACAAATGATTTAATGGGGAAAATTGTGTGTGATGTACCTGCGAACGGAAACATTTTCCTTGGAGTGACCGTGTGGGATGTATATACGAACGGAAACATACTTCTTGGATTAACTGTGTGGGATGTACATACTAACGGAAACGTATTCCTTGGATTGACTGTGTGGAATGTACATACGAACGGAAACGTTTAGCCGAGACTGACTGTGTGGGATGTACTTACGACCGAAAACGATTTGGCCTGTATAATTGTATTTTTTTAGCACAATTGTATGTATAACCGTATTTGATCGCTCGCCCATCGCACACGACCTCATTTCGCTGAGCGTGTGTTCCAGGAGGGCCTATCCCCGACGGTTTCTGGGTCGTGTGGGAAGGACCCCCCTATCGCCCACACTCACTTGGCGATGGTTCCAAATGCCGTCGCGGAAAGGGGTTAAAAACCGTTTGTATAGCACCTCGCTGTACCAGTGAGGCGGTGGAAAGGACTCCCGTGGGCCCCACCACCCACCTGGGCGCGCCAGGGGCCTCTGGCGCGCCTTGGTGGGGTTGTGGGCCCCACGGGCCTCCCCTCTGGTGCTTCCTTGGCTCCCAAGTTGTCTTCTGGTGCAAATTTTTTTTTCAAAAAAGTTTCGTGGCATTTGGACTTCATTTGGTACTGGTATTCTGCGAAGTAAAAAAACAAGCAAAAAAACAGCAACTGATACTAGGCACTATGTCAATAGGTTAGTCCCGAAAAATGATATAAAGTTGCTATAAAATGGATATAAAACATCCAAGAATGATAATATAGCAGCATGGAACAATAAAAAGTTATAGATACGTTGGAGACGTATCATAGGTCTGTCACCTAGCGGTGCATCAAGGACATAATTTTTCTTTGCAGCAATGAGGATAATCCTCAAGTTACGGACCCAGTCCGTGTAGTTGCTACCATCATCTTTCAACTTAGCTTTCTCTAGGAACACATTAAAATTCGAGGGAACGGTAGCACGGGCCATTGATCTACAACATAGATATGCAAAAACTTTTAAGACCAAGTTCATGATAAATTTTAGTTCAAATAATCAAATTACTAATGAACTCCCACTTAAATCAACATCCCTCAAGTTGTCTAAGTGATACACGATCCAAATCAACTAACCCATGTTCGATCATCACGTGAGATAGGGTAGTCTTCAATGGTGAACATCTCTATGTTGATCATATCTACTATATGACTCATGTTCGACCTTTCGGTCTCCAGTGTTCCGAGTGAAGGAAATATGCCCTAGAGGCAACAATAAAGTTGTTGTTTTATATTTCTTTATTCATGATAAAGGTTTATTATTCATGCTAGAATTGTATTGATCGGAAACTTAAATACATGTGTGAATACATAAAGAAATACCGTGTCCCTAGTATGCCTCTACTAGACTAGCTCGTTGATCAAAGATGGTTAAGGTTTCCTAACCATAGACATGTGTTGTCATTTGATAACGGGATCACATCATTAGGAGAATGATGTGATGGACACGACCCACCCATTAGCTTAGCATAATGATCGTTCAGTTTATTGATATTGCTTTCTTCATGTCAAATACATATTCCTTCGACTATGAGATTATGCAACTCCCAGGTACCGGAGGAATACATTGTGTGCTATCAAACGTCACAACGTAACTGGGTGATCATAAATATGCTCTACAGGTATCTCCGAAGGTGTTTGTTGAGTTGGCATAGATCGAGACTAGGATTTGTCACTCCGAGTATCGGAGAGGTATCTCTGGGCCCTCTCGGTAATACACATCATAAGCTTGCAAGCAAACGACTAAGAAGTTAGTCATGAGGTGATGTATTACGGAACAAGTAAAGAGACTTTCCGGTAATGAGATTGAACTAGGTATGAAGATACCGACGATCGAATCTCGGGCAAGTAACATACCGATGGACAAAGGGAATTACGTATGTTGTCATAACGGTTCGACCGATAAAGATCTTCATAGAATATGTAGGAGCCAATATGGGCATCCAGGTTCCGCTATTCGTTATTGACTGGAGAGGTGTCTCGGTCATGTCTACATAGTTCTCGAACCCGTAGGGTCCGCACGCTTATCGTTCGATGATGATATAGTATTATATGAGTTATGTGATTTGGTGACCGAATGTTGTTCGGAGTCCCGGATGAGATCATGGACATGACGAAGAGTCTTGAAATGGTCAAGAGGTAAAGATTGATATATAGGACGATGGTATTCGGATACCGAAAGTGTTTCGGGGGGTACCAGGTACTTATGGGGTTACCAGAAGGGGTTCCGGGCACCCCCGGCAAAGTTATGGGCCTTATGGGCCAAGAGAGGGAACACACCAGTCCACAAGGGGCTGGTGCGCCCCCATAGCAGGCCGGCCTATGAGGAGGAGAAGGAAACAGGGGAGGGAAAGGAAAGTGTGGAGTAGAACTCCCCCTTCCTTCCATCTCCCCCCCTCTTTCCTTCCCTCTTCTTCATACAAGGAAAGGGGGGGGGGGGGGGGCGCAGGAGGGCAGGAGCCCTAGGGCCGGCATCCAGCCCCTTGGGGGGCGCCCTGGCTGCCCTAGGCTGCCTCCTCTCCCCTTCCACCTATATATACATGGGGAGGGGCGCCACACAAAGACACAACATTGTCTTAGCCGTGTGCGGCGCCCCCGTCCACAGTTTTCTCCCTCGGTCATATTTTCGTAGTGCTTAGGCGATGCCCTGCGGAGATCGCATCACCATCACCGTCACCACACCATCGTGCTGCCGGAACTCATCTACTACTTCGCCCGTCTTGCTGGATCAAGAAGGTGAGGACGTCACCGTGCTGAACGTGTGCAGAACGTGGAGGTGCCGTGCGTTCGGTACTAGATCGGTTGGAGCGCGAAGAAAGTTCGACTACATCAACCGCGTTGTGAAACACTTCCGCTTACGATCTACGTGGGTACGTAGACACACTCTCCTCCTCATTGCTATGCATCTCCATGGATAGATCATTGCGTGTGCGTAGAATTTTTTTTGTTTTCATGCAACATTTCCAACAGTGGCATCATGAGCCAGGTCTATGAGTAGATGATATGCATGAGTGGAACACAAAGAGTTGTGGGCGGTGATGTTGATATTTCTTACAATCAATGTCTTATTTTGATTCGGGGGTATTGTGGGATGAAGCGGCTTGGACCAACCTTACATGTCAACGTACATGAGACCGGTTCCACCGACTAAATGCAACTTGTTTTGCATAAAGGTGGCTGGCGGGTGTCAGTTTCTCCCACTTTAGTTGAATCTAATTTGACTACCGTGGTCCTTGCGGAAGGTTAAATTGCAACTTGATAATCACCGTTGTGGTTATGCGTAGGTAAAAACGGTTCTTGCTAGTTGCCCATAGCAGCCACGTAAAACTTGCAACAACAAAGTAGAGGGCGTCTAACTTGTTTTTGCAGGGCATGTTGTGATGTGATATGGTCAAGACGTGATGTGATATACGTTATTGTATGAGATGAACATGTTTTGTAATATCGACAACCGGCAGGAGCGTTTGGGTTGTCTCTTTATTGTATGAAGTGCAAACGCTATGTAATTGCTTTACTTTATCGCTATGCGTTAGCAATAGTTGTAGAAGCAATAGTTGGCGAGACGACCCCGACGCAACAATGAAGATCAAGGTGTCGAGCCGGTGACGATGGAGATCATGACGATGCTTTGGAGATGGAGATCAAAAGCATAAGATGATGGCCATATCATGTCACATATTTTGATTGCATGTGATGTTTATCTTTTATGCATCTTATTTTGCTTAGTACGGCGGTAACATTATAAGATGATCCCTTCACTAAATTTCAAGGTAAAAGTGTTCTCCCTGAGTATGCACCGTTGCTACAGTTCGTCGTTTCAAGACACCACGTGATGATCGGGTGTGATAGACTCTACGTTCACATACAACGGGTGTAAGACAGTTTTGCACATGCAGAATACTTGGGTTAAACTTGACGAGCCTAACATGTACAGACATGGTCTCGGAACACTAGAGACCGAAAGGTTGAACGTGAGTCATATAGTAGATATGATCAACATAGAGATGTTCACCATTGATGACTACCCCATCTCACGTGATGATCGGACATGGGTTAGTTGATTTGGATCACGTATCACTTAGATAACTTGAGGGATGTTTATTTAAGTGGGAGTTCATTATTAATTTGATTAATTGAACTTAATTTATCGTGAACTTAGTCCTGATAGTATTTGCAAATCTATGTTGTAGATCAATAGCTCATGATGTAGTTCCCCTATTTTTTGATATGTTCCTAGAGAAAACTAAGTTGAAAGATGATAGTAGCAATGATGCGGACTGGGTCCGTGATCTGAGGATTATCCTCATTGCTGCACAGAAGAATTATGTCCTTGATGCACCGCTAGGTGACAGACCTACTGCAGGAACAAATGCAGATGTTATGAACATTTGAAAAGCTCGATATGATGACTACTTAATAGTTTAGTGCGCCATGCTTTACGGCTTAGAACCGGGACTTCAAAAACATTTTGAACGCCACGGAGCATATGAGATGTTCCAAGAGCTAAAATTAGTATTTCAGACTCATGCCCGTGTCGAGAGGTATGAGATATCTGACAAATACTTTGCCTACAAGATGGAGGAGAATAGCTCAGCCAGTGAGCATGTGCTCAGAATGTCTGGGTACTACAATCGCTTGAATCAAGTGGGAGTTAATCTTCCAGATAAGATAGTGATTGACAAGAGTTCTCTAGTCACTATCACCAAGCTACTAGAACTTCGTGATGAACTATAATGTGGAAGGGATGACGAAAATGATTCCCAAGATCTTCGTGATGCTGAAATCGACGAAGGTAGAAATCAAGAAAGAGCATCAAATATTGATGGTTAACAAAACCACTAGTTTCAAGAAAAAGGGCAAGGGATAGAAAGGGAACTTCAAGAAGAACAGCAAACAAGTTGCTGCTCCCATGAAGAAGCCCAAAGCTAGACCCAAACCTGAAACTGAGTGCTTCTACTGCAAAGGAAATGGTCACTGGAAGCGGAACTACCCCAAAAACTTGGCGGATAAGAAGGATGGCAAAGTGAACAAAGGTATATTTGATATACATGTTATTGATGTGTACTTTACTAGTGTTCATAGTAGCCCCTGGGTATTTGATACCGGTTCAGTTGCTAAGATTAGTAACTCGAAACAGGAGTTGCAAAATGAACAGAGACTACTTAAGGGCGAGGTGACGATGTGTGTTGGAAGTGATTCCAAGGTTGATAAGATCACCATCGCACACTCCCTTTACCTTCGGGATTAGTGTTGAACCTAAATAAATGTTATTTGGTGTTTGCGTTGAGCATGAATATGATTGGATCATGTTTATTGCAATACGGTTATTCATTTAAGTCAAAGAATAATTGTTGTTCTGTTTACTTGAATAAAACCTTCTATGGTCATACACTCAATATAAATGGTTTATTGAATCTCGATCGTAGTGATACACATATTCATAATATTGATGCCAAAAGATGCAAAGTTGATAATGATAGTGCAACATACTAGTGGCACTGCCGTTTAGGTCATATTGGTGTAAAGCGCATAAAGAAACTCCATGCAGATGGGATTTTGGAATCAATTGATTATGAATCATTTGATACTTGCGAACCATGCCTCATGGGCAAGATGACTAAAGCTCCGTTCTCCGGAACAATGGAGCGAGCTGATGACTTATTGGATGTAATACATATCGATGTATGCGGTCCGATGAGTGTTGAAGCACGCGGCGGGTATCGTTATTTTCTGACCTTCACAGATGATTTGAGTAGGTATGGGTATATCTACTTGATGAAACACAAGTCTAAAACATTTGAAAAGTACAAAGAATTTCAGAGTGAAGTAGAGAATCATCGTAACAAGAAAATAAAGTTTCTACGATCTGTTCATGGAGGCAAATATTTGAGATACAAGTTTGGCCTTCATTTCAAACAATGTGGAATAGTTTCACAACTCACGCCACCTAGAACACCACAGCGTAATAGTGTGTCCGAACGTCGTAACCGTACTTTATTAGATATGGTGCGATCTATGATGTCTCTTACCAATTTACCACTATCGTTTTGGGGTTATGCATTAGAGACAGCTGCATTCACGTTAAATAGGGCACCGTCTAAATCCGTTGACATGACACCGTATGAACTGTGGTTTGGCAAGAAACCTAAGCTGTCGTTTCTTAAGGTTTGGGGATGCGATGCTTATGTCAAAAGGCTTCAGCCAGATAAGCTCGAACCCAAATCGGAGAAGTGCGTCTTCATAGGATACCCTAAAGAAACTATTGGGTACACCTTCTACCACAGATCCGAAGGCAAGGTCTTTGTTGCTAAGTTTGGGTCTTTTCTAGAGAAGGAGTTTCTCTCGAAAGAAGTGAGTGGGAGGAAAGTAGAGCTTGATGAGGTAATTGTACCTTCTCTCGAATTGGAGAGTAGCACATCACAGAAAACAGTTCTCATGATGCCTACACCAACCAGAGTGGAAGCTAATGATGATGATCATGAAACTTCAGATCAATTTACTATAGAACTTCGTAGGTTGACCAGAACACGTTCCGCACTAGAGTGGTACGGTAATCCTGTCCTGGAAGTCATGTTATAAGACCATGGCAAACCTACGAACTATGAAGAAGCTATGATGAGCCCAGATTCCAACAGATGGCTTGAGGCCATGAAATCTGAGATAGGATCCATGTATGAGAACAAAGTGTGGACTTTGGTGGACTTGCCCGATGATCGGCAAACCATTGAGAATAAATGGATCTTTAAGAAGAAGACTGACGCTGATAGTAATGTCACTATCTATAAAGCTCGACTTGTCGCAAAAGGTTTTCGACAAGTTCAAGGAGTTGACTACGATGAGACTTTCTCACCCGTAGCGATGCTTAAGTCCGTCCGAACCATGTTAGCAATTGCCGCATTTTATGATTATGAAATTTGGCAAATGGATGTAAAAACTGTATCGTTATTTTCTGACCTTCACATACCGATGTATGCGGTCCGATGAGTGTTGAGGCACGCGGCGGGTATCGTTATTTTCTGACCTTCACAGATGATTTGAGCAGATATGGGTATATCTGCTAGATGAAACACAGGTCTGAAACATTTGAAAAGTTCAAAGAATTTCAGAGTGAAGTGGAGAATCATCATAACAAGAAAATAAAGTTTCTACGATCTGATCATGGAGGCGAATATTTGAGTTACGAGTTTGGCCTTCATTTAAAACAATGTGGAATAGTTTCACAACTCACGCCACCTGGAACACCACAGCGTAATGGTGTGTCCGAACGTTGTAACCGTACTTTATTAGATATGGTGCGATCTATGATGTCTCTTACTGATTTACCACTATCGTTTTGGGGTTATGCATTAGAGACAGCTGCATTCACATTAAATAGGGCACTGTCTAAATCCGTTGAGATGACACCGTATGAACTTTGGTTTGGCAAGAAACCTAAGCTGTCGTTTCTTAAAGTTTGAGGTTGCGACACTTATGTCAAAAGGCTTCAGCCTGATAAGCTCGAACCCGAATCGGAGAAGTGCGTCTTCATAGGATACCCTAAGGAAACAATTGGGTACACCTTCTACCACAGATCTGAAGGCAAGATCTTTGTTGCCAAGAATGGAACCTTTCTAGAGAAGGAGTTTCTCTCGAAAGAAGTGAGTGGGAGGAAAGTAGAACTTGATGAGGTAATTGTACCTTCTCTCGAATTGGAAAGTAGCTCATCACAGAAAACCGTTCCCGTGATGCCTACACAAACTAGAGAGGAAGCTAATGATGATGATCATGAAACTTTAGATCAAGTTATTACAGAACTTCGTAGGTCAACCATAACACGATCCACACCAGAGTGGTACGGGAATCCTGTACTGGATGTCATGTTACTAGACCAAGGCGAACCTACGAACTATGAAGAAGCTATGAAGAGCCCAGATTCCGACAGATGGCTTGAGGCCATGAAATCTGAGATAGGATCCATGTATGAGAACAAAGTGTGGACTTTGGTGGACTTGCCCGATGATCGGCGAGCCATAGAGAATAAATGGATCTTCAAGAAGAAGACTGACGCCGATGATAATGTTACTATCTACAAAGCTCGACTTGTCGCAAAAGGTTTTCGACAAGTTCAAGGAGTTGACTACGATGAGACTTTCTCACCCGTAGCGATACTTAAGTCCGTCCGAATCATGTTAGCAATTGCCGCATTTTATGATTATGAAATCTGGCAAATGGACGTCAAAACTGCATTCCTTAATGGATTTCTTAAAGAAGAGTTGTATATGATGCAACCAGAAGGTTTTGTCGATCCTAAAGGTGCTGACAAAGTGTGCAAGCTCCAGCGATCCATCTATGGACTGGTGCAAGCATCTCGGAGTTGGAATATACGCTTTGATGAGGTGATCAAAGCATATGGTTTTATACAGACTTACGGTGAAGCCTGTATTTATAAGAAAGTGAGTGGGAGCTCTGTAGCATTTCTGATATTATTTGTGGATGACATATTATTGATTGGAAATGATATAGATTTTCTGGATAGCATAAAAAGGATACTTGAATAAGAATTTTTCAATGAAAGACCTCGGTGAAGCTACTTATATATTGGGCATCAAGATCTATAGGGATAGATCGAGACGCTTAATAGGACTTTCACAAAGTACATACCTTGACAAGATTTTGAAGAAGTTCAAAATGGATCAGTCAAAGAAAGGGTTCTTGCCTGTGTTGCAAGGTGAGAAAGTTGAGTAAGACTCAAAACCCGAACACGGCAGAAGATAGAGAGAGAATGAAAGTCATTCCCTATGCCTCAGCCATAGGTTCTATAAAGTATGCCATGCTGTGTACCAAACCTGTTGTGTACCTTGCCATGAGTTGGCAAGGGGGTACAATAGTGATCCAGGAGTAGATCACTGGACAGCGGTCAAAATTATCCTTAGTTACCTAAGAGGACTAAGAAGATATTTCTCGGTTATGGAGGTGATAAAGAGTTCGTCATAAAGGGTTACGTTGATGCAAGCTTTGACACCGACACGGATGACTATGAGTCTCGATCTGGATACATATTGAAAATGGGAGCAATTAGCTAGAGTAGCTCCATGCAGAGCTTTGTAGACATAGAAATTTGCAAAATACATACGGATCTTTATGTGACAGACCCGTTGACTAAACTTCTCTCACAAGCAAAACATAATCACTCCTTAGTACTCTTTGGGTGTTAATCACATGGCGATGTGAACTAGATTATTGACTCTAGTAAACTCTTTGGGTGTTGGTCACATGGCGATGTGAACTATGGGTGTTAAATCACATGGTGATGTGAACTAGATTATTGACTCTAGTGCAAGTGGGAGACTGAAGGAAATATGCCCTAGAGGCAATAATAAAGTTGTTATTTTATATTTCTTTATTCATGATAAATGTTTATTATTCATGCTAGAATTGTATTGATCGGAAACTTAAATAATGTGTGAATACATAAACAAATACCGTGTCCCTAGTATGCCTCTACTAGACTAGCTCGTTGATCAAATATGGTTAAGGTTTCCTAACCATAGACATGTGTTGTCATTTGATGATGTGATGGACAAGACCCACCCGTTAGCTTAGCATATAGATCATTCAGTTTATTGCTATTGCTTTCTTCATGTCAAATACATATTCCTTCGACTATGAGATTATGCAACTCCCGGATACCGGAGGAATGCGTTGTGTGCTATCAAACATCACAACGTAATTGGGTGATCATAAAGATGCTCTACAGGTATCTCCGAAGGTGTTTGTTGAGTTGGCATAGATCGAGACTAGGATTTGTCACTCCGAGTATCGGAGAGGTATCTCTGGGCCCTCTCGGTAATACACATCATAAGCTTGCAAGTAAACGACTAAGGAGTTAGTCACGAGGTGATGTATTACGAAACGAGTAAAGAGACTTGCCGGTAACGAGATTGAACTAGGTATGAAGATACCGACGATCGAATCTCGGGCAAGTAACATACCGATGGACAAAGGGAATTACGTATGTTGTCATAACGGTTCGACCGATAAAGATCTTCGTAGAATATGTAGGAGCCAATATGGGCATCCAGGTTCCGCTATTGGTTATTGACCGGAGAGGTGTCTCAGTCATGTCTACATAGTTCTCGAACCCGTAGGGTCCGCACGCTTAACGTTTGATGACGATATAATATTATATGAGTTATGTGATTTGGTGACCGTATGTTGTTTGGAGTCCCAGATGAGATCAAGGACATGACGAGGAGTCTCGAAATGGTCGAGAGGTAAAGATCGAGTTATAGGACGATGGTATTCGGACACCGGAAGTGTTTTGGGGGGTACCGGGTACTTATGGGGTCACCGGAAGGGGTTCCGGGCACCCCCGCCAAAGTTATGGGCCTTATGGGCCAAGAGAGGGAACACACCAGCCCAGAAGGGGCTGGTGCGCCCCCATAGCAGGCCGGCCTATGAGGAGGAGAAGGAAAGAGGGGAGGGAAAGGAAAGTGTGGAGTAGGACTCCCCCTTCCTTTCCTCTCCCCCTCTTTCCTTCCCCCTTCTTCATACAAGGAAAGCGGGGGCGCAGGAGGGCAGGAGCCCTAGGGCCGGCGGCCAGCCCCTTGGGGCACGCCCTGGCTGCCCTAGGCTGCCTCCTCTCCCCTCCCACCTATATATACATGGGGAGGAGGCGCCACACAAGGACACAACATTGTCTTAGCCGTGTACGGCGCCCCCGTCCATAGTTTTCTCCCTCGATCATATTTTCGTAGTGCTTAGGCGAAGCCCTGCGGAGATCGCATCACCATCACCGTCACCACACCGTCGTGCTGCCGGAACTCATCTACTACTTCGCCCATCTTGCTGAACGTGTGCAGAACGCGGAGGTGCCGTGCGGTCGGTACTAGATCGGTTGGAGCGCGAAGAAAGTTCGACTACATCAACCGCATTGTGAAATGCTTCCGCTTGCGGTCTACGAGGGTACGTATACACACTCTCCCCCTCGTTGTTATGCATCTCCATGGATAGATCATTGCGTGTGCGTAGATTTTTTTTTGGTTTCATGCAACGTTTCCAACACCGAGACCATGTCTGTACATGCTAGGCTCGTCAACTTTAACCCAAGTATTCTGCATGTGCAAAACTGGCTTACACCCACTGTATGTGAACGTAGAATCTATCACACCCGATCATCACGAGGTGCTTCAAAACGACGAACTTTAGCAACGGTGCATACTCAGGGAGAACACTTTTATCTTGAAATTATGTGAAGGGATCATCTTATAATGCTACCGTTGTCCTAAGCAAAATAAGATGCATAAAGGATAAACATCACATGCAATCAAAAAATATGTGACATGATATGGCCATCATCATCTTATGCTTTTGATCTCCATCTCCAAAGCAACGGCATGATCTCCATTGTCACCGGCGCGACACCTTGATCTCCATCGTTGCGTCGGGGTCGTCTCGCCAACTATTGCTTCTACAACTATTGCTAATGCATAGCGATAAAGTAAATCAATTACATGACGCTTAGTGATTGACACGCAGGTCATACAATAATTTAAAGACAACCCTAGGGCTCTTGCCGGTTGTCGTACTCATTGACATGCAAGTCGTGAACTTATTACAAAACATAATCATCGCATACATCAACATATATCATATCACGTCTTGAACATATAACATCACAACATACCCTGCAAAAACAAGTTAGACGTCCTCTACTTTGTTGTTGCAAGTTTTACGTGGCTGCTATGGGCAACTAGCAAGAACCGTTTTTACCTACGCATAACCACAACGGTGATTATCAAGTTGCAATTTAACCTTCCGAAAGGACCACGGTAGTCAAATTAGATTCAACTAAAGTGGGAGAAACTGACACCCGCCAGCTACCTTTATGCAAAATAAGTTGCATGTTAGTCGGTGGAACCGGTCTCATGTACGTGGACATGTAAGGTTGGTCCGAGCCGCTTCATCCCACAATACCGCCGAATCAAAATAAGACATTGATTGTAAGCAGTATCAACATCACCGCCCACAACTCCTTTGTGTTCTACTCATGCATATCATCTACACATAGACCTGGCTCATGATGCCACTGTTGGGGAATGTTGCATGGAAAACAAAAAAAACTCTACGCACACGCAAGATCTATCCATGGAGATGCATATCTACGAGAGGGGGAGAGCATCTACATACCCTTGTAGATCGCTAAGCGGAAGCATTTATCAACGTGGTTGATGTAGTCGTACACCTTCACGATCCGTTCCGATCAAGCACCGAACGCACGACACCTCCGCGTTCAGCACACGTTCAGCTCAATGAGGTCCTCGCCTTCTTGATCCAGCAAGAGGGGCAAAGTAGTAGATGAGTTCCGGCAGCACGACGGCGTGATGATGGTGGTGGTGAAGCTATTTCCGCAGGGCTTCACCAAGCACAACAGTTTTTGGACGGAGGATGAACTAGATGGAGAGGGGGTCCCGGCACACGGCTTGGGGATTCGTGGTGTGTGCCTCCCCTCCCCTCCCCTCATATATATATGTGGAGGTGGGAGGGTAGGCATCCTAGGGCGCGCCCCAAGGGGGCCGGCGACTGCCCTAGGCGCCTGCCTAGCCACGCCCCCCTTCCATATTTGGTGCGCGGGGGGAAGGAAAGGGAGGGCTGCCCTAGGGCGCCCTTCCTTCCTTTGGCGCGTGGGCAGGGGAGGTGGAGTGCGCCCAACCCCTTGTGGGCTAGTGCGCCTCCCTCCTTTGGCCCATGAGGCCCACCAAGTAGGTATAACCTACAGGTGGCCTCCCGGAACCCTTTCCGACACTCCTATAATTATCCGGTGCATTCCGAAACTCTTCCGGAACCAGAATACCTTCATCCTATATATCAATATTTACCTCCGGACCATTCCGGAGCTGCTCGTCATGTCTGTGATCTCATCCGGGACTCCGAACAACATTCAGTCACCAACATACATAACTCATATAGTACTATATCGTCAACAACGTTAAGCGTGCGGACCCTACGGGTTCGAGAATGGTGTAGACATGACCGAGACGCTTCTCCAGCCAATAACCAATAGCGGGACCTGGATGCCCATATTGGTTCCTACATATTCTACAAAGATCTTTATCGGTTGAACCTTTAACATACGTAGTTCCCTTTGTCTGTCGGTAAGTTACTTGCTCGAGATTCGATCGTCGGTATCTCCATACCTAGTTCAATCTCGTTACCGGCAAGTCTCTTTACTCGTTCCGTAATACATCATCTTGTAACTAACTCCTTAGTCACTTTGCTTGTAAGCTTCTTGTGATGTTGTATTACCGAGAGGGCCCAGAGATACCTCTCCGTCATACGGAATGACAAATCCCAATCTCGATTCATGCCAACTCAACAGACACCTTCGGAGATGCCTGTAGAGCACCTTTATGATCACCCAGTTACAATGTGACGTTTGATAGCACACAAGGTATTCCTCCAGTATCCGGGAGTTGCATGATCTCATGGTCGAAGGAATATGTATTTGACATTAAGAAAGTAGTAGCAAAAACTGAACGATCATATGCTATGCTAACGGATGGGTCTGGTCCATCACATCATTCTACTAGTGTCTATGGTTAGGAAATGACAACTCATGTCTATGGTTAGGAAACCTTAATCATTTTTGATTAACAAGCTAGTCTAGTAGAGGCTCACTAAGGACACGGTATTTGTTTATGCATATGTATTTAAGTTTCCGGTCAATACAATTCTAGCATGAATAATAAACCTTTATCATGATTAAGGAAATATAATAATAATCACTTTATTATTGCTTCTAGGCCATATTTCCAACATCGTGCGGTCTGCGGGTCCGCCTTGGAAGGGCATCTCCAAAGCTGACGCACAAATTTACGCCAGCATTCGTCTGTGAACTGGCCCCCCGTCTGCGGACACTGATTGTGGAGGTCGGCATCCAACGCTGCCCATTACAATTCAACAACTATTTGAACTAACCAGACGAAATTCGTGCAAACACGGCCAATGGCGGAGCTAGCAAATTGTTAGAGCATGGGCACACCGCAAACTAAAATACTCCGCTTTGTTTTGCTAAAAAAATATTGTTAGAGCATGGGTACACTGCAAACTAAAATACTCCACTTTGTTTTACTAAAAAAACATGTTCGGAAAAAAGTGTGTAAAACAAAACCTAGGAACAAAAAAGTAAAAGATGTGATAATGTGAAATAACTAACAAATAATGCTGAATGTTTTCGTAGCTCCTTAATGAAAATGAATCTGGGTTTGAAAATTTACATACTTTATGAAACATGTGACACTGTATTTTTTCCAGAAATTTTATAAACATTTGAGACATACTTTTCACCAATTGTCAATGGAATTTGGTTTTCACTTTGCCGTCCGAGGGGCGTGTGCATTGGCTCTCGCGTTCGTGGTGTGAAGCACACGAACAGCCAGCGGTGGACCGCAACGACTATATCTCACATTAAACGAGACGAAACGACCTCTCGCATCGAACACTACAGTAACGGGCCAGCCCAATAGCGGAGACTTAAAAGAAATTGGAAGAGAAAAAAAGAGAGCACGCCCGAGACTCAAACCTTGGTCTCCTGTATGATTGTGATAGCTACTAGGCACTGCGGTACAATCATGTTCGTGATGGACTAGTAGTTCGGCCCGTCTTAAGTCGAAACGAGCTGCGATTCCACTTTTTCTTCTCCGTTTTTCAAGGTTTTTTTTGTTTAGTTTACTTTCTTTCTTCATTTGTATTCGGCTTTCTCCGGGTTTTTCTTTTTTTTAGTTTTGGTTTTGTTATATATTCTCCTTTTTTTGCTTTTTCTTTTCGTTTTTCTTTTGTTTCTTTCATTGTTTCAATCGGTATTTTCATTCTCTTTTGCATTTGTTTCTTCTGTTTTATTTTTCATTTTCCTTTTTATCTGGTTTATTTTTTTTGTACATATTTTTTGAATACATGGCTAACATTTTTCCTACACATTTGTAACGTTTTTTAATACATAGTCAACATTTTTATACATTTTAAACATTTTTCTTAATGTTTGATTAATAGTCTTCAAATAAAAAATTAACATTTTTCTAATACATGGTCAACAGTTTTCTATACACATTTAACATTTTCAAAGCAATTGATTAACATTTTCCAAACACTTGTTCAACATTTTTATCAAATGCTTGATTAACATTTTTATATACATGATCAAAAAATTTCATCATTTATTTAACACATGGTCAACATTATACTTGATTAATATTTTTCAAATAGTTGTTCAACATTTTTTTCAAATGCTTGATTAACATTTTTCAAATACTTGTTCAACATTCTTTTTCTCAAATGCTTGATTAATATTTTTATATAGATGATAAAAAATTCATCATTTTTTAAATAAGTGATCAACCTTTTTTGTATACACGTTTAACATTTTCCAAATACTAACAAAAGGGCCCGTGCGTTGCAACGGGAGAAAAAAATATATCATACTCTCCAATGGCCATGAGCTTACAACATCACCAAGATATACTATCACTCTTAATTTCATGAAATCATGGACAATTTTTGAAGTCATGAACATTTTTTTAACCTTGTGCACATATTCGAAATTGTGAACATTTTTCAAATTCCAGAATACTTTTACAAATATTAGAACATTTTTTAAATAAAGATCAAATTTTGAATTCATGCACATTTAATACTATTCAAAAACATTTTTTTAAAACTGTGAACATTTTATAACAATTTCCTTGAATCGATGAGCATTTTTTTGGAAATTGGTGGGACAACTTTTGAAGTTCACGAACATTTTTTTATTTAATGATTATTTCTTGAAATGCATGAACATTTTTTGAATCAACGGACATTTTACGAATGAATAAACTATTTTGTAAGGCATGAACCGTCTTTGAATTTTTAGGATGTCTTTCCATTCATGAACATTTTTTAATTGACAAAATTTTGTTCAATTTCATTAATATTTTTAATACACGAACTTTTTCAAAAATCATGATTTTTTAAATTTCCCGAACATTTGTCTTCAAAATTTCAAACATTGTTCTAAAAAGCGAATATTTTTTTTACAAAATTATTAATATTTTTTGAATCCACAAACATTTTATGATTTATTAAACATTTTATTTTAAAATTCACATTTTATTTTCATGTCTAGCAGCTCGTTCATCGCTTTGACGTGAGCCCCTGAGGTATATGCTTCAGCGCAAACGGCGACTCGCTTCCCCATCTTCAGCAACACCGCTCATCGGAGTGGAACCGCCCGGATGTGCTTCAGCCGGAGAGGAAGGGGACAACGGTGGCCTGCGACCGGGCAAGACACCGTCTATGTACGCCGGCGGCCTTCATGGGACCCAAGCGGCCGCTACCTCCCATGTTCTACTTCTCCTCGATGGTGGTCGTTGGCACGGACGTGCTGGCCACTGTTCCAGCGATCTCCGCAAAGTCTTCTTCTTACTCCGTCGGCTGGGCGCGGTTACTAGTTCATTGACGATGGATGGCGCGGTTGCAGGAATGGGAGGAGCGGTACGATAAGGTGTCCTCCACGACAACCACAACGCCCGTGCCGCTGTCACTGGTACAGCGACCTGCTATACAAACGGTTTTAACCCCTTTCCGCAACGGCATTTTAAATCGCCGCCTTGCTTGTGTGTGCGATAGGGGGGGGGGGGGGTCCTTCCCACACGACCCAGAAACCGTCGACGATAGGGAGTAGGAATCCATACGTTTTGCATAACTAAGCGTATGCGATGCCCGCATCTATCCCAAACGCGAGTCTTCAGACAACTGTTTGTGATATATCGAATATCCCAAATGCTTCATCCTTGCTACTCGTTTGTGCTCGCATTACCATCGCACTATGTATCTGTGGTGCAATGATTACGATGCACGCCCCATCACAAACAATTCACGATTATAAAACGTGTATGATAAGGAAACAACACACACATTCACTTTTCCCGAACTGTATGCGATCATATAATTAAAAAGATAAGTTAATCATCGTACGTACGTCGGATGTGTTTACGAAACGTCCGATTGTCGTACGAGTGTTGGGCGGGATAACTATCGCACACGCTATTCTGTGATGCAACGTTTACGATGCGTACGACATCAGAAACTATTCATGATTATAAAGCGTTTATGATGAGGCGACTATCACAAACATTTAGTTTGCTCACACCGCTTGTGATATTGTCTGATATTATACACGCTTTGCAAACGGCAATTGTGTGCATGATCGCACACGTTTTCTCTCTATGAAATGTGTCGGATTATGAGGTATATCACACACGTTGTGCTTCTACAGACCGTGTGCGCCGTAATGACCTGCAGAGCGTATTTTCACTCTAATTTAATCGCTGCTATTTAAAATTGTACCGAATTTGAATTTACAAGTAGGCTATAACTTTATTTATATCCATCAGTTTCAACAACCAATGTATTATTCGATTCACAGGTACATATGTTCAAGAATTACATAAAAAAGGAATTAAATAAGCATCGAATAAAGAATGATGAACCAGGGTTGTATACTTGTATTAAAGACGGTAAAGAAAGAGGAGAAAGACATTCTGTTTGCTGAACAAGGTGAAGCGAAATGCCCATATTGTGCCCTCCTCCATGCAGAAGGCACGCACGCCTCTAGTCCAACCCCTTGTGATGGCCGACTGCCCATCCTTCACTATCTTCATAAGGTCATCTAGATAGTCATTGTGTTCTAGTAGAAATACTTTAACCTTTGCTTGCCCACCAATCCTATAGTTTGAGAGGTAATCTTGACTAAACTGCTTTGGGAACCACTGGAAAGGAAAAAGATTCAGACATTGTCATCTAACACAACTCATTATGAGTAGTAAAAAGAAGGCTGCAGAGTTCTTACTTACCATCTTACACTTCACTATTGTCATGGATAAAGTGTAAACAAATAGTTTAATTTTCATCTTTTGACCCATTTTACTAATAATCTTTACCAGTTTCCTCACTTGATACTGGTTCATGAATATCTCATTGCCCCATACGCAAAAAGGGTTGAAGCGCGGATCTTTACTAATGACATATGTACCTAAAATCACCAAGTTAATATTAAAAGCTAAATAACAATTGCACAATGATGTAGTACAACACTCCCTCCGTCCCATTACATAAGATCTTATTACATCCAATATACTCACATATTGGATGAATTAACATCTTATATTATGGGGCAGAGGGAGTTTATTACATTGTTACAAATATCGGCCGATTAACTGTTGCTGTGTTATTGCTGTTGCTGCTGCTCTTTTATGTATATCTAGACATCATCAGAACATTAAGGTGACACTCTTTCTTGTTGTTACGTAGCCTAGGATTGCATATTTAGACATTCAGTACAATGCATATTGCTATGTAGCCTCAGATATATTAGATATGGCCTTAATTAACCTAGCGATAAATGAGTTACAGATATATTCAGTTAAATGTCCAATTCGCTGATTAATCTCTTATCAGCCCTCGGTCTATATGGTACCAGCTACCGATATCCTGAACAATGAGTATATATAAGCCATGGGATGAAACTAACCTCGATGAAAAATAGCAGTCGTTCCCAATATTGTCCTGTGTAAGTACATCTAAAGTCATGTTAAGCACAATAGGCTAAACATCAACCAAATATATCCATGGTAGACAACATAATCTCCAAATGATAGCTTCAGTGTGTAGGTTTAAGCACGCTAGTTAAGCAAAATAAGAAGTGAAAAGATGTGTTAAATGCAACAAGCCTAACATTTAGTAACAAGCGAATGTAATCATTCAAACTGGTATTGTGCAAGTCTAATTAAACTAGTTAATGTTAAATAAAATGGAAAGGTGTGTTAACTATAACATGCTTAACATCAACCAAATATAATCATTCATAGTGGTATTGTTGAAACCGTTATTGATGAAATTGAACTACACAGTTCATACTTGCACATATAGAACATCACATTGTGAATAACTGAAATAAACAAGGCATACTACGAACAACCAAAGATAGCAATTAAAACTGGACATATGCTAACAAGAAACAACCGAACAACAAAAAACCATTAAAAGAGGCATATGCTCGCTACAACATGCTTAACAACAATGGAATATAATCATTCATAGTGGTATTATTGAAACTGGTATTGATGAAATTGAACTGCATAGTTCATACTTGCACATATAGAACATCACGTTGTGAATAACTGAAATAAACAAGGCATACTACGAACAACCAAAGATAGCAATTGAAACTGGACATATGCTAACTATAAACAACCGAACAACCAAAAACAGTTAAAAGAGGCATATGCTCGCTAGAGCAGGCTTAACAACAACCAAATAGTCATTCATAGTGGAATTATTGAAATTGATATTAATGAAATTGAACTGCATAGTTCATACTTGCACATATAGAACATCACATTGTGAATAATTAAAGTAAACAAGGTATACTACGAACAACCAAAGATAGCAATTGCAACTAGACATATGCTAACTACAAACAATTGGACGACCAAAAACCGTAAAAAGAGGCATATGCTAGCTATAACAGGCTTAACAGCAACCAAATATAGTCATTCATAGTGGTATTTTTGAAATTGCATAGAACGTAGCTTGTGCTTAAACATCAAATTTTATAATGGAACATCACAATGTGAAAAAGAGGGGGCCTATTACCTACACCAGGATTAACAGGAAACAAATATGGTCGTTGAACTGGTATTGATGAAATTGTACTGCACAGTAAATAGTTGCACTATGGAGAATCACATTGCGAATAACTGAAATAAACAAGGCATACTGCAAACAACCAAATATAGCAATTAAAACTGGACATATTCTCACTACAAAAGGGGCTCAACAAAACAAATCATGGGATTCCCCCTGTGAACAGGCACGGCAAAACAAATCATCAATTTCCTCACTTGTCACAGATGGGCTCCTTCCCATTGGAAGAGCACGGACTCTGGGTGCACTCCGTGTTGTCGCGGATGGGCTCCTTCCCCTTGGAAGAGCACGGCTGTAGGGTGCCCTCCCTGATGTCGTAGCTGGGCTCTTTCCCATTGGAAGAGCCGGAGAGGGTGCCCTCCTCGTGGTCGCCGTCGATGATGACTGAGTTGGCAGCCGAGGATCCCAAGCCAGCATCGCAGAACATGTCCTTCAGAAATGACAAAAGAGGCTCCATGGCGATGAAGGATGGCAAATAATTGACAACAAGCCAGAGGAGATCGGCGACAGGGCCATCGATGAGATCGACGACGGTTGAACCCGAGGGGCTGGGGGTGGGCAACTTAACCTATGACATAACCCGCGTCAAGCCGTCGCTGTCGACGACCTCGATGTCATAGCCGGTGTCTGCGACATACCAGAATACTCTGGCCCACTGATTGAGAGCTTGCGGCCAGTCATCGTCGCCAGCTTCCTCAGTGGCCACCTCGCCGACATCGGGCGAAGAGGTCGCGATAAACCTCTTTTGGGCCATTCACTCCTCGAGCTCCCCGGGAAGCGTAGCCGGGCTTAGGCTGCGACGCTCTGGAGTGGGGGAGGGGGATGAGGATTTGTGGGAAAGGGGGCATTTTGCATATGTCATCTAAGAAACTCAGGGCGGCGAGGGTATGTAGATCGGTGGGTAACCTGCATGGGCAGGCTGGTAGAGGTTGATGATGGAAGCGGCGCCGCGGTGGCGGCGACCTAGCTAGGGTTTCAAGCGAGGGAGGGGTGGTGTGTGTGTGAGCGGAGGTTTTGGGGTGTGTGTGTGTGGAGGGGGGCCAAGGTGCTGTTTGAGGAAATGCCGCGGCTATTGAAAATTTTCTAGGCGGGAGTAAAATGCCGGGGCTACTGAAAATTTAGATGAAGGGATTGAGCAACAAATATCACACATGGTCCAAACATAATAATCGTGTGCTATTAAACTAAAAAACCCTCCAGGTGGGTAGATATTTTTGGGATTGCGATGGATGCAGGCGCGAGCAGGAGCAACAAACATCGCACACGGTCCAAACATAATAATCGTGTGCTATCAAATAGAAAAACCCTCGAGGCGGGTAGATATTTTCGAGAGTGGGAGCACCAAACATCACACACGGTTGAAACATAATAATCGTGTGCTATCAAACAGAAACACCCTCCAGGTGGGTAGATATTTTTGAGATTGCGAGGGAAGCCTCATGGAGCCCAATCTACTATGCTGATGTGAGTGACATGGGCGTGGCACATGGGTAGTCTGAGGGAACCGTCTCTATTGCGTCTACAATAGCAGACGTTTCGTCTGCTATTTATAAATTTGGTAAAAAAACACAGGAAAGGGTCCACACAAATCGGACATCCCCGACCTCACGGAGGTTCATGACATACGAAGTAGTTCCCCCACCCCCCCACACACACTTCGAGTCGGTGGGAGGGCATCTCACGAAGACCACTGTAACACGGACCAAGAATAATCCACCTTGGTAACCTCTCTCGTTGTCGCTCGAAGTGATGGACGTCCATGCGGCCCCACAGACAATGGGCTTGCAAATGATAACCATGCGATGGAGTGCCCGAAGACAACCACCGCCTGCATGTGGCCCAAACATATATATGGAAGTGTTGTGTGGTGTTTGAATACCCAATGCACAACTTCGATGTGGCACTTTTCCTTGGAACTGAAAAGTCCCCACACGGAGCGAGGGTTCACGTCGCGTAATATGTTGCATGTACCCCCAGCCCCACTTGGTGCCGGTGAGAGGGATTCATGCGTACGCATGAGCTCAAACTTTGGTTAGTGATCTCACCGCCTACCGTAACACGAACCAAGAATCCACATTGGTAACCTCTCTCGTTGTCAGTCGAAGTGATGACGATGGACGTCCACGCATGCCCACGAATGGGCTTCCGCCGATGACCACGTGAGGGAGTGTCCGAAGACAAACATACCCAATGCACAACTTTGATGTGGCACATGCTAATTTGGAACCGGAAAGTACCCACACGGAGCGAGGGTTCATGACGCGTACGTAGTATATGCCTCACTCCCCACTTAGAGCCTGTGAGAGTGATTATTAATTCAAGCATGTAAACGCACGTGCGCTCAAATTAAACTTTGGTCTGGAATCTCACCATGACCTACCGTAACACGAGCCAAGAAGAATCCACCTTGATAACCTATCTCGTTGTCGGTCGAAGTGATGGACGTCCATGGCGGGCCCATGAATGGGCTTGCTGCCGATAACCTCGCGAGGGAGAGTGTCCGAAGACAACCACCACCTGCATGTGTCCCGAACATATGTATGCAGGTGTGCTACTTGTAAGTTGCGTTGGGATTTCCTCAAAGAGGATAGGATGATGCAGTACAATAGAGATAAGTATTTCCCTCAGTTAAGAACCAAGGTTATCAATCCAGTAGGAGAATCATGCAACACCTCGTTAGCAATACCTGCACACAAAATAACAAATCCTTGCACCCAACGCGAACAAGGGGTTGTCAATCATGTGTAAAAAATTTAGATCAAAAAGCACGTTCCAGTGCATTTTAGATCTGTTTTTTTCACAGAATCAAATCAACTATCATCCAAATCATCCCAAAGGCTTTACTTGGCACAAATACTAATTAAAACACAAAAACACAACCATAGCGGTAGCATAATTGTGTGCACAAAAAAACCGAAAATAAGCAAGAAAAATAAGAGAACTATTGGGTTGACTCCCAACTAGCACTATCGTCTTACGCTCCTAACTAGGCGTAATGCATAGTTTCAAGTGTTGTTATCTTTGGTTTTTAACTCCTCGATCACGCATCCATAATTCCTAGGAGTTTTATCATGCATATTTTTAACGACCACACTCCTAGAAACAAGATTAAGGAATTTATTTTGTGACGCCCCCGGCTCAATCGTGCACTAATCATACACGCAAATGCACATGATCAAGCCTAAGGACTCACGGGAAGATATCACAACACAACTCTAAAACACAAATAAAGTCATACAAGCTTTATATTACAAGCCAGGGGCCTTGAGGGCTCGAATACATAAGCTTGCGTACAAGCGTCAGCGGAAGCATCAGATATGTGAGTACAGATATGAAACAGAAACAGATAGGCCCTTAGAAAGGCAGGGCAAAAGAAAACACTACGATCGAAAGGCACAGGCCTCCTCCCTGGGACCCTCCGATCCTACTCCTGGTCGTCTGTCAACTCGTAATAGTAACGACCCTCGGGGTAGTAGTAGCGATCGTCGGCGGGGGCAGCTGTATCCGGGGCTCCATCATCTGGTTGCATCAAAAGGATATGGGGGAAAAAGAAAGCAAAGCAACCATGAGTACTCATCCGAAGTACTCAGCAAGCAAGGATCTACACTACATATGCAACATTATCAAATGGAGGCTATATATGTGGACTGGGCTGCAGAAATGCCAGAATAGAGAGGAGGCCTAGTCCTATCGAAGACTAGCATCTTCAGCGGTCTTGCAGCAATAGAAGAGAGTAGATCATCACAGTTTAAAGTAGTAGTATCGTTAAGTATCATCCTCACCCAGAGATCCTTTCTCGAGTCCCTGCGAGAAAGCAATCCCAGAGCCTTACAGTCATCAACCTTGTCCTGAGATCCCTTCTCGACTCCCTGCGAGAAGCAATCCCAGAGCCATAGTATCCAGGTCTCATCTCAAGTTCTAGTTATATCGATCGGTATACAATTCCGAGTGTCCCTTACCGTAGGACCGGCTATCGATATATATGTTCTTCCCTGTAGGGGTGCACCAACTTACCCACCACGCTCGCTTCACTCTGGCCGGACACACTTTTTTGGGTCATGCCCGGCCTCGGCCAAACGATACACCGCAACCCTACCTACAGCTCAGCAGAGAGGTCCCCGTCGGTCTATATCCTAAGCGCTCAGGGGTCTTGGGCCATCGCCCTGTGCACTCCGGGTCGGTGTGTGCAGGGCCGGGACGAGCACCACCTGGGTGGCACTGGCCCGGCCCGGCCACGAGGCTGAACTGGACGTCTGAAAGAGCTTTCGGCTGATGCTACGATGCAGATTGCCCATAACTCTTCCCACGTGATGGTTAGTGCTATCAGGCCAGAGGCCTGCTCGGATCAAATATCCAAATCGTTGGCGGACTAGGGGCTTGCGGCAACGAGCAGAGACTCACGATCGATGTGACCCCGTCGCCCCGTCTCGAGGACTTGCAGCAAGGGCCAAGAATGCCTGGCCACGCCTCGTATTCATATATCGGGCAACCTCCAGGTCAACCCGTCTCCAAAACACTCGCCACTTAGGCTCACACGGGTACCCCTCAGGGTCGACCCGCCTTTCCAAGTAACAGTGTAAAGTCCAAGTATCCATGTGTCCATAACATCAGGGGAATCCGAGGTATCACCGTCGTTGGATTCCTACCTGATGTATCCGTCAAGGTGAACTCAGAGGAATCACCCTCGATGGGTTCACACTTGATGTGTTGCACGACAGGGTCGTATCGGAAGTGGAGAAGGAGGAATCACCCTCGATGACCACGACCGAATAGCTACTCTACAGAGTTAACATCAGAAGTTCTACAAGAGGTTTCACCCTCGGCACTCGATAGTAACGCTGCAGTGTCGTTACAACTAGGGGGGGGGGGGGGGGTGGTGTGCGGTGCCGGGGCCTGGTCTTCAATCCCGTTGATCGAGTCTTCTGATAATCTAGCGGGACAGTCGGGACTAGTGGGCTCACTGATAGGTCTCTACCCAGCCTATACTAGACAGTTTAGGATAAGCAGGTAAGGTTTCAACAGCAGGTTATAGTAAACAGGCTATGCATCAGAATAGGTAAAGCAGCAGCAGCAGCAATTCTAATGCAAGCATGAGAGAGAAAGAATAGGCGATATCGGTATGCTCAAGGGGGGGTGCTTGCCTGGTTGCTCGGCGGCAAGGGCAAGGTCGTCAACGGTGGCGTCGGACTCCGGAGCTGCGTCGGTCTCGGGGACGACGTCGGGGTCTAACGAGAGAGAAGAGGGGGAGGAAACAGTATAAATACACAGCAAACATGAGCAACACAATGTACGACAAGACAATGTGCAGTGCTGGGTGTGTCCTAACGTATGGTTGCACGTCACCGAGGAAGGGGGAATCCATCCGGGAATGTTTTCCCGGTTCCGGACATTTGTCAGACAGATGACCCGAGGGGGACGGTTCCATGTTCGGATAGTTAGGAACGTGTGACAGACGAACGGACCGCGTATTCGGATTCGTCTTGAAATTCTGAGCAACTTTCATGTACAAAGTTTTTCCATCGGAGCTACGGATTATTTTCTATGATTTTCTAAAGTTTTAAATATTTTCTGGATTTAATTATTTATTAAATTTGAACTATCCAGAATAGTGAATGATGACATCAGCATGACATCACCATTGTGACGCCCCCGGCCCGACCGTGCACTAATCATACACGCAAATGCACACGATCAAGCCTAAGGACTCACGGGAAGATATCACAACACAACTCTAAAACATAAATAAAGTCATACAAGCTTTATATTACAAGCTAGGGGCCTCGAGGGCTCGAATACATAAGCTTGCGAACAAGCGTCAGCGGAAGCATCAGATATCTGAGTACAAATATGAAATAGAAACAGAAAGGCCTTTAGAAAGGCGGGGCAAAATAAAACACTATGATCGAAAGGCGAAGGCCACCTGCCTAGGACCCTCCGATCCTACTCCTGGTCGTCAGTCAACTCATAGCAGAATCCATCCTCTGGGTAGTAGTAGTAGCGATCGTCGGCAGGGCAGCTATCTCAGGGGCTCCGTCATCTTGTTACGACAAACTGATATGGGGAGAAAAGGAAAACAAAGCAACCGTGAGTACTCAGAAGTACTCAGCAAGCAAGGATCTACACTACATATGCAACATTTTCAAGGGGAGGCTGTATATGTGGACTGGGCTGCAGAAATGCCAGAATAGAGAGAAGCCCTAGTCCTATCGAAGACTAGCATCTTCAGCGGTCTTGCATCAGTAGAAGAGAGTAGAACAGTTCAATATAATGTAGCAGTATCATTAAGTCTCATCCTCACCCAGAGATCCTTTCTCGACTCCCTGCGAGAAAGCAATCCCAGAGCCATACAGTCATCAACCTCGTCCTGAGATCCCTTCTCGACTCCCTGCGAGAAGCAATCCCAGAGCCATAGTATCCATGTGTCCATAACATCAGGGGAATCCGAGGTATCACCCTCGTTTGATTTCCCACTCGATGTATCCGTCAAGGTGAACTCGGAGGAATCACCCTCGCTGGGTTCACACTTGAGGTGTTGTACGACAGCGTCGTTACCGGAAGTGGTGAAGGAGGAATCACCCTCGATGACCACGACCGAATAGCTACTCTACAGAGTTAACATCAGAAGTGCTACAAGAGGTTTCACCCTCGGCACTCGATAGTAACGCTGCAGTGTCGTTATAACTAAAGGGGGTGATGTGCGGTGTCGGGGCCTGGTCTTCAATCCCGTTGATCGGGTCTTCTGACAATCCAGCGCGGCAGTCGGGATAAGTGGGGTCACTGATAGGTCTCTACCCAGCCTAGACGAAACAGTTTAGGATATGCAGGTAATTATCAACAGCAGGTTACAATAAACAGGCTATGCATCAGAATAGGTAAAACAGTAGCAGCAGCAATTCTAATGCAAGCATGGGAAATTAGAATGGGCGATATCGGGATGATCAAAGGGGGGGCTTGCCTGGTTGCTCGGCGGCAAGGGCAAGGTCGTCAACGGTGGCTTCGGTCTCCGGAGCTGCGTCGGTCTCGGGGACGAAGTCGAGGTCGGGGGCTATCGAGAGAGAAGAGGGGGAGGAAACAGTATAAATATAGAGCAAACATGAGCAACACAAAGTGCGACATGACAATATGCAGCGCCGGGTGTGTCCTAGCGTATGGTTGCACGTCACCGAGGAAGGAGGAATTCATCCGGGAATGTTTTTCCGGTTCTGGGCACTTGTCAGACAGATGACCGGAGGGAAAGGGTTGCATGTTCGGATAGTTAGAGACGTGTGGCGGACGAACGGACCGCGTATTCAGATTTGTCTCGTCGTTCTGAGCAATTTTCATGTATAAAGTTTTTCGATCGGAGTTACGGATTAAAAGATATGATTTTCTAAAGTTTTATTGATATTCTGGAATTTATTTAAATATTTAAATCAACATTATCCGAAACAGTAGCAGGGTGACGTCACTGTGATGTAATGCTGACGTCAGCAGTCAACGGTCGGCTGACCAGGGTCAAACCTGACCAGTGGGGCCCACATGTCAGCCTCTGATTAGTCTAAACAGAGTTTAATTTTTAACTAATCAACTAATTAGGCTACTGGGCCCACATGTCAGTGACCGATTAGTGTTTAAACTAATTAATTAACTAATTAACAGATTTTCTAGTTAATTAAATCAGTTTAACCGAGTGGGGCCCGCATGTCAGCGAGACAGGGCGGCCACGTCAGCTGTTGACCTGGTCAACAGGTCAACTGGGGCCCGCGGGGCCCCACAGTCAGTGGCCCAGGAGCGGGGCCCATCGGGGCCAGGTCAGCGCCGGCCGCCGGAGCACGCCGGCGAGCTCGAACGCAGCGCCGAGCTCCGGCGAGCCCGGGTTTCGCCCACAGGGCATCTCCGAGGGCGTGCTTGGGCTCTAACGAACGGGCGCAATGAGCCGCATCGCGTGGTGGTGGTGGTTGGCCCCGGGGGTGGTCGGAACGACGCCGGCGACGACGGTTGGCGGCGGGGCTCTCGGGTGGTGCACGGGCGCGTGGCTGCATTGGGCTAGCGAGCAAAGCAAAAGGCGGGGCGGCCTCTACGGCTCACCAGGAGCACGTTGGTGCTGCGGGACCGAGCCGAGCGGCTCTGGGAGCGCAGCAATGGCAGTGACGGCAGCGGACAGAGCACGAGCACGGTGGCGGCGAGCTACGGCTACGGGGAGACGCAGGGAGAGAGGGAGGAGGACGGGGTGCTCATGGTGGTCCTGTAGGCGTGCAAGGGTGGGCTCAGGGTAGCGCAATGACGGCGAATCGTGACGGCGATCACCGGCGCCCGATGCTTGAAGACGAGCTCGTGCGCGACGAGGCAGGTGATTTCCGCTCCGGTTCGATGCAGCAGGCGAAGCAGCAGGGGACGGCGGGGCGACCTGGCACTGCCGCGAGGTGTAGGGGCGACGGTGGCCGCGCGTATCAGACGGCCGAGGCCATTGCGGCGCTCGGAGGGAGGAGGCAGGGAGGAAAGAGAGGGGGAAAGTGAGCGAGGGAGGGCTCGGAGGTGTCTGTGGGGTGCTCTTTATCCACGGCGAGCGCGCGACGCGCTGTCGAGTGCCGAGGGAGGGGGGGGCGTGCTCGGGGGCGCGCACGCACGCAGGGTGCTCGACAGCGCGCCCGCGGCATCAGGGGTAGGGGGAGGGGGCTAGTTGGGCTGGGCCAGCTCCTGTGCGGCTGTGGGCTTAAGTGCACAGGGGCATTTTTCCATTTCTTCTTTTCTTTTCTTTTCTTTTCTGTTCTGTTAATTGTTTAGGCCCCAAATGGTTTTTGTAAAAAGGGAGACCTAGTCCATAAATACCAGTGCTTTATACCCTAACACCAAAAACTAGTTTGGGCAAAACATCATTTCATATTTGTTTTAAATAAATTAAAACGTTACTAAATGTTATTTTCAGCCACTGTTTTAAGTTGTTTTGAGTCACTTACCCAACTCCAATGATGTTGGTTACATTTTTAGAATTGTCTCTAGAATATTTGTTATCTATTGAACATTTTAGTTTTTATGTTGGACAACTTTTATATTTCACTTTCATTTAAATTTGAATTTGACTTAGGAGTTGAAATGCAATATGATGCGAATGATGTTTAGGCACTAATAATCATGATGACATGGCATAATCAAAAGGGTGATTACTGTAGTTAACCACTGGGGGTGTTACAAATCTCCTCTACTAACAAGAATTCTCGTCCCGAGAATTAATAGGTAGAAGGAAAAAGTTCGGGGTATTCCGCACGAAGATTATCCTCGCGTTCCCAAGTGGCTTCATCTTCAGTATGATTTGACCAATGCACTTTGAGGAACTTGGTAACCTTCTGACGGGTCCGACGTTCAGCTTCATCGAGAATGCAGATCGGATGCTCCTTATAAGATAGGTCATCTTGCAATTCGAGCACCTCGTGATCCACAGCTCGGTGTGGAGATTCCTTGAAGCATTGACGAAGTTGCGACACATGGAATACGTCGTGGATATGAGAGAATTACGGCGGCAACTCCAATTTATATGCCACCTGACCACGCCTAGCAATAATGCGGAAAGGACCAATGTAGCGCGGAGCTAGCTTGCCCTTGATTCCAAAACGGTGAGTGCCTTTCATCGGGGTGACTCGCAGATAAGCCTGATCACCAGGTTGATAAGTCAAACCCCATCGTTTGCGATCATAGTTGCTCTTCTGGCGGTCCTGAGCCGCCTTGAGATTTTCCTGGACAACACGAACTTGTCCTTCGGCGTGTTGGATAATATCCGGACCCACGAGCGGTCGTTCCCCAGTTTCTGACCAATTCAGAGGGGTTCGACACTTACGTCCATAGAGTACTTCGAAGGGGGCCATTTTCAAACTGGCTTGATAGCTGTTGTTATAAGAGAACTCGGCATACGGAAGAGATTCTTCCCACTTCTTGCCAAAAGAAATAACACAAGCCCGATGCATGTCTTCAAGCACTTGATTGACTCGTTCGACTTGGCCTTGGGATTGGGGTGATAAGCTGAACTCCAGGTAATATGAGTTCCCATAGTTGTTTGGAAACTTTCCCAGAACTTGGAAGTGAAAAGACCGCCACGGTCCGAACTGATCTCCTTCGAAATACCGTGGAGTGAAACAATTCTGGAGATATACAATTCTGCTAACTGACTAGCAGTGATAGTTTCCTTGACGGGCAGAAAGTGTGCAACTTTAGAGAGTTGGTCGACGACGACAAGAATAGCATCGTGACCCTACTGTGACCTGGGAAGTCCTGTAACGAAATCCATCTGAACCTTATCCCATTTCCATAGAGGAATAGGAAGTGGTTGCAGAATTCCAGTAGGTTTCTGATGTTCTGCTTTAACGCGACGACACACATCACATTCAGCAACATATCGAGCAATATCCTGCTTCATTTTAGACCACCAGTACCTTTGACGGAGATCACGATACATCTTGGTGCTACCCGGATGAATAGACAGCGGGGTATCATGTGCCTCCTTCATGACTTTGTCAGTCATGAGTTCGAAGCGAGGTACGACAATGCGGTTTCTGAAATACAAGGTTCCATCTTTAGACAGTGAGAAATCCCTGTACTTTACAAGGTGAAGGTCTTTCTTCATCAGATCAATTTCAGCATCTTTAGCTTGCGCATTCTTAACAGCTTTCTCAAGATCTGGTTGTATCACAAGGTTATTTAGAGAGCCCTGTGGGACAATAAGCAGATTCAGCTTGCACAGTTCTTCAAAAAGACGAGGTTGTGCTCGCCTAACCATGAGGTTGTCGCAATAGGACTTGCGGCTTAAGGCATCAGCCATCACGTTAGCCTTGCCAGGGGTATAGGATATACCCAAATCATAGTCCGCAATGGCCTCCATCCATCTTTGCTGACGGAGGTTTAGAGATGGTTGAGTGAACAAGTACTTCAGACTTTTATGATCCGTGTATATCTCGCAACGATTACCGAGGAGGTAATGTCACCACAACTGCAATGCATAGATCACAGCAGCTAGTTCTAGATCATGTACCGGATAATTCTCTTCATGTGGGCGCAACTGACGAGAGCCATAGGCAATCACTTTGCGCTCTTGCATTAGGACACAGCCTAATTCTTCACGGGATGCGTCACAATAAATCACAAAGTCTTTGCGGGTATCTGGAGGAGATAGTACTGGGGCAGATGTTAGCTTGTCTTTGAGTGTCTGGAAACTTTCCTGACATTTTTCTGTCCATTCAAACTTAACGCCCTTGTGAAGCAGATCAGTCAGGGGCTTAGCAATCTTGGAAAAGTTCTCGACAAATCGACGGCAATAGCTTGCAAGGCCAAGAAAACTTCTCACTTTCTTGACGTTCTTCGGAGGAGTCCAGTCAAGAATAGCCTGAACTCGTTCTGGGTTAACGGCAATTCCATCTTTGGAAATCACATGACCGAGGTACGTTACTTCAGAAAGCCAGAATTCACATTTGGAGTATTTGGCATACAACTGGTGTTCGCGGAGCCTTTCCAGTACAAGACGGAGGTGTTTGGCATGTTCTTTCTTATTCTTTGAATAGACCAGAATATCATCCAGATATACCACGACAAATTTGTCGAGGTAATCCATGAAGATGTAATTCATCAGACGGGAGAATGTGGCTGGAGCATTTGTCAGGCCAAATGACATGACGGTGTACTCGTAGGAGCCATAACGAGTAACAAATGCAGTCTTCGGAATATCCTCTTCACGAACACGGATCTGATGGTATCCCAATCTCAAATCAAGCTTAGAGAATACTGAGGAACCGGCAAGTTGATCATACAAATCATTGATCCGGGGAAGCGGATATTTGTTCTGAATTGTTGCTTGGTTGATAGGTCGGTAATCCTGAACCAATCGATTAGTTCCATCCTTCTTCTTAACGAAGAGTGAAGGTGCTCCCCAAGCAGAGGAACTGGGGCGGATGAAACCTTTCTTAAGTGACGTGTCGATTTCTTCCTTAAGCTCGAGAAGATGATGCGGAGGCATCTTATAAGGACGCTTCGCAATAGGGGTAGTGCCTGGCTTCAGGTCGATGACAAATTCGATAGCTCTAGCAGGGGGTATTCCTGGAAGTTCTTCTGGAAATACATCTTGAAATTCACGAACAACTGGAACGTTCCCGATTCCTTCAAGAGGTGAAGCGTTCAATGCATTTAGGACATATATCTGAGCTTCGGCGTCCTGCACTATACGAGCTGAGTATCTGACAGTCTGACTGGAAGGGTGTGTGAGGCGGACTGTTTCAGTGGCACAGTTAATCAAAGCTTTATGGGGCTTCAACCAGTCCATACCCAGAATAATGTCTATGTTGGAGGTCTTGAGAGCAATGAGTGAAACGGGGAACATCAATCCTCCGATCACAATGTGGTTACCGTGGCTTACCATGGTAGTTTGCCAATTAGCCCCAGGCGAATGGATTACTAATGGGATGGACATCTCCTCGAAAAGTATAGCATGGCTTCGCGCAAAACTTTCGGACATGAAGGAGTGCGATGCTCCAGAATCAAAGAGGACTGAAGCTGGGATTGAATTCACTAGAAGGGTGCCCATCACAATGTTGGGGTCCTGTCGAGCTTCTTCCATGTTGACTTGGTTGACATGAAAACGCTGATTAGCAGGTGGTCTGGTTCCAACGTTCCTAGAAGGATGTTTTCGACGGCTCTTCCTACAACCAGCAGAAGGATGTGGTGCATCCTGACGAAAAGCCATAGCATCAGGCGGTCCAGCATGAACCGATAGCTGTCTCGGCGGTGAAGGCAAACGAGGTGCAACATAGGACGGCCTTGGTGTTGGAGCAGGTCGGTGGTGTACATTGTGCGGGATCCACACTCGACGCTTCTGAACAGGCTGACCCGAGGATGAGCCAGCTCCATGAGTGCGCTTGAGCGACTCCTGGCATTCAGTCAGAGCTGTTTCAATTTGGAAAGATTTGCTGACAAGCGTTGCGTAGTCTGTGAAATCATGGAGAGCAAGTGCAAGTTTTATATTAGTACGTAGTCCTTCACGGAATTTATCCTGCTTGCGTGTGTTGGTGTCGACGTCATCCGCAGCATAGCGGGACAATTCAAGAAATTTCCTCTGGTATTCATCCACAGTCATTGTGCCCTATGTGAGTTTGCGGAACTCCTGCTTCTTCTGGTCGATCAGACCTTGAGGAATGTACCATGCACGAAAAGCTGACTGAAATTCCTGCCAAGTGGTTACTGTCTCTGCAGGCAACATACTCTTGGGGCTTTCCCACCATTGAGCTGCTGATCCCCTCAGGTGATACGTCGCATAGGTGACGTAACTGTCAGGGATAACATTGGCTGACTTCATCTGGAAGGCAATGTCACGGAGCCAATCGTCAGCGTCCATTGGATCAGTCGAGCTGCGAAAAGTGGACGGATTGAGGCGCACGAATTCTGGCAGAGTTATTGGAGTAGATTGTTGCTGAGTATTCTGGTTTGGGAACTAAGCCAATATCCCGGTCATAACCTGACGGTTCAGTTCAAATTGCTGCATCATTGCGGCAATATAAGGTGGAGGTGGAGGATCGTCAGCCATCCTGCCAAATCAACAGGGGTAGTTTAGCAAGAAAAACTGCATGTGTATGGAATGATTCATGAAGTAGCACGCACGACAGAAGGAAGTGCAATAGATACTTCATCATAGTCACACCAGACATTCAAAGCCACACATAGCCTCGGTTAGAATCCGGCATTACGACAGTAGAAAAGGGAGGGCTAGATAACTAGGCGGCGCGCAGGCACGCGGTGGGGAAGTACACAACAAGACATAGCAAAGGCTACATCAACGTCGGAGAAAACTATTGGAGCGAGAAATCTGCAAGTGACAACACAGGGTGCCCTCGATAAAAGGATCCTATAAGCAGAACCTGGTCCACAATCTTGAAGCAAGGGGGGATATTTTCAGAACTCTGGGTGGATGTGAGCACGAGAGCCTAATGTTGGAGTTAGTAGAATCATTTAACCCGAATAGAAGAGAGATCAGAGGCCCAGAGTAAAGGTCGAGGAGTAAAAGATACTAATACCACCCAATTGGCGACGTGGGCCCGTAAGCCACACAGCCAAGTTAGTAAAACAGTTTTTGGTTACTAGACTCAACTTCGGCCAAGGAGTTGGAAAGGGGGATTCCTAGAGGCAGTCGGCTCTGATACCAACTTGTGACGCCCCCGGCCCGACCGTGCACTAATCATACACGCAAATGCACACGATCAAGCCTAAGGACTCACGGGAAGATATCACAACACAACTCTAAAACATAAATAAAGTCATACAAGCTTTATATTACAAGCCAGTGGCCTCGAGGGCTCGAATACATAAGCTTGCGAACAAGCGTCAGCGGAAGCATCAGATATCTGAGTACAGATATGAAATAGAAACAGAAAGGCCTTTAGAAAGGCGGGGCAAAATAAAACACTATGATCGAAAGGCGAAGGCCTCCTGCCTGGGACCCTCCGATCCTACTCCTGGTCGTCAGTCAACTCATAGCAGAATCCATCCTCTGGGTAGTAGTAGTAGCGATCGTCGGCAGGGCAGCTGTCTCAGGGGCTCCGTCATCTTGTTACGACAAACTGATATGGGGAGAAAAGGAAAACAAAGCAACCGTGAGTACTCAGAAGTACTCAGCAAGCAAGGATATACACTACATATGCAACATTTTCAAGGGGAGGCTGTATATGTGGACTGGGCTGCAGAAATGCCAGAATAGAGAGAAGGCCTAGTCCTATCGAAGACTAGCATCTTCAGCGGTCTTGCAGCAGTAGAAGAGAGTAGAACAGTTCAATATAATGTAGCAGTATCATTAAGTCTCATCCTCACCCAGAGATCCTTTCTCGACTCCCTGCGAGAAAGCAATCCCAGAGCCATACAGTCATCAACCTCGTCCTGAGATCCCTTCTCGACTCCCTGCGAGAAGCAATCCCAGAGCCATAGTATCCATGTGTCCATAACATCAGGGGAATCCGAGGTATCACCCTCGTTTGATTTCCCACTCGATGTATCCGTCAAGGTGAACTCGGAGGAATCACCCTCACTGGGTTCACACTTGAGGTGTTGTACGACAGCGTCGTTACCGGAAGTGGTGAAGGAGGAATCACCCTCGATGACCACGACCGAATAGCTACTCTACAGAGTTAACATCAGAAGTGCTACAAGAGGTTTCACCCTCGGCACTCGATAGTAACGCTGCAGTGTCGTTATAACCAAAGGGGGTGATGTGCGGTGTCGGGGCCTGGTCTTCAATCCCGTTGATCGGGTCTTCTGACAATCCAGCGCGACAGTCGGGATAAGTGGGGTCACTAATAGGTCTCTACCCAGCCTAGACGAAACAGTTTAGGATATGCAGGTAATTATCAACAGCAGGTTACAATAAACAGGCTATGCATCAGAATAGGTAAAACAGTAGCAGCAGCAATTTTAATGCAAGCATGGGAAATTAGAATGGGTGATATCGGGATGATCAAAGGGGGGGGGGGGCTTGCCTGGTTGCTCGGCGGCAAGGGCAAGGTCGTCAACGGTGGCTTCGGTCTCCGGAGCTGCGTCGGTCTCGGGGACGAAGTCGAGGTCGGGGGCTATCGAGAGAGAAGAGGGGGAGGAAACAGTATAAATATAGAGCAAACATGAGCAACACAAAGTACGACATGACAATATGCAGCGCCGGGTGTGTCCTAGCGTATGGTTGCATGTCACCGAGGAAGGAGGAATTCATCCGGGAATGTTTTTCCGGTTCCGGGCACTTGTCAGACAGATGACCGGAGGGGAACAGTTGCATGTTCAGATAGTTAGAAACGTGTGGCGGACGAACGGACCGCGTACTCAGATTCGTCTCGTCGTTCTGAGCAATTTTCATGTATAAAGTTTTTCGATCGGAGTTACGGATTAAAAGATATGATTTTCTAAAGTTTTATTGATTTTCTGGAATTTATTTAATTATTTAAATCAACATTATCCGAAACAGTAGCAGGGTGACGTCACTGTGACGTAATGCTGACGTCAGCAGTCAACGGTCGGCTGACCAGGGTCAAACCTGACCAGTGGGGCCCACATGTCAGCCTCTGATTAGTCTAAACAGAGTTTAATTTTTAACTAATCAACTAATTAGGCTACTGGGCCCACATGTCAGTGACTGATTAGTGTTTAAACTAATTAATTAACTAATTAAGAGATTTTCTAGTTAATTAAATCAGTTTAACCAAGTGGGGCCCGCATGTCAGCGAGACAGGGCGGTCACGTCAGCTGTTGACCTGGTCAACAGGTCAACTGGGGCCCGCGGGGCCCCACAGTCAGTGGCCCAGGAGCGGGGCCCATCGGGGCCAGGTCAGCGCCGGCCGCCGGAGCACGCCGGCGAGCTCGAACGCGGCGCCGAGCTCTGGCGAGCCCGGGTTTCGCCCACAGGGCATCTCCGAGGGCGTGCTTGGGCTCTAACGAACGGGCGCAGCGAGCCGCATCGCGTGGTGGTGGTGGTTGGCCCCAGGGGTGGTCGGAACGACGCCGGCGATGACGGTTGGCGGCGGGGCTCTCGGTTGGTGCACGGGCGCGTGGCTGCAGTGGGCTAGCGAGCAAAGCAAAAGGCGGGGCGGCCTCTACGGCTCACCAGGAGCACGTTGGTGCTGCGGGACCGAGCCGAGCGGCTCTGGGAGCGCAGCAATGGCAGCGATGGCGGCGGACAGAGCACGAGCACGGTGGCGGCGAGCTACGGCTACGGGGAGACGCAGGGAGAGAGGGAGGAGGACGGGGTGCTCACGGTGGTCCTATAGGCGTGCAAGGGTGGGCTCGGGGTAGCACAACGACGGCGAATCGTGACGGCGATCACCGGCGCCCGAAGCTTGAAGACGAGCTCGTGCGCGACGAGGCAGGTGATTTCCGCTCCGGTTCGATGCAGCAGGCGAAGCAGCAGGGGACGGCGGGGCGACCTGGCACTGCCGCGAGGTGTAGGGGCGACAGTGGCCGCGCGTATCAGACGGCCGAGGCCATTGCGGCGCTCGGAGGGAGGAGGCAGGGAGGAAAGAGCGGGGGAAAGTGAGCGAGGGAGGGCTCGGAGGTGTCCGCGGGGTGCTCTTTATCCACGGCGAGCGCGCGACGCGCTGTCGAGTGCCGAGGGAGGGGGGGCCGTGCTCGGGGGCGCGCGCGCACGCAGGGTGCTCGACAGCGCGCCCGCGGCGTCAGGGGTTGGGGGAGGGGGCTAGTTGGCCTGGGCCAGCTCCTGTGCGGCTGTGGGCTTAAGTGCACTGGGGCATTTTTCCATTTCTTCTTTTCTTTTCTTTTCTTTTCTGTTCTATTAATTGTTTAGGCCACAAATGGTTTTTGTAAAAAGGGAGACCTAGTCCATAAATACCAGTGCTTTATACCCTAACACCAAAAACTAGTTTGGGCAAAACATCATTTCATATTTGTTTTAAATAAATTAAAAGGTTACTAAATGTTATTTTCAGCCACTGTTTTAAGTTGTTTGTGTCACTTACCCAACTCCAATGATGTTGGTTACAATTTTAGAATTGTCTCTAGAATATTTGTTATCTATTGAACATTTTAGTTTTTATGTTGGACAACTTTTATATTTCACTTTCATTTAAATTTGAATTTGACTTAGGAGTTGAAATGCAATATGATGCGAATGATGTTTAGGCACTAATAATCATGATGACATGGCATAATCAAAAGGGTGATTACTGTAGTTAACCACTGGGGGTGTTACAACCATGACATCAGCAGGTCAAACCCAGCTGACCAGAGTCAAACCTGACCTGTGGGTCCAGTGGGACCCACATGTCAGTGACTCAGCTAATTAAACAGAGTTAGATTAAACTAATTAGGCTAATTAGTGGGTGGGCCCCAGTAGTCAGTGACTAATTAGTGAGTTAATTAACTAATTATCTAATTACTGTTTCTATTTTAATTCGTTTAATGGGGTGGGGCCCATATGTCATAGACACAGGGGCGCCCAGTCAGCAGGGTTGACCCAGTCAATGGGTCAAAGTGGGGCCAGGGGGCCCACTGGTCAGTGGCATGATGCGGGGCCCACGGCGCCAGGTCAGCATGCCGGCCGGAGCAGCGCCGGCGAGCTCGCCCGCGACGGCAAAACTCCGGCGAGGCTCGGAAACGGCGCACAGGGCACCATTCGAGGCGTTTTCGGTCGCGTTCGATCGGGGAGACGATGCCGCGTCGATCTATGGCACTGGCACGAGGCGGGGCAGCCGGAGACGAGCACTACGGCGGCAATGGCGGACGGTGATGTTCGGGTGTGGTGGCGAATGGCGACACGGCGCGCAAATGGACGAGGCGAAGCGCTGGGGAGGCCCTACGCGGCACGGTGAGCACGTTGGTCACGTGTGGGTGACCAAATGGTCACCGGAGAAGCGCCGGCGACCAAACGAGGCGGCGGTGGGTTCGGGCTTCGTCGGGGCAGTGGCTACGGCTACGGAGAGCGCGCGGGGAGAGGGGGAGGGGGTCGAGGTGCTCACAGCGATGCTGTAGGGATCTGGCAGAGGGCTCGGGGAAGCTCGGGGTCGCCTGAATCATCGACGGCGTGTGGCGGCGATCCGAGGAGGGAGAGGGCGGAGTGGAGGTGATGCAGTGGCGTAGAGCTCCGGCTCGTTGGCGCAGGAGGCGTAGAGGAGCACGGCGGAGCTCGTGGACACGTCGCGGTGGCGAGGCAGAGGCGGTGGCCGCGCGGTTTAGCCGTGGCCGATCATGGCGGCGCCGGGCGAGGTGGGGAATTGAGGGGAGAACGGGTGGGGGTGGTGTTTGGGGTGTGGTGGTGGGTGGGTATTCTTGGTTGGTGTTGTTTTGGTTTGTTTTTGTGGTTTTTGGGTGTTGGAGGGTTTTTTTTTTTCGTTTTTTCTTTTCTTGTTTTTTCTTTTTTTTGTGTGTTTTTTTTGGTTTTTTTGGTTTTCTGTGTCTTGTTTTTTGTTTCTTTTTCTTTTTTTTTTTTTTGTGTTTTTCTTTCTTTTTTTTGTTTTTATTTTTTATTTTTTTTTTTTTGTTTTTTTTTTTTTCTTTTTTTCTTCTTGTTTTGTCTATTTTTTTTCTTTTTGTTCTTTTTTTTTCTTTCTTTCTTTTTTTTTTTTTTTTTTGTTTTTTTTCTTTTATCTTTTTTTTTTTTTCTTTTTTTTTTTTTTTTTCTCTTTTTTCGTTTTTGTCTATAATGGGTTGTTCTTGATTTTATATTTTCTTTTTAGTTTTATTTTGTTTTGTGTTCTTGCTGGGGGTGTATTGTTTGGAGTTTGAGATTTATGTTTTTTGGCTTTGGTTTTTTTTTGGGCGGGAATGGTGGCTAAGGGTTTGTCGCGCGGGTCGGGGTGCGGCCCTTGTAGGCGTCCGCGGCGTGCGGCGTGAGCTGTCGAGCGTAGGCGAGGGGGGTCCGGGTGTGCGCGCGCGTGCGCGTTCGACAGCGAGGGCGCGGGTGAGCAGTGAGGTAGGGGACGGCGTCAGGTGGGCTAGGCCGCGCTGTAGCCAGCAGGCCTAAGTGCACAGTAGCGCTTTAGGCCGTTTTCTATTTTCCTTTTTCTGTTTTCTTTTCTTTTTTGTTTTGCTAATTGTTTGGGCCCTAAATGAATTTTGTAAAAAGTGTGACCTAGTCCATAAGTCACAGTGCATTGTATCCTAACACCAAAAGCTAGTTTGTGCAAAACATAACTTCATATTTAATTTAGATCAAATAAAAGGCTATTAAATATTGTTTTCAGCCACTGTTAGGGGATGTTTGAGTTACTTAATTAATCTATTAAATGTTGGTTACAATTTTAGAATAGTCTCTGGAATATTTGTTATTTATTGAACATTTTAGTTTCTGTGTTTGAACAACTTTTATTTGCACTTTCAGTTTGAATTTCCATTTGAATTTGAATTTTGAAATGAGATATGATCCAATTAATATTTAGGAACTGTTGATCATGATGACATGGCATTATCAAAAGGGGATTACTGTGGCTAACCACTGGGGGTGTTACAAATCTTCTCCACTAATAAGAATTCTCGTCGCGAGAATTAAGAGGAAGGCTGAAAGAAAGCGGGGTATTCTTGGATGTTCTTCCGAAGAAACGTCCAGAAAACGACTGGAATGTTTTCGATCCCCTCAAGCGAAGAGGCATTCAACGCTTTCAAGGTGTTTATTTTGGAGTTATCTGGGCACGGTAATTCACTAGCCCGGATGACTAATGGAGTATGCATTTCCTCATAATGAAGGTCATGCATGAATGCAAATTTTTCAGAGATGAATGAATGTGATGCTGCTGAATTAAATAAAACAGAAGCAGGTACTGAGTTAACGAGAAGGGTACCCAATCCTGTGGCAGGTTGATCCTGGACTTGTTCAATATCAATGTTGTAGGCGTGTCCACGTCCATATGTTTTTCGCTTCTGTGCTGAGCCCGGAGATGAGCCAACATCACGATAGCGCTTCTGTGAGTCCTTATGCTTCATTTGAGTGGTCTCAACTAGAATAGCCTTGTTCACAAGAGTAGAAAAGTCATTGAAGTCTTGAGCAGCAAGTGCAAGCTTGATGTCCGGGTGGAGTCCATTGCGGAACTTCTCTTGTCTACGGGCATCTGTGCCGATGTCTTCTTCAGCATAGCGGGAGAGGTCAAGAAATTCCCGCTGATAAGCTTCGACAGTCTTGTTACCCTGAGTGAGGTTGCGGAACTGGGTTTTCATCCGTTCCATAATTCCTTGAGGAATATATCGGGCACGGAAAGCAGCCTGGAACTCAGGCCAAGTAACGGCTGTTCCAGCAGGCAGTGTACGTTTGTGGGTGTCCCACCATTGAGCAGCGGGACCCTTTAAGAAAAAGGACGCGAAGGCGACAAAGTTGGCAGGGGAGACATTTGCAGACTCCATCTCGTGAGTGATATCACGAATGCAGTCATCAGCATCCAGTGGCTTCTCAGAGTTGCGGAACTGAGTGGGGTTAAGACGCATAAATTCCGGCAGAGTTATTGAAGGAGGGTTCTGGTTCTGGTTGTTCAGATGCGGGAACTGAGCCATAATCCCAGTCATGAACTGACGGTTGAGCTCGAATTGTTGCATCATCGCTGCCATATAGTCTGGCGGTGGTGGGCGTTCAGGGGCACGACCACGACCACCTGGTCTAACCATCCTGCTAAGTTTCAACAGCGGTAGTTCAGTAAAAGCAGTTGCGGGTGTTTAGCGACAAGCATGATGTAACACGACAATAATTAAGCAGTGTACTAGATACTTAACAGTAGTCAATTAAGACATACAGATCCATACACATAGTCGGGTACATGCGAATAGCATAATGGCGCAAATTCAAAAACTAGACATGCTAGGCGGTGCGCAGGCACGCGGTAAGGAAGTACACCACGAGATATAGCAAAGGCTACATCAACATCGGGAAGATCCACTGAAATGGGGTAGCTGCACGTGCGGACAACGAGTGTTCATCGCGGAAGGATCCTGTGCTCCATGTGCACTCTGATGCAGAACCCGGTCTCGAGCTGAAAGAAGAGGTCCACGTGGAGGTGCGTGACCTCCAACAGCAGGCCAATCAATACCAGCATACATCTGAGTCCTGCTCGGATAAAGGATGTGCTCCGGATGTATCCCTACACGAACAGCGGGTAGCGATTGCGTCATAGCATCGTAGAGACGTGCTCGAGTGGCAACCAACTCGACGGCAAGAGCCCGAACAGTGCGATCCAGAGCCTGAGTGCACTGAATCAGAACGCGCGGGTCGTAGCGACGAGGCTCGTACGGGGCACAGATAGCTGTGTAGTATCCAATAGTATCTCCAGCAGGGGCATACGGAATGTATCGGAACTTGGAAGCATCCAAGCTATCGCTGAACTCTCCTCGGAGACGTGCGACAGCAGAGTAGGCGGCATCATGTACTGCCATCTCAATTGTCACGCCGATACCGTGGAAAAGGTGCAGCTCAGTGTCTGAGTCATCACGCTGATCATAGATACGAACATCAGCATGGTACTGCTCCTGGTTGAACTCGCGGTAATCCTCGTAGAACATGTACTCGGGGTACCAGCGGTAGCCCAGCCTGGTCAGGAGGGCGATCAGGACAGCTGGAAAACCAGGGGCACCACGAGCCCAAGTGTGAAGCACAAGCTGCGTCGTAGGGCGTGGTGGAAACAAACGATCCATCTGAAACAAAGGAAATTCAGGGTTGTCAAAAGACAATGAGAAGTATAATACAACTCGGAGAGAAAGGTTAAACAAAACAAGGGAAAGGAAAATGATTATCAGACTAATCAGATCAATGGTAAGGAATTAAGCACATATATCCAGCTCTCCGGGTAGACGAGATTTACGAGATCCTAAGTGTCGGCGTTAGTAAAATTATTCAACCCGAATAGAAGAGAGATCAGAGTCCCAGGGTAAAGGTCAAGGAGTAAAAGATCCTAATACCACCCAGTTGGCGACGTGGGCCCGTAAGCCCCGCAGCCAAGTTAGTAAAACAGTTTTGGACCACTAGACTCAACTTCGGCCAAGGAGTTGGAAAGGGGGATTCCTACAGGTAGTCGGCTCTGATACCAACCTGTGATGCCCCTGGCTCAATCGTGCACTAATCATACACGCAAATGCACACGATCAAGCCTAAGGACTCACGGGAAGATATCACAACACAACTCTAAAACACAAATAAAGTCATACAAGCTTTATATTACAAGCCAGGGGCCTCGAGGGCTCGAATACAGAAGCTTGCGTACAAGCGTTAGCGGAAGCATCAGATATCTAAGTACAGATATGAAACAGAAACAGGTAGGCCCTTAGAAAGGCGGGGCAAAAGAAAACACTACGATCGAAAGGCGCAGGCCTCCTACCTGGGACCCTCCGATCCTACTCCTGGTCGGTGTGTGCAGGGCCGGGACGAGCACCACCTCAGTCCTGGATGGCACTGGCCCGGCCCGGCCACGAGGCTGAACTGGACGTCTGACAGAGCTTTCGGCTGATGCTACGATGCAGATTGCCCATAACTCTTCCTACGTGATGGTTAGTGCTATCAGGCCAGAGGCCTGCTCGGATCAAATATCCAAATCGTTGTCGGACTAGGGGCTTGCGGTAACAAGCAGAGACTCACAATCGATGTGACCCCATCGCCCCATCTCGAGGACTTGCGGCAAGGGCCAAGAATGCCCGGGCATGCCTCGTATTCATATATCGGGCAACCTCCAGGTCAACCCGTCTCCAAAACACTCGGCACTTAGGCTCACGCGGGTACCCCTCAGGGTGGACCCGCCTTTCCAAGTAACAGTGTAAAGTCCAAGTATCCGTGTGTCCATAACATCAGCGGAATCCGAGGTATCACCGTCGTTGGATTCCTACTTGATGTATCCGTCAAGGTGAACTCGGAGGAATCACCCTCGATGGGTTCACACTTGATGTGTTGCACGACAGGGTCGTATCGAAAGTGGAGAAGGAGGAATCACCCTCGATGACCACGACCGAATAGCTACTCTACAGAGTTAACATCAGAAGTGCTACAAGAGGTTTCACCCTCGGCACTCAATAGTAACGCTGCAGTGTCGTTACAACTAAGGGGGGGGGGGTGGTGTGTGGTGCCGGGGCCTGGTCTTCAATCCCGTTGATCGAGTCTTCTGATAATCCAGCGGGGCAGTCGGGACTAGTGGGGTCACTGATAGGTCTCTACCCAGCCTATACTAGACAGTTTAGGATAAGCAGGTAAGGTTTCGACAGCAGGTTATAGTAAACAGGCTATGCATCAGAATAGGTAAAGCAGTAGCAGCAGCAATTCTAATGCAAGCATGAGAGAGAAAGAATAGGCGATATCGGTATGCTCAAGGGGGGGGTGCTTGCCTGGTTGCTCGCCGGCAAGGGCAAGGTCGTCAACGGTGGCGTCGGACTCCGGAGCTGCGTCGGTCTCGGGGACGACGTCGGGGTCTAACGAGAGAGAAGAGGGGGAGGAAACAGTATAAATACACAGCAAACATGAGCAACACAATGTACGACATGACAATATGCAGTGCCGGGTGTGTCCTAACGTATGGTTGCACGTCACCGAGGAAGGGGGAATCCATCCGGGAATGTTTTCCCGGTTCCGGACATTTGTCAGACAGATGATCGGAGGGGGATGGTTCCATGTTTGCATAGTTAGGAACATGTGACGGACGAACGGACCGCGTATTCGGATTCCTCTCAAAATTCTGAGCAACTTTCATGTACAAAGTTTTTCCATCGGAGTTACGGATTATTTTCTATGATTTTCTAAAGTTTTAAATATTTTCTGGATTTAATTATTTATTAAATTTAAATTATCCAAAATAGTGAATGATGACGTCAGCATGACATCACCATGATGTCAGCAGGTTAAACTCAGCTGACCAGAGTCAAACCTGACCTGTGGGTCCAGTGGGACCCACATGTCAGTGACTCAGCTAATTAAACAGAGTTAGATTAAACTAATTAGGTTAATTAGTGGGTGGGCCCCAGTAGTCAGTGACTAATTAGTCAGTTAATTAACTAATTAACTAATTATATAATTACTGTTTTTATTTTAATTCGTTTAATGGGGTGGGGCCCATATGTCATAGACACAGGGGCGCCCAGTCAGCAGGGTTGACCCAGTCAACGGGTCAAAGTGGGGCCAAGGGGCCCACTGGTCAGTGGCACGGGGCAGGGCTCACGGCGCCAGGTCAGCATGCCGGCCGGAGCAGCGCCGGCGAGCTCGCCCGCGACGGCAAAACTCCGGCGAGGCTCGGAAACGGCGCACAGGGCACCATTCGAGGCGTTTTCGATCGCGTTCGATCGGGGAGACGATGCCGTGTCGATCTACGGCACTAGCACAAGGCGGGGCAGCCAGAGACGAGCACTACGGCAGCAATGGCGGACGGCAATGTTCGGGTGTGGTGGTGAATGGCGACACGGCTCGCAAATGGACGAGGCGAAGCGCTGGGGAGGCCCTACGCGGCACGGTGAGCACGTTGGTCACGCGCGGGTGACCAAATGGTCACCGGAGAAGCGCTGGCGACCAAACGAGGCGGCGGTGGGTTCGGGCTTCGTCGGGGCAGTGGCTACGGCTACAGAGAGTGCGCGGGGAGAGGGGGAGGGGGTCGAGGTGCTCACAGCGGTGCTGTAGGGAACTGGCAGAGGGCTCGGGGAAGCTCGGGGTCGCCTGAATCATCGACGGCGTGTGGCGGCGACCTGAGGAGGGAAAGGGCGGAGTGGAGGCGATGCAGTGGCGTAGAGCTCCGGCTCATTGGCGCAGGAGGCGTGGAGGAGCACGGCGGAGCTCGTGGACACGTTGCGGTGGCGATGCAGAGGCGGTGGCCGCGCGGTTTAGCCGTGGCCGATCATGGCGGCGCCGGGCGAGGTGGGGAAACGAGGGAGAACGGCGGGGGGGGGGGGGATGGTGGCTAGGGTTTGTCCGCGGGGTCGAGGGGCGGCCCTTGTAGGTGTCTACGGCGTGCGGCGTGCGCTGTCGAGCGTAGGCAAGGGGGTCCGGGTGTGCACGCGCGTGCGCGTTCGACAGCGAGGGCGCGGGTGAGCAGTGAGGTAGGGGACGACGTCAGGTGGGCTGGGCCGCGCTGTAGCCAGCAGGCCTAAGTGCACAGTAGCGCTTTAGGCCGTTTTCTATTTTCCTTTTTCTGTTTTCTTTTCTTTTCTGTTTTGCTAATTGTTTGGGCCCTAAATGAATTTTCTAAAAAGTGTGACCTAGTCCATAAATCACAGTGCATTGTATCCTAACACCAAAAACTAGTTTGTGCAAAACATAGCTTCATATCTAATTTAGATCAAATAAAAGGCTATTAAATATTGTTTTCAGCCACTGTTAGGGGATGTTTGAGTTATTTAATTAATCTATTAAATGTTGGTTACAGTTTTAGAATAGTCTCTGGAATATTTGTTATTTATTGAACATTTTAGTTTCTGTGTTTGAACAACTTTTATTTGCACTTTCAGTTTGAATTTCCATTTGAATTTGAATTTTGAAATGAGATATGATCCAATTAATATTTAGGCACTGTTGATCATGATGACATGGCATTATCAAAAGGGGATTACTGTGGCTAACCACTGGGGGTGTTTCATATTTTCATATCCTCTATCAAATCAACAAAGTTGGGGTGAACACTAATCATTTTAAGATCTTCGCCATTGTTGCTAGATGTAGAACCCTTGTTCTTAGGAACATATATAAACTTGCATTTCTTTCTAGGAGGAGTCTTTTCAATAGTTTTAACGGAAGCAAAATCGGAACCCAAATTATTAATAATTTATTCTAATTTGTCAATCCTAGTGGGACTTTCTCCACTCTTTCATTTATTGGTTCCTTTTCACTTAGCATCTTAAGAGTAATCCCCACCTTTGGTCCAAATTGAGTAACATGATTATGAATCTTTTTATCCAAATTTTCAATATGCTCTATGATAGGCATTTTATTTTCAATAGCGTCCAACCTTTGCATAAAATGTTCCACAGTTCAAACCATTTCATTAATAGTGATAGGTGGTGATCTCACTAAATTTCCCATAGCATTGAAAACATCCATAGGGTGACTACTCAATAAATTCCCTCCGATGATAGTGTCTAGCACAAATCTATACCAAGTAGTAACACCCACGTAAAAATTACGAAGAAGAACAGTAGTCGATTGCTTACGAGTTGATCTATTTTGAGCATCGCAAATCCTATACCAAGCATCTTTCAAATTCTCCCTTGCCCTTTATTTAAAATTTAGAACTTCATTTTCAGGGGTACATGAGACAAGAGAAGAACTAGCCATAACGATAAAGTGAGCAAACACAAAAAAGGCAAACGGAAAATATTTTTGTATTTTTTTGTGAGAATGTTTTAGAAGTGGGGGAGATGAAAACAAGAGGCAATTGGCAAATAATGTAAAGACAAGGAGATGAAAGTTTATGCATAGGTACTTGATAGATGTTGATGATGTGTCCCCGGCAACGGTGCCAGAAATTCTTCCTGCTACTTGTAAGCTGCGTTGGGATTTCCTCGAAGAGGAGAAGATGCTGCAGTACAGTAGAGATAAGTATTTCCCTCAGTTAAGAACCAAGGTTATCAATCCAGTAGGAGAACCACGCAACACCTCGTTAGTAATACCTGCACACAAAATAACAAATCCTTGCACCCAACGCGAACAAGGGCTTGTCAATCCCTTGGCGGTTACTGATTGCTTGTATCTGCGTTGGTATTTCCCCGAAGAGGAAGGGATGATGCAGCACAACAACGGTAAGTATTTCCCTCAGTTATGAAACCAAGGTTATCGATCCAGTAGGAGAACCAAGCAACACGATGTAAACAACACCTGCACACAAACATCAAAAACTTGCAACCCAACGCGTAAGAGGGCTTGTCAATCCCTCAACGGTATTGAGATAGATTAAATTGTATGAGATTTGATAAATAGATCTAACAAAAACACACAAAAAAAAATAAAGAAAAATTGCAGCAAGGTATTTTTTGTTTTTAATATGATAGGAAACAGACCCGAGGGCCGTAGTTTTCACTAGAGGCTTCTTTCAAGAAAAGAACATACGGTGGGTACACAAATTACTGTTGGGCAATTGATAGAAAAGCGAATAATCATGACGATATCCAAGGCAATGATCATGTATGTAGGCATCACGTCCAAGATTAGTAGACCGAATCCTGCCTGCATCAACTACTATTACTCCACACATCGAGCGCTATGCAGCATGCATCTAGTGTATTAAGTTCATGAAAAAACAGAGTAATGCAAAAAGAACGATGGTATGATGTAGAAAAGATAAACTCACGTATGAATAAACCCCATCTTGTTACCCTTAATAGCAACGATACATGTGTGTCATGTCTCTTTCTGTCACTGAGATTGAGCACCGCAAGATCAAACCCATCGCAAAGCACCACTTCCCATGGCAAGATAAATCAATCTAGTTAGCCAAACCAAACCAACAAATCAGAGAAGAAATACGAGGCTATACAAATCATGCATAAAAGAGTTCAGCAAAGTCTCAATTAATATTCATGGATAGAACTGATCATAAACCCACAAGTCATAGGATCCCAACAAACACACCGCAAAAAGGAGTTACATCAAATAGATCTCTAAGAACATCGAGGAGAACATTGTATTGAAGATCAAAAAGAGAGAAGAAGCCATCTAGATATTAGCTACGGACCCGTAGGTCTCTGGTAAACTACTCGCGCATCATCGGATGGGCAACAAGGATGATGAAGAACCCCTCCGTGATTGTTGCCCCCTCCGGCAGAGTGCCAGAAAAGGCCACTAGATTGGATCTCGTGGTTCTAGAACTTGCAGCGGTGAAAAAGGTGTTTCGTCGAATCCCCTAGGGTTTTTGGGATTTTAGAGTATTTATAGAGTCGGGGGCAAGGTAAGGCGGTTCCCGTGGGCTCCACTACCCACTAGGGCGCGCCGGGGGCCTCTGGCGTGCCCTGGTGCCTAGTGGGCCACGCTGGCCTCCTCTCGTGGCCTCCAGAAGCTTCCAGGGTCCTTTATCACCAGAAAAAAATCTCCAATTTTTTTTGTGGCATTTGGACTTCGTTTGGTATTGATTTTCTGCGAAGTAATAAACAAGCAAAAAACAGCAATTGGCACTGGGCACTATGTCATTAGGTTAGTCCCAAAAAATGATATAAAGTTGCTAGTAAATGAATATAAAACATCCAAGATTGATACTATAATAGCATGGAACAATAAAAAATTATAGATTCGTTGGAGACGTATCAGCATCCCCAAGCTTAATTCCTGCTCGTCCTCGAGTAGGTAAATGATAAAAACAGAATTTTTGATGTGGAATGTTGCCTAACATGTTCATCACATATTCTTTTCTTTTGTAGCATGGACATTTGGACTTTAGATGATTCAAAGCAATAGTCTATAATTGACATGAAGACATCAATACTCAAGCATATCAACAAGCAACCATGTCTTTCAAAATATCAACGCTAAAGAAAGCTATCCCTAGCCCATTATGCTCAATCATTGATCCATTCATGAAACACACTCAAATATTAGCTATATCCAATGCACAAGTATGATAATAGTGTTCCCTAGTTGGAGCTTTGTAAGAGAATATGGAGACTCAAAAAAATAAAAATTGCATAAAGTAAATAGATAGGCCCTTCGCAGAGGGAAGCAGAGATTTGTAGAGGTGCCAGAGCTCATAGCTTAAATTGAGAGATAAAATTGTTTTGAGTGGCATGCTTTTCCCTTCAACAAAAATGATCGATAATTCCCAATATCTTCCATGCTAGATAAATCATAGGCGGTTCCCAAACATAAAATAAAGTTTATTTCCTTTCCACCATTCTTTCACAATCCATGGCTGGCCGTATCCACGGGCGCCTTTCATACCAATACTTTCCAAGGAATTTATTATCATAGTATTTTTCTGCATTTAGGGACTGGGCATCCATATTACCTGCCACACTCTTGTGCAATGACAAGTGAATAAACACTCATCTTGAGAATAACCTACCTAGCATGTAAAATATTGGCCAACCCCTGCCGCTTCATGAGCGGTACGGGCACACAAAAAGGAAATTCATTTTGAAAATTAGAGTTGGCACATACAAATTTACTTGGAACGACATGGAAATACCGCATATAGGTAGGTATGGTGGACTCGTTTGGCACAACTTGGTTTAGGATTTGGATGCACAAGCATTATTCCCACTTAGTACAAGGAAAGGCTAGCAAATAGATTGAGTAGCAGCCAACCAAAAAACAAAAACGATCATAAACGAGCATTGAACATAACTAACACTGAATAATGCACCACAAGTAGGATGTAACTTCATTGCATAACTATTGACTTTCGTGCTTGCATAGGGAATCACAGACCATAACACCAATATTCTTACTAGTACATAATTACTCACCAACATGACTGCCATATTACTATCTCCATATCTCAAAACTATTACAAGGAATCAAGTTTTAATATCCAATGATCTTCATGAAAGTTTTTATTATATCCCTCTTGAATATCTATCACTTTGGGACTAATTTCATAAATTACCATTGCTACTACAAGCTCTCAAACAAATTTAAGTGAAGAACAAGAGCATAAATATTTCTTCAAAATTTTCATCTCTCAAAATAATATAAGTGAAGCATGAGATTATTTCTTCAAAAGTTAAACCACCACCGTGCTCAAAAAGATATAACTGAAGTACTAGAATAATTCCATAGCTCAAAAAATTTAAGTGAAGCACATAGAGCAATTCTAACAAATTATAGCATCATTATGGCTCTCTCAAATAGGTGTGTCCAGCAAGGATGATTGTGGCAAACAGAGTAATACAATAAGAACGATGACATGATGTAGACAAGATAAACTCACGTATGAATAAACCCCATCTTGTTACCCTTAATAGCAATGACACATGAGTGTTATGTCTCTTTTTGTCACTGAGATTAAGCACCGCAAGATAGAGCCCATCACAAAGCACCTCTTCCCATGGCAAGATTAATCAATCTAGTTGGCCAAACCAAACCAATAAATCGGAGAAGAAATACGAGGCTATACAAATCATGCATAAAAGAGTTCAGTAAAGACTCAATTAATATTCATGGATAGAACCGATCATAAACCCATAATTCATCGGACCCCAACAAACACACCACAAAAAGGAGTTACATCAAATAGATCTCCAAGAATATCCAGGAGAACATTGTATTGAAGAACAAAAAGAGAGAAGAAGCCATCTAGCTACTAGCTACGGACCCGTAGGTCTGTGGTAAAGTACTCACGCATCATTGGAGGGGCAACAAGGATGATGATGAACCCCTCCGTGATCATTGCCCCCTCCGGCAGAGTGCCGGAAAAGGCCTCTAGATTGGATCTTGTGGTTCTGGAACTTGCGGCGGTGGAAAAGGTGTTTCATCGAATCCCCTAGGGTTTCTGGAATTTTAGAGTATTTATAGAGTCGGGGGCAAGGTAAGGCGGTTCCCGTGGGCTCCACTGCCCACAAGGGCATGCCTGGGGCCTCTGGCTCGCCCTGGTGCCTAGTGGGCCCGCTGGCCTCCTCTCATGGCCTCCAGAAGCTTCCAGGGTCCTTTATCACCAGAAAAAAATCTCCAAAATTTTTCGTGGCCTTTGGACTTCGTTTGGTATTGATTTTCTGCGAAGTAAAAAACAAGCAAACAATAGCAAATGGCTCTGGGCACTACGTCAATAGGTTAGTCACAAACAATGATATCAAGTTGCTAGTAAATGAATATAAAACATCCAATATTGATACTATAACAGCATGGAACAATAAAAATTATAGATACATTGGAGACGTATCAGTTACTTGCAAGATTAAATTGTATTGTGATAGATAGATAGATGGCACCAAAATAAAAAATAAAATAAAGAAAGAAAAATTGCAGCAAGGTATTTTTGGTTTTAATATGATAGAAAATAGACCCGGGGGCCATAGTTTTCACTAGAGGCTTCTCTCTTGAAAATAGCATACGGTGGGTAGACAAATTATTGTTGGGTAATTGATAGAAAAGCAAATAATTATGACGATATCCAAGGCAATGATCATGTATATAGGCATCATGTCCGAGACAAGTAGACCGAAACGATTCTGCATCTACTACTATTACTCCACACATAGACCGCTATCCAGCATGCATCTAGGGTATTAAGTTCATAAAGAACGGAGTAACACCTTAAGCAAGATGACATGATGTAGACAAAGAGAACTCACGTATGAATAAACCCCATCTTTTTATCCTTAATGGCAATGATACAAATACGTGTCATGTCCCTTTCTGTTACTGGGATTGAGCACTGCAAGATCGAACCCATTACAACGCACCCCTCCCATTGCAAGAAAAATCAATCTAGTTGGCCAAACAAAATCAATAGATCGGAGAGAAATATGAAGCTATAACAATCATGCATAAAAGAGTTCAGAGAAAACTCAAATAATATTATTCATGGATAGATCTGATCATAAACTCACAATTCATCGGATCCCAATAAACATATCGCAAAAAGTGTTTACATCAAATAGATCTCCAAGAACATCGAGGAGAACATTGTATTGAAGATCAAAGAGACAGAAGAAGCCATCTAGCTACTAGCTATGGACCCATAGGTCTGAGGTAAACTACTCACGCATCATCGGAAGGGCAGCAAGGTTGATGTAGAGCCCCTCCGTGATCAATTCCCCCTCCGACAGAGTACCGGAGAAGGCCTGCAGATGGGATCTCACGAGAACAGAAACTTGCGGCGGCTGAAAAAGTATTTCAGGTGGCTCCTGTTGTCAGGGGAATATTTGAGAATTTATAGAGGCGGAATTAGGTTAAGAGGTGCCACGAGGGGCCCATAAGCCTGGGGGGCGCACCCCCCTTGGGGTGCGCCTCTTGAGCTTGTCGCTCCCTCATGACTCTTCAGGTCTTCTCCCGAACCTTCTAGGGTCTTGATACGTCCATTTTGCATCATGCTTTTATGTTAATATTTATTGCATTATAGGTTGTTATTATACATTATGGTAAAATACTTATGCCTTTTCTCTCTTATTTTACAAGATTTACATGAAGAGGGAGAATGCCGGCAGCTGGAATTCTGGACCAGAAAGGAGCAAATCTGAGAGACCTATTCTGCACAACTCCAAAGGTCCTGAAAATTTACGGAGAATTATTTTGGAATATATAAAAATTATTGGGCGAAGAAACTACCAGAGGGGTCCCACCAGGTGGCCACAAACCTGGGGGGCGCGCCCTACCCCCCAGGGCTTGTGGGCCCCCTGGCAGGTCTTCGGTGCCCATCTTCTGCTATATGAAGCGTTTTGACCTGGAAAAAAATAAAGAGAGAGCTTTCAGGATGAAGCGCCACCGTCTCGAGGTGGAACCTGGGCAGAAGCAATCTAGGGCTCCGGCGGAGCGATTCTGCTGGGGAAACTTCCCTCCGGGAGGGGAAAATCGAAGCCATCATCATCACCAATGATCCTCTCATCGAGAGGGGGTGAATCTTCATCAACATCTTCACCAGCACCATCTCCTCTCAAACCCTAGTTCATCTCTTGTATTCAATCTTTGTCCCAAAACCTCAGATTGGTATCTGTGGGTTGCTAGTAGTGTTGATTACTTCTTGTAGTTGATGCTAGTTGGTTTATTTGGTGGAAGATCATATGTTCAGATCCTTAATGATATTCAATACCCCTTTGATCTTGAACATCTTTCTGAGTAGTTATGTTTGTTCCTGAGGACATGGGAGAAGTCTTGTTATAAGTAATCATGTGAATTTGGTATTCGTTTGATATTTTGATGAGATGTATGTTGTCTTTCCTCTAGTGGTGTTATGTGAACGTCGACTACATGACACTTCACCATGATTTGGGCCTAGGGGAAGGCATTGGGAAGTAATAAGTAGATGATGGGTTGCTAGAGTGACAGAAGCTTAAACCCTAGTTTATGTGTTGCTTCGTAAGGGCCTGATTTGGATCCATCAGTTTCATGCTATGGTTAGATTTATCTTAATTCTTCTTTCATAGTTGCGGATGCTTGCGAGAGGGGTTAATCATAAGTGGGAGGCTTGTCCAAGTAAGGACAACACGCAAGCACCGGTCCACCCACATATCAAATTATCAAAGTAACGAACGCGAATCATATGAGCATGATGAAAACTAACTTGACAATAATTCCCATGTGTCCTCGGGAGCGCTTTGCTTTATATAAGAGTTCGTCCAGGCTTATCCTTTGCTACAAAAAGGATTGGGCCACCTTACTGCAGCTTTGTTACACTTGTTGCTTGTTACCCCCTACGAATTATCTTATCACAAAACTATATGTTACCAATAATTTCAGTGCTTGCAGAGAATACCTTGCTGAAAACCGCTTGTCATTTCCTTCTGCTCCTCGTTGGGTTCGACACTCTTACTTATCGAAAGGACTATGATAGATCCCCTATACTTGTGGGTCATCAAGACTCTTTTCTGGCGCCGTTGCCGAGAAGTGAAGCGCCTTTGGTAAGGAAACATTTATATTACGTGCTGAAATTTACTGTCACTTTCAACCATGGAAAATCATCCTTTGAGGGGCTTGTTCGGGGTATCTTCACCTCGACCGGAAGAGCAAAGAGTTGCCCCTCAACCTACTGCACCTACTGAAAATATTTATTATGAAATTCCTTCGGGTATGATAGAGAAACTGCTAGCTAATCCTTATGCAGGAGATGGAACAATACATCCTGATTTGCATCTAATCTATGTGGATGAAGTTTGTGGATTATTTAAGCTTGCAGGTTTGCTCGAGGATGAAGTCAAGAATAAGGTCTTCCCTTTATCTTTGAAGGGAAAGGCATTGACATGGTACAGGATATGTGATGATATTGGAGCTTGGAATTAGAACCGATTGAAATTGGAATTTCATGAGAAATTTTATCCTATGCATCTGGTTCATCGTGATCGGAATTATATATATAATTTTTGGCCTTGTGAAGGAGAAAGTATCGCTCAAGCTTGGGGGAGGCTTAAGTCAATGTTATATTCATGCCCCAATCATGATCTCTCAAGAGAAATTATTATTCAGAATTTTTATGCTCGGCTTTCTCGTAATGATCAATCCATGCTCGATGCTTCGTGTACTAGTTCTTTTATGAAGAAGGCTATTGAATTCAAATGGGATCTCTTGGAAAGAATTAAATGCAACTCTGAAGATTGGGAGCTCGACGAAGGTAAGGAGTCAGGTATAAACCTTGAGTTTGATTGTGTTAAATCTTTTATGGATACTGATGTCTTTCATGAATTTAGCACTAAATATGGACTTGACTCTGAGATAGTAGCTTCTTTCTGTGAATCATTTTCTACTCATGGTGATCTCCCTAAGGAGAAGTGGTTTAAATATCATCCTCCCATTGAAGTAAAAATAGTAGAACCCATTAAAGCTCAAGAGGAAACTATTACTTATAATGTTGATCTAGTTATTCCTACTGCTTATATTGAGAAACCACCTTTTCCAGTTAGGATAAAAGAACATGTTAAAACTTTAGCTGTGGTCCGTAAGAGTTGTACAAGGACACCTACACCCCTGAACAAATTAAAGTTGAACCTAGTATTGCTATGGTTAAAGATCTCTTGGTCGATAATATTGATGGGCATGTTATTTATTTCTGTGATGAAGCTACTAGAATTGCTAAACCCGATGATAAAGATAAACACAGACCTATTGTTGGCATGCCTGTTGTCTCTGTTAAAATAGGAGATCACTGTTATCATGGCTTATGTGATTTGGGTGCTAGTGTGAGTGCAATTCCCTTTACTTTATACCAAGAAATTATGAATGATATTGCACCTGCTGAAATAGAAGATATTGATGTTACTATTAAGCTTGCTAATAGAGATACTATCTCACCAATTGGGATTGTTAGAGATGTTGAAGTTTTGTGTGGGAAAATAAAATACCCTACTGATATTCTAGTTCTTGGTTCCCCACAAGATGATTTTTGTCCCATTATATTTGGTAGACCTTTCTTGAACACTGTTAATGCTAAGATAGACTGTGAGAAAGAAATTGTTAGTGTAAGTTTCGGGGATGTGTCTCACGAGTTTAATTTCTCCAAATTTCGTAGACAACCCCATGATAAAGAATTGCCTAGTAAAGATGAAATTATTGGTCTTGCTTCTATTGCCGTGCCTCCTACTGATCCTTTAGAACAATATTTGCTAGACCATGAAAATGACATGTTCATGAATGAAAGAAAGGAATTGGACGAGATTTTCTTTAAACAAATGCCTGTTTTGAATCACAATTTGCCTGTTGAGACTCTTGGAGATCCTCTACCACCCAAGAGTGATCCTGTGTTTGATCTTGAACAATTACCTGATACTTTGAAATATGCTTATCTTGATGAAAGGAAGATATATCTGATAACCCACAAGTATAGGGGATCACAACAATTTTCGGGGGTAGAGTATTCAACACAAATTTATAGATTCGACACAAGGGGAGCCAAAGAATATTTGCAAGTTTTAGCAGTTGAGTTGTTAATTCAACCACACCTTGAGATTAAGTATCTGCAGCAATATGATCAGTAGCACAGTAATATGATAGTTTTGATAGTAGTGATGATAGTAGCAGTAACGGTAACAATGACAACAATGGTTTTGTAGCGAGTGTAATAGTAACAGCAGTAGTAGTAACTTAGCAAGAAGAATATGTGGAAAATTCACAGGCATTGGATCGGTGAATTCGTTGGATGATATTCATCATATAACAGTCATAACCTAGGGCGATACAAAACTAGCTCCAGTTCATAAATATAATGTAGGCATGTATTCCGTAAATAGTCATACATGCTTATGGAAAGAACTTGCATGACATCTTTTGTCCTACCCTCCCGTGGCAGTAGGGTCCATATGGAAACTAAGGGATATTAAGGCCTCCTATTAATAGAGAACGGGAACAAAGCATTAACACATAGTGAATACATGAACTCCTCAAACTACGGTCATCACCGGAAAGTATCCCGACTATTGTCACTCTGGGGTTTATGGATCATAACACGTAATAGGTGAATATGACTTGCAAGATCGGATCTAGAACATAGATATAATGGTGAAAACATAAACGGTTCATATCTTCAATCATGGCACATGGGCCCAAAGTGACAAGCATTAAGCATGGCAAAGTCATAACAACATCAATCTCCGAACATAATTTATACTAGGGATCAAGCCCTAACAAAACTAACTCGATTACATGATGAATCTCATCCAACTCCTCACCGACCAGCGAGCCTACGAAGGAATTACTCACTCCCGGTTGGAAGCATCATGGAATTGGCAGTGGAGAAGGGTTGGTGATGACGAAGACCGAAGATTCCCCTCTCCGGAGCCCCAAACGGACTCCAGATCTGGCCTCCGATGAAGAACAGGAGGTGGCTCCATCTCGTGAAATGCGATAATTCTTCCTCTCTGATTTTTTCCTCCAAATATAGATATTTAAGGTGTCGGAATCAGGGTCTGCAGGGCCACCAGGTGGGCACAACCCACCTGGGCGCGCCTGGAAGGGGGGGGGGGTGCCCCGGTGGGTTGTGCTCACCTAGGGCCCCCTCCGGTGGTTCTTGGCTCTAGTATTTTTCTTTTATTGTATAAAAATTCTCCAAAAAGTTCCGTTACATTCCGAGAACTTTAATTCTGCACAAAAACAACACCATGGTAGTTCTGCTGAAAACAACGTCAGTCCGGGTTAGTTTCATTCAAATCATGCAAATTAGAGTCCAAAACAAGAGTAAAAGCATTAGGAAAAGTAGATACAACGGAGACGTATCAACTCCCCCAAGCTTAAACCTTTGCTTGTCCTCGAGCAATTCAGTTGATAAACTGAAAGTGAAAAAGAAAAACTTTTACGAACTCTTTTGTTCTTGTTTACATAAATAGGCTGAAGTAGCACCCAGGTTTTCGGCAAAGATCATGACTAACCATGTCAACAATAACTCTTAGAAATTATATTAACTCATATCAATGGCATAAGCAACTAGCGAGCAATAATAAAATATCTCAAATGACAACACTTTATCAAAACAATCATGATATAATATGACAACAGTGGTATCTCGCTAGCCCTTTCTGAGACCGCAAAACATAAATGCAGAGCACCTCCAAAGTTCAAGCAACGACTAAACATTGCAATTCATGGTAGAAAAGATCTAGTCATGATGCATCCAACATTATCTATACACAATGCATGAGGATGACAATAGTGCTCTCAGATCTGGCGCTTATTTGAGAAGGTGATGAGTCAACATAAAATTAAATAGATAGTCCCTTCGCAGAGGGAAGCAGGGATTTGCAGCGGTGCCAGAGCTCAAAGTTCTTAAAACAGAGGTAAATGAAATTTTGAGAAATGCACCCTTCCTGTTTACGTCACGACCAAAAGTTATCAATATCTTCCATGCTAAACACATTAGTGGCAGTTCCCAAGCGATAAAAGCAAAGGTTTACTTCCCCTCCACCAACAAACACACTCCACGGCTAGCCGAATGCATGGGTACCGTCCATACCAACATCAATCCTGGGGGAGTTTTGTTTAATTATTTGAAATTTTTGATTTCGGGACTGGTAATCCCTATTACCGCCCCTCTCGTGCAAGGACGAGTGAATAAACACTCATCATGAGAATAACCCGCTTAGCATGGAAGATACTGACTACCCCCTGTCGCTCTGTGAACAATCCAGGCACACAAAAACAGATGTTTATTTGAAGTTTTTAGAGGTGGCACATGCAAATTTACTTAGAACGGCAGGGTAATACCGTATATAGGTAGATATGGTGGACTCATCTGGGATCACTTGGGTTTTAGGATTTTGATGCACAAGCAGTATTCCCGCTTAGTACAGGCGAAGGCTAGCAAATAGGTTGAGAAGCGGCCAGCTAGAGAGCGAAAACGGTCATGAACATGCATTATGCATAAGTAACATTGGATACTAGCATGAGTAGGATATGAACACCATGAACATAAATATCATAGAGGCTATGTTGGTTTTGATTCAACTACATGCATGAACATGTGCCAAGTCAAGCCACTTGAAACATTCAGAGGAGGATACCATATCACAATCATTTTAATGCAATGTTGACATCCAAGATAAATCATTATCCACTCCTAGCTACTTAAGCATGGCATGAGAAACTATAATCTCTAATTGTCATTGCAAACATGATTGATCATAATATGCTGAATCATGAATACTAGGTTAAGCATATTTACAAAAACAGAACAAGTTGAGTTCATACCCGTTTCTCTTTGCCACAGCCAATTCATCAAATATCATCATTATTGCCTTTCACTTGCCCGACCGAATGATATGAAAATAATAGTAGTGCGAGAGTGCGGTGGACTAAGATTGTCGGTGTTGTGAGAACCAGGGTCCCACTAACCTCCGAAGATGGGCCATGACAGTGCTCAGCAATGCCCGGCAATCATTTCGCCGGCAAGCACTACTACCGCGCGAGGGGCGTCTCTCCCGCGCGAGGATCAAGGCTCAAGCCACCAAGTAGAAGATTCCCCAGAATGGTCTCCCCTGCTGGGCAGGTGAGCCTGGCGGGGTCGAGACCACGCCTGGGACCAAGTCCAAGCTACTTCAGCAGGGTCTCCGGGGCCGCCAAGCCAGACCCCCGCAAGTTCTGTCCCGACATGGGCTCCTGTCGGTGTACTAAAGTTTGGATCCTTTAGTACCCAATAGTTGTGCACAGACGGTTGCAGCCATACCAGCGGCAAGGCCTGACGGGGACAGCTGGCAGTAGAGACCAGGCCACCAAGGAGGCCTTCAAGACTACAATCAGAAGATGACAGACTAAAGGCAAGGCCCCGTCAAGACCCTTGCCGGGGACGCTTGCGAAGCCCCGGCAAGATCCTTGCCAGAGACGCTTGCGAAGCCCCGGCAAGATTCTTGCCGGAGACACTTGCGAGGCCCCGGCAAGACCCTTGCCGGGGACGCCTGCGATGGCTCGCACCAGGCGGAGGTTCTACCACCTTCCCACCACTCCAGCGCGGCGACTAGCATGCCTGCCTGGCCTTGCATGCCTTGTCACCTTGGATGCGTGTCAAGATGGAGTGAGGCAGCGATAGATGGGACGAGCTCTATTTCCGTCCCCGATAAAGTTAGAGGGCACATAAGCAGCACATTTAATGCACTTGTCCTAAGACGCCAGAGATAAGCACGTGCACTGTAGCACTTTACACCCCCTGTATGCCTGTGCGCCACTGTGGTAGCCCCTTGGTATAAAAGGAGGCCCAAGGCGATACAGGGGGAGAGGACTTTGGGACTTTTACTTTTGGACTTTCTGGCCCAGTTTGCATGCATAGCAGCTAGCCAAAGCCCAAGAACACTGAATATACACTCAAAGTAGGACTAGGGTATTACGCTTCTCAGCGGCCCGAACCTGGGTAAAAATCCCTCGTGTTGATCGTTAGATCTGCTCTTCGTGCACCCCTCCTCCTTGCCAAACCATAGAAGGGATCCACTCAATCCCATAGGTGTCATTTTCCCCGACATCATTGGCGCACTAGGTAGGAGGAGAGGTTGTGCGAACCTGATCTAGCAGTTAGCGCGTCAGTTTCTTCAACATCTTCGTCATCATGCCTCCCAAGAGGAGGAGTTTCACGGCGATTGGTTCGTCCGCGGTCGATCTGCCCGTGCCAACACGGACGGGCGACGGGGTGGACGCAGACGGAGGAGGTGGAGGTCACGAGCTCCCACGGCGTTCGGGCGATCGAAGCCAGGCGAGCGGTGTCATCCGCAGCCGCGACGACGACCCGCGTGCCACACTTCAGGAAAAAGCTAAGTTCTAAAACTTTAATGCTTTTTTGCTGATTTAATTTCATCCTTGAAGATGTTCTTTGCACATAACCTGTGCGCAAAGGAGCACTCTTGAGACATTCTGCGCTCCGGGTTGTTCGGGTCCGCCTAGCAACACCTGTGCAGCCGCGTTTGTTCTTGGACTGTGAAGCTCTCAAGGAGGCGGCGTCCTCGATAGGCTGCTAACTAGGATCCATTCCTAAGCGCCATTGACTAGGACATGCGTGATCGAGATGCATTCCGGCAAGCGTAGGGAACAACTATGCAAAAGGGAGATGCCTAAGGAGGAAAGTTATAAATAAAGTTATGCACAAGCTAAAATGCATTTAAGATGCTAATTAACTTGTCGTATTTAAACGCAGTTGTGGCCCGGGGGCTGGCAGCGCCCTCAGGACCAATCTTCTCGGCGTCGAGAACGGCGAGGTTCTTCGCCATTAGCCTTCCCGGCAACAATCTTGCCAGAAGCCGGTGTCAAGAACGATGAGGTTCTTCGCCATTAGCCTTCCCGGCAACAATCTTGCCGGAAGCCGGTGTCAACAACGACGAAGTTCTCCGCCATAAGCCTTCCTGGCAACAAGCTTGCTGGAAGCCAGCATCGAGAACGATGAAGTTCCCCGCCATAAGTCTTCCTGGCAACAATCTTGCCGGAGGGCAGTGTCGGGAGCTCCAGAGTTCTCCACTGAAGTCAGTCATTGAGAACATCAAAGTTCTCTGCTGAAGATAAAAGCATTCTCGGCAACAAGCTTGCCGGAAGCCGGAGTCGAGAACGACGAAGTTCTCCGCCATAAGCCTCCTTGGCAACAATCTTGCCGGAAGCCAGTGTCAAGAGCTTCAGAGTTCTCCACTGAAATCAGGCATCAAGAACGTCAAAGTTCTTCGCTGAAATCATGAGACTTCCCGGCAACAACCTTGACGAAAGTGAGAAAGAAGACAAAACCACATTCTAGCATTGAGATCTATAGAGTTCTCTGCCAGAAAATTTCCATGGAAGCAGGCTCGGGGGCTGGCCGGCGCCTTTGAAAGCAGCTTCTTTGGGAACCGTGATTATCACTGTCATGACTCATGCAAAACTTGGCCCCAGCTCTAGCATCGAGTTCTTAGAAATCTCCGCTGAAGCTGGGCCCGGGGGCTACTATCGGTGTAGTGAGAACCAGGGTCCCACTAACCTCCGAAGATGGGCCATGACAGTGCTCAGCAACGCCCGGCAATCATTTCGTCGGCAAGCACTACTACTGCGCGGGGGGCGTCTCTCCCGTGCGAGGATCAAGGCTCAAGCCACCAAGTAGAAGATTCCCCAGAAAGGTCTCCCTTGCCGGGCAGGCGAGCCTGGCGGGGTCGAGACCACGCCTAGGACCAAGTCCAAGCTACTTCAGCAGGGTCTCCAGGGCCGCCAAGCCAGACCCTGTCAAGTTCCGTCTCGACGGGGGCTTCTGTCGGTGTACTAAAGTTTGGATCCTTTAGTACCCCATACTTGTGCATGGACGGTTGCAGCCATACCAGTGGCAAGGCCTGACGAGGACAGCTAGCAGCAGAGACAAGGCCACCAAGGAGGCCTTCAAGCCTACGATCAGAACATGAAAGACTAAAGGCAAGGCCCCGTCAAGACCCTTGCCGGGGACGCTTGCGAAGCCCCGGCAAGATCCTTGCCAAAGACGCTTGCGAAGCCCCTGCAAGAGTCTTGCCGGAGACACTTGCGAGGCCCCGGCAAGACCCATGCCAGGGACGCCTACGATGGCTCGCACCAGGCGGAGGTTCTACCACCTTCCCACCGCTCCAGCGCGGCGACCAGCATGCCTGCCTGGCCTTGCATGCCTCGTCACCTTGGATGCGTGTCAAGACGGAGTGAGGCGGTGATGGATGGGACGAGCTCTATTTCCGTCCCCGATAAAGTTAGAGGGCACGTAAGCAACTCATTTAATGCACTTGTCCTAAGACGCCAGAGATAAGCACGTGCACTGTAGCACTTTACACCTCCTGTATGCCTGTGCGCCACTGTGGTAGCCCCTTGGTATAAAAGGAGGCCCAAGGCGATACAGGGGGAGAGGACTTTGGGACTTTTACTTTTGGACTTTCTGGCCCAGTTTGCATGCCTAGCAGCTAGCCGAAGCTCAAGAACACTGAATATACACTCAAAGCAGGACTAGGGTATTACGCTTCTCAGCGGCCCGAACCTGGGTAAAAATCCCTCGTGTTGATCGTTAGATTTGCTCTTCGTGCACCCCTCCTCCCTGCCAAACCGTAGAAGGGATCCACTCGATCCCATAGGTGTCGTTTTCCCCGACAAAGCTAGAATCTGCAAACATTTTATTCAAAAGGAGAAGACAAGGTAATTTGGGCTCTTTGTTAGATCAACAATAATGCATATGAGAGCCACTCAAAATTTTCATCGTGGTCTTCTCCTCGGTACAACTCAATAAAAAGGAAAGAAATTCAGAGAAACACACTGAAATATTTTTGGAGTTTTTAGTTTTTCTGGAAGAAAGCAAAATTAAAGAAAGAAAAACAAAAACGAGAAAAACTATTTACACGGGAAAGCTCCCAACATGCAAAAGAAGAACTAGGAAATCTTTTTGGGTTTTTATTTTAATACTACAGCTAACTAAAATAGGAAGAAAAACCGAAAAGAAGCGAGAAACATTTTTTTTGGATTTTCTCAAAGTTTTTCAAACACACAAGAAGAAAGCAAGAAATTAAATCTACCATGGATAATACAATGAAAAAGTGTGAACACCGACAACTGGAATGAAATGTGTGAGCATGAATATAATGTCGGTGGAAACACGTACTCCCCCAAGCTTAGGCTTTTGGCCTAGCTTGGTAATCACCATCCATAGTAGCCATCTGGTCCTATGTCAAAGTGCTGCGGTGGCGGTACCTGAGCATCAAACTCCTGGGGCTCCTCCTCCGCCACCGCCTGGGCGTTCCGGTAGGCAATGATGTCATCTGGCATGATCCTGTATCCGCCCCTGGCAATATAATCAAACAAAGCAGGTGTAGGCAACGGAATAATATCACGGGTATCCACACTGAAAACTAGGTTGTAAGGAATATTATGAATAGAGTTATCAATATCAGTAAACTGGTGATCCTCCATCGCCTGGTGATCTAAATAAACCTTGGGTAAATGATAATCATGTTGGCGGATCTGAACTTTAAAGTGACTCGCTAAACGAGTAGCATAAATACTGCCATGAATTTTGCCCTTGGTTCTGTTAAGGTGCAGACGACGTGCAATAATAGCCCCGAGGCTAAAGGTGTTATTGCCATAAAGTGCATAGCGTACGATGGCAAATCGGGAGCACTGAGTGCACCAACCTTTTCTCTAGCAACTAAACACTTAGCGATGAATAGAGCAAAATAATGCACAGAAGGAAACTGCAAACTAGTAGCAGTAACACTCGACACGCCTCTCTCATCTCCCATTTACAGAGTGCGATAGAAGTCCTCAAACTCTGCAGGTCTAGGCTCTCTTATTTCCCCATCAGAAGGGATCAAGCATATATCACAAAAGTCAGTGAGTGGTATCTGACGGGTTTCAACATATAAATTAAACTGCACCTCAGGAGGATTATTCCTACTCAGAAAATGAAAATTTTGCACAAAGGAATTTGTAAGGAGATGGTATTGTTCACACTCAGCTGGTTAGCCCGGCATTTGCAGCAAATTGCGCGAACTCTTGACGGATCCCTGCCCCATCCATGAAGGGGTTATGCGGCAATTCGCATGGCCGCACCTCTGCCCTTCTCCGAGTATGAAGGTCACTATCTGATGATTCCCCAATGACTCCTGTAGCATTTTTCTTGGAGGCAAACTTCCTAAAGAAACTCATCTTATTCCTATAGATAAAATTCTAAAAATTTTAGTCCACAATTTTTTTGTCAAGATAACATCACAAGATTGATAGCAACTACTCATAGAGATGCATAGAGGCCATATTGAGCATTCAAACTACTTAGAACTCTAAGAATTCAACATGCAAGCTCATCTACAGTAGCACCAAGAGTAGCTAATTATTCAAAATATAATCCACTAAAGCAAAAACTAATTGGAGCAATGGAGGAGTCACATACCAAGTAGCAATCCCCAAAAACAGTTTTGGAAACGGAGCTTCGAACAAAGAGATCAAAATCCGCGGGTTTGAGAGCAAGAACACGAGACAGAGAGAGCAATGGTGATTTTTTTCTGGAGGTAGGAGATGACATGGGCTAAAGAGATATGTGAGGGGGCCCACGTGGGGACGACAACCCACCAGGGCGCACCTAGGTGGGTTGTGCCCACCTGGTGCACCCCCTCTGATGTTATTTGCATAAAAAATTCAAAAATATTAAAAAAAATCATATTAAATTTTCAGGGCATCCTGAGAACTTTTATTTTTGGGTCATTTTTTTTATTGTATGGGAAATTCAAAAAGCAGACAAAGCATGGCATTCTATTTTATTTAACTAAGAAAAACAGAAAACAAAAGTTGGGAGCAGAAGGTTGTGCTTACTAAATTCATCAACTTCATACCTCTCAAAAATGATCCATTAATATGGTTGATCAAGTCTTATTAACAACCACCTTCGATTAGCATGAAACCGAAGAACTTTCGTAAAACACTAAGTTACCTCAACAGGGATATGCATGTCCCCAACAATAAGCATTTCATATTTCTTTTTGGCAGTAGGTAGAGGTAGTTGAAAACTTCCAATAGTGAGTGTCGGAGATTTTTCAATAACATTAATACCATTCACTTGGAATTGTTTCTTCGGAAAGTGCACCGTATGCTCATTACCATTGATATGAAAAGTGACCTTGCCTTTATTGCAATCAATAACAGCCCCTGCAGTATTAAAAAAGGGTCTACCAAGGATAATCGACATGTTGTCGTCCTCGGGCATCTCAAATATAACAAAGTCAGTTAAGATAGTAACATTTACAATAACAACGGGCACATCCTCACAAATACCGATAGGTATGGTAGTTGATTTATCAGCCATTTGCAAAGATATTTTATTAGGTGTGAGTTTATTCAAATCAAGTCTTTTATATAAGGAGAAAGGCATAACACTAACACCGGCTCCTAGATCACACAAAGCAGTTTTAACATAATTTCTTTTGATGGAGCATGCTATAGTTGGTATTCCTAGATCTCCATGTTTTTTAGGTACTCCATCCTTAAAAGAATAATTATCAAGCATGGTGGAGATTTCAGCTTCTGGTATTTTTCTCTTATTAGTGATGATGTCTTTCATGTATTTTGCATAAGGGGTCATCTTTAAAATATCAGTCAAGCGAGTGCGCAAAAAGACTGGCCTAAGCATTTCAGCAAAGTGTTTAAATTCTTCATCATCTTTCTTCTTAGTTGGTTTAGGTGGAAAGGGCATGGGTTTTTGAACCCATGGTTCTCTTTCTCTTCCATGTTTTCTAGCAACAAAATCTCTTTTATCATATATTTTATTTTTAGTTTGTGGGTTATCAAGATCTACAGCTGGTTCTATTTCAACATCATTATCTGGTTGTTTATCATTGTCTGGTTGAGTATCTTCATGAACCTCATCATTATCTTTTTCATTATCACTAGATGAATGTTCATTACCAGATTGAGTTTCAGTATCAAAAATAGAAACATCATTATCATAATTATCATGAGGTTTTTCTTTCTCAGGTTCACTAGAAGCATGCAAAGTCCAATCATTTTTCTTTTCCTTTTTCTTTTTAGAAGGACTAGGTGCATCAGTGTTAATTCTTTGAGAGTATTGTTCAATTCTTTTAGGGTGTCCCTCAGGATAAAGTGGTTCCTGAGTCATCCTACCTCCTCTAGGTACTACTCTAATAGCATGGTCCTTCATATTACTATTCATTTTATCAAGCAATTCTCTTTGGGATTTAGCAACTTGTTCTAACTGAGTATGAACCATAGAGGCATGTTTTCCTACACCTCTAACATCATTAGATATTCTAAATAACAAGTCACTCAAATGAGCAATCATATCAGAGTTGTATTTCAATTGCTTCATAACATTTGCATTGAAGTGATCTTGTTTCCTAATGTAGTTATCAAACTCATAAAGGCATTTACTAGGATGCATATTATAAGGATTATCATTTTCATCAAATTTCATTAAAGAGTTTACCTCTACCACCTTTGGTGGTGGTGTATCAAGTCCATGTATTTCTTCAATAGGAGGTAAAATTTTAACATCCTCTACTTTAATACCTTTTTCCTTCATAGATTTCTTTGCCTCTTGCATATCTTCAGGACTAAGATATAAGATACCCCTCTTCTTCGGAGTGGGTTTAGGCGTGGGTTCAGGAAGAGTCCAATCATCATAATTTTTTAATATTTTATTCAATAATTCCTCAGCTTGTTCAACAGTTCGCTCCCTGAAAACACAACCAGCACAACTATCTAGGAAGTCCCTAGAAGCATCGGTTAGTCCATTATAGAAGATATCAAGTATTTCATTTTTCTTAAGAGGATGATCAGGCAAAGCATTAAGCAATTGGAGAAGCCTCCCCCAAGCTTGTGGGAGACTCTCTTCTTCAATTAGCATAAAGTTAAATATTTCCTGTAAGGCAGCTTGTTTCTTATGAGCAGGAAAATATTTTTCAGAGAAGTAATAAATCATATCCTGGGGACTATGCACACAACCAGGAGAAAGAGTACTGTACAATATCTTAGCATCACCCTTTAATGAGAATGGAAATAATTTGAGGTTATAATAATAGTGGATTTTATCATCAAGAGCAAAAAGGGTGGCTATATCCTTTAACTTAGTAAGGTGCGCCACAACAGTTTCAGTTTCATAGCCATGGAAAGGATAATATTCAACCAAAGTAATCAACTCTGGGTCGACAGAGAATTCATAATCCTTAGGATCACATTTCATTCTAGCATTCAAAGATTTTTCTTTCAGTTTGCATAATAATTTCTTAGGATCATCTCTATCATTGCAAGCAAGAAAATCTCTAGTTGTCTCCTCATCCATAACATAACCTTCAGGTATCTTAGGCAATTCATATCTAGGAGAGCTAGGTCTAATAGGTGTTTCGAGATTTTCAGTTTCAAGTACTTCATCAGTTTCAATAATTTCATGAGTTTCAGCATTCTCAATATCTTTAGCTCTAGCAATTTGTTCATCAAGAAATTCACCTAGTGGCATATTATCATCAAGCAAGGTACTAGCATCATCATTAGTAGCATTCATAGCAGAAGTAGCATCATCAATAACTTGCGACATATCAGGATTAATAGCATGTGGTGGTGTTGCAAGTCTACTCAAAATAGAAGGTGAATCAAGTGCAGAGCTAGATGGCAGTTCCTTACCTCCCCTCGTCTTAGAGGAAAAAATCTTAGTCTTGGTATCCTTCAGATTATTCATAGTGATAAATAGATAATAATCCCAAGTGACTCAACAAATATAGCGATGCTCCCTGGCAACGGCGCCAGAAAAAAGTCTTGATAACCCACAAGTATAGGGGATCACAATAGTTTTCGAGGGTAGAGTATTCAACCCAAATTTATAGATTCGACACAAGGGGAGCCAAAGAATATTTGCAAGTATTAGCAGTTGAGTTGTGAATTCAACCACACCTGGAGATTAAGTATCTGCATCAATATGATCAGTAGCACAGTAATATGATAGTTTTGATAGTAGCAGTAACGGTAACAGTGATAGCAATGGTTTTGTAGCGAGTGTAACAGTAACAACAGCACTAGTAACTTAGCAAGAACAATATGTGGAAAATTCGTAGGCATTGGATCGGTGAATTCGTTGGATGATATTCATCATATAACAGTCATAACCTAGGGCGATACAAAACTAGCTCCAGTTCATAAATATAATGTAGGCATGTATTCCGTAAATAGTCATACGTGCTTATGAAAAGAACTTGCATGGCATCTTTTGTCCTACCCTCCCGTGGCAGCGGGGTCCATATGGAAACCAAAGGATATTAAGGCCTCCTTTTAATAGAGAACCGGAACAAAGCATTAACACATAGTGAATACATGAACTCCTCAAACTACGGCCATCACCGGAAAGTATCTCGACTATTGTCACTCCGGGGTTTACGGATCATAACACGTAATAGGTGAATATGACTTGCAAGATCAGATCTAGAACATAGATATAATGGTGAAAACATAAATGGTTCAGATTTGAAATCATGGCACCCGGGCCCAAAGTGACAAGCATTAAGCATGGCAAAGTCATAACAACATCAATCTCAGAACATAATGGATACTAGGGATCAAGCCCTAACAAAACTAACTCGATTACATGATGAATCTCATCCAACTCCTCACCGACCAGTGAGCCTACGAAGGAATTACTCACTCCGGATGGGGAGCATCATGGAATTCGCAATGGAGAAGGGTTGGTGATGACGAAGACCGAAGATTCCCCTCTCCGGAGCCCCAAACGGACTCCAGATATTGCCTCCCGATGAAGAACAGGAGGTGGCGGCGGCCCCATCTCATGAAACACGATAATTCTTCCTCTCTGATTTTTCTCTCCAAATATAGATATTTAAGGAGTCGAAATCAGGGTCTGTGGGGCCACCAGGTGGGCACAACCCACCTGGGCGCACCTCGAGGGGGCCGCCCTGGTGGGTTGTGCTCACCCAGGGGCCCCCCTCCGGTGGTTCTTGGCTCCAGTATTTTCCTTTTATTGTATAAAAATTCTCCAAAAGGTTTCGTTCCATTCCGAGAGCTTTTATTACTGCATAAAAACAACACCATGGTAGTTCTGCTGAAAATAGCGTCAGTCCGGGTTAGTTTCATTCAAATCATGCAAATTAGAGTCCAAAATAAGAGCAAAAGCGTTAGGAAAAGTAGATACGACGGAGACGTACCAATATCCTGTTATTATTAGTGCTAACCTTTCAGAGCCTGAAGAAAAGAAATTATTGAAAACTCTGAGGAAGCACCGTGCCGCTATTGGATATACTCTTGATGATCTTAAGGGCATTAGCCCCACTCTATGCCAGCACAAAATTAATAGGGATAATTAGATTTATGCCCCTAGTTGTGTCCCACTCGTCTGTTTTACCCCTAGTTCCCAAAAGTCACCAGTTCTGTCCAAGTCACTTTGCTCCTCTTATGCTTTTGCCCTTTGGCCGTTTGACCGTCAGTTTGAAAACTTCATAACTAATTCATATTAAATCAGAAAAATGCAAATAAGATACCAAAATGTTCAGAAAAACATCACCTATATGTCAGTGTCATTTGCATTCATGAAAAAAGTGTTGGAAAGTGCCCATCCGAGTTTTAGCTCTTATGCTACCACCATGAATAGTAAAATTTTAAAAAGTTCAAAAAATTCAAAAAAAATTTGGTGGCAAAGAATGACATTCGTGGGTGCCGCGGCAAAAAAAAAACAATCAGCACTCCAAAATAGATTATTTTTTTGCCACGACTTCCACGAATGTCGTTCCCTGATAAAACTTGGCAAGCACTTAGAACATTTGTCGTTCTTTGCCACCATATTTTTTTGAATTTTTTTAGATTTTACTATTCATGGTGGTATCAAAAGAGCTAAAACTCGGATGTGCACTTTCCAACACTTTTTTCATGAATGCAAATGACACTGATATATAGGTAATGTTTTTCTGAACATTTTGGTATCTTATTTGCATTTTTATGATTTAGTATGAATTAGTTATGAAGTTTTCAGACTGACGGTCAAACGGTCAAGGGGCAAAAGCATAAGAGGAGCAAAGTGACTTGGACAGAACCGGTGACTTTTGGGAACTAGGGATAAAACAGATGAGTGGGACACAACTAGGGGCATAAATCTAATTATCCCAAATTAATATGGAACCTGATGCTAAACAAGTTGTTGATCATCAGTGTCGGTTGAATCCTAAGATGAAGGAAGTGGTAAGAAATGAAATATTAAAGCTTCTGGAAGCAGGTATAATCTATCCTATTGCTGATAGTAGATGTGTAAGTCCTTTTCATCATGTCCCCAAGAAGGGAGGTATTACTGTTGTTCCTAATAATAAAAATGAATTGATTCCGCAAAGAATTGTTAAAGGTTATAGAATGGTAATTGATTTTAGAAAATTAAATAAAGCTACTAGGAAAGATCATTATCCTCTACCTTTCATTGATCAAATGCTAGAAAGACTATCAAAACATACACATTTCTGCTTTCTAGATGGTTATTCTGGTTTTTCCCAAATACCTGTGTCACAAGAGGATCAAGAAAAAACTACTTTTACTTGCCCTTTTGGTACATTTGCTTATAGACATATGCCTTTTGGTCTATGTAATGCACCTGCTACTTTTCAAAGATGTAATACTGCTATATTCTCTGACTTTTGTGAAAAGATTGTTGAGGTTTTCATGGATGATTTCTCCGTTTACGGAACTTCTTTTGATGATTGCTTAAGCAACCTTGATCGAGTTTTGCAGAGATGTGCAGAAACTAATCTTGTCTTGATTTGGGAGAAGTGCCACTTTATGGTTAATGAAGGTATTGTCTTGGGGCATAAAATCTCCGAAAGAGGTATTGAAGTTGATAAAGCTAAAGTTGACGCTATTGAAAAGATGCCGTGTCCTAAAGATATCAAAGGTATAAGAAGTTTCCTTGGTCATGCTGGTTTCTAAAGGAGATTTATTAAAGACTTCTCTAAAATTTCTAGGCCTCTTAATAATCTCTTGCAAAAAGAGGTTCCATTTGTTTTTGATGATTGTGTAGAAGCATTTGAAATCCTTAAGAAAGCCTTAATTTCTGCACCTATTGTTCAACCACCTGATTAGAACCTACCATTTTAAATTATGTGTGATGCTAGCGATTATGCTGTTGGTGTTGTTCTATGACAAAGAGTTGATAAGAAATTAAATGTTATCCACTATGCTAGTAAAACTCTAGATAGTGCTCAAAGAAATTATGCCACTACTGAAAAAGAATTTTTAGCAGATCTATTTGCTTGTGACAAGTTCAGATCTTATATTGTTGATTCTAAGGTAACTGTTCACACTGATTATGCTGCTATTAAAAATCTTATGGAAAAGAAATTTGCTAAACCTAGACTTATTAGGTGGGTTCTCTTGTTACAAGAATTTGATTTACATATTATTGATAGAAAGGGAGCTGAGAACCCCGTAGCAGACAACTTGTCTAGGTTAGAAAATATTCTTGATGACCCACTACCTATTGATGACAGCTTTCCTGATGAACAGTTATCTGTTACAAATGCTTCTCGTAGTACTCCGTGGTATGCAGACTATGCTAATTATATCGTTGCTAAATTTATACCACCTAGTTTCACATACCAACAAAAGAAAAAGTTTTTCTATGATTTAAGACATTACTTTTGGTATGACCCACACCTTTATAAAGGAGTAGATGGTGTTATTAGATGTTGTGTACCTGAGCATGAATAGGAACAGATCCTACACAAGTGTCACTCCGAGGCTTACGGAGGATGATGTCTACTACGCAACTTTATTCTTGTAGACTCGTGTTGGGCCTCCAAGCCCAGAGTTTTGTAGGACAGTAGCAATTTTCCCTCAAGTGGATGACCTAAGGTTTATCAATCCGTGGGAGGCGTAGGATGAAGTTGGCCTCTCTCAAACAACCCTGCAACCAAATACAAGAAATCTCTTGTGTCCCCAACACACCCGATACAATGGCAAATTGTATAGGTGCACTAGTTCGGCGAAGAGATGGTGATAAAAGTGTAATATGGATGGTAGAAATATATTTTTATAATCTGAATAAATAAAAACAGCAAGGTAGCAAGTGACAAAAGTGAGCACAAACGGTATTGCAATGCTTGAAAACAAGGCCTAGGGTCCATACTTTCGCTAGTGCAATCTCTCAACAATGCTAATATAATTGGATCATATAACCATCCCTCAACGTGCGATGAAGAATCACTCCAAAGTTCCTATCTAGCGGAGAACATAAGAAGAAATTGTTTTTAGGGTACGAAACCACCTCAAAGTTATTCTTTCCGATCGATCTATCAAGAGTTCGTACTAACATAACATCAAGTTATCGTTTCCGATCAATCTATCAAGAGTTCGTACTAAAATAACACCATATGATACACATCAACCAACTCTAATGTCACCTAGATACCCCAATGTCACCACGAGTACCCGTGAGTTAATTATACGATATGCATCAAACAATTTCAGATTCATAATACTCAATCCAACACAAAGAACCTCAAAGAGTGCCCCAAGATTTCTACCAGAGAAACAAAGACAAGAACGTGCATCAACCCCTATGCATAGATTACCCCAATGTCACCTCGGGAATCCGCGAGTTGAGTGCCAAAACATATATCAAGTGAATCAAAATAATACCACATTGTCACCATGGGTATTCATATGCAAGACATATATCAAGTGCTCTCAAATCCATAAAAGTATTCAATCCGATAAAATGAAATCTCAAAGGGAAAACTCAATTCATCACAACAAGATAGAGAGGGGAAAACACCATATGATTCGACTATATTAACAAAGCCCGTGAAACATCAAGATTGTGCATCTCAAGAACACGAGAGAGAGAGAGAGAGAGAGAGAGATTAAACACAGCTACTGGACTATTCCCTCCTCATCATGGTGGTCGCTGGGATGATGAAGATGTCCACCTGTGATGATCTCCCCCTCCGGCAGGGTGCCGGAACGGGGTCTAGATTGGATCTCATGGATACAGAGGCCTTGCGGCGGCGGAACTTCTGATCTAGAGTCTCCCCCGAGGGTTTTGGAATATTTGACAATTTATAGGGCGAAGAGGGGGTACGGGAGGCCACCGAGGTGGGCACAACCCACCGGGGCGCGCCTGGGGGCCCAGGCGCGCCCTGGTGGGTTGTGCCCCCCTCGGGGCACCCCCAGGTGGTGCTCTAGCCCATTGGATGTCTTCTGGTCCATAAAAAATCCACAAAAAGTTTCGCGGTGTTTGGACTCCGTTTGATATTGATTTCCTGCGATGTAAAAAACAAGCAAAAAACAGCAACTGGCACTGGGTCAATAGGTTAGTCCCAAAAAATGATATAAAGTTGCTATAAAATGATTGTAAAACATCCAAGAATGATAATATAATAGCATGAATACTTCATAAATTATAGATACGTTGGAGACGTATCAGAGGACACCATGCTGGAGATAGAACTGCACACAAGGTATTACAATCTGGTTTTTATTGGCCTACTCTTTTTAAGGATGCTCGTACGTTTGTCTTGTCTTGTGATGAATGTCAAAGAATTGGTAATATTAGTAGACGTCAGGAAATGCCTATGAATTATTCACTTGTTATTGAACCATTTGATGTTTGGGGATTTGATTATATGGGACCTTTCCCTTCCTCCAATGGGTATACACATATTTTGGTTGCTGTTGATTATGTTACTAAGTGGGTAGAAGCTATTCCAACTAGTAGTGCTGATCATAACACCTCCATTAAAATGCTTAAATAAGTTATTTTCCCGAGGTTTGGAGTCCCTAGATATTTAATGACTGATGGTGGTTCACACTTTATTCATGGTGCTTTCCGTAAATTGCTTGCTAAGTATGATGTTAACCACAGAATTGCATCTCCATACCATCCTCAGTCTAGTGGTCAAGTAGAATTAAGTAATACAGAAATAAAATTGATCTTGCAAAAGACTGTTAATAGATCTAGAAAAAATTGGTCTAAGAAACTTAATGATGCATTATGGGCTTATAGAACTGCTTATAAGAATCCTATGGGTATGTCCCCCTATAAAATGGTTTATCGAAAAGCTTGTCACTTACCTCTTGAACTAGAACATAAAGCTTGTTGGGAAATTAAAGATCTCAACTATGATTTCAAACCTGCCGGTGAGAAGAGGCTATTTGACATTAGCTCACTTGATGAATGGAGAACCCAGGCCTACGAAAATGCCAAGTTGTTTAAAGAAAAGGTTAAAATATGGCATGACAAAAGGATACAAAAGCGTGAATTTAATGTAGGTGACCATGTCTTGCTATACAATTCTCGTTTAAGATTTTTTGCAGGAAAACTTCTCTCTAAATGGGAAGGACCTTACATTATCGAGGAAGTTTATCGCTTCAGTTTCATCAAGATCAACAATGCCGAAGGCAATAGTCCGAAGGTGGTAAACGGGCAAAGAATCAAACATTATGTCTCAGGTACTCCCATAAATGTTGAAACCAATATTATTAATACCGTAACACCGGAGGAGTACATAAGGGAAACTTTCCAGAATGCTCTAGACCCCCGAAAAGGAATAGGTATGTGATACGGTAAGAAAACCGATGCCAAAACTTTTCCAAAAAGCAATTTTACTCCGTTTTGGAATATTTAAAAAATTAGGAAAATAAAAAGTAGGCCGAAAAGTGCACGAGGAGGCGGCAAGCCGTGGGGGCGCGCCCTACCCCCTGGGCACGCCTCCCAGGCTTGTGGCCACCTCGTGTGCCCCCAGACTCCATTTTCTCCTAAAATACTTCTTTTGCACGGTAATAATTCATTATATAATCTCCCGAAGGTTTTGACCACCGTACCACGGCAATATCCTCTATTCTTTTTTTGAGCTATTTTCCTGACAGATCTAGATTGCCATGATGTCTCCAAGAGCCCCCAAGGACAAGTTCTTCGAGAAGGTCATCAACCCTTACCTGGCAGATGTGCTGCAACACCCTCAAACCATCGAGATGCACGAGGGGGTGCTTCACGTCCATGATGTTCAAGGGCCAAGGAGGACCGAAAGCGTGGAGTCCAGGCTCGAAGCGGTGGAGCAAGAAGTGTTCAAGTGCAAGGGGATGGTGGAGCGCGGACTCAATGCCAATCACTCCATGATCACGGATTTTACCCGTGACCACAAGCTGGACGCTAGTGAGATTGGAAAGGCCATCTTCAAGCTTCATGAGAAAATCGAGCATCTCCAAGCCCAGATCTATGACCTGCAAAACTAGAACTATGAGTATGAATATAGATTTACAAGGATGAGTTTGGCTGCAGATTTGAGGATTCCGGAGACTCATTCATCCTTCTATGATGGCGAGCCTATGCCCTGGAAGATGGTGGACAAGCCCACATCATCATCAACTCCATCATCACCACCTCCGAAGAAAGAGACTTGAGTACATGGGTATGGGCACTCCCCTTGGCTTACGCCAAGCTTGGGGGAGGTGCCCCGGTATCGTATCACCATCACATCTTTACCTTTATCGTTTTTCTTAGTTTGATCCTTTCGGTTATATCCTGGTTTAGTAGAATAAAGTTTTTAGTATGATCTAGCTTTGAGTTTTGCTTTGTGTTCCCTCTATGTAATCGAGTCCGAGAGTTATATAATAAAGATTAGTTTTGAGTTGAGGGCTTTGCTTTCTTGCTATGATCTTGAGAAAATAAAGGGAAAAGGAAATAGAGACAAAATAAATAAAAAGATTATATAATAATCTTATGGGTAGTGATTACTTCACATATAAGAAGTATGTCGCATAAAACTTGTTGGGAGTTGACAAACATAGTTTTGGTCATTGTTGCAATTAAAAGGAAGTAATAATGAAAGAGAGGTCTCACATATAAATGCACTATCTTGGACATCTTTTGTGATTGTGAGCACTCATTAAAATATTATATGCTAAAAAGTTGATGTTGGACAAGGAAGACAACATAATGGGTTATGTTTTCTTATATCCGAATAGAAGTTATATTGTCATGGATCCTCCAACATGTTGAGCTTGCTTCTCATCCCATGCTAGCCAAATCTTTTGCACCAAGTAGAGATACTACTTGTGCATCCAAAATCCCATAACCCAGTTTTTCCATGAGAGTCCACCATACCTACCTATGGATTGAGTAAGATCCTTCAAGTAAGTTGTCATCGGTGCAAGCAATAAAAATTGCTTTCTAAATATGTATGATCTTTTAGTGTGAGGAAAATAAGCTTTATACAAACTTGTGATATGGAAGAAATAAAAGTGACGGATTGCATAATAAAGTTCTTTATCACAAGTGGCAATATAAAGTGACGTTCTTTTGCATTAAGATTTTGTGCATCCAACTATAAAAGCGCATGACAACCTCTGCTTCCCTCTGCGAAGGGCCAATATTTTATTTTACTTCCTACCTTTATACAAGAGTCATGGTGATCTTCACCTCTTTTTTTTATACTTTTTCTTTTTGGCAAGCACTGTATGTTGGGGAAGATCTAGATATATATATATCCACTCGGATGTAGGTGCTCATGAACTATTATTGTTGACGTTACCCTTGAGGTAAATGGTTGGGAGGCGAAACTATAAGCCCCTACCTTCCTATGTGTTTGATTGAAACTTTGATCTCATAAGTATCGTGTTAGTGTTAGCAATTATGAAAGATTAAATGATGGTTGAGCATGTGAACTTGCTAAATAAAAGCTCTTACATTGGCTCTTTCCGATGTTATGATAAATTGCAATTGTTTCAATGACCCAGATCATAGTTGTTGGTTTTCAATAAAGTTTTTGATTCATACTTTACCTTGTGAATGAGTTGTTACTTTAGCATAAGGAATTATATAACATTATATGTTGCTGTTCTAAAGATGATCATGATGCCCTCATGTCCGTATTTTATTTTATCGACACCTCTATATCTAAACATGTGGACATGATTAGCGATTTCGGCTTTCGCTTGAGGACAAGCGAGGTCTTAGCTTGGGGGAGTTGATACGTCCATTTTGCATCATGCTTTTATGTTAATATTTATTGCATTATGGGTTGTTATTATACATTATGGTACAATACTTATTCCTTTTCTCTCTTATTTTTCAAGATTTACATGAAGAGGGAGAATGCCGGCAGCTGGAATTCTGGACCAGAAAGGAGCAAATCTAAGAGACCTATTCTGCACAACTCCAAAAGTCCTAAAAATTTATGAAGAATTAATTTGGAATATATAAAAATTATTGGGCAAAGAAACTACCAGAGGGGACCCACCAGGTGGCCATAAGCCTGGGGGGCGCGCCCTTCCCCCCAGGGCGCACCACCAGGGATTGTGGGCCCCCTGGTAGGTCTCCGGTGCCCATCTTCTGCTATATGAAGCGTTTTGACTTGGAAAAAATAAAGAGAGAGCTTTCGGGATGAAGCGCCGCTGTCTCAAGGCGGAACCTGGGCAGAAGGAATCTAGGGCTCCGGCAGAGCAATTCTGCCGGGGAAACTTCCCTCCGGGAGGGGGAAATTGAAGCCATCGTCATCACCAACGATCCTGTCATTGAGAGGGGGTCAATCTTCATCAACATCTTCACCAGTACCATCTCCTATCAAACCCTAGTTCATCTCTTGTATTCAATCTTTGTCTCAAAACCTCAGATTCGTACCTGTGGGTTGCTAGTAGTGTTGATTACTCCTTGTAGTTGATGCTAGTTGGTTTATTTGGTGGAAGATCATATGTTCAGATCCTTAATGATATTCAATACCCCTCTGATCTTGAACATGAACATGCTTTGTGAGTAGTTACGTTTGTTCCCGAGGACATGAGAGAAGTCTTGTTATAAGTAATCATGTGAATTTGGTATTCATTCGATATTTTGATGAGATGTATGTTGTCTTTCGTCTAGTGGTGTTATGTGAACGTCGATTACATGATACTTCACCATGAATTGGGCCTATGGGAAGGCATTGGGAAGTAATAAGTAGATGATGGGTTGCTAGAGTGACAGAAGCTTAAACCCTAGTTTATGCGTTGCTTCGTAAGGGGCTGATTTGGATCCACATGTTTCATGCTATGGTTAGATTTATCTTAATTCTTCTTTCGTTGTTGCAGATGCTTGCGAGAGGGGTTAATCATAAGTGGGAGACTTGTCCAAGTAAGGACAGCACCCAAGCACTGGTCCACCCACATATCAAATTATCAAAGTAACGAACGCGAATCATATGAGCATGATGAAAACTAACTTGACGATAATTCCCATGTGTCCTCGGGAGAACTTTGCTTTATATAAGAGTTCATCTAGGCTTATCCTTTGCTACAAAAAGGATTGGGCCACCTTGCTGCACCTTTCTTAAACTTGTTACTTGTTACTCGTTACGAATTATCTTATCACAAAACTTTCTGTTACCGATAATTTCCGTGCTTGCAGAGAATACCTTGCTGAAAACCGCTTGTCATTTCCTCCTGCTCCTCATTGGGTTTGACACTCTTACTTATTGAAAGGACTATGATAGATCCCCTATACTTGTGGGTCATCAGGTCTCTTCTGGTCCAGAAAAAATTAATCCAAAGTTTTTTCTATGTTTGGACTCTGTTTGATATTGATTTCCTGAAAAGCCAAAAACAAGCAAAAAATAGCAACTGGCACAGGGCACTAGGTTAATAGGTTAGTCCCAAAAATTGATATGTAATTGCATATAAAACATCCAATATTGATACTATAATAGCATGGAACAATAAAATTATAGATATGTTGGAGACGTATCAAGGTGTTGTCTGTTGTTTGAATACCGAATGCACAACGTGTGCGTGTCACCTACCTCAGAAACCGTAAAGTTCCCACACGGAGCAAGGTCCAGGACGCGTCATGTGCTGCCTCCCCCCACTACATTGATCTGGTGGGAGGGATTCATGCGTACACATGCGCTCAAACTTAACTATATACTATATGTAATATTCTCAGCATGACCTACCGTAAGAAAAACCAAAAATTAATCCCCTCCTAGTTCAAATTAACCTCTTTTGTTGTCGGTAAAAGTGATGGACCAAGTGGGCCCACAGATGGAAGCATCGCCGGTAACCACTTGAGTGAGTGCCATAGGACGACCATCGCTTGCATGTGGGCCAAACATATGTATGGAGGTGTCGATGTTTGAATATGTACCCAATGCACAACTTTGATGTGACACCTGCCTCGGAAACCGTAAAGTCCCCACACGAAGCGCGAGGTTCATGACGGTAGTATATGCTAGCCCCCACTTTGACATGTACTATACATACTCCTATGTACTGTAACACAAACCGGCCAAAAAGAATCCTCCATGGTCAAATTAACCTCTCTCGCCATAGGTCAAGGTGATGGACCTCGCGTGCCCATAGATGGAATTGCCACCGAAACCACGCGAGTGAGTATCCTAGGACAACCACTGCCTACATGTAGCCCAAAGAGGTGTTGTGTGATGTTTGAATATACTCAATGCACAACTTTGATGTGCCTCCTGCTTCGCAAACCGGAAACGCCCCACATGGAGGTTCACGACACGTAGTTCCCCTCACTTCGAGTCAGTGGGAGGGATTCACGTGTGCGAACGCACTAGAACTTTGGTATGGAATCTCACCATTTATAGTATATATACACCATAACACATGACAATGAATCCACCTTCGGTCTAATGCCTCTCGCTGTCGGTCAAAGTGATAACCCCCGCAGGATAACGAATGGGCGTATCACTGATAACCGCACGAGGGAGTGTCTGAGAACCACCACTGCATGCATGTGGCCCAATCATACGTTTGAACGTGTAACATTTTAAATACCCAATTCATGACATTGATGTGGCACCTGCCAAACAAATCTATCAATCCCACATGGAGGTTCACGAGCACGTATATTATGCCGAACCCCCCACCAATCACACCATCGCCACCACTTTGAGGCATGTCAAAAATTTGCCGCAGTGAACATGTGACCAAAGGAGTGCCGTGTGAAAATTTGGAGATCATTCTGACATTTTCATACACTGATTGATTTCCTAGGGATTTAATGTGTAAAAAAATCGAATTTGAACTACATGCACACGCGATAGTGCACCAAAATGGATTGGAAAATCATGTGTGTGTCCTTGGGTGCATGTTTAGTCCTCATGCAAGAAATGACAAGAAATTTCAAACATTGAGAATCTTGATTTTTAAATTCCAGTAAATCCAAAACATAGTTGAAATTCATGAAACTTGTCCTGGTGTCATGATATGAAACATACCGTGTTATTGTTTTTTGTCAGATTCGAGACAAGTTTTTTTGACACAACAGATTCGAGACAAGTTTTGATATAAGCTTATTACAAACGCAAGATTATTAATAGTTGGAACACAATATCACAAATAGTTTGTTTATTTAATCTGTGTGCGTTAAACCAATAATGTACATGCCATGCTTCGGTTAAGTAATAAATTTGCAGAATTAATCCTCAAAAAAGAAAACAATAGATGTGCTGCCACGCATCCCGCGTGCCGTGCGAGCACACGTGAGTTGACGGGACGCATGCGAGCAGTCCGCCGTGCAGGCTCAACGGGAGTCGTGCGAGCAGGTGTGTGAAATGACGATAGGCATGCGAGCAGTCCACCACGCAGGCTCACCGGGAGGCGAGCTAGCCCTTTGATCGCCGCTCGCCTCACTCCATTGCTCCATATTAATGGCGCCCTTGCCGCTGTATATAGTAGGCGGCCACACCCCCCATTCTCGCTACACACACAATCCTCTCTCTTCGCTTGCATCCTCGACGCCGTCCTCAGTGGTCACCGCTGTCTGGAGTGTATGAGGATGCCGCCGAAGTGCGCCATCGCAGGGAGTGGTGATGCTGGGGCTGGTGAAGCACCCGCACAACGCGTGAATCTGGGCACAAAGGTTGCTGTCGCCGCCGACGAGGACTCACGCGGGCAACATCGTGACCTTGACGTCGTCCCTGCCATCGTGCTTCCCTAGCCAGAGCTGGAGGTCCACAATGACTCCAGTAATGACTCCGACTCCGACGGAGAACCATCAGTCATCTATACCCATTTATGTAGCAAATATATCCTAGGTTTTGTCTAGTTACTCCCCCCTTTGGAATAGTAATCCTGTGGTTATGTTCTCTCATTCCATGAAATCAGAGTAAGATTCATTTGATCCGTGTAGTGTATTGATTGTTTGAATGGTATCCGTCAAGGGTTAGTGATTAATTGTTTGTTCTGTAAAAATATTTTTTGCTAATAATTCGACCAGGGTTAGTCTTCGTGCTAAAAATTCATAGCCAGATCTTGAGAATTGATTTTGAATGTCCTACATAAATGTTTGTCCCATTTTTTTTGCATATTGGTATCTACACAAATGAGCCTCCGGCTAGTGGTGCCGCCGGTTGTAGGTCCTGCACCCGGCAACACGGGCAGAAGCGGCCACGGTACCCCTGGATCTGAGGAAACCGTAGAATCTTGGGCGGACCGCATCAGCGATCTCCCGGATGCCATCCTTTGGGAGATCATCTCCCTTCAACCCACCAAGGATGGTTGCCACACACAAGTCCTCACATCTCGGTGGCGCACTCTGTGGCGCATCGCGCCTCTTAATCTTGACTGTCGTCAGCTATCTATCGTGCATGATCCTGAACTCGCCGGAGCCATCATCTTCTCCCACTAGGGCTCCGTTCAACGCATCTGCATCCTGACATGCTACCTGCTGTACATACCTTGCATGATGGATGCCTGGCTGACATCCCGTGAGTTTGAAAAACTCTAGCAGCTTGAGTTCTACCATTACTACGAAAATAGCATACCACGAACCAATGTATCTATGCCCTCACCACCGATGTCCATCTCGTGATTTCCTCCTCTCTCCACACCGCCACCTTGGCCCGGTGCCATCTAGCAGACAATCCGGTACAAATGCTTTGACTCCCACTGCTAAAAAACTTGCGCTTATGGTGGTTGATCTGTCGGAGGCCTCACTTCACAGCATCATCCACTCCAGCTGCCCTGCCCTGGGGCGCTTGCTACTTGTTTTTGGACAAGAAATCCATATCCATTGTCTCCAAATAAAGTTGCCTAACCTTGTAAGCATTGGAATTTGTTTTAAAGGACAGGAGCTCATCATCGAAGATGCCCCTTCACTTCAAAGGTTGCTACTTGATTATTATTATGCACCTTCACAAATAACCGTGGTCTCTGCGCCTAAACTAGAGACCTTGGGTGTAATTCATGATCCGTTTAAAGGTTTCAAGATGGTGTTTGGTTCCACACTTATTCAGGTACTGTATACTATCATCTACACTTTTGTAATCATACGTTACATTTTTCATTTGTGCGTACACGTTTTATATCATCTTGGAGGACACTTTTGGTACTAATATTATGTTCTATGCTCAATGAAGAGTTTGTCCATGGATAGCCTATCAATGGTGCTGGAATCGGTCAAGACCTTACATATCAATATGTGGTGTTTTGATCTGAACACGATTATTGGCTTGCTACAATGCTTTCCATGCCTGGAGAAATTGTATATAGAGCTGACGATTTCACGGTCATTGAAAGCCCATATATAATGTACTAGAATTAACCATTCAGCTGTCGCTCTTTCGACATACTCTTTTTTTAGACATTAACTATTTTCAATCTTTCTGTCTATTTAGGCACTATCATATAGCCAAAAATGTATAACCAATCGGTGGCATAAGAAGCACCGGGATTTTCTCAGTTCTCATGACATTCGTTTGAGGACAATAATGCTGGAAGGATCTGCATCCAACCATGCAAACACTAGCTTTGCCACATTCTTCCTGTTGAGTGCGAGGGTACTATTGTTCATGAGGATTAAGTTTTTTAACAAAAAATTTCTCACGGATGGACACGTTGAACATCATACAAAGAAGTTTCAGGTGGACAAAAGGGCTTATGAACGTGCTCGGCTTCTATTTACAACAACTTGTCTTCATGTACCAGTAGATTTTTTGGCCCAGGATCTTGATTTTATGGATCATACCGATCTATTTGATTGTGACTGCCAAAAACTTTGGTTGAGTTAGAAGTTATTGACCTGTTCAATCTAGGTTTTGTCTAAACCTGATGAATAATTAATCCTCGTGCTTTTGTACCGTTTGTAAGCTGCAGTTAGATATTGTTGCCCTTTTCAACTCGGCTGTGACTCATATTTTCTTTCAAAGAAAGCCAATGGCTTGGCATTTATTTATTAAATGCCTAGAATCATAAATGTGACCTTGGGTGAATGTTTAGGTCCCATGCAAAAAATATGAATGAATTTCAAACATTTGGGCATCGTGGCACGGCCGAAAACATTGAGAAACTTGATTTTTAAATTCCTGTAAATCCAAAACTCCCTGAAAATCATTAAACTTGGCATGGTGTCTTGACATGTCAGCAACATGCTGTGGTAAAAATTTGGTCCAATTTTGGGACAAGTTTTGTCATAAGCTAGTTTCAAACCGGAGCTTCTCTCAAAAAGCCTCATGGTTCCGATAGGGAACTTGCACCTTTGTGGGTGAAACGACATACGTTGCCTCTTCATGCCTTGATTTTTTACAGAGGCAACATAGACTAATAGGAGTGTGGTGCTAAAATTTGGAATTATTCTGGGTTTGTTTGGCTTTATACATATATTAATTGAGTTTTTTAGGCATTTAATGTGCATTATTCAAATTTGAACTGCATGCACATGCTCCAGTGCACCAACATGGGTTGAAAAAAAATCATAAATGTGTCCTTGGGTGAATGTTAGGTCCCATGCAGGAAATGTGAATGAATTTCAAACATCTGGGCATCGTGGTGTGATACGTCCCAAACGTATTTACTTCTCCAAACACTTTTGCTCTTGTTTTGGACTCTAATTTGCATGATTTGAATGGAACTAACCCAGACTGACACTGTTTTCGGCATAATTGCCATGGTGTTATTTTTTGTGCAGAAATAAATGTTGTCAGATTGGGCTGAAAATTTACGGAGAATATTTTCAAAATTTATGAAAAATACTGGCAAAGAGAACTACCAGAGGGGCCCACCTAGGCGCCACAAGCCAAGGGGCCGCGCCTACCCCCCAGGGCACGCCTACCAGGCATGTGGGCCCTTGGAAGCTCCATCAACCCTAACTCCAACTCCATATATACCTATTCATGGAGAAAAAAATCAGAGAGAAAGAATCATTGCGTTTTACGATACGAAGTCGCCGCCACCTCCTGTTCTTCATTGAGAGGGCTGATTTGGAGTCCGTTTCGGGCTCCGGAGAGGGGGATTTGACGCCGTCATCATCATCAACCATCCTCCATCAGCAATTCCATGATGCTCACCACCGGGAGTGAGTAATTACTTTGTACGCTTGCTGGACGGTGATGGGTTGGATGAGATTTGTCATGTAATCGAGTCAGTTTTGTTAGGGCTTAATCCCTAGTATCCACTATATTCTGAGATTGATGTTGCCATGACTTTGCTATGCTTAATGTTTGTTACTAGGGCCCGAGTGCCATGATTTCAGATCCAAACCCTTTATGTTTTCATGAATATATTTGAGTTCTTGATCCTATTTTGCAAGTTGTATGCACCTATTATGTGTTATGATCCGCATACCCCAAGGTGACAATAATTGAGATTCTTTCCGGTGATTGCCGTACTTTGAGGAGTTCATGTATTCACTATGTGCTAATGCTTTGTTCCAGTTCTCTATTAAAAGGAGGCCTTAGATTTATTTATGGACCTCGCTGCCACGGGAGGGTAGGACAAAATATGTGATGCAAGTTCTTATTATAAGAACGTATGACTATATACGGAATACATGCCTACATTACATTGATGAATTGGAGCTATTGTGTATCGCTCTAGGTTGTGACTGTTACATGATGAATGTCATCCAACATAATTATGCATCACTGATCCAATGCCTATGTTTCTCTCATATTGGTTTTTGCTAACTTACTATCGTTGCTGCTATTGTTACAATCACTACAAAACTGCTTGTTACTGTTATTGTTGCTATTGCTACTGTTACCACTTCTATCAAACTATCATACTACTGTGCTACTAAACACTTTGTTGCAGATATTTAGTTCTCCAGGTGTGGTTGAATTGACAACTCAACTGCTAGTACTTACAAATATTCTTTGGCTCCCCTTGTGTCGAATCAATAAATTTGGGCGAAATACTACCGTCGAAAACTGTTGTGATCCCCTATACTTGTGGGTTATCAAGACCATTTTTTGGCGCCATTGCCGGGGAGCATAGCACTATTTGCTGAGTCACTTGGGAATTTTATATGTTGATCACTATGAACAATCTGAACGATACTAGAACCAAGATTGTTCCCTCTGAGACGAGGGGAGGTAAGGAACTGCCATCTAGCTCCACACTTGATTCACCTTTTGTTTTGAGTAAACTTGCGACACCACCACCTACTATTAATTCTGATATGTCATAAGTAATTGATGATGCTACTGCTTCTATGAAAGATTCTTATGCTAATGCTAGTACTTTGCATGATAACACTGTGCCACTAGGTGAATTTCTTGATGAACAACTTGTTAAAGCTAAAGAAATTGAAGATGCTGAAACTGATGAAAATTAGATTCACCTATTATGCCTAGCCCTCCTACAAGAGTTGAAATACCTGATTGTTATGTTATTGATGGGGAGATAGCTAGAGACTTTCTTGCTTGTAATGATAGAGATGATGTTAAGAAATTACTGAGTAAGCTGAAAGAAAAATATATGATGGAGAAAATGAAATATGATCCTAAGTTTGCTACTTCTCTATATTTGTTACCGATAAGGATTATGAATTCTCTGTCGATCCTGAGTTAATTACTTTGTTGAATCTAATCCTTTTCATGGTTATGAAACTAAAACTATTGTGGCACACCTTACTAAATTAAATGATACTAGTCGTCAAGCCGTGCATTCACATGGGCTAGTGTTCAAGATATTGCTTAGCATTAATGCTTTGTGATATATAACTAATTACCATTGCCCATACTTTTTTCAGAGCATGCTTTACAACTTATCTGATTTAAACTCTACTTCATTGAATAGAATCATTATGATTCCGCACTAAGAAAACTCTTACCTATCTGATCGTGGAGTGCTAAACTAATCTCTAGTAATTTACTTGCAATAACCATCCAACTGCTCATCAAATGAGGTAGATATATACATCCCATTTTTTCGCGATATTCCAATAGATATGTTATTTCATTTTTTAAACGAATAGTTCAATTCATTTGATGTTGGAAAAATGACTATTTTTGTCATTCATGCCTACCTACATCTAAGAATTAAAAGCATCAAGAACAAAGGCTTCAACAGTTGAGCATTTCGGTTGCTGCATTCTCAATGAAAAAAGAGTTCAAGTTGTTTTTGAAAACTCGAAATGCTATATTGTAATGTTGCTACATAAAATTTAAAAAATAAGACAACCTTCCTTTCGCCAGCATGCATACATGTGCGTCTTTGCTGAAGCAGTACGACTTTGAGCGGTGCCTCCACCAACCACCAATCCATATTATACCATGGAGTTTCTGAGTTTTTGAGCCCTGTTTTTTCTTTTCTTTTGAGTGGCGTTTCTGAGTCGAGTTAGTAAAACAACTTCAGGAAGCCGTCAATAAAATGTATTGTTGTTTTAGCCATAAAGTACACTTTTTAGGTTGGCAATTATTTCTGGGGCAGATTATGGTTACCTCCATCTATGCAAAATATGGGTGTAATCTTAATTAAGTGTTGTAATGGTAATTAAGATCCATACAATAGATTAACAACCTTAACACACCCGACCCCTCACCGCTGAAGAAACATTGGAAGTAATGGATACAATTGAACCGAGGAATGGGTTGTATACCCCGAGTCCAGTTGTTTGTAAGACAACTTCAGGAAGCATCGAATAAATGTATTGTTCTTTTAGCCATAAAAGCACATGTTTTACTCGTCAATTACTTCTGGGGTAGATTATGGTTACCTCCATTATGCAAAATATGGGTACTTGTGTTAATTAAGGGCTGCAATGGTAATTAAGAGCCATAAGAGATTAACAGCCTTATCATGGCTGACCCCTCATCAGTGAAGTCTAATGCATCGCAATATCAGTACTGAGAGTGGTAGTTTTCCAACCAATTACATATCTGCATACCAATTCAACAAACAGAAGACTGCACTAATTATCGTATAAAACAAATGAAATTCCTTCCTATCAAATCAGGGATCATATCAGGGATATCCAATCGGAAATAAATAAATTAAGAGACACCATCGCCCAGCGGCCTGCACCTTACTGTTACTAATGGTACTGATCACGTTGCTCTTTATGCCTTTGCAGACACATCCAAGTTCCCATCAACCATTGTCCACATGAACTGGCCCTTCTCTTGTAAACTTAACCACATTGCTGGTTTTTGAGAGAGAAAAAAAATCAAGCAGCTGTTCTAAGGAAGTGTAGCAATAAGAACTACCATTAAAGCATCATCAAAGATAGAGATAGTGGCAGCACAGGCCGCCCGGTGACGACATGCAAACATATTGACCATGAGTATGCAACCAATGGAGGGCATTAGCGATGGAAGTGGAGGCAGCAGCAGATGGCCGGCGGTGAACTGTACATGGCGAGAAAATCAAGATGTGAAGACAGAGATTGATGGGGAAAGTAGATGGTAGTGTAGGACATTTGTAAAGTTGGGAATTGTTCGACATCCAAATTAAAGCCAATCCAAACTGGATTACATGTCCAGCATACAATCCCAATCGATCCAAAAGAATTTAGCTAGAGTCCAAACCAAACCAAACCCTACCCTATACGTATTTGTCACCAAACCTTCTTATCTGTTTGGATTGAACCCATGGATTCAGACTGTAGACAAATCCATATACAAGTGTGTATATGATGGACTTGTAAGAATCTTCTACATGTGTCATCAAGGGCAATGCCGGCGACATAGAACCTGCCTGCTTCATGTGTCGTCAGGCTGTGAGGCCGTGCGTCGCAGCTACACGTCCACACCGCCGACGTCGCCTCGCTGCAATCCACGCCGGGCCAGCAGTGCAGTTAGCGCCTTCTCCGCTACAGTGTAAGGATGGACGCCGCTGCCACCTGCTGGTCGTCGCACTCGCAGATGACAAGGATGGACGTGGTGGCTCGTAGATCGCTCTGGAGGACCGCATCCTCTGTGACTTCGGTATCAAATCGCAATCGCAATCAGATCGGGGTAGAAATTAGGCATGGAGTCATTGGAGGAAAGAGACATATAAGGTGTAGACACGTGTTATTTCTATATATATATATGCTGATTTGTGAATTGATCATGTGTGATTCTTTATCATTATTTGTGAATTGATTTCGTGATGATGAGGCCGATACCATGTTGATTAATCCAATCCATTAATACTCTGATGGATGGTTACATTTTCTATATTTTTCTTGATTAATCTAGGAATTTTTTTATATTTTTATTGATTAATCTAGGAAAAATTTGGAAGATCTACACCGTAATAATTCGACCCCACCAGATAAACAACTTGTAAATTATGATTAACGTAGGAACTTTTAGGGAGTGCCTAATTAGTATAGGTATAGATAGTGATACACTACAAAAAAAAACCACTTCTGTGATGATACGTGTTTGTCACAGTAGGTCACGTTTTCTGTCATGCATGTACATCCATGACGATTTTATGACAGAATCAAGATAGTCATACCTGTGCTGTCGTAGAAGTGTTCCATGACAATACCAAAATTATCATCACGGAAGTGTCCAGTTCCATGACGATAAATGGCGCGTCATGGAAGTGCTTTCGTCAAGGGTAACCGACACGTGGCATCCACCGTAACGGGTCGCCGTTAAGCTATCGGGTTCTGGTTTGATCCGATAACCCGTTAACAGCCCGGACTAATGGGGATTTTCCATGTGTAAAATCATCATTGGCCGGAGGAAACACGTGTCGGCTCCTCGGTGGGCCAGATGTCGTCCATCCAATGGAGGATACGTGCCTATGATACGTCGACACGTGGCAGGGCCCAACAAATGCCCATATAGGTTAAAAATGCCGGCCCAGTCAAGGGCCCATAGTATTTACTCAGGTATAGTGGGCCAGCCCACTAACGACCTGCTTAAACATGGCCCATTAATGGCCCAAAGCCAGATCTAGCCCGTTAATTGTTTGCCGAGTATTTGGGACCAATTACGGCCCAGGGACATTTCAGCCTGTTAGAGGCCCGATGTAGAAATGGGCCCATTTCAGCCCGGTGTGTCTTTCGGCCTGGGAATGGCCCGTGCTGCCCATGGGCCATATATGGTCCGACGCGACATCCGGCCCATTAACGGCCCATGATCAAGGTGGCAACAGTTCAGCCCAACATGACTTTGGGCCTGTTTAAGGTCTGTCGTATAATTTGGCCCGTTGATGCCTCTACTAAGCTTTCGGCCTCTTAAAGGCCCATGATATCAGTGGGCCAACTAAGGCCTGAGATATGTTTCGGCCTGGTAATGGCCCGTCATATAACTGGGCCAATAATGGCCCGGTCTATATTTCAGCCTGCTAAAGGCCCGTGGACGACTATTGAAAATTGAGGCCCAACATGCATTTTGGCATGCTAAAGGCCCATGGTATCTTCTGGGCCGTAACAGGCTAGAAGAATATTCAGCCTGTTAAAGGCCCGAAGCTACATGGGCCCAACTAAGCACTGGGTCCACTAAAGGCCCAACTAAACTGTGGGCCGAATGTAGGCCTGTGTAAGTTGTGGGCCTGGCGTAAAGTGTGAAGGCCCCAATGGCCTTTCAGGCCTAAGAAAGTTACAGGCTGGCCAAATTGTGGTCCGCTAAAATGCAGGCCCATTAGAGACAAATGTTTCGACCCGGTCGCCTACATCAGATTTTCGCCCTTTTTTTTCAGATAGCGAATGATGGCATATATGGTAACTAGTAGGAATTAAGAATAAACCTACTCTATAAAATAAAGAAATTATGGCATAGTAACTTAGAATAAACCTACACTATACAATAAATGATTTATGGTATATTACATCCACTGGGCATCAAAGTTCGCCCCCAGTGATCATAAAGCGCAACGAAGAAGCAGATTACAAAAACTGGGCGCCATTGCAGCGTAACAAAATAATACTGAACCAAGACCACTTCCAGGACAGTTCAAGAAAGGTTAGCCTTGCGTGGGAGCTGCTACGCAAGCTGCTGAGCAAGGCTGTGAGACTGGCCTAGCATGTCGGTCATAGCTTCCAGCTGTAGCTGTTTAGCAATGAGGTTCTCATTGGTGTTCTCCGCGATTTTCCTTAGAGATAGGACTTCAAGTCGAAGTTGAGTTGCAGAATGCCTTTCTGCTTGAACTTGGGACTGAAGAAGTAGAACTAATTCAGACAGCGAATTCTGTGAGCTTGTCTGACTGCTAGTCTCAAGTAACTTGAACACTGCATCAAGACATGACTTTGGGGTTGTCTCGCTATCTTCAAGATGTTTTGCCTTCTTTGCTACAATATATGTTGGGTTTGTCTCACAGCCTTCAGCAGACTTGTGCATGCCATCAGGCATATCACCCTGAAACAAGCAGAGAGATGACAGGTTTTGCACGTGTATAAACAAAGATGGTAACTGTGCTGTCAATTCCATCCAATTTCAAATTAGAAAATAAAGAGTCAGTTCAAAATATCACTAGCATAATTTGGCATTGTTCATAATGCGGGGAGCTTAACCACACTACTGGATTAACATGTCAACAAAACAAGCATGGATGAAGGGCCAATACAATCATTGTATCTATTTTGGTTAATGTGCATGGCATGTTGTTCATATCATCAGCCACATCAGTAAGATAAAATAGGAGATGACAAGGGGCAAACCTGGGCTGCTTCACCACACACTGGATTATAGATTCACAAAAACATAAGCATACATATAGGGAGTATTGAGTAATGTGCATGGTATGAATAAGGAATTTGGTTTTACAACTAAAACTTGGAACCTACAGTTGTTGCGAACATGCATTTTGATAGAAACAGCAAACTAAACAACATTTGACGATAGGGAGTATGAGCAAATTAAATAGCAGTTGAGGATAAAGGCTTTAGAAGGACCGACTTACATTAACAGTTAACACCGGCTCTATAATGCCCTTCTCCATGTCAAGGGAAGGATAACTCAAGAATTTCAGCACAGAAACTTCCTCATAAGAATTGCATGTACTCTGCATTTTGGAGAGAGTAATTATAGATATGATAATACTGGAAGGGATAGATGATAATGAAGATAAGATGCTACATAATCAACTACCAATCCCTGTAAGTACAAGTGTTACAGGACAAAATGTACTGACAAGAGCAATGGGCTACACTTCTGCATTGGCATTGTCTATGTATTCAACTTTTTGGTAAGATTAAATATAGATCAGATATTTTTTAGTAAATGGTGGGCGAGGGAGATAAGATGCAGAATGCTACACAATGAACCAATCCCTCCTTCCCATAATATAAGAGTGTTTTGTACACTGGTGTACTGTACATAACACTCTTATATTATGGGAGGGAGGGAGTAGCTATTAATGTAAGTACAGTGATAGACGACGTTCAGTCCTTACAAGAGGACTGCAGAGCTAAACCTCTTCAAAAGCATTGGGTTGATTATAAATTTATGTAAGAGTCGATACAGATCTTATAATGTCCACCAAATGGAGGATAACAAGGCTAACATGTGCAGTGATGCTACATAATCAAGCAGCTATGAAAGTAAGTATGGTCAAACAGGGCAAGAGGTACTCACAAGAGCAATGCAGTGTGCAGTATAGTTGCGAGATTCTGTGGTCCCTTGAGAATGAATGTAATTCTGCAAACAGCTCTCATACAAGTGAGATGGTAAGGCACATGCAGAAATGTAGTTCAAATTGTGTTGTGATATCATAGACAGTACCTTATGCTGCAGACGAGACCAGTGTGTAACAAGATTATTCCAGTCACTGTCTGATAAATGTAGCACCGGAGACTTTACAGAAATTTCATTTAGAGGCTTGCCATCGAAGTGCGCTCGCCTCAGGTAGGAACGATACTTCATCAACGAGTGCTTGAAAAGCGCAACCAACCGTTGCTCGTCTTGACTATCCAGTTTGGTCCTCGCCTATTTAAAAGAATGAAATCTTGTGTCTTCTGTCAGCAGAAACATATGCACTAAATACCATGAATAACATTAGTACATTACTTACACGTAAGTTGCGGAGGAAGATTGGAAATTGTTCTGTGTCTGTGGTATAATCTTTCCATGAAGGAAAGATGCGCACAAAGTTCCTGACAACAATATAAGCTTCGTCTTCTAAACTAGAAATAAGTGGAATAGGGGTCCTATTTGCTGCAACTGGGGCTCTCTCTCGTTCGAAAAGGGATTTGGCAACTGGATTTGGTGTACTCTTTGCTAGAATGGGGGGTTTTGCATCGTAGAGCTGGTGCTATGTCAACTGACATCATCATACTGTTTGCTGCAGTTGGGGTCTGCTGAGTTGGGGCATCAGAGATGACCAATGTAGTAGGGCTAGAGTCCATTAGAGTTTGGGCCGTGTTTTGTGGGTCTGGTGATATTGCAACTACACCTAATGGGCTATTTGATTTATCAGGTGTCACTACCTTTTCCAAATACTTTGTTCGTGCTCCTCCGTGATCAGCAATCGCCCTCTTCCTTTTGAACGTCTGATACACAAGAACATCATTTGAATTGATAAATATGGTATGATGATAGATGGAATGTACAGAAAATGGATAGGCAGGGCGTATTCACATACACGATGTGTAAACTAAGCTAATGGCAGTGTAACAAAGTAGAAGCAATGCAAAGCATCAGTTGCAAGATATGTGCGACCAATATAACCTTGGAAAGTTAGAGCAAGCACCTTGATGGGTGAATAAGATAGGGCATCTGCCTCTGACTCCTCCACTAGGGAGCTACATTAACTTAGGTCTCCCTCTAGCTCAGAATCATTGTTAGGATCATATTCTGAGCACAAATCTGTAGGTGGAGAGCATTTGCATTGCATTGCATCCAGACATGATTTCAGTCCCTTAATGCCAAGTTTGACAGCCATGGCATTGTTCTGCTTTATTCTTTTCATGCGCTCAAGCTCATAATCATTATGATGCTGTTCAGTATCTGAGATTCATGAAAACATAAAAACTAGTCAGATTATCTATGGAATGCATTGTGGATTCAATTCGGAGAGTGTCTCCCTACAAACCCCTGCGTATACAAAGTTCATCCCCGAACCGTGCTAACCAGACCACACACAGAAATACAAACCTCTTATGTCTCTATAACAGGCGGACACACATTTCAAAACTGAAGTAGGAACATTAGAATCATATCAAATTCGTATTTGAACAAATAAACTAAGGAATTATGAGTGGCATAATGTTTAGCTTCAAGGGTAGAGTGCCGGTAGTGTGACACAAAGCAAGTAGGCAGATTGTATTCCATGTAAAAGATTGTAGTCTATGTAAAAGGTGGATATGACACTTTCTTTCTATACAATGCAGTGTTCGCTGCCCACACATGATGGAAGAGATCACACAGAGAAATACAATTCACTCATGTCTACGGTTCCAGTATTTTGAAACAGGGTGGTCCACCCTAAAAGAATACTTTTATGCTCATTATATATGGTAAAACAAAGAAAACAATGGTTAAGCAACTTAAGGGAGTCGTTGGGAATAGATGGTCTTAGGAGCAGATCTGTGAAGTTGTAGATATTTGTTTCGCATACTGGAAGAAAGATTTTGGAGATGTTTGTGTAGTGATGGAAAAAAATATGACAAGGCAAGCATAGAGGTAGTGAATCAATCATTACTTGTGAGCTTACTAGGACAAGTATGCAGAATTGTAATTGCAGTAAGAGACCGTCCAAAATCTGAATCAAGAAGTTGGTCTAGCACTTATTGTTTGCAACTAATCGATGTGAATAATTGAATATCATATCGAATGAGTAAGAAAGACAAGTAAAATTGTCAACAAACATGGCCTGCAGTAGTAATATGGGGCAATGTCACTATGACCAACAATCCAACATGACTAGTGTCTGTTCCTAGGGCCAGAATTTTGAAACCCTGTGAACTTTACAGGTACTAATGATTACTGAAATATCTGAACCATTAAGTGTAGGTAGCACTCAGTACACAACAATCCCTAATGACAGTCCTGCCTAATGATTAATGAATCAATTAGAAAATTGGGTGAAGAGTGGCTGCTGAGTGTTGATGACGTATCTCATGATAAATCGGGTTGGCTTAGTGGGTGCTGCACGCCTGAGCCCTGAACAGACTGGGAAGGTAGGCACGGCGGTGCGCCCGGGCAGCGGTGACGCTGTTGGTGAGCGACTCCTGACCTCCTATTAGTCCGGCATCTCCTCCTAGAGTCATGCCGTCCGGGGACGGCAAGTCACCGGCGAGGCAGGCGGCAGGGGGCGAGTAGAGATCGGAAGCACACCAGAACAGAGGGGAATCGGGGTTTGGGCCGACCCAAAATCCCAGGGTGGGCCGCAGCTGTAACACCCCATAAATATTTTTCTGAAATATTTGAAATCTTTCCTTTAAAAATAAAAGTTTTGAAAATCATTTTTTGACCATATCACCTTTCTTCAATTTGAAAACCTTTTTCAAATTTTATTTGGGTTTCAATTTTCTTTAATATTCTGTTTTGAAAGGTTTAAAATTATATGGATAATTAATTTGGGGGTTTTCAAACAATTATTTTTCAGCCAGAAAAGTTTTGGGGATAATTAAATTTTCAAAATAACCTTTTCACCTCCTTTTAGCCTTTCTAAAATCCATCCAACAAATTTTCTTCCACTCCAAAATTATCCCACAAGCCAAGCACATCATCTAGGGTAGTATCCAAACCTCTCCTACCCCACAAAAATATTTTTCACCATCCAAATAAATTCCAAGATTGGAATTCATATATTCCATCATTCCTTTGGTTTACAAAGGAACCACCATTTCTACAAGGATTCCACCTCCACCAAAATTATCCCAACAAATATATGGTACCCACAACCCATTTTTCCAAAGACATGGGGTACCCCAGTTCAAAATTTTCAAATCCCACTCAATTCAAATTTGGACCAGATTCAATATTTGTGATCCAAACATATTTTTAAATGCTCCAATAATTCCCAAACTTTGCCAGGCCCTCTCATATGTATCAACACATCACCACCAAAATTGCCACTAAATCTAAAAATCCCCAGCACTCTCTGCCTTACACCATATGAGTAATCAAGGCACTGTTCATAACTGAAATAAAATTCAGTTATCTGAACCTCGTCAGGCAGCAGAGGGGAGACGGTGCCGTGCGCTCCTCATCTTCCTTCTCCTGCACGGCGTTGCCATAGCTCATCAATACCCTGACCCTGGTCCACTCCCCAGCCTCTCCTCACCGGTGAGCTATCGGCAGGCCAGTGTAACTACCACCGAGCTCATCCCCGCCGGGCCGAACAGAGCTGCCCCGACCACCGGCCACCATCACTGCCGTCAACGCTCTCTCCACCTACCAGCTCCACGCGTCAACCCTCTCTGCAGCACCGCCGCACCGCCCAAACCTCTGGACCCCTCCTGGCAGTCGCCGGAGTTTGTCCTCGCCGCCGCACCCGTACGGGACTCGTCCCGTGGATGAGGCCGAAGCCGCCCTCATTAACCCTCACCGTCCCTGACCACCGCCCAAACCTACCTCGCCGACCGCCGTAACTCCGGCGTGATCCGAACCTCGCCGGACCACCTCGGATCGCCTATAAAAGGCCTTCCCGAGCTCCTTTCTCCTCACCCATCGCCTCCACCACCTCCCAATCGCCCCTATGCCACTTCCTTGACCTGGAGGAGGTCTCCTCCCTCCTCTCCGGTCACCGCTCCGCCGCCTCTGTTCCCAATCGGCTCGATGCCGTTACGCCACCACCACAGCTCAAACTTCACCAGTAGCCATCTCATCCATCAAATCATCAATCCCGCGCTCCAATTTCATTGCCCGAGCCCTCTCCGGCGAGCTCCAGAACCACCCGAGCCCCGTCCGCCGGCGTTCAGGTGCTCTTCGACGACCACCACCATGTCCCTCCGACGCGGCACTCCGCCCTGGTCACATTCCGACCATCGCCGCACTCCAAAACCCCGGTGATCACCGCCGGCGACCGCCGTCACCTCTCTGTCTCGCGCGTGATCGGGTTCAAATTTGAACCTGACGGGTGGGGCCCCACCCCGCGCGGTCTTTTTTCTTTTTCCCTGTTTAAAAAGAAGGCGTACTCTGCCCTTTACGCCTTCTCCACTGAGAAGCGTACTTCGGCCGAAGCGTTTTCTGTTTAAACTGTGCAGGGACTGCTATTTTACAGAAAAGCCCCTGGTTTTGAAAGTCTTATAACTTTTAAACTACAACTCTGTTTAAGTTGAAACTTTTTTTGAAATTCTTATTTTTACCTCTAGTTTTTTTAGCATTTATTTAAAAATGTTTTGAGACAACTTTTTGTACTGTTGTCAATTTTTTTAATTTAAGTTGAATTTGAATTTTCAGAAAAAGAAGAGGGAAACTTTGTCGAGAATTTTGAAGGGTTTTCACCTGACTACTTTGGACAAGGCAAGCATTATTGAACTTGGGATATGGTGATTGCATATGCATGTTTGCATCCGTGGGTAATGCACCATATGTATCACAAGTGCATGCATGTTCGGTCATATCATTTTCTTATCCATGTCTTGCACTTCACTCAAGTAAAGAATCTTTCTAACATGGTAAAATTGTGAGTATTCGGGGGAGTGTCTCCTGACTTGGACGTGCCGGTGGGCACGGGCCATTACTTTTGACATGGTGGTGTCATGTGACTATGTGGAACATACCGGTGATGATAAATAACACCTCCTGAGTCGGCCTAGATCGAGTCTTGTTCCGTTACACCTATCTGGATACCGTGCTGCCACGGGTCCTTCCGTAAGGATGGTACGACTTAGTAAGTTGATAACCCCTGTCTAAGTACACACCGTACAGAGGGCCACGATGAGGGTTTCCAGGGCCTTGGACTAAATCCTGTCATCGGGCCAGGGGGCATGGGTGTTCCGGTTGTGATTGAGAGGGGGGGCACCCCTTGGAATCCGCGTGTATTAATAGTGATCCCATGCAGGATGTTGGTCTCTCCGTCTTAGAGTTTTTCTTGAACGATGCTTTGGGTGATTCCTCGCATCCGGAAAGTAAATCTGGTGTGTACTGGTCAGGTGTGTTTTCAACCCAAAGACCGTAATGGGAATTAGTCAGTGTCACGGTGCTGACTAAAGAAATCCTTTACTTGTGGGTAAAGAGTACACCCTCTTCAGAGTTTAAACCTATTCGAATAGCCATTGTCCATGGTCAGGGGCATTAGCTGGGTGGGTCAAGTGTCGGTCCTGGTGTCGGTCTCCGGAGGAAATAATTTTAATATGCCTGAAATATTTTGCAGGATAATTATAGACACACTGTTGTTACCATGAATATTTTATGCATGTTCAATATTATTATGGTTATGCATAGTATTGAGGACTAACCCGTTTCTCTTATTTTTTTATATTTCCTGAGTGTCTCAGGGGCTGGTCAGACTACCCCGGGCACTCAATTTTATTTTCAAGACCTCTCGTGGCGTCTCTCGAGTTAACAGGCGGCTCCGCCACTACTCTTGTGGACACCCGATTGGCATTTCTCATCAAGTCCGACCGTGGTGTCACTTGACACCCGACTAGCATTTCTCTTCAAGTCCGACCGTGGCGTCACTTGACACCCGACTGGCATTTCTTTTATTTTGCTGAGTGTCACTTGGGCTGGCTAGACTACCCGTGGCATTCATTTGTTTAATTTCTAATAAGTTTGATTATGACTAACATGCTATGTTCATGTTCATATCATTTATTTGTCATGATTTCACTTCCAGTTAGCACGAGCATATGCATCCACTATATCTTTTGTACATACTGTTTGCGAGTACATTCCAACGTACTCACTGGCTTGTCCCTGGCTATTTACTTGGCCAGACTTGGAGGAGGATGAGCTTGTGGAGGAGGATTGCGCTAGCGAGCCCGATGCTTAGAGGAGTCCCAGTCAGTCAACCTGTGAGATAGGAGTCTACCACTTGTATCATCCGCCGAGCTTCCGCTACACCAATAAAATAGTCAAGCCTCACACTGATGCTTGGCTCTATGTTTTTGTACTAGTATTGTACCACCACCACACCACTGTCATATTCCGCCACTCCCATCTATTGGCAAGTTGTAATAAACTTTGTTGAGCCTCATACTCAACCCTGTGTAATATTATCTTGTACTGGTTATCTGTATCAAGTAAGTCCACCAGTTGTGTTGATCTTGGGGCTGGTGTGACTTAGGGCTATTCTGGGAATTATTCTCAGAAATGGGCCCGACAGGACTTGGTACCAGAGCCAGGCTGACTGTAGGAAGCCCTAGGCACGATCGCTAGCACTCAAGTCAGTAATAACATTTTTTAGCATGCATCTCATGCGTTGTAGCATTTTTCCCATGGTCATCATATGCACATGATATGACTATTTGGATTTTTGTCTACTGATGTAGATGTCTGGCGGCAACTGCCCATCCCAGATTTTCGCCAACGAGCCTGCCGGATTTTCCCGTCTTCTTACCATCATCACTAGAGATGCGATGAGATCTCCGAGCCGTCCAGAGTACACCATTTTTCCTGACAGGAACACAGACACTCTGACTATGTACCAGGCTTCGGTATATATTCGGGGTGGAAGTACCTTGTCTTTCCGCAACTACCGTTTTATGGGGAGAGTCATGCCCTCTGAGAGGCATGCTATCCAGATGGCCGCCCGTGAGGCTATTGCTCGTCTCAGGGACTACCTTCTGTGCCATGTTCCTTATACCAACCATTATGCTTTTTCCTGCATCGCAGGAGAAAGGGATGAGGCGATCGAGCCCCTTGTCCAGTATATCATGGCACTAGAGTCGGTCTTCATCGCACTGGTGGACGACCATCTTGCTGCACGAATGGACTTGGCTCGTGCGAGGATCACTCGCAGGAGTGAGTTCCATTCACCATCACCACGTGCCCCTTGTATTCCGACTCCACCACACTATTCTCTTGCTCAGCCTGCGGTTCAGCACTCATCCCCGAGTGATGAGGCTAGTCGCCTGGTTGCTCCTGTTCCAACCAGAGCTCCACTGCCGACACGCACAGTGCCACCTCAGACAGGCGTAGCATCAACCTCTACCCGACTGGAGACCATTCCAGAGGAGAAGGAGGTTGAGTCTCCAGCACCACAGCTGGGACTCACCCTCAGCGGAGCTTACAGTGTCTCAGACACCCCGTGAGGACAGATCGAGCGTCAGCACCGCAGTAGTCTTTCTTGATGACGTGGTTGTAAGATATTTATTTTCTGTATCTTCTTCTTTTTGTAAGATGGAGAGTAACAGACTCAGACCATAGCACGTTCAGAGGACGAGGTAGTACGCTAGTTGAATAAGTGGTCGTGTAGTATACAGTTTCTGCAAGCATCTTGTATAATTAAGTTATGCTTGTATAATTAAATCCTGCATGTATGATATAACCTGTTGTACTTGCATCCTGGGGGAGATTTTCAGTCTCTTAAAAATTTTATTTGCTGCCGTTATAATTTCTTTTCTCATTGGTGTTACACAAATACCCCAGAAAGAAAATGCATCGCCCCTGGGCCCGTTCTATGCCAAGTCCGCCAGAGAGCAACCATGGACAAATGGGAAATAATTTTACACAAGGACAGACTAGTCAACAGGGCAGCGACTCAGCATTTTCAAAAGTGTGCCGTCTGTACGAACAAAGCCAGCAACAGCACCAAGAGATGATGCAACATTTAATCAATATGGGAAATCACCATGGACAAAATCAGAACAGGTCAAAATTACCTGAGCTCCAGAAGGCCAACCCTATTGTGTTTTCCCACAATGAGAAACCATTGGAGGCAGACGATTGGCTATGTGATATCGATAGAAAATTGGTTATTGCCCAGTGTACAGACCGGGAAAAAGTGCTTTATACCCCATACTATTTTTCTGGTACAACAGCATCATGGTGGGAAAACTTATGTCACACTCATCCCAACGGAGCCAATATGACATGGGAACAATTCAAGGAAAACTTTCGGGGAGCACACATTCCTAACAGTATCCTGAAATTGAAGAAAAGGGAATTTGAGGATCTCAAGCAGCGAGGCACCACGGTAGCCCAGTACCTGGATCAATTTACTTAGCTGGCCCGGTACGCCAACGACGAATACATGACAGAAGACAAAAAGATGGAAAAATTTCTCGACGGACTTATCCCATCTTTAAAGTGCCAACTGGTAGTCCACACCTTTCCTGATTTCAAAACACTGGTGGACAAGGCCATTATACTGGAGAACGAACACCGCAACATGAATGAAATACGCAAGCGCCGTATGAACCACTCATCTCAGGTTCGCAACAACAGGCCCAAGAATGAATTTCAGAAGCCTACAACACCCCGACCAGCAACTCCACTACACCCACCAGCAGCGGTAGCACCACAACAGAACCGCAGTGCTTTCAACAACAGGACCAAAGATACGACACTCTATCCAGGCATCACATGTTATGCGTGTGGAGGAGAAGGGCATTACTCCAGGCAATGCCCAAAGCAAGGAAATAATACCCCCAAGTCCAACAACAATGGTCGTGGTACAAACACAGCCCCCAAACGCAACAACTCCAACCCCAATAACAACCAGAGGAAGGGACAGGTCAACCACGTGACCTTTGAGGAGGCACAAAATGCACCAGATATTGTGTTTGGTACATTTCCTGTCAACTCAATTAATGCTACAGTCTTGTTTGATTCCGGAGCTTCCCATTCGTGTATCCCAAAAAGATTTGCTTCAAAGAATCAATTTTCTTTTTCGCCTTTGCAAAATTCCATGGTTATTCAGTCCCCGGGATCGAAGCAAAGCACACAATGGTACTGCAAGGATGCGAATATTGAGATCAAAGGAATGGTATTTTTAGCCAACCTGATTGTTCTGGAAGCTGTCGAACTAGATGTTATACTGGGAATGGATTGGTTAACCAAAAATAAAGGTTTCATAGACTGCTACAACCGCACAATGACTCTTACAAGCTGCCAAGGAGAAACAATAAAATTTGGCACAAGGAGAATTTCCGCATCACAAGGAAAATTAAATCAAGTGGATGCGGCAGAATTAAGTAAGGTTCATGTAGTCTATGAATACCCCGATGTATTTCATGAAGAGCTACCAGGAATGCCCCCGGACCATCAAATTGAACTTGTTATTGAATTGGCACCTGGAACGACACCCATTTATAAGAAGCCGTACCGAATGGCTCCGACGGAATTGGCTGAGTTGAAGAGACAGATTAAGGAACTGATGGAAAAGGGATATGTTCGACCCAGCTCGTCACCATGGGGATCGCCAGTTTTATTTGCTAAGAAGAAGGATGGTACCCTAAGGCTATGTATCGACTATAGGGCTCTCAATATGGTCACCATCAAAAATAAATACCCGCTGCCCTGGATAAATGACTTGTTTGAACAGCTAGCAGAAGCCAAGGTTTTCTCAAAAATAGATTTGAGGTCAGGCTACCATCAATTAAAAATCCGATCGGCAGATATACCCAAGACTGCCTTTACTACCAGATATGGATTATACGAGTTCACAGTGATGCCTTTTGGCTTAACCAACGCTCCTGCTTATTTTGTGCATCTCATGAACAAGGTCTTCATGAAATATCTGGACAAGTTCGTGGTCGTATTTTATCGATGATATACTTATTTATTCCAAGACACCCGAGGAACACGAGCAACACCTACAAATAGTCCTGGAAGAATTGAGGAAAAACCAACTTTATGCCAAATTCAGTAAATGTGAATTTTGGTTGCGAGAAGTTGGCTTTCTGGGACACGTACTAACACAAGATGGGATAGCAGTGGACCCAAGTAAAGTAAAGGCTGTCCAAGAATGGAAGCAACCCACAAACGTGACAGAGGTCAGGAGTTTTCTTGGTCTGGCAGGTTATTACCGGAGATTTATTGAAGGATTCTCCACCATAGCTAAACCCATGACCCAATTGCTTAAGAAGGATAAGAGGTTCGAATGGACTGAAGTCTGTGAGAAAAGTTTTCAAGAATTGAAGAAAAGATTGACAACCGCACCCGTTCTGGTCGTGCCCGATGTGCACAAAATTTTTGAGATATACTGTGACGCGTCCAGGAAAGGCCTTGGATGCGTATTGATGCAAGAAGGAAAAGTCGTGGCATATGCCTTAAGACAGCTACGATGACACGAGGAGAATTATCGTACTCATGATTTGGAGCTAGCTGCAGTAATACACGCACTCAAGGAATGGCGACACTTTCTTCTTGGTGAACGATGTGAAATATACACGGACCACAAAAGTCTTAAGTATATTTTCACCCAGCCAGAATTAAACTTGAGACAGTGTTGCTGGCTTGAGTTAATAAAGGACTACGATATCAGAATTCATTATCATCCGGGTAAAGCAAATGTTGTGGCAGATGCTCTCAGCCGAAATCCCTGCACCAATAATAATAGTGTGCAATTTTCACAACATGAGTTCAACCAGGAATTTGCCAGACTCAACATGGTCCTAGTCACAGAAGGAACCATTAATCAACTGGAGATAAAACCAACATTAGAGGAACAGATCAAAGAAGCCCAAAAAGGACACCCAAGTATTGAGGGGATTAAGAGGAAAATGAAATTGGGCAAGGCACCCGAGTTTACCGTTGATAGTCAGGGAATTTTATGGTTCGGGAAAAGAATATGTGTGCCTAATAAGGAAGAAATAAAGCAACAAATTTTGGCAGAAGCCCAGACCAGCACATACTCTATTCATCTAGGAGGAACAAAGATGTACAAGGATCTACAAGAAAACTACTGGTGGCACGGGATGAAAAGAGATATAGCCGTATATGTCGCACGTTGTGATTCATGCCAACGTGTAAAAGCAGAACACCGGAGGCCAGCAGGAGTATTACAGCCACTTAGAGTGCCTGAATGGAAATGGGATGTAATAGGGATGGATTTTATCGTCGGATTGCCAAGGTCACGACACGGAAATGATGCTATCTGGGTTATAACAGATTATTTTACCAAGGTGGCACATTTCATACCGGTAAAAACCACATACTCCACACAGAGACTCGCCAGATTATATCTCTCCCGGATTGTTTGCCTACATGGAGTACCCAAGACCATAGTCTCTGATAGAGGCACCCAATTTGTCTCTAGATTTTGGGAGCACCTACAGCAAGCCCTAGGAACTCAACTGACATTTAGCACAGCATACCACCCGCAAACCGGAGGACAAACTGAGCGGGTAAATCAAATATTGGAGGACATGCTAAGAGCATGTGTGCTCACTTACGGAGTTAGCTGGGAAGACAATTTACCATACGCAGAGTTCTCATATAACAACAGTTATCAAGCCAGTTTAAAAATGTCACCTTTCGAAGCCCTGTACGGACGAAGGTGCCGTACCCCACTCAATTGGTCAGAAACCGGAGAGAGTCGAATTTTCGGACCCGAAGTTCTTACAGAAGCAGAAACAAAAGTGAAGCTTATTCAGGACAAACTAAAAGTGGCTCAGAGCCGTCAAAAGAGTTACTATGACCAAAAGCACCGCCAAATCAGTTTTGAGCCCGATGAATATGTGTATCTCAGAGTATCTCCAACAAGAGGACTACAGAGATTTAAAGTCAAGGGAAAATTGGCACCGAGGTTTATTGGACCATTTAGACTGATCGCAAGAAGAGGCAAGGTTGCTTATCAACTAGGGCTACCGGCAGAGTTATCAGATTTTCATGATGTGTTTCACGTGTCACAGCTAAGGAGATCCAGCCAGAAAAGCAAGTCCAGCATCAGGACCTGGATATCCAACCAGATCTTACCTATAGGGAACGTCCTATAAAGATTTTAGAGGAGTCTGAACGGAGAACCCGGCAAAGTGTGATAAATTTTACAAGGTTCAGTGGAGTAATCACACCGAGGAAGAAGCAACATGGGAAAGAGAGGATCACCTGAGGACTGAATATACGTACCTGTTTGAGGGACAGCTGAAATCTCGGGGACGAGATTTTTCTTAAGGGGGGTAGGTGTTGTAACACCCCAAAAATATTTTTCTGAAATATTTGAAATCTTTCCTTTAAAAATAAAAGTTTTTAAAATCATTTTTTGACCATATCACCTTTCTTCAATTTGAAAACCTTTTTCAAATTTTATTTGGGTTTCAATTTTCATTAATATTCTGTTTTGTAAGGTTTAAAATTATAAGGATAATTAATTTGGGGGTTTTCAAACAATTATTTTTCAGCCAGAAAAGTTTTGGGGATAATTAAATTTTCAAAATAACCTTTTCACCTCCTTTTAGCCTTTCTAAAATCCATCCAACAAATTTTCTTCCACTCCAAAATTATCCCACAAGCCAAGCACATCATCTAGGGTAGTATCCAAACCTCTCCTACCCCACAAAAATATTTTTCACCATCCAAATAAATTCCAAGATTGGAATTCATATATTCCATCATTCCTTTGGTTTACAAAGGAACCACCATTTCTACAAGGATTCCACCTCCACCAAAATTATCCCAACAAATATATGGTACCCACAACCCATTTTTCCAAAGACATGGGGTACCCCAGTTCAAAATTTTCAAATCCCACTCAATTCAAATTTGGACCAGATTCAATATTTGTGATCCAAACATATTTTTAAATGCTCCAATAATTCCCAAACTTCGCCAGGCCCTCTCATATGTATCAACACATCACCACAAAAATTGCCACTAAATCTCAAAATCCCCAGCACTCTCTGCCTTACACCATATGAGTAATCAAGGCACTGTTCATAATTGAAATAAAATTCAGTTATCTGAACCTCGTCACGCAGCAGAGGGGAGACGGTGCCGTGCGCTCCTCATCTTCCTTCTCCCGCACGGCGTCGCCATAGCTCATCAATACCCCGACCCTGGTCCACTCCCCAGCCTCTCCTCGCCGATGAGCTATCGGCAGGCCGGTGTAACTACCACCGAGCTCATCCCCGCCGGGCCGAACAGAGCTGCCCCGACCACCGGCCACCATCACTGCCGTCAACGCTCTCTCCACCTACCAGCTCCATGTGTCGACCCTCTCTGCGCCACCGCCGCACCGCCCAAACCTCTGGACCCCTCCTGGCAGTCGCTTGAGTTTGTCCTCGCCGCCGCACCCGTACGGGACTCGTCCCGTGGATGAGGCCGAAGCGCTCGACCTCGATCGCGCTGGCGTCTCTAGAAGACTCTTCCGCCCTCATTAACCCTCACCGTCCCTGACCACCGCTCAAACCTACCTCGCAGACCGCCGTAACTCCGGCGTGATCCTAACCTCGCCGAACCGCCTCAGATTGCCTATAAAAGGCCTTCCCGAGCTCCTTTCTCCTCACCCATCGCCTCCACCACCTCCCAATCGCCCCTATGCCACTTCTCTAACCTGGAGGAGGTCTCCTCCCTCCTCTCCGGTCACCGCTCCGCCGCCTCTGTTCCTGATCGGCTCGACGCCGTTATGCCACCACCATAGCTCAAACTTCACCAGTAGCCATCTCATCCACCAAATCATCAATCCCGCGGTCCAATTTCATTGCCCGAGCCCTCTCCGGCGAGCTCCAGAACCACCCGAGCCCCGTCCGCTGCCGTCGACCTCGCCGGCGTTCAGGTGCTCTCCGGTGACCACCACCACCTCCCTCCGACGCGGCACTCCACCCTGGTCACATTCGACCATCGCCGAACTCCAAAACCCCGGTGATCACCGCCGGCGACCGCCATCACCTCTCTGTCTCGCGCGCGATCGGGTTCAAATTTGAACCTGACGGGTGGGCCCCCACCCCGCGCGGTCTTTTTCTTTTTCCCTGTTTAAAACGAAGGCATACTCTTCCTTTTACGCCTTCTCTGTTGAGAAGCGTACTTCGGCCGAAGCATTTTCTGTTTAAACTGTGCAGGGACTGCTATTTTACAGAAAAGCCCCTGGTTTTGAAAGTCTTATAACTTTTAAAATACAACTCTGTTTAAGTTGAAACTTTTTTTGAAATTCTTTTTTTACCTCTTGTTTTTTAGCATTTATTTTAAAATGTTTTGAGACAACTTTTTGTACTGTTGTCAAATTTTTTAATTTAAGTTGAATTTGAATTTTCAGAAAAAGAAGAGGGAAACTTGCCGAGAATTTTGAAGGGTTTTCACCTGACTACTTTGGACATGGCAAGCATTATTGAACGTGGGATATGGTGTTTGCAAATGCATGTTTGCATCTGTGGGTATTGCACCATATGTATCACAAGTGCATGCATGTTCGGTCATATCATTTTCTTATCCATGTCTTGCACTTCACTCAAGTAAAGAATCTTTCTAACATGGTAAAATTGTGAGTATTCGGGGGAGTGTCTCCTGACTTGGACGTGCCGGTGGGCACGGGCCATTACTTTTGACACGGTGATGTCACGTGACTATGTGGAACATACCGGTGATGATAAATAACACCTCCTGAGTCGGCCTAGATCGAGTCTTGTTCCGTTAAACCTAGTTGGATACCGTGCTGCCACGGGTCGTTCCGCAAGGAATGTACGGCTTAGTAAGTTGATAACCCCTGTCTAAGTACACACCGTACAGAGGGCCACGATGAGGGTTTCTAGGGCCTTCGACTAAATCCTGTCATCGGGCCAGGGGGCATGGGTGTTCCGGTTGTGACTGAGAGGGGGGGGCACCCCTTGGAATCTGCGCGTATTAATAGTGATCCCATGCAGGGCGTTGGTCTCTCCGTCTTAGAGTTTTTCTTGAACGATGCTTTGGGTGATTCCTGGCATCCGGAAAGTAAATCTGGTGTGTACTGGTCAGGTGTGTTTTCAACCCAAAGACCGTAATGGGAATTAGTCAGTGTCACGGTGCTGACTCAAGAAATCCTTTACTTGTGGGTAAAGAGTACACCCTCTGCAGAGTTTAAACCTATTCGAATAGCCGTTGTCCACGGTCAGGGGCGTTAGCTAGGTGGGTCAAGTGTCGGTCCCGGTGTCGGTCTCCGATGGAAATAATTTTAATATGCCTGAAATATTTTGCAGGATAATTATAGACACCCTGTTGTTACCATGAATATTTTATGCATGTTCAATATTATTATGGTTATGCATAGTATTGAGGACTAACCCGTTTCTCTTATTTTTTTTATATTTCCTGAGTATCTCAGGGGCTGGCCAGACTACCCCGGGCACTCAATTTTATTTTCAAGACCTCTCGTGGCGTCTCTCGAGTTAACAGGCGGCTCCGCCACTACTCTTGTGGACACCCGATTGGCATTTCTCATCAAGTCCGACCGTGGCGTCACTTGACACCCGACTGGCCTTTCTCTTCAAGTCCGACCGTGGCGTCACTTGACACCCGACTGGCATTTCTTTTATTTTGCTGAGTGTCACTTGGGCTGGCTAGACTACCCGTGGTATTCATTTGTTTAATTTCTAATAAGTTTGATTATGACTAACATGCTATGTTCATGTTCATATCATTTATTTGTCATGATTTCACTTCCAGTTAGCACGAGCATATGCATCCACTATATCTTTTGTACATAATGTTTGCGAGTACATACGAACGTACTCACTGGCTTGTCCCTGGCTATTTACTTGGCCAGACTTGGAGGAGGACGAGCTTGTGGAGGAGGAGTCTGCTAGCGAGCCCGACGCTTAGAGGAGTCCCAGTTAGTCAACCTGTGAGATAGGAGTCTACCACTTGTATCATCCGCCGAGCTTCCGCTACACCAATAAAATAGTCAAGCCTCACACTGACGCTTGGCTCTATGTTATTGTACTAGTATTGTACCACCACCACACCACTGTCATATTCCGCCACTGCCATCTATTGGCATGTTGTAATAAACTTTGTTGAGCCTCAGACTCAACCCTGTGTAATATTATCTTGTACTGGTTATCTGTATCAAGGAAGTCCACCAGTTGTGTTGATCTTGGGGCTGGTGTGACTTAGGGCTATTATGGGAATTATTCTCAGAAATGGGCCCGACAGCAGCCCACCGTGGGCACCCTGTAGATCCACACCCCAGCGGCGTACATGCATTTTCGAAACTAAATAAGGAACATTTAGCTGACTAATTAAACGTCTCTATTTTAATAATACCAGATTCGTATTTGAACAACTAAGATTGTTTAGCTTGATGGGTGGAGCAGTGCTATTATGACAAGAAGCACGTAGGCTGATCGTATAGTGATCATAAAGGGGGGAAACCCTAAGCATGATCAATTAAACCCTATTATGATTGTGCCATGGCAGATTTGAAGCTGCAAACCGCAGAAATGCTATTTAGCAACCATTGTTTGCTTTGAACTAAGAACTAAATTCTAAGAGCTGAAAAGAAAGTACAGTAACCAAGTTACGATCTATTTTCTGGTTGAGATCAAAAAGTTGAACAGATATGAAGTAGTACCACCTCTCTTGCGGCGCTATGTAGGCATCGGGGGTGTGATGGCTGTCGGTGGCGTTGAAGCAGATCTGCGACAGTAGACGGGTGCATCGGGGGATAAGTCCCGTTGCGGTGGACGAGAAGGTCGTGGGACCGGCCCCGGCAAGGAGGACGATGGCGCCGATGAAACAAGAGGACGTGATGCAAGTCTCCTGGTCCGTCGCCGTGGATGAGAAATGTCCATATCTAGCAGTGGACGACGCGGTCTTGGTAGGCGCTCCGGCATGGTGGAGGACGGCGATGATGTCTGGGGTGGAGGACGGCGGCGATGGATGGGGTGGCGGACGGAGGAGGCTGGTGTGGGGATGTTGTTCTAGCGCGGACGGTGTATGAATGGGAAAATGAAGGGAGAGGTACGGGGAACCATGTTTTTGGGACGCGCCTGTCTGAAATATGGGAAAGTTACGAACTTAGCCCCCGTTTAGAATTTGGACGTCTCGTCGGTTGGGGATAGGACGGTAATCTCGCATCTCCCCAATATTTGCCCAGAGCGATTTTGGGCGAGCAAAGGGTGTTTTAGTGCCCACGGTTGGTGCCCACGGTGTATGAACGGGGCTGACAGGTAGGGTGGTTGTGTCACGTCTGAGTGAAGTTACAAACCTTCCCCTATTGAAAATATTTGCCGATGGATTGTTCGTGTAAGGGGTAGACAGTAATTTCCATCTCGCAAACACTAGCTTCGGGCAGCCGACGTGGGAGTGGATATTTTGCCGCTTCTTTCAAATTTTGGGACAATAAGCATTCACGTTTACCCTGGCAACTAATTCGAATCCATTTTGTATTCTTATACGAATCTTTATAAATCATTTTATGTTTTTTATATATCTTCAAAAGCATAACAAAGATGTATTCCACTATCATATATGAATAAGATTTACAAATGCTGATACTCAAATTCAGGAGGTAGAATCCAGTTTAAGGTGAATTCGAATATTTGAAACCACTTTATGTCCAACTCAAGTGCAACATGTATGACACACACAACATATAGTGTACTCCCATTTAGATATGTACACAAGCGATGTCTCAAGATTCAAAATACTGAGTCAATCAACCAATAATGTACAAAACTAACAGACATATAAACACTTATAGAGTATATGGATCAATAATATCAACTAACATACATAAGCCAGGTCGCTGTACTTTTTTTGCTCGAAGAGCATCATTTTCTTAGCAAACCTAGTACAACATCCTGGCCCTTTCAGATGCGTGCCACTTAAGGACCATCTATACTATTATTGCTGAATGCACATTCAGCCCGATTGGCATATTTGTAGGTCTAGCATAGCAATCAAAATGAAATGTCTCAGAGTCTTATCAATTAATACAGACTCATGCTAAAAAAAATTACAAACCAAAAAACAAAAAACAATTATTACATGATCTCTAGAACAAATGGTTTGATCGATTACATGAACAAACAACACAAAGGTTATTCAACGATGGAAAAACCATTTCACCTATGATTTACCAAGTGGGAATTTAATTTCCTTTTTTCCTTCAGGACCTTAACAATGCGCTCAGTCTCAGCTTGCTTCGTTTTGAAATCCACCAAATATTTAATGGTTGTCTTGAGTACTGCTTGTGATTGTGTTGTTTGCTTCCTCAACATGTGAACTTCATCTCTAAGTGCAGAAGCAGAATCTCTTTCTACCAATAGTTTAGCCTCTAGAGCATTAGCAGTTGGCAATTCATGATGCACGATTGGGCCGGTGCCACTGCTGTGGGATGATACAATGTCCATGGTGCTAACCTATTTTGCCATTAAAGTTCTGATTGGATTCCGAAAAGTTGAAGTTAGTAAAACATCTCAACTAGGAGTTAGAACAGCAAACATGTTAAAGAAATAAGGAATTAAAGAGTTTTGATTGGATGCTGAAAAGTAGTTATTAACATCATTGTAACCGGTTGCAGCAGCAAAGCAGTTAAACAAACAAGTTTTGCAAAAGGTACCTGTTGTGGCATTGGAGTTTCTCTTGGATCCTGAAAAGTTGAGTAGCCAGTAACGTGATTAGAGCAACCGGTTGCAGCAGCAAAGCAGTTAAACAAACAAGTTTTGCAAAAGAAACCTGTTGTGGCATTGGAGTTTCTCTTGGATCCTGAAAAGTTGAGTAGTCAGTAACTCGATTAGAGAACAAGTTACAGCAGCAAACCTGTTACACAAATAAATTTTTGAAAATGTACCTGCTGTGCAATTGGACTTCCAATTGGATCCTGAAAACCTGAACTTGGTAAGATGATTATAGCAACAAGTTATAGCAGCAAACCAGGTAAACAAGGAAGTTTTTGAAAACACACCTGTTGTGCCAACGGAGTTTTAGTTGGATCCTACAAACTTGAATGTTAGCAATCATAAATAAAGTGTTGCAAGAGCCATAAGAAACTAACATCACTAGTAAAACTAACCAGTTTTGGCAACGTATTTAATTACACATGAACTAGTAAAACTAACAAATTCTTGGCAACGTATTAAAGTAACAAGTCGGTACCGTTTACCAGCAACACAGACATCTGTAAATATCTTTGATGTAAGCAAAATGATTCTGACACACACACACACACACACACACACACACACACATATATATATATATATATATATATATATAAGTTAAAAAGACGTTGTCCCTCATATAAACCTGACAGTTGTCTGTCTATGAACATGCAAACATTACTAGTGTTACAAGTGATAACAGCAAACCATTTAAACACACAGGGTATCAGAACGTAAATTACACATGAATTTTGCTGCACCCTAGAAGTACATATGACCAGCTATCTACGTGCTTAAGTAGATATTTAAGTTCAGGCAAACAGGTAATTCTTAACAGTAAGTATCAAACACATAGATAGGCGCAATCTACAATAGGATTAACAGGCTATGGCATTATGTAATCAGTAGCAAACTAAATTAAGCCAAGCAACGTAATTGAGGGGAGGAATACCCAACATTTTGGGATAACCTACAAAGTAGCACTTGTCTGATTTGGAATAGGTTAGTAACCTTTTACACAAGCCCCATATTCCAAATGTTGAAGAAAAGATATAACATGGTTGGGCGTACCATACCATGGTGTCATTTCAACAGACCTGATGGAGCTCTTTTCAGTGTAAAAGCCGTAGTCTCTAAAGCATCACTTTAAAAGGGATAATGGCAAATGTATTTATGTCATCTTTGATCTTACCATGTCATAAATGGTTCGATTACATCTTCAAGGACTTTCCACTTGCAGTGGTGTTCCGGGAGGTGCAAGTTATGAAACCCCTTTCACAACTCATCAGACATTCGCTAAACTTGTAACTCAAATATTCCTTTCTGCAATCAAATTGTAGAAACATAATTTTCTTGTTACAGTAACTTCTACTTTATATTTGAAAACCTTTCGAATGATTTCAAAAGATCCAGACTTACGTCTCATCAAGTAAATATCCATTTATCTACTTGAGTCATTTCTGAAGATAGATAAATCCACTACTTGCAACAACATTTATTGAACTACACACATCAAAATGTATGATCACCAATAAGTTTGTTGCTCATTCCTTATGGCCTGTGAACGGTATTTCAGTCACTTCACTTTTCGGAGGAAATTTGCAAGTGTCAGATGATTCAAAATCAAACAACTTCAAAATCCATCATAATGGAATTTTCCATGCGGGTTTCTCCAATGTGACCAAATGCAGTGCCACACTTGTGTGGTATTCTTTTAGTCTTGCGACATTTAGCATCAGTGTTATGGATGTATCATATTACCATCAATATTCATAACATACATCCCATCTTGGATGGAAGCATGGCCCTTCATGTTATTCATAATACTGAACAACAATTGTTGTTTTTATGAACAACTCTTTTGCAACAAACATTGTGCAATGGGCTAGAGTGTATGAAACTCTAAAATGAATTATTAAAGCAAACCCAGAGGTAATGTATTATTATTAATATTCATAACATACATCTCATTCATAATGAAAGTATGGCCCTTATGTTATTCATAATACCGAACATTAAAAGTTCTCTTATGAACAACCTTCTTGCAAGATACCTTATGCAATGGGCTAGAGTTTGTGAAACTCTAAATGAATTATGAAAATAAATACAGACGGTAATACACCGATGGAAGGTATAGTAACATTTACTATGTTCCCTATGTATACCTAAACCTCATTTCTGGCTAGTCTTTCAGGCCATAGTAGTTCTTACATCGAGTTGCAACAGAAAGCAATCGAGCGAGTATCTTTGTGATTAACTCACAATACCCAAGAATTAGTGATTAACAATTTAATCATAATTCCTAAGAACTATATCTTTAACCAGCCTTCTATACATCAAAAACTTGTATGACATTCATACATGAGCTGGATATTCCAGTCTTCTTTCTTTTTGCCTTTATACTTCTAACAGTTTAACTTTTAGTATTTCTCCTACTTCCAGAAGAAGCACCCAACTTAAGAGTGGCGTTAGCCCCGGACTTCCTAGGCATGAAAGTTTCACTAACACCCTTCGGACACTTCCTTTCTCTTTAAGTTGTTGTTTTATTCACCTTTCATCATATGACAGGCGTTCTCCTGGATCCCTCTCTTATCAGTCTAATGCATAGTAAACTCCATTACTAATAGTTTGCAAACAAACACTGCTTTGGATATCTCATATCTTTTAGCCTTTGTTTGTCCCTGAAAATGATTTTCAGATTCCATGAATATCACATAACTATCCAAACTTTCGAAGTTCGGGTCTCATGGAAGCAAACATATTGCACTTGACTGAAATGGAATTCTAGCTTTTGGATCGAAGGACGAGAGTCACATGATCCATAGCATAAGCGAGAGAATACCGAAAGTATGCGATAGGACAAAGTCCTTCTCGGCACTCTTGAGGACAATCCTCAGATTAGGTTACCAACCGTAAAGTTTTAACCAGATATTTAACAGCTATTCAATTTTAACAGGGAAGGTGGAAATGCGAGCCATTATTCTACAACTATTTTGCAAATCACACTTAGACAGAGTTCATAATTAATTGCACTGAGAATTAAACAAGTTAATTCAACAGTGCGCTCCCACTCAAATCAATATCTCTCATAATTGATTGTGAGTGATTCAAGATCCGCATATCAATTCAACGCCATTGACGGGTTCATCACTGATGACGTGAATTTCAATCGGTAGGCCAACTTGCCAATCACATCTCTATGTGACTTTTGTCCATCTTTCGATGCGTGTGTTCCGAGCTCAGGACTGTCCTGCCGGAACGTCAAGACAACCAAGTGATCACGCAGTGAGGTCTGACCTTCACCCGCCTTACACCTCTCTAATCGTTCGTGCTCATGTGTACATGGCGCACCCCGAAAAGATACGTGTTGTAGACGGTGCTACACTTGGGAGAACACTAACTACTTGATATTTTTGTGAGAGATCACCCTAATAAAAGCGACTACCACGCAATCAAGAAGGGTGCACCATAAGGGATAAACATCTCAGGCAATTCATAATAGCATGATATGGTATAGCCCTTTCTGACGGAGAAGTCTTTCAATTCTTCGTCTTCGGCATTCGCGTCGGTGTTCACCTTCGCGAAGATTGCCACCACCTTGTCGATGCACCAGATAATATTGCTATCTCTATAGCTAATAAAATAATGCATTACACAAGGTTGACACGCAGGTCATTTAAAGTGCAATCATATGGCTCCAGCCATCATGCCAAATCATGACACGCAGGTCATGTTAATCAATTTACATCATATAGACATCTCATACATAATCAAATTATTATGAGCACTGCTATACCACATCATATGCACATGCAAACCCTCCTGCAAAACCAAGTTAGAGGCCTCTAATCGGTTCATGCAAAAACTTGTTTTACGTGGCTTCTAAGGTTTCGAAACAAACCGAAGCTACCAACGTCCATCATCAAGTATGATAATTCAAGCGCTAGATTAACAATGCGGGGTGTATGAAAACCGAGATAATAAAATCTCGAGCCCCATACTGAACTTCATCATACGCATGACCCCCGTGCAGATCATATCTGCATTGCCCTTTCCTCTGCGAAACATCCATCTTTCATTGACTAATGTGGAAGCCAAAGAACTGTTAGCACTTCGTTGATCTGTCAATCAGCATACTCAGGAGCAGCATGAAAGGATCGCGGATTGCCAGAACTTTGTCAGATTCCACAATGCTGTCAAGATCAGGACTACGCAAATTCGAGGGAAGCAACAAGAACATCGGGTAACAGATTTCATCTGCGACCCGCGCAAATAATTTTCAGTAATAGAACTCATCTACTACCTAATTATTTTATGCAACACCCATACATCTCTATGTATTCTAGATCGCAACCTGCATCTACGCATAGCACGGCTCATGATGCCACTGTAGGGTAACGCAGCAGAAAACAAAAATTTTCCGCCCTACGCACCAGCCCAGGACCACTATAGAGACTGCATACAAGGTTTGATCATATTCGTTACCGACTCGTAGCGCAGTAGAAGTAGAGTCGATGACGATCGGCGGTGCAGATCCCCGCAGCTAGGATTTACAACCTCCTAACCGCAAGGATGTACTCCCTCATCTGCCCCTTGGACAGCCCTCCGGGAGGCGGTCGGACAGTCCCTCGGACGGTGTCATGGACAGCCCTTCGGGAGGACCCTCGAAACTCGGACGGTTACTCAGACAGCCCTTCGGGAGGACACTCGGACAGCCGCTCGGGCAAAAGGACAAAACTACGACCTCTCTACAGAGTTGCACACATACGGTGTCATCTATCCGGCAGGGCTTCGCAGTCCAGAACTAGTTCCCACCGGAACTCAGACAGCCTTTCGGCTCTACGAAACTCTTTTCGTGGGAGGGAGAGAGAAGCCAGATAATTGCATGGCATGAGTATGAGAGCAAGGGGATGAAGGATATGGCAGCCCCAACTCCTCCTTTTATAGGCCAAGACAAGGGGTGGGGTGGGATGTTGAAATACCAAAATACCCAAGCTTCATGTCACACATGAAAGGGCATAATGGTAACACAAGGGGGGCACCAAGGGGACACCACCATGGCAGCCCTTGGGCCGGCCCACATCTTGTCCCCCCCCATGGGGGGGCCCCCCCAACAAGCCACCAACATGTCTCCATGAAACATGCATTCTCCCTAGACAAAAAGCCACCAAACATGCAACCCCCGATTCGTGGGATCTTGTCCCCTCGCGCCGAGACAAGATGTTTTCCGCGAAACTTTTTCTGAAAAATTCCAGAAGGTCCCAGAATATTTCTAGCACCCTCTAAAATTATTCTGGGCATGATCCGAAACATTTTCGGTGCGGTGGTTTTTATCAGCGGAAAACATCAACAGGGGTTACGGCAGTTTCGGAACATTTCCGGTTTTTCTCTCTGAAAATTCCCAGAAGTTCCCAGACCAATTCTGGCATCCTCTGAAAATTTCCAGGCGGTGCCGAAACCCTTTTTGACCAAATAATATATTCCGAAACAACTTTTTGGTTTTACCGAAACTCTTTCGGTGTTCTCTCTCTCGGAACTCTTCCGTTGTCTCCGAAACATTTTCGGTGACTTTCTCTCAGACTCCCTGTCTAGCGTTCAACAGATAGATGACCCTTAAGCATGTGACCCTATAGGTTCGGTGAAGTATAGACATGACCGGAACTCTTTCCGATCAATGATCAACATCGGAGCCGTGGACACCCATATTGACCCCTATACCCACACGAATAAATATTCGAGTGAACCTCCAGTTGCCGTGTGCTATTCCTGCTACTTCGCGATATGTTACAGATACCCGAGGTGAGACATGTTGGCATTCCCGTGGATCAACAAATTGTCCACTATGCTAGTTACCTCGTTATCGGTATTGTTCTCTTTTCTCGTTACCGTGTTCCGGCATCCCCGTGATCAAATCACAAAGTGTCTGGCCAGACGATGATGGATACCATAACACCGAGAGGGCCCAGAGATATCTCTCCATCGTCGGAGGAGCAAATCCCAATCTCGATCTATCAAGTTACTTGACACACTTTTCCATGAACCCGTAAGCCGCCGTAATAGCCACCCATTTACGGATGACGTTTAACAAACCCCAAAGTTCATGAAGCAAGCATGAAGAAACCCGATACTCTCATGGTCTAAGGAATCATGCAAACGTTAACCATCTCTGTGTTATTAACCATTAACTTGTGATGAATGTATCTCATAGCATAACATCAATTTGGGTCGATTCAACACAAATGTTCTTCTAACATTGTGCCCTCAAAGTTGCTGGCATAGACATGCCCATGATCAGGAAAACAGAACCATCATGCAACACTTGAGCCAGTCATAGAGGCTTGACTAGGAATACATTTTATCGTTTATTATCCCACACGTGCATATGAGTCTTCCTCCAAGCCTCGTTTTATTGCAGACCCGAGAACCATAGCAGTTATAGCATGGAACATAAACCTAATTATGAACAGGGAGATAATCAATAACATTTATTATTGCCTCTAGGGCATATCTCCTACATTTTTTGCTTACAAGGTTCTATGAAGGAGTCCATGGCATCAATTGCTTGGATACGCGGTCCCAATACTTCTTTCTTCCCACACTGCATTTGTAAGTCGAATGGTTAATCTAATAAGATGGTGCGTCCTTGATATGTTATATGAGGACGGTTTGTCAGACTAGTTGTAGCAACACACATCACACTGGTTTTTACTGTATATTTCATGCGATTACATTTGGCATATCGAGATCTTAGCAATCTACAATAGGATGAAAAGATTGGCATCCTTCACATTATTGACGAACTCAGTTCATGGAAACAAGCAATTCAACCATTCTGTGGGTAAATCAAAAGCGCCACTGGAATATTTTTCACTACCCCAATCATACACGCAAAAAGGGGCGACGCCACCGTAGGGGCTGGTATGGGCGGCCGCCTCGGGTGGCTGGAAAGTGCTAACCTAGTTTAAGTCATCCAGGTTGGTCCATGCTAGTTTTGTTCATCCCAGCGCACGAGCAGGCAATGTAAAAAATGAAGAAAAACGTTTCAATTTGGATGGGCCAATAACATAAGTGCAAGGCAGGCCCTATAGTAGGTCGCGGCCCAAACGAGCGCCTCCCATATCAATCGACAGTAGGAAAAATCCCCAATTCGTTCGCTCTAGCCTCCAGTCTGGTTTGCTCCTAACCTAGCCACCGCTGGACAGACCGGCACAACACTTCCTCGCACCCTCGTTGGATACCGGTCGCCAAGCTTCAAGCGAATGGAAGGACAAGAAGATGAAGATCCAACCCTGGGTGTAGCCTGCGTGGGATGCAGCGGCGGCAGCACGGGCATGGCATCGAGCTTGCGCAAATGGACAGTCGCAGCTTGCAAGAGTAGCATGCGCAACGAGCAGGTACATCACATCCCTGGTTATATCTAATTCAACTATTCAATTTCTCGCCAATAGTTAAACCTGACGGTGTTGTAAAACTGCTTGTATGTAGGGAATCTATAAGAAAATGAAACCAATTTCTGCTTATTTTATAACTTCCCCAATCAATACTGAACTGACTGAACCTGATGTGTCTAATCAAGTTTCCGGTGCAAGCATACAAGCTCATGTTGTTCTTGAGCCTGAAGTGTCTAATGAACAGACTGCTAATGAAGGATTTGATGCAAACATTTTACATGCTCCTGGTGATGAACATATAGTGTCTAATGATGGATCTAATGCAAGCATTTTGCAAGCTCCCATTGAATTATTTAGTGTCTAATGATGATCTGATATGTTGAGAGAGAGAGAGATAAAGATTTGCAGGAATTGATGACAAGCAAATTGTAGTACATTTTCATGGCTTGAGGAAACGTCAAGGCCATCTACCAGAAAGTCCCCGTATCATGACAACCTAGCATAAATACTTTTCTAATCTATTGTTTGAAACTATTGGCATACTTGTGTAGGATAGATATATTGATATGCAGTTTGTGCACTGGTTATAGGTGCAATTACACTTGGATATTTTCGGCCAGAGAACGAATAATTCAAGCAGGTACAGTCCATGTTAGTAGTCCTTGCACACCATGTTGCATTTTGTGTTTTTTGGTGCTTACATCATTTAGTGTTTTATAATCTGGAACTACTTTGGATCATTAGCTGGTTTTCAAAGTGCATGTAGCTTCACATTTCTCAAGTTATGTTGATTTCCGGAGTGCAAGTGCCTTCGTATTTTTTAAGTTAAATTTTCGCCCCTGGTAACTTGAATTCGTGGATCCACCACTGCACACAACTCATACACGCAGGCCAGTACGAATTAAAAGAAATGCAGGGACTTATGCTAGCTCGTTGTACAGGCTCACTGCAGCTCTGCTTGCGCTTGGGATGTTCCATGTACAAGTCCATGTTACCACTTGCTTGGATGTGCAGGCCTTGTGCTCCTTGCATCCCCCTCTGCATTTTTGACATGGCAAACGGTTGATCAAATGAGGGGAATCAACCTTGCTGTTGTACAAGAGGACACGTACTTACAAGGTTATACATGCGTGCAGGATGTGTACCAGATCCCGTAGCGCCGTCATGCTTCGCTAAAAATGGTTTTGCTTGTTTCAGATGATATCTCCAGAAGAAATAAGAGTTAAAGTCAGAGTTGCATAGGCGTGTAAGCTAAGAGAGTAGTAAAAGGATATCCAAACATCGTCGAAACAGTGCACAAGGGAGTGATATGTGGATACTTAGTTCAGGCCGGCGTTTGGGCATGCTCGCCTAGCTAGAGTGCGGGTCACTTCAGAGTCGTTGAGGGTGATGCGCTGGCATTGGCTGGCCACGTACGGATGCAGATCTCGAGCGGCAGCGGAGCGCTACGATGCGGTGGACGAGGCCGTTGGTGAAGCACCAATGGCGTTGGGGGGTGGAGATGCGACGATGTTCTCGGTGAAGTAGCCCCGGCGAGGTGGGAGACGGCGTCGGTGAAGCGCACCTGATGCGGTGGAAGTCGGTGTTTGTGAGGCACGTCGGCTACAACGGCCGACGTTGTGGGTGGACCAGCCAGTGCGGTGGACGAGGGGGTAGATGAGGTAGCTCCGGTGCAGTGGTGAAGCGCGACCGTCGTCTTCGTCGTCGTCATCCGGCACAGAGGTGGGTAAAGAGACGAGACGAAGGGCGATTCGAATTTTGCTTGGGTTGGCGGAGAATTAGGGATTTGAGTGCTTTGGGCGCGGAAGGGGACGGGGGAGAAGGTAGATTTTGTAGGGCTGGAATTGGGGCCGCCAGATATTTCAATCCAAAACGTGGAAGCGCGAAATTTTTTTGTCGTCGTTTTTTAGGGGGGGGGAGGGAGGGGGTGGTTGCTAGCGTCCGTACGACACACGTGACCACCACGACACGACCCTGGTCTGCCTGGTGCGCCTACATTTGAGAATGCAAATGAATCTTCTTTCATTGGCAAACGAATCTTGTACTATGTATTACCATGCCCGTGTTTTCCTTGCAAATAGTTAGTCCTTCGAAACGAGATACTATGAATTAATTAATGAGGGGTTCTCTGAATTAGAGTGTGTTTGTCACATAGCGATCTCCAATTCTATCGTGGATTTCGCATTTCACGTTATCCATGCTACATTTTTAATACAAAATCATATATGTATAATATGAACACCATGGTAGTGAGAAAACTTTGGATGGATTCAAGCATATGACCACACACATACAAAATACCACAACAATCGAGTCAATATCAAACTTTCCAAACCTAGTATGGCATGAATTCGAAATAAATACGGAAGCCATATGCATGGTCCTCAATTCAAATCTAACAATGTACATTAAATTAAAACGTCAATATTAAGTCTAGTACTATCTACATTCAAATGTTGTTTTTAGGCCTCCCCTCGGCACACACGCTACATACTTCCCCTATTGATCAATCTTCCTCTCCTAACGACCATACAAAGCTATTGGTTTCCGCACATTCATTCTTTCTCTCCATGTTTCAATCTCTAACTCTCACACACCCGCCATTGCACTCCATGCCGAGCTCTCTCTCTCTCTCCCCCTCCCACCCTCTCTCGGTAGATACATGCATTGCCTATCTAGACCCCCCTCCCTCTCGTGCGCACGCACGCACATTGTCTATCAAGGTCACTCTCGAGAGACCGCCTCACTCTTTCTTCCGCAGAGTGGCCCACACTCGCTTAATCTCTCTCTCTCTCTCTCTCTTTATCTAAGTCTCGATTAACCTCGCTTTCTCTCACACACAAACGATATATCTCCCTGATCGGGCCTCGATCGGCACACTCTACTCTCTCATGCAGATTGTCTATCTTGATCAGTTTCTCCAAGCCGTTCCACTCATTCGACCTCATGGCGGCCCATGCTCGCTCAACCTCTCTCTCTCTCTCTCTCGATCTCTCTTTATGCATATCTCGATTAACCTCGCTCTTTCTCACACACAAATGATATATCTCCATGTTTGGGCCTAATTCGACATATTCATAGTGTATACTCTCACACGCACATTGTCTATCTAGGTCACTCTCTCCAACATGTCTCACTCTTTCGATCGCATGATGACCGACACTCGCTCAATCTCTCTCTCTCTCTCTCTCTTTATCTATGTATCGGTTGACCTTGCTTCCTCCCACGCACAAACGATATGTGTACCTGTCTGTGACTGGATCGTCTCTCAACTCTCTCTTACAGCCCTCACCCTTCCCAAAATCTCAATCGGACAATATCTATCCACAACATATATATCTTTTCAACGAATGTCAGGGCACACTCACTTTGTCTCTCTATCTATGTCTCGATTGACCTCGCTTTCTCACACCGTCTCTTCCACACATTGAAGCTACCTCTCCATCCCTCGCAGAGCCGGAGCTATTTACATTGCGAGGGGGACTCCAACCTTCGATTAATTTGTGAAGGCATTTATTCCGGTGGGTTTAGATTATATTTTTGTAGCATTCGCCCCACAACTACAAACACCGTTGCAACCCCCGCCCCTCTCCCAATTGTTTTCCCTCTGGACCGGTCACCGCTCTTTCGCACGCCCTTTCTAACCTTCCACATGGCACCATGTTATTTTTGCAAACAAAAAACTCTGGTGTTCTCTTTAAATATGACAAATAAGCTACAAACTACACACCCGGAGTACACCTGTAATGGAACAAATTTTGACCCAGAAATTAAAGTGCTACAAACTACACACCGGGAGGCCCAACTGTCATAGAGCAAATTTGGACGCATATCTACACCCCTATATAGTGTGCGAATAACTTTGAAAGATGGTCGTTGGATGAAGCCAATCCGACGGTGCAGAGATGGCAAATCTGAGCACCACTGGCCGTTGGATATCTTCTACATTCCACCACATTCTGCCACATGTACAATCTAGAAGACTGCATGGTTGAACTTAAGCATAATGCACAAACCTCAAAACACAAGCACTTCTCCTTTGTTCTAAAATTTTCTGTATCATAATTGCCCAATTTTCTTTTTTCTAAATGAATAGCCATTATTTGTTTTTACTTTATGCTCTACAATGCACAATTCCATGAATCTTAAAATAGATTAACTTTTTTATAAAAATTATTGATTTTGAATGAGATGAACTATAAGAATTAAACGAACATCTACATCATGCATATATGAATCAAAGCTTACATGCTATGGTGTGGTATTTATTCATAATTTGGTTGCCAAATCTCATGCGTGCAATTCACATGTACCTTACTAGTATAAATTAAAAATGAAAAAGGACGAGGATCGAACATGCGACCAGGGCCATCAAGCCGCACGTCAATAGGCAACATAGTAGCAACGTTTGTTGTACTCCCCTTTGTTGATATAATGTTTTTATATTACCACAGCCTATTTAATGGACAACATGTTTTTATATTAACTTTAGTACATTAGTGGGACCGGCTCATGACTACGTACAATTCCACTTCACTTACTGGTGGGTTCCATGTCTGCTCTCTCTCTCTCCTCCCCTTCTACGTTTAGACGCATGGGCAACCACGAAGAACGCGCGGGCGGTGTGGCCGTTTACCGAATCTGGATGCGTTCACAAGTTACGGCACCAGTTTCACGTAATACTAGTACTAGTATTATATGTAACAAGTTTAGGAACAAAAGTGACCGTGACGGACAAGTTAGGCTAGTAGTATGTACTAACAATTAAATGCGTGAATTGACGTGGTATTTAATATGAAATGTTTGGGATGAGAAGGAATACATGTCGCTTGATGATGTTTTATATTTAATTTGATACGGCTCTAGAATTACATTCAATCCATCAAACCATAGATTTTTTTCAGTCTGACTGCGACTTTACATTCATACCATGATCGAACTAAAATAAATGCAAACGATAAATCCCAAACGTTCGGATTTTAAGCATGGCAATCCGAACGTTTTTCATGGCATATTTAGATCACGCGGCGGCGGCGGAGGCGTCTTGCGGCGGGGAGCGGCTCCTCTGCCGTGCTCTGTGTGTCGTCGGGCCACTGACCGGCGGCGACGGTGGTGTCTTGCGCCATTGTTAGCGTACTCCTGGACGTTGGCCCTAGCTTCAAGGAATGCTAGAATGTTCTGGACTTCAGTCTCCAGGAGCCAGTCAACTGGCGGGAGGAGGCGACTAGCGTTGGTGCAGGGAAGCAGTCGACGGTGGCGATCCAAGCCGCCGAGGGGGGCACTGGCACCGGCGCGGGGACATGCTCTGGCAACGGCGCGGCGGAGACATTCATGTGCACGGGCACCGGCACGGCCGCGCGCGTCTGTGCACGCACAGGCGCATGCGCTGGCAGGTGCACAGGCGCATGAAAGTCAGCGGGGACCTCGTGGAACCCCGTGGCTTCAAGCTCAGCGACAATGTGCGGCTCCCAGGCCATCAATGCCACGAGGATGGCCGCTGGCGCAGTCGGGGCGACGGGAGCTGGAACGGGAGCGGGGACAGGCGCGGCGTCTTCCCACAAGGCCAGTTCAAGCTCGTCCCAAAGCGCCTTATGTTCTTGAGACTCCGGCTGGGTGTCTTACTCAGGAAACTGGAAGACTAAGGGCAGACCATCGTGATGCGGCATGGCGTACAGTGAGGTCAGGCTGGTTGGAGGTAGATGACAGGAGAATCCGAGAGGAAGAAAGAAGATTGTAGCGAGACCGGGGAGTGCGGGGGTGATTTAAAGTGTGGCGCCGGCGCCATTAAAAGTGGGGGCAGTCGGGAGGAAGGTGGGCGGCGGAGCCTGGTCAAAGGGCTCGCCTCCCGGTGAGCCTGCGCAGCGGCCTGCTCGCACGCCTCCCGGTCAGCTGGCACAGCGGTCTGCTCGCACGTCTCCCGTCGGCTCACACGCTTGCTCGGACAGCACCTGCCGATGAGAAGCAGGACTCGTGGCGGCATGTAGGTCTAACGCCAAGGGTTTGAATAGTGAAACCGTTCGCGTTAATGTGACATGTCTTTGTTCCAAAATACCTTGGGTCTTCATTTGTGCAACTTTTCATAAGCAGCTTGTCTCAAATTGAACAACAAAATACGACAACCTATTTGTGCGATATCACGTGATCATGCTCAGTTTCATGAATTTCAGGTCAGTTTTGGATTTTCTGGAATTTAAAATCCAGGATTCGAAACAATATCATAACCTGCATCATGAAATAAATTTTCAAGCCATACATCTTTACTATTGTAGATGTTAATATTTCTTAAGAAAGGATTTGGTCAAACATTTTGCTTAGTTAGACTTCAGACAAGTTATATATGCAGAGTAAAAAGATAATCCCTTCGTACCAGTGCATTGCCTGATATAGTAACTCTAGTAGGCACGAACAACGCACGACCAAAATCAACAACGGAGCTCCATTCTGTGCTCATCCTGGTGTAGTACTATTAGTACTAGGCAATGGAATTGACGGGTGACCTTGGGTAGTGGCGTCCAAGGGAATTGAACCGTGCTCGGCATGGTAACATGGGGTAGTTACTAAAGCATCCCTCCATTGTTCATCGGTTGACATTATGGATCAGGGACAGGAGGGGAATTTCCTAGGGCTAGAATTCTAGCCGCCAGATATTTCGACTAGAAACGCGGAGGCTCGAGTGGAGGCCCGAAGTTTAATATCGCGGTTCTTTTGGTTGGGGTTGGCTAATGTGTGTACCATGCACACCACCACCAGGACACGAGCACGGGTCTGGCAGGTACGCCGTCGGGTGCTACCATTCCAGAATGCGAAAGGAATCTTTTTTTAAATTGCCGAACGAATCTATATGTATTACAATGCCCGTATTTTCCTTGCAAATAATTGTTCATTCCGAAAGGCATGGTAATTGATTTATGACGAGTTCTTGAATTAGAGTGAGTTTGTGATATAGTGATCTCAATGTGGATGTATGACCACGCATGTATGACACGAATTCAAAACTAAAATGTAAGCCATGCATGGTCCTCAATTCAATATTTAAAATGCACAATAAATTGAAACATGAATATTAAGTCTAGTACTATGTACATGCAAATGTTGTGTTTAGGTCTCTCCATTGACACCCCCCAACCACCACACATACTTCATGTATCGATCGATCTTCATTTCTTCGTTAATAGAGCTATTGGTATCCGACACACGCACGCTCATTATTTCTCTTCATGTTTCGATCTCCATTTATGTCACACCCGCCCACACACTCTCAACAAATGTATTTATCACGCACAACCTCGTCGTGCCCTCCATGACAAACCCTCCCTCTCTCTCTCAAGACACGTAAGTTGCCTTTGTAAAACACCTTCACCGTGCGCGCACACTCAAAGTCTATCTAGGCCACTCTCGGTAACTATCTGCCTCCAGCCCTCAGTACAACTTCGCCGCACGATATCTCGGTGTATCGTCTTTAACATTCGAGTGTACGCTAGGCCACACTCACTCGATCTCTCCCTCTATAAATGACTCGATTGACCTTGCTTTCTCGTGTCGTCTCTCTCACACCTAGACGCTCCCACTACACCTCTTGCATAGGCGGAGCTATGTAGATTGTCGGGGGGTAACCCCTCGACCTTAGATAAAATTGTGAAGCTCTGTTTCGGATTGTTTAGATTACTAGCAATGTGCTGGTGCGTTGCAACGGATCCAAAGTAGAATAGTACTTGTTCACAAACTTGAAAGAAAATACTCTTGTTTTGATATACATATACCACTAAAAATATATTACGTTTCAGTCAAAATATATTTCTTAGGCTGTTTTGATGAGGTGAGGGAGGGATCTGGTTGCTTTCAAGATAATAAGGGGTTTTCTACAAATTGGACCAGAGAAGTGGGCTATTGTTGCAAAAATGCCACAACTTACCTCACAGCCGTTAGATGCAGATCTAATGGTCAGAAATGACAGATGGTAGACACACCATCATCACCAACTGAGTCTTTTGTAGGAGTAGAGATATTTTTTGAACATTATATTTGTCCCCACCCTCCCAAACACCGATGGGTTGTGCACCCCCCGGGAGAATATCATGTGCCCCCACACCTTAGTTGCTATATGGTGATACGAATTCCTTGGAGCGTGTAGATCTAAGATATAGCTGCTCACAAGATGTCTTAATATTTTTACAAGAAACCTTAATGAGTTTGGGAATTGCACACGATTAGTACCAAAACTACTCACATGCCCTTGGATCCCATATCCAATGGCCTCGAAGCTCGTATCGTAGCATCTAAGATGAGGGAAGACCTCATATTCTCTTGTGTTTAAGAATATCACGTGCTACCGCCCTTAGATGATGTGGTGATACAAGCTCCTCGGAGCCGTTGGATCTGAGATCCAACGACTCCTTGGTGGTTCAAATGTTTTTGCAGAAAAGGCTCCAAGGATTTTGGGCGTAGCCCACAAGCACAAAGACTACTCAGATGCCATTGGATCTCAGATCGAACGACCTCCAATCTTGTATCTCCGTAGCATCCGAGCTGCGCGAGTACCAGATGTTTTCTCGCACGAGGGAATATGAGGTGCTCCCACAACGTAGATTCTATGGTGATACGAGTTCCCGGGAGATCTAACGGCTCGTAGTAGGAGGTTTGAATGTTTTTGCAATATAGGCCACAAGAGTTTGGGAATTGCGCAGAAAGTACAAATACTACGCACATGGCATTGGATCTCAGATCCAACGACCTAGATGCTCGTATCACCGTAGCGGCTAATTAAGCTGCAGGGAGCACCTAATATGAGCTACTGGGAGCCGTTGGATCCAAGATCCAGCGGCTCACATGAGGCCTAAATGCTTTTTTGCAAAAAAAAACCATGGAGAGTTTGGAAATTGCGCATAATTACAAAGACTACTCCCAAGCCATTGGATCTCAGATCCAACAATGTAAAATCTTGTATCACCATAGCATCTAAGCTGCGGGGAGCATGTGATACTCTATGCCGCTATTATTTTTGTTCCTAAACTTGCAAAATACGTGTAACTGGTGCCGTAACTTGTCTAACCGCGCAAAGTGTTTGTGCAAGAAAAAAAACCATCCTACACTGAAATATCGGAACAACACACGGGAGGCCCACTTGTCATTGATCAAATTTGGACCTAAAACTAACAACTCTGAAGGACGAGATTGGAACCGGCCACCTGGAGTACAAAGCGTACGTCGCCAGCCTAAAACCGCAACAGTTGTTGGCTTTGTCGCATAACTTGATTTTATACAGTATTATGTTGAGTATAGTAGAGGGAGTGGCTCGTCAATAGGTGCATTAACGTTGACTGACTTACTGGTGGGTCCCATGTCTGCCATCTCTCTCTCTCCTCTCCATCTAGTAGTACAACATTTAGACGCATGGGCACACACGAAGAGCGGCGTGAGCTTGCCGTGGTGTTATTATAACTAAAAAAATTCTTGGAAAATAGATGAATCGCCTAGAACAAGAGACGTTTTGGCTGGTCGAGATAGAGCTAACCACACCTATCCTCCATGCCATGTTAGCATGATGAAGCTGTGTGGCTAGTGGGGTGTTTTCGACCGACTGACTGGGTCCTGAGGTCAAACCATAGGTAGTTTGATACAGTTTATTTTTACACGCACATTTTTCCTCCGCGCCGAGACGTGGCACACCCTACCGCGTGGTTTCTGGTTTCTCCCGGGTGGTGCACGCATATTTTCTTCCTTGCCGAGATGTGGGACGCCCTACCGCGCATTTTCTGGGTCCTCCTCGGTCGTAGTGCTGAAGCAAGTAAATGAGTCATCAAATCACAAAAGCCCACCTTTCCCACCAAGTACATCAGTGAAGCACGGTGGCTAGCTAGTTGGACTAGTGCGACCGATTAGCTAGGCCGCCGCCACATTTGTTTTTTCACCCCTTTTTTCTCTCCTTGCCGGCAGGTAAATTTAAATATCCACCGCGGCATTGCTCTGGTCATTGGGTGCGGCAGGCGCGGCAGGATTTTTATTTTTTTGATTGACGGGAGCAGGCGCGACAGCAATTAGTCATGATGAGTCCGCCTATAAAACACACTGCTCACTGATGTGAAAAGTCGTCGACTGGTGTTTTCCCATGGTGAAAACGAAAAGATTCACCCCGCTCCTCGGCTGCCTCCCTCCACCTTCCCATAGATTGCATTGCCTTTCAGTCATCTCGCCCCCTTTGCTTCCTATCCCCATTGCTTCTACGTGGTTCCATGGCGGCGCACCAGATCACGGAGTCTGAGGTGAGGCGCCTGACACAGAAGCTCCAGGCCAAGGATGCGGAGCTCAGGGCCAAGGTCATGGAGCTCCGTGAGCTCAAGGAGGAGAGGAGTGCCATGCTCCTCCTTTATGTGCGGGAGTTCACGGAGCTTCAAAATCGGCAGGCGTCCACCACAAAGATGCTCGAGGCTTCGGCGGCGTTCCTGCAGAAAGCGGGAGATATGATAGGTGGTCAGGCAAGCCGGCTGGAGCGCGAGTGGGCCGATCGTGATGAGGTCCAGGATCGCCTCAACCACTTGGTGGACAATGTTGCCACACACGTGTTGCGGCTGCGCGATGCCTACCGTCGTGCCAGCACGACCATGCCGGCCGTCGGGCTAAACCCGTTCGACCACCCCGTCGACTTCAACGAGCTGCGGCTTCCTGACCTGGTCTCCTTCTTCACCTATATCTCTGAGGAGCTGAGCCATCTCCGCATGATGGTGGGGGCGGAGATGGCCAGGGAGGGATTCCGGGCGGCCGTCGCCATTGCCGGGCAAATCCTCTCAGGGCTTCGTCACCGGAATCCATTCGTGCCATTGGACGCCGTCTTTGACGAGCTGGCTCCCGTCGACCGGGAGTGGGCTCTACGGGTGGTGGCACCCTGCATCACCAATGTCATGCGCCTCGAGAAGCAGAGGGACTTCGGTGGTGTTTAGGCGTCCTCTACATGGGCATGTCTTCGCGTAACATCACCGTTGGATCAAACTCAGACAGTGCAGATAAGTCACTGTAGCACAAAGCGTGTGGGTGTGTTTGGTTGCATTCTCATCTCAATATAGTTGTTTCCTCTTCGTGCATGCTCATCTCAGCACCCCTCTTCATGCATGCTCCTAGTGTATTTGTGTTAACCTACTAGTGTGGACTCATGCACCCTTCATGCACTCAGCCAAACACCCAAAAGTGGGTCGAGAAGGGAACTTTTGCTCCCATGCACCCTTCATACACCCTGCCTAACACTGATTCATGCTTCATATGGTTCATGTTCCGTGGAGTTCTATAGCACCGTACTCTCCGTGCGCTGTAGACCTAGTTCTGTTAACATTGATCCCACCATTCATTCTCGACCGGACAATCAAAAAAGGGGCATGTTACATTACTGTTCATAGTTGACATGCGCACAACATCATTTTTATCGTCATATCTTACTACACTAGCAACAATATTATGGTACTGATGTGTGAACCACTACACATGCCTAGTAGTAGAAGTACTGTGTGTTCAAGTGGCTGTCGTGATTCGCACTCCTCCATCATAAGAGTGGAAACGCTCGCTGTAATCATTTTTGTTTTTCAGAAACAGTGGACACGCTCTACCGTGGGGATCCTCCTCGATGGTCGTCGGGAACCTTGCTACTCACTTTGGCCGATGTGTGGGACAGCCAGCATCGGGTTCCACTAGCCATGCACTAAATTACTCCGTACTAGAGTGCACAACTGCACGGTAGACTACCCCGGTCGAAGCACCACAGTAATGCCCAATGAGCCATCAAATCACAAAACCCCCACCTTTCCAGCAGTAAGTTGGACGGACGAAGCAACCATCATTTCACTCTTCTCCCTCAGCTTCCTCTCTTGAAGAAAACCCCAACTCGCTTCTCCCTCATCTTGTTCCTCATTTCTTCAAGAAAACCCTGACGCGCTTCTGCCATTGTTCTTCTCTCCCAAAGAAGGAAAGGTGAGCGCATCAATGGTGTTGCTTCTGGCCAAGGCCTTGTCTTGCAACCCCGCGACTGATCCTATAACTCCCTCTCTGTTCTACTTTTGGGTCTGTGATTATGGTTTCTTTTCTTTTATTTCTATTTGACAGTTTCTTGATGGACCCTGGAGCACCAGCCGAAGTGATGTCTATGGCTCTGGCCAAAACCGTCGAGGCTCAGGGTATGAAGAAGCGCAAGCACCCCGCCGAGACTACCGCAGACAAGCTCAAGGCCATCGCCCTGTCCAAGCCCGCCTCTCCGGGATCCCTCGTTAAGCCAGTCCAGGTAATATCTCTTCTTGATGATCTTTTTGGCGATCTTGATCGTATTTTTTCATCTAACACACAACTAGTAGTACAACTTTCAGGGTGATTAGGCATGTGATTTTTGTGTGCCAAATGAAGTTCTAAATTGCTCTTTTGACCAAAACATGCGAGAGGTTGACATACATATGATTTTTGCACATAACACTGATTTCTTATAGATTACTTTCTACTACTTTATGAACATCAATGCTAGCTGTAGGAAATGCAAGATTTTAGCTCTCATGCCTTTGAAGAGGGTATAGTAGCCTCAGTAACTTGTGTTATGGATATTGCAAGTAATCTTTCTGCTCTCATGTCTTTGAAGACATGTTCCAGTGTCTTTGTTAACTCATTTTTGTGCGTATATGTAGTCTTATATGGAGTAAAATATCGAAAATCATCTTATATTTATGAACGGAGGTAGTAATAAAATATTTGGTTTCTGTTTGAATTAGAACTAGGTCCGTGGTGGAGATGAAGTTTTCAAAGTCATGCCGTGTGAACTGGAAGGCCTGAGGATGAGTTCTACTAGTAAACTATCCAGCTGTTGTGTCCTTGTCACCACGTGTCGTGAACAAGTGTTTTCCTGTAGAATTGTTGTCAGGCATGTTCTCAAGGGTGTACTTCACCACAACAATTTCCTAGCTGTGACTTCGATTACGAAGAGTGTGGTTCTTGTAAAGCTTCCCGACAAATCTGATGCGGACTGTCTTCATCGTCATGTTTATTAGTGGAAAGACCACTCTGTTAGGTTTTCCATGGTTGACAAGATGGCGATGGTGCCAGTAGACATCTCTCACGAAGCCCATGGCCTAGTCAGTTTTGTGGGGTACATCCCGTAGGTCGGTGGCAAGAAATAGTCTGCAGAGTTTAATTAGTGCAACTTTGCTTGTCTGTAGTAAGTACTATTGTTGAGTACTTGATTTGTGTGTGTGAACCCTGTATTGTTTAGTACTGCCGCTTTTGTTGTGTGGTGAGTCCTGAGAACAGTCTATGTTAATGTCTATCCACTCAATTCAGTCTGTATATTTTGAAGTATCCAGATCATCTTTTTTGTGAGGACGGTTTATCAATTATGGTTACACTCCAATATCTGTATGCATTGCAGGGTTTATCGCACCCACAAGGATTTCCAGTCCCATGGATGTTTGCTCCATACGAGTTGTTACCACCTTTGGACTGTCCTGCTTGTGGGAGTAAGTGCGGGCCCTGCATGCCACCCGTAATTAGACGATCAACCTTCACTTTACAACTTGAACATAGTGATATCCTGGTAAGGATTCACTAGTGTCACATCAAGTAAATCTTATTGATTTACTGTCTAAATCTTATTGATTTACTATCATGTTTTCTTACTTTTGCTGCAATTTTATGATGCAGGTTTTGCCATGTGACATTCGTTACAGAATAAACCGTTTAGTTTGCTCTATGATGGTTATTTTTGCAGGTTTCACTTCTTATGTCGTGTCAGTAATTAAGTCACTGTCCATCACTTATATTACTGGACACAATTGGATTAGTCTGTTGTCTAAGTACAATATGAAGCCCTATGATGAACTACAGTTTATTTTAACAAAAATGCCGCAATTAGTCCTTCTCGTGTTTAAAAGAAGTGAAGAAAAAGACTGGATCAAGGTCACGGAGCCTAGTGAAGTTAGAAAGATGAAGTATGAAATCATAGCAGACCAGAGAAGATCGCTGCTGTCTTGCACGCCGGTACCACCTTCAGCATCGGATCGAGCACCGGCACCTGCTCCAACAGCACTGGCTGTAGCACTGACAGTGGCAGCAGCTCAGTCTGATCCACCAGAGGATTGGGCACCGTCCGAGTCAGTGGACTAGGCTGATCTACTAGAGGATCGGGCACCGACACAGGAACCTGCACCGACACCGGCACCAGCTCCACAAGGAGCACCATCTTTGGCAGCAACAGCAGCACTACCAGTCGCACCGGCATGGGCACCAACAACAGCTCCGGCACCTACACCAACACTTAAAGTTGCACTTGCATATACTTCGGCCCGTGCAGCGGCAACGAAACCAGCACTTGCACCGGCAACAGACTGGGCTGCCGTTCGCACTGCATATACCAAAGTCCTTACAAAAACCGACATCTCCACCTTCTTGGTAAGCATTGGCAGCCTAAGTGCTTTGTTCTTTTTTCTTTTCATGTTGTTTCACATGATTCACTATGTTGATCTAACTGTTTGTGTATATCTTCTTGTTTGCAAACAGAGAATTCCTAGAGGAACGAGGGAGTCGTTCAATAATCTGGGCGACTGTGTCCAAGTTTCTCTTACCATGTGCAGCCTTGGTGTGAATGAACCTACTCAATATACCGTAAGTACAAAGGATGGTCACATGATGATTGATGCTAAAGGATGGTCAAGGTTCAAAACTCTATCAAATCTTGCGGTAGGGGATGATGTCAAAATCGAACTTTCTCGGCAAGGAGAGCTGGTCCTAATCAACTTTGAAATTCTTTAGTAGCAGCACGCAACTACCGAACTGATCTATCCTCCGAGAGCTTTTGATGTAATAATAAGGCATGGTGAAACAAGTGTCTTGTGTGTATAAGTAGTTCGATAGTATTATTTATCACGTAGGATATCGTGAAAGAATTGCAACTCTGATTGCTAGTTAGGAGCTGTTGTTCAGCTTCATTCTAACAGCTGTCGTGCTTTATTTAATTTTCTGTATTCGTCTTGCGACAACATCTAAAACCAGCACCGTACCGATCACTTGCAATATGAAATGCGCTGAGTTAGAACACATGGGCCCCCAAACATTCAGGCCCAACGGCCAGTGGCCCAAAGTCCAGAACCGTCAGCCTATCTGAGTATTATATTCTCATCTGAACACCCATATTATGTTATATATATTCCCCTTGATTTTTCTTATGTATAAAGTTGTGATATAAAAGGATTTTATATTTCTTTATAGAGGGAGTATCTCTCTATCAGAAATATATTTATGTGTAACTAGTTACTCCTGCCTTTCTACTTCCTTTCGCTGATATGCGGGGCATCTGGCAAATGGGTTCCATGTCCCATGCAGCAAATTAGAGTGCACAACTGCACGGTAGACTCACCCCGGTCATAGCACCGCAGTAATGCCCAATGAGCCGTCAAATCACAAAAAAACCCCACCTTTCCAGCTTTAGCAGTAAGCTGGACGGACGAAGCAGCAATATTTCACTAGGCCCGAATCCCCTTCTCCCTCATCTGCTTGTTTAGAGAAAACCTCCTCTAGGCGATTGCGTAGGGTTTTCTCATGGTGAACCAGATACGAATTCTTCATCCATCCCCGATAAATCCTAGTCCCTTGGTCGCGGGTAATCCTAGGATGGCAGCCGCCGCCGTTGATGCATTTTTCTTCCTACTGAATCTAGTGTGTTTCATTTGCAGTGCCCAAAGTGCGAGGATCCTATAGGTTTCTGCCCCCTCGGCGATACGCCACACTTGTTCCTTCTCATCCTAACACATGATTTTAAAACACGCACAATATGTTCCTAGAATCCTCTTTTCTATCCGAGAGGGTTGGTTTTTTTTGAACATGCTGTCGACTAATTTGGAAATTTGGATTGCTATATTTGGATAAAGGGTACTAGTACCATGGTCAACACTGACATGAAAGAGGAAATAATTTCTATGTTTGGATAGCGAATACATTGTGTTCTCATATTATTTTTCTTGCAGTGCATTCCTTGCTCTGCCAGAACACATGTACTCAAGATGGTCGGCCTTGCCATAACTTAATACACCAGTTTAATGGTCACATTGAAGACAAGCCATGGATATAGGTTCCCAGTTGGGTTCATGAACCAAGAAGATCGCTGCTTTTTTTGTGGCTGAACTTGGATAAACTTTCTCAAGTGTTACGGACTTAAAGTTGGCGCACGAATGTTGATCGAAATAGTAGAACCTGGTCTCATCTTCACTGTGATCTTGCACCCCGACGTCGTTCCAGTAGTTCATCCATGTTAGTTTTGTATATGGTTCTCGCATGTTGCCTCGATTACTTCTTAATCCACCTATTCTGTCTAACTAATCACAATTTGACTTTAGAAGTAGCAACAATTTGTGATTCCCTTCTCTCACGAAGATGCTACTTCTAACTAATATTTCTTATAATTGGTGGCACGTGTAGGTTATTTCAAAGTTTAGCACACTACTCATTTGTTATTCTATAAGAACTCGACTGTTATTGATGGCACCGAACTTGACTGGGGACGACATCCACCAGTTCCTACAATTTATTGATCGTCTTGAGGTCCTTGTGGGGGTGTTTCAATGGTGGAAGGCCATGTGGGATATGTGTGCCACTTGTGCACATGTTGAACAGGTCCAACTGTGTCAAGAAACTTATGGTACGAGCTGTTTTCTGTTATATATGTTGTTCATAAACTCTTGCTTATACATAGTTTTACAGCTGTGCTCTTCTTGAAACAGAAACTGCCCAGTTCTATTGTTCCTATACAGATGCCTGACCATGGTCGGGTCAGACGTGCGCTTGGTCACAACATGATGTTTATGTCGACCTACTCCATTTCCCTTGGAGGTGAAAAGATACTTATTCATGGGTGGTCTCAAATAATGAAGGCCCGTCCATCTTGGAGAATAGGATAGAAGGTTATGCTCATGATTTTCCATGGCTCTAAAGCGAATATCCTGTTTATTGACCACATTGCGAGATGAAGCCGCTTTCAGAAGGTTGTGGATGCGCGGGGTGGCACCTGGGGCTTGGTGGCCTCACCCTTGGTTAACTGTAGGCAAAGTAGCACTATTCGAGGCGTGCTTTGTACGGTTGAATCTGTATAAGTACTCATACTACTTTCAGCTATGGTTGTTAAGTGCCCCTGCTGGTTTCAGTTAAGGTTGTTAAGTACTCCTGCTGCTTTTACAGTCTGTCATGTTTCTTCAGTCTCGTCTTCCTCCAGCCGCCAAAACCAAACCAGCGCCGGCGGGGCCGCTTGCTTCCGCCTCCCACGGCTGGCTGCGCCTCAACACACGCATCGCCGCCCCACCGTCTCCTAAATTGATAACACCGATGTCCAAGGCCTTGCCATCGTCCTCTGCGTGCTTTGGTGCGCTCGCCGCGGTGCCGCCCTCTCGCGTTGTCAACATGGTCAACAAACAAGAGGAATCGGGAGAGAACTGTACGTGGAGAGGATGACAGTAGGGACCCACCATGTCCATGGCCGTACGCAAGCAAGTTCCTCATTTTTGGTTATATACTCCATTGTCAGCGTATAGAAAAAGAAAATGCTTCCTCCTAGTGGTTTGCTGACATCTGGGACCCACGACATTGTCAGCGTATGGTAAATAGACAAGAGAACAGCACAAGATCGGCTAACACCTGGGACGTAGCTGCTCGAGCAGTTTTTTTGTTATTGTTGAGATGGAGTAGGGTTTCAACTGGGCTGTGGCCCGTCTAGCCCAGGCTTCTATTTTACGTTCACCACATGGCTAGCCTAGTTTATTTTTTCTGAACAATACCCAATCCAGGCCTACTTATTTTTCTCCGCCCTACTGGGCTGCAACTCTTTCAAGATGTCTGCAAATCTTAAAAGTAATATGAAATGGGCTGTAAATATAAAAAACACACGACAAATTGGCAATTACTTTCAAATTTCTGAAATTTTTTACATTTTCAGATTCCAATTTCACTTGGCTTTAACCTAATTTAAATATATCTTCAAAGTACTTTAAATATGGCTCGACATTTTGGTATTAAAAATAGTTTGGACCCCACCGAAATATGCGAAATTTCGTTTAAATTTTTAACCCTGGCCCTGGCCAACAAAAAGAAAATGGACTGCAATAAATTGCATAAGAAGTTGCAAATGAGCTGTAAATTTAAAAAAAAATAGGGAATGGGCTGACTTGTGGGCCTATTAAGTTGACGCGTATGCAAGATTTTTTTACTTATTATATACGTCAACAAATTATTCTAGCAGAAGAGACCGTTGGATGTCAATCCAATGGCCCTCGTGCTTCTTCAATCTCTGATCTTCTTGCTCCAGCCGCCAAATCCAGCATCGGCGGGACCGCCTGCTCCCGCCTCCCGTGGCCGGCTATGCTGCCGCGCAGGCCTCACCACCCCCTACTACTCCCACCGCTGGCCAGGCCATCCCTCTACTCACCCACATCCCTCCACTGCTGTGGCTTCGCTGCCTCGGGGTCATTCCCTTCCTGGGTCTCGCCGTCGTCCATCGCGTTGGTGTTCTCGGCACGGCATGGTCAACATTGTCAACAAATGACAACATCGGAAGAGGGATGTACATGGAGAGGCTGATAGTTGGGACCCACATGGTCCATGGCCGCACGCAAGCAAGTACTCCTTATTATGCCAAAAAAATGAATCCTCCCCATGACACCTGGGACCCACCAGCTATATCTTGGCACGGAAGGAAGTGCCTCCTTATTAAGCGAAAAATAACGATTGCTCCCCATGACAGTTGGGGCCTACCAGATTTGGAGGCTGACTTGTGGCCCTACTAAGTTGACATGTACACAGGGCTTTGTCAACTTAGTCAACCAAAGAATCTATCACCAGTGACCGTTGGATTGTTAACATCCAACGGTCGTCCTACTTCTTCAATCTCTGATTTTCTTGCTCCAGCCGTCCAAACCACCGCGTGCTCCTGCCTCCCATGGCCGGCTGTGCTGCCACGCAGCCCTCACCGCTGGCCAGACCATCCCTCTACTCACCCACACCCACTATTATTCTGCGGCGACGGCAGCCTCACACCGCAGCCGAACCAGTCAACCCTCGTACTACCCTCCGCGTGTTCCCAGGCTCCGCGTAATTGCCTGCCTCACCGTCGTCCACCGCCTGGGTGCTGTCCGCGCGGCGTGGTCAACATGGTCAATGAACGACAGCTACCGGAAGAGGACTGTACACGGTGAGGCTGACAGATGGACCCACCAGCTACATCTTCGCATGCCAGGAAGTGCCTCCTTATTACGCGCAAAAAAAAGAATCATTCCCTTGTCAGCTCGGACCCACCATCAATATCTTCGCACGCAAGGAAGTGCGTCCTTATCCTCCCTGACAGCCAGGACCCACCCGGTCGAAGCGTACGTAGCGTTGTCATTCTGGTCGCAAACATGTACGTACATACTGGTCCATCGGTCTTTCTGCCACGATGAACCATGAATTAGTAAGGAGCGGTAGCTGTTCAGGCAGTCCCGTCTATATTGTGTACGCGTACGTAAAGCCACGCTGTAAGAAAGTAAATACGGCTACGTACGTACATACGGGCGGGGTCTCGAACACGTACAGCGATGGCGTCCTGTTCATCGACAGCCAACCGGCAGGGTGGGAACGGAGAAACAGTGTCGTGTTTATCGGGAGGCAATAGACTGGGTCGGAATGCGTCGTGTTCACCGGGAGCCAACCGGCTTGGACGGAACAGCCGAAACGGGGGGACCGCAGTATGGAGGTAACGGCCTTCTTTTCGACCCGGTCGAAATGGGATCCCGTTGATCGGGAGGGGTGTGGCTTACCGCAAAACGGAGGAAATGGACTTGTGTTGGAGCGCCTATGGTCGAAACGGGGTCCTGTTCATCGGGAGGGTTGTGGCGTACCGCAAAACGGGACTCCACAGGCTACTGTTCATCCACCGTCTACTGCCTCGCTCCAGCCTCCACGGGATACTGTTCATCCACCCTCGACTTCCTCCAGCCTCCACCTGCTATTGTTCATCCACCGTCGACTTCCTCCTGCCTCCACGAGCTACTGTTCATCCAGCCTCCACCGGCTCCTGTTCAACCAGCCCTCCACGGGGTCCTGTTCAACCAACCCTCCACGAGGTCCTGTTCAACCAGCCCTCCACAGGGTCCTGTTCAACCAGCCCTCCACAGCCGGGGTCCTCCTGTTCATCCACCCCCAACCGGCTCGCGCGTGTGTGGCGGCCTCCTCTTGATCGGGGTCCTGTTCATCCAGCGGCAACGGCCTACTACTACCACGGGGTCCAGTTCATCCAACCCCCCACCGGGAACTGTTCATCCAACCCCCAACAAGGGTCACTATTCATCAAGAGGCAGCAGGTTCGATCGGCTTCAGTGAGTAGCAGTAGGGAAGGAACCGCTCGGGTTCAGTTAATAGCCAAGGGATCGATCGCTCGGGTTCAGTAACGTAGGCAGTGCAATCGCTCGGGTTCAGTATGCGAATGCCTAGCTCGGGTTCAGTTAGAGCCTAACGCCTCACACACACGCGCTTACGTGTACGAGAGAAACGCGCAAACCTTCGTGCATCGCGCGGCCCCGACCACCCACCGTAACTAGGAACTCCCCGATATTTTCCTTGCACTACCTTCTACCACAATTTTTCCTGTCATGGATGGCCCAAAGAATGTCATGTAGGTGTGTCCCCGGCCCGCCCAGGACGAAAAGCCAATTTTCTGCCATGATTTTTTGTCATAGAAGTAGGAGCCCACCACATCTATGATGATATGTGCTTTTGTCACAATTATCATCATAGAAGTGTCATAAGCATGATAGAAAAAATTTCGTTCGGGCCAAAATGCCACAGATGTGTCTTTTTATTGTAGTGATACACCCATTTTGCATCATGTTTTCCTACTACTATTTATAGTGTTTTCATTCAATACAACACTTTGTGGAGTAATTCTAATGTCTTTTCTCTCATAATATGCAAGGTTTACACAAAGAGGGAGAATACCGGCAGGTGAAATTCTGGACCTGAAAAAGCTATGTCAGAGATACCTATTCTGCACATATCCAAATGAGCTGAAATTTTACAGAGATTTATTTTGAAATATACAAAAATATTGGAGAAAACAAATACCATAGGCGGCCACCCAGGGGCCCACTAGGCACCAGGGCGCACCTATCCCCCCTGGCGCACCCTGTTGGGTAGTGGGCCCCTTGGCCATCCTCTGGTGCCCATCTTCTAGTATATAAGGTATTTTGCCATAGAAAAAAATTAAGGAGAGGACTTTCGGGACGGAGCGCCGCAGTCAGGCGGAACTTCGGTAGGAGCACTTTTGCTCTCCGGCGAAGCGATTCCGCCGGGGATACTTCCCTCGGGGAGGGGGAAATCTAAGCCATCATCATCACCAACAACCCTCTCATTGTGGGAGGGCTAATCTTCATCAACATCTTCAACAACACCATCTCATCTCAAAACCCTAGTTCATCTATTGTGTTCAATCTTTGTATCAAAACCTTAGATTGGTACCTATGGGTGATTAGTAGTGTTGATTACATCTCGTAGTTGATGCTAGATGGTTTATTTGGTGGAAGATTATATGTTCAGATCTATTATGCAATTCAATACCCCTCTGATCTTGAGCATGAGTATGCTTTGTGAGTAGTTACTTTTGTTCTTTAGGACATGGGAGAAGTCTTGTCGTAAGTAATCATGTGAAGTTGATATTAGTTCAATATTTTGATGATATGTATGTTGTGATTCCCTTAGTGGTGCTATGTGAACGTAGACTACATGACACTTCACCATCTTTGGGCCTAAGGGAATGCATTGTGGAGTAGTTATTAGATGATGGGTTTCTAGAGTGACAGAAGCTTAAACCCTAGTTTATGCGCTATTCCGTAAGGGGCTGATTTGGATCCATATGTTTAATTGTAGCGATCCGACCTCAGATGGTCAAATCTCTGTGTTCAAGTGTCATCCCTGGATCGGTAATGCTGACACACACAGTACTCGAAGGATTTATAACAGAGTGCAATCACACACTTATTACATTGAATGTCTCAAAAGAGAACTTATTACAATAAATGTGGCTTAAGGCCATCTATATAAAGTAACAACGGAAGGCTTGGAAGATAAAGTGAGTCCATCAACTCCAACGGCATAGCTGAGTGCATGACAACGACCTAGCGCACCTTACTCTTCGTCTGAAAAGTCTGCAACATGATATGTTGCAGCCCGAAACGGGTCAGCACATGGAATATGCTGGCAATATAACACAATAGAGCAAGGAACAGAAAATTGCTATCACTACATGCATATATGGCTGGTGGAAAAGCTCTAGGGTTATATTGTTTTGTGAAAAGCCAATTTTTTCCTACATCAAAGGAATATGTTTTATTTAACTATCATGGCAGTTGTTAAACATTGAGAAGGTAAATCCCCATCTCAATCCCAATTAAAAGTAATCATTAAACCGAACAAATTAATTTAGAGTGATGAGATCAAATCAATAATTCAAGTACCAGATACTCAAGATGTCCATAACCGGGGACACGGCTAATCATGATTAGTTTGTACACTCTGCAGAGGTTTGTGCACTTTTCCCCACAAGACTCGATCTCCTCCGTTGGATTTCTCGCACTACATGGTGTTTGAGAAACGGATGACCGAGACACAGTCTTCCAGAAGCATTTACTCTTTACTCTGGGTAGACAGTTACACCTACTTTCCCCTACATCTGCTAGCCTACCACTGAAAGAGGTCATGCAACATACTCAACTATGCTAGAGCCCATAATAGCTTGTGGCTGCACACGGAAGTTTCTAGCATGAATAATCTTGTGATCCCTTTGAGCCTGGGTGGCGAACCAAAAAGACAACACTGGTATATCCCTAGGTGCCTACAACCAATCCACCCAGATGTGTATTTAAGTAGCCACCTTAAGTTAACCATTAATTAACAATCTCACATCTGTCATGGATACACTCAAACCCAATCCACGTCTACAAGCATAGCATGGCAATATAAGCATAACGTGGAAGTAACTCTCAAGGGTTTTATAATAAAAGGCAATAGGTTCTACCTCATCATCTACTTCCCAATACCCACAAGTTAATCACATCCTAATCATGCAGTGTTTGAGGATTGAAACTAATGCATAAAAACTGGGTATGAAAGGAGTATGATCAATGTGTTACTTGCCTTGCTGACGATCTGCAAACCCTAGAGACTCGTAGTAGCACGCTTCGCACTCCGGGAATTCTATCGTAAACAAGCAATAGCATACATAAGCAATCAAGCATAGATGCAAGGGTAAAACTCAAATAAGAAGATCAAATCTAAAAGTTCAACTGAAGAGATTCGATCTGCAAAAAGAATCAATCGAATCGGAGCTACGAAACTGAAACTACGGTCAAAAGAACTTCGAAAACAAATCAGCTTGAAACCAAATTTTAAATTGTCAAAATCATGTTCAAGTTGATTAAACAGAAAGAGGGATTCGAGACAAAGATTTTGGCGTTGGTTTCACTGGATTTGGACGAACGGTTTAGAAACGGCGAGGGTTTGAAGATCAGGGGCTGATCTGTGATAAAAGTAATCACGGATAGGTCCCTGGCAGAAAAAGAAAAACCTATCGGACGAACGTCTGCTAACAGAGACGAACGGGCAAAAATGTTCGTTAAAACGAACGAACGAACGTTCGCAACGAACTAAACCGAGAAAACCGAACCGATCTAATAAAATAAAAAAAACCGAACTAGGGTTTTAAAAAAAAAACGAGACGGTTTTTACCTAAACCGAAAAAACGGCGGCGAGATCCGGCGGGGCGGCGGCTCCGGCGACGGCGGCTGCGGGGCCGGGTGGCACGGCGCGAGCGGGGCGGCGGCGCGGCGTGACGGCAGCGCTGGCGGCGGGCGGCGGCGTGGGGCTGCTGCTGCTGTTGCTGCGGCAGCAATGTGGGGACGAGGGGGGGCGGGGTCGGCTTACAAAGGCCCGGGGGGGTCGTCTTGGGGAGGGGGCAAGGCGGCGGCAGTGGCCGACTCGGCCACGGCGGCGGCGCGTGCGCGAGCGGGACTCCCGCTCGGGAGGAAGGCGGCGGCGGCCTGGCTCGGCTAGGCCTTCGACCCAGTCGGGCGAAAGTTTTTTTTTAAATATGATTCCGCCAAGAAAAAATTCCTAAATAAAATTTAAAAAATCTAAAAATGCCAAAAACAATTTTCACCGTCTAAATAAAATATTTAGAACAAAGTGAACATTTTCTTGGACTAAAATGCAATTTAGAAAAATGCATATTTTTCTAATTCGAATAAAATAGCCATAAAATCCAAATAAAATTATTTATTTGGTTTTAACATTTTTCCTCTAATATTTCTTTCATTTTGGAGAAGTCATATTATCTCCTCTCATCTGTTTTTAATATGAAATATTTTGGAGAGAAAAATAAATAAAACCAAAATGATCCTCTTTTCAATATTTGAGAAAATTCAAATATGAAAATAATAAAATCTCCAACTCTCTCCGTGGGTCCTTGAGTTGCTTAAGATTTCTAGGATCACAAACGAAATGCAAATAAAATATGATATGCATATGTTGACCTATGTATAACATTCCAAATTAAAAATTTGGGATGTTACAAACCTACCCCCCTTAAGACGAATCTCGTCCTCGAGATTCAGGTTGGCTAGAAAATAGGTGCGGGTGGTCTTTCCGTAGGTCTTCCTCTCGTTCCCAGGTGGCTTCATCCTCGGTATGGTGGCTCCACTGAACTTTGCAAAACTTGATAACCTTACTGCGTGTAACTCTGCTGGCAAACTCGAGAATCTTGACGGGTTTCTCCTCGTAGGTCAGATCACTATCCAACTGAATTGCTTCCAGGGGTACTGTATCTCTCAGAGGAATATCGGCCATCTCTGCATGGCACTTCTTCAGCTGGGAAATGTGAAACACACCATGAACTCCTGATAGACCGTCGGGTAACTAGACTTGTAGGCCACCTCTCCCATACGTTCCAAAACTCGGTATGGTCCTACAAATCTCGGGGCTAACTTTCCCTTGACTCCAAAGTGTTTAACTCCTCGCAGAGGTGACACACGAAGATATGCCCTGTCTCCGATTTCATAGACTACCTCCTTGCGTTTGGTATCGGCATAACTCTTCTGTCTGGACTGAGCTACCTTCAGTCTATTCCGAATCAACTTAACCTTCTCTTCAGATTCTTTAATCAAATCTAGTCCAAACAGCTGACGGTCTCCAACTTCATCCCACATCAACGGTGTTCTGCACCTCCTTCCATACAAAGCTTCAAAAGGGGCCATCTTCAAACTGGCTTGGTAGCTGTTGTTGTATGAGAACTCCGCGTAGGGCAAATTGTCATCCCAACTCGATCCGTAATCTAGTGGACAAGCTCTCAACATGCCCTCCAGAATCTGATTGACTCTCTCGGTCTGTCCATCTGTCTGCGGATGAAAGGCGGTACTAAACTCTAGCCTGGTACCCAAGGTCTGGTGCAGCTGGTGCCAAAACTTTGAAGTAAACTGTGTTCCTCTATCTGATACGATGGTCCTCGGAACTCCATGCAGACATACGATCCTGGTCATATATATCTTGGCCAACTTTGCACTCGTATAGGTGGTTTTCACTGGGATAAAGTGAGCCACTTTGGTCAAACGATCCACTACTACCCAGATAGAATCATATCCCGATCGGGTCCTGGGTAATCCGGTGATGAAATCCATGCCAAGCTTATCCCACTTCCATTCGGGTATCGGCATAGGCTGCAGTAATCCTGCTGGCTTCTGATGTTCTGCTTTCACTCTCTGACATACATCACATACGGCTACATACTCGGCAATGTCCTTCTTCATACCAGTCCACCAGAAACGCTCCTTCAGATCCAAATACATCTTGGTGTTTCCGGGGTGTATCGAGTATGGCGAGTCATGAGCTTCCTGTAGTATCAACTTCCTGATCTCCGCATTATTGGGTACATAAACACAGTCCTCAAACCACAAAGTGTCGTGCTCATCCTCACGAAAACCTTTGGCTTTTCCTTTGCTCATCCTCTCCTTTATCTCAGCAATTTCCTTATCATCTTTCTGAGCTGCTCGAATTTTTCCCAATAATGTTGACGTTACCTCCATTGCTGCGACAAAACCTCTAGGGACTATCTCCAAACGAAGCTCCCTGAGATCTTCGGCTTATGAGGGTATTGACATAACTCCTCCGGCTCAAAGCGTCTGCTACGACATTGGCCTTTCCTGGGTGATAATGCAACTTCATATCATAATTTTTTATAAGCTCCAACCATCTCCTCTGCCTGAGATTCAGCTCCTTCTGTGTGAAAATGTACTTCAAACTCTTATGATCCGTGTACACATCACAACGGTTCCCAATAAGAAAATGTCTCCAGGTCTTGGGTGCATGAACTATAGCTGCTAACTCCAAATCATGCGTGGCATAATTCAACTCATGCGGTCGAAGCTGACATGAGGCATATGAGACAACTCTTCCGTCCTGCATAAGTACACCTCCAAGTCCTAAGCGAGAAGCGTCGCAATACACTTGGAAATCCTTGCGTATATCCGGCAGAATCAGTACTGGGGCTGTAACCAAACGTTTCTTCAGCTCCTGAAAACTTGCCTCACATTCATCTGTCCATTTGAACTTGGTGTCCTTCTTCAGTAACTCCGTCATAGGCTTCGCAATCTTCAAAAATTCTCAATAAATCTCCGATAATATCCTGCAAGTCCAAGAAAGCTGCGGATTTCTCCAACTGAGGTGGGTGCCAACCACTCAGTGACTGACTGAACCTTGGTGGGGTCTACTGCTATACCTTCTCCTGATATAACATGTCCAAGAAATCCAACTTCCTTCAACCAAAACTCACATTTGCTGAACTTGGCATACAACTGATGTTCCCTGAGCTTCTCGAGAACTAAACGCAGATGCTCCAGTATCAAAAAGAACGATTGCAGTAAATGACTTAACCAAAAACTTACCTATAACTGCTTCTGGCTGCTCTTCAACCTCCTCCATGTTAATGTGGTTCACTTGTCCCCTGTTGAAAGGGTTAGGCTTCTTCCCAGAGCTTCCATTGCCATTACCATTCTTCGGTTTAGGACACTCATTTGCGTAGTGTCTAGTCTTCCCGCACTTGAAACAAGTAATGTGACTTTGATCCTTCTTGGCGGGTGTGGCTGGGTTAGAGCGGTTCTGATTGCTGCCTACTCCATTCCCGTTTCCATTCTAGGGGCCATTGTGGTTATGCGAACTTCCTCCATTGTGAGTATGGCCTCCATGGTTATGTGTATATCCTCCCGAGTTCAGGGTAAAACGAGGCTTCTGCTGAGCTCCTGAATTGTACTTCCCTTGTCCATACTTCCTTTTGCGGCTCTCAATCTGTTGCTGCTTCCCTTCAATCATAAGAGCCAGGTCTACCAACTCCTGGTAGTTAGCGAATGTTTCTACCATCAGCTGCATGCTCATCTCATCATTCAACCGTTCCATAAAATTCTCCTGCTTTGCGGCATCAGTGGCCACATCATCCGGGGCATAGCGAGCTAACTTACTGAACTCATCCACGTACTGCCCCACAGTACGGTTTCCCTGGCGCAAGTTGCGAAACTCACGCCTCTTCATGCTGATAGCTCCAGTTGAGACATGTGCAGTGCGGAATGCTTGCTGAAACTGATCCCAAGTGACATTGGCTATACGGAATGTGGCTGTGTAATTCTCCCACCATGAGGCTGCGGGTCCATCCAATTGATGTGCGGCAAAACGCACCTTCTCAGCATCTGTGCATCCTGCGGTGGTCAAATCCCTTCTAATCCTGCGTAGCCAGTCATCAGCAACTATTGGCTCGGTGCTACTGGAAAACACCGGCGGTTGCAACCTCAGAAAACAGGCTAGGTTGTCAACTGGAGGTGGGGGCGGTGGGTTGTTGTTGTTGCCTTGGTTCTGGACTAGTATCTGCATCAAGGCATTCTGCTGCTGGATCAACTGTGTGATCTCCGGTGGGAAGACAAATCCGGTGTCGCGTCTCGGAGGCATCAGATGGGTTTAGAGGGGAGATATTAGAATAGAGTGAGGTCTAATGAGAAAGCACTACCCATATGCACATGAGGCAAACACATTCATATCACACCAAAATCAATTCAAGCAAGGGCATATAATCGATCTAACTATCATTACAAAAGTGCTCGGACTACCACTATATACATGGGGAAAATACTACTAATCATATGGTGGTCATCTAGAAATTTTGATCGGTGGAAGACTCCATGATATCCGCTCCAGCTTCGTCTTCATAGTCATCATCACTACTGTCGGGGTCGGAGTCGGTGTCGTCGATGATGATGTAGTCCTCGGGATGGTTGTCATCTCCTCCTGGCGCGGGGTCTCCCATGAATACTCCTAGCTTCCTTGTCAGGTCGTCATTCCTCTCCACTAGTACTGCGATTTCCTCCTCGTATCCGTCACGTGTAGACTTGAGTTCCTCTTCTAGCTCCATGTTCCTGGTCATCACCTTCTTCAAATCTATCATGCTTGCGCACATCTGGTTCTCCTGTCGACGAATGTGCTGGTTTAACTCCTGGATGAAAGCTGCAATGGACCTGTTTCTCCTGGTGCTGATCATCTCCCATTGCTCATCTCGGCGCCCACATATCTGGTAGATGGTGTCCTTAAGATCTTTGTGATAAACTTCACCGATGCGTCCCATGGCGATGTGGGCTGCCATGCTCTTACCTAGACTCCAGGTTGGTGCATCAAAGGAAAACTCTATGGACTCGGTAACTGGCATGAACGTCCTTCCTGGAACTTGAACTCGAATCATCCAACGCTCCTCTTCTGGCAAAGTGGCGGTGTAGGTCCCGGTGAAGCTTGGTATTCCGATGTTCAGGTACTTAGTGATTTCCTTCAAGTGTCTCCCAAAGGGCGTGTCTTCATCCGGTTGTGCAAACTTGTTCCTTGAGTCCGCCATCCTAGAGAGTAGAAGATGGAGAGAATCAGAAATGAGTAGAGAAGAGTGACCTATTTCTTTTCTTAGTGGTCGTGTCCTACAGTCAGCGTGTGCTCTGATACCATCTTGTAGCGATCCGACCTCAAATGGTCAAATCTCTGTGTTCAAGTGTCATCCCTGGATTGGTAATGCTGACACACACAGTACTCGAAGGATTTATAACAGAGTGCAATCACACACTTATTACATCGAATGTCTCAAAAGAGAACTTATTACAATAAATCTGGCTTAAGGCCATCTATATAAAGTAACAGCGGAAGGCTTGGAAGATAAAGTGAGTCCATCAACTCCAACGGCATAGCTGAGTGCATGACAATGACCTAGCGTACCTTACTCTTCGTCTGAAAAGTCTGCAACATGATATGTTGCAGCCCAAAACGGGTCAGCACATGGAATATGCTGGCAATATAACACAATAGAGCAAGGAACAGAAAATTGCTATCACTACATGAATATATGGCTGGTGGAAAAGCTCTAGGGTCATATTGTTTTGGGAAAAGCCAATTTTTTCCTACATCAAAGGAATATGTTTTATTTAACTATCATGGTAGTTGTTAAACATTGAGAAGGTAAATCCCCATCTCAATCCCAATTAAAAGTAATCATTAAACCCAACAAATTAATTTAGACTGATGAGATCAAATCAATAATTCAAGTACCAGATACTCAAGATGTCCATAACCGGGGACACGGCTAATCATGATTAGTTTGTACACTCTGCAGAGGTTTGTGCACTTTTCCCCACAAGACTCGATCTCCTCCGTTGGATTTCTCGCACTATGGGTGTTTGAGAAACGGATGACCGAGACACAGTCTTTCAGAAGCATTTACTCTTTACTCTGGGTAGACAGTTACACCTACTTTCCCCTACATCTGCTAGCCTACCACTGAAAGAGGTCATGCAACATACTCAACTATGCTAGAGCCCATAATAGCTTGTGGTTGCACACGGAAGTTTCTAGCATGAATAATCTTATGATCCCTTTGAGCCTGGTTGGCGAACCAAAAAGACAACACTGGTATATCCCCAGGTGCCTGCAACCAATCCACCCAGATGTGTATTTAAGTAGCCACCTTAAGTTAACCATTAATTAACAATCTCACATCTGTCATGGATACACTCAAACCCAATCCACGTCTACGAGCATAGCATGGCAATATAAGCATAACGTGGAAGTAACTCCCAAGGGTTTTATAATAAAAGGCAATAGGTTCTACCTCATCATCTACTTCCCAATACCCACAAGTTAATCACATCCTAATCATGCAGTGTTTGAGGATTGAAACTAATGCATAAAAACTGGGTATGAAAGGAGTATGATCAATGTGTTACTTGCCTTGCTGACGATCTGCAAACCCTAGAGACTCGTAGTAGCACGCTTCGCACTGCGGGAATTCTATCATAAACAAGCAATAGCATACATAAGCAATCAAGCATAGATGCAAGGGTAAAACTCAAATAAGAAGATCAAATCTGAAAGTTCAACTGAAGAGATTCGATCTGCAAAAAGAATCAATCGAATCGGAGCTACGAAACTGAAACTACGGTCAAAAGAACTTCGAAAACAAATCTGCTTGAAACCAAATTTTAAATTGTCAAAATCATGTTCAAGTTGATTAAACAGAAAGAGGGGTTCGAGATGAAGATTTTGGCGTTGGTTACACTGGATTTGGACGAACGGTTTAGAAACGGCGAGGGTTTGAAGATCAGGGGCTGATCTGCGATAAAAGTAATCGCGGATAGGTCCCTGGCAGAAAAAGAAAAACCTATCGGACGAACGTCCGCTAACAGAGACGAACGGGCGAAAATGTTCGTTAAAACGAACGAACGAACGAATGTTCGCAACGAACTAAACCGAGAAAACCAAACCGATCTAATAAAATAAAAAAAACCGAACTAGGGTTTTTCAAAAAAAAATGAGACGATTTTTACCTAAACCGAAAAAAAACGGCGGCGAGATCCGGCGGGGCGGTGGCTCCGGCGACGGCGGCTGCGGGGCGGTGTGGCACGGCGCGACGGCGGCGGCAGGCGGCGGGCTGCGGCGCGGGGATGCTGCTGCTGCGGCGGCGGTGTGGGGACGAGGGGAGGGGCGGGGTCGGCTTATAAAGGCCCGGGGGGTCGGCTTGGGGAGGTGGTAAGGCGGCGGCGGTGGCCGACTCGGCCATGGCGGCGGCGCGTGCGCGAGCGGGACTCCCGCTCGGGAGGAAGGAGGCGGCGGCCTGGCTCGGCTGGGCCTTCGGCCCAGTCGGGCGAAAGTTTTTTTTTTTTGAATATGATTCCGCCGAGAAAAAAAAATCCTAAAAAAAATAAAAAAAATCTAAAAATGACAAAAACAATTTTCACTGTCTAAATAAAATATTTAGAACAAAGTGAACATTTTCTTGGCCTAAAATGCAATTTTGAAAAATCCATATTTTTCTAATTCAAATAAAATAGCAATAAAATCCAAATAAAATTATTTATTTGGTTTTAACATTTTTCCTCGAATATTTTGTTTCATTTTGGAGAAGTCATATTATCTCCTCTTATCTGTTTTTAATATGAAATATTTTGGAGAGAAAAATAAATAAATCAAAATGATCCTCTTTTCAATATTTGAGAAAATTCAAATATGAAAAATAATAAAATCTCCAACTCTCTCCGTGGGTCCTTGAGTTGCTTAAGATTTCTAGGATCACAAACGAAATGCAAATAAAATGTGATATGCATATGTTGACCTATGTATAGCATTCCAAATTGAAAATTTGGGATGTTACATTAATGCTATGGTTATATGTTATCTTAATTCTTCTTTCGTAGTTGCGGATGCTTGCGAGAGGGGTTAATTATAAGTGGGTGGTTTGTTCAAGTAAGAACAACACCCAAGCACCGGTCCACCCACATATCATATTATCAAAGTAGCGAACGCAAATCAAACAAACATGATGAAAGTGACTAGATGAAATTCCCGTGTGTCCTCAAGAATGCTTTGCTTATTATAAGAGATCATTCCGGCCTGTCCTTTACTATAAAAAGGATTGGGCTACCTTTCTACCCCTATCATTACTATTGCTACTTATTGCTTGTTACAAATTATCTTGCTATCAAACTATCTGTTACCGACAATTTCAGTGCTTGCAGAAAATACCTTGCTAAAAACCGCTTGTCATTTCCTTCTGCTCCTCGTTGGGTTCGACACTCTTACTTATCGAAAGGACTATGATTGATCCCCTATACTTGTGGGTCTTAAAGACTCTTTTCTGGCGCCATTTCCGGGGAGTGAAGCACCTCTGGTAAGGAAAAATTATATTACGTGCCAAAATTTACTGTCACTGGTTACTAGGGAAAACAATCCTTTGAGGGGTTTGTTCGGGGTATCTTCACCTCGACCGGAAGCATAAAGAGTTGCTCCTCAACCTACTGCACCTACTAAAAATATTGGTTATGAGATTCCTTCATGTATGATAGAGAAACTGCTAGCTAATCCTTATGCAGGAGATGGAACACTACATCCTGATATGCACCTAATCTATGTGGATGAAGTTTATGGATTATTTAAGCTTGCAGGTTTGCCCGAGAATGAAGTCAAGAAGAAGGTCTTCCCTTTATATTTGAAGGGAAAAGCATTGACATGGTATAGGCTATGTGATGATATTGGAGCTTGGGACTGGAATCGGTTGAAATTGGAAGTTCATCAAAAGTTTTATCCTATGCATCTAGTTCATCATGATCGGAATTATATATATAATTTGTGGCCTTGTGAAGGAGAAAGTATCGCTCAAGCTTGGGGGAGGCTTAAATACATGATGTATACATGCCCCAATCATGAGCTCTTAAGGGAAATTATCTTATAGATTTTTTATGCTCGGGTTTCTCATGATGATCAAACCATGCTCGATTCTTCTTCGACCGGTTCTTTTATGAAGAAAACTATTGAATTCAGGTGGGACCTTCTTGAAAGAATTAAACACAACTCTGAAGATTGGGAACTCGACAAAGGTAACGAGTCAGGTATAACACTTAACTTTGATTGTGTTAAATCTTTTCTGGATACCGATGCTTTTCAAAAGTTTAGCACTAAATATGGACTTGACTCTTAGATAGTAGCCTCTTTTTGTGAATCATTTGCTACTCATGTTGATCTCCCTAAGGAGAAGTGATTTAAATATCATCCCCCTATTAAAGAAAAGATTGAGGAGCCGGTTACAGTTACAGATGAAACTATCATTTATAATGTTGATCCAGTTGTGCCTACTGCTTATATTGAAAAACCACCTTTCCCTGTTAGGATAGAGGAACATGGTAAAGTCTCAACCGTGGTTAACAAAAGTAATATTAGAGAACCTAGACCATCTGAACAAATCAATGTAGAACCTAGTATTTCTATGGTTAAAGATCTCTTGGTCGATGATATCGATGGGCATGTTATTTATTTCTATGATGAAGCTGCTAGAATTGCCAAACCCGATACTAAAGATAAAAACAAGCCCGGTGTTGGCATGCCTATTGTCTCAGTTAATAGGAGATCATTGTTATCATGGCTTATGTGATATGGGTCCTAGTGTCAGTGTTATTCCTTTTACTTTATACCAAGAAATTATGAATAATATTGCACCTGCTGAAATAGAAGATATTGATGTTACTATAAACTTGCTAATAGAGACACTATCACACTACTTGGGATTGTTAGAGATGTTGAAGTCTTGTGTGGGAAGATAAAATATCCTACTGATTTTCTAGTTCTTGGTTCTCCACAAGATAATTTTTGTCCCATTATATTTGGTAGACCTTTCTTGAACACTGTTAATGCTAGGATAGATTGCAAGAAAGAAACCTTCAGTGTTAATTTCGGTGATGTGTCTCATGAGTTTAATTTATCTAAGTTTCGTAGGCAACCTCATGATAAAGAATAGCCTAGTAAATATGAAATCATTGGTCTTGCTTCTATTGCTGTACCACCTACTGATCCGTTAGAACAATATTTGCTACACCATGAAAATGATATGCACCTGCATGAAAGAAATGAAATAGATAGAATACTCTTTGATCAACAACCTATCCTTAAACACAATTTGCCTATTGAAACTCCAGGAGGCCCTCCTCCACCTAAAGGTGTTCCTGTGTTTGAATTAAAGTAATTGCCTGATACTTTGAAATATGCTTATCTGGATGAAAAGAAGATATATCCTGTTATTATTAGTGCTAACCTTACGGAGCATGAAGAAAAGAGATTATTGAAAATTCCGAGGAAGCACCGTGGTTCTATTGGATATAGTCTTGATGATCTTAAGGGCATTAGTCCCACTCTCTGTCAACACAAAATTAATATGGAACCTAATGCTAAACCAGTTGTTGATCATCAACGACGATTAAATCCTAAGATGAAGGAAGTGGTAAGAACTGAAATATTAATGCTTCTGGAAGCAGGTATAATTTATCCTATAGCTGATAGTAGATGGGTAAGCCATGTTCATTGTGTCCCTAAGAAAGGAGGTATTACTGCTGTTCCTAATGATAAAAATGAACTTATCCACAAAGAATTGTGACTGGCTATAGAATGGTAATTGATTTCACAAAGTTAAACAAAGCCACTAGAAAAGAGCATTACCCTTTACCTTTTATTGATCAAATGTTAGAAAGATTGTCAAAGCACACACACTTTTGTTTCCTTGATGGATATTCTGGTTTCTCTCAAATACCTATATCACAACCTGATCAAGAGGAAACCACCTTTACTTGTCCTTTTGAAACTTATGCTTATAGACGTATGCCTTTTCGTTTATGTAATGCACCTCCTACCTTCCAAAGATGTATGACTGCTATATTCTCTGACTTTGTGAAAAGATTATTGAGGTTTTCTTGGATGATTTTTCCATTTATGGAACTTCTTTTGATGATTGCTTAAGAAACCTTGATCGGGTTTTGCAGAGATGTGAACAAACTAATCTTGTCTTGAATTGGAAGAAGTGCCACTTTATGGTGAATGAAGATATTGTCTTGGGGCATAAAAATTCTGAACGAGGTATTGAAGTGGATAAAGCCATGTCCTAAAGATATTAAAGGTATAAGAGGTTTCCTCGGTCATGTTGGTTTCTATGGAAGGTTTATTAAAGACTTCTCTAAAATTTCTAGGCCTCTTACCAATCTCTTGCAAAAGGATGTTCCATTTGTTTTTTATGATGATTGTGTAGAAGCCTTTGAAATACTTAAGAAAGCCTTAACTTCTGCACCTATTGTTCAACCACCTGATTGGAACTTGCCTTTTGAAATTATGTGTGATGCTAGTGATTATGCTATTGGTGTTGTTCTAGGACAAAGAGTTGATAAGAAATTAAATGTTATTCATTATGCTAGTAAAACTCTAGACAGTGCTCAAACAAATTATGCTACTACTGAGAAAGAATTTTTACCAGTTGTGTTTGCCTGTGATAAATTCAGATCTTACATCGTTGATTCCAAAGTGATTATTCACACTGATCATGCTGCTATTAAATACCTTATGGAAAAGAAAGATGCTAAACCTAGACTCATTAGGTGGGTTATTTTGCTACAAGAATTTGACTTGCATATTACTGATAGGAAGGGAGCTGAGAATCCTGTAGCTGATAACTTGTCTAGGTTAGAAAATATTCTTGATGACCCACTGCCTATTGATGATAGCTTCCCTGATGAACAACTAGCTATCATAAATGCTTCTCGCGATACTACTTGTTATGCAGACTATGATAATTACATTGTTGCTAAATTTATACCACCTAGTTTCACATACAAACAAAAGAAAAAAAATCTTCTTTGATTTAAGACATTACTTTTGGGATGACCCACATCTTTATAAAGAAGGAGTAGATGGTATTATTAGACGTTGTATACCAGAGCATGAACAGGAACAAATCCTATGGAAATGTCACTCCAAAGCCTATGGAGGACATCATGCGGGAGATAGAACTGCACACAAGGTATTACAATCTGGTATTTATTGGCCTACTCTTTTCAAGGATGCTCGTAAGTTTGTTTCCTCTTGTGATGAATGTCAAAGAATAGGTAATATTGGTAGACATCAGGAAATGCCTATGAACTATTCACTTGTTATTAAACCATTTGATGTTTGGGGCTTTGATTATATGGGACCTTTTCCATCCTCTAATGGGTATACACATATTTTGGTTGTTGTTGATTATGTTACTAAGTGGGTAGAAGCTATTCCAACTAGTAGTGCTGATCATAACACCTCCATCAAAATGCTTAAAGAAGCTATTTTCCAAAGGTTTGGAGTCCCTAGATATTTAATGACTGATGGTGGTCAACATTTTATTCATGGTGCTTTCCATAAATTGCTTGCTAAATATGATGTCAACCATAGAATTGCATCCCCTTATCATCCTCAATCTAGTGGTCAAGTTGAACTTACAACAGAAAAACAAAATTAATATTGCAAAAGACCGTCAACAGGTCTAGAAAGAATTGGTCTAAGAAATTAGATGATGCACTTTGGGCTTATAGAACAGCTTATAAAAATCCTATGGGTATGTCTCCATATAAAATGGTTTATAAAAAAACTTGTTATTTGCCTCTTGAGTTAGAACATAAAGCATATTGGGCAATTAAAGAACTCAACTATGACTTCAAACTTGCCGGTGAAAAGAGGTTATTTGATATTTGCTCATTAGATGAATGGAGAACCCAAGCCTATGAAAATGCCAAATTGTTCAAAGAAAAAGTTAAAAGATGGCATGACAAAAGAATCCAAAGACGGGAATTCAATGTGGGTGAGTATGTTCTATTGTACAATTCTCGTTTTAGATTTTTTGCAGGAAAACTTCTCTCAAAGTGGGAAGAACCATATGTCATTGAAGAAATTTATCGTTCTGGAGCTATTACGATCAATAATGTCGAAGGCACTAATCCGAAGGTTGTCAATGGACAAAGAATTAAGCACTATATCTCAGGTACACCTATTAATGTTGAAACTAACATTGTTCAAACTATGACACCGGAGGAATACATAAAGGAGACCTTCCAGAACACTCCAGAATCCCGAAAAGGAAGAGGTACATGCTATGGTAAGTAAACCGACTCCAAAAATTCCGCAAAAATATTTTCTGTCAGTTTTGGAATATTAGAAAAAAAACACCCGGGAAGGCAACCTAGGTGCCCACTAGGCACCAGGGTGCGCCTGCCCCACCTGGCGCACCCTGGTGGGTAGTAGGCCCCTCGGGGACCTTCCTTACTCAGTTTTTACTTGTTTCCCAAGATAAAAATTCTTTATATATACCCCTGGATGATTTGACCACCGCATCGCGGAAAAATCCTCTGTTCTTGTTTCGTGCTATTTTCCTGACAGATCTGAGAGTATGTCGTCACAAGATTCAGATGGAGAGAGCTATGTCTCCCACTATGTTGATAATCCCAAGATCTTTGGGGAGATCTATCCCTACCTATGGTCCATCGAGGAGGAGGAAAATACCGACTTGGAGGAAACAAGGGATACCAGCTCAGATGAAGATGAAGTTCCACTACCTCAACCTTGGGATATGCACATGGAATTCAAGAAGTCAAGTCTCCCTAACGGAGCAAACAAATCTAAGATCCAGTTTATTCCGTCCCGTTTTCTGCAGGAAAGCAAGCAGGCATTGTGAAAAAGATATAGAAGCTTGAGCAGGAAAATGACGATTTGAGGGAGGAAAAATTTATCCTCAAACGTATGCTGGAGAAGAAGAAGGCCATTTCTTCACCACCATCATCACCAAAGAAGGAGACTTGAGTACACGGGTATAGGCACTCCCCTTGGCTTTCGCCAAGCTTGGGGGAGGCGCCCCGGTATCGTATCACCATCACTTTTATTATCATCACCAGTTTTTAGTTCCATCATTAGTTATTTCGTGATTTAGTTGAATAAAAGTTTAGTATGATCGATTTTCGAGTGCTAGTTTCTTGATCTATCTATCTATGTAATTGAGTGAGAATTATATAATAAAGATTAGTTTGAGTTCTTGTTTCTTTACTTTTAAGTTTCAATCAAAATAAAGAAAATAATGAAAAAGATCATATGCTAATCTTATGGAAAGTAATGACATTACATAAGGAAAAGTATAAGTGGTAAAATATATTGAAATTTGACAAACATAGCATTGGCCAATGATGCGATTCATGAAAGAATTAATAAGGGAAGAGAAGATTCACGTGCAAATATACCATCTTGGACATCTTTTATGATTGTGAGCCCCCATTAAGTATTTTCTGTCAAATTCTTGACGTTGGACAAGGAAGACAACGTAATGATTTATGTTTGTTCATATTCACATAGAAGTTATATTGTCATAGATCTTCAACATATGGTGCTTGCCCAATATCTTTGCTAGGAAAAAATCCACACAAAGTAGAGATACTACTTGTGCATCCAAAAACCTTAAACCCACTTTCATGTCATGAGAGTCCACTATACCTACCTATGGATTGAATAAGATCCTTCAAGTAAGTTGTCATCGGTGCATAAGGCAATAAAAGTTGCTTCTAAATATGTTTGATCTTTTACTTTAAAGGAAAATAAGCATTGTACAAACTTGTGATGGCAAAGTAATAAAAATGACAGACTGCATAATAAAGGTTGCTATCATAAGGGGCAATATAACATGATGTTCTTTTGCTTTAAGAGATTGTGCATCCAAAATCAAAAAGGGCATGATAACCTCTGCTTCCCTCTGCGAAGGGCCTATCTTTACTTTTATGTAAGAGTCAATAGAATTCTCCCTTCTATTCCTTTTATTTTTCTCTTTTGGAAGCATCATGTGGTGGGGAAAGATCTAGGCACAAATACCCAGTTGGATATGAGTGATCATGAGTCATTATTGTTGACATCATCCTTGAGGTGAATAAGTTGGGAGGCGAAACTATAAGCACCTATCTTTCTATATGTACGGTTGAAACCTTTTGCTCCATATATATGTTGTGAGTGTTAGCAATCATAGAAGACTAAATGATGGTTGAGTATGTGGACTTGCTAAAAAGCTCCAACATGAGACCTGTTGGGAAACGTAGTAATTTCAAAAAAATTCCTAAGCACACACAGGATCATGGTGATGCATAGCAACGAGAGGGGAGAGTGTGTCCACGTACCCTCGTAGACCGAAAGCGGAAGCGTTAGCACAACGCGGTTGATGTAGTCGTACATCTTCACGATCCGACCAATCCAAGTACCGAACGCACGGCACCTCCGAGTTCAGCACACGTTCAACTCGATGACGTCCCGCGAGCTCCGATCCAGCAAAGCTTCACAGGAGAGTTTTGTCAGCACGACGGCGTGGTGACGGTGATGATGATGCTACCGACGCAGGGCTTCACCTAAGCACCGCTACGATATGATCGAGGTGGATTATGGTGGAGGGGGGCACCGCACACGGCTAAGAGATCAATGATCAATTGTTGTGTCTATGGGGTGCCCCCTGGCCACGTATATAAAGGAGTGGAGGAGGGGAGAGGGCCGGCCTAGCTATGGCGCGCCCTGGAGGAGTCCTACTCCCACCGGGAGTAGGATTCCCCCCCTTGCAAGTAGTAGGAGTAGGAGAGAAGGAAGGGGAAGAGAGAAGAGAAGGAAGGAGGGGGCGCAGCCCCTCCCCCTAGTCCAATTCGGACTTGGCCTTGGGGGGAGCGCGACCTGCCTCTCTCTCCCCCCTAAAGCCCAATAAGGCCCATATACTTCTTCCCCGTATTCCCGTAACTCCCCGGTACTCCGAAAAATACCCGAACCACTCAGAACCTTTCCGATGTCCGAATACAGTCGTCCAATATATCGATCTATACATCTCGACCATTTCGAGACTCCTCGTCATGTCCCCGATCTCATCCGGGACTCCGAACTACTTTCGGTACATCAAAACACATAAACTCATAATACAAATCGTCACAGAACTTTAAGCGTGCGGACCCTACGGGTTCGAGAACTATGTAGACATGACCGAGACACATCTCCGATCAATAACCAATAGCGGAACCTGGATGCTCATATTGGTTCCTACATATTCTACGAAGATCTTTATCGGTCAAACCGCATAACAACATACGTTGTTCCCTTTGTCATCGGTATGTTACTTGCCCGAGATTCGATCGTCGGTATCTCAATACCTAGCTCAATCTCTTTACTCGTTCTATAATACATCATCCCGCAACTAACTCATTAGTCACAATGCTTGCAAGGCATTACCGAGTGGGCCCAGAGATACCTCTCCGACAATTGGAGTGACAAATCCTAATCTCGAAATACGCCAACTCAACAAGTACCTTCGGAGACACCTGTAGAGCACCTTTATAATCACCCAGTTACGTTGTGACGTTTGGTAGCACACAAAGTGTTCTTCCGGTAAACGGGAGTTGCATAATCTCATAGTCATAGGAACATGTATAAGTCATGAAGAAAGCAATAGCAACGTACTAAACGATCAAGTGCTAAGCTAACGGAATGGGTCAAGTCAATCACATCATTCTCCTAATGATGTGATCCCGTTTATCAAATGACAACTCATGTCTATGGTTAGGAAACACAACCATCTTTGATCAACGAGCTAGTCAAGTAGAGGCATACTAGTGACACTCTGTTTGTCTATGTATTCACACATGTATTATGTTTTCGGTTAATACAATTCTAGCATGAATAATAAACATTTATCATGAAATAAGGAAATAAATAATAACTTTATTATTGCCTCTAGGGCATATTTCCTTCAAGACCCTTCCTGAAAATATGATGAATTGCAATGCATTGTTGACTAAGAACATAGTTTGTTAGTTTTCAAGAAAGTTTATGCTTTATACTTCGATGTTGTGATGAATTGTTACTTGCTCATAAGAAGTTTTATGATAAAGTTTATTACTGTTATAATAATGATCATGATGCTACTATGTCCGTATTTTGTTTTTATCGACACCTCTCTCTCTAAACATGTGAACATGATTCTCGATATCGGCTTTCACTTGAGGACAAGCGAGGTCTAAGCTTGGGGAGTTGATACGTCCATTTTGCATCATGTTTTCCTACTATTATTTATAGTGTTTTCATTCAATATAACACTTTGTGGAGTAATTCTAATGTCGTTTCTCTCATAATATGCAAGGTTTACACAAAGAGGGAGAATACCGGCAGCTGAAATTCTGGACCTGACAAAGCTATGTCAGAGATACCTATTCTGCACATCTCCAAATGAGCTGAAATTTAACGAAGATTTATTTTGGAATATATAAAGAATATTGGGGAAAAGAAATACCAGAGGGGGCCACCCAGGTGCCCACTAGGCACCAGGGCACGCCTATCCCCCCCCCCCCGGCGCGCCCTGGTGGGTAGTGGGCCCCCTAGCCATTTTCTGGTATATAAGGTATTTTGTGAAGGAAATATGCCCTAGAGGCAATAACAAAGTTGTTATTTTATATTTCCTTATTCATGATAAATGTTTATTATTCATGCTAGAATTGTATTGATCGGAAACCTAAATACATGTGTGAATACATAGACAAACACCGTGTCCCTAGTGAGCCTCTACTTGACTAGCTCGTTAATCAAAGATGGTTAAGGTTTCCTAACCATGGACATGAGTTGTCATTTGATAACGGGATCACATCATTAGGACAATGATGTGATGGACAAGACCCATCCGTTAGCTCAGCATAATGATCGTTCAGTTTTATTGCTACTGCTTTCTTCATGTCAAATACATATTCCTTCGACTATGAGATTATGCAACTCCCGGATACCGAAGGAATGCCTTGTGTGCTATCAAACATCACAACATAACTGGGTGATTATAAAGATGCTCTACAGTTATCTCCGGACGTGTCTGTTGGGTTGGCATAGATCAAGATTAGGATTTGTCACTCCGAGTATCGGAGAGGTATCTCTGGGCCCTCTCGGTAATGCACATCATAAGAAGCATTGCAAGCAAAGTGACTAATGAGTTAGTTACAGGATGATGTATTACGGAACGAGTAAAGAGACTTGCCGGTAACGAGATTGAACTAGGTATGAAGATACCGATGATCGAATCTCGGGTAAGTAACATACCGATGAACAAAGGGAATAACATATGTTGTCATAACGGTTTGACCGATAAAGATCTTCATAGAATATGTAGGAGCCAATATGAGCATCCAGGTTCCACTATTGGTTATTAACCGGAGAGGTGCCTCGGTCATGTCTACATATTTCTCGAACCCGTAGGGTCCGCACGCTTAACGTTCGATGATGATTTTGTATTATATGAGTTGTGTGATTTGGTGACCGAATGTTGTTTGGAGTCCCGGATGAGATCACGGACATGACGAGGAGTCTCGAAATGGTCGAGAGGTAAAGATTGATATATAAGATGATGGTATTCGGACACCGGAAGTGTTCTGGAGGGTACCGGGTACATATCGGGTCACTGGAAGGGGTTCCGGGCACCCCCGGCAAAAGATATGGGCCTAATGGGTCAAGAGGGGAAACGCAGCAGCCAGCAGAGGCTGCTGCGCCCCCCATATGGGCCGAACCAGAGGAGAAGGAAAGAGGGGAAGAGAGAAGGAAGGGGAGGGATACGGCCTCCCCCTTCCTTCCCTCCTCCCTCCTCTTTCCTTCCCCCTCCGACACTTATGGAAGGGGGGGAGGCCGAATTGGGGAGGACCCCAAGTAGGATTCCTCCTACTTGGGGCACCCCCTTGCTGCTCCCCTCCCTCTCCCACCTATATATACATGGGGAGGGGCGCCTAGAACACACAATATCAACTGTTAGCCGTGTGCGGCGCCCCCCTCCACAGATTACACCCTCGGTCATATTCTCGCGGTGCTTAGGTGAAGCCCTGCGCGGATCACTTCACCATCACCGTCACCACGCTGTCGTGCTGATGGAACTCATCTACTTCCTCGACACTTTGCTGGATCAAGAGTTTGAGGGACATCATCGAGTTGAATGTGTGCAGAACTCGGAGGTGCCGTACGTTCGATGCTTGATCGGTCAGAACGAGAAGAAGTTCGACTACATCAACCGCGTTGTCAAACGCTTCCGCTTTCGGTCTACGTGGGTACGTAGACATACTCGTCCCCCTCGTTGCTATGTATCTCCTAGATAGATCTTGCATGAGCATAGGAATTTTTTTTTAAATTGCATGCTACGTTTCCCAACAGTGGTATCCGAGCCAGGTCTATGCGTAGATGATATGCACGAGTAGAACACAAAGAAGTTGTGGGCGGTGATAGTCATACTGCTTACCACCAACGTCTTATTTTGATTCGGCGGTATTGTGGGATGAAGCGGCCCGGACCAACCTTACATGTCCGCGCACATGAGACCGTTTCCACCGACAGACATGCAACTAATTTTGCATAAAGGTGGCTGGCGGGTGTCTGTTTCTCCTACTTTAGTTGAATCGAGTTTGAGTATGGCCGGTCCTTGAAGAAGGTTAAAAGAGCAAATTTGACGAATCACCGTTGTGGTTTTTGACGTAGGTAAGAACGGTTCTTGCTAGAAACCCGTAGCAACCGCGTAAAACTTGCAACAACAAAGTAGAGGACGTCTAACTTGTTTTTGCAGGGTATGTTGTGATGTGATATGGTCAAGACATGATGTGATATACGTTATTGTATGAGATGATCATGTTTTTTAAGATATCAGGCAACCGGCAGGAGCCTTATGGTTGTCTCTTTATTGTATGAAATGCAAACGCCATGTAATTGCTTTACTTTATCGCTATGAGTTAGCAATAGTTGTAGAAGCAATAGTTGGCGAGACGACCACGACGCAACGATGGAGATCAAGGTGTCGAGCCGGTGACGATGGAGATCATGACGATGCTTTGGAGATGGAGATCAAAAGCACGAGATGATGATGGCCATATCATGTCACATATTTTGATTGCATGTGATGTTTATCTTTTATGCATCTTATTTTGCTTAGTACGGCGGTAGCATTATAAGATTATCCCTTCTCTAAAATTTCAAGGTAAAAGTGTTCTCCCTGAATATGCACCGTTGCTACAGTTCATCGTGTTGAGACACCACGTGATGATCGGGTGTGATAGACTCTACGTTCACATACAACGGGTGTGAGATAGTTTTGCACATGCAGAATACTTGGGTTAAACTTGACGAGCCTAGCATGTACAGACATGGCCTCGGAACACTGGAGACCGAAAGATCGAACGTGAATCATATAGTAGATATGATCAACATAGAGATGTTCACCATTGATGACTACCCCATCTCACGTGATGATCGGACATGGGTTAGTTGATTTGGATCACGTATCACTTAGATGACTTGAGGGATGTCTATTTAAGTGGGAGTTCTTAAGTAATTTGATTAATTGAACTTAATTTATCATGAACTTAGTCGTGATAGTTTTTGCATATCTATGTTGTAGATCAATAGCTCGCGTATAGCTCCCCAGTTTTTGATATGTTCCTAGAGAAAACTAAGTTGAAAGATGATAGTAGCAATGATGTGGATTGGGTCCATGATCTGAGGATTATCCTCATTGCTGCACAGAAGAATTATGTCCTTGATGCACCGCTAGGTGACAGACCTATTGCAGGAGCAGATGCAGACGTTATGAACGTTTGACAAGCTCGATATGATGACTACTTGAGAGTTTAGTGCGCCATGCTTTACGGCTTAGAACCAGGACTTCAAAAATGTTTTGAACGCCACGGAGCATATTAGATGTTCCACGAGCTGAAATTGGTATTTCAGACTCAAGCCCATGTCGAGAGGTATAAGACCTCTGACAAGTACTTTGCCTACAAGATGGAGGAGAATAGCTCAGCTAGTGGGCATGTGCTAAGAATGTCTAGGTACTACAATCGCTTGAATCAAGTGGGAGTTAATCTTCCAGATAAGAGAGTGATTGACAGAGTTCTCTAGTCACTATCACCAAGCTACCAGAACTTCGTGATGAACTATAATATGCAAGGGATGACGAAAACGATTCCCGAGCTCTTCGCGATGCTGAAATCGGCGAAGGTAGAAATCAAGAAAGAGCATCAAGTGTTGATGGTTAACAAGACCACTAGTTTCAAGAAAAAGGGTAAGGGAAAGAAAGGGAACTTCAAGAAGAATGGCAAGCAAGTTGCCGCTCCCATGAAGAAACCCAAAGTTAGACCCAAGCCTGAAACTGAGTGCTTCTACTGCAAAGGAAATGGTCACTGGAAGCGGAACTGCCCCAAATATTTGGCGGATAAGAAGGATGCCAAAGTGAACAAAGGTATATTTGATATACATGTTATTGATGTGTACTTTACTAGTGTTCATAGTACCCCCTGGGTATTTGATACCGGTACAGTTGCTAAGATTAGTAACTCGAAACAGGAGTTGCAAAATGAACAGAGACTAGTTAATGTCGAGGTGACGATGGGTGTTGGAAGTGATTCCAAGGTTGATAAGATCACCATCGCACACTCCCTCTACCTTCGGGATTAGTGTTGGACCTAAATAAATGTTATTTGGTGTTTGTATTGAGCATGAATATGATTGGATCATGTTTATTGCGATACGGTTATTCATTAAAGTCAGAGAATAATTGTTGTTCTGTTTACATGAATAAAACATTCTATGGTCATACACCCAATGTAAATGGTTTATTGAATCTCGATCATAGTGATACACATATTCATAATATTGATGCCAAAAGATGCAAAGTTGATAATGATAGTGCAACATACTTGTGGCACTGCCATTTAGGTCATATTGGTGTAAAGTGCATGAAGAAACTCCATGCGGATGGACTTTTGGAATCACTTGATTATGAATCATTTGATACTTGCAAACCATGCCTCATGGGCAAGATGACTAAAACTCCATTCTCCAGAAGAATAGAGCGATCTAATGACTTATTGGAAATAATACATACCGATGTATGCGGTCCGATGAGTGTTGAAGCACGCGGCGGGTATCATTATTTTCTGACCTTCACAGATGATTTGAGTAGGTACGGGTATATCTACTAAATGAAACACAAATCTGAAACATTTGAAAAGTTCAAAGAATTTCAGAGTGAAGTGGAGAATCATCGTAACAAGAAAATAAAGTTTCTACGATCTGATCGCGGAGGCAAATATTTGAGTTGCGAGTTTGGCCTTCATTTAAAACAATGTGGAATAGTTTCACAACTCACGCCACCTGGAACACCATAGCGTAATGGTGTGTCCGAACATCGTAACCGTACTTCATTGGATATGGTGCGTTCTATGATGTCTCTTACCGATTTACCACTATCGTTTTTGGGGTTATGCATTAGAGACAACCGCATTCACGTTAAATTGGGCACCGTCTAAATCCGTTGAGATGACACCGTATGAACTATGGTTTGGCAAGAAACCTAAGCTGTCATTTCTTAAAGTTTGGGGATGCGATGCTTATGTCAAAAGGCTTCAGCCTTATAAGCTCGAACCTAAAATCAAAGAAGTGCTTCTTCATAGGATACCCTAAGGAAACAATTGGGTACACCTTCTACCACAGATCCGAAGGCAAGATATTTGTTGCTAAGAATGGGTTCTTTCTAGAGAAGGAGTTTCTCTCGAAAGAAGTGAGTGGGAGAAAAGTAGAACTTGATGAGGTAATCGTACCTTCTCTCGAATTAGAGAGTAGCACATCACAAGAAAACGGTTCCCGTGATGCCTACACCAACCAGAGAGGAAGCTAATGATGATGATCATGAAACTTTAGATCAAGTTACTACAGAACTTTGTAGGTCGACCAGAACATTTTCCGCACCATAGTGGTACGGTAATCATGTCCTGGAAGTCATGTTATAAGACCATGGCGAACCTACGAACTATGAAGAAGCTATGATGAGCCCAGATTCCGACAGATGGCTTGAGGCCATGAAATCTGAGATAGGATCCATGTATGAGAACAAAGTGTGGACATTGGTAGACTTGCCCGATGATCGGCAAGCTATTGAGAATAAATGGATCTTCAAGAAGAAGACTGACGCTGATAGTAATGTCACTATCTACAATGCTCGACTTGTCGCAAAAGGTTTTCGACAAGTTCAAGGAGTTGACTACAATGAGACTTTCTCACCCGCAGCGATGCTTAAGTCTGTCCAAATCATGTTAGCAATTGCCACATTTTATGATTATGAAATCTGGCAAATGGACGTCAAAAACTGTATTCCTTAATGGATATTTTAAAGAAGAGTTGTACATGATGCAACCAGAAGGTTTGGTCGATCCTAAAGGTGCTAACAAAGTGTGCAAGCTCTAGCGATCCATCTATGGACTGGTGCAAGCATCTCGGAGTTGGAATATATGCTTTGATGAGGTGATCAAAGCATATGGTTTTATACAGACTTTCGGAGAAGCCTGTATTTACAAGAAAGTGAGTGGGAGCTCTATAGCATTTCTAATATTATATGTGGATGACATATTGTTGTCTGGAAATGATGTAGAATTTCTGGATAGCATAAAAGGATACTTGAATAAGAGTTTTTCAATGAAAGACCTCGGTGAAGCTGCTTATACATTGGGCATCAAGATCTATAGGGATAGATCGAGACGCTTAATAGGACTTTCACAAAGCACATACCTTGATAAAGTTTTGAAGAAGTTCAAAATGGATCAGTCAAAGAAAGGGTTCTTGCCTGTGTTGCAAGGTGTGAAGTTGAGTAAGACTCAATGCCCGACCACTGCAGAAGATAGAGAGAAAATGAAAGTCATTCCCTATGCTTCAGCCAGAGGTTCTATCATGTACGCTATGCTGTGTACCAGACCTGATGTGTGCCTTGCCATAAGTCTGGCAGGGAGGTACCAAAGTAATCCAGGAGTGGATCACTAGACAGTGGTAAAGAACATCCTGAAGTACCTAAAAAGGACTAAGGATATGTTTCTCGTTTATGGAGATGAAAAAGAGCTCGTCGTAAATGGTTACGTCGATGCTAGTTTTGACACTGATCCGAATAACTCTAAGTCACAAACCGGATACGTATTTATATTGAATGGTGGAGCTGTCAGTTGGTGCAGTTCCAAGCAGAACGTCATGGCGGGATCTACGTGTGAAGCGGAGTACATAGCTGCTTCAGAAGCAGCAAATGAAGGAGTCTGGATGAAGGAGTTCATATCCGATCTAGGTGTAATACCTAGTGCATCGGGTCCAATGAAAATCTTTTGTGATAATACTGGAGCAATTGCCTTAGCGAAGGAATCCAGATTTCACAAAAGAACCAAACACATCAAGAGACGCTTCAACTCCATCCGTGATCAAGTCAAGGAGGGAGACATAGAGATTTGCAAAATACATACGGATCTGAATGTAGCAAACCCGGTAACTAAGCCTCTTCCACGAGCAAAACATGATCAGCACCAAGACTCCATGGGTGTTAGAATCATTACAATGTAATCTAGATTATTGACTCTAGTGCATGTGGGAGACTGAAGGAAATATGCCCTAGAGGCAATAATAAAGTTGTTATTTTATATTTCCTTATTCATGATAAATGTTTATTATTCATGCTAGAATTGTATTGATCGGAAACCTAAATACATGTGTGAATACATAGGCAAACACTATGTCCCTAGTGAGCCTCTACTTGACTAGCTCATTAATCAAAGATGGTTAAGGTTTTCTGACCATGGACATGAGTTGTCATTTGATAACGGGATCACATCATTAGGAGAATGATGTGATGGACAAGACCCATCCGTTAGCTTAGCATAATGATCGTTCAGTTTTATTGCTACTGCTTTCTTCATGTCAAATACATATTCCTTCGACTATGAGATTATGCAACTCCCGGATACCGGAGGAATGCCTTGTGTGCTATCAAACATCACAACATAACTGGGTGATTTTAAAGATGCTCTACAGTTATCTCCGAAGGTGTCTGTTGGGTTGGCATAGATCAAGATTAGGATTTGTCACTCCGAGTATCGGAGAGGTATCTCTGGGCCCTCTCGGTAAGGCACATCATAAGAAGCCTTGCAAGCAAAGTGACTAATGAGTTAGTTACAGGATGATGTATTACGGAATGAGTAAAGAGACTTGCTGGTAACGAGATTGAACTAGGTATGAAGATACCGACGATTGAATCTCAGGCAAGTAACATACCGATGAACAAAGGGAATAACGTATGTTGTCATAACGGTTCGACCGATAAAGATCTTCATAGAATATGTAGTTGCCAATTTGAGCATCTAGGTTCCGCTATTGGTTATTGACCGGAGAGGTGTCTTGGTCATGTCTACATAGTTCTCGAACCCATAGGGTCCGCACGCTTAACGTTCGATGACGATTTTGTATTATATGAGTTATGTGATTTGGTGACCGAATGTTGTTCGGAGTCCCGGATGAGATCACAGACATGACGAGGAGTCTCGAAATGGTCGATAGGTAAAGATTGATATATAGGATGATGGTATTCGGACTCCGGAAGTGTTTCGGAGGGTACCTGGTACATATCGGGTCACCGGAAGGGGTTCCGGGCACCCCCGGCAAAAGATATGGGCCTAATGGGCCAAGAGGGGAAACGCAGCAGCTAGCATAGGCTGCTGCGCCCCCCATATGGGCCGAACCAAAGGAGAAGGAAAGATGGGAAGAGAGAAGGAAGGGGAGGGATTTGGCCTCCCCCTTCCTTCCCTCCTCCCTCCTCTTTCCTTCCCCCTCTGGCACTTATGGAAGGGGGGAGGCCGAATTGGGGAGGACCCCAAGTAGGATTCCTCCTACTTGGGGCGCCCCCTTGCTGCTTCCCTCCCTCTCCCACCTATATATTCATGGGGAGGGGGCGCCTAGAACGCACAATATCAACTGTTAGCCGTGTGCGGCGCCTCCCTCCACAGTTTACACCCTCGGTCATATTCTCGTGGTGCTTAGGCGAAGCCCTACGCGGATCACTTCACCATCACCGTCACCACGCCATCGTGCTGACGGATCTCATCTACTTCCTCGACACTTTGCTGGATCAAGAGTTCGAGGGACGTCATCGAGCTGAACGTGTGCAGAACTCAGAGGTGCCGTACGTTCGGTGCTTGATCGGTCAGAACGAGAAGAAGTTCGACTACATCAATCGCGTTGTCAAACGCTTCCGCTTTCGGTCTATGAGTGTACATAGACATTCTCTTCCCCCTCGTTGCTATGCTTCTCCTAGATAGATCTTGCGTGAGCGTAGGAATTTTTTTGAAATTGCATGCTACGTTTCCCAACATTTTGCCCTACAAAAAAATAAGGAGAGCACTTTCTGGACGGAGCACCACCGTATCAAGGCGGAACTTGGGCAAGAGCACTTTTCCTCTCCGATTGAGCAATTCCGCCGGGGATACTTCCCTCCGGGAGGCAGAAAACGAAGCCATCGTCATCACCAACAACCCTCTCATCATGGGAGGGCTAATCTTCATCAACATATTCAACAACACCATCTCATCTCAAAACCCTAGTTCATCTCTTGTGTTCAATCTTTGTATCAAAACCTCAGATTGGTACCTGTGGGTGACTAGTAGTGTTGATTACATCTCTTAGTTGATGCTAGATGGTTTATTTGGTGGAAGATTATATGTTCAGATCTATTATGCAAGTCAATACCCCTCTGATCTTGAGCATGAATATGTTTTGTGAGTAGTTACTTTTGTTCTTGAGGACATGGGAGAAGTCTTCTTGTAAGTAATCATGTGAAGTTGATATTCGTTCAATATTTTGATGATATGTATGTTGTGATTCCCTTAGTGGTGTTATGTGAACATCGACTACATGACACCTCACCATCTTTGGGCCTAAGGGAATGCATTGTGGAGTAGTTATTAGATGATGGGTTGCTAGAGTGACAGAAGCTTAAACCCTAGTTTATGCGCTATCCCGTAAGGGGCTGATTTGGATCCATATGTTTAATGCTATGGTTAGATGTTATCTTAATTCTTCTTTCGTAGTTGCGGATGCTTGCGAGAGGGGTTAATCATAAGTGGGAGGTTTGTTCAAGTAAGAATAGCACCCAAGCACCGGTCCACCCACATATCATATTATCAAAGTAGCGAATGCGAATCAAACAAACATGATGAAAGTGACTAGATGAAATTCCCGTGTGTCCTCAAGAATGCTTTGCTTATTATAAGAGATCGTTCTAGCCTGTCCTTTTCTATAAAAAGGATTGGGCTACCTTGCTGCACCTATTGTTACTATTGCTACTTATTGCTTGTTACAAATTATCTTGCTATCAAACTATCTATTACCGACAATTTCAGTGCTTGCAGAAAATACCTTGCAAAAAACCGCTTGTCATTTCCTTCTGCTCCTCATTGGGTTCAACACTCTTACTTATCGAAAGGACTACGATTGGTCCCCTATACTTGTGGGTCATCATGTAGCCACCCTATTTGCTCATGAGGAAAAGATTCACTATTACTATATTCTTAAGTTTTTTTCCTTTCTCATTAAAGGGAGATGCTAAGAAGTGGTTTAATACTCTTGCTCCTGGTTGTGTGCGTAGTCCCCAGGATATGATATATTACTTCTTTGAAAAATATTTTCCTGCTCATAAGAAACAAGCCGCCTTACAGGAAATATTTAACTTTGTGCAAATTGAAGAAGAGAATCTCCCTCAAGCTTAGGGGAGGTTTCTCCAATTACTTAATGCTTTGCCTGATCATCCTCTTAAGAAAAATGAAATACTTGATATCTTTTATAATGGACTAATGGATGCTTCTAGGGATTACCTAGATAGTTGTGCTGATTGTGTTTTCAGGGAAAGAACTGTTGAGCAAGCTGAAGAACTATTGAATAATATATTGAGAAATGATAGTGATTGGACACTTCTGAACCACCACCTAAACCAACTTCGAAGAAGAGGGGTATTTGATACGTCTCCAGCATATCTATAATTTTTTATTGTTCCATGCTATTATAGTATCAATCTTGGATGTTTTTATATGCAATTATATATCATTTTTTGGGACTAACCTATTAACCTAGTGCCAAGTGCCAGCTACTGTTTTTTGCTTCTTTTTGGTTTTCCAGAATATCAGTACCAAACGAAGTCCAATTGCCATGAAACTTTATGGAGATTTTGTTTCTGGACAAAAGAGACCCTAGAAGGTTCGGGAGGAGACCAGAAGATGGAGGAGTAGCCCACAAGGCACCAGGGTGCGCCCTGGGGGGTAGGCACGCCCTGGTGTGTTGTGGGGCCCATGTTCATCTATTTGACCTAATTCCGCCTCTATAAATTCTCTAAAATTGGGAAACCAACAGAGAGCCAGCGAAAACCCTATTTCCGCCACCACAAGTTTCTGTTCTCGAGACATCCCATCTGGGGCCTTTTCTGGCACCCTGCTGGAGGGGGATTCAACCATGGAGGGGCCCTACATCAACCTTGCGGCCCTTCGGATGATGTGTGAGTAGTTTACCACAAACCTACGGGTCCATAGCTAGTAGCTAGATGGCTTCTTCTCTCTCTCTTTGATCTTCAATATAATGTTCTCCTTGATGTTCTTGGAGGTCTATTCGATGTAATCACTTTTTGTGGTGTGTTTGTTGGGATCCGATGAATTGTGAGTTTATGATCAGATTATCTATGAATATTATTTGAGTCTTCTCTGAACTCTTTTATGCATGATTATTATAGCTTCGTATTTCTCTTTGATCTATTGATTTGGTTTGGCCAACTAGATTGACTTTTCTTGCAATGGGAGAGGTGCTTTGTGATGGGTTCAATCTTGCGGTGCTCAATCCTAGTGACAGAATGGGACATGACAGGTATTTGTATCATCGCCATTAAGGATAAAAAGATGGGGTTTATTCTTGCGTGAGATTACTTTGTCTACATCAGGTCATCTTGCTTCAGGCATTACTCTGTTCTTTATGAACTTAATAATCTAGATGCATGTTGGATAGCAGTCGATGTGTGGAGTAACAGTAGTAGATGCAGGCAGGAGTTAGTCTACTTGTCTCGGACGTGATGCCTATATACATGATCATTGCCTTAGATATCATCATGATTATTTGCTTTTCTATCAATTGCCCAACAGTAATTTGTTTACCCACCGTATGCTATTTTCAAGAGAGAAGCCTCTAGTCAAAACTATGGCCCCCGGGTCTATTTTCATCATATATAAAAAACCAAAAATACCTTGCTGCAATTTTATTCCCATTATTTTATTTTGTGTTTTATTTGTCCATCTATCTATACAAGATTTGATCCTTGCAATTAGCCGCCAAGGGAGTGACAACCCCTTGTTCGCGTTCGGTGCAAGTATTTGTTATTTTGTGTGTAGGTGCTGCTAACGAGGTGTTGTGTGGTTCTCCTACTGGATTGATACCTTTGTTCTTTACCGAGGGAAATACTTATCTCTATTGTACTGCATCATCCTCTCCTCTTGGGAGAAATCCCAATTGCAGCTCACAAGTAGCAGGTGTCGTGGTTCTAAGTCTGACAGTAGAATAGGGGGTAGGTATGAGGAGGCAAGTTCCTAGCTACGGTGAGGTTGTGCACGCAAGATTTACAAGTTCAGGCCCTTCTCAGAGGAAGTAACAGCCCTACGTCTTGGTGCCCGGAGGATCGGTCGATTGGATTATGCGTCAAGTTACAGGGGGTGCAGACCCTTGTGCCTGAGGAGGGGGGTGGCTTATATAGAGTTTGCCAGACCCCTCCAGCCCTCAGTTACACAGGATTCAATGTACATAAAGAGGGGACGTTACTGGTAACGCCAGCAATAAAGGCATATAAATGATCATTAAGACTTCGGAGTGAACGCCTGACCGTTGCCGTTCTGAGTGACTTTAGATCTTCTGTCTTCCGAGTGATTTCTGATGTGGTCGAGTGAGGACACTCCGGTCGAATGGAATTGGGTTTTCCGAGTGGAATGCTTATGGTCGAGTGAATGGTATTGTCCTTGAATATCCCTGACTTTAAGGTAATGTCCTTGGGAAGGGTGTCTAGGTCAGGCCTATTACCCTACCCCAGGTACATGTCATCGTCATTAGCCCCCGAATGGTTCAGGGTTCGAGTGACAAAAGGAGTTGAAGATGGTTCCGACCCAGCTTTCACGCTTCGGGAGCGTTTTGCTTAGATTAATGAACCACGTAACAACTTTGACTTCATTTTGCAACAAAGGGACACCTCGATTTTCGGAATGACAGATTTATACAAAGATTCGTTATGACGTCATGGAGGTTTTTTCAAAACCACGGAGGTGACATCATCATTATTTATGGAGGGTTACGAGGATATTTCAAAATTGCGGATAAAGAAAATGAAGAGAAGACTCGCCAAACAGAAGGGTTAAGATTGACATGAACAAGTTCAAATCAATCCGGGGCCTAATGTTGGGGATATAACCCCGCGGTATAACCCGCCCTAATAGGGCCGGGTTAGACCGTTGGCGACGTAAGGACCTGGGCCCTTGAAGAGCTAAGACAGTCCAAACGCAGCATTAAGAAGGTGGCTCACAAGATGGGCCGGTTTAGGCTTAGGATCAAAAGGTGGCCCAGGGGTGTAACCCGCCATGTAATCATCTACCTTGCAAAGCAAGGCGACTTAGAGTACGTTTCAGTCATGTATCATAACCCGACCAGGACTCTTGTAAGCCGGCGGCCTCGACCTATATATAAAGGCGAGTCCCCGGCACAGATTGGACAGGTTAGAATCAATCGAAAGCTAGGTCAAGCGAAACCTCTCCCTTGTAATCGATACTCTAGCAATACAGCATAAAGCAGGACGTAGGCTTTTACCTCGATCATGAGGGGGCGAACCTGGGTAAACTCGTGTCTCTCGTCCTGCTCAACCCCGACAAGTTAATCACCATTGCGATGGCTTCACGCATAAATCTGTTCACGAGGACATCTTGAAGGAAATATGCCCTAGAGGCAATAATAAAGTTGTTATTTTATATTTGCTTATTCATGATAAAGGTTTATTATTCCTTCTAGAATTGTATTGATCGAAAACTTAAATACATGTGTGAATACATAAACAAATACCGTGTCCCTAGTATGCCTCTACTAGACTAGCTCGTTGATCAAAGATAGTTAAGGTTTCCTAACCATGGACATGAGTTGTCATTTGATAATGGGATCACATCATTAGGAGAATGATGTGATGGACAAGACCCATCCGTTAGCTTAGCATAATGATCGTTCAGTTTTATTGCTATTGCTTTCTTCATGTCAAATACATATTCCTTCGACTATGAGATTATGCAACTCTCGGATACCGGAGGAATGCCTTGTGTGCTATCAAACATCACAACATAACTGGGTGATTATAAAGATGCTCTACAGGTATCTCCGAAGGTGTTTGTTGAATTAGCATAGATCGAGATTAGGATTTGTCACTCCGAGTATCGGAGAGGTATCTCTGGGCCCTCTCGGTAATACACATCATAGGCTTGCAAGCAAACGACTAAGGAGTTAGTCACGAGGTGATGTATTACAGAACGAGTAAAGAGACTTGCCGGTAACGAGATTGAACTAGGTATGAAGGTACCGACGATCGAACCTCGGGCAAGTAACATACCGATGGACAAAAGGAATTACGTATGTTGTCATAACGGTTCGACCGATAAAGATCTTCAAAGAATATGTAGGAGCCAATATGGGCATCTAGGTTCCGCTATTGGTTATTGACCGGAGAGGTGTCTTGGTCATGTCTACATAGTTCTCGAACCCGTAGGGTCCGCACGCTTAACGTTTGATGACGATATAGTATTATATGATTTATGTGATTTGGTGACCGAATGTTGTTCGGAGTCCCAGATGAGATCACGGACATGACGAGGAGTCTCGAAATGTTCGAGAGGTAAAGATTGATATATAGGACGATGGTATTCGGACACCGGAAGTGTTTCGAGGGGTACCGGGTACTTATCGGCTCACCGAAAGGGGTTCCGGGCACCCCCGGCAAAAGATATGGGCCTTATGGGCCAAGAGGGGAAACGCACCAGCCACAAGGGGCTGGTGCGCCCCCCATATGGGCCGGCCTAAAGAGGAGAAGGAAAGGGGAGAAGGGAAAGGAAAGTGTGGATTAGGATTCCCACTTCCTTCTCTCCCCCCCCCCCCTCTTTCCTTCCCCCTTGGGAAAACATGGCAGGGGGGCGCAGGGCAAGGCAGGGCCCCTAGGGGGCCGACGGCCAGCCCTAGGGCACGCCCTGGCCTCTCCCGTTCCCCTCCCACCTAATATATGTGTTAAGGCGGCGCCTAGCACACCCCAGACAATTGCCTAGCCGTGTGCGGCGCCCCCCTCCACCGTTTACACCCCCGATCATATTTTCGTATTGCTTAGGCGAAGCCCTGCGGAGATCACTTCAACATCACCGTCACCATGCCATCGTGCTGATGGAACTCATCTACTACCTCGACGTCTTGCTGGATCAAGAAGGCGAGGGACGTCACCGAGCTGAACGTGTGCAGAACGCGGAGGTGTCGTGCGTTCGGTACTTGATCGTTTGAAGCGCGAAGAAGTTCGACTACATCAACCGCATTGTGAAACGCTTCCGCTTATGGTCTATGAGGGTACGTAGACACACTCTCCCCCTCTTTGCTATGCATCTCCATGGATAGATCATTGCGTGTGTGTAGAATTTTTTTTGTTTTCCATGCAACATTTCCCAACAATGGCATCTGAGCCAGGTCTATGCGTAGATGATATGCACGAGTAGAACACAAAGAGTTGTGGGCGGCATAGATCAAGATTAGGATTTGTCACTCCGAGTATCGGTGAGGTATCTCTGGGCCCTCTCGGTAAGGCACATCATAAGAAGCCTTGCAAGCAAAGTGACTAATGAGTTAGTTACAGGATGATGTATTACGGAATGAGTAAAGAGACTTGCTGGTAACGAGATTGAACTAGGTATGAAGATACCGACGATTGAATCTCAGGCAAGTAACATACCGATGAACAAAGGGAATAACGTATGTTGTCATAACGGTTCGACCGATAAAGATCTTCATAGAATATGTAGTTGCCAATTTGAGCATCTAGGTTCCGCTATTGGTTATTGACCGGAGAGGTGTCTTGGTCATGTCTACATAGTTCTCGAACCCATAGGGTCCGCACGCTTAACGTTCGATGACGATTTTGTATTATATGAGTTATGTGATTTGGTGACCGAATGTTGTTCGGAGTCCCGGATGAGATCACAGACATGACGAGGAGTCTCGAAATGGTCGATAGGTAAAGATTGATATATAGGATGATGGTATTCGGACTCCGGAAGTGTTCCGGAGGGTACCTGGTACATATCGGGTCACCGGAAGGGGTTCCGGGCACCCCCGGCAAAAGATATGGGCCTAATGGGCCAAGAGGGGAAACGCAGCAGCTAGCATAGGCTGCTGCGCCCCCCATATGGGCCGAACCAAAGGAGAAGGAAAGATGGGAAGAGAGAAGGAAGGGGAGGGATTTGGCCTCCCCCTTCCTTCCCTCCTCCCTCCTCTTTCCTTCCCCCTCTGGCACTTATGGAAGGGGGGAGGCCGAATTGGGGAGGACCCCAAGTAGGATTCCTCCTACTTGGGGCGCCCCCTTGCTGCTTCCCTCCCTCTCCCACCTATATATTCATGGGGAGGGGGCGCCTAGAACGCACAATATCAACTGTTAGCCGTGTGCGGCGCCTCCCTCCACAGTTTACACCCTCGGTCATATTCTCGTGGTGCTTAGGCGAAGCCCTACGCGGATCACTTCACCATCACCGTCACCACGCCATCATGCTGACGGATCTCATCTACTTCCTCGACACTTTGCTGGATCAAGAGTTCGAGGGACGTCATCGAGCTGAACGTGTGCAGAACTCGGAGGTGCCGTACGTTCGGTGCTTGATCGGTCAGAACGAGAAGAAGTTCGACTACATCAATCGCGTTGTCAAACGCTTCCGCTTTCGGTCTATGAGTGTACGTAGACATTCTCTTCCCCCTCGTTGCTATGCTTCTCCTAGATAGATCTTGCGTGAGCGTAGGAATTTTTTTGAAATTGCATGCTACGTTTCCCAACATTTTGCCCTACAAAAAAAAGTAAGGAGAGCACTTTCTGGACGGAGCACCACCGTATCAAGGCGGAACTTGGGCAAGAGCACTTTTCCTCTCCGATTGAGCAATTCCGCCGGGGATACTTCCCTCCGGGAGGCAGAAAACGAAGCCATCGTCATCACCAACAACCCTCTCATCATGGGAGGGCTAATCTTCATCAACATATTCAACAGCACCATCTCATCTCAAAACCCTAGTTCATCTCTTGTGTTCAATCTTTGTATCAAAACCTCAGATTGGTACCTGTGGGTGACTAGTAGTGTTGATTACATCTCATAGTTGATGCTAGATGGTTTATTTGGTGGAAGATTATATGTTCAGATCTATTATGCAAGTCAATACCCCTCTGATCTTGAGCATGAATATGTTTTGTGAGTAGTTACTTTTGTTCTTGAGGACATGGGAGAAGTCTTCTCGTAAGTAATCATGTGAAGTTGATATTCGTTCAATATTTTGATGATATGTATGTTGTGATTCCCTTAGTGGTGTTATGTGAACATCGACTACATGACACCTCACCATCTTTGGGCCTAAGGGAATGCATTGTGGAGTAGTTATTAGATGATGGGTTGCTAGAGTGACAGAAGCTTAAACCCTAGTTTATGCGCTATCCCGTAAGGGGCTGATTTGGATCCATATGTTTAATGCTATGGTTAGATGTTATCTTAATTCTTCTTTCGTAGTTGCGGATGCTTGCGAGAGGGGTTAATCATAAGTGGGAGGTTTGTTCAAGTAAGAATAGCACCCAAGCACCGGTCCACCCACATATCATATTATCAAAGTAGCGAATGCGAATCAAACAAACATGATGAAAGTGACTAGATGAAATTCCCGTGTGTCCTCAAGAATGCTTTGCTTATTATAAGAGATCGTTCTAGCCTGTCCTTTTCTATAAAAAGGATTGGGCTACCTTGCTGCACCTATTGTTACTATTGCTACTTATTGCTTGTTACAAATTATCTTGCTATCAAACTATCTATTACCGACAATTTCAGTGCTTGCAGAAAATACCTTGCAAAAAACCGCTTGTCATTTCCTTCTGCTCCTCATTGGGTTCAACACTCTTACTTATCGAAAGGACTACGATTGGTCCCCTATACTTGTGGGTCATCATGTAGCCACCCTATTTGCTCATGAGGAAAAGATTCACTATTACTATATTCTTAAGTTTTTTTCCTTTCTCATTAAAGGGAGATGCTAAGAAGTGGTTTAATACTCTTGCTCCTGGTTGTGTGCGTAGTCCCCAGGATATGATATATTACTTCTTTGAAAAATATTTTCCTGCTCATAAGAAACAAGCCGCCTTACAGGAAATATTTAACTTTGTGCAAATTGAAGAAGAGAATCTCCCTCAAGCTTAGGGGAGGTTTCTCCAATTACTTAATGCTTTGCCTGATCATCCTCTTAAGAAAAATGAAATACTTGATATCTTTTATAATGGACTAATGGATGCTTCTAGGGATTACCTAGATAGTTGTGCTGATTGTGTTTTCAGGGAAAGAACTGTTGAGCAAGCTGAAGAACTATTGAATAATATATTGAGAAATGATAGTGATTGGACACTTCTGAACCACCACCTAAACCAACTCCGAAGAAGAGGGGTATTTGATACGTCTCCAGCATATCTATAATTTTTTATTGTTCCATGCTATTATAGTATCAATCTTGGATGTTTTTATATGCAATTATATATCATTTTTTGGGACTAACCTATTAACCTAGTGCCAAGTGCCAGCTACTGTTTTTTGCTTCTTTTTGGTTTTCCAGAATATCAGTACCAAACGAAGTCCAATTGCCATGAAACTTTATGGAGATTTTTTTTCTGGACAAAAGAGACCCTAGAAGGTTCGGGAGGAGACCAGAAGATGGAGGAGTAGCCCACAAGGCACCAGGGTGCGCCCTGGGGGTAGGCACGCCCTGGTGTGTTGTGGGGCCCATGTTCATCTATTTGACCTAATTCCGCCTCTATAAATTCTCTAAAATCGGGAAACCAACAGAGAGCCAGCGAAAACCCTATTTCCGCCACCACAAGTTTCTGTTCTCGAGACATCCCATCTGGGGCCTTTTCTGGCACCCTGCTGGAGGGGGATTCAACCATGGAGGGGCCCTACATCAACCTTGCGGCCCTTCGGATGATGTGTGAGTAGTTTACCACAAACCTATGGGTCCATAGCTAGTAGCTAGATGGCTTCTTCTCTCTCTCTTTGATCTTCAATATAATGTTCTCCTTGATGTTCTTGGAGGTCTATTCGATGTAATCACTTTTTGTGGTGTGTTTGTTGGGATCCGATGAATTGTGAGTTTATGATCAGATTATCTATGAATATTATTTGAGTCTTCTCTGAACTCTTTTATGCATGATTATTATAGCTTCGTATTTCTCTTTGATCTATTGATTTGGTTTGGCCAACTAGATTGACTTTTCTTGCAATGGGAGAGGTGCTTTGTGATGGGTTCAATCTTGCGGTGCTCAATCCTAGTGACAGAATGGGACATGACAGGTATTTGTATCATCGCCATTAAGGATAAAAAGATGGGGTTTATTCATGCGTGAGATTATTTTGTCTACATCAGGTCATCTTGCTTCAGGCGTTACTCTGTTCTTTATGAACTTAATAATCTAGATGCATGTTGGATAGCAGTCGATGTGTGGAGTAACAGTAGTAGATGCAGGCAGGAGTTAGTCTACTTGTCTCGGACGTGATGCCTATATACATGATCATTGCCTTAGATATCGTCATGATTATTTGCTTTTCTATCAATTGCCCAACAGTAATTTGTTTACCCACCGTATGCTATTTTCAAGAGAGAAGCCTCTAGTCAAAACTATGGCCCCCGGGTCTATTTTCATCATATATAAAAAACCAAAAATACCTTGCTGCAATTTTATTCCCATTATTTTATTTTGTGTTTTATTTGTCCATCTATCTATACAAGATTTGATCCTTGCAATTAGCCGCCAAGGGATTGACAACCCCTTGTTCGCGTTCGGTGCAAGTATTTGTTATTTTGTGTGTAGGTGCTGCTAACGAGGTGTTGTGTGGTTCTCCTACTGGATTGATACCTTTGTTCTTTACCGAGGGAAATACTTATCTCTATTGTACTGCATCATCCTCTCCTCTTGGGAGAAATCCCAATTGCAGCTCACAAGTAGCAGTTGTCGTGGTTCTAAGTCTGACAGTAGAATAGGGGGTAGGTATGAGGAGGCAAGTTCCTAGCTACGGTGAGGTTGTGCACGCAAGATTTACAAGTTCAGGCCCTTCTCGGAGGAAGTAACAGCCCTACGTCTTGGTGCCCGGAGGCTCGGTCGATTGGATTATGCGTCAAGTTACAGGGGGTGCAGACCCTTGTGCCTGAGGAGGGGGGTGGCTTATATAGAGTTCGCCAGACCCCTCCAGCCCTCAGTTTCACAGGATTCAATGTACATAAAGAGGGGACGTTACTGGTAACGCCAGCAATAAAGGCATATAAATGATCATTAAGACTTCGGAGTGAACGCCTGACCGTTGCCGTTCTGAGTGACTTTAGATCTTCTGTCTTCCGAGTGATTTCTGATGTGGTCGAGTGAGGACACTCCGGTCGAATGGAATTGGGTTTTCCGAGTGGAATGCTTATGGTCGAGTGAATGGTATTGTCCTTGAATATCCCTGACTTTAAGGTAATGTCCTTGGGAAGGGTGTCTAGGTCAGGCCTATTACCCTACCCCAGGTACATGTCATCGTCATTAGCCCCCGAATGGTTCAGGGTTCGAGTGACAAAAGGAGTTGAAGATGGTTCCGACCCAGTTTTCATGCTTCGGGAGCGTTTTGCTTAGATTAATGAACCACGTAACAACTTTGACTTCATTTTCAGTCGCCTTGATCCATTCCTAAATTGTCGAGTGAATTTTGTTGATAAACTTCAATTGTGGACATGGTATGAGATCTTTGGCGCGATTGATAGCACTGTCGTTCCCGGATCTCACGGGATTCGAAATTTGGAGAAGTGCGTGGGACGAAGAGGCCCGCAGTAAACGGAACAGATTTGGCAGGGAGAACTCGATCCTCGCGCCACCTTTCTCGCCACGTACCGAGTGCGCGACCGCTACGGGATTCGATGGGACTGCTTGGGCCCACAAGTCAGTCACTCGGTAGCAAGTCCATATAAGGCGTCCGGGCCGGTGCGTTTGGCACTATGCTCTTTATCCCCTTCTTCTTCCTCTGTTTCTCCACCGCATTCGCCACCACCTTCGACGCCGCCGCCCCGTCCAAGTGCAGCCTGCTGTGATGGGAAAGGAGAAAACGGCGGCCCTGGAGCGAGCGAAGAAGGTGACGGCGGCAGCGAAGGGCAAGAAGACGAGTCGGGTCGGGTCGTCATCGAGGTCCGGCCTGCCGCCTGGCTGGATCCAGGGCGACTGGATCAGATCCACGATCCGGAAGGAAGACATGGAGGATCTGGTCGAAGGGGGCTTGATTGCCCACCAGTCTTGGCGATTGCCAGGGAACGAGACCGAGCCGCAGCCGCAAGAGGGTGAGTGCGTCCTCCTCGCGACTCATGTCGACCGCGGTTTCTCCTTGCCTCCACATCCCTTTTTCTGGGCTTTCTTGAATTTCTTTGGAGCTCAACTTCATCACTTTTCCCCCAACACCATCACCTATCTTGCTGCATATGTTTCCCTGTGTGAGAATTTCTTGGGCTGTCGACCGCACTAGGGTCTTTTCAAACATATATTTACATGCCGCTCTCAAGCCGTAAAAAAGTCCAATCCGAGTGATGAGAGAACACATGTGATCCAGATGTGCGGGGGTATGGGAATTCAGATGAGGGGTAGGAGCACTTTTCCGGCTATGACACTCCCTGATTCAGTTAGAGGGTGGCAGTCGACCTGGTTCTATTGCAAAGACCAGCCGACTCCTGGTCAGTCGACTGGGCTTCCTCCCTTTTCCATGGATCGAGTCCAGCCGCCCACTACTTTGAAAGTGAACCCAGAGGAGAAAGTAGAAGTGAATATGCTAGTTGAACGAGTAGTCCAGTTAGTCCGCGATGGGGTAACTGGTATGGACTTGCTTGAAATATTTCTCAGTCGATGCATCCAGCCAGTCCAAGCTCGTGATCATCCCATGTGGATGTACTCGGGTATTGAAGATACCACTCGGATCCACCCGGACGAGGTCACCGGGGAGGTAGTGGAGAGGTGGCTGCAAGGCATCACTGGTAACAAAGATAACCCCAGGGGGTCCAAGAGGGTCCCACCATTCGACAAGACCAACGAACCGGATAAGGTACAATCTTCAGTGCCGAATGTCCTTTGCTCTGATTTCCTATTTAGGCTTCAATCCGATTGATATTCGTATGATTCTTTGTTCTGCAGATATATACTGAGATGTACTCGATGCCCAACGGGGAACAGATCCAGGAAGGAGAGGAGAGCGGAGGCGACAGCGGTGATTGGAACTCTGATGACGAGAGTGATGAAGAGCGCGAAGACTCGAGCAGTGGTGAGGAGGTCGATTCTCCACCTCGCGTGGAAAAGCGTTCCAAGCAGAAGCATGACCCAGCAAGTATCCGGGGTAAAGTGGCAGCACCGGCTGGACAAACTTCGAAGCGCACTCGGACATCTTCTTCGGTGCCGACTGAGACGGCTCCGAAGCAGCTCAAGACTGCGCCGTCAAAGCCACGGAAGGCCTTGCCCAAGATCAAGGTTGATGTTCCCGTCGCCTCTGCGTAAGTGTTTCGTTTTCACCCTTTGCTCCAAGAATCTTATATCAGTTGTCGACCCATTCTCTTGCTTGACCGAGTAAACCTTGAAATTTGCAGTGCTGCTACCTCTGGGACTTCTGCTTACAAAGATGATGACGACGAGGAGATGGAGGACGCGGTCACATCCAATGCGGGTATGACTCCTGTTATCTTGTCTTTTCTTTGCTAACCACTTCTACAGTCGACTGAACTCTTGTGGTCGATTCTTATGCAGCTACGCAAAATGTTATTGAACTTCCTGATGACGATGAAGATGTGCCACAGAAGCTCGTGGGAAAGAGGAGCAGGACCTTGAGCAAAAAGGCACCAGCTAGCAAGACACCCCAGTCGACGCCGGCGGCAGAACCAGCTATCCAGCAGCCCGAGGACCTCAACCGTGCTTCTGTTACTTTTGCGATTCCCTTGTCAAGTGGTCGTCCTTCAGCGTCGACTGCACAGGCCCCTGCTTCATCTGTGCAACTTCATGCCTCAAGCTCTCAAGCTGCTGCAGCTGATCCACCGTCTCCACTTTTCACCGCCCATCACGTCCCAGAGGACCAAGTGAGTGCTGCCAAGGAAGCCATACGCCAGGCAGGCATTATGATGGATCAGATGAAAGTGGTGCGCGAGGCCATTCAAGCTGCCTATGATGCCAGCTCAGCACTCCAGGGCAATGTCCAGGTTAACTTACTTCCGATTGAACTCCATCTTGACGCTTGTTCTGTTAGGATATGATATTTAGAAACTGCTGCTTTATTATCTGCAAGACGTCCGTGGATGAGCGTTTTGGAACCTTAATTGCACACCTATTGTCAGTCTGTACACCCACTGGGTGTTTTAATTTCTGTTGAGTAGTTTTTCCACTTGAGTTGACTAGGTTGTGTCGATTGAATCTCTGAACCAGTGGGGGCACGCTGAGTGCACCCACTGGGTGTAGTCCCCGAGACCGCCGTCGAATGTTTGATTCGGCGGGGGTCTTTGAACAGAACTTTTCCACTCGGTCTGAGCAGATCATGTCGAGTGGAACCTGGACCAGTGGGGGCACGCTGAGTGCACCCACTGGGTGTAGTCCCCGAGACCGTAGTCGACTGCGGGCAGTCGGCTATGGTCTGAGTTTTTTTTTCTTGACTGGACGGACCAAGTCAATTGAAAAATCGAACCAGTGGGGGCACGCTGAGTGCACCCACTGGGTGTAGTCCCCGAGACTATTGTTGAATGTTTGATTCGGCAGTAGTCTTAGAACTCTTTGAACTTGTTACTTTATTGCTCGGAAGCAACCAATCTTTGTGTCTGCCGACTGACTATCTTCTAAACATAGAAATCTTGTGATCTTGGAGCCCAGTTCGCTGACTTAGAGCAGAAGCAGATCCAGCTCAATCTTGATCTGGAGTGGCTCAGAATAACTTGCAGAAGGCTAAGGATGACGCTGCTGGTAAGGAAAGCTTGTCGACTGGTTCTCCTGCCATATTTTCTCCTCTTCTTTCTGATTCGAATGTTATTCTTTCTAGAAACAATGAGCCGGGCTTTGGAGAAGAAGGACCTTGACCTTGCGGCTGCGAAGAAAACAGCAGAAGAAAAAATGGCACTCGCTAACCAAAAGCTGGCCTCAATCGGAAAGTTGGAGGAAGAGAATACCAAGCTGAAGACTGCTCTCGATGACGCCAACAAAGAGGTAACTCGACTGAAGAAGGATAAAGGGACCCTGACTGACAAAGTGGAAGACATCACCCGCAAGAGGAACGAGCTAGAGAATTATCTGGGAGGACTCGCCAATAAGTTATTCCTCATGATTAAAGGTACTTTTCCCTGTCCGATTGATTTGCTTTCGTTGACTCGTCATATGACTGTCGACTCATTATTTCTCTGTGAGTGCAGAATTCTGTCAAAACTTCGAGAAAGAGACTAGACGAGTCGAGACAAGCTTGGACCCCATCAATTCCCTTCTTAAAGATGAAGCTGCCATGAACATGCTCCGACTGGAGTCTCGCCTTGCCAGCGCCATGAATTACCTTGCTCGACTGAAGGTTGCAGTGTCGCGGATCGACACGGCGCTCTGGCCAAGGGAAACGCTCCAAAATGATCTCGAGTCTTTGATGACTCGACTCAATGAGATTCCTGGTCGAGTGCAGGAACGGAAGAAGTCCTCTGCTCGATGCGGTGCCGACGTAGCTCTGTCCCTGGTTCGTGTCCATTGCAAGGAAGCCAAAGAAGAGAAGCTAGCAGCAATCAAGGTTGCCAATACCAAGAAACTTGACTTCCAGTCCTTCATGGAGACTTTTATTGGTGCTGCTACTCGAATTGCAGATGGAATCGACCTGGATGAGTTCATCGAGCCTGCCAGCCCTCTTGCGGAGTGAACAAAAATTTTATGATCCGATTAAATTTGCCTCGGTATTGAGAGTGGTTTTGTAACCGTTAAACTCCTTCGGGCCTGATGCCCGAGTACTTTAATCTGCGGTCCGGAACCTCATGGCGATTTGTCCGAACTTAGTTTTCACTTAAATATGCTTGTTTTTATTTCCGAGTGGAACTTGTATCTTCACTCGGAACAGACTTTTGTTCTTGCGATGCAATTCTGAGGAGAGGATCGTGGACGACCTGCACCTCGTCATTCTTGCAGATCAGGATGGAGCACACATTGTACTTGTGGCGTAGCTCTGAAGAGAAGGTCGCAGTCGACCTGCACTTCATTGTTCTGACGGATCAAGATGGAGCGTGTTTTAACTTAGGCGAGTACAGGACTGCAGCTAAGCCCCCGAGTGAGAGGGTTGCTCATCACTCGGTAGGATTTTACAAACTTAGGCGAGTACAGGACTGCAGCTAAGCCTCCGAGTGAGAGGGTTGCTCATCACTCGGTAGGATTTTACAAACTTAGGCGAGTACAGGACTGCAGCTAAGCCTCCAAGTGAGAGGGTTGCTCATCACTCGGTAGGATTTTTCAAACTTAGGCGAGTACAGGACTGCAGCTAAGCCCCCGAGTGAGAGGGCTGCTCATCACTTGGTAGGATTTTTTTAAACTTAGGCGAGTACAGGACTGCAGCTAAGCCCCCGAGTGAGAGGGTTGCTCATCACTCGGTAGGATTTTTTAAACTTAGGCGAGTACAGGACTGCAGCTAAGCCTCCGAGTGAGAGGGTTGCTCATCACTCGGTAGGATTGTTTTCAAACTTAGGCGAATAGGATTCGCGGCTAAGCCACCCACTGGGGATTTTGGACACATGTATTAGTAACAACAATCATTTAGGAGACTGTAAAACCATGTCTTTGATAAATGAGCTGAAAGGTACTCCTTATTACATCTCATCAGTCTGAACACTTAAGTATAAAAACGGCGGAGTAGCTCCGCATTCCAAGCACGTGGCTCGTCTTTATTCTGCTCCACATTGTAGAGGTGATACGCTCTGTTGTGGAGCACCTTGGTGACGATGAAGGGACCTTCCCAAGCGGGGGCAAGTTTGTGAGGCCGTTGCTGGTCCACTCGGAGCACAAGGTCCCCTTCCTGAAATGCTCGACCCTTCACATTTCTGGCATATAATCGACGAAGGTCTTGCTGATAAATGGTCGATCGGATCAAGGCCATCTCTATTTCTTCTTCCAGAAGATCAACAGCGTCTTCTCGAGCCCGTTCTGTTTCGGCTTCTGAAAAAAGTTCTACTCGGGGTGCATTGTGAAGCAAGTGACTCGGCAGCACAGCCTCAGCCCCATAGACCATGAAGAAGGGGGTTCGACCGGTCGACCGATTTGGTGTTGTTCTTAATCCCCAAAGGACTGACGGTAGCTCATCTACCCAAGCGCCGGCTGCATGCTTGAGGTCGCGCATCAATCGAGGTTTCAGCCCTTTGAGAATCAAACCATTCGCTCTTTCTGCTTGTCCATTCGACTGAGGGTGAGCGACTGAAGCATAGTCAACCTGAGTACCTTGGGAAGCGTAGAAAGCTCAGAACTCACCTGAATCAAAGTTTGACCCATTATCCGTGATGATGCTGTGTGGAACTCCATATCTAAATGTTAACTCTCTGATGAAGCTGACAGCAGTACTTGCTTCCAGGTTTTTGATAGGTTTAGCTTCAATCCATTTAGTGAACTTGTCGACTGCTACAAGCACATGGGTGAAGCCACTCCTGCCAGTCCTCAGAGGTCCGACCATATCTAATCCCCAAACAGCAAATGGCCAGGCGAGTGGAATAGTCTTCAAGGCTGAAGCAGGTTTGTGGGACATGTTGGAGTAGAACTGACAGCCCTCGCACTTGTCAACTATTTCCTTTGCCATCTCATTTGCCCGTGGCCAGTAAAACCCTGCTCGGTATACTTTGGCCACGATGGTCCGAGAGGACGCATGGTGACCACAGGTTCCTGAGTGGATATCATTGAGGATCACTCGGCCTTCTTCTGGAGTGATGCATTTCTGAACGACCCCAGTAACACTCTCTCTGTAGAGCTGTCCACCCATTACCGTGAAGGCTTTGGATCGACGGACAATCTGACGAGCCTCTTCTTCATCCTCTGGAAACTCTTTCCAGAGAATATATGCAATATATGGCACTGTCCAATCGGGAATGACGACCAAAACCTCCATGATCAAGTTGACCACAGCTGGGACTTCAACTTCAGTCGGATCAGTGGAGCTCTTAGGCTGTGGGGGCTCTTCAGTGAAGGGATCTTCTTGAACTGATGGTGCGTGAATATGCTCCAAAAACACATTGCTGGGAATAGGCTCCCGCTTGGAACCTATTTTCGCCAAGTCATCAGCTGCTTGATTCTTCAGTCGGGGTATATGGTGGAGCTCTAGCCCTTCAAACTTCTTTTCTAACTTTCTAACCGCATTGCAATAACCAGTCATAGCTTGGCTCCTGACGTCCCACTCCTTCATCACTTGATTAACCACTAAATCTGAGTCGCCGTAAACCATTAGGCGATGGACGCCGAGTGAAATGGCCATACGCAACCCGTATAGGAGTGCCTCATATTCAGCTTCATTGTTGGAGGAATCAAAGTGAATCTGGAGAACATATCTGAGGTTGTCGCCTCGTGGAGATACCAGGACTACTCTAGCGCCTGAACCATTCAACATCTTGGACCCGTCGAAGAACATAGTCCAATGTTTCGACTGTATCTGGGTCGGTAGCTGCTGTTCAATCCACTCGACGAGGAAATCTGCTATTGCTTGAGATATGATCGCTTTCTTTGCCTCAAACTTGATATCCAGCGGAAGGAGTTCAATCGCCCACTTTGCCACTCGACCAGTTGCATCTCTGTTGTTCAAAATTTCTGACAACGGAGCGTCGCTGACGACTATAATTGAATGATCTGAGAAGTAATGTGCAACCTTCTTTGTGGTCAAGTAAATTCCATAGACAAGCTTCTGATAATGTGGATATCTCTGCTTGGATGGGGTTAAGACTTCAGAAATATAGTACACTGGGCGTTGAACCTTGTAGGTTTTACCTTCTTCTTCCCGCCCGACTGTGAGTACTGTACTGACAACCTGTCCAGTGGCTGCTATATAAAGTAGTAAAGGCTCTTTGCTGATTGGAGCAGCAAGCACCGGCTGGGTGGAAAGCAGGGCTTTGAGCTCTGCAAACGCTGCGTCAGCTTCAGGAGTCCACTCGAACTTATCAGATTTCTTCATCAGTCGGTAAAGAGGCAATGCCTTTTCATCGAGACGAGAGATGAATCGACTCAAAGTGGCCAAACAACCAGTAAGCTTCTGAACATCATGTACACGCACAGGGCGTTTCATTCGGAGGATTGCACCAACTTTCTCTGGGTTTGCATCGATCCCACGTTCGGAAACAAGGAAACCGAGTAACTTTCCACCTAGAACTCCAAATGTACACTTCGACGGATTAAGCTTGATATCATATCTTCTCAAATTGGCAAAGGTTTCAGCAAGGTCAGTCAGCAGGTCGGAACCTTTACGCGACTTAACCACGATGTCATCCATGTATGCTTCCACATTCCGACTGATTTGAGTTAGCAGGCACTTCTGTATCATGCGCATGAATGTGGCACTAGCATTCTTGAGACCAAAGGGCATGGTGACGTAGCAAAAGCACCCGAATGGGGTGATAAAAGCTGTTTTTATTTCATCAGGTCCATACAGTCGGATCTGATGGTACCCGGAATATGCATCCAGGAAGGACAATCGCTCACATCCCGCAGTCGAGTCAACTATCTGATCGATGCGGGGGAGAGGAAAATGATCTTTCGGGCAGGCCCGATTGATATGCTTGAAATCTATGCACATACGAAGTGAATCGTCCTTCTTGGGAACCATGACAACATTGGCGAGCCACTCGGAGTGGTAAATTTCGCGGATGAACTCAGCCGCCAGAAGCCGAGCCACCTCTTCGCCGATTGCCTTTCTCTTCTCCGCAGTAGACCGACGGAGATGCTCTTTCACGGGTTTTGCCTTTGGATCGACTCGCAAACGGTGCTCAGCCAGTCCCCTGGGTACATCCGACATGTCAGACGGCTTCCATGCGAAGATGTCCCAGTTCTCACGGAGGAACTGGATGAGCGCTTCTTCCTATTTGTTGTCGAGTGTTGTTGAGATATGAGTCGGAGCAACACTGGGATCGGTCGGGTGAATGTGAACAGGTTTTGTTTCACCAGACGACTGAAATGCAGACTCTAAAACAGGCTTCTTAGCACGCAACAAATCACTCGGATCTGTAGTCTTCTTATATTCTTCCATTTCTACTGCTGCCATCTGTTCATCGGCTATCTTAGAGCCCTTCTGGAGGCACTCTTATGCTCGTTGCCGATTACCAGTGACTGTAATCACGCCCCTGGGGCCAGGCATCTTCAGCTTGAGGTACACGTAACACGGTCAAGCCATGAAACGGGCATATGCAGTTCTGCCCAGAATAGCATGATAGGCACTGTGAAAATCCACAACTTCAAATGTCAACTTCTCCTTACAGTAATTCTTTGAATCACCGAAAACCACGTCAAGAGCGATCTAGCCGAGTGAATCAGCTTTCTTTCCTGGAATGACACCATGGAATCGCATGTTGCTCTCACTGAGCTTGGACATCGGAATGCCCATCCCACGGAGGGTCTCAGCATACAAAATGTTCAATCCGCTGCCACCATCCATCAGGACTTTGGTCAGTCGGGTGCCCCCAACGACTAGGTCGACCACCAATGCTTGCCTCCCGGGGGTGGCAACGTGCGGTGGGTGATCAGATTGGTCGAATGTAATGGGAGTCTTTGACCATTTCAAATATGTCGTCGTTGCCGGAGCAACCATGTTTACTTCTCTGTTGATGACTTTCAGTCGACTTTTGCTTTCAATGTCAGCAAAAATCACCAAAGTGGAATTGACGTTAGGAAAACCGTCATCATCTTCTTCCTGTTCCTCATCCTTGTCAGACTCTTTTTCCTTCTCATTGGGCTGTTTCTCTCAGAACTGCTGGATTAGGAGCCGACATTGTTGAGTGGTATGTTTGGGATAAATCAGATTACCCTCTTCATCCTTCTTGGTGTGAATGTGACATGGCAAATCCAACACATCATTCCCTGCTTGATCTTTCACCTTCTTGGGGATCCAGGGCCCTTTGGGTTTCCCCTTGAATTTTCCTTGAGTTACAACTGCAGCTTCACCAGGACCTGCTGGCTCGGCTTTGCGTTTCTGCTTCCGACCTCCTCCGGTGTCTTGGGCGACTGGCTTGCCCTTTCCACTGCGGAGTCAATCCTCTTCTTCACCATTAGCATACCGAGTGGCTATTTCCATCATTCGGGTCAGAGACATATCTCCTGTCCTACCGAATTTCAGGTTAAGCTCTCGATACCGAACGCCCTCCTTGAAGGCGCAAACTGCTTGGTGTTGGGATACATTTTCTACTGTGTGATGTAAAGTGGTCCATCTTTGGATGTAATCCCTCAGAGTTTCATTCCGCTTCTGTACGCAATGTTGCAATTCTGTCAACCCTGCAGGTCGTTTGCATGTGCCCTCGAATGTCCTAACAAACACTCGAGCTAACTCTTCCCAGCTGAATATACTGCCTGGAGCCAACTGATTCAGCCATGCTCTGGCCGATCCTTCCAACATGAGAGGAAGATGTTTCATAGCTACCTCATCATTTCCACCACCGATCTGAACAGCTACCCGGTAATCTTCCAGCCAAGTGTCAGGCTTCGACTCACCGGTGAACTTACTAACCCCAGTCGCCAACCTGAAGTTGGGGGGATCTCAGCAGCTCTGATGGCTCTGCTAAAACACTCGGGGCCTGAAACATGTACTCTACTTCCACTCGGGCGATCTCTGTCTTGCCCTTCTCTATGTGCTCGGTTCCTGTCGACCAAACCTTGCACCAAAATTGACCTCGCATCAAACCCTGGCTCTCTTGGGTCGACTGGCACCCTCCGCTCTTCGCTGTACGGGCGCCTGTCATCATAACGCCGGGGCACATATGATCCGCCTCTCAGAGGGGGCGTAGGCACTCGACGGTGGTCACCACGGCCGAGCCGATGATCGTACTGCTCGTGGTTCCAACCCAAATACTGCTCTTGGCGATGCCCACGTCCCTCACGCCACGGAGGCGATCTTGGGCTGTGAGCCGATTGGACTGTGTCGACCACCACAGATCTGCTATGGATTCTGTTACGCGACTGAGATACTACAGTGTTTTGTTCTCCTGCTGCCCGGAGCAGAGCCCGGATTTGCATCAAACCTCGTCCAGCCTCCGACTGGGATGGTTGGATAGACTCTGCTATACGAGCTGCGGCCATAAGATTCTGAATAGGAGTGCGGTATACCTGAGGTTGAGGCAGGAACAATTGCCACCGTCGACTGGACTCAGGAATCTGCTGTCGAGCACGTTCGTCGAGTGCATGCTGAAGGTTCTCCAGTCGAGTGCGTTCAGCCAAAGTGGCCAAGCGTGCTGCCTCCAAGGCCCGAGCCTCAGAAGTCTCTCCGACGATGGGCGTGTGGAGTGCCTCCTCGGTGCGGCGGTGGAGTCCCTCTCTCCGCTGCCAAGAGAGGGTTTCGGGGTGATATTCCTCGTGAACACGCGACGGATCGCTACCGCCGTCGTCGCCACCGTTGCGACGCATGCCAGGTGGGCTGCATGGTGTGTCGACCATCAAGACCTCTGCTGCAGGGTCGCTGCTGTCGCACTCAGACAGGGTCTCGACGGAGCCAGTCGACAGATCGAACAGGCCGTAGAGAGATTCATCGGGCTCGATTGCCGCGACTTGAGGGGTGGCCGACTGACGTGCCACCGCATGCTTCACCCACCGCTGAAGCCACGATCGACCGGATCGCTTGCGACGGCGAACGGCGGGGAACGAAGTTACTGCGGGAGCCGACCGATACTGGGTCGACGGCTGTCGCAGAAGGACGCCGCGGACACACACGCGAACGTTGCCCCGCGGACGGGGAGTGTCTCGACGTCGAGTGGGCTTCCTGGAGCCAGGCGGAGTCGTCGGCGATGAAGACGAGCGCGCCGAGACGGATCTCGCGGCCCTCAGCCGGACCTCCACCAGAAACCATGATGATGGGAATCGAAAAAAATCGCAACCTCGCCGGAAAGTCGCTAAGACACAGGATTGCCCCAAGGTGGGCGCCAACTGTCGTGGTTCTAAGTCTGACAGTAGAATAGGGGGTAGGTATGAGGAGGCAAGATCCTAGCTACGGTGAGGTTGTGCACGCAAGATTTGCGAGTTCAGGCCCTTCTCGGAGGAAGTAACAGCCCTATGTCTCGGTGCCCGGAGGCTCGGTCGATTGGATTATGCGTGAAGTTACAGGGGGTGCGGACCCTTGTGCTTGAGGAGGGGGTGGCTTATATAGAGTTCGCCAGATCCCTCGAGCCCTCACTTACACAGGATTCAATGTACATAAAGAGGGGACGTTACTGGTAACGCCAGCAATAAAGGCATATAAATGATCATTAAGACTTCGGAGTGAACGCCTGACCGTTGCCGTTCTGAGTGACTTTAGATCTTCTGTCTTCCGAGTGATTTCTGATGTGGTCGAGTGAGGACACTCCGGTCGAATGGAGTTGGGTTTTCCGAGTGGAATGCTTATGGTCGAGTGAATGGTATTGTCCTTGAATATCCCTGACTTTAAGGTAATGTCCTTGGGAAGGGTGTCTAGGTCAGGCCTATTACCCTACCCCAGGTACATGTCATCTTCAGTAGGAAGAATTTCTGGTGCCGTTGCTGGGGAGACATCATCAACATCTATCAAGTACCTACGCATAAACTCTCATCTCCTTGCATTTATATTATTTGCCATTTGCCTCTCGCTTTCAGCTCCCCCACTTCTAAAATGTTTTCACAAAAATATTTTTTGTTTGCCTTTCTTTGCGTTGCTTGTTTGCTCGCTTTATCGTTATGGCTAGTTTTTCTCTTGTTACATGCACCCCTGAAAATAAGTTCTTAATTTTAAATAAAGGGGAGGGGAGAATCTAAAATATGCTTGATATAGGATTTGCGATGCTCAAAATAGATCAACTCGTAAGCAATCTACTACCGTTCTTCTTCATAGTTTTTATCTGGGTGTTACTACTTGGTTTAGATTTGTGCTAGACACTATTACCGGAGGGAATTTCTTGAGTAGTCACCCTATGGATGCTTTCAATGCTATGGGAAATTTAGTGGGATCGCCACCTATCACTATTAATGAAACATCATTGACTTTAGAACATGTTATGCAAAGATTAGATGCCATTGAAAATAAAATGCCTATCGTAGAGCATATTGAAAATTTGGATAAATAGATTCATAATCATATTACTCAATTTGGTTCAAAGGTATGAATCATTTTAAAAGAGCTAAAAGGAAAAGAATCAGTAATTGACGAGAGGATAGGGCAAAGTCCCACTAGAATTGATAAGCTGGAAGAAATTATTAATAATTTGGGTTCCACTTTTTCTTTTGTTAAAACTATTGAAAGGACTCCTCCTAGTAAGAATTGCAAATTTATCGATATTCCTAAGAACAAGAGTGCCACATCTAGTAATGAAAACGAAGATCTTAACATGATTAGTGTTCACCCCAATTTTGCTGATTTGATAAAGGAACCCATCTATGAGAATAAATTCCTCAACTTTGTTCCTAGGAGTGTGATCGTTAAAAATATGTATGCTAGGAGTCCTAGGAAGTATGGATGCGTGATTCAGGAGTTGGAAACTAAACATGACAACACTTGAAACTATGCATTACGCCTAGCTAGGGGCGGAAAACAATAGCGCTAGTTGGGAGGCAACCCAACAGTTGTCTTAAATTTTCTCATTCTTTTTATATTTTTGAGTGTGCACACAATTATGCAACTGTTATAGTTGTGTTTTTGTGTTTTAATTAGTTGTTTGTGCCAAGTAAAGCCTTTGGGATGATTTGGATGATAGCAAATTTCCCTCAAGTGGATGACCTAAGGTTTATCAATCCGTGGGAGGCGTGGATGATGATGGTCTCTTTCAAACAACCCTGCAACCAAATAATAAAAATTCTCTTGTGTCCCCAACACACCAAATACAATGGTAAATTGTATAGGTGCACTAGTTCGGCGAAGCGATGGTGATACAAGTGTAGTAATGATAGTAGATATTGATTTTTGTAATAGGAACAATAAAAAACAGCAAGGTAGCAATTGGTAAAACGGAGCACAAACGGTATTGCAATGCTTGAAAGTGAGGCCTAGGGTCCGTACTTTCGCTAGTGCAATATCTCAACAATGCTAATATAATTGGATCACATAACAATCCCTCAATGTGCGATGAAGAATCACTCCAAAGTTCCTATCTAGCGGAGAACATAAGAAGAAATTGTTTGTAGGGTACGAAACCACCTCAAAGTTATTCTTTTCGATCAATCTTTCCAAGAGTTCATACTAAAATAACACCAAGTTATCCTTTCCGATCGATCTATCTAAGAGTTCGTACTAAAATAACACCATATGATACACATCAACCAACTCTAATGCCACCTAGATACTCCAATGTCACCACGAGTATCCGTGAGTTGATTATACGATATGCATCAAACAATTTTAGATTCATAATACTCAATCCAACACAAAGAACCTCAAAGAGTGCCCCAAGATTTCTACTGGAGAAACAAGGACGAAAACGTGCATCAACCCCAATGTCACCTCGGGAATCCGCGAGTTGAGTGCCAAAACATATATCAAGTGAATCAATATGATACCCCATTGTCACCACGGGTATTCATAGCAAGACATACATCATGTGCTCTCAAATCCATACAAGTATTCAATCCGATAAAAATGAAATCTCAAAGGGAAAACTCAATTCATCACAACAAGATAAAGAGGAGAAAACACCATATGATCCAACTATATTAACAAAGCTCGCGATACATCAAGATCGTGCCAACTCAAGAACACGAGAGAGAGAGAGAGAGAGAGTTTAAACACATAGCTACTCGTACAAACCCTCAGTCCCGAGGGTGGATTACTCCCTCCTCATCATGGTGGCCATAGGGATGATGAAGATGGCCTCCAGTGATGATTTCCCCCTCCGGCAGGGTGCCGGAACGGGCTCCCGATTGGTTTTTCATGGCTACAGAGGCTTGCGGCGGCGAAACTTCCGATCTAGGGTTATTTCTGGGGGTTTCTGTATTTATAGGATTTTTTGGCATTGGTTTTACGCGAAGATGGGCGACGAGGGGCCCACAAGACACTAGGGCGCACCAGAGGGGGGTGGCGCGCTCTGGTGGGTTGTGGCCACCTCCCTTATCTTCTGGTCCTCCCATGAAGCTTCTAGTTCCTCTTTTATTCCAAAAAAATCGTCAAAAAGTTTCGTTGCATTTGGAGAACTTTCATTTCTACACAAAAAACAACACCACGGTAGTTCTGCTGAAAACAGCGTCAGTCCGGGTTAGTTCCATTCAAATCATACCAAAACCATATAGAATTGTTGTAAACATGGCATGAATACTTCATAAATTATAAATACGTTAGAGATGTATCAATACTCAATAGGACTACCCGCATTTATTTGTGAATCAGAAAGTATGGTGGCATCTACGGCACAATTTGCAGATTATCCACCAATATTGTGACGTCTATGTCTTGCCACTTTGACATGATGACTACCTTCAACGTGATCTTTCAAATATTAATATTAACATGACTACCCAAAATTATTTGTGAATCACAAGGTATTAGTGGCGTCTACTGCAAAATTTGCAGATTATCCACTACTACTGTGAGGTCTACGTCATGTCATCCTCCCAAATGACTACCTTCAAATTGATTTTGTTAAATACAACATAACATAAGGTAATAGAGATATGAATATCTACTGACTAAAGTCAGACTATGTTTTCTATTACTGCGAGATGTACACCATATTGGTGATTATCTTCAAAGTGTTATCCTATATAGTCTGAGGTCTACACATATGGCTATAAAGCACCAAATATTTATAAAATTTGCTCCTCTGAAGTATTTGCTATTGTTCTCTAAAATATTTTACTCTCATAGTAAATATTGTTCTTGCACACTCGCCATATGCCAAAATGGTATTTTTGTGCTAATATAAACTATTCAAGCCTCACTTTACTTGAATATTACACAGGAAACTACACAAATATTTTCATATCCCGGTGATTACCTTATATTACAATGGTAAAACACATGGGAGTGGAGCCTATGTCACTATTTCTAATTATAGTGTCGCCCATCAATCAAGATATATACCATAATGTATAGCAAGTGTCTCAAACATTGTTCCAATGTTCACATCACATTGTGTTTATACATTCATAGTGAGTAATCAATGTTAAACATGCAACATCTATGTTTTTGATAGTGGCTCTAAAGTTCCAACAGTCATATGCATTTTATATGTCACCAACTTCACTTAGTTCTCAAACTAAGTACATAATGGATGAATATTTATTCACCTTGAATATTTCCCTTAAGAGAAACATGTTGCCATGAGCACATCGCGGATGATCACCCATTCACCTTTCAAGACCTCAAGTCTATCACATCTCACAATTCTGTCACTTGATCAACTTCAAGTTGAGGTCACGTAGTCAATTTTTTTCATATGCAAACCTGGTTGAAAAGCGTTTAATATACTATACATCCTATTACGATGGTACTACAATTTTCCATGACAAAGAAACATGGAATTTCTTAAAATCATCAGATTCAGGGCCCTACCTACATATGTATATACACTTTATTCTGAAATCTTTTGTCTTAGAAGAGCTATAGATGAATTGATTGTATTCAAAGTGGCACAACGAATTTCTATAAACCAAAATAAATAAAACAAATTTGCATCTACAAGTTTAGTAAGAAGGAACTAGATATAAATTGCCTAGCAACCCAAAAAATCGGTGGAAGGAGGAATACCAACAAAATTGTAGCAGAATCATGTTGATGGTCTCAACTGTTGGAGTGCAGACTGCAGATTAAGCTCATTGACATAGGCGTGGACGTGATGGGGTCAAGGTCACCAATGATATTCAGGATGCATCACAGATGTGCGTGGGTCGATGCAGGCGACGAGGTGCAGGCTACTCTACCGGGGTCGAGGCTGCAACATAGGCACGCCTGGATCGAGGCTGCCGGTGAGGTGCAGGCTGCAGGCATGCCGGATGGATATGCCTATGAGAACCGCGGGGAGACTGGATCGATATGGAGGCACCAAGGATTAAGGAGAGGTGATTATTTTTTAAGGAAAGTACATGTGATTAAGTTTGTTAGAGATTTGCACGCAAGAGAGGATATCTACTATATCTAAATAGCTATCCCCCACTACTAGATTTCTCTCAACATGCGTGCTTCCACATCATCTTAATTATTTGTAGCCATCCGATCAAGATTGTGTGACCCTAGAAGTCATGCATGTACTCATAATTTACACTTCTTGTATTAATTTGTGTGCGCAAACCATGCCACTTCATAAAGAACTGCATGTATTTTTTTCCCGGGGAATTAATTCATGAACTATATATAAATAGCTAGCCCCCACTAATAGATTTCTCTCAATATCGGTGCTTCAACATCACCTTAATTATTTGTAGTCATCCGATCAAGATCGTGTGACCTTAGAAGTCATGCATGTACTCATAAGTTGCACTTCTTGCATTAATTTGTCCGTGCAAACCATGCCACTTCATTAATTTATGCATGTGTTTTTCCCTGGGGAATTAATTCATGAATTTTAGTTACAATTTTGTTTTTTATGGTAATTTCTGTGTAGTCATGAACGGTAATGTGCTCGACCCTTGGAGCAAAAATATATGGTTTATGCTTCACATATTTGTCAAAAGATGGTGTCATGTTATGTTGACTCCAAAAGGTTTCCCTTTTTATGCTTCATTTTGTAACATAGTTTGTATATTTTATTGTTTTCAAACATAAACTAAGAATGCTCGTATATTTGTATTTCCATTAGTTTTATTTGTTTTAAATCCCTTATTGATGCATTTGTTTTAACACAGTTTTCGCGACAACGCGCGGGGCATCATCTAGTTAGAAAATAACAACCACACCCTAGCGATGTGTAACTTGGTGGCTGTCAATAGTACTCGGTAGCCCGATTTCGACTCTACGGGGACTTGTAGATAATTATTGTGACCAACAATTTTTGACCACCGTCGTAATTGATAGTTTCTCTAGTAGTTCAAACAAATTCAAAATCTGGACTGATTTTTTTGTTGAATGCTAGTTTTAAAATCATTACTAAAGTCCTGATGAACCTGCTTAGTAAGGTGGTAAACCCCATTATATCTCCTATTCAAACTGCCTTTGTGAATGGGATATATATTATGGGGGGGGGTAGAGATACTACATGAAGAATTTAATACTATTCATCATAAGAAAGTGAGTGCTCTACTTTTTAAAGTTGATTTTGAAAAAGCATATGATAAGATCAAGTGTCCTATTGTTTATAAAATGCTTAAACTAAAAAAAATCCTGGTCAATGGTGTGGCTGGGTAATGCACACCATTATTGGAGGGCATGTGGGGATTAAGGTTAATGATAATATGGGGACTTATTTCAAAACTTATAAAGGCTTGATTTAGAAGTGGATGCTCTTGCTATTATTATTGATAATGCAAGAAATGAGGGTTTTGTAAAAGGTATGTTACCTGAATTTCTTGACAAAAGTGTGAATATGCTTTAATATGCAGATAATACTATTTTTATTCTACAAGATGATGAGGAAAGTGATAGAAATCTGAAATTTATCCTTAGTGCCTTTGAACAAATGTCCGGCATTACTATTAACTTTCATAGAGCGAACTTTTATTATTTGGTGAAGCTGTAAATAAAGCTTCTCTTTATCAAGAGATCTTCACCTGTGAACTGGGTTCTGTCCCACTAAAGTAACTAGAACTCTCGGTCTCTGATATTAGAAAAAAAATTGGAAGGTGGTGACAAAGAAAATTCAAAAAAAGTTGTGCATGTTGGCAGTGCAGACTGCTTAACATAGCTGGTAGGGTGACTCTGGTGCAATCCTGTCTCACTAACTCCCTATGTTTATTATGTCCTTTTGGGGTTAGGAACAAAGAAGATTCCATCAGAGCCAGGCTAGTGTGGCAAGCTGATGAGGATAAGAAAAGAATACCACTTGGTAAATTGGAAAACATGTTGCATGCCAAAACAACAGGGGAGTTTGGGATTCTAAACCTAGACCTCATTAATAAAGCTTTGCTTTCTACATGGTTGTGGAAACTGGAGAATGAATTTGGGCTTTGGCACAATATTTTACTAAAAAAATATGTGAAGGGGAAATGTATTTCTGGGATTACACATAAAGTCGGAGACTCACAATTCTGGTCTAGTCTTTTGAAAGTGGAATACATATTTTATCAACATGTGAAAAAAGATTGGGGATGCGAAAAATACCTGATATTGGGAGGACGGGTGGGTTGATGATAAAACTTTAAAAGATGGCTAGCCCAACTTGTATTCTACCAGTAATGATCATAACATTTCCGTGTTTAATGCTATTGAAAAGGGATGGCGCAATTTATCTTTGACGAGATCCTTAAGATGAGATGTGAGGAAGTTTTGATGCATGGGGGGAATGATAAACCCATGTGGATGCCGCTGATAGGGAATTTTCTGTGAAATCCATATATCCACATTTAGTTAAATTTGATTGTGGTTTCCCACAGAAATTTCTATGGAAAATCCATGTACCTGCTAAAATGGAAATTTTCTTGTGGCTTTTGAATAGAAAATTATATTAACTAGGGACAATTTGCTAACAAGGAGATGGAAAGGAGACAAGAATTGTATCTTCTGTGGACAAGATGAAAGTATTGATCACTTATTTTTCTCTTGGTCTGCAGAGAAATTAAGCTGGAATCTATTGAGATGTGCATTTCATTTACATTCTATTCCTACTGACTTGCATGATTGCTTTAGTAGATGGATCAAAACTTTCCCGAAGCATGATAAGAAACTGGTTCAGGTGGGTGTTTCAGCTTTTTTCTGGGTATTTGGAAATGGCGCAATGACGTGATCTTTAATAGAAAGAAATATTATGACCCTATGAGTTTGGTGAAACTAATCTGTAATTGAATAATGGATTGGGCCATTTTTGCGGACAAAGGAGCCAGAGGAAAACAGCTGATGTACGGTGCAAGACTAACAAAGTGGGTGGCAAGTGAAGTATATCGAGCTTCGCAGGGGTGGAGACCTGGTGTTCCAAGACTGGTTCCATCTTTGGCCTCGTCGGTGGCTTGCTTTTGCGTAGTGATCATCTTAGCTTGCGTTTCATGAGTGTCTCTTGGCCTGTGTTGGCCAGGTCTGTAAGATAACTTGGTAGAATCTTTGCTACTATATGTTTGGCATGTGGTAGTGTTCTGGATATTGCAAGACTGGATTTGGTTTCTCTAAATGAAATCGGATGGGAAAACTCTCTTTTGTCCAAAAAAAATCTCTAATGTGTGCTGAGTTTGGGATTCTAAACCTAGACCTCGTTAATAAAGCTTTGCTTGCAACATGGTTGTGGAAACTTGAGAATGAATTTGGGCTTTGGCACAATATTTTACTAAATTAAATATGTGAAGGGGAAATGTATTTCTGGGATTACACATAAAGCCGGAGACTCACAATTCTGGTCCAGTCTTTTGAAAGTGGAAGACATATTTTATCAACATGTGAAAAAAAAAGATTGGGGATGGGAAAAATACCCGATATTGGGAGGATGGGTGGGTTGATGATAAACCTTTAAAAGATGCCTATCCCAACTTGTATTCTACCAGTAATGATCATAACATTTCCATGTTTGAAGCTATTGAAAAAGGATGGCACAATTTCTATTTTAGAAGATCCTTAAGATGAGATGTAAGGAAGTTTTGATGCATGGGGGGAATGATAAACGCATGTGGATGCTTACCGCTGATAGGGAATTTCATGTGCAATCCTTATATCTACATTTAGTTAAAATTGATTGTGGTTTCCCATAGAAATTTCTATGGAAAATCAATGTACCTGCCAAAATTGAAATTTTCTTATGGCTTTTGAATAGAAAAATTATATTAACTAGGGACAATTTTCTAAGAAGGAGATGGAAAGGAGACAAGAATTGTATCTTCTGTGGACAAGATGGAAGTATTGATCACATATTTTTCTCTTGGTCTGTAGAGAAATTAATCTGGATTCTATTGAGATGTGCATTAGATTTACATTCCATTCCTACTGACTTGCATGATTGCTTTAGTAGATGGATCAAAACTTTCCTGAAGCATGTTAAGAAACTGGTTCTGGTGGGTGTTTCAGCTTTGTTCTGGGCTATTTGGAAATGGCGCAATGATGTGAACTTTAATAGAAAGAAATTTATTGACCCTATGAGTTTGGTGAAACTAATCTGTAATTGAATAATGGATTGGGCCATTTTTGCAGACAAAGGAGCCAGAGGAAAACATGCTGACGTTGGGTGCAAGACTAATAAAGTGGGTGGCAAGTGAAGTATATCGAGCTTCGCAGGGGTGGAGACCTGGTGTTCCAAGACTTGTTCCATCTTTGGCCTCGTCGGTGGCTTGCTTTTGCGTAGTGATCATCTTAGCTTGCGTTTTATGAGTGTCTCTTGGCCTGTGCTGGCTAGGTCTGTAAGATAACTTGGTAGAATCTTTGCTACTATATGTTTGGTGTGTGGTAGTGTTCTGGATATTGCAAGACTGGATTTGGTTTCTCTAAATGAAATCGGATGGGGAAAACTCTCTTTTGTCCAAAAAAAAATCTCTAATGTGTGCTGAGTATACCAATCATTAATTTTATTTATGTTGGTGCAATCAATTGCTAGATTTAAAAGAAATGTTCACACATTTTTAATATGTCCATCCCATTTAATTGTAAAAAAAATTCTATCATTTTTATAAAATATTTTTACCATTCAAAAACATATTCATGACATTATTTTTCACACATTTAAAAGTATAGTGATGAGATTTTAAAAAGGATTCATAAAATGCCCAAAATTACTCACTTGATTTTAGTAAATGTTTGTAACATTCAAATAAATGCCCATGCCATTAAAAAAATTCACATGTTAAAATATTATTTTATTTTTAAAATTAAGAGTACCGGGACAAATAAACCAAAGCTAGGCTAAAGGGAAAAAAATAGAAACATGAATACACAAAAAACTAGTTGAAGCAACCATTTACCATGTCAAAATGGCGGACGCAGAGAAGAAACGACACTCTGATGAGAAAACAAAAAACTGCTCCCGCACTTGCTAGTGGTCCACGACTTATGCCAGGTTCGCAAGAGGTGAGGGCAGTCGCCTAAATTGCATGGGTACTGGGCCCCACCCTACAACGCGAGACATGTGTCACGAGCTGCACATCGTTCTTCTAGCATTTTGCTTTTTTCTTGAGTGGTATGTGTATGTTTTTTTCCTTTTATTTTCTTACTTTTATTTATATTCCAAAATGTTTTAAATATGTATATGCAAATAATTAGTTGATGAACTTTTTAAAAAGCGTTCAACGCACATTTTCAAAATGCTAATGCAGTGTAAACAAAATTCAGGCAGTTTATAAAAATGTTCATGGCGATTAAAACTTTCACGCATTTCAAAAATATGTTCGTGACAATTTCTAAAAATCCATTGACGCACCCGATCTATAGCTGCGCCCCCATGGGCCGTGCGTTTTTCGGACTTCTTCTGCCAGTTCACACTGGCCAAGGTTGATATACACGGACGACTTAGCAGCCTTCGCCTGTTCAACAGAAAAGATAAAAAGAAATGGAAGCAGAACCCGTGGTTCATTTGAAGCTAAAGAGAAATAGAGACGAAAATATAAAGAACACACACGTACAACTTTGACCAATAGCCACTCACGGATGGCTCTCTCCCCTCTCCCTCCCCTTCCCTCTTCCCCGCCCTCATCCTCCCCGGCATCGTTCCCCTCTTCCCTCGCCCTATCGTCGGTGGCCCCTCCAACTGGCGCCCCCTGCTTCGGGCTCCCGCGGGCCCTAGTTCCCCGGCGGTTCCCCCTTCCTCCCCTTCTCGGTCCTCCTTCCGCGCCTCTCGCTCGTGCAACAGGTTTTTGGCGCTTGGGGCTGACGATGAGGATTCTTCCTCCGATGCGGAGCCCGTGTCCTCGGCTCCCCTCCAGACGTCGGCCCCGCTGGCCGCCGGGGTGGCGCCGCCGCGCATGCGGAAGTTTCCGACGGGGGGTCGTGGCCGGCCAGTCCTCTCCTCGTCGGCAGATCCTGGTTGGTTCCGCGTGTCTCTTCGGCGTCGATCTTTTGGTAAGGTTCCCGTTATCTCGCCAGATCGTGGTGTCTTGGGGCCGGGGCCAGGCTGTGGCTCGTCTCTGGAGGTGGTGATTTTCCCCTCATCTCCTTCTCTGGCTTCGGCGTTGGGGTCACCGGCGGGGCTGGGGTCGCCGGCGTCGGCGGCTTCGGGGAAGGCGCTAACCCTAGATCTGGCTGCTGGCTCGAGGGCTAGTGGGCCCCCGGTGCGGGCTAATCCTATCCACGTTGGGCCTGGTGGGCCTCCTCCTCTCTCGCCCCTTGTCCTATTCCCTCCCCTCCCTGTCTTGGGCCTTGGGCTGTGGGTGACCCATCCCCAGCCAGGCCTGCCCGCCCAGGCCTCCTCTGGCGGCCTCGGCCTGGCCAGCTGTAGGTATTTATGGGTCCGCAAGGGTGCCGCCCCCCCATTTCTAGGGTTCCCCGCATCCATATCTGACGTGCGTCGGCTGCGCTTCTCCATTCGCACCTTCCTCAGATCCACACCTCCTCCTCCCCTCTCCCTCTCGCTTGCGGCGGCTCTCTCCATGGATCGGTCGCGGGGTTCCTCCCATGAGGCTATCTCTGGCCACAAGAGCCGGCGCGAGGGCTCGGCCGAGGCGGGCGCAGATCTGGAGTACGAGGCAGCACTCCGGTCCAAGCTTGAGGCGGAGCAGGCGGCTCAGGGCCGCGACGCCTGGGTGGCCGGGCCGGAGTGGCTGCAGCGCGATGAGCGGGCTTGCGTGGAGGTGGCCATGGCTGAGGGTGCTGGCTCCGCGTTTCCTGGCTCTGGTGGTGGTGGCGCCTCGGATCTGGCTGGTGGTTCGTCGCTGCGGCCTGCGGATCCATGGGAGGCTGCAGCGGCGGCTGGCAGGGCGGGTGCTTCCGCTTCTGCACCCTGTCCTCCTTCACCTCCTCGCGGGTCGTCCGCTCCATCGCGGGCCATGGCCCGTGCGCCGGTGGCGGGCACGGACTTTGGTGGTTGCCATGCTGCTCGCGGCGGGTCTGGTCCTCCTCCTCTGGGGTCCAAGGGTCGTCGGTTCCCCTCCAGTGGCCGTGGCTCGTCTTTTGCTGGCCTCGAAGACAGCATCCTTCCCCCTCCCCCTCCTCCTTCGTCCCGTCCCCCTCCATCCAACGAAATCTCTAGCTCCACACTCACCTGTTTTGCTTGTCACCAACCTGGGCACTTCCAATCTCATTGCTTCAACCCCCCCCCCCCCTTTTGCCTCATCTGTAGGGAGGAGGGCCACCTCACTGTGGATTGTCAAAACCGACATAAACCTGCTTCTTTCGTTCACTATGGCCTTGGGCTTCCGGGTTGCTCCTTCTTTGCCCTTGATAGTGACATTCTGCAGGTGGTTGTTGCTCCTGCCCTGTCCAATGTTGCTGTCATCACTGTCAAGGATCAGAGGATCTCTCCCCAAACCCTCCTGGATGAGCTCGGGCCGTGGGATGTCGAGGGTTGGGACTGGCAGATCCGTCAGCTGTCGGAGTTCAAATTTGCTGTTATTTTCCCTTCCAAAGAGAGTCTCAAGATGATTTCCTCTTGCACTAGCTTCACTCTTCCACTTAACCAACTCGTTGTCTCTGTCAAGGCTGCGTCCAACGGTTCCAAGTCCGTTCCCCCGCTCTCGGGTATCTGGGTCCTTGTTGATGATGTTCCTCTTGCCCTTCGTTCCACTTCCTTCCTTATGGCATTTGGAGTTTTGATTGGCAAACCTATCGAAGTTGACTCTGAATCCCTGCAGATTTTAGTCCCGGCTCGTATAAAGGTGTGGTGTGTCAATCCTCTTTGTGTCTGTGATGATGTTGATGTATTTCCTTCCTCTGTTGGCTTTCGTCTCCGGGTCCGTGTCGAGGGGGTGGAGAACCTCCATGCTCCTCCTCCTCCTCCACCTCCCAGGCCCTCTCCTTCTGACAAGCATGGAGGTGACGGCAATGGTGCAGCCAATCCTAGTGGGGGCTCCGAGCCTCACTTCACTTGATCTGAATGGGAGGGCTTGGGCTCGAAGGAGCGTGATATGTTTAAGGACAATGCCCCTTTGGACGGTGCGTCGAAGGGGGCGGCTGGGGCCAAGTCTCTGGGTTTTGAGGGGCAGGCGACGGCGGCCCCTGGTGCCCCATCCCTGGTTGGTACCCCGGTCTTGGGTGTCTGCTCCAACTTGCCGACTCGTCCCGCTTCTCCATCGCTCTTCGGCATCGAAGATATCCTCGCTTCGCCTTCCCGGGTTTCGGCTGCTCGTGCTAGCAAGAAGAAGTCGTTTGTCAAGAAGTTCACCGTGCGAAGTAGGGCCTCGGCGGGCTCTAAGCAGTCGGCGGCCGGCCTGTGCCGTCGACTGGATGAGGATATGGGCGCTGCGTCTGGCTCGGTCTCTGCTGCGGCGTCGCCTTCCCCGGTGGCCCGCACCACGCCCATCCGGTCCTCGACCTCCACTGCCCGCAAGAGCGGCCGGGTCCAGAACAGCGGTGCGTGGGTGGCTGATCAGGCGACGCATCGTGCGGCAGTAAAGGATCTCCCTCCTATAGGTACCCCACCCCCCACCCCTCGTCCTTCGGTTTTTTTCCCTGTTCGGCTGGTTCTTCCTTCGCGCTTGGACGACCACTTGATTCATGTGCTCTCAAATGAGGGAATCACATTTGGCTCTGGTTCTGGATCCCCTTATGCAATTCTTGCTCTTGTTCGGGCCAATGAAGTCGCGCAGGCTGCCATTGCTAAAGCCAAAGAGGTGGCTGTTTCCTACGGTAACACTTTGGTTGTGGCCGGTGGGACCACGGAAAATGCTGGTAGGGGCCAGGATCTCTCGATCCCTGTCAAATGGGGCACTGCTAAGCATGCCAAATCCTGCGTTGCCCCGTGCAGGTCGAGTCTTCACATTAAAACCTATCTGCCAGATGAGGGCCTTATTCTGGAACATTAGAGGCTTCGACGCTAGGGGGCGCCGGGACCAGCTGAGAGATGTGGTTAGAGGTGACAGCATTGACATAGTAGGGTTTGTCGAATCTTTTAAAGGTTCATTCTCTCCTAACGAGCTCTCCGTGGTTGCGGGTGTCAATAGGTTTGATTGGAACTTCTTACCCTCCTCTGGTCACTCCGGCGGGATCCTGATTGGCACTAAGCGTGACGTCTTTGACTTTGTGGCCTTTAATCACGGTGTTTTTTGGGCAAGTACTGTAGTGTTTCATCGACAAATGAATGTTCTTTGGGAGGTCATGGTTGTGTACGGGCCTACTAACCACTCCCTTTCCTCGTTGTTCCTCAGTGAGATTGCGACTAAAATTGAATCGTGTACCATTCCCATCTTGGTGGGTGGTGACTTTAACTTACTTCGATCTCCGACGGACAAAAACAACAGCAATTTCTCGTGGCCCCTTGCTGACGCTTTCAATGGTTTCATCCGCGACTGTGCTCTTTGTGAAATCCCTAGGGTGGGAGCTCGCTTTACTTGGACGAATCATCAGTCATCTCCGATCCGTTCGGTTCTTGATCGTGTCTTTGTGTGCTCTAGCTGGGATGCTCTGTTCCCTCATGCGCTGTTGAAAGCTAAATCCATTGTTGGATCTTATCATGCACCCCTTATCCTTGATGCTGGGCTTGAATCTCAAATCGTTCCCTCTCGCTTCCAGTTTGACACATCTTGGTTACTGATCGATGGCTTCTGTGACTTGATCTCTGCTAAGCTCACCTCTTATCTCTCTGCGGGTAGGCGTTCTTTTGGGCCAATGGATGATTGGCACCACTGCTCGTACTCTCTTCGTAAATTTCTTCGTGGCTAGGCCCGCAACCGGGCAGCAGGTGCACGCAGGGAAAAGACGCATCTGATCGGGCGGATCAATTCCCTTGATGCGGCGGCCGATGTGCCTGGGCTCTCTGATCATGAGTGGCATTTGTGGTATTCCCTTGAAGAGGCCTCGATGCAGTTGCATCGCCAGGTTGAAATTTGCTAGCGTCAAAGGGGCACTATTAATTGGAGTTGAAAGGCGATCCTCCCACGGCTTATTTATTTCCCATCGCTAATGGCAGACGCAGACGTTGCTCGATCGACAGCCTGCTGATCAACAATGCTAGAGTCTCGGATCAGAACCTTATCATTTCCCATGTGGTGGATTTTTTCTCCTCCCTCCTTTCGGCGAAACCCGAGTTAGGTTTCTCGATCGCCCCCTCCTTCTGGAGTGCTCAGAAGAAGATCTCTAGTGAGGAGAACGAAGCTCTACTCACCCCCTCTCTGACGATGACATTTTTGAGATCATTCGCTCGGCCAACCCCAACTCGGTTTTGGGCCCTGATGGCTTCTCCATTCCTTTCTTTAGGAAGGTCTGGCCCCAATTGTGTAACCTCATCTGCGCCATTATTCAAGGCTTCTGTTTGGGAACGGTCGATATTTCCCGGTTGAACTACGCTGTCATCACCCTCATCCCTAAAGTTAAGGGTGCGGACACCATCTCTCAAGTTAGACCTATCGCTCTCATCAATAACTTTGTGAAATTCCCTACCAAAGGTTTTGCCACGTGCCTTTCCCCCATCACCCATCGGGTTCTTAGCCCTTTCCAATCAGCTTTTGTCAAAGGGAGATTCATTCTTGAAGGTATCATGTGTCTTCACGAAATAGTTCATGAGATTCGGGTGCGAGGCACCAAGGCGGTGATCTTTAAGCTCGACTTTGAGAAGGCCTACGATTTGGTCAGTTGGAAGTTTTTGCGTCAGGTCTTGGTGGCAAAGGGTTTTGATGGAGCATACGTGCACAGGATTATGCAGTTGGTGACGAGCGGTCACACTGCGGTCTCGGTTAATGGCAGGGTCATCAATTTTTTCACCAACGGCTGGGGCCTGAGACAAGCGGACCCGGCTTCCCCTCTTCTGTTTAATTTCGTCGCTGATGCTTTATCCCGTGTCTTGTCGAAGGCGGCTGCGGCTGGACACATTTCCCCCGTTAGTTCTCACCTCGTTCCAGATGGAATCACTCATCTTCAGTATGCAGACGACACAATTATCATGGTCGAGCTTAACGACGAATGTCTTGCCCACCTTAAGTTTCTGTTGTTGTGCTTTGAAGCCTTGTCGGGGCTTAAGATCAACTTTGCAAAGAGCGAAGTGATTGTCACTGGGGTGTCAGAGACCGAGGCCATGCGGGTCGCCCAACTTCTTAACTGTTCTTTGGGCTCCTTCCCCTTCAAATATCTAGGTCTCCCTATTTCTCCTGAGAAGCTGCTTGCTAGAGACTTTGCTCCTGTGGTAATGAGAGTGGGCAATCGAGTTATGCCTTGGAGGGGCAGATATAATACCCAAGCTGGCAAGGTTGCCCTTATTAATGCTTGCCTCTCGTCCCTCCCCATGTTCTTGATGGGATTTTACCTTCTCTCGGGTGGTACGCACGCGGGGTTTGATAAGCACAGGGGTGTGTTTTATTGGAATGCGGCGGATAACAAACGCAAATATAGGTTGGTTAAATGGAAACAGTTCTGTAGACCCAAGAACCTTGGGGGGTTGGGCATTATCGATACCGCAATCATGAACAAGTGCCTTATCATCAAATGGTGGTGGAAGATCATGACTATCGCGGAGAACCCGCTCTGGCTCAGTATCCTCAAAGCCAAATACTACCCTAACTCTAGCCCCATGTTTGCTTCCTCAGCGGGCGGATCTCAATTTTGGAAAGGCCTTGTCAAAGTCCGCCCGGTGTTTAAATCTCTTGTTAAATTTGTGGTTTGTAACGGCAAGTCCACTCACTTCTGGCTTGACTAGTGGTGTCGTGCCTCTCCTCTAGTGGTTTCCTTTTCGGGTTTTTTTTCCTACTGTCCGGATCCGGAGATCTCCCTCTCTGAGCTCTCCGGTAATAACTGGGACCTAGCCCTCCGTCGTTCCCTTTCTCCTGAAGAGTTGGATGATTGGCAGCGTCTTGTTGCTCGCATTCCCGTGCTCTCAGAGGGGGAGGACATGGTGGTTTGGCCCCACTCCGCCTCCGGGTGTTTTCTGTTAAATCTCTTTATGCTAAGCTTATTTCTGGCACCCCTACTACCAAGTTTAAGCTGATTTGGCGGGCCCGGATTCCTCCTAAGGTCAAGATTTTCTTGTGGAAAGCCTACAGAGGGCGGTTGCCTGCCGTTGATCAAATTCGTAAACGTAATGGACCTGGGTCCGATAGATGTGCGCTGTGTGGTGAGTTGGAGGACACGAATCACATCTTCTTCAATTGTGTCTTGGCAAAGCTTATCTGGTACTGCATTAGGTCCTGGCTCCACGTTCCTTGGAGTCCTTCCTCCTTCTCGGATCTCAGGAACCTCGCCTCTGGTCTGGTTGGGGCCTCTAAACGTATTTTCTGGGTGCGATTCGCGGCAATTTGCTGAGCGCTGTGGAACACTAGGAACAAGTTCACTATCGAGCATATTTTTCTTGCTAAACCTGCTGATTGCTTATTTAAATCATGCCTATTCCTGCAACAGTGGAGATTATTGACTAAGGAGGCCGACCGCGATGCTTTTGACTTGATGACTTCCAAGATTCGGGCTACAGCTACCTCCCTTTCGCAGCTTCAGACAGGCGGCTAGAGGAACTTGGTGGTCCCTTTTGTCGTGCTTTGTCTTAGTCTCTCGGCCTGCGTGCCGTCTGTTGGCCTGGGCGCCGTGTACTACCTGCCTTTCTAAACTTTCTGTGTCTTCGATACTATTATATCCTGCTGTCTGTCCTGTGGTGAACGCTGCCTGATGGCTTTATTTATAAAGTCGGGCTGATGCCTTTTCTCTAAAAAAAGAAGAAAATATAAACAGCTACACTCGTAGTTGATGCCTTGACGTTGACGACAGATTGGATCCGTTTCGTGCGTCTCCCCTCGTCCTCTTCTTCCAGGAATCATGCACGCACGCACGCCGGGTAGCAACCCAACCCGAGAATCCTGGGCTCGTCGATCCCGGAGGCAACCCAAGAAAGACTCAAAGCATGGACCGAATACCTTTCTACTACCAGTATTGTATTTCACACGAGGAGAAAGAGTGAATTGCGTGTACCATCCCTGTACTCGTCGGTTTGGTCCAGAACGATCCTCGAGCTCGCGCGCTGCCTCGTTATGGTCCTGATACTTGCGAAAAGGGTGCATCGACGGTCTTGGGGTGGGCCCCACGTACGTACGCGACTACAGTCAACGCCACGTAAGCACAGAACGAAAAAAAAGTGAAACCATTCGATCCCCAATTCGCAGCAACACCTAACCCTATAGAGCGGCGGCAGCGGCGGGAGTAAGATTAGCTCTGTTTCCGGTGACGGCGGGAGCAGGAGCGTCGCATCCTCTCCAAGCAGAGGCGGTGTTGTCCACGCCGGATGGAGCAGGAGTGCTACCTCCTCTGCTACCGGAGGCGGAGCTGTCTCAGCGGTGGCCTGCGCCCTCAACTCCACCGTCGGCGTGCACTTGAGGGCGTTCCCGCCAGAGGTGTGGCACCGTGGAGAGGCTTGTCTCCGGCCGGATGAACACGGTGGAGGCGAGCTAACGCAGACATGTGCCGCTGGCTACTACCGTCGGTGACTGGAGGGGGGATGTGACGCCGGCAGTTGTGCTTGCGGTGCTGGAGAAAGAGTGTGGCATCCTCCCAACGGAGGCAGCACTGGACCAGGCGGCTGCGACGAGGGCGCCGGACATTACTGATCCATGTCGGTTGTCATTGTTGGTTGTTGTCATTGATGTGTTTGGAATTGCAAATCATGTTTGAGCTATGTTGTCTTAGTTTAAATGATGTTTGAACTGATGTATAGCTAGCTGGATGGTGTAATGTGTGATCTGGGCTATAGTGGTGTGATCTGGGCTATGTAGTGTGTTGTGCATTGTAATTTGAACAACAATTCTTATATATGTGTTGTGTTGTGATCTGGGATATGTGTAGTGACAATTTGGAACCATTTGGTCATCTGATGTGCTTTGTTGGTCTGGGCGCTGCCAGTTGGTCAGTTTTTCCCCATTTGGTCCTGCACCTACAGGAATTGTTGTTGCATATGTATAGGATTTGGTCATGGATATGTACAGAAAAAGAGCAAATAGCATGACATGTAAGTGAATGCATCATCGATGTTCACAGGAAATCAGCAGATCACAAGAAACAGGAACCAAGAACAAGATATGTACAGGAACATATGAAGCAAGTATATCACTGGAAATAAGAATATCACAGTAAATAGTACTCCTTCCGTCCGTTTTTTGATACTATGGTAGTGTCAAAAAACATCTTGCATTTTGGGACGGAGGGAGTATGTCACTGCAACATGTTGTGTCGCTGTCCTTCTCTAACCATTGCACAGATGCATGTTTTGTCGCTGTCCTTTGATAATAACCGAAGACCATCTTCATTAATTTGCATACCAGGCAGCAACAAGTATGTGTCAATTCTGTCATTCCTTTCATAACCCAATGTCTCAATTAAATCATCAAACATGGCCATACAAGTTACATCAGCTTCCCAGTAATCATAACAAACCTTCCTGCCATTAACATAGGACCTATTGCCTCCTGTCCCCATGAAAAAACCACCATGAACAAACTCCATAGTGAAGTGATCAGTCTCTTGTGCTGCCAAACAAAGAAAAAAAAACAAATTTTCAGTTCGTTGAAAGCTTATTCCAAATGGAATAATAGCGGTGTCCCTGCAGCATGAACCACAGTCACTACATGATTCTTATGGATTATAAAGTATAGTTTCACAGCAACATAACAAATCATACAAATATGTGATCAACCTGCTGGGAAGTAATACATCCAGAGTTGCATACTTGCATTGCATTTGCATGCCACTACTAAAAGAACAACATCTATTATCTATTAGTAGTTGCAACCAAGGGCTATCCAAGAAGATCTCTAAAACCTGAAATTTGCCTAGTACCTTCACGAGACATGTGTATCTACCTTATTCCGAGCATTCGTTAAGTACTTAAGTAATATGAATACTAGAGTTTTGGCAGAATATGAAGGGACATGTATTTCTTTGAAACATCTGTACAGAAACCCTACGGCTGCGTTCAAACCCTCACCAAATCAGTACCGAATTTAACAAATATGATGGACAGAACAGTGCAAAGGATCAAAATCAACAAAATTTCCTACTCACGACCGCCATAAGAGGTATGGGTCAGAAACAAACTCACCATATTTGGGTACAGGACCCTTGTCGTGCTGCCTGACGGGAGCCATTGCCGCCGATGGCGACTCACGATGGTTGTGTCCTCGCCACCGTCGACGATCGCCTCCTTCTCTCTATCTCTATGATCGCTATCGCGTTGCTGATTGCCGCTGAGGCGCCGATCAAGCCTGTCCCCAAGTTCGAGAGGTTCTACTGCGGGCGGGATTCTAATAAAAGAGAGGGGACGCTTTGCAGAAACCGATTCAGCCCGACTCGTTCTGTGCTTACGTGGCATTGACTGTAGTCGCGTACGTACGTGGGACCCGCCCCAGGACCGTCGATGGAGCCTTTTCGCAAGTATCAGGACCGTAACGAGGCAGCTCACGAGCTCGAGGACCGTTGTGGACCAAACCGACGAGTACAGGACGGTACTTGCAATTCACTCGAGGAGAAACCGTCTAGACCGCACGCACGGATGGTCAGACGCGGGATCTGCGGGTCCATATTGCGGCTACTCCAGCTAGCTTCACTCCCTTCCAGGCCGCACGCGCGCGAATATGCCTTGGTTTCACTGCCGCCCAGGTCAAAAAACACGAAAACCTATGCCCAGATCGGATCGCCTCTGCGATCAGACAATTTGCTAGTTTCGCCTTTCGATTGATTGGAGTAAGTAGTGTTTCTGCAGTCCAGGGAAGCCACCGACGGTAGTCAGATCACCAACTTAAAACATAAAGAAACAGCTATAAGGATATATCTGCATGTTGTATATCAACGGTATAGATTACTTGGGTGCACCAAAGTCAGGCAGAAAACCCCGCGTGCAAATAACATATGCAGTGGAGGTTCTGAAAATCCAATCAATCTAAATCTAGCTAGTACCGGTAGCCAACTTCTTTCAATGACCTGTGCAATACTCGTTCAAGATTAGTGTAGCTGTGGATCGTAGACTATAATGCTGTATATTTTGCAAGTTGATCGTAGGCTAACATGGCATTTGTGTCAGTAAATTATACTACTTGTGTCAAAGCGTACATCGTGACAACGACACGCTGAATTGGAAGAGGATCTAGTGTCAATGCCACGTAAGTACAAGACTTCTATAACTTATTTTGACAACGGAAAAGGAGAGACAATAAAGTAAGTATAATGCAGAAGAATGCCAAAGAAAAGACGCACCAGTAGATCCTCGCCACATGACCACAGATGAACCCATGGAAAAAATATTATGCAATAGTATATTCCGGCAATCTTTAATACATATGTTACAATACTCTTTGTTTGTAATAACACTCAAAAAAATATATACTCTTTGTTTGTTTCCTAGTCGATTTCCTGGCCGGAGTGGCGGAGTCGTCGTCGTCACGCTTTGAATATTGCTGCTCAATGATGCGCGGATTTGGACGTCCTCGTAGACTTACTGTACATCTCCCATGCCTCCGCCCGCATCTCGAATGTCCGAACCCGACGGGGTCTCTCAATTATGAAATTGAAGGCCAGGCAGGACGAAGTTCTCTCTGGACATACACAAGTAGTGCGTTCCAGTAATTGAACAGCTAGCAAGCGTACGTATATATCAGTCCCTGTCGTCTACGCATTCGATCGATCCATGCATATCGACGAGCCTACGTATCTACCACTGAACGTGGCTCAGTACAGCTCGGCGCCAAGCAGCGGCACGTGCTATAGCCATTGCCCATTGCCTATTACATTATCCGACTCAGAAGAATTGCATACGTTTTGGAGGCCGAGCTCCATGGAGGCCTTTATTTTTGAAAAATTCAAATTCAAACTTTTATGATTCAAAAAATTCTGAAAAAAATGCGTGTATGTAAGGATGTAGCCCACATGTGTGTAAAAATTCATGATGAAATACCTTGAGTTGCGACATATACAAAAAAGATAAATACATGGCCTAGGAGGATGAATAGTATCATGTGTTAAATAGCCCCAGATTTATCTTTTTTGCACAGCCCTCATTTCAATATATTTTGAAATGAAAATTTACACACATGTGTGTTATGCCTTCATGTATATCTATATTTTTTTTAGAATTTTTTGAAATGTAAAAATATGAATTTTGATGAAATTTCAAATTTGAATTTGAAGGCCTCACTGGAGGCCGAGCTCCAAAAGGGCGGAAGAGAACGGACGTTTGGCTCCCGGGAGCCATGGAGGCCTTTTTTGAAAACAAATCAAAACTCAAACTTTTCGGTTTCAAAAAAATCTGAAAAAAACTGTGCAAGTAAACAAGTATGTTATGTCTATGTGTGTAAAATTTCAGAATGAAAAACGTTGAAATGTGACCTGTACAAAAAAAAAATTCATGGTCTGGGAGGATGAATAGTATCATGTGTTAAAAAGCTCCAGATTTGATTTTTTTGCACAACCCTCATTTCAACTTATTTTGCCCTGAAAATTTACATACATGTGTGTTATGCCTTCATGTATATGTGTGTTTTTTTTCATAATTTTTTGAAATGTAGAAAATATGAAATTCAATAAAATTCAAAATTTTCAAAACCAAGCTCCATGGAGCTCGGCTTCCAAAGACAATATCCCACTAGATTAGTAGTATATCTATTTGTAGCGCTAGATCAATGTAGATGCGTTGAGATGTGCACGGTGGTGCATGCATGCGTCATTCCCGCGGGGTTGGCTTCTCGTGTCGGTAACATACGCGCGCGTGATCGATCGACCGAGCTGTTGCTTCAGTGTGTTGGTGAAGCACCAACAATTTGAATCCATCTAGTTTAGATTTACAATCTACAAATATACTCCCCCCGTTCCAAAATTCTTGTTTTAGATTTGTCTAGATACGGATGTATCAAGTCACGTTTTAGTATTAGATACATCCGTATCAAGACAAATCATACATCCGTATCTAGATAAATCTAAGACAAGAATTTTGGGACGGAGGGAGTACTATATCGACAATGACATGGTTAATTAATCGGCCATGAGGCCGCGTGGCGCGGACACGTGGCCAGGGAGGGAAGGGGAGGCTTGTGCGTGTTGCAACGGCTCATGTCGTTGTCGTGCGAGGTGCTGGGCCGCTAGCTAGCTGCATGCGCGCGCGCGCGCACGGCGGCGGCAAACCCGTCCGACGAAGTCTCGCCACGTCCCCAACGTCGGATTATTCCCACGCAACTCTGCATATAAATCGCTACACTCCAATGCTGAGTAGGAAATGCTAGCTGTGTAGTAAGAAATGTGCACCCAACAATTGTCAGGTTGGATCATGGATGGGTCAGTCGTGATCTGGACAGAAGGAGCAAGATCGCTCTTGCTGTTTCTTTTGACGATGTTGCTGCACTATGTCTGTTTGATTTGGCTGTGCTGGCACTGGATCCCTCATCCTGCGTGGCCACCTAATGCTTCCAGTTTCGTTGGCTTCACCACTGTTGTGGCCTTTGGCTTTGGGTGTTGCTTTTCCTTTTACACTTTTGGTTAACCTGGTGGTTTCTGTAATGAAAATCGATGAAGCGTGCTCGTTGTTTAGAAAAATATATGTGATGGCAATGCAAGCAGCATATGCATGAATCATGCTTACCGAGAGAGAGCAGACGAACGCGTCCAAATCATGAACAGCTCAAACCGATGACCTCTCTACAGTGAGCGTGAGTTCTACTCCTATATATCACCGTCCAGTACTAATTGCAAATCAGCGTGGATAGTGCCTCGACCATGCGCGCACGGAGACGTATGTACGTAGGCAATCAATCAAAACGTACAGAACGTCGTTCGGACAAAGGTCGATCTGTGATGATGATTGTATTTATTGCCGTCGATCTCTTCTCCATAAATCCCACGCACTAGCCTCCAAAATCGATCCTTGTTGCTTCAAGCATGTATGCATGATACATGCATGCGTGCCAGGGTCGACCCAACCGTCAAATTCTCTGCTGCCGACAAACCACTACAGTAGCCATGAAACCTTGGAGTATGATCGATCATCCAAGCACCACGTAGGTACGTAGGTATGTAGTGTTAAAGTTGTGTCGAATAATATTGTACAAGGTAGGTTACAATTAGATTTGTAGTTGTATTGTGTTTAGATAGAATATGGAGTCTTGTCCAAATAGGACACTTGTATCCTAGGCCTCTCATGTATACACTAGTAGAAAACAGGGCTTTGGTTCAGGCCTGCCCAGCCCATTAGTCCCGGTTCAGTCACGAACAGGGACCCATGGGGCATACGTCCCGGTTCGTGCGCCCAGGGGGCCGGCCGGGCCTCGTGGGGCATTGGTCCCGGTTCGTCTGGACCCTTTTGTCCCGGTTCCAGACACGAACCGGGACCAATGGGCCTCGCTCCTAGCCCACATCCATTGGTCCCGGTTCGTGGCTGGAACCGGGACCAAAGGCCATTCGTGGCTGGTTCGTGGCTGGAACCGGGACCAAAGGCCATTCGTGGCTGGAACCGGGACCAAAGGATGGCCTTTGGTCCCGGTTCCAGCCACGAACCGGGACCAGTGGTGTGGCTATGTATACCCCTCGCACGCGAGCAGAGCACTCCACTGCTCTGTTTTTTTCTGGCCGGCGAGGGAAGGGCTTTGTGGTGCTCTAGCTCACCTTCTATGCACATGAGGTGTTCAATGAAATGCCCGAGCCACACTACTTAAGCTTTCTCCTCTCCAAACTCGATCTCCAAGCTCCATTTTCCTCAAGATTTGTCTAGATTTAGTGGTCCGTCACATCCCGTCCCCGTCTTCACCGCCGTCGATCGCCCGCGCCGATCTCGTCGCCGGCACCATCGTGGTGAGCCTCTTGTTCTTATCTTCTTTCTAAAATAAAAAAAATTCTTACTTGTATGATTTAGATAGATACTTGTATAATTTTCTTACTTTTATTATTGTTTATTATTATATAGTGCGATGGTTTTGGTATCCGCGCCCGTCGGCCCTCGTCCTGTCTATGATTCGGATGTGGTATATATTATATTTTATAACTATTTGGTTCTTTTATTGTTTATGATAATTATGCCGACCAACGTGACATAGATTTTTTTATCTAGGAGGCATGCGAACCGGAAATTCCAACCGACCCTATTGTCGAGAGGTTAAATTTAGTTGAAGAAGAAAACAATTACTTGAAGGAAAAATTGAAAAAAATTGAGGAGGAGAAGATGATATTGGAGTTGCATGTTGCGGATGTCGTCGATGATCACAAGATCAAGATGAATGCAATGCGCTTCAAGATTAGAAAGTATAGAAAATATGACATTCATACCGAGGCTTGGTATCATTATGCCGCTGGATCAATTGTTACCTTGGTTGCGATTATGATCGCATTTGTTGTTGCATTAAAATGTTTTACATAGTTTCAATGTATGGTTTAATTAGATGCTCTGGAGAGCTATATGTTGTTCAATGAGAACTATATATGTACTTTGGTTTTAATGTGATGATGAACTTCTATTAATTTGGTCACTTATCTATTCATGATGTTCTGTAATGGTTTTTGACACACTTAATTATATGTAATGCATGCAGATGAACTGGCAATGGATGTACGGTGACAGACGCACCTCCGAGTACATTAAGGGCGTGCATAATTTTCTCGAAGTGGCTGAGGCAAACAAGCAGAATGGTTTTTTGTGTTGTCCATGCCCTATATGTGGGAATACGAAGTCTTACTCTGACCGGAAAATCCTTCACACCCACCTGCTTTATAAGGGTTTCACACCACACTATAATGTTTGGACCAAGCACGGAGAAAGAGGGGTTATGATGGAAGACAGCGAAGAAGAATAGGATGATGACAACTATGTGCCCCCTGAATACGGTGATGCTGCAACGGGGGAAGCTGAAGATCAAGAGGACCAGACGATGTGCCCGATGATGATCTCCGCCGGGTCATTGTTGATGCAAAGAGACAGTGCGAAAGTGAAAAGGAGAAACTGAAGTTCGATCGCATGTTAGAGGATCACCAAAAAGGGTTGTACCCCAATTGCGAAGATGGCAACACAAAGCTCGGTACCGTACTAGAATTGCTGCAGTGGAAGGCAGAGAATGCTGTGCCTGACAAAGGATTTGAGAAGCTACTGAAAATATTGAAGAAGAAGCTTCCAAAGGATAACGAATTGCCCGACAGTACGTACGCAGCAAAGAAGGTCGTATGCCTTCTAGGATTGGAGGTGCAGAAGATACATGCATGCCCTAATGACTGCATCCTGCACCGCGGTGCGTACGAGAATTTGAACGCATGCCCGGTATGCGGTGCATTGCGGTATAAGATCAGACGAGATGACCCTGGTGATGTTGACGGCGAGCCCCCCAGGAAGAGGGTTCCTGCGAAGGTGATGTGGTATGCTCCTATAATACCACGGTTGAAACGTCTGTTCAGAAACAAAGAGCATGCCAAGTTGATGCGATGGCACAGAGAGGACCGTAAGAAAGACGGAAAGTTGAGAGCACCCGCTGACGGGTCGCAGTGGAGAAAAATCGAGAGAAAGTACTGGGAGGAGTTTACAGGTGACGCAAAGAACGTATGGTTTGGTTTAAGCGCGGATGGCATTAATCCTTTTGGGGAGCAGAGCAACAATCACAGCACCTGGCCCGTGACTCTATGTATCTATAACCTTCCTCCTTGGCTGTGCATGAAGCGGAAGTTCATTATGATGCCAGTACTCATTCAAGGCCCTAAGCAACCCGGCAACGACATTGATGTGTACCTAAGGCCATTAGTTGAAGAATTTTTACAGCTGTGGAATGGAAACGGTGTAGGTGTGTGGGATGAGCACAGATAGGAGGAATTTGTCCTACATGCGTTGCTGTTTGTAACCATCAATGATTGGCCTGCTCTCAGTAACCTTTCAGGACAGACAAACAAGGGATACCACGCATACACGCACTGTTTAGCTGACACCGAAAGTATATACCTGGACAAATGCAGGAATAATTTGTACCTGGGGCATCGTCGATTTCTTTCGACCAACCATCAATGTCGAAAGAAAGGCAAGCATTTCAAAGGCGAGGCAGATCACCGGAAGAAGCCCGCCATGCGTACCGGTGATCACGTGCTTGCTATGGTCAATGATTTACACGTAATCTTTGGAAAGGGTCCCGATGGACTATCTGTTTCGAATGACGCTGAGGGACGCGCACCCATGTGGAAGAAGAAATCTATATTTTGGGACCTACCCTAATGGAAAGACCTAGAGGTCCGCTCTTCAATCGACGTGATGCACGTTACAAAGAACCTTTGCGTGAACCTGCTAGGCTTCTTGGGCGTGTATGGGAAGACAAAACATACACCGGAGGCACGGGAGGACCTGCAACGTTTGCACGAAAAAGACGACATGCCTCCAAAGCAGTATGAAGGTCCTGCCAGCTACGCTCTTACCAAAGAAGAGAAGAAAATCTTCTTTGAATGTCTGCTCAGTATGAAGGTCCCGTCTGGCTTCTCGTCGAATATAAAGGGAATAATAAATATGGCAGAGAAAAAGTTCCAGAACCTAAAGTCTCATGACTGCCACGTGATTATGATGCAACTGCTTCCGATTGCATTGAGGGGGCTTCTACCGGAAAACGTTCGATTAGCCATTGTGAAGCTATGTGCATTTCTCGATGCAATCTCTCAGAAGGTGATCGATCCACAAATCCTACCAAGGCTAAGGAGTGATGTGGCACAATGTCTTGTCAGTTTCGAGCTGGTGTTCCCACCATCCTTCTTCAATATCATGACGCACGTCCTAGTTCATCTAGTCGACGAGATTGTCATTCTGGGCCCTGTATTTCTACACAATATGTTCCCCTTTCAGAGGTTCACGGGAGTCCTAAAGAAATATGTCCGTAACCGCGCTAGGCCAGAAGGAAGCATCTCCATGGGCCATCAAACAGAGGATGTCATTGGGTTTTGTGTTGACTTCATTCCTGGCCTTAAGAAGATTGGCCTACCTCAATCGCGGTATGAGGGGAGACTGACTGGAAAAGGCACGCTAGGAGGGGACTCAATAATATGTAGGGACGGGCATTCTTGGTCTCAAGCACACTACACAGTTCTACAGAACTCTACCTTGGTGACCCCGTATGTCGATGAACACAAGAACATTCTGTGCTCCAAACACCCGGAGTAGTGTGACGACTGGATTACATGTGAACACATCAGGACTTTCGACAGTTGGTTGGAAACACGTCTCAGAGGTGACAACACTGTTTCTGATGAGCTGTACTCGTTGTCCAGGGGATCATCTTCGACTGTATTGACTTACAAAGGATACGAGATAAATGGGAATACATTTTACACGATCGCCCAAGATCAAAAGAGCACCAACCAAAACAGCGGTGTCCGCTTTGATGCAGCAACCAAGAGGGGAAAGGACACATATTATGGTTACATAGTGGACATATGGGAACTTGACTACGGACATGATTTTAAGGTCCCTTTGTTTAAGTGCAAATGGGTCAATATGTCAGGAGGCGGGGTACAGGTAGACCCACAGTACGGAATGACAACAGTGGATCTGAACAATATTGGATACACAGACGAACCATTCGTCCTAGCCAATGATGTGGCGCATGTTTTTTATGTGAAGGACATGTCTACCAAACCGAGAAAAAGAAAAGATAAGGAAGCAAATGCATCATACGATGAGCCAAAGCGCCACATAGTTCTTTCAGGAAAAAGAGACATCGTGGGATTGGAGGGCAAGACAGACATGTCTGAAGATTATTAAAACTTTCATGAAATTCCTTCCTTCAAAGTCAAGGCTGACCCAAGCACCCTGTTAAGCGATGAAGAATATCCATGGTTACGGCGCAATAAGCAAAGGACGCAAGCGAAGAAAAAGTGAAGACTTTCTCTCCACAACTATTTTGATGATGCCTTTGATCTAGAATATCACTGCAGTTACATGTGAAGAACTGAAATGCCTTTTGTAACAGACGAGTTTCCGGAAACCCTGATACTTCAAAACAGATTGTCCGTTTTGTACACGAAGTGCATCCAGTTTTTGCCGTAACCCTCTCAACTTTTTAGCACATGCTATGTGGGTGAAATGATGATATCATGCCAATTTTCAACCTCTTCAGAGTTCATTTGAAGTGCTTTTCAATTTCAGGGTCATATAGCTCAAAAAAAATCAATAAATGCATGAAAAATAACAAATGAAGTCAGAAAGGGTTGAAAATTGATGATGTGGCTTTGAATGGTGCATTTTGAACACACAAAAAGTCTGGAGTTCAAATAAGTTCAAAAAAATGAAATCCCTTTGCAACAGACGAGTTTCCGTATGAAACCCTGATACTTCGAAAGAGACTGTCCGTTTTGTACACGAAGTGCATCCAGTTTTTGCCGTAACCCTCTCAACTTTTAGCACGTGCTATGTGGGTGAATGATGATACCATGCCAACTTTCAACCTTTTCAGAGTTCATTTGAAGTGCTTTTCAATTTCAGGGTCATATAGCTCAAAAAAATCAGATAATGCATGAAAATAACAAATGAAGTCAAAAAGGGTGATTGTGAATTGATGGTGGCTTTGAATGGTGCATTTTGAACACACAAAAAGTCTGGAGTTCAAATAAGTTCAAAAAAATGAAAACCCTTTGTAACAGACGAGTTTCCGTATGAAACCCTGATACTTCGAAAGAGGTTGTCCGTTTTGTACACGAAGTGCATCCAGTTTTTGCCGTAATGCTCTCAACTTTTTAGCACATGCTATGTGGGTGAAATGATGATACCATGCCAACTTTCAACCTTTTCAGAGTTCATTTGAAGTGCTTTTCAATTTCAAGGTCATATAGCTAAAAAAAAATCTGTAAATGCATGAAAAATAACAAATGGAGTCAGAAAGGGTTGAAAATTGATGATGTGGCTTTGAATGGTGCATTTTGAACACACAAAAAGTCCGGAGTTCAAATAAGTTCAAAAAAATGAAATCCCTTTGTAACAGACGAGTTTTCGTTCGAAACCCTGATACTTCGAAAGAGATTGCCCGTTTTGTACCCGAAGTGCATCCAGTTTTTGCCGTAACCCTCTCAACTTTTTAGCACATGCTATGTGGGTGAAATGATGATACCATGCCAACTTTCAACCTTTTCAGAGTTCATTTGTAGTGCTTTTCAATTTCAGGGTCATTTAGCGCAAAAAGAATGAACTTAAAACAATCAATTAAAATATTCTGTTATGATCAACTAAAACGAAACTATAATATTCTTCAATAGCAAAAAGAATCAACTAAAAAGCCTTTATAAAACTCTAATAGCAAAAGGAATCAACTAAAAAGCTTTTATAAACCTCTAGTATTTTTGAAACTAAAATTATAAAAAGTTTATGCAACTAAAATTATCAAAGTATTTTTAGTTCAAAACATTAATAGCAAAAAGAATTGTCATAAAGAATTTTTTTGTTAGAAACTTTAATAGCAAAAAGAATTATCATAAAGAATTTTTTGTTAGAAACTAAAATAACAAAATCTGTTTTTGAATATAATGTTAAAACACAGTAATATTAAATAGCAGGAAAAAGAATCACTCAAAAATCTATTTTTATAGTAAAGTTATTCACAAACTAGTGATTCACACAAATTTCAAAGAATTCAAATTTAAACTATTCAAATTTGAAAACTAATGGCACTAACAGAAAGTTTATAATTTTTGTGACCTAACCGCAAAAAGAATTAAAAAAAATAAAAGCAAAAAACAAAAGAAAATAAATAATGCAAAAAACAAAACAAAAAAACTGGAAAAAAAATAAAAAAGTGCCGCCTACTAGGCCACCACGGCCTGAATACGACTAGAAACCCAACCCGGCAGGTGGGCCAGGATTCAGGCCCGCAGAAGGCCCAGTAGGCCCACAGGCAGAGAGACACTTTTAGGCCAGTAGGCCTGCAATAGAGAGGAGTTCGAAAGGGGAGGCACAGCCGCGCTTATAAACTGGTGCCGAAGCTCCTCAGCTAGCGAGGTGGGACTAAACATCCACCGCGGCTGTGCCAGGCACAGGCTATTGGTCCCGGTTGGTGGCACGAACCGGGACCAATGCCCACCTTTGGTCCCGGTTCGTGGCACCAACCGGGACCAATGCTACCCTTTGGTCCCGGTTCGTTCCACTAACCGGGACCAAAGGTCTCTGCTTCCCGCCCTTTGGGCTGACGAAAACTTTGGTCCCAGTTCGTGCCACCAACCGGGACCAAAGGTGTGGGTATATAACCCCACACTTAGAGAAATTTCCCCCACCCCGCCATTCTTCTCTGAACGCCGCCAGGCTGCCCCTGCTTCCTCGACGCCGTCGCCGCCCCGTGGTCGCCGTCGCTGCCCGCTCCTCGACGCCGTCGCCGCCCGCTCCTCGTCGCCGTCGCCCCGCGCTCCTGCCCTACCCCGACGCGCCGCCCGGCCCGTGCCCCCTGCCTCGACGTACGCCGGCCGCCACGTGCCCCTGCCCCGACGCCGCCCCGCGCCCCCGGCCTGCCCCGACCACGCCGCACCTCTCCTCGCCGTTCGGTCCGGCCGGCCTCCTCCTCTCTGTTTTTTTTAATATGATGATTTTTTTTTGTTCATAGATGATATATATGTAGTGTATATGATGATATGTATGTGTATATATATGATGATATGTCCTGTTTTTTCATAATTTTTTTGTTCATAGATGATATATATGTAGTGTATATGATGATATATATGTATGTGTATGCAAAAGTTACATTTAAGAAAAAAAGAAAATGTATGTATTATGTTCATATGCAAAGAATATACAAAAGTTAGAATTTTTGTTCATATATGTATTTTTTTTGTTCATATGTGTATTAATTTTTTTGTTCATATATGTATTTTTTATAGCATTTTTTTTCATGTATATATGTATGTGGCTATGTATGTATAGATGGATATCATTTTTTTCCATGTATGTATGTCGTTGTCGATATACCCCCTCCCCGATAACTTCGACATGAGGGGGGGGGGAGGAGTCCTCGAAACATATCAAGTGCACTTTATAAATTCATATGTTGAGTTAGTTGATTTAGGTTAGTGCATTTTAGGTTAGTTGATTTAGTGCATTTTAGGTTAGTTGTATTTTAGTGCATTTTAGGTTAGTAGATTTTAGGTTAGTGGAGAGGAAAAAGGAAAATAAGGAAAAAGAAGAAATGAGGAAGAAGAAAGAAGGAAGAAGAAGAAAAAGAAGTAGAGGAAAAAGGAAAATAAGAAGAGGAAGAAGGAGGAGAAGAAGGAGAAGAAGAGGAGAGGAAGAAGGAGGAGAAGAAGGAGAAGAAGAGGAGAGAAAAATCAGAAGAGGAAGAAGAAGAAAAAAAAGAGGAGAAAAAGAAGGAATAGAGGAATGGAAAACTAACTTCTTCTCCTCTATTCTATTCCTTCTTCTTCTCCTCTTTTTTTTTCTTCTTCTTCCTCTTCTTATTTTTTATCGGGAATGAGGGTGTCAAGGATCACCGAGCGGTCGAGGGTCGGGAACTAGGGTAGAGGGTCGAGGGTCGCCGAGGGGTCGAGGTTCGAGGATCGCCGAGGGGTCGAGGGTCGTCGAGGGGTCGAGGGTCGAGATTTATCAAGAATGCCCCCATTATGGATGTGCACAAGTTGATCCAATTTTTTTTCTGATCTCATCTACATATATATTCTTCTATATGTCACATTGTCTGTCAAAGTATTGAAGAAATCCATGGCTTCATCATTAGCCGGAAGTAACAGGCGTATGATGCTACGAAACTCTTCAAAGTTGTTTTGGAACGGAGTTCCGGATAGAATAATTCACTTTTTGGTACGAATTTCAGCAAAGGCCTTCCAAATAGCGATATTCGGAAGGCTCTTGCTGAACTTCGTACCAAAAAACTAATTATCCTATCCGGGACTCCGTTCCAAAACAATTTTGTAGAGCTTCGTACCATTATGCGCCTGTTACTTCCGGCTAATGATGAAGCCATGATTTTCTTGAATCTTTTGACACTGACAACGTGACATATAGAAGGGTAGATGAGATCAGGAAAAATATGGACCATTTTCTGCACATTCAGAATGGCGCCATTTTGTTAAATCCCTTGTTTGACATTCATGAGAGAGGCGGTCCGGACGTCGGACATTCATGGGAGAACTCCGGTAACTCTTCCGGCTAATGATGAAGTCATGGTTTTCTTGAATTCTTTGAATCCCTTGTCGGTCCGGACGTCGGGCATTCATGAGAGAGGCGGTCCGGCCCAAACCCTAGAAGCGTTGTCGAGGCCACCCCAAACCCTAGAAGCGTTGCCTAGGCCACCCCAAACCCTAGAAGCGTTGTCGAGGCCACCCCAAACCGTAGAAGCGTCGAGCTAGCTAGGTCTACGTTTGCACTAATATATCCATCTGTCATATTTGTATATTAATTGTCATGTTGTAATATTTGCAGAAACTATGGAGCACCGAGACATCGAAGCAGAACAGTTGTTGGGGGACATAATCCTCGACGGAGGTGATGTCTTGTCGTATCTCAACGACACCGATGGTCTGGAAGGAGAGGATGAAGCAGGCTCCGGTGATCGAACAATGGAGGTGGAAGGACATGATTATGATGGCTCCGGTGATGGAATGCCGGTGGAAGAAGGAGACCGTGATGACTGCTCCGGTGAGCGAACGGAGGAAGGAGCTGTTGCAAAGTCCGGCGAGGTTTATATATTAATTAAGCCTGTGCTGACTAGCTAATTGATGCATTAATTGTTTTGGTATGTACACATATTAACTCTCTTCTTTCTTCTTTTCTAGCCCTCCGGATCGAGCCAAACTTCGGTAACGAGACGAGGCCCGAAGAAAAGGTTGTGCTAGGATGAAAGATTCACGATCACAGCAATCAAGGGCGATGGCCAACCGATTGAACCCAGCCGGACCAAGGAAGCATTTTCTGCTTAGTGCGGGGTTCTTGTTAGGGACATGATCCCGATCAGCATCCACCAATGGAATAAGCCTAAGAACGAAGACCCTCAAGTGTCTTTTGTCAACAATAGACATAAAGATGATCTTTGGACCGCGCTGAAGGCAAATTTCACCTTACCGCCAGAGGAGGATCCGGATAAGCCAGTTATAGAGCCACTGGTCAAGGCTCATGCTCTTAAGAAGATGGCAGATCTATTCAGGAGGTGGAAGAATGAGTTGAAATCAACGTTTGTCGACAAAGGGAAGACTCCAGAATTCACCGGCCGATTTGAGAAGATAAGAGATCACTGGCCCGCATTTGTGGCCCACAAGACATCGGAGAAGAGTAAGAAGATGTCAGCGACAAACAAGAAAAATGCTGCAAAGAAGGAGCATCACCATCGCACGGGGTCAGGTGGCTACCTCAAAGCCCGGCCGTTGTGGGACAAGGCTGAGAAGGACCTGCTTGATAAAGGGGTCGAACCAGAGACGTTGAACTGGACAGACCGTTCAAGGACTTGGTTCTTCGGGGTTGGGGGAACCTTGGACCCTGAAACAGGGAAGTGCCGTTGGACGGAGGAGCAACTTGAAATACCCGTCAAGAAGCTTCAGAAGTATATCGCCGCAGCGCAGCAAGGGACGTTCGTTCCCGACAGAGAGAACGACGAGCTCACACAGGCCCTCGGGAATCCTGAGCACCCAGGACGAACACGAGGCACGGCAGGCTCCGTTGCGTGGAAGGTTGGGTTTCCCAGCGCAGGCGGTTACAAAACCCGGGAGAGGAGGAGGAAAGTGAAGCAGACCGAACTGCAGAAGCTGAATGCAAGGGTACGAGCGCTAGAGGAACAAGCACTAGTTCAGAGCCAGCGACCTGCCGGAGCTACCCCAGAAGCTACCCCGCCATCTCAGCGGAGAAGCAGCGTGGCTTCCACCGAGCTCCTTCAGCAGCCTGACTTCACGGCTCCCAGCTACCCCGTGGATGCTATCACGGAGGCTCGAGATTGCCACCTTATGACGCAATGGCAGCACCTCAAAGTCAAGGCGGCTGTCGGCTCTGTTGCACCTCCTGAACCCGGCGCAACTTTTCACTGCCTTCCGATTCCACAAGGCTATGTTGTTGTGATGGTCGATGAAATAATGGAGGGATTTGAGGAGCTCGAGCTTGACCACCCTACCGGTGAAGGGGAGACTCAGCTGGGTCTTACTCTGAAGACTCCATGTCTATGGCGGAAGGAGCTCATCAACCTTCCGAACTGGACGCCTCCGCCTCCTCCTCCTCCTCCGGCGAGTCAGGGCACTCCGCCTCCTCCTCCGCCTCCTCCTCCGACGAGTGATCAGGGCACTCCGCCTCCTTCTCTGGCTGCTCCGGCACGTGGCGGCACTCTGCCTCCTTCTCCGCCTGCGCCGGCGTGTCCGAGCAGCCCGCCTCCTTCTCCGCCTACTTCTCCGGCTGCTCCGGCGCGTGGCGGCACTCCGCCTCCTTCTCCGCCTGCGCCGGCGCGTCCGAGCAGCCCGCCTCCTCCTCCGCATCATCAGCAACAGCGGAAGACAGCCGCCGCCGCTCCGGCTGCTCCGGCGCGTCGTAGCACTCCGCCTCCTTCTCCGCCTCGTAAGCAACGAAGGAAGACAGCCGCAGCCGCTCCGGCTTCTCCGGTGTCTAGCAGTACAGCCAGAGGCGGGAGGCAATACAGATTCGGTCCATCTCTCAAGCCTCTCGAGAAGTTATCATACGAGATGACCAAGGAGGAAAACGCGCAGATCTGTCAAGCCCAAGTGAAGGACTTTTTTGCAAAGAAAAATCCACCTTCGGAGGAGAAGATAGAACCGGTGAAATTGAAGCGCACTTTGGATGCCCTGAAGCGACCACCACCGCCTCCGCCGGATGACAACCATGTCCGCGCTCTTAAAAAGGCAGTGCAAGGAGCGCGCCGCTCGGGAACTACTTCAAGTGACAAAAGGTTACAAGAACGAAGAAGTGGGAAAAAAATCCCCAACTTGGCGAACAGGCGAACCAATCGTGCCCCCCGCTCAAGGCGTCTAGCGGTATCGTCACAAATCTGCCGGGGATGCTGCCCGGTACCAATCCTGGTGACTACCTGCCCGACGATGCACATTTTGATATAATGGAGGTGGACGAACACAAATACCGGCACGGGAAGCCTCTCGTCAAACCTGGTCATCCTCCTCTAACAACGATGATGCGAAGATTCCATGAGTGGTACATGGACACCTGCAGCGAGTCTGGGAAGGATACTTTGACGCTGAGAGTTAAAGAGGAGCACGACCTCGTTGGAATTGATCTGTTGTCTGTTCCATTTGAGGAGTTCTTCCAGTTTTTCAATCAAAAGGCCCTCGATAAAATAATCGTCACTTGCTACTGTCTGTAAGTACTACTTCTTTAATTAAGTCTCTATATATAGCTCAGCTCTTTCATTGCATGTATATATAATTATCCTCACTATATTATGCATATTGAAGATCGTCGAATGCAGAAAAGCACAAATCTATGATATTTGGTTCATTAACACAAATCTCATAGATGAATGGACGGTTAAATATAATGCCAAAGAAACCGAGACCAACTTGCTACAATCGTTGCTTCGAAATCAAAACAAAGATAAAATACTCTTTCCTTACAACTTCAAGTGAGTGTTACTGTCTTATGCATACTCGGTTTCCCTTATTACTCGAGGTTATAGTAATGTAATTGATTAGTTATGCGTGCGTGCGCAGCTTCCACTTTATTCTCCTAGAGATTAAGCTTGAGCAGGGACTAGTAACCGTCTTAGACTCGAGACGAAAAGATCCCAAGGAGTATGCTGCCATGACTAAAATGCTCGAGAAGTAAGTTCAATCGATCGTTATCGCACCATATCGGCAACATTGTTCATTTCCTGATATCAAGTAATTGTTTTCTTTGTCTGGCAGGGTTTGGAAAGAGTTCACCGCAGAAGCTCCGGGACTGCCGGGGAAGCTCCGATTTACACACCCGAAAGTAAGTACTACTAGCTAGTTCCGCGCATCTCCCATTGATTCTAGCTAGTTTCATCAATACCATTTATAATGCTTGATTATCAGTTTGATTGACCTCTATTTCTCGTAAAGTGGTTGTGGCAGGAAGGTGAGAATAATTTTTGTGGATACTACATTTGCGAGTACATCTACAACGCGACGACCTCTAAGCGGGGCTACTCTGAAAAACAATATGAAGTGCGTAAGCAATAATATTCACAATTTTATTTTATTACCATCATTTGTGTTGAGTTTCATTCATATATATGTATTGACCCCCTTCTTCAAATTAGACGTGGCACCTGCGGGATGAACTCCTACCACATGATCGCATAAAAGGAATTCAAGAGGAATTGGCGGGATTCTTTCTTGACCACGTCATCAATAAAGACGGAGAATACCATGTGAAACTTGACATCAGATGTTAGAGATTGTAAGAGATCTTATATTGTATATATGTAGCTAGTAGTGTCGGATAGATATAAGAAAACTTGTTGTTCGACCAATCTCTCGGAGAAGGAGAAGGTCGATCACTTCTCTCTGTATATGTTCATGACGATCTTGTGTATTTAATGGTTTCCTTCATTTGCTTACTAGCTAGCGTGTCGAGTCCACTTTATACGTATAGTACGTAGTGTCGACCAAGCACGGAGATAAGAGAGGACACTTCTCTCTATTAGCTAGCTAACACAATATATGAAACCCTAAAAAAAACCCAAACCCCCCCCCCCCCTTTAAAAAAAAACAAAAACCCCAGCCCCTGAACTGCTGACGCGTGGATGCTTTTTGGTCCCGGTTGGTGCTACCAACCGGGACAAAAGGCCCTCCTGCCTGGGCAAGCCGCAGCGGCCACGTGGAGCCCCATCTGTCCCGGTTAGTAGGCGAACCGGGACTAAAGGTATTGGGCTTTAGTCCCGGTTCCAGAACCGGGACAAATGGGCCTCTGGAACCGGGACAAATGGGCCTTTTTCGACTAGTGATAGCAGGGGTAGACACACGATGTAATCTATGCCAACATAATAGCACAGGCACGTGGGGTGCCGGCAGCGTGTGCCGGTGCCCGGACGGTCGGGGTGCGGTATTGTAGCGATGTCATGAGGAGGAGCGCCCGTAGTCAGGCCCCGGGGATGTAGCCGTGATGGTGAACCCCGTTAACAAATCTCGGTGTCGTGTCTCGCGTGATTGCTTGGTCCTCGATAGATCGACGTAGCGCCTCGGATTTATTCTAACAAGTGGTATCATAAGTTGATCTGGAGGTGGATGCGTCGTGGAGCTTCGGTAACGGCATGCGAAAGAATTAATGGTTGAAGCCTAGGCTGATCAACGGGAGAAATTCCTTCGGCGGAAGTCGTGGAGCACGGAAGCTCTCGACGAGATCGAAAAAGAAGCAATCGGAATCATGCGGCAGGCGGGACTTGCGGCGATCGATCGGTGGATCGACGGGCGAGCGTACAACCAAGGCGCATGCGCACGTGGCAGCGCGAGGCGTTGGTGCAAGTCTAGATCGATCGGAATTAGCGGCGGCGGAGCGTCCAGGCAGCGTAGTCTTGGCGAGTGTTGATCGAGATCGGTTCGGTACGCGTTGTGCAGCCGTGAGCGCAGGTGGGCTGAAGCCCAGGCGGGGCCAGCGTGGTCAGGACGTGGACTGGACCATATGGGTCAGCGCTGGCAGTCCAAGGTGGAGTCTACCGATACCGATGCAAGTTGGAACGTTGAGGCGTACAGGAGCTTCGTGAGATTTGTTTGGTTAAAAAAAAAGAGGAGTTGCTAGGTCCAACTCGTGTGCACGGGAGTAGTTGGGATGGATCATTACGATCTGATTTTCTGCTGGGTACACAGAGAAGTTAATATATCAAACATGGGCAAGATAATTTGCAGACAAGGGATTTGTCCGTTCAAGTTTGCATGGAAGTTTTGCTAGGTTGGTTTGATCGAATGGCTTGGAGCGTGTGGACAGGCAACGGAGCGCGTGGACAAGCGCGTCGTCAGGTTCATGCATACACAGGGCGTTGAGCAATGCACATAGATGTGCGGGGCAGATACGACGCAGGGTGGAGCATGGTTGCAGTCGGATAATTTTGGCTGGGTTGGACTGGACAGTCTGATGGATCGACATGGATGTTGGTCAAAGCAGAAGACGGTGGTGATTTCAGCGACGACGACATAGGAGCGTGATGCTGATGGTGGCCGACTTCTGGGGCGTGGAAACACGTGGTGCAGGCCCGAGGGCTTGTGCGGCTTCGACAGACTATGGCGTGGGGTTGATTCAAGATGGTGCACATGAGAGCTTGGAATTTGTTCAAACAAGTTACTGTGGCGAATTCTATAATAGAGGCGAAGTATGTTGCCGCTTTTAAAGCGACAAAGAAGATGTTGAATCATATAGTTCATTCATGAGCTTAGTATGGTTCCAAGATGGCTTTTGTCAATGGGACACTACTGCGGGTAGTTGCTCCATAACTCAGTCTGAGGAATCCAGGTTCGACCTGTGATTCACATACATACAAAGCCAAGTCCACACAAAATATGAATTTTGTGAAAGCGTAAAAACGCGAGGATACGCAAAGATACACACGGAGCTGAAGTCATCAGATCCGTTGGACATCAGGCTATACCACATGCGAAGCATATTTACACCGGTGTGCCACAGGTGTGAAGTGCATTAGCATTAACTAGATTATTGACTCTAGTGCAAGTGGGAGTCTGTAGGAGATATGCCCTAGAGGCAATAATAAATGTTATTGATTATCTCCCTGTTCATAATTATGTTTATGTTCCATGCTATAACTGCAATGATTCTCGAGTCTACAAATAAAACGAGGCTTGGAGGAAGACTCATATGCACGTGTGGGATAATAAACGATAAAATGTATTCCTAGTCAAGCCTCTATGACTGGCTCAAGTGTTGCATGATGGTTCTGTTTTCCTGATCATGGGCGTGTCTATGCCAGCAACTTTGAGGGCACAATGTTATAAGAACATTTGTGTTGAATTGACCCGATTGATGTTATGCTATGAGATTCCTTCGTCACATGTTAATGGTTAATAACACAGAGATGGTTAATGTTTGCATGATTCCTTAGACCATGAGAGTATCGAGTTTCTTCATGCTTGCTTCATGAACTTTGGGGTTTGTTAAACGTCATCCGTAACTGGATGGCTATTACGGCGGCTTACGGGTTCATGGGAAAGTATGTCAAGTAACTTGATAGCTCAAGATTGGGATTTGCTCCTCCGACGATGGAGAGATATCTCTGGGCCCTCTCGGTGTTACGGTATCCATCATCGTCTGGCCAGACACTTTATGATTTGATCACGGGGATGCCGGAACACGGTAACGAGAAAAGAGAACAATACCGGTAACGAGGTAACTAGCATAGTGGACAAGTTGTTGATCCACGGGAATGCCAACATGTCTCACCTCGGGTATTTGTAACATATCGCGAAGCAATAGGAATAGCACACGGCAACTGGAGGTTCACTCGAATATTCATTCGTGTGGGTATAGGGGTCAATATGGGTGTCCACGGCTCCGATGTTGATCATTGATCGGAAGGGGTTCCGTGTCATGTCTATACTTCACCGAACCTATAGGGTCACACGCTTAAGGGTCATCTATCTGCTGAATACTAGACAGGGAGTCTGAGAGAAAATCACCGAAAAAGTTTCGGACACCGAAAAAGTTTTGGACAGCGGAAAAGTTCCGCAGAGAGAACACCGGATGAGTTTCGGTGAAACTGAAAAGTTGTTTCGGGGTATTCCATTAAGTCAAATTGGTTTCGGCACATGCCTGATAATTCTTGGAGGGTGCCAGAATCATTCTGGAAACTTTTGGGAATTTTCTAGAAGAAAAACCGGAAATGTTCCGGAGCTGCCGGAACCGCTTCAGATGCTTTTCGCAGATGAAATCACTAAACTGGAATTGTTCCAGAACGCGTTGAAAATTATTTTAGTGGGTACTGGAAATGTTCTAAGCCCACATAAATATTTTCAGTTCGAACGGACGCTGAAAAATATCGTCATGAATAGTGAAAGTGCTTTTTGGGTTACTTTTTGGAAAGCCATTATTTTGGGTTTTGTCCCAAGATATTTTTTGGGGGGTGACATGGATGGATGAGGCTCCCTTGGGGGGGCCCCTCCTAGGTGTGGCCGGCCACATGGGGGCTCCTCCTTGGAGCCCCCTCTTGTGCCTTGGTTTCACATTTGGGTCCTTGTGGAAGGACTTCATTCATGTGCTTTTGGGTTTTCTTGTAAAACCACCCTACCCCTTGGGATTTCCTATAAATAGAGGTGGAGGGGCAGCCCTCCACACTCACTCCTTCTCACATACAAGTGCCATTGCATGATCTGGCTTCTCTCTCCCTCCCCGCAAAATAGTTTTGCAGAGCCGAAAGGCTGTCTGGGTTCCGGTGGGAACTAGTTCTGGACGGCGAAGCCCTGCTGGATAGATGACACCGTATGTGTGCAACTCTGTAGAGAGGTCGTAGTTTCGATCTTAGTGCCCGAGGGGCTGTTCGTGAGTGCCTCCCGAAGGGCTGTCCAAGTGACGGTCCAAGTTCTGTGAGTCCTCCCGAAGGGCTGTCCGAGTGACCGTTCGAGTTTCGAAGGTCCTCCCGAAGGGCTGTCCGCGACACCGTCCGGGGGACTGTTCGACCGCCTCCCGGAGGGCTGTCCAAAGGGAAGACGAGGGTATACATCCTCGCGGTTGGGAGGTTGTAAATCCTAGCTGCGGGGATGTGCACCGCCGATCGTCATCGACTCTACTTCCGCTGCGCTACGAGTCGGTAACGAAAATGATCAAACCTTGTATGCAGTCTCCATAGTCGTCCTGGGCTGGTGCGTAGGTCAGAAAATTTTTGTTTTCTGCTGCGTTACCCTAAATATCGGTGCCGGAAGATGGACAGGAGTTGACAATGGAGAATCTGAGAAAGTGGCGGAAAGTCTGAAATTGTCAAAAGCTAGGAGAGTACATGGCCGTATATTCTGTGGTGTTCAGTGCGGATGACAAGTACAGAAGAAGGCGGAGTGCTATAGCTGTGGGACATGCCAGAGACTATCTGGGAGAAGGGTGAGACAACTGCGAATTTGACTCAGGGTGACACAGGGCGACGGTGAAATTCCTTCAAGTTTCAGACAAGCAGTCAAGAAAGAGCGGTGACGTTGAGTTCAGGTAACTTTTATATGTGGCGTCCAATATGTGAGTTGTTCATTTTCACACAGATAGTGATCGGTGTGTGATGACGTTGAACGGATACTCCGGATGTTTGGGAGTACAAAGTAGGGTACTGATGAACTTGATTTTGATCGAGTGTTGACTGTGAAGAAGACGAGAAGGGACTACAGTTGCAGGTGGAGTCACATGGAGTCTGGGAGTAACAGCGGTGCTCATGGCGTATCTCAAGTCCAATGTACATGGAGGTTCGACACATGAATGAATCCAAGGTGATGAAGAATATTCGCCAAGGTGGAGTTTGTTAGAGTTGTGTCGAATATTATTGTACAAGGTAGGTTACAGTTAGACTTGTAGTTGTATTGTGTTTATATAGAATATTGAGTCTTGTCCAAGTAGGACACTTGTATTCTAGGCCTCTCATATATAGCGGGGGTAAACACACGATGTAACCTATACCAACATAATAACACAGGCACGTGGGGTGCCGGCGGCGTGTGCCGGTGCCCGAGCGGCCGGGGTGCGGTATTGTAGCGGTGTCATGGGGAGGAGCGCCCGTAGTCAGGCCTCGGGGATGTAGCCATGATGGTAAACCCCGTTAACAAATCTCGATGTCGTATATCACGTGATTGTTTGGTCCTCGATAGATCGACGTAGTGCCTCGGATTTATTCTACCAAGTAGGACCGTACTGCTGTGCCTTGGACGTGAAACGTGACGGGAGTGCCATGTGGTCATGTGGTGGATGTGGACGACAGTGTTGCCGTACGCAGCATCTACTACCAGGTAGCTGCAGAGAAGAAAGAGAAAAGTGCAGATTAATTATTGGGGCTTGGTTGACACGTGTTGAGTTAGGGAGCCATTTTGTTTTACGGGGAAGAAAGACGGGGAAGTAGTTGGCGAGCTCCCACGCATCGCGGCTCGTCGTGCGTCGAACGATCAGTCTGGCATTCTACTCGAAGACTATGGCTCGATCAACTCGAAAAAGAGCAGATGGCTCCCTTCCTCTTGACAAACGAAAAAGATCAGCTCGAGAAAACTCCAAGCTAGTAGGTGAGAATTAACCAAGCCACGCACGGGCCTCACATCCCTGTCACGCTCTAATCACGCCTACTTAGAAAGAGTCCCTGACGACCAAAACACTTCGTTAAACTAAACATATGCTACTAGCCAATATTCGATCCATGCCTGCCGCTTTGATCCCATCAGCGATAACATCAGCACCCTACCAATCCGCTCCAAGCAAGTCATTGACCTGACCGCCGTCGATGCAAACGCCGTTTGCGATTACCCAAATTAATTAGGCGCGCATGATCGATCCCGAGGTTGATGCCTCGTTCTGCCTACCCGCGCGTCCTTTTCCCAGCTAATTTATCCGTCGATCGTTCTGGGTCATGAAGTCATGGCATGTGGCGGCCGGCCGGGCTCTCCGTACGGCGGCGCCGCGCCGCACGGGCGCTTTCGGCGGCATGGCAGTGCCACGGCGGTGCCCGGAGATTACCGCCGAGCACGCGGGCGTTGAATTTACTGCTCGCTTTCACGTGCTAACAAGGACGGTCGAGTAGTAAACAAGCGGAATCCTGAATGATCAAGCGGCCGGCCGGCCATATAATTGGTGCACCGTCGTGCAATTTGGCATGAGGTTCTTTGAGCCTCGTTACTTGATCCATGTAGCTAGCGCAATTAACGTCGCTGTTATTGGGGATCTGTCTTTAGACGATTAGGCCAAGAGATGAGAATATGGAGCGAGTAGAGTATTTGACGGTCGCCCTTTGCGACCTGTCCGAAAAAGTCTGAACCTCCGTCACGGGCCACAAGATTCAGAGGAGATTAGAGCATCTACAGCCGGACTTGCAAATCTGACCCCTCAAACGCCTGCGGACGCGTCCGGGCGTGTCGACGGGCACTGTCCGGGCACCCCTCAAATAATGTAATCCACATCCGGACACTTCAATAACATATTTCAAATCCATACAAACTCATGCAACTACGTCGATGTATACACATTGTCCAGCTACTTCATCACTACTAACTAAACATGGCATCGGACTACCAAAATTTGGCATGTTTGGCTATGGAGTTCATCCACGGCTGCCCTTGCCCTTCCCGGCGCCCTTGTCGTCCTTCTCGCGGAAGTACCGGTCGAAGACGCAGTACGAATCTAGCCGGATCTGCTCGTCGCCGGAGTTGTCCTCGCTTTCGCTGTCCTTCTTCTCGTCTTTCAATGGCAGTCCGGCCATGGCACGGACTGCCCGATTCTGCTCTCGGGCGAGGGCGCGCGTGTTCCTCCGTTGCTATTTCTTCACAATGCGGGCGTGGATGGCTTCCTCCTCTGCGGCCGTCTCCCCCGCCGTCATTTCTGCCGCGATACGGGCCTCAGCGGCCCTTATCCTCTCCTTCCCACGGCGGTCCGCCCGTTGCCGGTGGGACTCATAGTCTGCCCGACCGGTGATGGGGAAGGAGAGGTGTGTAGCGTTCTAGGTTTTTGATATGGGGGTTGTTTTTAGGCTCGATTGGGGAAATTTGCCGAGGTTGGTTTGAATACATTGCTTTTGTTTGCGCCTCTTGTTGGGGAACGTGCAATTTCAAAAAAATTCCTACGTTCACGCAAGATTTATCTAGGAGATGCATAGCAACGAGAGGGGAGAGTATGTCCACGTACCCTCGTAGACCGAAAGCGGAAGCGTTAGCTTAACGCGGTTGATGTAGTCGAACGTCTTCGCGATCCAACCGATCAAGCACCGAACGTATGGCACCTCCGAGTTCAGCACACGTTCAGCTCGATGACGTCCCTCGAGCTCTTGATCCAGTTGAGGACGAGAGAGAGTTCTGTCAGCACGACGGCGTGGCGACGGTGATGATGAAGTTACCGGCACAGGGCTTCGCCTAAGCACTACGACGATATGACCGAGGTGTGTAACTGTGGAGGGGGGCACCGCACACGGCTAAGACAAATCTTGGTGTCTTTGGGGTGCCCCCTTCCCCCGTATATAAAGGAGGGAGGGAGAGAGGCCGGCCCTGCTAGGGACGCGCCAAGTGTATGGAGTCCTACTAGGACTTCCAAGTCCTAGTAGGAATCCCTTTCCTTTTTCGGAGTAGGAGAGAAGGAAAGTGGGAAAGATAGAGGGAGTAGGAAAGGGCAAGAGGGGCGCCGCCCCCTTCCCCTAGTCCAATTCGGACCCATGGGGGGGGGGGGCGCCACCTCCCCTTTGGCCTGCCTCCTCTTTTCCCGTATGGCCCAATAAGGCCCATTACTTCTCCCGGTGAATTCCCGTAACTCCCCGGTACTCCGAAAAATACCCGAATCACTCGGAACCTTTCCGATATCTGAATATAGCCTTCCAATATATGAATCTTTACCTCTCGACCATTTCGAGACTCCTCGTCATGTCCGTGATCTCATCCGGGACTCCGAACAAACTTCGGTCATCAAATCACATAACTCATAATACAAATCGTCATCGAACGTTAAGCGTGCGGACCCTACGGGTTCGAGAACTATGTAGACATGACCGAGACACATCTCCGGTCAATAACCAATAGCGGGACCTGGATGCTCATATTGGCTCCTACATATTCTACGAAGATCTTTATCGGTCAAACCGCATAACAACATACGTTATTCCCTTTGTCATCAGTATGTTACTTGCCCGAGATTCGATCGTCGGTATCATCATACCTAGTTCAATCTCGTTACCAGCAAGTCTCTTTACTCGTTCCGTAATGCATCATCACGTAACTAACTCATTAGTCATATTGCTTGCAAGGCTTCATATGATGTGCATTACCGAGAGGGCCCAGAGATACCTCTCCGATACTCGGAGTGACAAATTCTAATCTCGATATATGCCAACCCAACAAACACCTTCGGAGACACCTGTAGAGCATCTTTATAATCACCCAGTTACGTTGTGACGTTTGATAGCACACAAAGTGTTCTTCCGGTATTCGGGAGTTGCATAATCTCATAGTCAGAGGAATATGTATAAGTCATGAAGAAAGTAATAGTAATAAAACTTAACGATCATTATGCTAAGCTAACAGATGGGTCTTGTCCATCACATCATTCTCTAATGATGTGATCATGTTCATCAAATGACAACACATGTCTATGGTCAGGAAACATAACCATCTTTGATAAACAAGCTAGTCAAGTAGAGGCATACTAGGGACGCTCTGTTTGTCTATGTATTCACACATGTACTAAGTTTCCGGTTAATACAATTCTAGCATGAATAATAAACATTTATCATGATATAAGGAAATATAAATAACAACTTTATTATTGCCTCTAGGGCATATTTCCTTCACCTCTAGCTCCCAACTACAATGGATGACCTCAATTTCTGTGGCATTGACGATGATATGATGGTGATGTGTGACAACGGCAAGCCAACAAAGAGATGTGTTTCTTTCGAAGGGATCAATGCGGGGAGTTGGTTTATTGCATGTGTTGAGCATGTAAATTTAAATTTGCGCAAATTTGTGGTCACTGACCTGTCTTTTTATAGTAAGTTTTCAAATTGCTCCAGGGTTCACTGTTCATGTGTTGTCTATTGCAATTCTTTTGTTGAGCATGAATCTGACGGTGATGTGGTCATGTTGTGATAGTAGAACATGATACCAATTTCTTCATAGTGGTCTCACCTTTGATTATGTATTTCATTTAGTTTTTGGCCCTTTAATTGTAGGAAGTAGAGGTGAATCATTCTATTTTTGTGTTGTTTACTCAATTTGTGAATTATGATGTTCTTAACTTTGCAAAGGGTGCTGCGCATGTATAGTAGGCACTGATTAATGTAGACAAGGAAGAAATTTAATAATTGTAACCATTGTATAAAATTTTAAATTATTGCAGGATGGGAGAAACTATGGAATAGTTCAGTGGTAGATCAGGAGCGGCTAGACTCACTGCAGAATGCTCTTCATAAGTTAAGGGGTTTGTATGATGAGAACAAGCATGCTAATAGGCTTGCACGCCTGAAATATTCATCTAGTGTCCACAATGTTATGGAAGAGAAAATGAAAATAGAGGACAACTATGCCAAGTTGGTTGTGGATGTCAACAATCTAATGGATGCCCAGGAGAAGAGTGCTCAAGAATAGAACCATCAATAGAGTTGGAGGGACAATGAAGAGGAGAAGATCTCCGTTTTGGACAACATGGGCAATTTGAAGCAAGAGCTTGGTGCAATGGATGTTGAGAACACTAAACTGAAGGAATGGGTTGGCATGTTGAAGCACATTCAGGTTGCTCAAGCCAGTGTCATTAGGAATTTGAAGTTCACACATCTGAAAGAGAAGGAAAAGCTCAACACTTAGAAGAGGAACTTGAAGTTTTACATTGTCAACTTCATGAAAGACAGTGAAAAGAACAAGATCAATCTCGATGACATCAAGGCCGTTCGTAATGAAGAATAAGATATAATCTGATTATCTTGGTCATTATGTATCTTTGGAACAAATCTTTAGTCTGAAACTTTGAACTATGGCTTGTTAGGTTGAGTATGTGAACTACGGTGTGTGATGAATCCTCTGAACTATATTTAGTTTTGAGTAAGTGAACCTTCCTGCAGTATTTTAACTAAGTTAGTCTGAAAATATGGTCATTTGATATGCTTATGTGAACTAAGTTAGTTTGAGTGTGTGAACCTTCTTGTAATTTAAATATGATGTTGTTCGACGCATTAATTTTAGGTGTTCCATCGAAGCCAAGACACCCTAGATGGTTAAATTAGGGTTTTAGGTGTTCCGTCAACGCCGAGGCACCCTGGATGCTTAAAGTAGGGTTTTAGGGGTTCCATTGACACCAAAACACCTATATGGTTAAATTAGGGTTTTAGGTGTTCTGTTGACGCCGATGCGTCAGATACGTCTCAAACTATATATTTTTATTTTTTCATGCCATGTTTATATCATTTTGGCATAGTTTTGACACCAATTTATATTATTTTTCTGGACTAACCAATTAATTCAGTGTCCAGTGTGAGCTGTTGTTTTCTGCATGTTTTTAGATTTACAGGAAAATCAATTTTATCGGGCTCAAAACAATCCAAAAAAACAGGAGAAGCTTCAATCGGGAAGCTTGTTTCTGGGCGCGCTTGGAATCGAGCCCTCAGAAGATCATGTTTACACGCCAGACGTCCTTTGGGGATGTTTTCTAGCCTGTCTCGCCTAAGCCGCCACCTTTGGCCCCTGGGGCAGAGTCCGGAGGTGGAGAAGAAGGTCCCTTGACGGAGTGAGGGCGCTTTCGTTTCTTAGGAGCCTTCGTGCAAGGTTTCTAATATACATAATGTCCGTGAATGTTTCTCTTTTTTATGAACGTGCTCTGAGCATTAGAAATGAGCTTGTTTGTATGTAGCACGAGCTGAATGGCAACCGCAATGGCGTGAATTAGACTAGTAGGCCTATACTCTATGTTGACTTCCACCTCCTTTTTCTTAGGCAAAGGGTACAATATTTGCGGAGTAAAGACACTAAAAATTAGATAAACATGAAGGTTCCAAAATAGGTAACTGGCTTCCATAACGTCCAGTTTATCCGGATGCTTTTGTTTTCTTTTTTGAAAAAAGCGCCCGTAAAGCCGTCCGGACCGGGTGCCTGGTCTCCCGGCATTCGGTTGGTGGCTTTTCCGCCTCCACGGTAAAACAGTCACCATTGCCTTGAAGTTCAAGCTTTGAATAAAAATCTTGGGACCAAAATTGCTTCTCAAATGTGACTGGTAGACAAAAATATTTCTAGTTCTCGAATTTCCATATTGTTTTCTTTACAATCCTTCCTTGCGTTAATTGGGCTACGTTCTGTTATCCGATCACACAGCCAGAGCACCGAAACAACAGCACATTGGAGTGAGCTGGAAGCCGCGTGAATCCCGTCACAAACGTTGCTCCGGCGCACAGCCTTGAGTTGGACCCGGGCCGGGTGACGGCGGTGCCTCGTCGCTCACCGTCCAAAATGAAGACGGGAACGGGACCCACGTAACCGGCCACACAACGGACGGCCACGATCGTTGCTACTTTCTACGGGGTGGATCAATTCACCGAATGACCGAAATCTTTCCAGGAGTTACTCAACCGAAAAACATATCTACAATTTTTAATATTTTCATGGCATGTTTATATCATTTTGGCATAGTTTTGACACTAATTTTTATTATTTTTCTGGAATAACCTATTAATTCAGTGTGTACCGCTAGTTGCTGTTTTCTGCATGTTTTTATATTTTCTCTCGAATATGCATGAGTGTACATATCATATATTAAAGAAGAAGGGAAAAAGAATGCCTCCACCGGAGTTACAAGACATTCAAGACACTCTACTTCTCACGACTCTCCCACCTCGCTACCCTACTAAAGAAGGGGTTTACATCTCCTTTCAGTAGGCCTGCCGACAACCACACTAAACCCTCTAGCCTTATTCTACGTAACAACACCTCGCTTGACGGCCGTGCACCATTGAAGACAATGGCATTCCTGTGCTTCTATAGCTCCCACATTGTTAGCCCGAAGAAGGTGCGCAGGTCCTTCATGCTCATGTTGTTAGGTCCTTGCTTACTGCTCAACCAATGTACAAGAGTGTCTTGTTGTGACGGCGCCCACTCCGGCCAGCCCAGAGCCTTGCATATCACAGTCCACACTGTCCTGGCAAATACGCACGTGAGTAGTAAAATGGTTGATTGTCTCCTCCTCCTGGTCACAGAAGGGGCACGCGTCCTGGTGCGGTAGTCCTCGCCGTGCCAGGCGGTCTGAAGTCCAGCATCTATCCCGTAGAGCGAGCCAAGCGAAGAATCTGGATTGTGAGGGAGCCTGTGACTTCCATGTGAGATCTGTCGTAGGTACCACTTCCCTACCCCAAGAATTGGCCGCATATGCCGAGCGAACCGAGAACTGCCCGTTGGCCTCCCAAGACCATGTAATTTCATTTGTCACATTCCCCGTAGGCTCCCAAGTGATTACACTCTGCCATAACAAAATGAATTCATGTAGTGCTTCCGGTCCCAGGTTCGGACCAATAGCCAATGTCCATGATCCATCCGCCATGGCCTGACCAACCATCATGGAAGTTCTAACTCATGGTGGGATCCTGCTATAAATCAAAGGGGCAACCTCCTGGACCTTCTGCCCATGTAACCAACGGTCCTCCCAGAAGAGCGTCGTGAGGCCGTTGCTGTGCTCCTCATGGCAGCCTGGAAAAGAAGCATCGAATCTTTGGGCACTTTGATTTTGAACTCATTCCATGTCCTGGCAGCGTCTGTCCTTTTGAGCCAGGGCCATCTAGACTGAATGGCCACATTCATCCAACGCAAGTTTGGCAATCCTAATCCACCTGCCCACTTCGGTGTGCATACCGTATCCCATGCGACAGCACAGTTCCCACCATTAGCCTTTGTCCTTCTGCACCATAGGAAGCCCCTACATACCTTATTCATAGCCGCAATCGTTTTCATGGGCAGGTCCAAAGCCATCATCACATGGATTGGCATGGCGCATAGAACTGACTGGACCAAGGTTAAGCTGCCACTCTTTGGCATTAGAGCTACCCTCCATTTCGGCAGCCTATTGGCCATCTGATCCACCAAGTATTGCAACTGCGCCGCGGTCTGCTTCTCAAGGATAACGTCAGCCCGAGATACTTAATAGGAAACGACCCCAAATGGCAGCCTAGCTGAGTGCATACCATAGTGATTTCCTGTTCTATACATCGAATCGGCAGTGCGGCTGACTTGTTCATGTTGATCCGTAGGCCTGACGCTTCCCTAAACAGCTCAAAAATGCACTTGCATTGCAAGATCCCTCGGAATAGGCTTCACAAACAATGCCACATCGTCCGCAAAAATGGACAGTCTCTTTCTCATGCCCACCTGCGCCAAGGGCGCTGGAACTCCTCTGTTCGCGGCAAACTCAAACAATCTCTGGAGTGGCTCCATAGTAAGGACCACCTTGACGTAGCCCCTTGCAGTTGAGTATTGTGTTGCTGGGATCACCTTGACGTAGCCCCTTGCAGTTGAGTATTGTGTCGCCGGGATCACCATTGACCATGACTTTGGTAGACGAAGTAGCAAGAAGTGCCCCAGGAACCAAGCGCTTGGGAGCCCAAACGACTACCCGAAGGGCAGAAAAATCAATTTTTTGAGCTAAAAAATCCAGAACAATCAGGAGAAGTTTTGTATGGGGAAGCTTGTTCGTGGGCGTGCTTGGATTCAAGCCCTCGGAAGATCATGTTTACATGCTAGACATCCTTTGGGGATGTTTTCTGCCTTGTCTCGCCTAAGCCGTCACCTTTGCCCGTGGGGCGGAATCCCTCGGCGGAGAAGAAGGTCCCTCGGTGGAGTGAGGGCGCTTTCATTTCTCAGGAGCCTTCATGCAAGGTTTCTAATGAAGTCCGTGAATGTTTCTCTTTCTTGATGAACGCACTTTGAGCATTAGAAATGAGCTTGTTCGTATGTAGCACAAGCCGAATGGCAACCACGATGGCGTAAATTAGACAAGGGTACAAGATTTGCGGAGTTAAGACACTAAAAATTGGATAAACATGGGGGTTCCAGAATAGGTAAATGGCTTCCATAACGTCCTGTTTATCCGGATTTTTTTTTTTGGAAAAGGAGCCGGTAAAGCCGTCCAGACTGGGTGCCTTGTTTCCCCGCTTTCAAATGACGGCATTTTCCATAATGTAAGAAAAGGTAAATGGCTTCCATAACGTCACGTTTACCCGGATATTCTTTTTTTTTTTAAAGGAGCCGGTAAAGCCGTCCGGACTGGGTGCCTTGTCTCCCGGCTTTCGGTTGACGGCATTTTCCACCTCCTCGATGAAACAGTTCGTCAATGCCCTGAAATTCAAGCCCTCTATAAAGATCTTGGGATCAAAATCGCTTCTCCAATATGATTGGTAGACGGAAATCTTTCTACTTGTCAAATTTCCATATCCATTTTATTCGCAAAAAAAATTCCATATCCTTTTGTTTAGCATCCTTCCTTGCCTTAATTAATTAGGTTATAAAAGTTCTCATATCCGATCCCAGCCGGATCATCCTGCCAAGGAGATGGTGGCACTGAAACAGCAGCACGTTGGAGTGAGCTGGAAGCCACGTGAATCCTGTCACAAACGTCGCGGCGGCACACAGCCTTGAGCTGGACCCGGGCCGGGTGACGGCGGTGCCTCGTCGCTCACCGTCCAAAACGAAGATGGGGACGGGACCCACGTAACGGGCCACGCAACGGAACGCCACGACCGTTGCTACTTTCTACAGGGTGGATCAAGTCACCGAATGACCGAAATCTTTCTAGAAGTTAGAGCATCTACAGCCGGACTTGCAAATCCGGCCCACAAACGCCCGAGGGCATGACCGGGCACGCCCGTGGACAGTGACCGACACGCCTCAAATTAGCAACTCTGCATTCGCCTTTCTCATATTTCATCCCCTAAATCCATTCAAAACATGCAAAGAAATCATATGTATTATATACTACGTACTACCCTAGCTAGTCTTCGTCGTCGGAGATGTCCACAACGACGGTGCCGGGCGCTAACTGGACGGGCGGATAGGAGGCCTCCGGCTCATCCTCCTCCTACTCTACCTCATCCATGTAGGCGAGCATCTCCGCCTTCTCCGCGGCCTCCTACGCGTCCATCTCCTGCCGGCGACGGCATCTCGCCTCCGCAGCCGACTCCGATCGGAGGGAATCGAGGATAGCCTGCTGCTCCGCCTGCAGATACGCGTCGCAAGCGTCCCCCACATCCTCGTCCTCGTCCTCGTCCTCGTCCTCCTCCTCTTACAACTCCTCCTCCGGATCCACTGCATCCGGAGGTAGCCCCGCGGCGATCCGGGCTTCGTGCCTAGCCTGGATCTGCTCAAGGAGCTCGAGCCAGCGCTCCGGCATCAGAAATGGCTCGCTCCTCATCCGACGGCGTGGGGGCATGGCTACTAGGTGGACGGGTGGAGTGGAAAGTGGCGGTGGCGGCAGACAGGAGGAGGAGGAAAATGTGGATAGATGGTAGGGTTTCGGTGCCACGGAGGAGACGAGCTTCGGACCGCCGGGTTTCAGGGCGTTTCCGACTGAGACCCCTTCGTCAGTCCGACGTGGCGGGTGTGCCCAGGCGCCCTCATATCTGCCTCATATTTGGGCTGGATATAAGGGGTGCCGGTCAGTTCGGGCGTTTGAGGGGGCCGTCTTGATAAAAAAAATGTGACCGAACAATGACCGGGCGTCCTACCCAAACGCATGACGCGGGTTTGAGACGGCCGGCTGTAGATGCTCTTACTCAACCGAAAAAAGCTTTTCGTTGGCCACTAGCGAAAAATATATCCTACGGGATACCAGCAGTAGCGCATACTACTACTATGCTAGCACCGGCGAACACAACCGTCTCTTGGCAGTGGATTGCACCCTTCACACACAAATAGCACTATGCCCGTGCCGGGTCAAAAAGAGCAAACGAGGGAGGCAAATTACCAGTAATTTTGGCCACGAAAAGGAAAAACTATCAACAAAGGATAGACTGAGAGATGCTTAGGTGAGAAGGGTTTTTCATCTGCCATGCATTTGCATTTTGTTTCTGCCCTTTGAGACCAAGCAAATCCTTCGGCCTGCGATCATGGCAGACCACAGTAAAACATTACCAGAGAATCTCTCTCCTCTCTCTCTCTCATATTATATGTCACGTGAGAATTTGATGCCAACGAAGCTTTCATTTCAATCCATATCCGTGATCTCTGAGGAAGCAGGTACAGTGTTGCTGTCGAGGAATGATAAGGAAGACTAGTCTGCTTCCGGAAACTGACAATGTGGCCGGCGACAGGGACTCCTAGTCTGACCGATGATCAGGTCCACCAAACACCACACCGTATATTTGTGGATCGAGATTCCCCGTCTTGCAGCTTCTAGCAACAAAGCCATGAGCAATTATGGAAGTGTTAGCCGCAAAGTAGCTTGGTAATTACTGATAATCAGCTGATGATTGCATACATGTATCGCATTACCTTCTTCGGTTGTTCTGAATCCACTGGTTTCTGAATTGCTGTGTGCGAGGAAACGCTTGGTTTTGGTTGAATATTGTGCTGATTACTTCACATACAAAATTCAGATGACCATTTCCATTTCGTACTAACTATCTAGGATGGATTACAGATATGGGATAATATTTCAGCTCCAGAAAAGGAAGCTAGGGCATGGACAGGCGAAGAAATGTCCAGGAAACTGCATAGGTTGCAACTGTATCTAGTTTACGGATATGGCATGATTTGCTGAATTAATTACACATTTTTTTTCCAGATACTCCTGTGACTTGTGATTGGACCAACCACGGCAGCATACGCGTTGGCCAACGCCTGACATAAGCATTTCGCGCCTCCGCAGCGTCATGGCCGGATTTTTCCGTAGCGCCCACTACACCTCAATCAAATTGATTATACGAGAGTAATGTTAATTTCAAGTGCACTCAAGATTTAGTCTTTGCGTACATAAATAAGTGTATATCCTGGCCGATCCAAACACTGTACGCGTCAAGATGAAGCTCGTTCATAGCATACTAGTGCTTAGTGGCTAAGTATCTGGTCGCATTTTTTCCTTAGTAACACACAGAACTACTATCTTTCAATTAGTAGAAGATAATATTTGAAAAAAAGATTAGAAGAAGAGAAATTTATTACAGATAAACTTAATCAACGGCAGACTCTTTTGTAAGGTAAAGTCGAGAGAACCGTAAAACGGCATACGGATTACTCGCGTAAGAGAAAACAGTCGCAGTTTCTCAACACATTTTTCTCTGAGCACAATGCAAGTGGAATATATGGTGGTACATACTGTTCTGCACTGTCAAACATTTGGATTTCTTCCTCTGGACAAAATCAAATCAGTTTGTACTTTGCTATACGAGTCTTCTACCTACCGTCTCAGTTAGAAATTCGTCTCGTCGATACACTCCATGGATTCAACCCCTAGGCCTGATTAGGCACTGCATATAAATAGCGCATTTCACGTGCCATTTTGTGCGTTGTTCAGTACCAGTACGTGTCCGGTTAGTGAGAAAAGGATCTTGACACTACAGATTTAACCCTCGATTCAACAACGCAGACCGGTATGCTTTCACTCCCGAACTCGTCGGCCATTTTTCTGAATTTTGTGTGGTTGCATATGGACGTCCTCGCTAGAAACAGCTAGAAGTTAACACTTGTTGTTACTGGTATCTTTCATGACGACTGTACAAGTGGAATTCTGGGACGAATTATCGTCCGCTCTTTTTCTCGGTCACACACAAAAACAGCAGGGACACTGACGTGTGCACTACTAACCACCTAACGGTGTGTACATAATCATTAACAACTAACTGTGTGTGTGTATAAGAATTAGCACTTATCATTAGTAGGTTAACACTAGGTGATTACACAGTGCTTATCCAGAAGTAGTATCATTAGCAACCAAGGATTAAAATCGCGGAAGAAAGAATTTAGCGGCAGGAAATGCTTCATCTCCGACGATTTCAGCATTTTCTCCCACGATTCACAACGGCATTCAAATTGCGGGGCAGTTTCCGAACGGAGATAGCGCCGTGAATTGCGTCGGTTTCATCCGCGATTTAAAATCAGTTTAGCAACCTATTTTTTATTTTTTTTGCGGGATATGTAGCAACCTATTAACACTTGATGGTTGCAGCTGTTATCCAGGATGTTATCATGAGCGACTCACTAGGACATGCTTAGCCGCTTGGTAGCAGCATTAATTTACTGCCATGGAATTACTACGAAGCAATTAGCAGCCATCCTGACGCTATATAAGCCCACCCCGCCCGCTCTGCCAAACCCCAAACGATTCAGCCAAAAGCACCACTAACATCTCGATCTAGCTCTTCCTCCTCAGCTCTCGTTCCACCAGGTTCTTCCACAGCGTAGCAAGGCGTAGATCCTCGACAGGGTGCAGCGATGTCGGACGTGACGCTGGTGATGGATCTGGAGGTGGAGGAGCCGCAGCTGGCGCTTCCACCGGGGTTCCGGTTCCACCCCACCGACGAGGAGGTGGTCACCCACTACCTCACCCGCAAGGTCCTCCGCGAATCCTTCTCCTGCCAAGTGATCACCGACGTCGACCTCAACAAGAACGAGCCGTGGGAGCTCCCTGGTGAGTGCAGTACTACTCATCGGCAGGAGCGTTCTTGATTTGATTTGCAGCGCGCTCATGGCCGGTTCGTTTTTTGCAGGCCTGGCGAAGATGGGCGAGAAGGAGTGGTTCTTCTTCGTGCACAAGGGTCGGAAGTACCCGACGGGGACGCGCACCAACCGGGCGACGAAGCGCGGCTACTGGAAGGCGACGGGGAAGGACAAGGAGATCTACCGCGGCAAGGGCCGGGACGCCGTCCTCGTCGGCATGAAGAAGACGCTCGTCTTCTACACCGGCCGCGCCCCCAGCGGCGGGAAGACGCCGTGGGTGATGCACGAGTACCGCCTCGAGGGCGAGCTGCCCCATCGCCTTCCCCGCACCGCCAAGGTACGGCCGGCAAGATTCGATTGTCCCCGTCTCCGTGTCGATCGGTCGAACCGCGGGAGCATCCGGAGATGCTGCTGGACTGGACCACGCGCTCACATGTCGCACTCGCGATTTGTTTCTTGTTTCTTATTATTCTTCTCGTGTTGTTTTCTCAACCTGCCTGTTGCGTGCGCGCAGGACGATTGGGCTGTTTGCCGGGTGTTCGACAAAGACTTGGCGGCGAAGAATGCGCCGCCCCAGATGGCGCCGGCGGCCGTCGGGGTCATGGAGGACCCGCTCGCCTTCCTCGATGACTTGCTCATCGACACCGAGCTGCTCGACGACGCGGACCTGCCGATGCTCACGGACTCTCCGTCTGGCGCTGACGACTTCGCCGGCGCTTCGAGCGCCACATCCAGCGCCGCCCTGCCGCTTGAGGAGGACAGGGATCATTTGACTATCAAGATGGAGCCGCCGCAGCAGATGCAGAGCCCAAACTACCTCATGCCGGCGACGACCAACGGCAATCTTGGCGGCGCCGGGTACTCACCCTACCATGCTATGGGGGACCAGCAGGCCGCGATCCGCAGGTACAGCAAGCCGAAGGCGGAGGTAGCGTCTTCGTCGGCGCTGCCGAGCCCTTCACAGGGCTTGGAGACGGGGGCGCTCGCCGGCGCGGACACCTCGTTCCTTATGCCGTCGTCGCGGTCGTACCTTGATCTGGAGGAGCTGTTCCGGGGCGAGCCCCTCATGGACTACTCCAACATGTGGAAGATATGACGGTCTATTCGATGGACTGGAGCGTCTCAGTTTGCTGGTAGCAATAGATGGTTATTTGGTTGATGCTAGCTCTTCGACTGATTAGTTGCTTCATTAACTTTCGATTAAGGATTGAGTTAATTAGGCGGCCGGTGGTGATTCCAGGAGGATCGTCGTGTGTTTGTTGATGCGTGCAAGCATAATCATGGCCTCTGAGCGGAGGGATTAATCTTAGGGTGTGATATCAAACTACTAGGAAGAGCATATGTAGTTTGTACATAGTTACCTGATTGCCATCCTACAGTTTAGCTATTAGGGGGATGAACCTGATCGAGTTGGTTGATAAATCTGATTGTGTGTTGATGGAACTGAATTATTCCCATTGTTAATGTTTTATTTATTCGATTGTTAATCGTACATGCCATGGGTTATTCGGGGGTCTTGGTTACTGGACGGTACCATCCTTTAATCGCGATCCGCGATCCCTGACGGCATATGTGTGTACCGAGCAAAATATACTGAAGCTGTTAAAACATTTTGAAGCGCCCAGTCACTGAGCCAAGGTGCATTGTAGTTTCATCTCATTCCTTGTATAGGTCATGTTCCATTTTCCTACGTTTTTTTTAAAGGAGGATAACCTCTGGCCTCTGCATCAAAATGATGCATGCAGCCATCTTATTAAAATAAGTGGATAACAAAGTCTGAATTTCAAATCTGGCTCATAACCGGAGCAAAGCAAAAGAAAGTAATAATGTGCCACAGTCGGCGAAATTAGCAATAGGCTATGATGCCTATACACCTAGCCTATTAGCAGCTCGCCATTCAAATCGGTTGAAGATAACCCGTGCGACCGTCTCCCATCGGTTGCACCCAGTAACCAAAAGCTCCCTGTGGTCCGCATGAGTGAGTAACGACCACGTACGGATCCAAGCAGTAGCTCTGTAGATAACCTGTAAAAAGTTGATAAAGTTTTTCCGGTTAAAGATAATGTCGTTCCTGTTGTTCCAGATAGCCCAAAGTAATGCACGTATTCCTATCCGAATATGTCTCGCTATGTTTGATTCCACTCCATTCAGCCAAGTCCCAAATAACGTGTTAATGCAGGTTGGAGGAACTTTAATCTTCCAGATATGTAGGGATCGCGGAATTGGCCCAGTATCAATCAGATCCGAGTACATAGACTTCACTGAGAAACGACCACTCGTTGATAGTTTCCAATGAATGGTATCAGACTGGTCAGAGAGTTGAACTTCCATCAACCTACGGACCAAGTGCAGCCACGAATTCCAACATTCCCCCACCAAAGACCTCCTAAATTGGATATTAAGGGGGACCGACTGTAATACTGTAGCAACATAATCTTTCTTACGTTGTACAATATGATATAAAGTGGGATATTGTAGGGCTAAGGGCGTCTCCCCTAACCATGCATCTTTCCAGAATCTGGTCGAGTGACCATTGCCAACGATGAATTTTACCCTTTGGAAAAATGAGACTTTCGTCCTCATCAACCCTTTCCAAAAAGGCGAGTCACTGGGCCTAGAAGTGACCTGGGCCAAAGTCCTAGATTGAAGGTATTTATTACGCAAAATTTGTATCCACGTACCCTCAATCTCGGTGGATAATCTGAAAAGCCATTTGGAGAGAAGGCACTTATTCTTGACTTCTAAGTTCTCGATTCCTAACCCACCTTGATCTTTGGGTCTGCAAATAATATCCCATCTGGCCAACCTGTATTTCTTCTTAACCTCATCAGATTGCCAAAAAAATCAAGAACGGTAGAAGTCTAATCTTTTTCGTACCCCTACCGGTACTTCAAAGAAAGAAAGGAGGAACATCGGCAAACTCGTCAACACCGAGTTTATCAGTACTAATCGACCTCCATAGGACATAAGCTTGCCCTTCCAGCAGCTTAGCCTCTTTTCGAATCGATCTTCAATGCACTTCCACTCCTTATTTGTCAATCGGCGATGATGAATCGGAATCCCTAGGTAACTAAACGGTAGTGAACCCATTTCACGACCGAACAGTTGTTTATAAGCGTCTTGTTCCTCTTTGACTCTACCAAAACAGAACAATTCGCTTTTATTAAAATTAATTTTAAGTCCCGACAATTGTTCAAATAAGCAAAGCACTAGCTTCATATTTCTAGCTTTAGCGATATCATGTTCCATGAATAAAATTGTGCCGTCAGCGTATTGTTGTATGGACACTCCCCCATTCACAAGATGCGGAACTAGTCCGTGTACTTGGTCATTTTCTTTAGCCCGACCGATAAGGATTACCAACATATCCGCTACTATGTTGAACAGGACGGGGGACATCGAGTCACCCTGTCCTAATCCTTTATGCGTCTGAAAATAATGACCTGTGTCATCATTCACCTTAATCCCAACACTACCTTTCTGAATGAAGGAATCCACCTGTTTCCTCCAGGGTTCATTGAACCCCTTCATACGTAAGGCTTATTGTAGGAAGGGCCATTTGACTTTGTCATATACTTTCTCAAAATCAACTTTGAAAATAACCCCATCAAGTTTTTTCGAATGGATTTCGTGAAGAGTTTCATGTAGTACCACAACCCCTTCTAGGATGTGTCTCCCAGGCATGAAAGCCGTCTGAGTTGGTTGTACAACAAAATGGGCGATCTGTGTCAACCTATTCGTGCCAACCTTAGTAAATATTTTGAAGCTCACATTTAGCAGACAAATCGACCTAAACTGCTCAATGCGTACAGCCTCCTCCTTCTTTGGCAACAGCGTTATTGTTCCAAAGTTTAGATGGAATAACTGCAGATGACCATTAAATAGATCATGGAACATAGGCATAAGGTCTCCCTTAATGATATGCCAGCACTTCTTGTAAAATTCTGCCGGAAACCCATCCGGTCCAGGAGCTTTAATGTGTTTCATTTGTGATATTGCTTCAAGCACCTCTTTCTTGGTAAACGGGGCAGACAAAACCTCGTTCTCGTCCGTATTGAGTTGAGGTACCTCTTTCTCGGTAAACGTTCCATTTCCCTACGTGGTTTTTCAATGGTTTCAAAATTATAGTGGTTTCGATTTTTTACGCTTTTAGTTACAGGTTTCAAAAATTATGGTCAGGATGGTTAAAACCTGTGATCTGTGGTAGTTCCCACGTGCTTTCCTCGTAGAGGTTGCCTGTTTAATTTCCACTACCAATTTATTTATTGTTTTAAAAAATATAGCAAAAAGTGGCCGGGATGTTTCGAACACAAGAACTGTAGGACATGAGCTACAGTGAAAGTTGGGCGGGTCAGCATATAGGGAAGCACTTTTTTCTTCATACGGTCAAATTTGCTCTTACACCTCACTGATTTTATTTTTAGACCATGCGGGGCACAATCCATTTAGCCTAGATGTAGCTCAGGCCTTGCCGAGGGAGTATAGAAGAATACGGTGAAGCCCTTCGAGTGCATTAACAAAATGTTCGTACTTGATTCGACTCCAACCTACCGTTTTCTAGGATTGAACTCGGTTCTTCATATGAGGATTGTTCTTATAAACTGTTGGTGCAATTCCATGGACGGTCGATGAGGAGCGCATGTGATTTTTTTTTTCCGGGGCGTACGTACGTGATTGGTTCAAATGGACAAACATGGCCTGCCCTTCGCTCGTTCTGAGGGACACCCTAGCGCTAGGCTTTCTTGTGCCTCCCGCCGGCAGCGCCGCGATTTGTCTCGTCTCATGTGGCCTCTGGGCCATGGAGGCGCAGTGGATGCCAGCCCTTGTCGGCGGGAGGGCTCTGTTTTTGGATGTCTTCTTGAATTTTTTTTTGGGGTTTGTGTCCTTAGAGAGATAAGGCGGCGGCGGCTTCTCTCTGAAGATGGAATAAGCTTCTCCCCGTCTAGCCCCTGTCCCGGTGGTGCTTCTACAATCGTCGCAGGGCGTGTGGAGGTTTGTCTCCAGCGGATCTTGCGCGATTCGGTCGGCGTTTGTCTTCGGTGGATCCATGTGGATCCAATATTCATTCGCATGTGTTTGTGTGTCTTGGTTGAATCCATTTGATCTACGCTTCTCTTCATCAACGGCGGTTGTTATTCTAATGCGCTGGTCCTATAGGGCCTTAGCACGACGACTTTTCGACTGCCTACTACAATAAGGTTTGCCCGGCTCCGATGAGGGAGAGGTGTTTGTAGTCGTTGCTAGGTGGTCTATGAAGTCGGATGTAATTTTTACTTTTGATGTTCTTTATACTATCTTAACAGTTGATGAATAGATTGAAAATTTTTACTGAAAAAAAACATTCCCTGAAAAAAAAGAAGAAAAGAAAACATGGGGCTTCCTCTGGTGCAGTCATGAATCGAACCGTTTCTGGTGCATGCGTGTATCCAATCATTCGCATTCGTTTCCAATCCACGGGACGTCGTCATCGAATCCACTTGCATGCACGCGCACAAAAAAAAACCCTAATCATACCTTGTGTAACTACGCTGCTGTTTTCACCCCGGCCTAATTCCTTCCCCATTCACTCTTTTCGTTTTGTTAGGCTTGGTGATGGCCTGCTGCACATGTTGTGCTGCGCCCACATCATCTTCATGTAATATGACTTTCGTCATCTGGGTATTTACCCCGTTTTGAATGCATAAGGTAGATCATGATCTACCTTTTCCTTTAAAAAACCCTAATCAAATCTAGTACTACTTGTAATTAAACAATGGCTCCACTTGCTACTACACTACTACTGCTGGCAACTGAGGGCTCCGACCCGTTCGCCGTCCTCGACTGCTCAACACCGAAATGTTGCTCACCACCGCACAGGAATAATTGATCACCTAGTATTTAGTTTATTTTTCTCTCAGAAATTTTTTCCAACCTATTCATCTAACAGTGCAAAGAACATCAGAAGGGATAGAAATTACATCAATGTCCGTAGTAAGTTGTTTATCGAGTATGTTTTCACACGCACTCGGTCAACAACGTCTTTAGTCAATAACGTCTTTACGAGTGCCGCATAAGGAAACACTCGGTAATGCACTCGGCAAAGCATGGGCACTCGACAAAGACAACATAAGACACTCGGAAAAGTAGTTGTCCAAAAGAAACATCACAAAAGGTACTTAACTAATTTGTTTAAGCAGATAGAAACTTCTTTGTTTCGGTTGGAAAAAAGGAAGGGAGCCTGGGTTGAGCGCCACATATATGGGAGAACGGATGTTAGCACCCGTTGGGGGTAAGCAAGCCCCGTCCACTCTCACATCCTCTGATGGTGACAAGTAGCTCACCCATCGTATGTGCACCACTTGTCGTAACTTGTGAGTTTTGGTGCAGCTTTTTCCACGCGTGAAGGAGAGATGAGAGAGTTTGTTTGTTGTCTTTTTATAAATTTGATTTTCAATAGGATTTATCTCTGGAATCATAAGTCCAAATCATGAACCGTTTTCACAGTTGTGTTCCTCCCAAAGTAAATCTTTTTATTCCATGCTAGTAGGTTTTGATGATTTATGACTGAAAATTGTCCTTTTTTTAAACAAGGCAAAAGTTTTGCCTTTTCATTAATTAAGCAAGGAGAAAATATATTACAATGCCGAAGCCCAAAGTATGAAAATTGTCCTTTCAAAGTGAACTAAGATGTGCTTTCAAATTGTACCGTGTTCCCAAGTGAATTTAACTTATGCTCTTGTGAGGTGAAACACAAATATGCTTTTCAAGTACTCTAACTTATAACCCAGCACAGTTCGGCGCCAAGCAGCGGTACGCACTATAGCCATTGGCAATTGGCCATTGCCTATAACATTATCCAACTGAGAAGAATTGCCTAGCACTCCATCCGTCTCAAAATAAGTGTAACTGATTTAATATAACTTTGTGCTAAATCAAGGACATTTATTTTAAGACGGAAGGAGTATTAGACTGTATCTATTTGTAGCGCTAGATGTAGGTGCATTGAAATGTACACGCTGCATGCCTGCGGCATTCCCGCGGTGTTGGCTTCTCGTGTTGGTAACATAGGCGCACGTGATGAATCGACTGAGCTAGCTGTTGCTTCAGTGTGTTGGTGAAGCACCAACAATTTGGATCCATCGAGTTTTTTGACAAATATACTAGTAGTACTATATATACATAGTGCACATGACAATGACATTGTTGATCAATTAGTTGCTTAATTAATTTTCCTAAGGTACGGCCATTAGGCCGCGTGGCGTGGACATGTGGCCAGGGGAGTTGCTTGAGGACAAGCAAATGTTTAAGCTTGGGGGAGTTGATACGTCTTCGGTGTATCTATTTTTCCTAACGCTTTTGCTCTTGTTTTGGACTCTAATTTGCATAATTTGAATAAAACTAACCCGGACTGACATTGTTTTTAGCAGAACTACCATGGTGTTGTTTTTGTGCAGAAATAAAAGTTCTCGGAATGGAACGAAACCTTTTAGACAATTTGTATGGAATAAAAGAAAAATACTGGAGCGAAGAACCACCGGAGGGGGGCCCCTGGGTGAGCACAACCCACCAGGGCGCGCCCTCCTCCAGGCGCGCCCAGGTGGGTTGTGCCCACCTGGTGGCCCCGCTGACCCTATCTCCGATGCTATAAAATCCTATATTTGGAGGAAAAAAATCAGAGAGAAAGAATTATCGCATTTCACGAGACGGAGCCATCGCCACCTCCTGTTCTTCATCGGGAGGCCAGATCTGGAGCCCGTTTGGGGTTCCGGAGAGGGGAATCTTTGATCTTCGTCATCACCAACCCTTCTCCATCGCCAATTCCATGATACTCCCCACTGGGAGTGAGTAATTCCTTCGTAGGCTCGCTGGTCGGCGAGGAGTTGGATGAGATTCATCATGTAATTGAGTTAGTTTTGTTAGAACTTGATCCCTAGTATCCATTATGTTCTGAGATTGATGTTGTTATGACTTTGCCATGCTTAATGCTTGTCACTTTTGGCTCGGGTGCCATGATTTTAGATCTGAACCGTTTATGTTATTATATCTATGTTCTAGATCCGATCTTGCAAGTCATATTCACCTATTACGTGTTATGATCCGTAAACCCCGGTGTGACAGTAATCGGGATACTTTCCGGTGATGACCGTAGTTTGAGGAGTTCATGTATTCACTATGTGTTAATGCTTTGTTCCGGTTCTCTATTGAAAGGAGGCCTTAATATCCCTTAGTTTCCTTATGGACCTCGCTGCCACGGGAGGGTAGGACAAAAGATGTCATGCAAATTCTTTCCATAAGCACGTATGACTATTTACGGAATACATGCCTACATTATATTTATGAACTGGAGCTAGTTTTGTATCGCGCTAGATTATGACTGTTATATGATGAATATCATCCAACGAATTCACCAATCCAATGCCTACAAATTTTCCACATATTGTTCTTTCTAAGTTACTACTGCTGTTGTTAATGTTGCACTTGCTACAAAATCATTACTATCACTGCTACTGTTACCGTTATTGTTTCCACTTCTATCAAAACTATCATACTACTGTGCTACTGATCACGTTGCTATAGATATTTAATATCCAGGTGTGGGAGAATTGACAACTCAACTGCTAGTACTTGCAAATATTCTTTGGCTCCCCTTGTGTCGTATCTATAAATTTGGGTTGAATACTCTACCCTCGAAAACTGTTGCAATCCTCTATACTTGTGGGTTATCAGTGCGGCCCACAAAGGGCCTTATGGCCGAGCAAGCCAGCATGGTGCAGAGGCCGGCGCGGATTGTGGTGGTCGTGGGAGGATCCAGACGCCTTGTATCGGCCTTGGGATGGGCTGGGGCAATGGCGGGACGAGGTGAGGTACCGCCGTCAGGACGAGATGAGGCGCCAGCGCACGCGTCATCTTGGATTGCTGGCCCATCTGATTGAAGCAGCGCCGACGGCAGTTCTAGGGTTTGGGAGGAGGTAATTTGGGGGAAGTTTGAGGCTTCAAGCTAAAATATTTGGAGGAGACATGGGAGGATGCAGAACCGTAGGAGGAGGTAGAAGCGTGGGAGGAGAATATTCTGGCACAATGGGAGAAGGAAGAAGCACGGAAGGCAAGGGAGGAGCGCGGGATCGGAATCGCCGTCGCTAGTGCTCGCAGCGGGCTCCGCAGGCGCAAGTTTTTCGTGGTTTGCGCTATAGCCCAGCGATTAACGAAGTGCCCGTTCGCTTCTCTCTCCTTCCTTTTCTCTCCTCCTGCTCGGATTTTGATGACGTCGAATCGCATACAGCATGCTGAGTAGACTATTGCACTTTCTCTAAAACAGAGATATCAACTCCGTTGATGCGATTGGTTGGGTAGATTGGAATGGAGCCGAGCGATCGACTGGCAAGTTGCCAGTCACGTCAACACGCCATTGTTCCCTCTGCTGCCATGCGTACATGCTCGTGGACTCCAAGCACGAAGTCCACAGTCCACACCGTCCTCTCAAAACCGAGCCTGTCACTTTTGGTCTTTGCTCGCTCATTTTCGTCTGGAGAAAACGGCTTTCATCCTCTCTACAATAGCACAATGGATAGTTGCACAGTCAGGCCACTTATAACTTGTTGGCTGGCTAGCTAGCCAGATAGGCCGGCGCCTCCCATTGGGTTTGTGGAGAAGGTAGGTTTTCTAATGGAAATTTACATATAACTGATGGAAATATGCCCTAGAGGCAATAATAAAGTTGTTATTATTATATTCCTTATTCATGATAAAGGTGTATTATTCATGCTAGAATTGTATTGACCGGAAACTTAAATAAATGTGTGGATACATAAACAAATACCGTGTCCCTAGTGAGCCTCTACTAGACTTGCTCGTTGATCAGAGATGGTTAAGGTTTCCTAACCATAGACATAAGTTGTCATTTGATAACGGGATCACATCATTAGGAGAATGATGTGATAGACAAGACCCAACCGTTAGCATAGCATATGATCGTTCAGTTTATTGCTACTACTTTCTTAATGTCAAATACATGTTTCTTCGACCATGAGATCATGCAACTCCCGGACTCTGGAGGAATGTCTTGTGTGCCATCAAACGTCACAACATAACTGGGTGATCAGAAAGGTGCTCTACAGGTATCTCCGAAGGTGTTTGTTGGGTTGGCATGGATCGAGACTAGGATTTGTCACTCCGTGTGACGGAGAGGTATCTCTGGGCCCTCTCGGTAATACAGCATCACAAGAAGCTTGCAAGCAAAGTGACTAAGGAGTTAGTTACTGGATGATGTATTACGGAACGAGTAAAGAGACTTGCTAGTAACGAGATTGAACTAGGTATGGAGATACTGATGATCGAATCTCGGGCAAGTAACATACCGACGAACAAAAGGAACTACGTATGTTGTCATAAAGGTTCGACCGATAAAGATCTTCGTAGAATATGTAGGAACCAATATGGGCATCCAGGTCCCGCTATTGGTTACTGACTGGAGAAGCGTCTCGGTCATGTCTACATCATTCTCGAACCCGTAGGGTCCGCACGCTTAACGTTCGTTGATGATATAGTATTATATGAGTTATGTATGTTGGTGACCGAATGTTGTTCGGAGTCCCGGATGAGATCACAGACATGACGAGGAGCTCCGGAATGGTTCGGAGATAAAGATTGATATATAGGATGATATAGTTAGGCTAAGGGGTAAGGCCCACAGGGCTTTAGGTAGGTGCGAAAGGAAGTTTTGTGGAGGTCAGGGACCAGACACCGAGAACCGTGGCGTTTGGTCCTGAAGTCCGAGAAGGACTCTTGCCTTGCGGGCAAAACCGACTTTGAGGAGGCTCTTTCTCCAAGAAACGACCCCAGAGCTCAACATCTAAATAGAGGGGCAGGGCTAGCACCCGGAACACATCAAGATTCACCAAGCCGTGTGCCAGCAACCCCGCCTCCTCTAGTTTATCCTCCGTCATAGTTTCTGTTGTGCTTGGCGAAGCCCTGCGAAGATTGTTCCTCACCACCACCGTCACCACGCCGTCGTGCTGCCAGAACTCATCTACTACTTCGCCCCTCTTGCTGGATCAAGAAGGCGAGGACGTCATCGAACTGAACGTGTGCTGAACGCGGAGGTGCCGTACGTTCGGTACTTGATCAGGACGGATCGTGAAGGTGTACGACTACATCAACCACGTTGATAAATGCTTCCGCTTAGCGATCTTCAAGCGCATGAAGATGCTCTCCCCCTCTCGTAGCTATGCATCTCCATGGATAGATCTTGCGTGCGCGTAGAATTTTTTTGTTTTCCATGTAACGTTCCCTAACAGTGGTATCAGAGTCATGTTTATGCATAGATGATATGCACGAGTAGAACACAAAGGAGTTGTGGGCGGTGATGTTCATACTGCTTACCACCAACGTCTTATTTTGATTCGACGGTATTGCGGGATGAAGCGGCCCGGACCAATCTTACATGTCCACGTACATAAGACCGGTTTCATCGACTGATGCAACTTGTTTTGCATAAGGTGGCTGGCGGGTGTCTATTTCTCTCACTTTAGTTGAATCGAATTTGACTACGGCCGGTCCTTGCAGAAGGTTAAAACAACAAACTTGATAATCACCATTGTGGTTTTGCGTAGGTAAGAACAGTTCTTGCTAGTTATCCATAGCAGCCAAGTAAAACTTGCAACAACAAAGTAGAAGACGTCTAACTTGTTTTTGCAGGGTATGTTGTGATGTGATATGGTCAAGACGTGATGTGATATACGTTGTTGTATGAGATGATCATGTTTTGTAATATCGACAACTGGCAGGAGCCTTAGGGTTGTGTGACGCCCCCAGCTCAATCGTGCACTAATCATACACGCAAATGCACACGATCAAGCCTAAGGACTCACGGGAAGATATCACAACACAACCCTAAAACATAAATAAAGTCATACAAGCTTTATATTACAAGCCAGGGGCCTCGAGGGCTCGAATACATAAGCTTGCGTACAAGCGTCAGCAGAAGCATCAGATATCTGAGTACAGATATAAAGGAAAACACAGATAGGCCTTTAAAGGCGGGACAAAAGAAAACACTACGATCGAAAGGCGCAGGCCTCCTGCCTGGGACCCTCCGTTCCTACTCCTGGTCGTCGGCCAGCTCGTAGCAGTATCCATCCTTGGGGTAGTAGTAGCGATCGTCGGCGGGGGCAGCTGTCTCGGGGGCTCCGTCATCTAGTTGCATCAAATGGATATGGGGGAAAAAGAAAGCAAAGCAACCGTGAGTACTCATCCGAAGTACTCAACAAGCAAGGATCTGCACTACATATGCAACATTTTCAAAGAGAGGCTGTATATGTGGACTGGGCTGCAGAAATGCCAGAATAGAGAGAAGACCTAGTCCTATCGAAGACTAGCATCTTCAGCGGTCTTGCAGCAATAGAAGAGAGTAGAACAGTACAATATAATGTAGTAGTATCAATAAGTCTCATCCTCACCCAGAGATCCTTTCTCGACTCCCTGCGAGAAAGCAATCCCAGAGCCATACAGTCATCAACCTCGTCCTGAGATTGCTTCTCGACTCCCTGCGAGAAGCAATCCTAGAGCCATAGTATCCAATTCTAGCTGTATCGATCGGGATACAACTCCGAGTGTCCGTTACCGAGGATCCGGCTATGCATAGATTAGTTCTTCCCTGCAGGGGTGCACCAACTTACCCACCACACTCGCTTAACTCCGACCGGACACACTTTCTGGGTCATGCCCGAGCTCGGCCAAATGACACACCGCAACCCTACCTAGAGCTAAGCAGAGAGGTCCCCGTCAGTCTACATCCTAAGCGCTCAGAGGTCTTGGGCCATCGCCCTGTGCACTCCGAGTCGTTGCGTGCAGGGGGGGGGCCAGGCACCAGGGGGCGCCGGTCCGTCCCGGCCGCAATGCTTAACTGGACGTCTGACAGAGCCTTCGGCTGATGCATACGATGCAGAGTGCCCATAACTTTTCCCACGTGATGGTTAGTGCTATCGGGCCAAAGGCCCACTCGAATCAAATATCCAAACCGTTAGTACCTTGGGGCTGCGGTAACGAGCAGAGACTCACGAAAGATGTGACCCCGTCGCCCCGTCTCGAGGACTTGCGACAAGAGCCAAGAATGCCCGGCCACGCCTCATATTCATCACTCGGGCACCATACAGGCAACCCGCCTTCACATCACACGCGGGTACCCCTCAGGGTCGACCCGCCTTTCCAAGTAACAATAGTACAGTCCAAGTATCCGTGTGTCCATAACATTAGGGGAATCCGAGGTGTCACCCTCGTTGGATTCCTACATGATGTATCCGTCAAGGTGAACTCGGAGGAATCACTCTCGCTGGGTTCACACTTGAGGTGTTGTACGATGGCGTCGTTATCGGAAGTGGTGAAGGAGGAATCACCCTCGATGACCACGACCGAATAGCTACTCTACAGAGTTATCATCAGAAGTGCTACAAGAGGTTTCACCCTCGGCACTCAATAGTAACGCTGCAGTCGTTACAACTAAGGAGGGGGGGTGATGTGCGGTGCCGGGACCTGGTCTTCAATCCCGTTGATCGGGTCTTCGGATAATCCAGCGGGGCAGTCGGGATAAGTGGGGTCACTGATAGATCTCTACCCAGCCTATACTAGACAGTTTAGTATAAGCAGATAAGGTTTCAATAGCAGGTTACAATAAACAGGCTATGCATCAGAATAGGTAAAGCAGTAGCAGTAGCAATTCTAATGCAAGCATGAGAAAATAGAATGGCCGATATCGGGATGATCAAAGGGGGGGCTTGCCTGGTTGCTCGGCGGCAAGGGCAAGGTCGTCAATGGTGTCTTCGCTCTCCGGAGCTGCGTCGGTACCGGGAACTGCGTCGGGGTCTAACGAGAGAGAAGAGGGGGAGGGAATAGTAAATACTAAGCAAACAAGTGCATGACATGTCAACAAGCAGAGCTAGCGGTGTTCTATCGTAGTGCTAGGTAATCCCGGCGAAAGGGAAAAACGTCCGGGAAAGTATTCCCGGTGTCCGGCATTTCGGACAGACGAAAAGAGGGGAACGGTTGCATGTTCGGGTAGTTAGGGACATGTGACGGACGAACGGACCGCGTTTCCGGATTCATCTCGAAATTCTGAGCAACTTTCATGTACAAAGTTTTTCGATCTGAGCTACGGATTATTTTATATGATTTTCTAAAGATTTTAGCATTTTCTGGAATTTAATTAATTATTTAAATCAACATTATCCGAAACAGTAAAGGCTGACGTCAGCACGACGTAGATGTGACGTCAGCGGTCAACTCTGGCTGACCAGAGTCAGGCCTGACATGTGGGGCCCACATGTCATAGACACAGGGCTAATCCAGGGTTTAAATTTAACTAAAACTAATTAACAGGGGTGTGGGGTCCACTGGTCAGTAAGTGATCTAACTAATTAAACTAATTAACGATTTTATTTGTTCATAATTTAGTTTAAATAGCGCGGGGCCCACATGTCAGTGGCCCACGCTGCACAGTCAGCAAGGTTGACCCAGTCAACCCTGACTGGTGGACCCGCGGGGCCCACTGGTCAGTGTCACAGGGGTGGGCCCCGCCGGTGCCAGCTCAGCGGAGCCGCCGGAGCTGCTCCGGCGAGCTCGCGCTCACGGCCGAACACCGGCGAGCGTCAGATTTTCGCCTCAGTGCACCAAATCGGGCGATATCGGTCGCGTTCGAAAGATCAAAGAGCGCCGCACCCAACGGTGGCAACCTCGCGGGCGGAGGTGGTCAGATCTCACCGGAAACGAGCTCGAAGCGGTGGCCGGAGTTCGGGCCTCCTTGGAAACGCGGCTACGCGGCGTGTTCGGGCAAACTATCTACGCAGGCGAGCTCTATGGGACCCCGGGAACTCGTCGGAGCTATGCTTTTGAGCAAGACGGCACGGGAGCGAGGGAATCGCCGGCAATGGCGGCAGCGAGCTACGGGCCCGAGCGGCGCCATCGATCTAGTGCGCGCGCGAGCAAATGAAGGGGGGGCAGAGGGGGAGCTGGAGCTCACCGGGCGGCCAAGAAAGGCCCTCGACGGCTTAGGAGCTGCAGAGGAGCTCGCGGTCGATGGGGATCACCGGCGACAGAGAAGGTGAAGTCGAGGTTAATCTCGCCTCTGCGGCCCTCCCCGAGCTCGATGGCGAGGTGCAGATGAAGGAGTCGAGCGCGGCGGAGACGATGGGCACAACGGGGCAATGATCAGGAGGCTGTGGCCGTGCTAGTCCACGGCCATGGTGACGGCGAGGTTCGGGCGCCGCCGTTTTCGTGTGAGAGGGAGCGAGGGAGAGACTGAGGGGGCTAGGGTTCGTGGGGACGGGCGAGGGGGCTCTTATCCCCCTCCATGATGAGCGCGAGGCGCGGTGTCGAGCTGCAGAGGGGGGGGGGCAGGCGCGGCGGCTGCGGACGAGACGACAGCGGCGCGCGGTGTTGAACAGAGGAGGGGGGACGAGCGGGGTGGGCTGGGCCGCACTGTGCACTTGCGGCCCAGGCACAGTGAGCCTTTTCCTTTTCTTCTTTTCTTTTTCAGTTTTCAGTTTTTCTTTTATGTTTTGTCTTTTGTTTTTACTCCAAATGACTTTTGTAAAATATGGCACTTGCCCATATAATATCAGTGCAATATCCAACCCTGGTAGAAAATAGTTTTGGGGCCAAATGTTTTCATATGGATTTTATTTAAATAAAAAGGTATTAACCAACTTTGTTTTCCTACTGTTTGAATCACTTAGTTAATTTATTAATTGTTGAGTATATTTTAGAGCAGTCTCTGGAATATTTGCTATTTATTGAACATTTTAGTTTCTATGTTAAGCAACTTTTATTTTCCACTTTCATTTAAATTTGAATTTTGACTTAGGGGTTGAAATGCAATATGATGCTAATGATAATCATGCACTGTTAAACATGCTGACTTGTCATTATCAAAAGTGATTACTGTGGCGTAACCTCTGGGGGTGTTACAGGTTGTCTTTTAATTATTGTATGGCCTGTGTGTCAATCATTAAGTGCCATGTAATTGCTTTACTTTATCGCTATGCGTTAGCAATAGTTGTAGAAGCAATAGTTGGCGAGATAACCCCGACGCAACGATGGAGATCAAGGTGTCGCGCTGGTGACGATGGAGATCATGACGTTGCTTTGGAGATGGAGACCAAAAGCACAAGATGTTGATGGCCATGTCATGTCACATATTTTGATTGCATGTGATGTTTATCCTTTATGCATCTTATTTTGCTTAGAACGACGGTAGCATTATAAGATGATCCCTTCACTTAATTTCAAGATAAAAGTGTTCTCCCCGAGTATGCACCGTTGCTAAAGTTCGTCATTTCGACGCACCTCGTGATGATCGGGTGTGATAGACTCTACGTTCACATACAACGGCACTAGTAGAAAACAGGGCTTTGGTCCAAGCCAGATAAGGGCATTAATCCCGGTTCTCTTACGAACCGGGACCAACGCGTGCATCAGTCCCGGTTCATGAGGCCAGGGCGCCGGCCGGGCCTCGGTGGCCATTGCTCCCGGTTCTTCTGACCCCTTTGGTCCCGGTTCCAGACACGAACTGGGACCAATGGGCCTCGCTCCTGGCGCAGCACCTTTAGTTCCGGTTGGTGGCTGGAACCGGGACTAAAGGTCAGTCTTCTGTCCCGGTTCTGGCCACCAACCAGGACTAAAGAGATGCCTATATATACCCTCGCCCCTGCCCACCCTCTCCTCTGTTTTTTGGCCGTGTGGGAGGTGTGCATACGCTGCTCTGTTGTCCCTTCTATGCATGCACATGAGGTGTTCGATGAAATGCCCGAGCCACACTTAAGCTTTCTCCTCTCCAAGCTCGACCTCCAAGCTCCATTTTCCTCAAGATTTGTCTAGGTTTGGCGGTCCGTCCCATCCCCGTCCTCACCGCCGTCGATCGCCCGCGCCGATCTCGTCGCCGGCACCACCGTGGCGAGCCTCTTGTTCTTATCTTCTTTCTAAAAGAAAAAAAATTCTTACTTGTATGATTTAGATAGATATATACTTGTATAATTTTCTTACTTATATTATTGTTTGTTATTATATAGTGCCATGGTTTTGGTATCCACCCCCGTCGGCCCTCGTCCTGTCTATGATTCGGATGTGGTATATTATCTTTTATAACTATTTGTTTCATTTAGTGTTTTTGACAATTATGCTGACCAACGTGACATAGATGTTTTTATCTAGGAGGTATGTGAACCGGAAATTCCAACCGACCCTCTTGTCGAGAGGTTAAATTTAGTTGAAAAAGAAAACAATTACTTGAAGAAAAAAATTGAAAAAAATTGAGGAGGAGAAGATGGAATTGGAGTTGCATGTTGCGGATGTCATCGATGATCACAAGATCAAGATGGATGCAATGCACTTGAAGATTAGAAAGATTAGAAAATATGCCATTGATACTGAGGCTTAGTATCATTATGCCGTTGGATCAATTGTTACCTTAGTTGCGATTATGATCGCATTTATTGTTGCATTGAAATGTTTTACATAGTTTCAATGTATGTTTTAATTAGATGCTCTAGAGAGCTATATGTTGTTCAATGAGAACTATGTATGAACTTTATGTATTTATTTTTTCAGTAATAACATTTGATCACTACTGTACTTTGGTTTTAATGTGATGATGAACTTGTATTAATTTGGTCACTTCTCTATTCATGATGTTCTGTAATGGTTTTTGATACACTTAATTATATAATGCACGCAGATGACCCGGCAATGGATGTACGGTGACAGACGCACCACCGAGTACATTGAGGGCCTGCATAATTTTCTTGAAGTGGCTGATGCAAACAAGCAGAATGGTTTTATGTATTGTCCATGACCTGTCTGTGGGAATACGAAGGATTACTCTGAGTCGAAAACTCTTCAAGTCCACCTGCTTGAGAAGGGTTTCATGCCATACTATAATGTTTGGACCAAGCACGAAGAAAGAGGGGTTATGATGGAAGACAACGAAGAAGAAGAGGATGATGACAACTATCCCCCTGAATACGGTGATACTGCAACGGGGGAAGCTGAAGATCAAGAGGAACCAGACGATGTGCCCGATGATGATCTTCGCCAGGTCATTGTTGATGCAAAGAGACAATGCCAAAGTGAAAGGGAGAACTTGAAGTTCGATCGCATGTTAGAGGATCACAAAAAAGGGTTGTACCCAAATTGCGAAGATGACAACACAAAGCTCGGTACCACACTGGAATTGCTGCAATGGAAGGCAGACAGTGGTGTATCTGACAATGGATTTGGGAAGCAACTGAAAATAATGAAGAAGAAGCTTCCAAAGGATAACGAATTGCCCGACAGTACGTACGAAGCAAAGAAGGTTCTATGCCCTCTAGGATTGGAGGTGCAGAAGATACGTGCATGCCCTAATGACTGCATCCTCTACCGCAGTGAGTACGAGGATTTGAACGCATGCCCGGTATGCGGTGCATTGCGGTATAAGATCAGACGAGATGACCCTGGTGATGTTTGAGGGCGAGCGCCCCAGGAAGAGGGTTCCTGCCAAGGTGATGTGGTATGCTCCTATAATACCACGGTTGAAACGTCTGTTCAGAAACAAAGAGCATGCCAAGTTGATGCGATGGCACAAAGAGGACCGTAAGAAAGACGGGAAGTTGAGAGCACCCGCTGATGGGTCCCAGTGGAGAAAAATTGAGAGAAGGTGGGGGGACTTTGCAGGTGACGCAAGGAACATATGGTTTGGTTTAAGCGCAGATGGCATTAATCCTTTTGGGGAGCGGAGCAGCAATCACAGCACCTGGCTCGTGACTCTATGTATCTATAACCTTCCTCCTTGGTTGTGCATGAAGCGGAAGTTCATTATGATGCCAGTGCTCATCCAAGGCCCTAAGCAACCCGGAAACGACATTGATGTGTACCTAAGGCCATTAGTTGAAGAACTTTTACAGCTGTGGAATGGAAAAGGTGTACGTGTGTGGGATGAGCACAATCAGGAGGAATTTGACCTACATGCGTTGCTGTTTGTAACCATCAATGATTGGCCTGCTCTCAGTAACCTTTCATGACAGACAAACAAGGGATACCACGCATGCACGCACTATTTAGATGACACCACAAGTATATATTTTGACAAATGCAGGAAGAATGTGTACCTGGGACATCGTCGATTTCTTCCGACCAACCATCAATGTCAAAAGAAAGGCAAGCATTTCAAAGGTGAGGCAGATCACCGGAAGAAGCCCGCCCTCCGTACTGGTGATCACATACTTGATATGGTCAATGATTTACAAGTAATCTTTGGAAAGGGTCCTGGCGGATTATCTGTTCCGAATGACGCTGAGGGACGCGCACCCATGTGGAAGAAGAAATCTATATTTTGGGACCTACCATATTGGAAAGACCTAGAGGTCCGCTCTGCAATCAACGTGATGCACGTGACGAAGAATCTTTGCGTGAAACTGCTAGGCTTCTTGGGCGTGTATGGGAAGACAAAAGATACACCGAAGGCACGGGAGGACCAGCAACGTGTCCACGAAAAAGACAGCATGCATCCAAAGCAGTATGAAGGTCCTGCCAGCTACGCTCTTTCCAAAGAAGAGAAGGAAATCTTCTTTGAATGCCTGCTCAGTATGAAGGTCCCGTGAGGCTTCTCGTCCAATATAAAGGGAATAATAAATATGGCAGAGAAAAAGTTCCAGAACCTAAAGTCTCATGACTGCTACGTGATTATGACGCAACTGCTTCCGGTTGCATTGAGGGGGCTTCTACCGAAAAACGTTCGATTAGCCATTGTGAAGCTATGTGCATTCCTCAATGCAATCTCTCAGAAGGTAATCGATCCAGAAATCCTACCAAGGTTAAAGAATGATTTGGTGCAATGTCTTGTCAGTTTCGAGTTGGTGTTCCCACCATCCTTCTTCAATATCATGATGCGCGTCGTAGTTCATCTAGTCGACGAGATTGCCATTCTAGGCCCTGTATTTCTACACAATATGTTCCCCTTGGAGAGATTCATGGGAGTCTTAAAGAAATATGTTCGTAACCGTGCTAGGCCAGAAGGAAGCATCTCCATGGGCCATCAAATAGAGGAGGTCATTGGGTTTTGTGTTGACTTCATTCGTGACCTTAAGCCGATTGGTCTCCCTCAATCGCGGTATGAGGGGAGACTGACTGGAAAAGGCATGCTAGGAGCGGACTCAATAATATGTAGGGACGGGCATTCTTGGGCTCAAGCACACTACACAGTTCTACAGAATTCTACCTTGGTGACCCCGTATGTCAATGAACACAAGAATATTCTACGCTCCAAACACCCGGAGCAGTGTGACGACTGGATTACATGTGAACACATCAGGACTTTCGGCAGTTGGTTGCAAACACATCTCATGGGTAACACCACTGTTGCAGATGAGCTGTACTCGTTGGCCAGGACACCATCTTCGACTGTATTGATTTACAAAGGGTACGAGATAAATGGGAATACATTTTACACGATCACCCAAGATCAAAAGAGCACCAACCAAAACAGTGGTGTCCGCTTTGATGCAGCAACCAAGAGGGGAAAGAACACATATTATGGTTACATAGTGGACATATGGGAACTTGACTATGAACATGATTTTAAGGTCCCTTTGTTTCGGTGCAAATGGGTCAATCTGTCAGGAGGCGGGGTACAGGTAGACCCACAGTACGGAATGACAACAGTGGATCTGAACAATCTTGGGTACACAGATGAACCATTCGTCCTAGCCAATGATGTGGCGCAGGTTTTCTATGTGAAGGACATGTCTACCAAACCGAGAAAAAGAAAAGATAAGGAAGCGAATACATCATACGATGAGCCAAAGCGCCACATAGTTCTTTCAGGGAAAAGAGACATCGTGGGAGTGGAGGGCAAGACAGACATGTCTAAAGATTATGAAAAGTTTCATGAAATTCCTCCCTTCAAAGTGAAGGTTGACCCAAGCACCCTGTTAAACGATGAAGATTATCCATGGTTACGGCGCAATAAGCAAGGGACACACGCGAAGAAAAAGTGAAGGAGGATATGATGATGGCTCTGGTGATGGCTCTGATTACGAGAAGAAAAAGTGAAGGAGGATACGATGATGGCTCTGATTACGCGAAGAAAAAATGAAATGCATTTTGTAACAGATGAGTTTTCGTCCGAAACCCTGATACTTCGAAAGAAATTGTCCATTTTGTACACGAAGTGCATCCAGTTTTTGCCGTAACCCTCTCAACTTTTTTGCACATGCTATGTGGGTGAAATGATGATACCATGCCAACTTTCAACCTTTTCAGAGTTCATTTGTAGTGCTTTTCAATTTCAGGGTCATTTAGCTCAAAAAAAGATTAAATGCATGAAAAATAGAAAATGAAGTCAGAAAGGATTGAAAATTGATGATGTGGCTTTGAATGGTGCATATTGAACGCACAAAAAGTCTGGAGTTCAAATAAGTTTAAAAAATATGAAATGCCTTTGTAACACATGAGTTTTTCGTCCGAAACCCTGATACTTCGAAAGAGATTGTCCAGTTTGTACACGAAGTGCATCCAGTTTTTGCCGTAACCCTCTCAACTTTTTAGCACATGCTATGTGGGTGAAATGATGATACCATGCCAACTTTCAACCTTTTCAGAGTTCATTTGTAGTGCTTTTCAATTTCAGGGTCATTTAGCTCAAAAAAGATTAAATGCATGAAAAATAGAAAATGTCAGAAAGGGTTGAAAATTGATGATGTAGCTTTGAATGGTGCATATTGAACGCACAAAAAGTCTGAAGTTCAAATAAGTTTTAAAAATATGAAATGCCTTTGTAACACATGAGTTTTCGTCCGAAACCCTGATACTTCGAAAGAGATTGTCCAGTTTGTACACGAAGTGCATCCAGTTTTTTCTGTAACCCTTTCAACTTTTTAGCACATGCTATGTGGTTGAAATGATGATACCATGCCATGTTTCAACCTTTTTAGTGTTCATTTGTATTGCTTTTCAATTTCAGGGTCATTTAGCTCAAAGAATGAACTAATAGCAAAAAGAATGAACTAGAAAACTTTTATAAAACTCTAATAGCAAAAAGAATGAACTAAAAAGAATCAATTAAAATATTTTGTTATGATCAACTAAAACAAAACTATAATATTTTTCAATAGCAAAAAGAATCAACTAAAAAGCTTTTATAAACCTCTAGTTATGATCAAAATAATATTAACTTAAAATTATATAAAATTTATGCAACTAAAATTATCAAAGAATTTATTTGTTAAAAACTTTAATAGAAAAAAGAATTTTCATAAAGTATTTTTTGTTACAAACTTTAATAGCAAACTAAAATAAAATAAAAAATACCGCCTACTAGGTCACCATGGCCTGCATACGACTAGAAACCCATCTGTAGATGGGCCAGGATGCAGGCCCGCAGGCCCAACAGGCCCAACATGGCAGTGATAAAGATTAGGCATGTACTACCTGCATTAATAGAAAACTAAAAAGCTTTTATAAAACTCTAATAGCAAAAGGAATCAACTAAAAAGAATCAATAAAAAATAAAACTTATGCAACTAAAATTATATAAAATTTATGAAACTAAAATTATATAAAATTTATGCAACTAAAATTATATAACTAAAAATAACATATGCAAAAAATAACATTAAAATTTAAAACACATAACATATGCAAAAAATGAAAAAAAAGGCCCACCTACTAGCCACCACGGCGTGCATACGACTAGAAACCCTAGAGATGGGCCAGGATGCAGGCCCGCAGGGCAAGTAGGCCCAATAGGGCACAGAAGAACATTAGGCCCAACAAGCCTGCTTTAGAGGAGCTCGAGTGGGATAACACAGCAGGGTTTATAAACAGGTCCGAGCGCTCTTCGGTTGGCGAGGTTGGACTAAACTTTCACCGCATCGCACCAGTGCCAGCACAAGCCCTTTGGTTCCGGTTGGTGGCACGAACCGGGACGAAAGGCCCCCCTTTCATCCTGGTTCGAGCCACCAACCGGGACCAATGGTCTGGGCTTCCCGCCCTTTCGCCTGGCGAAATACACCTTTGGTCCCGGTTGGTGGCACGAACCGGGACGAAAGGGGGGCCTTTCGTCCCGGTTCGTGCCATCAACCGGGACCAAAGGTGTGACTATATAAGCAGCACTTAGAGAATTTGTCCCCATTCTCTCCCCCGACGCCAAAACGCACGACGCCGCCAGGCTGCTCCGTCGCTTCCCGTCGTCGTCCCTGCCATGACGCTGCCAGGCTGCTCCGCCGCCCCCGATGCCGGCCTCCGCTCCCTGCCCCAATGCCCGCGGCCGCTCCCTTCGCCGATGCACCGACCCCTAGTGAGCTCCCCGGCCCCTTCCCCTGCGTTGCCGCCGCCCCTACGCTCTGCTAGCCACCACCGCCCCTGCTCTGCTTAGCCGCCGCCGCCACTGCTCTACTCTGCTTAGCCGCCGTCGCCACCTTGTTCATACCATTTTTTTTGTTCATATAGCATTTTTTTGTCGATGTATGTATGTATGGATGGATGGATGTATGTATGTATGGATGGAGATGGATGTATATAGACACTGTTCATATGATGATTTTTTTGTTCATAGAATTTTTTTTGTTCATAGCATTTTTTGGTCCATGTATGTATGTATGTGTATGTATGGATGGATGGATGTATATATATAGAAAATGTTCATATGATGATTTTTTTTGTTCATAGAATATATTTTTTGTTCATAGAAATTAGTTAAAATTTACCAAGTTACTAAGTTACTAAGTTAAAATGTTCATATATTCAAAATGAGTTAAAAGACTCATATATTCAAAATTTACTCCCGGTCCGCTCGCACGACCAACTCTCGAGGCCACTCAAACCCTAGAAGAAAGAGCGTTGTTGATCTACCCCCTCCCGCCCCTACCCGTAATTGTTATGTATAACCCCGATAACTTCGACATGAGGGGGGACGTCGGACATGCATGAGAGAGGCGGTCCGCAAAGTATCCTCTCTCGAAAGTATAACCCCCGATAACTTTGCATGATGTTTGCTACTAATCCATTGCTCATATGCATATGCTTCCTTGTTGTGATATTAAGTCCATGTTTGCCACTAATCCATCTCTCATGTTTGTATATTGCCATGTTGTAATATTTGCAGAAACTATGGACAGAGACTTCAAAAAAGAAGAGTTGTTGGGGGATATAATCCGCGACGGAGGTGATCCCTTGTCGTTTCTCAACGACACCGATGGTCAGGAAGGAGAGGATGCCGGTTCCGATGATCCAACAATGGAGGAGGAAGGAGATCATGACGGCTCCGGTGACCGAATGGCGGAGGAAGGAGATCATGATCACGGCACCGATGACCGAATGGAGGAGGGAGCCTTAACTGTTGCAAAGTCCGGCGAGGTATATATATATATTAATTAAGCCTCTGCTGAATAGATGCATTAATTGTTTTGTATGTACATATATTAACGCTTCTTTCTTCTTTTAGCCCTCCGGATCGAGCCAAACTTCGGTAAGGAGATGAGGCCCGAAGAAAAGGTTGCGCCAGGATGAAAGGTTCACGATCACAAAAGTCGCTCGAGATGGCCAACCGATTGCTCCCAAGCGGACCAAGGACACATTTGTACATCAGTGCAGAGTTGTTGTTAGGGACAGCGTCCTGATTAGCATCCAAGAATGGAATAAGAAGAAAGACCCTGAAGTTTCTTATGTCCAGGATAGACTGAAATATGATCTTTGGACCTCGCTGATGACAAATTTCAGCCTACCACCAGAGGAGGATCCGAATAACCCAGTTATAGAGTGAAAGGTCAAGGCGTTTGCTCTTAAGAAGGTGGCAGAACTATTCAAGAACTAGAAGAAAGAGTTGAACAAAAAGTTTGTCAAGAAAGACGAGACTCCAGAATTCATCGGTCGATATGAGAAGATAAGAGATCACTGGCCCGTATTTGTGGCCTACAAGAAATCAGACAAGGCTAAGCAAAGGTCACTGACAAACAAGCAAAATGCTACAAAGAAGAAGTATCACCATACCATGGGGTCAAGTGGATACAACAAAGCCCAGCTGTTGTGGGACAAAGCTAAGCAAGACCTGCTTGCTAAAGGGGTCCAACCAGTGACATTGCACTGGCCAGATTAGGCAAGGACTTGGTTCTTCGGGGTTGGGGGAACTTTGGAACCAGAATCAGGGAAGTGTGTTTGGACGAATGATCAACTTGAAATACCCATCAAGAAGCTTGAGGAAGCAATCAGGCAGCGCAGGAAGGGAGGTCCGGCCCGACAGAGAGAAGAACGAGCTGACAGAGGCCTTCGGGAATCCTGAACACCCTGGACGAACACAAGGCACTTCAGGCACCATTTCGTGGGTGCATGGGTTTCCCGACCGCGGTGGTTATAGAAGCCGATAGAGAAAGAAGCAAGAGGAAGCAAGTGAAATGCATAAGCTCAGTGCAAGATTAGTGAAACTAGAGGAACTTGGGAGCCAGCGAGCTACCGGCCAACCATCTCAGCGGCATGAAGATCCTTCCTTCGACACTACCCCAGAAGCTACCCCACCATCTCAGCGGAGAAGCAGCATGGCTTCCACGGAGCTCGTTCAGCCTGATTTCACGGCTCCTCGCTACCCCGTGGATAGTATCACGGAGGCTGAACATTGTGTGCTAATGACGAAATGCCAGAACCTGACCTTGAAGGCGGCGGTCGGCTCTGTTGTACCTCCTCGAGCTGAGGGAACTTTCCATTGCCGTTCGATTCCACATGGCTATGCTATTGTCATGGTGGATGAAATAATGGAGGGATTTGAGGGGCTGGAGCTTGACCACCCTACAGGTGAAGGGGATATTTTTCTAGAAAATGCTTTAAGGAGTACATGTCTATGGAGAAAGGAGAACATCAAGCTTCCAAACTGGACGCCGCCTCAGCGGACTCAGTTGGATGAGGCCTCTCAGCAGACTTCTCACACTCCAGCTCAGCTGCCTGAGTCGTCTCCGGCGCGTGAGCTGTCTCCGCCGCCTCAGTCGCCTTCTCTGGCGGAGGAGGCCCCTCAGCAGAGTCCTCTTCCTTCTCCGCCTCCTCGGCGCGTCAGCGGACTGTGCCTCCTCCTCCACCTCCTCCGGCGTGTCAGCGGACTCCGCCGCCTCAGCAACGGCGGAAGAGAGCCGCCGCCGCTCTGGCGGCTAGCAGTACAACAGGCGGGAAGAAATTCAAATTTGGTCCAAGCCTCAAGCCTCTTCCCAAGTTACCATATGAGAGGATTGATGAGGAGAACAAGCAGATCGTGGATGCTGAAGTGAGGGCCCATTTTGAACGGAAACGTCCACCTCCGAAGGAAACAGTAGATCCGGTGAAAGCGAAGCGCACTCTGGATGCCCTTAAGCGACCACCACTGCCTCCGCCACAATCCAACTATGACCGCTGTATTGAAAAGACATATGATGAAGCGCGGCAGTCGGGAAATACTACCAGTGCTGCAAGACGAAGAAGTGGGAAAAAATTCCCCAGCTCGGCGAACAGGAGAAGCAATCGTGCCCCCCGCTCAAGGTGTCTAGCGATATTGTCGCTAATCATCCGGGGCTACTGTCCGGTACCACTCTTGGTGATTACATGGGTGATGATGTACAATTTGAAACGGCTGAGGCAGTAGAGCAATTTAGATACGAGCTCGAGAAGCCTCTCGTCAAATGTGATCAGCTCCCGCATCTACCAACGATGATGCGAAGATTGCATGAATGGTACTTGGAAACCTGCAGGAAGTCTGGGACCGACAGTCTGATGTTGGTAATTAAAGATGAGCATGACTTCATTGGAGTCGACCTAATGTCTGTTGAATTTGTGGAATTATTTCAGTTATTCAATCAATAGGCCCTCGACAAACAACTCATGACTTGCTACTGTCTGTAAGTATTATTTCTGTAACTAAGTCTCTAGCTCAGCTCATTCATTGCATGTATATGTAATCATCCTCACTATATATATTATGCAGGTTGAAGATCGTCGAATGCAAAAGAGGACAAATCTATGACATTGGGTTCATTAGCCCAAATACCGTAAATGAATGGTTGGTAAAAAAGAAAGCCGAAGATACCGAGAAAAACTTGCTAAAAGCGTTCCTTCGACATCAAAACAAAAGAGAAATACTCTTTCCTTACAATTTCAAGTGAGTGTTACTGTCTTGTGCATATTCTTTTTCGCTTACTCGAGGTTAAGTGTAATTGATGAGTTATGCGTGCGCAGGTTCCACTTTATTCTGCTATCCATAAAGCTTGACGGGGCAGTAGTAACTGTCTTAGACTCGAGACGTAAAGATCAAAAGGAGTGGGCGAACATGAGTGAAATGCTCTAGAGGTAAGTTTAGTCATTATCGCACCATATTGATCGGCAACTTTCGTCCAGTTCCTGATATCAAGTAATTATTTTCTTTGCCGGGCAGGGTTTGGAAAACATTCACCGGAATGGTCCCGGGTCTGAAGAAGGAGCTGAAATTTACACAGCCCAGAGTAAGTAGTACTAGCTAGTTCCGTGCATCTCTCATTGATTCTAGTTTCATCAATACCATTATCATGCTTGATTATCAGGTTGATTGAACTCTATTCTCGTAAAGTGCTTGTGGCAGGCACCCGGGACTGATTTATGTGGATACTACGTTTGCGAGTTCTTTCGCAACTTGACCCTTGAGCGGGGCTTCTCTGACGAACAATTTGTAGTACGTAAACAATATTCACAATTTTATTTTATTACCATCCATTGTGTTGAGTTTCATTCATATATATGTATTGACCCCCTTCTTTAAATTAGATGTGGCAGATGCGGGATGAACTCCTACCATAGGATCGCATACGAGCAATTCAAGAGGAATTGGCGGGATTCTTTCTTGACCACGTCATACCTAAAGACGGAGAATACCATATGGAATTGGAAATGGATTTTAGGTAGATGATGTTAGCGATTGTAAGAGATGTTATATTGTATATATGTAATAGCGTCAGATAGATATACGAAAACTTGCTGTTCGACCAAGCACGAAGAAAGAGAGGTCACTTCTCTCTATATATGTTAATGACGATGTTGTGTAATTAATGGTTCCTTCATTTGCTTACTAGCTAGCGTTGAGTTCTCTCTATATGTAGTAGCTACCGGCGATCAAGCACGGAGAAAGAGAGGTCACTTCTCTCTATATGTAGTAGCTAGCTAACACAATATGAAACCCCTAAACCACCCCCCGCCCTTCAAAAAAAATCAAAAACCCCAGCGCCTGCGAGCTGCTGATGCGTGGCTGCCTTTTAGTCCCGGTTGGTGTTACCAACCGGGACTAAAGGTCCTCTTGCCTGGGCGCCCCACAGCGGCCACGTGGAGCTGCTTTAGTCCCAGTTCGTAAGCGAACCGGGACTAAAAGTAGTGGGCATTAGTCCCGATCATTTTGTCCCGGTTGTAGAACCGGGACTAAAGGCCCTCTGAAACCGGACTAGTGCCCTGTTTTCTACTAGTGCGGGTGTAAGCCAGTTTTGCACAAGCAGAATACTTGGGTCAAACTTGACGAGCCTAGCATGTATAGACATGGTCTTGGATCAATGGAGACCGAAAGGTCGAACATGAGTCATATAGTAGATATGATCAACATAGAGATGTTCACCATTGTTGACTACCCCATCTCACGTGATGATCGGTCATGGGTTAGTTGATTTGGATCATGTATCACTTAGATAACTTGAGGGATGTTAATTTAAGTGGGAGTTCATTAGTAATTTGATTAATTGAACTTAATTTATCATGAACTTAGTCCTGATAGTTTTTGGATATCTATGTTGTTGATCAATGGCCCGTGCTACCGTTCCATTAAATTTTAATGTGTTCCTAGAGAAAGCTAAGTTAAGAGATGATGGTAGCAACTACACGGACTGGGTCCGTAACTTGAGGATTATCCTCATCACTGAATAGAAGAATTATGTCCTTGACGCACCGCTAAGTGACCAACCAATCCCGCTAGTCTAGACGTTATGAACGCCTGGCAAACGCAGACTAATGACTACTCGATAGTTAAGTGTGCCATGCTTTACGGCTTAGAACCGAGGTTCCAAAAGCGTTTTCAGCACCACGGAGCATCTGAGATGTTCCAAGAGCTGAAGTTGATATTTCAAGCTAATGCCCGGGTTGAGAGATATGAAGTCTCCAACAAGTTCTTTAGCTGTAAAATGGAGGAGAACAGTTCTGTCAGTGAACACATACTCAGAATGTCTGGGTACCACAACCACTTGACTCAGCTGGGAATTGATCTCCCAGATGAGTGTGTTATTGATAGAGTTCTTCAATCACTACCACCAAGCTATAAAGGCTTCATGATGAACTATAATATGCAAGGAATGACTAAAATGATTTCCGAGCTCTTCGCGATGCTGAAATCGACGGAGGTAGAAATCAAGAAAGAGCATCAAGTGTTGATGGTTAATAAAACCACCAGTTTCAAGAAAAAGGGCAAGGGAAAGAAAGGGAACTTCAAGAAGAACGGCATGGAAGTTGCCGCTCCCGTGAAGAAGCCCAAAGCTGGACCCAAGCCTGAGACTGAGTGCTTCTACTGCAAGAGTAATGGTCACTTGAAGAGGAACTACCCCAAATACTTGGCGGATAAGAAGGATGGCAAAGTGAACAAAGGTATATTTGATATACATGTTATTGATGTGTTCCTTGCTAATGCTCGTAGTAGCACCTGGGTATTTGATACTAGTTTGGTTCCTCATATTTGTAACTCAAAACAGGAGCTCTGGAATAAATGAAGATTGGCTAAGGACGAGGTGACGATGCGCGTCGGGAATGGTTGCAAGGTTGATGTGATCGCTGTCGGCACACTACCTCTACATCTACCTTCGGGATTAGTTTTAGACCTCAATAATTGTTATTTTGTGCCAGCGTTGAGCATGAACATTATATCTGGATCTTGTTTATTGCGAGACGGTTATTCATTTAAGTCAGAGAATAATGGTTGTTCTATTTATATAACATCTTTTATGGTCATGCACCCTTAGTGAATGGTCTATTCTTGTTGAATGTCGATCGTAGTGATACACATATTCATAATATTGATGCCAAAAGATGCAAAATTGATCATGATAGTGCAACATACTTATGGCACTTCCGTTTAGGTCATATTGGTGTTAAACGCATGAAGAAACTCCATGCGGATGGACTTTGGAATCACTTGATTATGAATCATTTGATACTTGCGAACCATGCCTCGTGGGTAAGATGACTAAAACTCCGTTCTCCGGAACAATGGAGCGAGCTAATGACTTATTGGAAATAATACATACCGATGTATGCGGTCCAATGAGTGTTGAGGCATGCGGCGGGTATCGTTATTTTCTAACCTTCACAGATGATTTGAGTAGGTATGGGTATATCTACTTGATGAAACACGAGTCTGAAACATTTGAAAAGTTCAAAGAATTTCAGAGTGAAGTGGAGAATCATCGTAACAAGAAAACAAAGTTTCTACGATCTGATCGCGGAGGCGAATATTTGAGTTATGAGTTTGGCCTTCATTTAAGACAATGTGGAATTGTTTCACAACTCACGCCACCTGGAACACCAAAGTGTAATGGTGTGTCCGAACATCGTAACAGTAATTTATTAGATATGGTACGTTCTATGATTTCTCTTACTGATTTGCCTTTATCGTTTTGGGGTTGTGCATTAGAGACAACCGCATTCACATTAAATAGGGCACCATCTAGATCCATTGAGACGACATCGTATGAACTGTGGTTTGGCAAGAAACCTAAGCTGTCGTTTCTTAAAGTTTGGGGATGCGACGCTTATGACAAGAGGCTTCAGCCTGATAAGCTCCAACCCAAAGCGGATAAATGCAACTTCATAGGATACCCGAAACAAACTATTGGGTATATCTTCTACCACAGATCCGAAGGCAAAATCTTTGTTGCTAAGAATGGATCCTTTCTAGAGAAGGAGTTTCTCTCGAAAGAAGTGAGTGGGAGGAAAGTAGAACTTGATGAGGTAATTGTACCTTCTCCGAATTGGAAAGTAGCACATCAGAGAAAACCGTTCCCGTGATGCCTACACCAACTAGAGACGAAGCTAATGATGATGATCATGAAACTTCAGATCAAGTTACTACTGAACCTCGTAGGTCGACTAGAACGCGTACCGCACCAGAGTGGTACGATAATCCTGTCCTGGAAGTCATGTTGTTAGACAACGGCGAGCCTACGAACTATGAAGAAGCTATGACAAGCCCAGACTCCGACAAATTGCTTGAGGCCATGAAATCTGAGATAGGATCCATGTATGAGAACAAAGTATGGACTTTGGTGGACTTGCCCGATGATCGGCAAGCCATTGAGAATAAATGGATCTTTAAGAGGAAGACGGACGCTGACGGTAATATCACTGTATACAAAGCTCGACTTGTTGCAAAAGGTGTTCAACAAGTTCAAGGGGTTGACTATGATGAGACTTTCTCACCCGTAGCGATGCTTAAGTCTGTCCGAATCATGTTAGCAATTGCCGCATTTTATGATTATGAAATCTGCCAAATGGACATCAAAACTGCATTCCTTAACGGGTTTCTTAAGGAAGAGTTGTATATGATGCAACCGAAAGTTTTTGTCGATCCTAAAGGTGATAACAAAGTGTGCAAGCTCCAGCGATCTATCTATGGAGTGGTGCAAGCATCTCGGAGTTGGAATAAACGCTTTGACGAGGTGATCAAAGCATTTGGTTTTATACAGACTTATGGTGAAGCCTGTATTTACAAGAAAGTGAGTGGGAGCTCTGTAGCATTTCTAATATTATATGTGGATGACATATTGCTGATTGGAAATGATATAGAATTTCTGGATAGCATAAAAGGATACTTGAATAAGAATTTTTCAATGAAAGACCTCGGTGAAACTTCTTATATATTGGGCATCAAGATCTATAGGGATAGATCAAGACGCTTAATAGGACTTTCACAAAGCACATACCTTGATAAGATTTTGAAGAAGTTCAAAATGGACCAGTCCAAGAAGGGGTTCTTACCTGTTTTACAAGGTGTGAAATTGACTAAGACTCAAAGCACGACCACGGCAGAAGATAGAGAGAGAATGAAAGTCATTCCCTATGCCTCAGCCATAGGTTCTATTATGTATGCCATGCTGTGTACCAGACCTGATGTTTGCCTTGCCATAAGTTTGGCAGAGAGGTACCAATGTAATCCAGGAGTGGATCACTGGACATGGGTCAAGAATATCCTGAAGTACTTGAAAAGGACCAAGGATATGTTTCTCGTTTATGGAGGTGACGAAGAGCTCGTCGTAAAGGGTTACGTCGATTCTAGCTTCGACACAGATTCGGATGACTCTAAGTCGCAAACCGGATACGTGTTTATATTAAATGGTGGAGCTGTCAGTTGGTGCAGTTCTAAGCAGAGCGTCGTGGCGGGATCTACGCGTGAAGCGGAGTACATAGCTACTTTGGAAGCAGCACATGAAGGAGTCTGGAATAAGGAGTTCATATCCGATCTAGCTATAATACCCAGTGCATCGGGTCCAATGATGATCTTTTGTGACAACACTGGAGCAAATGCCTTAGTGAAGGAATCCAGGTTTCACAAGAGAACCAAACACATCAAGTGATGTGTCAACTCCATTCGCGAATATGTCGAGGATGGAGACATAGAAATTTGTAAAGTACATACGGATCTGAATATAGCAGACCTGTTGACAAAGCCTCTTTCGCGAGCAAAACATGATCAGCACCAAGAATCCATGGGTGTTAGATTCATTACTATGTAATCTAGATTATTGACTCTAGTGCAAGTGGGAGACTGATGGAAATATGCCCTAGAGGCAATAATAAAGTTGTTATTATTATATTCCTTATTCATGATAAAGGTTTATTATTCATGCTATTATTGTATTGACCAGAAACTTAAATACATGTTTGGATACATAAACAAATACCGTGTCCCTAGTGAGCCTCTACTAGACTAGCTTGTTGATCAGAGATGGTTAAGGTTTCCTAACCATAGACATAAGTTGTCATTTGATAACGGGATCACATCATTAGGAGAATGATGTGATGGACAAGACCCAACTGTTAGCATAGCATATGATCGTTCAGTTTATTGCTACTACTTTCTTAATGTCAAATACATGTTTCTTCAACCATGAGATCATGCAACTCCCAGACTCCGGAGGAATGCCTTGTGTGCCATCAAACATCACAACATAACTAGGTGATCATAAAGGTGCTCTACAGGTATCTCCGAAGGTGTTTGTTGGGTTGGCATGGATCGAGACTAGGATTTGTCACTCCGTGTGACGGAGAGGTATCTTTGGGCCCTCTCTGTAATACAGCATCACAAGAAGCTTGCAACCAAAGTGACTAAGGAGTTAGTTACAGGATGATGTATTACGGAACGAGTAAAGAGACTTGCCAGTAACAAGATTGAACTAGGCATGGAGATACCAATGATCGAATCTCGAAAAAAGTAACATGCCGACGGACAAAAGGAACTACGTATGTTGTTATAAAGGTTCGACCGATAAAGATCTTCGTAGAATATGTAAGAACCAATATGGGCATCCAAGTCTCGCTATTGGTTATTGACCGGAGAAGCGTCTCGGTCATGTCTACATCATTCTCGAACCCGTAGGGTCCGCACGCTTAACATTTGTTGACGATATAGTATTATATGAGTTATGTATGTTGGTGACCGAATGTTGTTCGGAGTCTCGGATGAGATCACGGACATGATGAGGAGCTCCGAAATGGTCCGGAGGTAAAGGTTGATATATAGGATGATATGGTTAGGCCAAGGGGTAAGGCGCACGGGGCTTCAGGTCGGTGCAAAAGGAAGTTTTGCGGAGGTCAGGGACCCTGGCATCTGGCCCTTAGCCAGACGCCGAGAACTGTGGCATTTGGTCCTGGAGTCCGAGAAGGACTCTTGCCTTGCAGGCAAAACCAACTTTGAGGAGGCTCTTTCTCCAAGAAACGACCCCAGGGCTCAACATATAAATAGAGGGGCAGGGCTAGCACACGGAACACATCAAGATTCACCAAGCCATGTGCTGGCAATCCCGCCCCCTCTAGTTTATCCTCCGTCATAGTTTCCGTTGTGCTTGGAGAAGCCCTGCAGAGATTGTTCTTCACCACCACCGTCACCACGCCGCCGTGCTGCCGGAACTCATCTGCTACTTCGCCCCACTTGCTGGATCAAGAAGGCAAGGACGTCATCGAACTGAACGTGTGCTGAACGCGGAGGTGCCGTACGTTCGGTACTTGATCGGGACGGATCATGAAGGTGCATGACTACATCAACCACGTTGAGAAACGCTTCCGCTTAGCGATCTTCGAGGGTATGAAGATGCTCTCCCCCTCTCGTAGCTATGCATCTCCATGGATAAATCTTACGTGCGCTTAGAATTTTTTTGTTTTCCATGCAACATTCCCCAACAATAACAACTAATAGAACCGCATTGCCGTTTTGGAGAGAAGGTAGAATGCAAAGAAAATTAATGGTTCTTCTTAGTCTATTTCTAATTTGCTCTCACTATTATCTTGGCAATAATCCTGTATTATTAAGAAGTTGATCCCCATTACTACCAATTCTCTCTACATGCATACTATCCACATCAGCATGATGCCACATCAATGTTCTCTCAACATTCAGCCACCACCTTAGCAGAAAAAAATATCAACAAATCATTAGGTCATCAGAATTATTTTAGGCGTTACATGCGACATCAGCCCTTTTTTAGAGCTCAACATTCTTTTATGAGTCGTTCGGTTTCACGGTGAGGTTCCAGCCACCATGAGTTAATTAGGCCAACTCCAGCGCGCGACCCCATCCTGTCCAGGTGCGTCCGTTTGGGGTAAAACGGACAAACCAGACGGCCCAGCGCGCGGACGCAAACAGACTTTTGTTCGTTTTATGTCCGCTTTCGACCCATCCCCGGCCCAAGTTTGGGCCACTTTTGAGGTGAAACGGACAGCGCGTGAATGGGCGGGACGCGCGCGCTTGTCCTCCCCTGGCCCGCCCGTCGGTGGCAGAAAGCACCAGCCCGGCGCCCCATTTCACGCCATTTCCCCCCAAACCCTCCCACGTCCCACCCACCATCCTCCCCCGCCCATGGCCGATGCCCTGCCGAATTCTGGCGGCCAGGATGTTGACCCGCCCATAAAGGTGAAGAAGAAGGGGGCCAAGGGTCCGAAGAAGCCGCGGTCGGAACAAACGCCGGCAGAGCTCGCAAAGATGGACGCGGAATCGGCGAAGAGGAGGAACCGGAGGGCGGTCGTCAAGGGCAAGAACGCGTCGACGAGAAGGAGGACATCGTCAACAAAGCGCATGCCCTCCTCATGCTTGGGATTTGCCGTCCGGCGGGTTTCTCTGCAGCACCCGTCGGCCCGGCGAGCACAGGCTCGTCGATCGCCAGGCCTCCGCACTGCCCCTCGCTGACATCGCGGACCACGCCTTTGTCGCCCGGTTTTCCTCCTTCAAGGTACGAAGGCCAGACCCGTTTTTCGGGGTCGCCGGACATTGGCGTGATCGCGCTGTTCACCCCGTGCCCCTCGGCCGTCATTGACCTCAACGTCACGCCGGGGTCCAGCAGCGGTGGCCGGTCGTCCTTCGAGATAAAAAGAAAGCAAGCACGACCGCCGTCTACGGGCACCATGCTGTCGCCCCGCGTCCTGTTCGACGAAATGCCAACACCAACGCCAACGGTCGACGACCCCTTCTACAACCAGTTCATGGAGAATGTCATCTACGAGGGTGGGCATGGTGCTGCCTACGATCCCGACGAGACCCAAAGTTAGGATGGCTGCGCCCAGTACGTGGCCGATGAAGACATTGAGGCCCACGACCATGCTGACTACGACCATGGTGACTCGTGGCATGAAGATGATGACATCTATTGCGAAGGTGATGGTGATGAAGAAGATGAATGTCTCGATATTGGGGGCGAGCCATTGTTCATCGATGAGCTCCCCCAAAGAGCGGAAGCACAAAAGAGGAAGATGAGCATTCGTACGGGATCATACTCACAAGAGGAGGACAAGTTGATTTGCCAAAGTTGGATGGAGGTTGGCCAAGATCCGAGGACCGGTGCGCAACAAAAGGGACTTGTTTTTTGGACAAGAGTTCACAAAACATTCCATGAAAGAAAGTTGTTTCCGCCCTACCAATTTACGAGCGACCGTGGCATCACCTCCATTCAAAAGAGGTGGTTGTTCATCCAACTAGAATGCAACAAGTATTGTGCCGCACTTGAGAGTGTTGAAGCACGTCCCGTGAGTGGTCTCGGCATTGGGGACATGGTATGCTCTCTTATCTTTCGTTCCTACAGCCATGAGACTTCGGCCTTTTATATGTTTTGCATGTTCAATTGTTGTTGACCGTGTAGGCATTTCAATCTTTGGAAGCATTCAAGGCCCGGCACAATGACAAGCCATTCACTCTTACGCATTGTTGGACGCTCATCAACAATTGCCCTAAGTTCAAAGATCAATACCGTGAACTCCAAAAGAAGAGAGGCAAGAAGACGGCCGCGTTGGCCGGAGGTGGAGATGGTGAGGCGTTGAAGAGGCCGAGGGGCAAGACCAACTCCAAGATGGACGACATACATGATGCGTCACCCATGGCCTTGCATGAGACTTTGCACGGCATGATGTCCGAAAAGGATGTGAGGGACGAGAAAAAGCGACAAAGCAAGGACGAGCAAATGAAGCAATACCTAGAGCTTCAAAGGAAGAAGCTTGAGATGGAGGAGGCGACCAAGAATAGGAAGATCGACATGGAGGAGGCGTCCTGGTAAAGCCAGCTCGACATCGAGGCCGCCAATGTCACTGCCAGGCAGAGGCAGCTCGACATCGAGGCCACCAATGCCGCAACCAAAGCAAAGGAGGTGGCCCTAGCGATCATGAGCGTTTACTTGACCAAGATGAGCGAGAAGATGAGGAGCTGGTTCGAGGCCAGGCAGAAGGAGATGTTTGACGCCGACGGCCTGAACTAGGTGGTCTGTTCGGCCGTGGCCGTTCTTTTTGGAGGCTGGCATGGGTGCCGGCCGCTGGTTGTGTGCCGGTGAGAAACCTATTCATTTTGGAGGCTGGCTGTGTTGCCGGCCGTTGGCTGTGTTGCCGGCGAGGTCTTGTAGGCTGGCTGTGTTGCCGGCGTGAACTAGGGCCGCTGGCATGAACTACAGGCCGTGGTTATTCGAATATTGCATTTGAAAAAGGAGACGGACAGGATGCGGCCAAAGGATGCGTCCGTGCATTGGGCGCACGGCCACCACATCCCAAAAAAGGCCCGGACACGACCCCATTACCCGCCCCAAACGGACAGAATCCGGGCCAAACAGACGTCCGTTTGGGGTCGTGCGCTGGAGTTGGCCTTAATCTTTAGTAAGCAATCGTTTCCTCTTCCTAACCGACGAGTCCTAAAAAGTTGAGGCGCATCACTTTCCTCTGCACATCTCATCTTCCTCAAATCTATTCCTAAAGGCTCCATGGAAGATGGGCAACAACTACGAGTGTGCGTTGCCCCACTCAATGGTGGTTGACACTGGCCCGACTCCATCCCCTAGGTCTCTAGAACCTCTGGCCTCTGGCTTCCCCGGCAGTCTATCTTTCGGGTGCGGAATAGTGGAAGCGGGACTATTGTCCTTGTTTTGCGGACTACGGAGGTCGCCGCGCTACTACCACACTATCGGCCACAGCGGTGCATCCAAGCATCTTTTGAGTAGAGACGTCAAGTCACCGGAATTGTCAATTTGGTCGACGTGATGCAGGATGGGCGCCATGGACTCATGGTATTTCCAACTTCCCTGAATATTTTTCTGAATAGAGCTATCCCTGATTGATTAGAGCAGTACCGTGTGTGGCACATGTTGTCACTGCTGCTCCCACATCTCCATGCCTCCTGCCAGCTTGTGTACACCTCTCCATGGCTCCTGCCATCTTGCCTCAGTTGTAAGTTGTAACGCTCATGCAGCTGACTGAACTTGAGGTGAAAATTTTATTCAAAGCAGATATCTTCTTTTCTTAGTGCATGTAGTAGTAGGGAGAAGCCTACAAAAACTTCCAAACCGTTGTTATGCATCTTCATGATTGTATCCATATCCCTTAATGTGTGAGAAAGCTCTTTGATCTAAAAAAAGAAGGTACAGAGGGTAATTTCATCATGTTGAAATATTCTCCAGGATACATGAAGACAAGCCTATCCTAGACAATCGGTTCCCTGTAATAAATCTACAGTTGCTTTCATGACTAGCCATGCTCAGTAAACAGTGGAAAAACACCATACGTTGCCATTGTTTTAACCTGTGTAGGCATCGGTTTCACATCGTTCAATACTTAATTTTGATCTTTGATGCTTGCACGAGGTGCAAAATTCTGAGAGTGCACTTACAGATGTCACATGCGCAATAAGAGCAAAGTGCACACTCTGCTCTTCATAACAAACACAAGAACATAACATCTTTATAACAGCCAACAATCCCTTTGACAATGTCTTCTTTGTTGTGTGCAGAACATGGGACGGTTTTCATGGCATCATTATCTTTCATAGGACAACACGTCACAGAACATCACACGAGTTGACAATCATAGAGTCTAGGCCCTGGCTCTTTCTCGTAAGAAAAATATTAGCAGCAGATTGGTTTGCATAATAGTCTTGTGTTCCTTTATCATGTATGGTTGTCAGATGCAGAGGGTAAAATGCAGTTGCGTTATGAGGGGTGTAAGTTGAATGACATCGTACGTAACCAGTCGAGTAAATGGGTCGGGAAGCCTAGTGATCTTCGGTTCGTCAAACTCACCCCTTGGAGTAATGTTTTCATGGTAAGCCTGGTGTAGACTATAAGGTATTAACTAGTAAGGTGTTTCAGGTTATGAGTTGTAGTCTTCTAATGCACTTCCATATATCCATATTTTGTTAGCCTCTTCGGTACCGTGACAAGGTGCATCTTTCGGCGGTACATCCAAATCCTATGGGAGAACTTCCTCTTGTTCACCTACACATAAAGGACATATCTCCTCAAAAGAGCCACCATACCTATTTATCATGGCATTTTCAGTCATTCTGAGATATATTGCAATGCAAGTTTTCTTATTACATTATATGACTTGAGTTCATTATTATTTTTGCTTTGCATGATCATATAGAGCTGACATGACATATCTGGCAAGGCCACCGTTCATCATTATTTATATGTTATGCTAAACCATTGCACATCCTGGTAGACTGCCAGAGGCATTCATTTGTAGTCGTCATTTTTTGAGTTATGAGTAAATAAAAGTGTGATGTCATTTAGAGTGTGCCTCTACCTGTGAGGAATAAAAAAAGAGAGGCCAAAAAGAGCCCATGAAAAAGAGGAAAAAAAGAGCCCACCCAAAAAGAGAAAGAGAGAGGGGGGGCGCACACTACAATCCTTTCTCCACACTTGTGTTTGAGAGTAGCACCTTGTACTTCATATAGAGAGTTCTCATATATTTCATTTCAGTACTATTGGGATCTTTTACATTATAGAACTTGACTTGTATATTTCGATGATGAGATTCCTCAAATGCCCGAGGTTTTGAGCAACCAAGTTGGATACACACCCACTTAGTTCATATGGTGAGCTTTCATACACTTATAGCTCTAGGGCATCCATTGCACGGCAATCCCTACTCCTCGCACTAATATTGATTGTAAGGCATCTCCATTGCCTAACGGCCAGCTGCATTGGTGTGAGATTTTCTTAGATTCTGTCTTCTTATAAAACCCCCACCATCATTCTATTTGCCATATAAGTGCAAAGATCAAGGCTTGTGGCCTGGGCATTAAGCAAAGTGCAGAGTAGTTCAAAAGAGAAAGTCATGGTTTGGTTATTTGACCGACTCTTTGGGTTCTGTTATGATAAGATGTTTGAATATGATAAAGCCTTCAATGATTGGAACCATGAATGTGATACATGCGATTATTGATTGGTATTACATGAAAACATTGAACCATTAAAAGCAAGAGTAATTTTATTTGCACATTTTGATATTACTCTCTTGTTATCAATTTTAGATTATTGGCTTGCGTCACTTTTATCCTGAGTTCACAATACATTACATCATTTGATCAAGATTATGCTAGGTGGCATTGCACATCAAAAATTATCTTTGTTTTTATCATCTACCTACTCGAGGACGAGTAGAGATTAAGCTTGAGGCTGCTAATATGTCTCAAACGTATCTATAATATTTATTGTTTCATGCTATTATAATATCTCCTTTGTATACTTTTTATATCATTTTATATTGTTTTTCTAGACTAAACTATTAATTTAGTGCCTAGTGCCGGTTGCTGTTTTCTGCATGTTTTCGACAAAGTTATTATCCAAAAATTCTGAGGATTTAATACGGTTTTTTTCGGGGCATGCAGATTCCAATAAGCACCAGAGGGAAAAGGGAGGGGCTACAGGGCCTCCAAACCAGCACGGGGTATGGCCTAGGACGCGCCACTAGGCTATGTGGGCCCAACAGGCACCGCCTTACGTCCATTCCTTCGTCTACAAATTGCATATTTCGCAAAACCCTTTGAACTTTTCTCCGATCTATCTATCTTCTTTGTCCAAGTTTGATGGGTATTTTTTCAGAGGGAGTGGTGCATTGTAATGGGTTCTAATCTTAGTATGCTAGAAATAGTTACATGTTCTTCGAATCAAGTGCTTTTAATCAAGTAGTTCAAACTTATGTTATGCAATGCTTGATGTAGTACTTTTGTTTCAAGATGCGTTCGATTCGAGTGGTTTCAATTAGTGTTTGAAATGTAGTTTTATGCAAACTAGTTCTAGAGAGTTCACTTTAAGAGTGTCACTTGTACACAACTGAATGGCCTAACGTGTCGCGACATAATTCCAATCTAAACCATCACTTTTTTTTCCAGTGGAGAGAGAAAATATCATGTTCTTACGGTGAAATGGCTCAAGAGGGCAACGGGGATATTCACTATGAGCTAAAAAGCGTGGAGCAGCGACGAACAACTATACGCACCAACTACGTATGTATTAACATACAATTTATATTTGAAGTAATAGTGGATGAACTACCCGTTTGTAATTATCTTAGTACAAGATTTATAGCGGAGAGAACAAAATTTAAGTGCTCTCCACTATGAACAATTATAGCACAGACAACGACTATGTACATGTTTGATAGTTTGATGTATACTGTACATATGCATTTGGTTACAAATAAATGAAATAAATAATGCAAATAATTTTTCTCTTTTTTTGGTTCAGAAACACATATTAGTGGCGTTGATAAGAAAATACACGCCGTACATTCGTAATTAAATAGCAACGTCCCATGATTATAGTCGCCGCTAGTACCTTACTCTTTACTGGCGTATAGGGCCAACGCCACTGTGAACGTACTGTTTCCAACGTTGGTGGTCAATGCTGGTGATAACCTGTTATCACAGGCGTCAGACTATAGGTGTCTCCACTCCGCGCCGGTAACGACGTTTTTCGAACGCCGCTACTAGGGTTTTCTGCACTAGTATGCGAGACCATGCAAGGATGCTCTTTGTGACGGGGCCGCATGCGCGGGGCCTCAAGGTTGCCGGAATTGGGTTGCCGGTGAGCTCTAGCAGCCATTGGTGCAGTGGCGACATAGGGAATTAGAGGGAGAGAGAAGAGAGGCGGTAGCTCTAGGATCTCGCCAAAATGCGTAGGCATGGGAAATAGAGCTGGAGGAGCACAAGAATGACGACACCCTCATCTGCGATGAACCATGGAGCAGACTGTCGTGGCAAGGTATGATGTGGACGAGTGGCGGGTGGGCGAGGAATCTTATAGCATTCACATTACCTTAGGGACACGAGGAAGCCTAATGGTTTGAGAAATCCTCTCCGGAGCATGGGATCAAGGCGGCGACGAGGCCTCACCGAAGGCGGAGAAGAAGGTCACGTGCATCCGAATTTTTATGCCTCCGAGGCGGAGAAGAAGGTGTTGGGAAAGCAGTACAAATAAAAAAAATCGCCCTACGACCAGCCAGGAACAATATGAAGATGCATATAGGGTTTGGATAAATGATTGTTACCGACTCCAAAGTGCAGTGGAAGTAGACGAGTTGGTGTAGATCGTACTTGGAGTCCCTCGAACCATTTATGACGATCCCGCAAACCGCCCTCGAACGATCCCTTGAACGGAAGACCGAAAGCACGACCTCTTTACTTGGTTGTAAGCGTATGGTCTTCATGATCCGATAGCGCTTCGCCGTCTAGAGCTAGCCGTCACTGGAGAATTAGAGGGAGAAGATTAGAACCACACTGGGCTTCTAATTATGAGGATTAGAGAAACTAGACCTAGCTCGAATTGGGTCAACTAGGATCTACTAGAAGTAGAACTAGATGGACTAGAGGAGGCTCTAAAACTTGTGTGTTCAATTGTATATAGGTTAGAGGGGGAGGGAGAGGCAGCCACCAAGGAGGGAAAGCCTTCTTGGGGCGCCGGCCAAAGGGGGGGGGGGGGGGAGTTGGACTCCTCCCCTAGTAGGATTCGGCCCCCACAAGGAAGGGGGGCGCCTCCTCCACTTGGGCCCTTGTGGCCCAAGTTACTTTCCACCCCGTTGATATTTAATTTAATATAAAAGTCTTCTAATAATTACTAGACCCTTTTTTTTATAATTTAACATCACTGGAAACATTTTCACCTATTTATAAATTATCGGGAATATCCGGTATTGCCCGATAAACTTCGAAACCCTTCCAAATCCTCTTGGAACTATTCCGAATATTAATGAAAATTCCACAAATAAATCCTCGATACTCTCGTCCTACTAACACTCAACAAATTGTGATTACCTTAAGCTTGTGACCCCGTAAGTTCGGTAAATCATATACATGAATGAAACTCCTTCGTTCAATGACCGATAGCGGAGCCGTGGACACCCATATCGATCCCTATGATTACACGAATGACATTCGAGTGAACCTTTGGTTATCATGTGATGTTCCCTTTGCTTCGTGATACTTTACAAAACTCGGGGTGCATCGGTATCCTCCCGAGTCATCCACATGCTCGCTATACCGTTGCCCTCGTTACCGGTTTTGTTCTTATTTCTCATTGAAGTGTTCCGGCATCCCCGTGACGTAGTCACCTGTGTCTGGCCAGATGGTGATGGATGCCATCACACCGAGAGGGCCCTGAAAATATCTCTCCATCGTCGGAGGAGCAAATCCCACTCTCGAGCTATCTAGTCCCTTATCAAACTTTCCGATGAACCTGTAAGTTGTCGTTATGATCACCTAATTATAGATGACGTTTGAGCAACCGCAAAGTCCATCGTACGGTAGGAAGTGACTACGATACTCTCATGGTCTGAAGAACTAAAACACATGCTAACACTCCGTGTTATAACAATTGATTTCTGACAATATTATCTTAAATTATAACAAACAAGTTTGAGTTGATTCAATATAATCGTTCTTCTAACGTCATACTCTCAATGTTGTTTTAGGACGATCGTTACACTTAACAATATCCTAAGATCCGGAAAACATGAGCACCAACAACACTTGAGTCAGTATTAGAGGAAAGACTAGGAACCTATTCTTTACCGTTTATTATTTCAGACGTGCATATGAGTTTTTCACTGAATCGCATATTGCAGGATCATAGCAGTTATAGCATGAAATATAAATTGTTAATTATGAACATCAAAATATAATAATACAATATTATTGCCTCTATGGCATATTACCAATAGAAGGTCCCTCGGTGGAGTGAGGGCGCTTTTGTTTCTTAGGAGCCATCATGCAAGGTTTCTAATATACATAAAGTCCATGAATTTTTCTCTTCTTGATGAACGCGCTTTGAGCATTAGAGATGAGCTTGCTCATATGTAGCACGAGCCGAGTGGCTACCATCTTTGTAATTATCTTAGCGATGACATGAATTAGACTAGTAGGCCTATGCTCAATGTTGACTTCCACCTCCTCTTTCTTAGGGAAGGGTACAATATTTGCGGAGTTAAGAGACTAAAATTGGATAAACATGAAGGTTCCAGAATAGGTAAATGGCTTCCATAACATCCACTTTACCCGGATGTTTTTTTTTGGGAAAAGGCACCGGTAAACCCGTCCGGACCGGGTGCCTTGTTTCCCGGCATTCGGTTGATGGAATTTTCCTCCTTGGTGAAACGGTCGTCAATGCCTTGAAGTTCAAGCCCTGAATAAAAATCTTGGGATCAAAATCGTTTCTCAAATGTGACCGGTAGATGAAAATATTTCTAGCTTTCAAATTTCCATATCTTCTCTTTACAATCTTTCCTTGCATTAATTGGGCTACGTTCTCTTATCCGATCGCACTGTGGGAGCACCGAAACAGCACCGCGTTGTAGTGAGATGGAAGCCCCGTGAATTTCATCACAAACGTCGCCGCGGCACAGCGTTGAGCTAGACCTGGACCGGGTGCCTCCTCGCTCACCATCCAAAACAAAGACGGGGACCCATGTAACCGGCTGTGACGACCCCGGCTTAATCGTGCACTAATCATACACGCAAATGCACACGATCAAGCCTAAGGACTCACTTGAAGATATCACAACACAACTCTAAAACATAAATAAATTCATACAAGCTTAATATTACAAGCCAGGGCCTCGAGGGCTCGAATACATAGCTCGATGGCATACAAGTGTCAGCGGAAGCGTCAGATATTTGGGTACAGATATATTACAGAACATAGAGATAAGCCTTCATAGAGGCGGGGCAAAATAAAAACTACGATCGAAAAGGCGTGGGCCTCCTGCCCTGGACCCTCTGATCCTACTCCTAGTCGTCAGACGGCTCCTCGTAGTAGTAGTACTCTCCGGGCCGGTAGTAGTTGTGGTCGTCGACGGGGACATCTAGCTCCGGGGCTCCGTCGTCTGGATGTGACAAATGGATAAAGGGGGGAAAAGAAAATAAAGCAAACGTGAGTACTCATCCGAAGTACTCAGCAAGCAAGGATCTACACTACATATGCAACATTTTCAAAGGGGGGGCTGTATATGTGGACTGGGCTGCAGAAATGCCAGAATAGAGGGGGAAAGCCTAGTCCTATCGAAGACTAGCATCTTCAGCATCTTCAACGGTCTCGCAACATTAGAAGAGAGCAGAATAACATAATATAAAGTATATCAGTAATGTCATCAACCTCGGCCGGTGATTCTTCCTCGACTCCCTGCGAGAAAGCAATCCCAGAGCAGTACTATCCATTTCATCTCAAGTCATGTTCTAGTTGTACCGATCGGGATACAACTCCGAGTGTCCGTTACCGTAGGATAGGCTATCGATAGAAGTTTCTTCCCTGCAGGGGTGCACCAACTTACCCACCACGCTCGCTTAACTCTGGCCGGACACACTTTTCTGGGTCATGCCCGGCCTCGGCTAAGCAACACGCCTCAACCCGACCAAATACTTAACGGAGAGGTCAGCACGCCAGACTAACCTATGCCCCCAGGGGTCTTGGGCCATCGCCCCGGACGCTCCTGCACGTTGCGTACATCGCCGGTGAGCAGACCTAGCAACCCCTTAATACAAGCGCAGTTGCGTTCCCAGTCCAACCCAGCGTGTGCCGCTCAGTTGCTGACGTCTATTAAGCTTCGGCTGAAGTATACGACGCAGAACGCCCATACTATGCCCACGTGATGGTTAGTGCTATCAGGCCAGAGGCCCCTCGGATCAAATATCCAAACCGTAGTGGATTAGGAGCGCGCGGAAACGAGCAGAGACTCACGATCGATGTGACCCCGTCGCCCTGTCTCGAGGACTTGCGGCAAGGGCTAATAATGCCCGGCCATGCCTCGTAGTTATCTCGCGGGCACCTCTCAGGTCAACCCGACTCCACATCACTTCGCATTCATGCTCGCGCGGGTACCCCTCAGGGCCGACCCGTCTTTAGTATCATGGTTCATAGTCAAGTCATAACATCCAAGGTAGCTGTGTGTCTGACACCGAAGGGAACCCTGAGGAATCACCCTCGATGGAATTCCCTCTCGATGTTATCATCAAGGTGAACGAAGGAGGAATCACCCTCGAGGTCCACACTTGAGAGGTTGCGCGACGGCGTCGGTATCGGGGGTGGTGTAGGAGGGATCACCCTCGCTTACCACGACCGATTAACTAACCTACAAGGTTATCATCAGAAGTGCTGACGAGGTATCACCCTCGGCACTCGATAGTAACCCAGCAGTGTCGAGCATCTAAGGGGAAGTGATGTGCGGTGCCAGGTTCTAATCTTCGATCCCGTTGCTCGGGTCTTCTGAGAGTCCAGCGGGGCAGTCGGGACAAGTGAGTCTCTGATCAGGCTCTACCCATCCTATCTAAACAGTTTAGGATAATAGGCAGGTATCAACAGTAGGCTACAATTAAACAAGCTATGCAGCAGATATAGGATGGTAACAGCAGCAGTAACATCTAATGCAAGCATAAGAGGGAAGAGAATAGGTGATATAGGAATGCTCAAAATGGGGGTGCTTGCCTGTCTGCTCGACGGCACGGGCAGGGTCGTCGGGGACGTAGTCGTACTCCGGAGCGGCGTCTGTCTCAGGAGCTACGGCAACGTCGGGGTCTACCGATAGAGAAGAGGGGGAGGAAACTAGTAAATATAATGCAAACAGATGCAACACAGTGCGTGCGATGCTATGATGCAGTGCATGGTTGCCTAAATATGCCTCTAAGTCATTTTAGTTATTTTTAGATTTAATCTGGGATTTATTAACCGGGGTGTGTGCACTATTCATCTGCCGGATTCGGGCTCGGGGTTATGAGTTCTTCTACGTAGGAGGTTCCGGCATCAAAACAGACGCACGATCAGACTCGTCTCGTCGTTCTGAGCAACTTTCATGTTTTAACTTTTTCGATCTGAGCTACGGTTTAAAAGTTATTAATTTTCAAAGTTTATTGGATTTTCTGGAATTTATTTAATTTAACAGAAAAAGGAATTATGACGTCAGCATGACGTGTTGCTGACATCAGCAGGTCAACAGTGACGCTGACCTGGTCAAACCTGACATGTGGGTCCAGTGGGACCCACATGTCAGCCTCTGTTTAAGCTAACAGTGAATTAATTTAATTAACTAGGTTAATTAGGGGTGTGGACCCCACATGTCAGTGGGTCATTAGTCTAATTAATTGATTTTCATTTATTTAAAATGTTATTAGGTTAATTAACCGCGGGGGCCCACACGTCAGCGACTGGGGTTGCCCAGTCAGCACGTTGACTGGGTCAACCCAGTCAACGGGGCCCCCGGGGCCCACTGGCAGTGAGCCAGGGGCGACCAATTGCGCGGTGGCCGATCGCCGGAGGCGGCCGGAAATGCGCTACGGGGCACCGTTCGACCCGTGGTTTGTTGCGTTCGAACGCTAGTGAACTCGCGCGTCGAGTGGTGGTGGTCGCACGGCCGGAAACGACCGGAGACGGCGACGGCGAGCGGTGGAGGCGGCGCCGGAGTTCGGGACCAAACGGAAGTGGCACAACGGTGCACGGCAAAGCGAGCTAGAGGGTTCGTCGGGCTCCTGCTAGCGTGCTGAGCACGAGGCCGTGCTCGGCTGAGCCCGGCGGCGCTTGTGGCTACGGTGGCGAGCTCGCCGACGGCACCCGGTACGGGCACTACGGGAACGGCGGCTACGAGCGCTAAATCCAGCGGCGCAGAGAGGGGTTCCGAGCGGGAAGCTCACCTCGCGGCGCACGAAAGGCCGTTGGGGGGATTAGTAGCTGCAGCGCTCGCCGGAGATGGAGGAAGTCGACGGTGTCCCAAGGAAGAAGTCGACGTGATCGGCCGTTGCTGTGCTCCTCAGCTCCGTCCAGTTGCTCCAGGGGACGCGGTCGACCACAGCGCTCCTTCCAGGCACTCGCAAGCGTCGCGGGGAGGCCGGTGGCCACGACGGTGAGGCAGCGCGGCGACGGTGGCGCTCTGAAATGGATCTGGGAAGGAAAGGGAGGGGCGGAGCGAGCGATGGGAGAGGGGAGGAGTGACGGGGAGGACCAGGGGGAAGGAACGAGCCTGCCCTTATCCTCTCAGCCTCCCTGTTTCATCGGTGGACGCCGGCGTGTCGCCGCGCGAGCGGCGCGCGCGCGCGCGGCCATGGCGCAGCCGACACGGGGAGGAGGGAGAAGGTAATGGGCCAGTTGGGCCGCGGTCGGGGCACTGTGCACTTAGGCCCAGTGCACAGTGCCTCGTTTTTTATTTTTCTGTTTCTGTTTCTCTTTTTCTTTTATTCTTTTCTGTTTTGATTTAGTTAGGGCTTTTATGCATTTTTGTAAAATGTGGGACTTGGCCCAAATAATGCAATGTAATATTACCGTTCACCAAAAATTGGTTTGAGCCAAATAGGGTTCCATTTGAAATTGAAATGATTGTAAATGAATTTAATATTGCTGTTTTGATGCTGTTTCAAATGGTTTGAGTCATTTAATTAGTCCAAGTGCTACTGGTGTTATTTTTATGTGTGCTCTTGGAATATTTGCTAATTAGTGAACATTTTTCCAAAGGTGCTTGAGCAAACTTATTTTGCACTTTTGAATTTGAGTTGATTTCCATAATTGAGTTTGAATTGGATACTTAACCCATGTGACTTGGCACTGCAAATGGTATGACTTGGCAATATTAGCAGTTGATCACAGTGGTAGTTACACAGGGGTGTTACACCGGCCAAGCACCGGAACGCTGCGACCGTTCCCACTTTCTACCGGGGCTTCAACTGCAGCAAAATCAGATGGAACTGGACGGCTGATGGCAGCTACTCTGCTGCCTCGGCCTACCAGGCGCAATTCCAGGGGACGCAGCGATCATGTTTCAAAAGCCTGATTTGGGATGCCTGGGCTCTGGGGAAGTTAAAAGTGTTTGCCTGGCTGCTGCATCTCAACAGGCTGTGGTGCAATGATCGGTTGCAAAGGCGAGGATGGTGCAACGGCTATCTCTGTCACCTTTGCTTCAGAAACCTGGAGTGCTCAGTTCATCTCTTCTGGCACTGCCCGATCGCAAAGGAGGTCTGGGAAAAGGTGGCGACATGGTCAGGATGCCGGGCTGTGAAGCCAAGTGTATGGAGCTGCCTGAATAAGGTGACTCAAATCGTCGAAGCAAACATTGCCGCCACTCCAGGGGAAGGCCGGAAGGGGATCAAGTCCATCATCATCCTGGTGCTCTGGGAGATATGGCTAGAACGGAACAGCTGCACTTTTCGTGCAAAACAGGCGCTAGGGAGCGACATTGTGGCGGCATGTCATCGTGCTAGTCAGCTGTGGCGCCAAGCTGGGGCAAAATGCCTGTCGCAGCCTTTTGTAGAACCTCCGACCGGAATTGGCTAATGTAATCTTTATTTTCCTTTAGGTCACTTGATCCTAGGATCTTCACCATGTATTTGCTCTTTCCGTTGCTTCCTGCTTAATATATGAATGCCAGCAGCGCTGGATCTTTAAAAAAAACTGCAGCAAAATCGTTCCAGGAGCTACTCAACCCAAAAACGCTTTCCCGTGGGCCACTACCAAATATATATCTTACGGGATACCAACAGTAGAGCATACTGCTATGGCGCTAGCACTAGCGAACAGAAGTGTTTCCTGTCAGTGGATTTGCACCCTTCAAGCACAAATAGCACTACGCCCGTGCCGGTACAAAAAGAGCAAAAGGGGAGGCAAAATATCATTATTATTTTTGCCACGAAAAGCAAAGAAGAATCGAGCAAGGGATAGTACTAGATGAACAACTGAATTTTTTATGTCAATGAACAACTGAATTTTTTGACGATAGCTAATTACTGTACTTTACATACAAAATTCAGACGACCCTTTCTATTTCGTACAAACAATCTAGGATGCATTACATATACGAGATAATATTTCAGCTCCAGAAAAGGCAGCTAGGGCATGGACAGGGGAAGAAACGTCAAGGAAACTGCATAGGTTGCAACTGTATCTAGTTTACTCATGACATAATTTGCTGAATTAATTCCGCATATATTTTTTGCTGATACTCCTGTAGGTTGTGATTGGACCGACTACGGCAGCGTACGCGCATTAGCTAATTTGCTTCGTTTTTTTTGGTGAGGGAAATCCAAGTGCATATAATGTACTCAAGATTTAGTCTCTGCATACATAAATAAGTGTATACCCTGGCCGTCAGCAGGATTATCCTTTTCACATTTGCAGCGCCGATCTACTAGTGCTTAGTAGCTAAGTATCCGGTCGCAAGTATTTTTTTCCCCGAGTAACCAATAGGAGTATTGTCTTTCAATTCAAAGAGTGGAAAACTCAAAAAAATTCAAAGAGTAGAACCTTATTACAGATATTTACGACAGGCTTTTTTGTAACCTAAAGTCGGGTGAACCCAAAAATGACACGCGGGCTACTTGTGTAAGAGAAAACCATCAAATTTTTTTGATGAGAAAACCGTATTTCCTCTGAGCGCAATGCAATTGGAATATATGGTGGTACTACTACTAGGAAAAAGCCTAATACTAGCGCGGGTTAAATAGCTAGTAGTAGCGCGGGTGCCCGCGGTACTACTACGGCGCTACAGCTAACTCGTAGTAGTAGAGCGGTGCATCCCGCGCTACTAGTACTTGTGTTAGTAGTAGCGCGGATTCCACACGCGCTACTACTAATTATCTGTAGCGCGGGTCACTACTATTAATTTTAAAAACCCAAAAAAAAAAATCTCGACCCCGTGCGTTCCGTCAATGGTGTCAATGATTCGATCTAGCGACGACCGGGATCGCCGGAGGTGCGGACGGGTAGCGGCCGACCAGATCCGGCGACGACTGTTGGAGAGGGACCGGATCCAGTGCAGAGCAAGACGACGGTGCGAGGATCCTCTTCGCGGCCAAGGCAGAGAGCTCCTGGTTGGCCATGTCGATGACCTGCGCAGGCATGGGCATGGGAGGTGAGTAAAACCGGAGGGAGAAGGAGAGGGAAAAAGAGAAACAAGGGAGAAAGGAAGGAGATGGAGGGCGCATCGGGGCTGGTCGCCGGTGGTGAGGTGCTCCGTCGTGGTGGCATGGTGGCGAGGGCGAAGACTGGCGAGCTCCTGGACGCCAGCGACGCGAGGTGGCGGACTCGGTGGGCGCCATGGAGGAGGAGATGTGCCTGGGCAGGAGCACCATGGGAGAGTCTATGGAAAGAGGAGGAAGAGTGAGGGAGAGAGGAGGGATTCAGCCGAGGATATGGGGACTTCATCTACCTTGTACTTAGTAGTAGCGAGGGGTATAAACCCGCGCTACTACTATCAACTTAGTAGTAGCGCGGACTTATACCCCCGCTACTACTATGGCAATGTCTCGGAGGGGCACTATAGAGACCACTTAGTAGTAGCGACGGCTATAAAACCGTGCTACTACTATCAACTTAGGAGTAGCGAGGGGTATAAACCCTCGCTACTAGTAAGCGTCTACCTATAAGCTTTTCTCTAGTAGTGTACAGTTCTGCACTGTACAATCCTCGCAAAAAATAAAATAAAATTTGAGGCTCCTTTGATTTAAAGGAATTCTATAGGATTTCCAAATGATAGAAATCCTTAGGAATTTTTCCTGCGTCGATCCTTTGATTCATTGGGTTGGATCCCATAAAAAAATTTCCTATTGAACTTTTTGTACTATATTTCATTGAAAATCTAACATCTACTCGAACCTCTTTTTACTATCCCTATGTTTTCCCTGGAAATGAGACACTAATTGCTAATCCTATAGGATTCAAATGGTCATGCCACTCTAATCCTATACTTTTCCTCCTACGTTTTCAAAATCTTGCGAATCAAAGAGGCCCTTTAAACTCAAAAAGCATTTGGAATATTTTCTCTGAATGGATTCCCATTAGTTTGGATTTTACTGTACGAGTGTTCTACGCACCGTCGCCATTCGAAATTTGTCTCCACGATAACTCCAGGGATTTTACAGCTAGGCCTGATTAGGCACTGCATATAGATAGTGTTTTTTCACGTGCCATTTTGTGTGTTGTTCAGCAGTGGTACTTCTCAGCTAGTGAGAAAAGTATCTCGACACTTCGGATTTAACCCTCGATTCGTCAACGCAGACCTACATATATCCACTCCGGAACTCGTCGGCCATTTCTCTGAATTTTGCATCGCTAGCAATTGACTAGACATTAACGCTCGTTGTTACCAAAGTCATCTTCGCTCGTTTGAGCTCGGGACGAACAGTAAAATCCAAAAATTCAAAAAAATCTGAATTTTTTGGGTGCAAACATTGACAAAAGTTTTACGTGCTCGCCAAATTTCGTGTTGAAAAGACATTTTTGGAAGTCGTGGCAAAAAAAAAAAATCAACACTCCAAAATGCTTTTGAAAATAATATTTTTGAAGCATCAATCTTGTTTTTTTGCCACGACTTAAAAAAACATGATTTCGAGATGACATTTTGTGAGCACGTAAACATTTTGTCAATGTCTGAACCAAAAAATAGATTTTTTTAATTTATTTTTATTTTTTTGGATTTTACTGTTCATACAAGCTCGTTTCAGCTCGGGCTCAGCAACTCCACATCCTCGTTGTTACTGGTAGTATCTTTCATCGCAACTGTAGAAACGAATCATCGGCGGCTCTTTTTATTGGTCAGACATAAAAACAGCAGGGAAACTAACGTGTACTAGAACGTACTACTACGTAGAGCCATCATATCACCACTTCTAACCACCTAACTAGCTCTGCCGTTGAATTTTTTTCGCGTGTATATAATCACTGCTCCCTCCGATGTGAATTAATTGACGCAACATCTATACAAGGATCGGAGCGAGTAACACCTATCGGTATGTGTCTATGTTCGCGTGTCGTTTGCGAAATAGAATTAGTGAAGTACTCCCTCCATATCAAAATATAAGACGTTTAAACTGCACAAACAATTTATATTTTCATACAGAGGTAGTAATACTAAAAAAAAGGAAGAATTAGTAGCACTGAAATACTTGTTTGGGGAAAAAAGGAGGACTGCATCATTAGCAGATTAACACTAGGTTATTACACAATGGTTATCCAGAAGTAGTATCATTAGCAACCAACGATTAAAATCGCGGAAGATACATGATTTATCAGCAGCCCTACATTAATTGGCGCGAACCTTTAGGCTAATATTGCGCTATCTTCAGCGATTTCGGCGCTATCTCCGGCGATTCACAACAGCACTCAAATTGCGGGGCGGTTTCCGAACGGAAATATCGCCCCAATTGCGTCAATTTGATCCGCAATTTGAAATTATGTTTGCAACCTATTAACACTTCATATGACAGTAGTTATCCAGGATGCTATCATGAGCGACTCATTAGGACATGCTTAGCCGCTTGGCAGGGGCATTAATTTACTGCCTTGGAATTACTAGTACAAAGCATTAAAAAGAATTAATAGCCATTAATTAGTACCTAAAGTATGGAGTGCAGTAAATAAGTGAGGCTTCCCTCGCACAGCATTGCGGACGCTATATAAACCAGACCCACCCCGCCGCTCTTCTAAACCCCAAAAGGTTCAAACAAAACACCTCTTCACATCTCTCGCTCGCCTCTGGTTTTTCCACAACGTAGCAAGGTAAGCTGGTAGATCCGTGAGGCCGCAGCGATGTCGGACGCGGTGATGCATCTGCGGGGGGAGGAGCCGTGGCTGGCGCTTCCTCCAGGGTTCCGGTTCCACCCCACCGACGAGGAGGTAGTCACGCACTACCTCACCCCCAAGATCCGCAACCCCGACTTCTCCTGTCTCATGGTCGCCTACGTCAACCTCAACAACACCGAGCCGTGGGATCTCCCGAGTAAGTGCAGTACTACTTGTCAATAATTTGCAGGCATGAGACAGAGCGCTCATGGCTAGTTTGTTCTGCAGAAAAGGCGAAGATGGGCGTGGGCGAGACGGAGTGGTTCTTTTTTGTGCACAAGGATCGGAAGTACCCGACGGGGACGCGCACCAACCGGGCGACGAAGAGCGGCTACTGGAAGGCGACGGGTAAGGACAAGGAGATCTTCCGCGGCACGGGACTGGATGCCGTCCTCGTCGGCATGAAGAAGACGCTCGTCTTCTACCGCGGCCGCGCCCCCGGCGGCCAAAAGACGCCGTGGGTGATGCACGAGTACCGCCTCGAGGGCGAGCTGCCCCATCGCCTACCCCGCTCCACCAAGGTACGCAAGAATCTATTTTGTTTTTCCGTCTCCGTCTCCGGACGAGTTGATCGATTCAACCGCTGGAGCATCTAGAGGTGTTGCTGGACCACGCACTCACATCACATGTCATGCTCGGGATTTGTTTCTTGTTTCTTATTCTCCTCGTGTTGTTTTCTCAACCTGCCTGTTGCGTGCGTGCAGGACGATTGGGCTGTTTGCCGGCTGTTCAACAAAGACTTGGCCGCGAAGAATGCACCCCAAATGGCGCCGGCGGCCGACGGGGGCATGGAGGAGGAGGACCCGTTAGCCTTCCTCGATGAGTTGCTCAACAGTGATGACTTGCTCAACAACGCCGACCTGTTCGACAATGCCGACCCACTGATGCTCATGGACTCTCCGTCAGGCGCCATAGACTTCGCCGGCGCTTCCAGCTCCACCTCCAGCGCGGCCCTGCCGATTGAGCCGTACATGGAGCATCTGACCCGCAAGACGAAGCCACCGGCGCCGCAGCAGCAGAGCCCAAACTACATGTGGAAGATGTGATCAGACTAATGAATCCATCCACCTATGGCCCGGACTAGAGCGTCTCAATTTGCTGGTAGCTATATATAGATGGTTATTTGGTTGGAGCTACCTCTTCGATTGATTAGTTGCTTCATTAACTTCGATTAAGGATTGAGTTAGTTGATAAAACTTATTGTGTATTGATGGAGCTGAACTATTCCCCTTTTGAATGTTCTATTTATTCTATTGTTCTTAATCATACATGCCATGGTTGATTCAGGGGTCTTGGTTACATGATAGTACGGTCCTGTAATCGTGTTTGTTTCCCAAACCCCGGCGGCAAATGTGTTTACCAAGAAAACGATGCCGAGAGACGATGGAGATAAACTATTCCCCTTTTGAATGTTCTATTTATTCTATTGTTCTTAATCATACATGCCATGGTTGATTCAGGGGTCTTGGTTACATGATAGTACGGTCCTGTAATCGTGTTTGTTTCCCAACCCCCGGCGGCAAATGTGTTTACCAAGAAAACGATGCCGAGAGACGATGGAGATAAACTATTCCCCTTTTGAATGTTCTATTTATTCTATTGTTCTTAATCATACATGCCATGGTTGATTCAGGGGTCTTGGTTACATGACAGTTCCGTCCTGTAATCGTGTTTGTTTCCCAATCCCCGGCGGCAAATGTGTTTACCAAGCAAACTATACCGAGAGACGATGGAGCTGAACTATTCCCCTTTTGAATGTTCTATTTATTCTATTGTTCTTAATCATACATGCCATGGTAGATTCAGGGGTCTTGGTTACATGACAGTACCGTCCTGTTATCGTGTTTGTTTCCCAATCCCCGACGGCAAATGTGTTTACCAAGCAAACTATACCGAAATACTATTTAAATAATTTGAAGCGCCCAGTCACAGAGCCAAGGTGCATTGTAGTTCCGTCCCATTTCTTGTAGAGGTCACAAGTACAATTTCCCTGCGTGTTTATGCAATGGTTTCAAAATTATAGAGGTTTCGATTTCTCTACCCGCTTGTTAAATGGTTCTAAAAGTAGTGGTCCGGATGGTTCAAACCTGCGATCTGTGGTAGTTCCACGTGTTTTCTGCGTGGATGTTGCCGGTCTGATTTCTCTGCCCTTTTTACTTTTTGTTCCAAAAATATAGCAATACTTTTTTTTAGGGAATACAGCCATAAGTTTTTTTTTTAGGTGAGGGAATACAGCCATAAGTGGTCGGGATGTTTCGAACGCACAACCTATAGGACAGTAGAGGCCTGTTGGGCGGCCCAGCCTATAGCGAAGCCCAATATTATTTCCTCATACGGCAAAATTTGATTTCACACCTAACTTATTTTCTTTTAGACGGAGCGGGCCACGACCCATTTAAACTTGCTTTTGTTCCGCCCCTAGTGTTGGAGTATAGGACAATCGAGTGAAGCCGTTTGAGTGCATTAACAAAATATTTGTGTTTGCGTCGACTTCAAAGTCTAGCTATTTCCATCCGCAAAAAAAAAGCTAACTGTGTTGAAGATTTTTTTAAGAAATTTTATGTGCAAACTTCATGCTGTAACAACACTGTATTTTTAGAAAGAGAAAAGTATGTTTTTAGTCCCTCAAGTTCCCAAAAAGTACAGACTTGGTCCCTCAAAATTTTTTGGTATACATTTGGTCCCTCAAGTCTCAAAACCGGACAAATTTAGTCCAAAACCAGATTTTGACCGTGCAGACTTTGACCGGGTTTGACCAGATGAACAGTAAATTCGTAAAAAAAATCAAAAACAGTTCAAAAAAATCTGAAATTTTTTGTCATGCAACATGCTTACATGCGCCCCAAATTTCGTGGTCTTTCGACACACGAGGCGCCCGTGGCAAAAAAAAAAAAAATCTACAGACGATGAACAGTAAAATCGAAAAAAATAGCAAAAAAATAAAAAAAATCTGAAATTTTGTGGGGTTCAATATACTGGTGTGCACAAGGCCCGTGCAAAATTTTGGCATGTTTTGACTTGCGAGGAGCTCGTGGCAAAAAAAAACAAATTTTGGCCTTTTTTTGTGAGCGAAAATTTGTTTTTTTTTGCCACGAGCTCCTCGAATGTCGAAACATGCCAAAATTTTGCACGGGCCTTGTGCACACCAGTATATTGAACCCCACAAAATTTCAGATTTTTTTGCTATTTTTTTCGATTTTACTGTTCATCAGCTGTAGATTTTTTGTTTTTTTTCCCACGGGCGCCTCGTGTGTCGAAAGACCACGAAATTTGGGGCGCACCTTGCGCATGTAAGCATGTTGCATGACAAAAAAATTCAGATTTTTTTGAACTGTTTTTGAATTTTTTTACGAATTTACTGTTCATCCAGTCAAACCCGGTCAAAGTCTGCGCGGTCAAACCCGGTCAAAATCTGGTTTTGGACTAAATTTGTCCGGTTTTGAGACTTGAGGGACCAAATGTATACCAAAAAATCTTGAGGGACCAAGTCTGTACTTTTTGGGAACTTGAGGGACTAAAAACATACTTTTCTCTTTCAGAAATACTATTCTTACATACACATTTCACAAGAAATTACGTATTGTGAGAGGGATAATAACTGCTTGGAGCTGACGTGAGACTAACTGTCCATGGTTTCTACTAGTGCTTAAGGTTTTCGCAGAAGTATTACGTAAGAATAGCATTGTTCTTGTATTTTGTTCTGGTAATCAAGCCTTGAACCTACCGTTTTCTCTGGTTGAATTTGGTTCGTCATATGTGGGTCGTTCTTAGAGCAAGTATAATAAGGTGACATATACGGCCTATACGACTTTACATATTACTCCCTCCATCCCATATTATAAAATATTTTTGTAGTTGAAATTGAACTGCAAAAACGGCTAATATTTTGAAATAGAGGTAGTATATTTTTGTTGAGTTGAAGGAGAGAGAAGAGAATCGGGCAGCCGGTTGTAGCACGGGCTGTAATTTTTTTATAAAAGTGTAAGGTGGGTCATGTAATAATAAACTAGTAATTTTTTGTAGCCAACTACTTATATGTACTTCCTTTGTCCGGTGAAAAGTGTACACATAGAAATTTTAGGACAGATTATGGAGTGGTGTAAACAATGCATTGGCAATGTGCAAGCCACCATTTCTTTCCTCTTTAATTACTCAACCCCCAATGAGCTAAGTGCATGTAGAAATTAAGGAGACCATGTGTAGAATGTTATTGATCTTGGTTACCGTATGATGAGAGAGAAACATTTTTTCCTATTTTAAAGTGCATTGAAAAGATAGAAGTACACTATTTTATAGACAAATTTTAAAGCCAAACCTACGATGTTCACCGGACGAAGGAAGTATATTGGCTATTATGTCGGCTGTAGATGCAATTTCATAAGACGGCCGATGCGGGGGTACGTACGTGATTTTTTTCTTTTTGAATTGGGAGCGTACGTACCTGATTGGTTTAAATGAACCGACAATCAAGGGGAACCGTTTCTTGTGCGGTCGCGCTGGAATCAAACCGTTTCTTGTGCATGCATGTATCCGATCATTCGTTCGTTCCGAGGCTGTCGTCATCGAATCCATTTGCACGAGCGCGCGCATAAAAAGGAACCCTAATCAAATCTATTCATCGCGATTAATTGGAGCGTGCGCCTCTCGTACTTCTAGTACATTGTACTATCTCCGTTTAGGTTTACTCCGTATTAGTGCTTGTATTTTGGGTTAAAATTTGACCTTTGATTTAACTAATAAAAAAATAAACCAGGACAATATAAATTTTGTGACATACAATATATATTTTGTTGGTCAAATCCACGGACAAAGTTGGGCACAAAGAGATAGTCAATAGTAAAAAAATAAGTAAACAACGGCATGTCCACCTGCTACTACTGCTCGCATGCTGACGGTCGGGGGTTTGGAGAACTTCGACCCGTTCGCGCTCCTCGCCTGCTCAAGGCCATACCGGCCCATGCTCAAGTCACGTGCTCTCCGCCTGGCACCGATGATTTCATTGGCACTTCAAGCTCCACCTCCCGTGCCACTCTACCGCTTAGCCCGACATGGGCGATCTGGTCATCAAGACAGAGCAGCCGACGCGCGCAACAGCAGATGCAGAGCTCTAGCCTCCAACTACTTCTTCATGCCGGCAACGGCCAACGACAACCATGGCGGCAGTGGCAGAGCTTGTGCCTAATCATTGGTGGGGAATGGGCCAAGGAGGGGCGAAATTATGAGGTCTCGGTTGTTTTATCTGGATTCATGGCCCAACTATAAGCATAGACGCGCCTTGTGGCATCGGTTTTTTTCATCAGTGAGACATTTACACGTAGCAAAACTGTTGTCGATCACAGTCTTGAGCATCTTAAAGCCGTTCAATATAATCTCACGACAGTCTTGAAGTAATCTTGCTACAGAATTAGAGCGTGAAGCAACCATGAAACTGTTCCATATGATGTCATACGAGTCCTGAGGCTGCAGTACTAAACACATTCTTGTTCCTCCATTATTTGGGAAAATAAATATACAACAGAATGTCTTGTGTGGTAATTGTTGTTGTATGTCGCTCGCACGAGATATACTACAGATGGAAGTTTTCAATTGTTGTCTTCAGTTAGCATCCAGTTCCAACTCGCTGCAATGTGTATGCATGGTACTGTATCAGGGCATCTCCAACGTTGACCAGTAAACGGACACCACAAATGTTCATTTTTATGTCCCATCATGGTCCACGGACATGATGTGGGAGGGAGGCATCCAACGTATTCATAAATTAGTCGGGTTGGAAGGAGAAAGAGTAGAGGGGGACTATGCATGTGCTGGGATATTGTGGTGTGGTATCCGGTTGGGGGAGAGAAAGGACATGCGAACCATGCATGTGAAGAGAGAGAAATAAGAGGAGGACCATCTGAGGGCTTTTTGTTGGTCAATTGCATGCGTGGACTCCTGCATAGCTCCCCTATAGTTAGTATCGATTTACCAAAAAAGGGATGTCCGGGCCACTACGCGGATAGATAAGGGTTTTCATTGGATGACAAAAGTTGACACAAGTGATCCGAACACCATAATCCGGACGTATACCAGAGCTTTGAGGGTCTTCTTTGGACATGCCCTCACATTCGATTATACTACAACGAACTAATAGTATGGGTCAAAAATAATAAATAAATGAAAAGGTTAGCTCACAGATTTGTAGACCTCGGAGTTGCCACTTTACAGTGACTACTCCATCTTCGCTTCGAACTAATGGACTCTGTCGTTGTTAGTTATTGCCCTTTCTTTGATTTGATTTAGCACAAGACAACAGCCAGCCAACATCCGTTTTCAGCTGCAATGTACGATGATACTACAACGGAAAGCAATGAATAATACACCTGAACTTGACAACTGCATTTTCCATGAGGTGTTAAGTTGAGTGAGTTCTAAGGGTGGAAATGCATGTTCAATCAGAGGAGAAAAGAAATATAGAGTCACAACAGACTTGTAAACTTATGTGTTACGGCCAAAGAGACATTTGTGAGATTATACTCAGTGTGGAGATCAAACATATACTTTTTTTTTATAAAGAGAGTATATTAATGCCAAGATAATATCAACTACACCCGGCCTCTGCAACAACATAATGTATCAAGAGTGCACACAGCCGAAAGATCAAAAGAAGAAAAAGAAAACAAAGTCCCCGCCGAAGCAATTAGAGACTCGCAGCAGCAAGAGCAGTGGTGACGCCACCTAAACTTTGAAAAGGAATGAAGTCTGCCAGCGTTGTCATCCCCACTCACCACTTCTGCAAAACGCCGATCATTCGACACGCGTGCTTCGCCTGATCCTCTATGAGAACATCCTGGAATCATCAAAAGACGAACAACGTGATCTCCCCATCAACACCTTGGATATCGCGGCACCGAACTAGCCCAATCGGATCCAAGGTGAACAGGGGGCGCCGCTAGCCTTGGATATCGCCATCGACGACATCGGCACAACGGATCAAACCCCATGACGAAGACAGAGCAGGCAAATCAGCCCATGGCTCTGTGTACCATAGTCTTGATCCGGCGCCTGCAGATCCGTGCACGGCCAACACTGTCTCCTGCGCCCAACTCGTGGTGCCACTGGTGGAGTCCCGCATCGGCCCTGTGCATCAGATCCTCAAAAGACCTTGCTCCCATATCCTAGCGCTGGTGGAGTCCCGCATCGTATCCCAGATAAATCGGGTCGAAGTCGTTGGCATGGTGGCGCTGGTGGAGTGCCGCTCCTGCGCATCTACTCGCAAGGCCTACCTGGATCGAGCCGGGAACCAACGATCCTGGCCAACTCGATGGCGGAAGCCCCACGGCATGGCGATCTGCTGATCCTCCAGAACGGCGGTGGCAGCCGAGTACGCTAGGGATGGAAAAAGAAAGACTAGAAAAAAGGGGGGGGCACCCCACCGCCGCCGTCCGCCGAAGGCCTCCTCCGGCGGTGGCAGGGTGAACGAGGTGGCGGGGACTGGGCTCTTGGGCGGCGGCTTGGGAACCTCCGGAGTCGCCCTTGGAGGCGACCCGAGAGGTTGCGGCTATGGTGGTAAAACGAATGTACGCATAATTTTTTTCTGCTTGTAGGATAGTATTAGCGGATCGCTACATGTATCTTATTCTTGGGGATTAACATGCCCAAGGCCCCAAAGATCACATCGAGCCACCCTCCACCCATGCGCTCGAGCTGCATCAGCGGGTTGTGCAGGCTGGGTCGCTTGCCCTATTCTGTCAAAGCCTGATGGCCTCGCCCTGGCAGCTTCGCCCCGAAGTCCTCATTGCCACCGTCCACCGGTACTCCTACCCGAAGGTTCTGGCCTCCTTGGTCATGATCACTAACAACCTGACGAACCAGTCTGTGAGCCATTGCGTCGGCCTTGTCAATCGGGCTACGATCTGCCGGCCCATGAAGGACGTGCCAAGGGGGCAGTGTCGTGGGAGTAAGTCTGACAGTAAGAATAGAGGGTACGTAGGAGGAGGCAGGATCCTAATTACGGTGAGGTTGTGCACGCAAGATGTGCGAGTTCAGGCCCTTCTCGGAGGAAGTAACAACCCTACGTCTCGGTGCCCAGAGGCTTGGTCGACTGGATTATGCGTGAGAGTTACAAGGGGTGAGAACCCTTGTGCCAGAGGAGGGGGGTGGCTTATATAGAGTGCGCCAGGCCCCTCTATCCCTCGGTTACACAGGGTTCAATGTAAGTTAAGACAGTGACATTACTGGTAACGCCCGCTATAAATGACTATTAATGGCCTTAAAGACCGCGGAGTGAACGCCCGCCCGTTGCCATCCTGGGGTGGCTTTAGATCTTCTGTACTCCGAGTGATTCTTCGTATGGTCGAGTGACTCTAACTTTGTCGAATGGAATTGGGGTGTCCGAGTGGGATAGCTGGTCGAGTGGATTGCACTCCGAGGTGATCTCAGTCGGTATCCTCAGTTGTACTTTGAATGTCCTTGACTCTAGAGCAGTGTCCTTGGGTTGGGCGTCTCGGTCATGTCTATGACCCTACCCTAGGTACACGTCACCGTCATTAGCCCCCGAATGGATTGAGGTCCGAGTGAAGAAGGGTTGAAGTTGGTTCCGACTCGATCTTATGCTTTGGAGGTATCTCATCAAGGTCTGGGTAACACATTGAAACTTTAACCCTGCATCAGTCGCCTTGATCGATTCTGGTTCCTGAGATCGTCGAGTGAATTATGCTAGAAATCTTCGAGTGAATTAGAGCGCAAAATCTTTGGTGCGATTGATTGCTCTGCAGTTCCCGAATCTCACAGGATTTGAAATTTTGGAGAAGCGCGCGGGACGAAACGCGGCGCAGTAAACGGGACGGATAGGCAGGGGCGCCTCGATTTCCGTGCCACCTTGTTCGCCATGTATCGAGCGAGCGTCTGTTGCGGGATACGACAGGATCTCTCGGGCCCACGGGCCAGTCACTCGGAAGCGTCCCCATAAAAGCGTCGAGGCCGAAGCAATGAACAACGCTCCTCATTCGTTTCCCTTTCTCTCCACTTCTCCGCCTCACCGCCTCCTGCGCCTTACGCCTTCGCCTGTTCCTCTCGAGCTCCATCGCCATGGTGAAGGAGAAGACTGCGGCCCTGGAGCGCGCGAAGAAGACGGCGGCGGTGAAGGGCAAGAAGACGGCTCGGGGGTCGTCGTCGTGGTCCGGTCTGCCGCCTGGTTGGATCCAGGGAGACTGGATCCGCTCCACTGTTGTGAGGGAGGACTTGGAGAATCTTTCCAATGACGGCTTGATTGCTCATGGGTCCTGGAGGCTGCCGGGGAATGAATCCGAACCCCAGCCACGCGAAGGTGAGCGTGTCCTCCTCACCACCCACGTCGATCGGGGTTTCTCTCTGCCTCCGCATCCGTTCTTCCGGGGTTTTCTGAATTTCTTTGGCGCTCAGATCCATCACTTCCCGCCCAACACAATCTCATATCTCGCTGCATTCGTCTCTCTGTGCGAGAACTTCCTTGGTTGCCAGCCGCATTGGGGCCTTTTCAAATATATCTTTACTTGTCGTTCTCAGTCAGTGAAAAAGGCTAACCCGACTGATAAAAAGACGCAAGTGGTCCAAATGTGCGGGGGGTTAGGGATTCAAATTAGGGGTAGGAGTACTTTTCCTCCCATGACCTTTCCCGAGTCAGTTAGAGGATGGCAGTCGACCTGGTTCTACTGCAAAGACATCACGACTCCTAGTCAGTCGACCGGCCTTCCCCCTTTCACTATGGAGAGACTCCGCCAACCTTCTTCACTGGTTGTGAACCCAGAGGAGAAAGGCGAGGTGTCCCTTTTAGTCGACGCAGTCGTTAACTTAGTCCGGGAGGGTGTGACTGGCATGGATCTGTTGGAGGTGTTCCTCAGTCGACGCATCCAACCTCTCCAGGCCCGAGATCATCCGATGTGGATGTATTCGGGCCCTGCAGACACCGCTCGGGTCCACCCAGAGGAGGTTGCCGAGGAGACAGTGGCTGCGGAGCATCACTGGAAACAAGGATAACCCCAGGGGATCCAGGAGGATTCTGCCATTCGACGCCGACAACGAGCCAGAAGAGGTCGGACTCAGTATACCGAGTGTTTTTCTTTTTTTCAATCTGCAGCTTGCTCTTGAATCCGACTGATACTTGTTAATTTTTGTCGTGCAGATTTATTCCAAGATGTACTCGATGCCAAACGGAGAGCAGTACCATGAGGGAGTGGAAAGTGACGGCGGAAGTGCTGACTGGCAATCTAAGGATGAAAGTGAAGAGGACAGCGAAGACTCTAGTAGCGGCGAGGAAGTCGACTCGCCGCCCCGCACTGAGCGGCGTTCCAAGCAATCGCATGATCCGAGTACGCAAGTCACGAAGCGCACTCGGACGTCCACTCCCGAGCCATCAGAGAAGGCTCCAAAGCAGGCCAAAATTGCCGCATCCAAACCTCGGAAGGCCCTGCCTAGGATCAAGGTGGCTGTGCCTGTCGCCTCAGCGTGAGTATTTCTTCTTTCTGTTTTCATTTTGATCGGGAACTTCTCTTCTTGTTTGACCGAGTGAAATTGGGAACTTTCAGCGCTGCTACTTCTGGGACGTCCATGGACATTGACAAGGAGGAGGATGACGCGGAAACTGCAGACGTGGCCACTTCTCGGGCAGGTACAGCTCCATAGCCCTTCTCTTTGCCAACTGTTCCGACGGTCGACCGAACTCTTACGGCCGAGTGTTTTGCAGTGCCAACAAATGTTATTCAGCTTCCAGATGATGACGATGATGAAGAAGCGTCACAAAGGAACACCGGGAGAAAGAGCAGGACTCTGAGCAAGAAGGTGCCTGCCAGCAAAGTGTCTCACTCGACATCGACATCAGAACCAGTCGTTCAAGAACTTAGTGATCCAGTTCGGACTTCTGTTTCTTTTGCTGATCCTTTGTCGACTGACCAGCCTTCGGCGTCGACTGCTCAAGTCCCTGCTCCAACTGTGCGAGTTCAAGCTTCAGCTCCTCCGGCTACCTCGTCTATTCCACCAACCCCTCTATTTGTTGCTCACCATGTCCCGGAGGACCAAGTAGGTGCTGCTAAGGAAGCCATGATCCAAGCAGGCTTAATGATGGACCGAATGAAGGTGGTGTACGAAACCAGCAAGGCCGCCTATGACGCCAGCTCTGCCCTTCAAACCAACGTCCGAGTAAGTGGGACTTTAAGTTGATTTCCGATCGGCTTTCAGCTTGATCTTTGCTCTGTTAGGATATGCTACTTGAAAACTGCTGCTTTATTATTGGTAAGATGTCGATCTTTTTCTTGCATCTTTACACCCACTTGGTGTGTCATGTAGCTATGTGTAGCTCTTTTCACTCGGGTTAGACAGGTCGTGTCGAGTGAAGTTTTGGTCCAGTGGGGGCACGCTGAGTGCACCCACTGTGTGTAGTCCCCGAGACCGCTGTTGACTGCTGGCAGTCGGCGGCGGTCTTAAAACTTTCCAATCTCTTTTTTTTAATTCCTTCCACTCGCGCTGGGCAGACCATGCCGAGTGGGAAATCGAACCAGTGGGGGCACGCCAAGTGCACCCACTGGGTGTAGTCCCCGAGACTGCTGTTGAATGTTTGATTTGGCAGTAGTCTTAGAACTCTTTTTGTCGTAATAATCTGACCTTGCATCATATCACTCGGAAATGATTGATCCTTGTTTCTGTCGACTGACATGTCTTGTTTATTGATTGCAGAAATCCTGTGAGCTTGGATCTAAGTTTGCTGACTTGGAGAGGAAACAGATTCAACTCAACCTCGATCTGGAGTTGGCCAAGGAGAACCTGAAGAAGGCTCAAGATGAAGTAGTCGTCATGGGAGGTAACAACTCACTGACTATTTGCCTTGTCATATTTTCCTTTCCATTCTTTGAACCGAGTGAGTTCACTCGAGCAGATGTGCGTAGTGAAAACCGTCAACTCCAAGCTCGTCTGAGGAATGTTATTTCTTTAGACAAAATGAAGCAGGCACTGGAGCGGAAGGATCTTGACCTTGCAGCAGCGCAGAAGACGGTGCGGGAGAACACTGAACTTGCCGACAAGAAGCTGGCTTCAGTCGGAAAGTTGGAAGAAGAGAACGCCAAGTTGAAAACCGTTGTTGATGAAGCGAAGAAGGAAGTCGTGCAGCTGAAGGAGGAGAAGGTGGCTTTGGCAGACAAGGTTGATGTTCTCACACGGAAGAGAGATGAACTGGAAACTTATCTGGGAGGTCTTGCCAAGAAGATGTTCCTCATGCTTGAAGGTACTTTCCGACTGACTGCAGAGAACTTTTCCATTATATTACTGTCACTTTAACACCTTTCGTGCGTGCAGAATTCTGTCAGAACTTCGAGGAAGAAACTGGGCGGATCGAGACAGGTCTAGACCCTATCAACTCTCCCGTCAAGGACGAAGCTGCAATGAACGTGCTGCGATTGGAATCTCGCCTTGCCAGTGTCTTGGATTATATTGCTCGGTTGAAGGTCGCGTTGTCCCGGATCGACAAGGAATTATGGCCAGAGGATGTGCTCCTGAATGACCTTGAGTCACTGATGACTCGACTCAACAGCATCCCGGACCGAGTGCAGGCGTGGAAGAAGTCAGCTGCCCGCTGCGGTGCTGATGTGGCTTTGTCACTCGTCCGCATTCATTGCAAGGAAGTCAAAGAAGAGAAGCTGTCGGCTCTTAAGGTTGCCAACACCAAGAAGCTTCAATTCCAATCCTTCATGAAGACCTTCATCGACGCAGCCACTCGCATTGCAGACGGCATCGATCTGGACAGTTTCGTCGAGCCAGCAAGTCCTCCTCCTGCTGAGTGAAAAACTTGATAACTTTACCCTCTTTTGCCTCGGAATGCCGAGTGATTTTGTAATCGTTAAACTCTTTTTGGCTTGATGCCCGAGTACTTCCGAACCTTCGTGGATTTATCCGAACTTGGTTCCTTTTATTTGGATGCAGTTGCTTTGTCCGTATTGCTTTCGAATTTTTTGACTCAGGCAAATCTAGGATCGCAGCTGAGTCTCCGAGTGAGAGGATTGCTCTCCACTCGGAGTAGACGTTGTACTTGCGTAGCTCAGAGTGCAACGGGACGGAGTACTTGTGGCGCAGCTCAGAGTGCAATCGTACGCTGTACTTGTGACGCAGCTCAGAGTGCGCGGCCAAGCTTCCGATTGGGAAGGTTGCTCTTTACTCGGAGTATGTTTTTGAAACTTAGGCGAATCAGGTTCGCGGCTAAGCCCCCGAGTGAGAGGGTTGCTCTTCACTCGGAGTATTTTTGAAACTTAGGCGAGTACGGGATCGTAGCTAAGTCCCCGAGTGGGAAGATTGCTCTCCACTCGGAGTATTTTTGAAACTTAGGCGAGTACGGGATCGCAGCTAAGTCCCCGAGTGGGAGGATTGCTCTCCACTCGGAGTAGTTTTGTAACTTAGGCGGATCGGGTCCGCGGCTAAGCCCCCGAGTGGAAGGATTGCTCTCCACTCGGAGTAGTTTTTGTAACTTAGGCGAGTGCGGGATCGCAGCTAAGCCCCCGAGTGGGAGGATTGCTCTCCACTCGGAGTAGTTTTTGTAACTTAGGCGAGTGCGGGATCACAGCTAAGCCCCCGAGTGGAAGGATTGCTCTCCACTCGGAGTAGTTTTGTAACTTAGGCGAGTGCGGGATCGCAGCTAAGCCCCCGAGTGGGAGGATTGCTCTCCACTCGGAGTAGTTTTGTAACTTAGGCGAGTGCGGGATCGCAGCTAAGCCCCCGAGTGGGAGGATTGCTCTCCACTCGGAGTAGTTTTTGTAACTTAGGCGAGTGCGGGATCGCAGCTAAGCCCCCGAGTGGGAGGATTGCTCTCACTCGGAGTAGTTTTGTAACTTAGGAGGGGGGTAGAAGAGAGAGGCAAAGAAGGAGGGGGATGAAGCTGAGAGATAGTATAGGTGGTAAGAGTATGGGTAGTGCGACGGGATCGCAGCTAAGCCCCCGAGTGGAGATTGCTCTCCACTCGGAGTAGTTTTGTAACTTAGGCAGACTGCGGATCGCAGCTAAGCCCCCGAGTGGGAGGATTGCTCTCCACTCGGAGTAGTTTTGTAACTTAGGCGAGTGCGGGATCGCAGCTAAGCCCCCGAGTGGGAGGATTGCTCTCCACTCGGAGTAGTTTTGTAACTTAGGCGAGTGCGGGATCGTAGCTAAGCTCCCGAGTGGGAGGATTGCTCTCCACTCGGAGTAGTTTTGTAACTTAGGCGAGTGCGGGATCGCAGCTAAGTGTTGGGGAACGTAGTAATAATTCAAAAAAAATTCCTATGCATCACCAAGATCAATCTATGGAGAGACTAGCAATGAGAGAGAGAGGAATGCATCTTCATACCCTTGAAGATCGCAATGTGGAAGCGTTGCAAGAACGCGGTTGGAGGAGTCGTACACGCAGCGATTCAGATCGCGGTCGATTCCGATCTAAGCGCCGAACAACGGCGCCTCCGCGTTCAACACACGTGTAGCCCGGTGACGTCTCCCGCGCCTTGATCCAGCAAGGAGGAGGGAGAGGTTGGGGAAGACAACTCCAGCAGCAGCACGACGGCGTGGTGGTGTTGGAGCAGCGTGGTTCTCCAGCAGGGCTTCGCCAAGCACTACGAAAGACGAGGAGGTGGAGAGGTAGGGCTGCGCCAAGAGGGAGAGAGATTCGTGTCCCTGGCAGCCCCAAAACCCCCACTATATATAGGAGGAGGGGAGGGGGGTGCGCCCCCTCTAGGGTTCCCACCCTAGGGGGGGCGGCAGCCCTAGATGGGTTGGAGGGGGGCGGCCAAGAGGGGGAGAGAGGGGGGGGGGGCGCCCTAGGGTGGGCCTTAGGCCCATCTGCGCCTAGGGTTTCCCCCTTCTCCCCTTTTGTTGCACCTTGGGCCTTGGTGGGAGGCGCACCAACCCACTCAGGGGCTGGTCCCTTCCCACTCTTGGCCCATGCAAGCCTCCGGGGCTTGTGGCTCCACCCGGTGGACCCCCGGAACCCTTCCGGTGGTCCCGGTACATTACCGATGACGCCCGAAACACTTCCGGTGACCAAAATCTCACTTCCTATATATTATTCTTTACCTCCTGACCATTCCGGAACTCCTCGTGACGTCCGGGATCTCATCCGGGACTCCGAACAACATTCGGTAACCACGTACAAACTATCCCTATAACCCAAGCGTCATCGAACCTTAAGTGTGTAGACCCTACGGGTTCGGGAGGCATGTAGACATGACCGAGACATCTCTCCGGTCAATAACCAACAGCGGGATCTGGATACCCATGTTGGCTCCCACATGTTCCACGATGATCTCATTGGATGAACCACGATGTCGGGGATTCAATCAATCCCGTACACAATTCCCTTTGGCTACCGGTATGATACTTGCCCGAGATTCGATCGTTGGTATCCCTATACCTTGTTCAATCTCGTTACTGGCAAGTCTCTTTACTCGTTCCATAACGCATGATCCCGTGGCTAACTCTTTAGTCACATTGAGCTCATTATGATGATGCATTACCGAGTGGGCCCAGAGATACCTCTCCGTCATACGGGGTGACAAATCCCAGTCTCGATTCATGCCAACCCAACAGACACTTTCGGAGATACCTGTAGTGCACCTTTATGGTCACCCAGTTATGTTGTGACGTTTGATACACCCAAAGCATTCCTACGGTATCCGGGAGTTGCACAATCTCATGGTCTAAGGAAATGATACTTGACATTAGAAAAGCTTTAGCAGACGAACTACACGATCTAGTGCTATGCTTAGGATTGGGTCTTGTCCATCACATCATTCTCCTAATGATGTGATCCCGTTATCAACGACATCCAATGTCCATGGTCAGGAAACCACAACCATCTATTGATCAACGAGCTAGTCAACTAGAGGCTCACTAGGGACATGGAGTGGTCTATGTATTCACACATGTATTACGGTTTCCAGTTAATACAATTATAGCATGAACAATTGACAATTATCATGAACAAGGAAATATAATAATAACCATTTTATTATTGTCTCTAGGGCATATTTCCAACAGTCTCCCACTTGCACTAGAGTCAATAATCTAGTTCACATCACCATGTGATTTACATTGTTATGAATCTAACACCCAGTGAGTTCTGGGGTTCGATCATGCTTTGCATGTGAGAGAGGTCTTTAGTCAACGGGTCTGCGACATTCAGATCCATGTGTACTTTGCAAATCTCTATGTCATACTGTAGGAACTGCTACCACACTCCACTTGGAGCTATTCCAAATGGCTACTCCACTATACGTATCCGGATTGCTACTCAGAGTCATCCGGATTGGTGTTAAAGCTTGCATCGACGTAACCCTTTACGACAAACTCTTTATCACCTCCATAATCGAGAAATATTTCCTTAGTCCTCTAGTTACTAAGGATAATCTTGACCGCTGTCCAGTGATCCATTCCTGGATCACTCTCGTACCCCTTGACAGAATCATGGCAAGGCACACACAGGTGCGGTACACAGCATGGCATATTATACAGAGCCTATGGATAAAGCATAGGGGACGACCTTCGTCCTATCTCTTTCTTCTGCCGTGGTCGAGCTTTGAGTCTCACTCAACTCCACACCTTACAAATCAGGTAAGAACTCCTTCTTTGACTGATCAATTTTGATCTCTTTCAAAATCTTGTCTAGGTATGTACTCATTGAAAGTCTCATCAAGCATCTTGATCTATCTCTATAGATCTTGATGCCCATCAATTAGGTAGCTTTATCCAGGTCTTCCTTTGAAAAACTCTTTTCAAACAACCATTTATGCTTTCCAGAAATTCTACATCATTTCCGATCAACAATATGTCATCCACATATACTCATCAGAAATTCTATAGTGCTCCCACTCACTTTCTTGTAAATACGAGTTTCTCATAAACTTTGTATAAACTCAAAAAAACTTTAATCACCTCATCAAAGCGTATATTCCAACTCCGAGATGCTTGCTCCTGTCCATCGAAGGATTGCTGGAGCTTGCATACCTTTTAGCATCCTTAGGATCGACAAAACCTTCTGGTTGTATCACATACAACCTTTCCTCAAGGGAACGATGTTTTGAAATCCATCTGCCAGATTTCATAATCGAAAAATGCAGCAACTGCTAACATAATTCCAACAGACTTTAGCATCGCTACGGGTGAGAATGTCTCATCGTAGTCAACTCCTTGAACTTGTCAGAAACTTGTTTGCGGCAAGTCGAGCTTTATAAATGGTAACATTTACCATCAGTGTCTGTCTTCTTCTTAAAGGTCCATTTGTACTCAACGACCTGCCATTCAACGGGCAAGTCTACCAAAGTCCATACTTGGTTTTCATACATGGATCCTTTCTCGGATTTCATGGCCTCTAACCATTTGTTGGAATCCAGGCCCATCATCGCTTCTCCATAGTTTGTAGGTTCGTTGTTGTCCAACAACATGACCTCCAAGACAGGGTTGCCGTACCACTCAGCAGCAGTACGCGTCTTTGTCGACCTACAAAGTTCGATAGTAACTTGATCCGAAGCTTCATGATCATCACCATTAACTTCCTCTTCAACTGACGTAGGCTCCACAGGAACATCTTTCTGTGATGCGCTACTCTTTAGTTGAAACAAAGGTTCAACAACCTCATCAAGTTCTGTCTTCCTCCCACTCAATTCTTTCGAGAGAAACCTTTTCTCGAGAAAGGACCCGTTTTTAGCAACAAATACTTTGCCCTCAGATCTGAGATAGAAGGCATACCCAAATGTTTCCTTAGGGTATTCTATGAAGATGCATATTTCCGCTTTGGGTTCGAGCTTATCAGACATAAGCGTCGTATTCCCAAACTCTGAGATATGACAGCTTAGGTTTCTGCCAAACCATACGGTGTCATCTCAACGGAATTAGATGGTGCCCTATTTACAGTGAATGTTGTTGTCTCTAATGCTTAACCCCAAAATGATAGTGGCAAATCGATAAGAGACATCATAGTACGCACCATATCCAATAGAGTACGACTACGACGTTCGGACACACCATCACACTATGGTGTTCCAGGTGGCGTGAGTTGTGAAACAACTTTCACATTGTCTTAAGTTGTATACAAAACTTGTAACTCAGATATTCACCTCCACGATCATATCGTAGACATTTTTATCTTCTTGTCACGATGATCTTAGACTTCACTCTGAATTTGTTTGAACTTTTCAAATGTTTTAGACTTGTGTTTCATTAAGTAAATATACTCATATCCACTCAAATCATCAGTGAAGGTAAGAAAATAACGATATCCACTGCATGTTACAACACTCATTGGACCGCATACATCAACATGTATTTTCTCCAATAAGTTACTAGCCCGCTCCATCAACGGGGTCTCAGTCATCTTGCCTAAGAGGCATGGTACACATGTCGCAACCGATTCGAAATCGAGTGAGTCCAAAGATCCATCAGCATGGAGTTTCTTCATGCGCTTTACACCAATATGACCTTCAGCGGTAGTGCCACAAGTATGTGGTACTATCATTATCAATTTTGCATCTTTTATGAACATGTGTATTACTATGATCGAGATTCTATAAACCATTCACATTGGGTGCATGACCAGTGAAGGTATTATTCATGTAAACAGAATAACCATTATTCTCTAACTTAAATGAATAACCGTATTGCAATAAACACGATCTAATCACATTCATGCTCAACACAAACACCAAATAACATTTATTTAGGTTCATCCCTAATCCCGAGAGAGTGTGCGATGGTGATCACATCAACCTTGGAAACACTTCCAACACACATCGTCACCTCACCCTTAGCTAGCCTCCGTTTATTCCATAGCTTTTATTTCGAGTTACTAACATTTAGCAACCGAACCGGTATCCAATACCCAGGTGCTACTAGGAGTACTAGCAAGGTACACATCAATAACACGTATATCAAATATACTTCTGTCGACGTTGCCAGCTTTCTTATCTACCAAGTATCTAGGGTTGTTCCACTTCAGCGACCGTTCTCCTCATAACAGAAGCACCTAGTCTCAGGTTTGGGTTTAACCTTGGGTTTCTTCACTGGAGCAGCAACTGACTTGCCATCCATGAAGTTTCCCTTCTTGCCCTTGCCCTTTGTGAAACTAGTGGTTTTACTAACCATCAACACTTGATGCTCCTTCTTGATTTCTACCTTCGCGGTGTCAAACATCGCGAACAGCTCAGGGATCATCTTATCCATCCCTGGCATGTTATAGTTCATCATGAAGCTCTAGTAGCTAGGTGGCAGTGACTTGGAGAACTATATTAATCACTATCTTATCTGGAAGATTAACTCCCACTCGATTCAAGTGATCGTAGTACCCAGACAATCTGAGCACATGCTCACTGATTGAGCTATTCTCCTTCATCTTGCAGGCAAAGAATCTTGTTGGAGGTCTCATACCTCTCAACGCGGGCATGAGCCTGAAATCCCAATTTCAGCTCTTAGAACATCTCATATGTTCCGTGACATTCAAAATGTTTTGGAGCCTCAATTCCAAGCCGTAATGCATGACGCACTGAACTATCAAGTAGTCATCAGAACGTGCCTATCAGATGTTCAAAACATCTACAGACGACGCTTGAGGGGGTGGCGCATCGAGCGGTGCATTAAGGACATAAGCCTTCTATGCAGTAATGAGGACAATCCTCAGACCACGGACCCAGTCCGCATTATTGCTACCATCATCTTTCAACTTACTTTTCTCTAGGAACGTATCAATAAAACAAGGGAGCTACAACGCGAGCTATCTACAACATAATTTGCAAAGACACTTTGACTATGTTCATGATAATGAAGTTCATCTGATGAACTCCCACTCAGATAGACATCCCTCTAGTCATCTAAGTGATACATGATCTGAATCGACTAGGCCGTGTACGATCATCACGTGAGACGGACTAGTCATCAACGGTGAACATCTCCATGTTGATCGCATCTACTATACGACTCATGTTCGACCTTTCGGTCTCTCGTTTTCCGAGGCCATGTCTGTACATGCTAGGCTCGTCAAGTCAACCTAAGTGTTTCGCATGTGTAAATCTGGCTTACACCCGTTGTATGCGAACGTTAGAATCTATCACACCCGATCATCACGTGGTGCTTCGAAACAACGAACCTTCGCAACGGTGCACAGTTAGGGGGAACACATTTCTTGAAATTTTGGTGAGGGATCATCTTATTTATGCTACCGTCGTTCTAAGCAAATAAGATGTAAATATGACAAACATCACATGCAAATCATAAAGTGACATGATATGGCCAATATCATCTTGCGCTTTTGATCTCCATCTTCGAGGCGCGGCATGATCACCATCGTCACCGGCATGACACCATGATCTCCATCATCGTGTCTTCATGAAGTTGTCTCGCCAACTATTACTTCTACTACTATGGCTAACGGTTAGCAATAAAGTAAAGTAATTACATGGCTTTTACATTGACACGCAGGTCATACAATAAATTGAGACAACTCCTATGGCTCCTGCCGGTTGTCATATTCATCGACATGCAAGTCGTGATTCCTATTACAAGAACATGATCAATCTCATACATCACGTATATAATTCATCACATCCTTTTTTGGCCATATCACATCACATAGCATACCCTGCAAAAACAAGTTAGACATCCTCTAATTGTTGTTGCATGTTTTACGTGGCTGCTATGGGTTTCTAGCAAGAACGTTTCTTACCTACGCAAAAGCCACAATGGTGATATGCCAATTGCTATTTACCCTTCATAAGGACCCTCTTCATCGAATCCGATCTGACAAAAGTGGGAGAGACAGACACCCGCTAGCCACCTTATGCATCAAGTGCATGTCAATCGGTGGAACCTGTCTCACGTAAGCGTACGTGTAAGGTTGGTCCGGGCCGCTTTATCCCACAATGCCGCCGAATCAAGATAGGACTAGTAACGGTAAGCAAATTGAACAAATCATCACCCACAACTACTTGTGTTCTACTCATGCAAAGAATCTACGCATAGACCTAGCTCTGATACCACTGTTGGGGAACGTAGTAATAATTCAAAAAAAAATTCCTAAGCATCACCTAGATCAATCTATGGAGAGACTAGCAACGAGAGAGATAGGAGTGCATCTTCATACCCTTGAAGATCGCGATGCGGAAGCGTTGCAAGAACGCGGTTAGAGGAGTCGTACACGCAGCGATTCAGATCGCGGTCGATTCCGATCTAAGCGCCGAACAACGGCGCCTCCGCGTTCAACACACGTGCAGCCCGGTGACGTCTCCCATGCCTTGATCCAGCAAGGAGGAGGGAGAGGTTGGGGAAGACAACTCCAGCAGCAGCACGACGGCGTGGTGGTGTTGGAGCAGCGTGGTTCTCCAGCAGGGCTTCGCCAAGCACTACGAAAGACGAGGAGGTGGAGAGGTAGGGCTGCGCCAAGAGGGAGAGAGATTCGTGTCCCTGGCAGCCCCAAAACCCCCACTATATATAGGAGGAGGGGAGGAGGGTGCGCCCCCTCTATGGTTCCCACCCTAGGGGGGGCGGCTGCCCTAGATGGGTTGGAGGGGGCGGTCAAGAGGGGGAGAGAGGGGGGGGCGCCCTAGGGTGGGCCTAAGGCCCATCTGCGCCTAGGGTTTCCCCCTTCTCCCCTTTTGCTGCGCCTTGGGCCTTGGTGGGAGGCGCACCAGCCCACTCAGGGGCTGGTCCCTTCCCAGTCTTGGCCCATGCAAGCCTCCGGGGCTTGTGGCTCCACCCGGTGGACCCCCGGAACCCTTCTGGTGGTCCCGGTACATTACCGGTGACGCCCGAAACACTTCCAGTGACCAAAACCTCACTTCCTATATATTATTCTTTACCTCCGGACCATTCCGAAACTCCTCGTGACGTCCGGGATCTCATCTGGGACTCCGAAAAACATTCAGTAACCACGTACAAACTTTCCCTATAACCCTAGCGTCATCGAACCTTAAGTGTGTAGACCCTACGGGTTCGGGAGGCATGTAGACATGACCGAGACATCTCTCCGGTCAATAACCAACAGCGGGATCTGGATACCCATGTTGGCTCCCACATGTTCCACGATGATCTCATCGGATGAACCACGATGTCGGGGATTCAATCAATCCCGTACACAATTCCCTTTGTCTACCGGTATGATACTTGCCCGAGATTCGATCGTCGGTATCCCTATACCTTGTTCAATCTCGTTACCGGCAAGTCTCTTTACTCGTTCTGTAACGCATGATCCCGTGGCTAACTCTTTAGTCACATTGAGCTCATTATGATGATGCATTACTGAGTGGGCCCAGAGATACCTCTCCGTCATACGGAGTGACAAATCCCAGTCTCGATTCATGCCAACCCAACAGACACTTTCGGAGATACCTGTAGTGCACCTTTATGGTCACCAAGTTACGTTGTGATGTTTGATACACCCAAAGCATTCCTACGGTATCCGGGAGTTGCACAATCTCATGGTCTAAGGAAATGATACTTGACATTAGAAAAGCTTTAGCAGACGAACTACACGATCTAGTGCTATGCTTAGGATTGGGTCTTGTCCATAACATCATTCTCCTAATGATGTGATCCCGTTATCAACGACATCCAATGTCCATGGTCAGGAAACCACAACCATCTATTGATCAACGAGCTAGTCAACTAGAGGCTCACTAGGGACATGGAGTGGTCTATGTATTCACACATGTATTACGGTTTCCAGTTAATACAATTATAGCATGAGCAATTGACAATTATCATGAACAAGGAAATATAATAATAACCATTTTATTATTGTCTCTAGGGCATATTTCCAACACTAAGCCCCCGAGTGGGAGGATTGCTCTTCACTCGGAGTAGTTTTGTAACTTAGGCGAGTGCGGGATCGCAGCTAAGCCCCCGAGTGGGAGGATTGCTCTTCACTCGGAGTAGTTTTGTAACTTAGGCGAGTGCGGGATCGCAGCTAAGCCCCCCGAGTGGGAGGATTGCTCTCCACTCGGAGTAGTTTTTCAAACTTAGGCGGATCGGGTCCGCGGCTAAGCCCCCGAGTGGGAGGATTGCTCTTCACTCGGAGTGTTTTTTTTAATCTTAGGCGAATCGGGTTCGCAGCTAAGCCCCCGAGTGAGAGGGTTGCTCTTTACTCTGAGTGTTTTTTAAACTTAGGCGAATCGGGTTCGCGGCTAAGCCACCCACTGGGGGATTTGAACACATATGCTTAAGGGAACACAATTATTAAGATACTGCAAAAATCTTGTCTTTGATAAGCAAACTGAAGGATTCTTATTACAACTCATCGATCCGAGTGCTTAGGTATAAAAACGGCGGAGCAGGTCTGCATTCCACGAGCGTGGGTCGTCTTCTTTTTTGGCTACATTGTAGAGATGGTACGCTCCGTTGTTGAGCACCTTGGTGACGATGAAGGGTCCTTCCCAGGCCGGAGCGAGCTTATGAGGCCGTTTCTGGTGCACTCGGAGTACAAGGTCTCCCTCTTGGAATGCTCGACCTCTGACATTTGTGGCATGGAATCGGCGCAGGTCTTGTTGATAGATGATCGACCGGATCAGAGCCATCTCTCGTTCTTCCTCTAGGAGATCAACTGCGTCTTGCCGTGCTTGTTCTGCTTCAGTCTCAGAGAATAGTTCCACTCGAGGAGCATTGTGCAGCAGATCACTCGGAAGCACAGCTTCAACACCATACACCATGAAGAAAGGGGTTCGGTCAGTCGACCGATTGGGAGTTGTTCTCAGTCCCCATAGGACAGATGACAACTCAGTCACCCATGCTCCAGCAGCATGCTTGAGGTCACGCATCAATCGGGGTTTCAGCCATTGGAGGATCAAGCCATTCGCCCTCTCTGCCTGCCCGTTCGACTGCGGGTGTGCCACAGATGCATAATCGACCCGAGTGCCTTGGGAAGCGCAAAAAGCTCTGAACTCATCGGAATCAAAGTTGGAGCCGTTATCTGTGATAATATTGTGAGGAACTCCATATCTGAAAATTAGCTCTCTGATGAAACTGATGGCAGTGCTTGAGTCAAGATTCTTGATGGGCTTGGCTTCGATCCATTTGGTGAATTTGTCAACTGCAATGAGCAAATGAGTGAATCCGCTTCTGCCAGTCTTGAAAGGTCCAACCATGTCCAATCCTAAAACTACAAAAGGCTAGATGAGTGGAATAGTCTTCAAGGCAGACGCGGGTTTGTGAGACATGTTTGAGTAAAACTGGCAGCCTTCGCACTTGTCGACTATAACTTTAGCCATCTCATTTGCCCTCGGCCAGTAGAATCCTGCTTGGTATGCTTTGGCCACAATGGTCCGAGAGGACGCATGGTGGCCACAGGTCCCCGAGTGGATCTCATTTAGGATCAATCAACCCTCTTCTGGAGAGATGCAGCGCTGAGCAACTCCGGTAACACTTTCTCTGAAAAGTCGCCCTCCAATAACTGTGAAGGCTTTGGATCGACGGACGATTTGGCGGGCCTCATCCTCATCTTCTGGGAGCTCCTGCCTGAGCAGGTATGGAATATATGGCACCGTCCAATCGGGGATAATCGCCAAAACCTCCATGATCAGGTCGACCACTGCTGGGACTTCAATCTCAGTCGGATCGGTTGAGCTTATCGGTTGCGGGGGCTCCTTTGTGAAAGGATCTTCTTGAACTGACGGGGTGTGGAGATGCTCCAAGAACACATTACTGGGAATTGGTTTCCGAGTGGAACCTATCTTCGCCAGATCATCAGCAGCTTGATTCTTGATTCGGGGTATGTGGTGGAGCTCTAACCCTTCAAACTTCTTCTCCAACTTTCTTACTGCATTGCAATAACTGTAGGAGATATGCCCTAGAGGCAATAATAAATGTTATTGATTATCTCCCTGTTCATAATTAGGTTTATGTTCCATGCTATAACTGCTATGGTTCTCGAGTCTGCAAATAAAACGAGGCTCGGAGGAAGACTCATATGCACGTGTGGAATAATAAACGGTAAAATGTATTCCTAGTCAAGCCTCTATGACTGGCTCAAGTGTTGCATGATGGTTCTGTTTTCCTGATCATGGGCATGTCTATGCCAGCAACTTTGAGGGCACAATGTTAGAAGAACATTTGTGTTAAATCGACCCGAATTAATGTTATGCTATGAGATTCATTCGTCACAAGTTAAATGGTTAATAACACAGAGATGGTTAACGTTTGCATGATTCCTCAAACCATGAGAGTATCGAGTTTCTTCATGCTTGATTCATGAACTTTGGGGTTTGTTAAATGTCATCCGTAAATGGGTGGCTATTACGGCGGCTTACGGGTTCATGGAAAAGTGTGTCAAGTAACTTGATAGCTCGAGATTGGGATTTGCTCCTCCGACGATGGAGAGATATCTCTGGGCCCTCTCGGTGTTATGGTATCCATCATCGTCTGGCCAGACACTTTGTGATTTGATCACGGGGATGCCGGAACACGGTAACGAGAAAAGAGAACAATACTGGTAACGAGGTAACTAGCATAGTGGACAAGTTGTTGATCCACGGGAATGCCAACATGTCTCACCTCGGGTATTTGTAACATATCGTGAAGCAATAGGAATAGCACACGGCAACAGGAGGTTCACTCGAATATTCATTCGTGTGGGTATAAGGGTCAATATGGGTGTCCACGGCTCCGATGTTGATCATTGATCGGAAGGGGTTCCGTGTCATGTCTATACTTCACCGAACCTATAGGGTCACATGCTTAAGGGTCATCTATCTGCTGAATACTAGACAGGGAGTCTGAGAGAAAATTTCCGGAAAAAGTTTTTCAGAAACAGCGGAAAAGTTCCGACGAGAGAGGTCACCGGATGAGTTCTGTTGATACTGAAAAGTTGTTTCAGAGGATACCATAAAGTCAAATTGGTTTCGGGACATGCCTGATAATTCTTGGAGGGTGCCAGAATCATTCTGGAAACTTTCTAGAATTTTCGGAGATGAAAACCGGAAATGTTCCGGAGTTGCCGAAACCGCTTCAGATGCTTTTCGCAGATGAAATCACTAAACTGGAATTGTTCCAGAACGCGTTGAAAATTATTTTAGTGGGTACTGGAAATGTTCTAAGCCCACATAAATATTTTCAGTTCGAACGGACGCTGAAAAATGTTGTCGTGAATAGTGAAAGTGCTTTTTGGGATTTTTTATGGAAAGCACCTTTTGGGAAATTTCCCAAAAGGCTTCTAGAAGCCTTGGGCACTAAGGAAGCCCCCTTGGGGGGGCCCCCAAGGGGTGGCCGGCCATGGAGGGTGGAGCTCCATGGAGCTCCACATGGCACTCCTTTTTGCTTTATTCTTTATGTAAATGACATAAAGTGGGGGTACTTTTGGTATTTGTGAATGCCAACTTTACCCCTTGGCTTTCCTATAAATAGAGGAGAGTGGGCTGCCCACAAACTTCATCCCTTCTCACATACAAGTGCCATGCAACGATCTGGCTTCTCTCTCCCTCCCACGAAAAGAGTTTCGTAGAGCCGAAAGGCTGTCTGGGTTCCGGTGGGAACTAGTTCTGGACGGCGAAGCCCTGCCGGATAGATGACACCGTATGTGTGCAACTCTGTAGAGAGGTCGTAGTTTCGATCTTAGTGCCCGAGGGGCTGTTCGTGAGTGCCTCCCGAAGGGCTGTCCAAGTGACGGTCCAAGTTCTGTGAGTCCTCCCGAAGGGCTGTCCGAGTGACCGTTCGAGTTTCGAAGGTCCTCCCGAAGGGCTGTCCGCGACACCGTCCGGGGGACTGTTCGACCGCCTCCCAGAGGGCTGTCCGAAGGGAAGACGAGGGTATACATCCTCGCGGTTGGGAGGTTGTAAATCCTAGCTGCGGGGATCTGCACCGCCGATCGTCATCGACTCTACTTCCGCTGCGCTACGAGTCGGTAACGAAAAGATCAAACCTTGTATGCAGTCTCCATAGTGGTCCTGGGCTGGTGCGTAGGTCGGAAATTTTTTGTTTTCTACTGCGTTACCCTACAGTGGCATCATGAGCCGTGCTATGCGTAGATGCAGGTTGCGATCTAGAATACATGAGATGTATGGGTGTTGCATAATATAATTAGGTAGTAGATGAGTTCTATTACTGAAAATTATTTGTGCGGGTAGCAGATGAAATCTGTTACCCGATATTCTTGTTGCTTCCCTGGAATTTGCATATTTCTGATCTTGATAACAGCATGGTGGAGTTTCAATGTTCTGGCAATCCGCGATCCTGATTGATCAACGAAGTGCTAACAGTTCATTGAATTCCATCGTAGTTAAAAATAAAGATGAAATTTCGCAGACGAAAGGGCAATGCAGATATGATCTGCACGGGGGTCATGCGTATGACGAAGTTTAGTATGGGGCTCGAGATTTTATTATCTCGGTTTTCATACACCCTGGAAAGTTAATCTAGCGACTTGAATTATCATACTTGATGATGGACATTGGTAGCTTCGGTTTGTTTCGAAACCTTAGAAGCCACGAAAAACAAGTTTTTGCATGAACCGATTAGAGGTGTCTAACTTGGTTTTGCAGGAGGGTTTGCATGTGCATATGATGTGGTATAGCAGTGCTCATAATAATTTGATTATGTATGAGATGACTATATGATGTAAATTGATTAAACATGACCTGCGTGTCATGATTCGGCATGATGGCTGGAGCCATATGATTGCACTTTAAATGACCTGCGTGTCAAACTTGTGTAATGCACTTATTTTATTAGCTATAGAGATAGCAATATTATCTGGTGCATCGACAAGGTGGTGGCAATCTTTGTGAAGGTGAACACCGACGCGAATGCCGGAGACGAAGAAATACAAGACTTCTCCATCAGAAAGGGCCATACCATATCATGCTAATTATGAATTGCCTGAGATGTTTATCCCTTATGATGCACCCTTCTTGATTGCGTGGTAGTCGCTTTTATTAGGGTGATCTCTCACAAAAATATCAAGTAGTTAGTGTTCTCCCAAGTGTAGCACCGTCTACAACACGTATCTTTTCGGGGTGCGCCATGTACACATGAGCACGAACGATTAGAGAGGTGTAAGGCGGGTGAAGGTCAGACCTCACTGCGTGATCACTTGGTTGTCTTGACGTTCAGGCACGACAGTCCTGAGCTCGGAACACACGCATCGAAAGATGGACAAGAGTCACATAGAGATGTGATTGGCAAGTTGTCCTACCGATTGAAATTCACGTCATCAGTGATGAACCCGTCAATGGCGTTGAATTGATATGCGGATCTTGAATCACTCACAATCAATTATGAGAGATATTGATTTGAGTGGGAGCGCACTGATGAATTAACTTGTTTAAATCTCAGTGCAATTAATTATGAACACTGTCTAAGTGTGGTTTGCTTAACAGTTATAGAATAATGGCTCGCGTTTCCACCTTCCCTATTAAAATTGAATAAGCTGTTAAATATCTGGTTAAAACTTTACGGTTGGTAACGTAATGTGAGGATTATCCTCAAGAGTGCCGAGAAGGACTTTGTCCTATCGCATACTTTCGGTATTCTCTCGCTTATGCTATGGATCATGTGACTCTCGTCCTACGATCCAAAAGCTAGAATTCCGTTTCAGTCAAGTGCAATATGTTTGCTTCCATGAGACCCGAACTTCGAAAGTTTGGATAGTTATGTGATTTTCATGGAATCTGAAAATCATTTTCAGAGACAGACAAAGGCTAAAAGATATGAGATATCCAAAGCAATGTTTGTTTGCAAACTATTAGTAAAGGAGTTTACTATGCATTAGACTGATAAGAGAGGGATCCAGAAGAACGCCTATCATATGATGAAAGGTGAATAAAACAACAACTTAAAGAGAAAGGAAGTGTCCGAAGGGTGTTAGTGTGACTTACACACCTAGGAAGTCCGGGGCTAACGCCACTCTTAAGTTGGGTGCTTCTTTTGAGAGTAGGAGAAACACTAAAAGTTAAACTGTTAGAAGTATAAAGGCAGAAAGAAAGAAGACTGGAATATCCAGCTCATGTATGAATGTCATACAAGTTTTTGATGTATAGAAGGCTGGTCAAAGATATAGTTCTTGGGAATTATGGTTAAACATGTTAATCACTAATTCTTGGGTATTGTGAGACAATCACAAAGATACCCGCTCGATTGCATTCTGTTGCAACTCGATGTAAGAACTACTATGGCCTGAAAGACTAGCCAGGGATGAGGTTTAGGTATACACACGGAACATAGTAAATGTTACTATACCTTCCATCGGTGTATTACTGTCTATATTTATTTTCATAATTCATTTAGAGTTTTAAACTCTAGCCCATTGCATAAGGTATCTTGCAAGAAGGTTGTTCATAAGAGAACTTTTTATGTTCAAAGTTATGAATAACATAAGGGCCATACTTTCATTGAGAATGAGATGTATGTTATGAATAATGATATTAATATATTACCTCTGGATTTACTTTCATAATTCATTTTAGAGTTTTACACTCTAGCCCCTTGCACAATGTTGTTGCAAAAGGGTTGTTCATAAAAGAACAATTGTTGTTCAGTGTTATGAATAACATTTAGAGCCATGCTTCCATCCAGATGGGATGTATGTTATGAATATTGATAGTAATATGATACATCCATAACACTGACGCTAAATGTGGCAAGACTGAAAGAATACCACACAAGTGTGGCGCTGCATTTGGTCACATTGGAGAAACCCGCATGGAAAATTCCATTATGATGGATTTTGAAGTCGTTTGATTTTGAATCATCTGACACTTGCAACTTTTCTCCGAAAAGTGAAGTGACTGAAATACCGTTCACAGGCCGTAAGGAACGAGCAAAGAACTTATTGGTGATCATACATTTTGATGTATGTAATCCGATAAATGTTGTTGCAAACAGTGGATTTTTCTACCTTCAAAAATGACTCAAGTAGATATATGGATATTTACTTGATGAGACGTAAGTCTGGATCTTTTGAAATCATTCATAAGGTTTTCAAAAATAATGTAGAAGTTATTGTAACAAGAAAATTATGTTTCTACAATTCGATTGCAGAAAGGAAAATTTGAGTTACAAGTTTAGCGAATGTCTGATGAGTTGTGAAAGGGGTTTCATAACTTGCACCTCCCGGAACACCACTGCAAGTGGAAAGTCCGTGAAGATGTAATCGAACCATTTATGACATGGTAAGATCAAAGATGACATAAATAAATTTGCCATTACCCCTTTTAAAAAGTGATGCTTTAGAGACTGCGGCTTTTACACTGAAAAGAGCTCCATCGGGTCTGTTGAAATGACACCATGGTATGGTATGCCCAACCATGTTATATATTTTCTTAAACATTTGGAATATGGGGCTTGTGTAAAAGGTTACAAACCTATTCCAAATCAGACAAGTGCTACTTTGTAGGTTATCCCAAGCAATTGGGTATTCCTCCCTCACTATACCGAAGCAAATAGGTTTGCCACAAAGAACGGTATGCTTTTTGAAGAAAATGGTTCTTTCAAAAAGGTGAGTGGGAGAATAATGCAACTCGACGAGATAACCAGTATCTCCGTCATAAGGTCAAAGGAAAGAGACCTTGGAAGTAATTCCAGAGTTTCCTAGTACGACTGATACGGAAGTCTCTACAATAAAATGTACGGACTTCGGTCGAACTTGCAGCTGAACCACGTAGGCAAGGCTCGTGCAAACCTCTCAGGTGCGCAGACGAGATATTGTTTTTAGACAACAGTATACCTACGATACACAAGGAAGCATTGATGGGCCCTGACTCCGGAATTGGCTAAATGCCAATACAATCCGAGATAGTTTCCATATAAATGTTTTAAGATTAAAATCTTGATACACCTTTCGGAAGACTTAGAGTCTAACAAATTTTATGGAACTAAAAACTGATACGGATAAAAATGTTTTATCCATAAAGCTCGACTTGTTGAAATAACAAGTTCAAGGAGTTGACTACGATGAGGTTGTTTCACCGTAGCGATGCTTAAAGTTGGTTCGGGTTGAACTAGCAATTTATACATATTTCAGTCATGAGATATGAAACATGGATGACAATAGGATTTCCATATGATGGAAATGAAACCAAGGACTTGCATGTGTTGCAGTCCAAGGTATTTTGTCAGTCCAGAGGATGCTAGTAAGTATGCAAACTTCAGAGTTCCAGCAATGGACAGAAGAGAGCAAAATGGAGTTGGAATCTTCGTGTTTTGATGAAATAGTCAAAGGAGTTTGACTTCATCAATGGGTAACGAAGATGCTTATGATTCAAGAAAGTAAGTGGGAGCATAATAAAATTTCTAAAAAAAAACATTGTGTGCTTGACACATTGTTAATTGGAAATAAATTTCTTGACACGAATTAGGACTTCATTTGAAAATAGTTTTTCGACGAAGTGCTTGGGCTAAATAGCCTTTATATTAGGCATGATGATCTATGGAGATAGATTTACCTAATGGGGCTGAGAAATAAATACATATTGACAAGATGCTAAAACTTTTTAGCATTTAGAACGCCAAGGAGTGATTCTTGCCGAAGTCACATGGAAAGAGTTTTTGCAAGACTCGGTGTCCCAAAACACTGATGAGCAAAATACATGATGGAGATTCCACGCACTCTTGTGTTTGGATTAATCATGTATTCCATGGTATGTAAAAACAACCAGATATGTCCAATACTCCCAAAGTTGTTGCGAGTATAGATACCAAAGTGATCAAAAGTTCTGATCATGGGACAACAGTGAAAAAGGGTCATTGAGTACTATAGTAGCACCGATGACATGTTTTCTCGCAAGCGGAGATCATGAAGAGTTCGTTGTAAAAGGTTACATCGATACAGTCGTCATCAATGCTCCATGCGATTTTTGATTTAAATTAAGGGTTTTGTGTAAACACAATGTGGTGCCACAGTTAGTTGGAAAATGTTCCAAACAAGTTACTGTGGCGAATTCTATAACAAAGGCTAAATATGTTGACGCTTTCGAAGCGACAAAGAAGATGTTGAATCATATAGTTCATTCATGAACTTAGTATGGTTCCAAGATGGCTTTTGTAAATGGGACACTACTGCAGGTAGTTGCTCCATAACTCAGTCTGAGGAATCCAGGTTCGACCTGTGATTCACATACATACAAAGCCAAGTCCACACAAAATATGATTTTTGTGAAAGCGTGAAAACGCGAGGATATGCAAAGATACACACGGAGCTGAAGTCGTCAGATCCGTTGGACATCAGGCTATACCACAAGCGAAGCATATTTACACCGGTGTGCCACAGGTGTAAAGTGCATCAGCATTAACTAGATTATTGACTCTAGTGCAAGTGGGAGTCTGTAGGAGATATGCCCTAGAGGCAATAATAAATGTAATTGATTATCTCCCTGTTCATAATTAGGTTTATGTTCCATGCTATAACTGCTATGGTTCTCGAGTCTGCAAATAAAACGAGGCTCGGAGGAAGACTCATATGCACGTGTGGAATAATAAACGGTAAAATGTATTCCTAGTCAAGCCTCTATGACTGGCTCAAGTGTTGCATGATGGTTCTGTTTTCCTGATCATGGGCATGTTTATGCCAGCAACTTTGAGGGCACAATGTTAGAAGAACATTTGTGTTGAATCGACCCGAATTAATGTTACGCTATGAGATTCATTCGTCACAAGTTAAATGGTTAATAACACAGAGATGGTTAACGTTTGCATGATTACTTAGACCATGAGAGTATCGAGTTTCTTCATGCTTGATTCATGAACTTTGGGGTTTGTTAAACGTCATCCGTAAATGGGTGGCTATTACGGCGGCTTACGGGTTCATGGAAAAGTGTGTCAAGTAACTTGATAGCTCGAGATTGGGATTTGCTCCTCCGACGATGGAGAGATATCTCTGGGCCCTCTCGGTGTTACGGTATCCATCATCGTCTGGCCAGACACTTTGTGATTTGATCACGGGGATGCCGGAACACGGTAACGAGAAAAGAGAACAATTCCGGTAACGAGGTAACTAGCATTGTGGACAAGTTGTTGATCAACGGGAATGCCAACATGTCTCACCTCGAGTATTTGTAACATATCGTGAAGCAACAGGAATAGCACACGGCAACAGGAGGTTCACTCGAATATTCATTCGTGTGGGTATAGGGGTCAATATGGGTGTCCACGGTTCCGATGTTGATCATTGATCGGAAGGGGTTCCGTGTCATGTCTATACTTCACCGAACCTATAGGGTCACACGCTTAAGGGTCATCTATCTGCTGAATACTAGACAGGGAGTCTGAGAGAAAATTTCCGGAAAAAGTTTTTCGGAAACAGCGGAAAAGTTCCGACGAGAGAGGTCACCGGATGACTTCCGGTGATACTGAAAAGTTGTTTAAGAGGATACCATAAAGTCAAATTGGTTTCGGGACATGCCTGATAATTCTTGGAGGGTGCCAGAATCATTCTGGAAACTTTCTGGAATTTTTGGAGATGAAAACCGGAAATGTTCCGGAGCTGCCGAAACCGCTTCAGATGCTTTTCGCAGATGAAATCACTAAACTGGAATTGTTCCAGAATGCGTTGAAAATTATTTTAGTGGGTACTGGAAATGTTCTAAGCCCACATAAATATTTTCAGTTCGAACGGACGCTGAAAAATGTCGTCGTGAATAGTGAAAGTGCTTTTTGGGATTTTTTATGGAAAGCACCTTTTGGGAAATTTCCCAAAAGGCTTCTAGAAGCCTTGGGCACTAAGGAAGCCCCCTTGGGGGGCCCCCCCAAGGGGTGGCCGGCCATGGAGGGTGGAGCACCATGGAGCTCCACATGGCACTCCTTTTTGCTTTATTCTTTATGTAAATGACATAAAGTGGGGGTACTTTTGGTATTTGTGAATGCCAACTTTACCCCTTGGCTTTCCTATAAATAGAGGAGAGTGGGCTGCCCACAAACTTCATCCCTTCTCACATACAAGTGCCATGCAATGATCTGGCTTCTCTCTCCCTCCCACGAAAAGAGTTTCGTAGTGCCGAAAGGCTGTCTGGGTTCCGGTGGGAACTAGTTCTGGACGGCGAAGCCCTGCCGGATAGATGACACCGTATGTGTGCAACTCTGTAGAGAGGTCGTAGTTTCGATCTTAGTGCCCGAGGGGCTGTTCGTGAGTGCCTCCCGAAGGGCTGTCCAAGTGACGGTCCAAGTTCTGTGAGTCCTCCCGAAGGGCTGTCCGAGTGACCGTTCGAGTTTCGAAGGTCCTCCCGAAGGGCTGTCCGCGACACCGTTCGGGGGACTGTTCGACCGCCTCCCGGAGGGCTGTCCGAAGGGAAGACGAGGGTATACATCCTCACGGTTGGGAGGTTGTAAATCCTAGCTGCGGGGATCTGCACCGCCGATCGTCATCGACTCTACTTCCGCTGCGCTACGAGTCGGTAACGAAAAGATCAAACCTTGTATGCAGTCTCCATAGTGGTCCTGGGCTGGTGCGTAGGTCGGAAATTTTTTGTTTTCAGCTGCGTTACCCTACAATAACCAGTCATAGCTGGGCTTCTGATATCCCACTCCTTCATCACTTGATTGACCACTAAATCTGAGTCGCCGTAAACCATCAGGCGTTGGACACCGAGTGAGATGGCCATACGCAACCCATACAGAAGTGCCTCATATTCAGCTTCATTGTTGGAAGAATCAAAGTGAATCTGGAGAACATAACTGAGCTTGTCGCCTCTCGGGGATACCAGGACCACTCCAGCACCAGAGCCATTCAACATTTTGGACCCATCAAAGAACATAGTCCAATGTTCCGAGTGAATCTGAGTCGGCTGCTGCTTCTCAATCCACTCGGCGAGGAAATCAGCTATTGCTTGAGACTTGATTCCTTTCTTTGCCTTGAACTTGATATCCAAAGGAAGGAGTTCAATCGCCCACTTTGCCACTCGACCAGTTGTGCCTCGGTTGTTCAGAATTTCTGACAAAGGAGCGTCGCTGACGACTGAAACCGAGTGGTCTGCAAAGTAATGTGCAACTTTCTTCATGGTCATGTAAATTCCATAAACAAGCTTCTGATAATGCGGATATCTTTGCTTTGACAGAGTCAAGACTTCAGAAATATAGTACACTGGGCGTTGAACTTTGTAGGCTTTGCCTTCTTCTTCCCGCTCGACTGTGAGCACTGTGCTGACCACCTATCCAGTGGCTGCAATATATAGCAGTAGAGGCTCTTTGCTGACTGGGGCAGCAAGCACCGGCTGGGTGGAAAGCAGGGCTTTGAGCTCTACAAACGCTGCTTCGGCTTCAGGAGTCCACTCGAACTTGTCAGACTTCTTCATCAGTCGATAAAGAGGTAATGCCTTTTCACCGAGACGAGAAATGAATCGGCTCAATGCAGCCAAACAACCAGTAAGCTTCTGAACGTCGTGCACACGCACGGGGCTTTTCATTCGGAGAATCGCCCCAACCTTTTCTGGGTTTGCGTCGATCCCTCGTTCGGAAATGAGGAAACCAAGCAGTTTTCCGCCCGGAACTCCGAATGTGCACTTTGACGGGCTGAGCTTGATATCATATCTTCTTAAGTTGGCGAAGGTTTCAGCGAGGTCAGTCAACAGGTCGGAACTCTTGCGTGACTTGACCACGATGTCAGCCATGTATGCTTCCATGCTTCGACTGATCTGAGTGAGCAGGCACTTCTGAATCATGCGCATGAATGTGGCGCCAGCATTTTTTAGGCCAAAAGGCATAGTAACATAGCAAAAACACCCGAATGGGGTGATGAAGGCCGTTTTTATTTCGTCGGGTCCATACAGTCGGATCTGATGGTACCTGGAATATGCATCCAAAAAGGACAAACGCTCACACCCCGCAGTTGAGTCGACGATCTGGTCGATGCGGGGGAGAGGGAAGTGATCTTTCGGGCAGGCCCGATTGATATATGCTTGAAGTCTATACACATGCGAAGTGAATCATTTTTCTTGGGGACCCTGACAACATTGACGAGCCACTCGGAGTGGAATACTTCTCGGATGAACTTAGCTGCAAGGAGCCGAGCCACCTCTTCACCAATTGCTTTCCTCTTCTCCACGGCGGACCGACGGAGATGCTCTTTGACAGGTTTTGCCTTTGGGTCGATGCGCAAACGGTGCTCAGCCAGTCCCCTGGGCACACTCGGTATGTCAGATGGCTTCCATGCGAAGATGTCCCAGTTCTCATGGAGGAACTGGATGAGCGCTTCTTCCTATTTGCTGTCGAGTGTTGTTGAGATGAGAGTCGGAGCAGCATCGGGATCAGTCGGATGGATATGGACAGGCTTTGTTGCACCGGCCGACTAAAATGCGGACTCTGAAGCGGGCTTCTTTGCTCACAATAAATCACTCGGATCTGCGTTATTTTTGTATTCTTCCATTTCTACTGCTGACATTTGCTCATCAGCAATCTTTGAGCCCTTCTGGAGGCACTTTTTTGCCCTTTGCCGATTCCCTGTGACTGTGATCACACCTCTGGGGTCAGGCATCTTCAACTTGAGGTATACGTAACACGGTCGAGCCATGAAACGAGCATATGCAGGCCGACCCAGAATTGCATGATAAGCACTGTGGAAATCCACCACCTCGAACATTAACTTTTCCTTATGGTAATTCTTTGAATCACCGAAAACCACATCAAGAGTGATCTGACCAAGTGAATCGGCTTTCTTTCCTGGGATGACTCCGTGGAATCTCATGTTGCTCTCGCTGAGCTTGGACATCGGAATACCCATCCCTCGGAGGGTCTCAGCATACAGAATGTTCAGGCCACTGCCACCATCCATCAGAACCTTGGTCAGTCGGGTGCCCCCAACGACTGGGTCGACCACCAGCGCTTGCCGCCCAGGGGTAGCAACGTGCGCTGGGTGATCGGACTGGTCGAATGTAATGGGAGTCTGCGACCACTTTAAATACGTCGTAGTTGCCGGAGCAACCATATTCACTTCACGATTGATAACCTTCAGTCAACTTTTGCTCTCAATGTCAGCAAAAATCACTAAAGTGGCATTAACATTAGGGTAACCACCATCTTCCTCTTTGTCTTCCTCCTTATCAGATTCCTTCTCTTTTTCACTGGGCTGACCCTCTCGGAAACTCTAAATCAGAAGTCGACACTGTCGAGTGGTATGCTTGGGCAGAATCAAGTTACCCTCTTCATCTTTTTTGGTATGTATGTGACATGGTAAATCGAGAACATCGTTTCCCGCTTGATCTGTCACTTTTTTGGGGGTCCATGGCCCTTTGGGTTTTCCCTTGAACTTCCCTTGATTCAAAACTGCTGCTTCAGCAGGACCTGCAACCTCGGCCTTACGTTTCTGCTTCCGACTGGAATTTCCTCCTCCGGTGTCCTGGGCGACTGGTTTGTTCTTGCTACTGCGGAATCGGTCCTCCTCTTCACCGTTAGTGTACCGAGTGGCTATCTCCATCATTCGAGTCAGGGACATGTCTCCTGTCCGACCGAATTTCAGGTTGAGCTCTCGGTACCGAACGCCTTCTTTGATGGCGCAAACTGCCTGGTGCTCCGACACGTTTTCAACTGTATGATGCAGGGTAGTCCACCTCTGAGTGAAATCTCTCAAATCTCATTCTGTTTCTGAACACAGTGTTGTAACTCAGCCAGCCCAGCAGGACGCTTGCAAGTGCCCTCAAATGTTTTGACAAACACTCGGGCTAACTCTTCCCAACTGTAAATGCTACCAGGGGCTAGCTGATTCAACCAAGCTCTGGCCGATCCTTCAAGCATCAAAGGAAGGTGTTTCATGGCCACATCATCGTTGCCGCCGCCGATTTGCACTGCCACTCGGTAATCTTCTAGCCAGGTGTCAGGCTTCGACTCACCGGTGAACTTACTCACTCCCGTCGCCAACCTGAAGTTGGGAGGGATCTCAGCAGCCCTGATGGCTCTAGTGAAACATTCGGGCCCAGAAACATGCACTCGGCCTCCAATCGGACGATCTGTGTCTTGTCCCTCTCTGTGTGCCCGGCCTCTGTCGACCAGACCTTGAACAAGAACTGATCTTGCATCAAACCCGGGCTCCCTTGGGTCGACGGGAGCTCTCCGCTCATCACCATACGGGCGCCTGTCATCATAACGCCGGGGCGCGTACGATCCGCCCCTCGGAGGGGGCGAAGGCACTCGACGGCGGTCATCACGGCCGAATCGATGATCATACAGCCCATGGCCCCGGTCCAGGCGTTGATCCTGGCGGTGTCCACGATCCTCACGCCGCGGAGGCGATCTTGGACTATGAGCCGACTGAACTGTGTCCGCAACCACATATCTGCTATGGATCCTGTTGCGCGACTGAGAAACGGCAGAGTTTTGTTCACCCGCTGCCCGAAGCAGCGCTCGGATCTGCAGCAAACCTCTACTAGCGTCTGATTGGGATGGCTGAATCGACTCTGCTATACGAGTTGCAGCTGCAAGATTCTGGATCGGTGTGCGATATACCTGAGGTTCAGGCGGAAACAATTGTTGGTGACGTCGACTGGATTCGGGGATCTGACGGAGAGCTCGTTCGTCGAGTGAATGTTGGAGATTTTCCAGTCGCGCGCGCTCAGCCAAGGTGGCTGGACGCGCAGCTTCCAAGGCCCGAGCCCCGGAGGTCTCCCCAATGATGGGGGTGTGGAGGGCCTCCATATTGCGATGATGCAGCTCGTCCCTCTGCTCCGAAGTGAGGGCTTCAGGACGATATTCTTCGTCACCATGCGACGAGCCGCCGCCGCCATCGCCGCCGCCACCGCGACGGAAACCAGGCAGGCTGCGCGGCGTATCGACCATCAGGACTTCCGCCGCAGGGTCACTACTTCCGCACTCGGACAGAGTCTCGGCGGAACCAGTCGACAGGTCGAATAGTTCGTAGGGAGATTCGTCAGGCTCAATTGCCGCGATTTGTGGGGTGGCCGACTGGCGGGCCACCGCATGCTTCACCCACCGCTGAAGCCGCGATCGACGAGATCGCTTGCGACGGCGAACAGCGGGGAGCGAGGATGCCGCATGAGCCAACCGATACTGGGTCGACGGCTGCCGCAGAAGGACGCTGCGAGCACATGCGCGAAAGTGCGTCGCCCCGCGGACGGGGAGCGTCTCGACGTCGAGGGGGGCCTCCTGGAGCCAGGCGGAGTCGTCGGCGATGAAAACGAGCGCGCCGAGACGGATCTCGCGGCCCTCAGCCAAACCACCGCCAGAAACCATGTTGATGGAGATCGGAAAAACTGCAACCTCACCGGAAGTCGCTAAGACACCCGCCCCTCGGTGGGCGCCAACTGTCGTGGGAGTAAGTCTGACAGTAAGAATAGGGGGTACGTTGGAGGAGGCAGGATCCTAACTACGGTGAGGTTGTGCACGCAAGATGTATGAGTTCAGGCCCTTCTCGGAGGAAGTAACAGCCCTACGTCTCGGTGCCCAGAGGCTTGGTCGACTGGATTATGCGTGAGAGTTACAGGGGGTGCGAACCCTTGTGCCAGAGGAGGGGGTGGCTTATATAGAGTGCGCCAGGCCCCTCTAGCCCTCGGTTACAGAGGGTTCAATGTAAGTTAAGACAGGGACATTACTGATAACGCCCGCTATAAATGACTATTAATGGCCTTAAAGACCGCGGAGTGAACGCCCGCCCGTTGCCATCCTGGGGTGGCTTTAGATCTTCTGTACTCCGAGTGATTCTTCGTATGGTCGAGTGACTCTAACTTTGTCGAATGGAATTGGGGTGTCCGAGTGGGATAGCTGGTCGAGTGGATTGCACTCCGAGGTGATCTCAGTCGGTATCCTCAGTTGTACTTTGAATGTCCTTGACTCTAGAGCAGTGTCCTTGGGTAGGGCGTCTCGGTCATGTCTATGACCCTACCCTAGGTACACGTCACCGTCAGGCAGCAACTGATGACATGGAGCTTCCAGTGGGGCTGGTGGTCGGAAAGGTGGTGGCGATGAAGGAGGTGATATCACTTAGGGCATGGCCAATGCATAGCCCCAAGGTGATGCCCCGTAGGCTACGTAGAATCGGATGTCAGGAAAAGTAGGTTCAGATGGAGCACCGGAATCCTCTGCAGGATTGGGTGATTGGGGAAAAAGTGTGGTCCGATGTATAAAGCTAAAAAAGTTGAAGTGGAGAGTAGAGATGCATGCGTAGTGGAAGTCTTTATTTTCTATATTTTGATGAGGCCCACTATTGATAGTTTGCATTGGAGAGAAAAAATCAATGTAGATGTTTTAATCTACTTTTTGTCATGGGGCATCTGTATCCATATCTCATCATTGTGCATGCCCTTAACTATCATCATGGTTGTTGGATCACCTGCCCCGCCCACCTAACCTACCGACAGATCAAAGAGAAGCCAGAGGGAGATTGGTGACAAAGTGGTACATGCGGCATGACGATGTAGAGGCAGGGCGGCACCAGCGATATGTTTGGTGCAAGAAAAAAGGGGAAGAGTATACATGAGTGAGAGGTTTAGGAACCGTCGCTTGCTCAAGTTGACAAGCAGGACCCACTCGCCCCACGCAACCCTGATGCATCAGGGAGCTTAGAATATGTATGAACACGCTCACATTTGGACGGCTGAGTCAAAACCGACGTAAGAAAACAAATCGGTCGCCTCAATCGCTTCCTAGGAGTTTACCCATAGGAGCTTCGTGATTTAGAAGATTGCTGACAGCTACTCAGCTATTTCTTCGTGGGCTGGGGGGCAGCAGCCCAGGCTGCCCCATGAAGCTCGGCCACTACCTGGCGGCGCCGGATGCTCGACTGAAGCTCGTCGAGGCAATCGTACCTAGATCTGGAGTAGGGGTTGATTGTCGAGACGAGAGTTTCGTTTTTTTTCTTCAAATAATGCTTGCGTAAGTTTTTGTGTGCTATGGTACGTAGCCAACGACCAATTAATGGAACACAAATAACTACTAGTAGTGTCCAAGACAACCTAAGGCCTGCCTCCCTAAAAACAACTATGCCCTACGCGTACATGTATGCATGATATGCGCCTCACAATTTGCAAATCTTGCGTGCAGCTTGTATGAATCGCCTACACATACTCCATCACATACTAGCCATTGACGGGCCTGGATTCTTATCCAAAACAAAACGTGCCGGGCCTCGACCTTGTTCTTAGCTGCACACACATTGCGTTATAGCCTCGTCCCTTGTCGCCTCTTTCGATCGTCCATGCATGGCAAAGCTCACTTTACGCTTACTTGATTCCCCGGCGCCCCCCCCCCCCCACCCCCCCCCCCCCCCCCCCCCCCCCCCCCCCCCCCCCCCCCCCCCTCCCTCTCTCTACTAGTACTGTGAGAGTATCTATCTAGCCATCTCCAACAAGTCACCGGCGCAGTCCCACCGATGGACATGGAAGGATAGCTTGTTGATTGCCCTTTTGACTCGCGTCTCCGGCCGGCGCCTCCGCGTGACAGCCACTAACACTACGGCTTCCGCTTGACTTCTCACGGCGGGTACGTCCTGCCGGCACGCATCACCTCACCCCCGCCTCTAGCTTCTACTGGCGGTGGTGGTCGCCCCTGTGTGCATGGACCATGGATGGATATCTACGGCCATATGCTGCTAGCTATCCGGTTCGGGACGAGCTGAGAGAACTAGAAAAGCTTCGTCAAGGGGAAAAGGGTTTCCATTGTCAGTTGTGCTTTGTAACCATCTGGCCTGCACTTGCACATAGGAGTATAGGAGTACACTAGTAGAAAAACGACTTTACGTGAACCCCATTAGTCCCGGTTTGGAAACGGACCGGTACTAATGTGATCATTAGTCCCGGTTCCAACGGCTAGAGGGGCGAGCATCATTAGTCCCGGTTCGTGTTGAACCTCTAGTACCGGTTCATGACACGAACCGGGACTAAAGGGGTGGTGGCAGGCTGGTGTCATGCTGGGGCCCCACGAGCTCCTTTAGTCCCGGTTCGTGACACGAACCGGTACTAGAGGTGTACCTTTAGTCCCGGTTTGTATAACCAACTAGGACTAAAGATGCTCCTATATAAACTCTTCGTCCAGTCCGAGCTCTTTGTTCTTCCCCTTTTCTCTCCTCTCTGTTCTTCCCTTCTTGCTCGAACTCATCCTTCATTTTTGCAAAAATTTGTCAAGATTTGAAGGCACCCCATACATCCAAGTGTTCACAAAGGTTAGCAACTTTGTTCTTTCATCTCTCATTGCTAGATTAGCTCTTGCAATGCTCTATAAGTATAGTGATTTGTGGGTTTTAGTTTGGGAGTATTTATATATGTGGTAGTTTATTTGATTTATATACAATTTGAGCTCAAATTAACTTCTTAGTTTGCTTGTGTAGGTGTGGTTTACTTAGTGCCTTCCCGTCCCCGTCCTAACCACCGTCGATCGCCCGCACCGTCCCGTCGCCGGCACCACCTTGGTGAGCCTCTTGTTCTTATCCTTTTTATAAAAAGAAAATCATGTTTGTGTGATTTAGATAGTTACTTGTATAATTTTCTTACCCGTACGTTGTTTGTTATACATAGTGGCATGGTTTTGATATCCGTCCCCGTCGGTCCTCGTTCGGTTTATGATTCGGATATGGTATATTCTCTTTTATAACTATTTTTTTTATTTCGTGCTTATGACAATTATGTCCATCAAGTTGACATAGATTTTTTTATCTAGGAGGTATGTGAACCGGAAATTGCAACTGACCCTCTTATCGAGAAGTTAAATTTAGTTGAAAAAGAAAACGAGTATTTGAAAGAAAAATTGAAAAGAATTGAAGAAGAGAAGATGAAACTGGAGTTGTATGTTGCCAATGTCGTCGATGATCACAAGATCAGGATGGATGCAATGCGCTTGAAGATTAGAAAATTTTAAAAATATGCCGTTAATCAAGAGGCTTGGTATCACTATGCTGTTCGATCAATTGTTACCTTAGTTGCGATCTTGATCGTATTTGTTGTTGCATTTAAATGCTTTAGCTAGAGAGTTTGTATGTTGTTTTATGAGAATAAGTGTGTATGAACTTGTATTAATTTGGTCTTTTCGGTGTTGTGTAATGAAGATGGGCCGGCAATGGATGAACGATGACCGATGCTCTCCTCGGTTCATTAATGGCGTGCGTACTTTTCTGGTTCCGGCTGAGGCAAACAAGCGGGCGGATGATTTTATGTATTGTCCATGTGTTGTATGTAAGAATGATCAAAATTACTCTAACTCAAGAACCATTCACGTCCACCTGTTTGAGTCCGGTTTCATGTCCGGCTATAACTGTTAGACCAAGCACGGAGAAAGAGGGGTCCTAATGGAAGAGAATGAAGAAGAAGAGGATGACGACAGCTATCCTGGCCATGGGTTTTCTGAATACGATGGTACAACAATGGAGGAAGAAGCTGAGCCGGCAATGCGGGAAGAAGCTGAAGAAGAGGCATCCGATGAGCCCGCTGATGATCTTGGTCGGGCCATTCCCGATGCAAAGAGAAACTGCGCAAGTGAAAAGGAGAAGCTGAAGTTGCAGGGCATGTTAGAGGATCACAAGAAATTGTTGTACCCAAATTGCGAAGATGACAAGAAAAAGCTGGGCACCACACTGGAATTGCTGCAATGGAAGGCAGAGAATGGTGTATCTGACAAGGGATTTGAAAAGTTGCTGATAAAGTTAAAGAAGATGCTTCCAAAGGACAACGAATTGCCCGATAGTACGTACGAAGCAAAGAAGGTTGTCTGTCCTCTAGGATTAGAGGTGCAGAAGATACATGCATGCCCTAATGACTGCATCCTCTACCGCGGTGAGTACGAGAATTTGAATGCATGCCAGGTATGCGGTGCATTACGCTATAAGATTAGCCGCGATGACCTTAGTGATGTTGAGGGCGAGTGCCCCAGGAAGAAGATTCCTGCCAAGGTGATATGGTATGCTCCTATAATACCACGGTTGAAACGTTTGTTCCAAAACAAAGAGCATGCCAAGTTGATGCGATGGCACAAAGAAGACCGTAAGAAAGACGGGAAGTTGAGAGTACCCGCTGATGGGTCGCAGTGGAGAAAAATCGAGAAAAAGTGGAAGGACTTTGCAGATGACGCAAGGAACGTATGGTTTGGTTTAAGTGTAGATGGCATTAATCCTTTTGGGGAGCAGAGCAGCAATCATAGCACCTGGCATGTGCCTCTATGTATCTATAACCTTCCTCCTTGATTGTGCATGAAGCGGAAGTTTATTATGATGCCAGCGCTCATCCAAGGCCCTAAGCAACCCGGCAATGACATTAATGTATACCTAAGGCCATTAGTTGAAGAACTCTTACAGCTGTGGAATGAAAAATGTGTACATGCGTGGGATGAGCACAAACAGGAGGAATTTGACCTACATGCGTTGCTGTTTGTAACCATCAATGATTGGCCTGCTCTCAGTAACCTTTCAGGACAGACAAACAAGGGATACCACGCATGCACACACTGTTTAGATGATACCGACAGTATATATTTGGATAAATGCAAGAAGAATGTGTACTTGGGACATCGTTGATTTCTTCCAAGTAGGCATCCCTGTCGAAAGAACGGCAAGCATTTCAAAGGTGAGGCAGATCACCGGAAGAAGCCTCGCCATCGTACTGGTGATTATATACTTGATATGGTCAAGGATTTAAAAGTAATCTTTGGAAAGGGTCTTGGCGGACAATCTGTTCCGAATGACGCTGATGGACGCGCACCCATGTGGAAGAAGAAATCTATAATTTGGGACCTACCCTATTGGAAAGACCTAGAGGTCCGCTCTACAATCGACGTGATGCACATGACGAAGAATCTTTGCGTGAAGCTGCTAGGCTTTTTGGGTGTGTACGGGAAGACAAAAGATACACCGGAGGCACGAGAGGACCAGCAACGTATGCACGGAAAAGACGTCATACATCAGGGTCATGCCAGCTACGCTCTTTCTAAAGAAGAGAAGAAAATCTTCTTTGAATGCCTGCTCGATATGAAGGTCCCGTCTGGCTTCTGGTCGAATATAAAGGGAATAATAAATATGGCAGAGAAAAAGTTCCAGAACCTAAAGTCTCATGACTGCCACATGATTATGATGCAACAGCTTCCGGTTGCATTGAGGGGGCTTCTACCGGAAAACGTTTGATTAGCCATTATGAAGCTATGTGCATTCCTCAATGCAATCTCTCAGAAGGTAATCGATCCAGAAATCATACCAAGGTTAGAGAATGATTTGGTGCAATGTCTTGTCAGTTTCGAGTTGGTGTTCCCACCATCCTTCTTCAATATCATGACGCTCATCCTAGTTCACCTAGTCGAAGAGATTGTCATTCTGGGTCCTATATTTCTACACAATATGTTCCCCTTTGAGAGGTTCATGGGAGTCTTAAAGAAATATGTTCATAACCGTGCTAGGCCAGACGGAAGCATCTCCAAGGGCCATGAAAATGAGTAGGTCATTGAGTTTTGTGTTGACTTTATTCCTGACCTTAAGCCGATTGGTGTTCCTGAATCGCGGCATGAGGGCAGACTGGGTGGAAAAGACACGCTAAGACCGAAAGCAATAATATGTATGGACGGGCATTCTTGGGCGCAAGCACACTACACAGTTTTACGAAATTCCTCCTTGGTGGCTCCGTATATCGAGGAACACAAGAATATTCTACGCTCCAAACACCCGGAGCAGTCTGACGACTGGATTACACGTGAACAAACGGGGACTTTCGCCGGTTGGTTGCAGACACGTCTCATGCATGACGACACTGTTGAAGATGAGTTGTACTTGTTGTCCCATTTACCATCTTCGAATATATTGACTTTCAAAGGGTACGGGATAAATGGGAATACATTTTACATGATCGTCCAATATAAAAAGAGCACAAACCAAAACAGTGATGTCCGCTTTGATGCAGTAAACACCAATAGGCCAAAGGACACATATTATGGTTACATAGAGGAGATATGGGAACTTGACTATGGACGTGGTTTGAAGGTCCCTTTGTTTCGGTACAAATGGGTCAATCTGATAGGAGGCGGGGTAAAGGAAGACCCGCAGTACGGAATGACAACAGTGGATCTCAACAATCTTGCGTACGCAGACGAACCATTCGTCCTAGCCAATGATGTGACGCAGGTTTTCTATGTGAAGGACATGTCTACCAAGCCGAGAAAAAGAAAAGATAAGGAAGCGAATACATTGTACGATGATCCAAAGCGCCAGATGGTTCTTTGAGGGAAAAGAAACATCGTGGGAGTGGAGGACAAGACAGACTTGTCAGAAGATTATGAAAAGTTTCATGAAATTGCTCCATTCACAGTGAATATTGACTCGAGCATCTAGTTAAATGATGAAGATTGTTCATGGTCACGGCGTAAAGGGACACACGCGAAGAAAAAGTTTTATACCCAAAGATCCCACTCTAGGATGTGACCGGTTTCACTGTCATCACTTTCTTCTCTAGTGAGTTTCCGGACTTATATATCCGGAAAGTCCCACTTCGGACAAACCGGAGGGAATCTTTGTAATAGTTAGGGTACTTATGTGTTTTGGTATTTGAAACGCGAAGAAATATTATGTACAAACAAATTATTTCATGCATTATATAGGACTTCATTTGCTATATAAAATGGACAATCTCTTTTGAAGTATCAGGCTTTCGAACGAAAACTCATCTGTAACAACGGCATTTCATTTTTTTAAACTTATTTCAACTCCAGACTTTTTGTGCATTCAGTATGCACCATTCAAAGCCACGTCATCAATTTTCAACCATTTCTGACTTCATTTGCTATTTTTCATGCATTTACTGATTTTTATGAGCTAAACGACCCTGAAATTGAAAAGCACTACAAATGAACTCTGAAAAGGTTGAAAGTTGGCATTGTGTCATCATTTCACCGACATAGCATGTGCTAAAAAGTTGAGAGGGTTACGGCAAAAACTGGATGCACTTCCTGTACAAAATGGATAATCTCTTTCGAAGTATCAGGGTTTCAGACGAAAACTCATCTGATACAAAGGTATTTTATTTTTTAAAACTTATTTCAACTACAGAATTTTTGTGTGTTCAGTATGCACCATTCAAAGCCACGTCACCAATTTTCAACCCTTTCTGACTTCATTTGCTATTTTTCAAGCATTTACAGATTTTTTTTAACTAAACGACCCTGAAATTGAAAAGCACTACAAATAAACTCTGAAAAGGTTGAAAGTTGGCATGGTATCATCATTTCACCCACATAGCATGTGCTAAAAAGTTGAGAGGGTTACGGCAAAAACTGGATGCACTTCATGTAGAAAATGGACAATCTCTTTCGAAGTATCAGGATTTCGGACGAAAACTCATCTGTTATAAAGGCATTTCATTTTTTTAAACTTATTTCAACTCCAGACTTTTTGTGCGTTCAGTATACACCGTTCAAAGCCACGTCATCAAGTTTCAACCCTTTCTGGCTTCATTTGCTATTTTTCATGCATTTATCGATTTTTTTGAGCTAAATGACCCTGAAATTGAAAAGCACTACAAATGAACTCTGAAAAGGTTGAAAGTTGGCATGGTATCATCATTTCATCCACATAGCATGTGCTAAAAATTTGAGAGGGTTACGGCAAAAAATAGATGCACTTCGTGTATAAAATGGACAATCTCTTTCGAAGTATCAGAGTTTCGGACGAAAACTCATCTGTTACAAAGGCATTTCATTTTCTTAAATAACCTAAGAATTACCAAATCGAATATAATGATAAAACACACTAATATTAAACAGCAGAAAAAAAAATCACTGAAAAATCTATTTTTAAAGTAAAGTTATTCACAAACTAGTGATTCACAGAAATTTCAAATAATTCAAATTTAAACTTTTCAAATTTGAAAACTACTGCCACTAACCGAAAGTTTATAATTTTTTTGACCTAACGCAAAAATATTCACTCAGAAACTCTAAATAAAGCAAAAAACAACTCAGAAACAAAAGAAAATAAATAAAGCAGAAAACAAAAAAAACTGGAAAATCAATAAATTAAAAAAAGTCCGCCTACTGGGCCGACGGCCTGCATACGACTAGAAACCCAACACCTAGTTGGGCCAGGATGCAGGCCCGCATGGCCCAGTAGGGACCACAGGGTAGACATGTTCGGTAGGCCCACAAGGCCTACATTAGAGAGGAGCTCGAGGGAGAGGCTGCGGCGGGGCTTATAAACTGGTGCTAGCGCCTCTTGCCAAGCGAGGTGGGACTAAACTTGCCCTGCACCGCCGCTGTGGCAGCACGAGGCCTTTTGTCCCGGTTGGTGGCTCCAACCGCGACTAAAGGGCTCCCTTTAGTCGTGGTTGGAGCCACCAACCGGGACTAAAGGCCTGGCTTCCGCCGCTTGGCCTGGCCAAAATTCACCCTTTAGTCCCGGTTGGTGGCTCCAACCGGGACTAAAGGTGCCTCGTATATAAGCAACACTTACGAATTTTCCCCTCCACCCTCTCCATTTGTCCTCTCCGCTCCGCCGCCCGCCTGGACGCGACGCCGTCAGGCTGCCCGACTGCACCGTCGTCGCCACCGCCGCCGCCGCCGGCGGCCTCCACACGCAGCGCCCGAGCCGCTCTCCATGCGCGCCCCGTCGACGCCTCCCACATGTGACGCCATCGTCGTCCTCCGAGCTCGCGCGCCGACGCCTCCTCCGATCGATCCCCCGCCCCTACGAGCCCTCGCCGCTCCTCCACGCCGCCCGGCCCCCACCCCGACGACTGAGCCGGCCCCCTGATCCCCGTGGTGAGCTCCGACGGCGGCCATCCTTTTTTTTCATTTTTACTTGTTCATCTTTTTTTTGTGTTATATAGATGAGTAGGAATGTTAGATGTATGTGTAGATGAATGTTAGATGTATATGAAGATTGAGTAGAAATTTTTGTGTGTAGAGTTTATTATGTATGTATGTATATGAATGAATAATGTTATGTATGTTAGATTGAGTAGGAATTATTGATGTTTTAGACGTATATATGTATGTTTTGATGTTTTAGATCTTTATTATTATACAATGTATATGTATGTATGTATATGTAGATGAACGGTGAAATTTGCATAGATTTTCTATTTTTTAGTTTTTTATACTTATAGAAAATATTTGCATAGGAAAAAGTTGCATAGAAAAAAGTTGACCATGTATTAAAAATATTTTAATGTTAATATATATATTACTGTTGTATATGCAAAAGTTTGCATGTATTTGCAAATTCAAATAAACAAGAATTACAAAAATCATAATCAAGCATTTAAAAAAAGACTCGTCGTCGACTCGTTGGCTAGGACGATGCCCGACCCGCATCCTCGTCGTCGACTCGTTGGCGACGTCGTCCTGCTTCAGAGGCGCCATGTCCGGGACTGGGCTCCGCCGGGCTGGCACTGGGAGGTGCTACCTTCAGGGGCGCGCATCTTGGTGAGGAACCTGCCTCCCTTCGTCGACCCGGAGCTTCTTTAGTGGCGGGCGTGTGGGCCACATTCGGTGTAGAGGCTGGCGTCCCCCGCGGAGGTGGTACGTCACCGTGTCAGGGAGGAGGACGAGCACGTCCGTCGCTACATGGTTGCGTTGGATGTCAGGTTCTCCAATACCTGGAAGGTTCTTCAGGGATCTCACCCGAGCTATGATCCCGTGATCGTTCCTTCTCTTTGGGTGTCCACCGCGAGTGATGTTAGCTAGTGATGTTATATACTTCCTCCAATACTAAAATGTGACTTGATACATCCGTATTTAGACAAATCTAAAACAAGAATTTTGGGACGGAGGGAGTATATGATAATATTCAAGATGTATTAGTGATAATACTCAAGATGTATTCGAGATTATATTCGATAATATTCAAGACGATGTATTCGAGATTATATTATTCGATAATATTCGAGACGATGTATTCGAGATTATATTCGATGATGCATATTATCTAGATTATTCGAGATGTATATTATCTACTATGATTCAGTTTTTCCTTATTGATTGCATGCATTCTAATTTGAATACTAAATTGTTTTATCTTTCTTATGAATTAGTTAAATAAAAGCTATGGAGAATACCGGCAGAGAAGGAGAAGAGACTATGTTCGACATCATACGCTCCCCGAGCCCAGATGAGAATGAAGAAGATGACGGCTCGCAATATCTGAACAATACCGGTGAGGGTATGATATTTGATGAAGACGAACGAATAGATGAAGTCCACAACAATGATGACGAAGGAAATGTTGTTCTTCAAATAACAAAGACCGGCGAGGTATATTTATATAAGGCATCTGGTGATCATCACATGTTTTAATTGATTTGTATATATATTAACGAATCGATCTTTGTTCTTTTAGCTCCCCGGATCGAGCAAATCTTCTACAAGCAGCAGGACAGTTCGAGGCCCGGCCAAAAAGTTGCAGGCTGGCGTAAAGTATAACATCGATGCCATCAAACCAAATGGCGAACCGCTTGAACCTAAGAAGAATGCGAACAAGTTCATTCGTCAATGCGGAGTTATTGTCAGGGACCAAATCCCAATCTCCGTTCAAGAATGGAAAAAGCCAGCAAAGGGAGATCCAGATGTTACTTTTGTCTCCGAAAGAGCAAAAGATCTGCTTTGGGAATCGCTTATGTCACATTTCACCCTACCAGATTGTTTGATAGATGCAGATCTGGAGAAAGTCAAGTAGAGTGCTCTTAAAAAGATGGCGATAGCATTCAACAACCACAAGAAATATATATGGGCCGCGTACGTCAAGGCAGGAAAGCAGACTCCAAAATTCAAGGGAACACTGGAGAAGGCAAGAGATCACTGGGACGCTTTCGTGAAGTTCAAGAAATCGAAAATAGCTCAGGAACGGTCGAGAAAAAACAAGATTAATGCTGCGAAAAAGAAGTGGCACCATAATCTGGGGCCAGGTGGCTACGAGGTGGCCCAGCCTAAGTGGGATATCGCTGAGCAAAAGATGATTGCTGCAGGGGTCACTCCAGTTACATTGAGCTGGCCCGAAAGGTGCAGGACTTGGTTTTATGCGCATGGGGGGAAGATGGACCCAAAGACAGGGCTGGTTTTGGAGCGGGCAAGTCTTAAAGAAGCCTCCGACGGTTTACTTCTTGCAATAGAACAGGCTCGAACGGGGGTGTTCACGCCCAACAGAGAGAACGACGAGCTTACGCGCGCCCTGAAGAATCCTGAACACCCGGGAAGAACACAAGGCAAAGGCGTTGTTCCGTGGTTTGAGGGGTTTGCGGGTTGGAACGCCGATTACAGAAGCCGTGCGAGAAAAAGGCAGCAGGAGGAGCAGAAGGGGAAGCTGGAGGAGGAGAAGAGGAAGGTGGAAGTAGACCGCCTTCAACTAGTAGAATCAAAGCACGCGGAGTTGGAACGCGCTTTCAGGCGGCAGAAGGAGCAGATCGACTCACTTAGCCAGGAAAGGGCATCTCAGCTGCAGCAGCAAGCAGATCTAGCATTGGATAGCACCGTCCCATCTATGCCGAGAAGCAGCGTGGGTTCCACCCAGGCCGATGATGCACTGCGGACTAGATACCCTGTGGATGATATCAAAGATATGACTACTTGTGAGCTACACATGAAAGTGAAGAACACATCCATGAAGGTGGCGGACGGCTATGCTTTAACAAATCCCCCTGAAGCAATCTTCCATTGCAATCCGATTCCAGCTGACTATGCTCGTGTCGGGGTTGATGAAGTGATGTCAGGATATTACGAGCTAGAGCTTGACATTCCTGGAGGTGACGAGGAGCGCACACTGGGAGAGGCCATACATCGTATCATTCTATGGAAAAAGGATTGCATCGTCTTTCCAAGGCCACCGACTCCTGCTGCAACAAGTCCGCCACCGCGTCAGCCGACTCCTCCTCCTCCAAGTCCGGCGCCGCGTCAGTCGAATCCTGCTCCTCCATGTCCGGCGCCGCGTCAGTCGACTCCTCCTCCTCCAAGTCCGGCACGGCGTGAGCCGACTCCTCCTCCTCCAAGTCCGACACCGCGTCAGCCGACTCCTTCTCCTCCAAGTCCGGCACCGCGTCAGCCGTCTCCGCCACCTCAGCGGGCTCTGCCGCCTCAGCAACAGCGGAAGAGAGGCGCCGCAGCTACGGCGGCTAGCGGTACAACAGGCAAGAAATTCAAATATGGTCCAAGCCTCAAGCCTCTTTCGAAGTTGCCTACCACCTGACTGACGACGAAACCGACGCCAAAGTGGCTGCCGAAGTGAATGCCCATTTTACACCGAAACCCCCGCTGCCGCCAAAGGAGAAAGTACCTGAGAAAGTCATACAACACTTTATTGATAATGCTCAACAGGCTGTGAAGCATAGGGACTCAGACTATGTGCGCTCTATCAAGAAGTTATATCGTGCACAAAAAGAGAAGGAGTCGAGCTCGAGCTCGAGCCAAGCAGTTGGCAAAAAAGCGGGAAAACTGTTCCCCACCTGGGAGAACAGGCAGTGCAATCGATCCCCCCGCTCATTGTACAACCACATGGGAGTACCGCCGATCAGCTGGTAATAACCGACGATCATAGAAGGCAGGCTAAAGAGGCCGGTGTCACTGTTCAACAAATCCTAGCCATCGAGGAATTTCAAACATTTACAGAGGAGGAATTAAAATGGAAATTTGTCCGCGGGCAACCTCTGGTCAAGCCTGAGGAGATCCCGCTTCTATCAACGAGAATGTATCAATTACATGAGTGGTACCTGAGAGAAGTAAAGAACGGGCGAGAGTCCCTCATGGTGAAAGTCAAGGAAGAGCATTACTTCCATGCAAAAGATTTGTGGGTTGAGTTTGAAGAAGTGTTTCAGTTATTGAATCAAGACGCACTCGACAAATCTATCGTCAGTTGCTATTGACTGTAAGTGATTTCTTTCTGTAATTTAAGTCTCTAGTTAGTTGTGCTCGTTTATTACCTATAATTATCCTCACTATATTCTTTTCTGTGGTATTATGCAGAATGAAGATGTATGAAATGAAAAGAGGTGGACGCTATGGCATTGGGTTCATTGACCCAAATACCATTAATCAAGAGACATGGTCACAAGAATGGTCGAGAAAAGACACAGAGAAAAGCTTGCTACAGTTTTTTAAGCGACTAAACACCCAACCAGAAATACTACTTCCTTACAATTTCGGGTGAGTGACACTGTCTTGTACTACAAATTCTGTTTTTGTTTACTAGATGTTGATAAGTAGTGTAGTTGATGAGTTATGCATATGCCCGCTTAATTATACAAACGTGTGCGCATGCAGTTTCCACTGGATCCTGCTAATCATTAAAGTTGATGAGGGAAAAGTTAGTACTGGACTCACTATATAAAGAAACATCCGAATACGCAATCGTGAGGGGGATAGTCGACAGGTAATTTCAATCATTATCGCACTATGTCGGCCTCTTTAGTTCATTTCCTGATATCAACTAATTAATAACTCCTTTATTCATTTTCTTTGCCCGCGGACAGGGCTTGGCAAAAGTTCATCAAAGAGGTTGAAAGCGAATGGAAACAATAGCTGAAATGGGTGCGACCCAAGGTAATTAAGTAGTACTAGCTAGCTACGTCCGTGCATCTCTTTAATTCTAGTTTCAATACCATTATCATGCTTGATTAATTATTATCTGATTAACTTTTATTCTCGTAAAGTGCCTGCATCAGGCGCCGGGGAATAATTTATGCGCATACTACGTTTGCGAGAACATTCGCATTATGACGTCCGAAAGGAACAAAAATGATAGACAACTTTGGGTACGTTTGGCAAAACACTATTCACAATTTTTAGATCATTATCTAATATATATACACACAACTAATACATTCATATTGATCTCCTTCCTTTAAAGATGTCGGAGATGCGGGACAGGCTCCTACCAACGGATCGCGTATGAGCAATTCAAGAGGAAATAGCGGGATTTTTCCTCGACGAGGTCATAAATCCCGAAGGAGAATATCATTACACCTAATGCCTTCATGTAATGATCAGCAAATTATAGGAGAAATTGTATATATATATATGTGTATGTGAATGGTCGTATGAGAAATTTGATGATATATATATATATATATATATATATATATATATATATAGTAGCGTAAAATATGTTTCAAATGAAAAAGAATTAAATGGAAAACATAAAATTAAAAGAAAAAATAAACCATAATTCATAAACCCTACCAACCGGTACTAAAGGTCCCCCAGCCCCTGGCACCGGCTCATGCCACGTGGTGGGCCTTTGGTCCTGGGCCATGTTGAACCGGAACTAAAGGGGAGGAGGCTTTAGTCCCCACACTTTAGTGCCGGTTGCTGAACCGGCACTAAAGGCCTTTACGAACCGGCACTAAATCCCTGTTTTCTACTAGTGGTATGATGCTTCATGCACCGGCCGCGCTCTTTCCAACTTGCACATATACCTTTACTTGCCTGGCTATTAGCTAGTAGCTTGCACACACTGACTTATACACACATTCTGATGAGGTGGTTCGTTAGTTCGTTTTCAGTTGCCAATGCCGATGGCTCGCTAGCTGCAGGCCTGCAGCACATACATACACGGCCGTGCATGGGTTATCCAGTATTAAGTTTACCAATTTAGCTATATGTAAGTTACCTGAAAATTCTATTCGGGTCAGTTGATTTTTTGGGCCATTGATTTCTGCTTCAAGATTCGTGCTCCTTATTATTTTCTCTGCTATGACTGTTGTCTTGTTTTGTGCCCAGATTTTTGACTGACCACTGTTTTGGGTCAGTCGATTTCTTATTGGGCTGTAGCCCATTTCGTGTTGCCTCTTTATAGGCCTAGAGAGCTTCCCCATTTTTTGCTTGTCTGCATTTTTCCCTTTTTAGTCGAATTTTATGGGTATTTGTGGATGTTGGGTGAGTGCAAAATGTATACATGTAAGTAATATATAATATTTGTATAAATTATACTAGAGTGCGAAAATTGCACTATTATATGTTTATTTTTACATATTAAAAAAGTGCAAAATTGTGTGCAAGCTTTCTAATTTTTTTTCATTTTCTCTCTTAGAGGGTAATAATACCAATGCCACTAATTCATTCTAGCTTAGAAAAGATTGTTTTTATTTTGTTTGATTTTCTTTCTTCTTTAAGGGTAATATCAATGTCACCATTCATTCCTTCTTAGTAACTTTTTTTCAAAATCCCACTATTATATGTTTATTCTTGCATATTATAGAAAAGCGTAATTTCTATGTATATTGTGTGCAATTTTTTTGTCATTATGCTTAATAGTTTTAGTTTTCTTTCTTTTTGCAAGGTAATACTAATGCCACTAATTCATTCTTTAGTAAAAAACTTTATTATTTTGATTTTGTCTTAGTTTTAGTTTCATGTTTTTGATAATACCAATGCCACCAATTCATTCCTTTTTAGGATTTTTTTTGAAATTTTACTATTATATGCTTATTCTTGCATATTATAAAAAACGCAATTTCCGTGCAAACGTGTGCAAATTTGCCATTATTTGATTATTTTTATTTTTACTCTAATGGGTAATACCAATGCCACTAATTCATTCTTCTTAGAAACTTTATTATCTTGACTCAGTTTTAGTTTTATTTCATTTTCTTCCTTCTTAAAGGATAATACTAATCCACTAATTATACTTTCTTAGAAAGCTTGATTCTTTTGATTTTTTTTAGTTTTTATTTCATTTTCTTTCTTTTTAAGGGTAATACCAATGTCACTGAATCATTCCTTTTTAGGAATTTGTTTTTGCGAAAATCAACTATATATGCTTATTCTTGCATATTATAAAAAGGTGCAAGTTGTACGTAAGTTGTGTGCAATTTTTGCCAGTATTCATTTTTTTTTCATTTTCTTTACTCTTAAAGGGGAATAACAATGCCACTAATTCATTCTTCCTGAGAGGACTTTATTATTTTGATTCTGTTTTAGTTTATTTTTATTTATTTTTTCTTGAAGGGTAATACCAATGCCACTAATTTATTCTTTATTGGAAAACGTTATTATTTTGATGCTTAGTTTTTGTTTCATTTTCTTTCTTCTTTAGGGGTAATACCAATGCTACTAAATTAGTCGTTCTGAGGATTTTTTTTTTGTGAAATTCCACTATTAATTGCTTATTCTTCATTATTAACAAATACGATTTCTGTGTAAATTGTGTGCAAATTTTGTCATTCTTTCATTTATTTATTTATTTTCATTTCTTTCCTCTTGAAGGTTAATACCAATGGCACTAGTTTTTTCTTTCTCAGAAACTTCATTATTCCTCTCTTCTATAAGGGTAAAACCAAGGCGACTAATTCATTCCTTCTGATAAAACTTCTTTTTGGCGAAAAACTCTATTGTATTCTTGCTCTTGCATATTATAAAAAGTTGTAATTTATGTGTAAATTGCGTACCAATTTTGTCATTTTTTTTTATTTTCTTCTTAAAGGGTAGTATCATTGTCACTAATTCACTTTTTTTCTTAGAAACTTCTTTTATTTTTAGCCTAGATCGAATAGGGACATGCATGATTACCGCTTGAAACCTTAAACACGAGAATTAGATTATGTTACGTACGTATGATTGCCACCGTGAGAAATGATTAGGTACACACAGTTTTCATAATAAAATGTTAGGTAGTTCATACAAACGCAGGAAAAAATAAATACATGAATGCGCCGAAACTAACGAATTAACATGTTAAAATCTTATCCAGCTTTAGCAGATATCCCTAGCCGGGTATTCTACTCCACACGTTTGACATGTATGTGTGCTAGTTCAATTCACGGATAAGCCCATCATTACTTTCACATATAAAAATTCCTTATAGGTGATGAAGTGAGGTGAAGTGAGCAGCTATACAACGCTTGACTTTCTCAAAAAAAAAAAAAAAGCTATACAACGCTTGAGTAGGAAGCATGCAGGTACGTACAGTAGGAAGCTTGAAGTGAGCAGCGAATCGACTGACAGAAGTTTTTGGTCAGTCGACTGGCCGAAAAACCAAAATCAGTCAACTTACAGCTAGCCTGTCCCTAAGTTTACATCATTTCTGAAGATTAGTGCGGATTTTATTGGATTCAGGTGCTCGAAGTAGGATATTCCAGGATATGGTACTTTCTGGCAAATGGGACAGCAGCGTTGTCTATTTCTGGAAGCTTTGGGTCGGGGTCAAGGGCCTCGACAAATGACGGGCTGTTGAGTGCCTTCCCTAACCACTTCTCTGCAGTCAGGCAGCCATCACCGGGTCACTCATGACGCATCTGAATCTCAAACTTGTCGAAAACGATTCATCACACAAGCCCATACATATATTGGCCCATAAACGGTTGCTTCAATTAGGCTAATAATCAAACACATTACACATGCTATCAATTAAAAATCAAACCTTTGCTTCTGAAACTCTCGAAAGGATTCGCTGCTGGCGACGTTATCTGCAACGCCCGGTGCGTGCGCCACCTGTTCACCGGCCGGAGAGGATGAGGAGAAGCCATCACCCATCAGGAGTGCCCGAGCAGCGCACTCAACTCCACACGTGGCACGCCGGCGGGAGAGACCAGCCCGGCATCCTCGGATGGGCCATCAGCAGATTCCTGGCACCTGGCCCTGTTCGTTGGGATAGGACTAGGACTGGCAGTAGTATTTCCAACGTTGATCGATCGGTTGATGGGGCTAAGCTCTGAAAGAAACACTCAACGGAACGAGTCATTTCAGCTTTTCGACTGACATACGGTTGATGGAGGTAACCTCTGAAAGAAACAGTAGTATTCCAGTTGAAAGCTGAAGAAGTGCCACGAGCAGAGACGGCAGTGTGATCTCGAGTAGTGCCAAGGCCAGCAGTTAAGCGTTCCTCATCTCTCGAACTCTGCAGTAATACGACTAAAAATATCAGCACTATACTACTCTTTGGATCTTCTAATTTTCTCTCTCTCTCTTTGGACCCCGATCAATTGGCACGGATGGTTTCTCTGAGGCTGTTGTTACTTTGGACCTCAAAAATATACTACTCTTGCACGTATCAAGCTTCAAATGTCTTGCAGATGCTAGCTTTGCAGTTTTCCTTATCTTGCACTTTTTGGCTGCATTGATTGCCAAAAAGGTTCAAGCAGAAAACATGAATTCAGGAGTACTAGCACTGCATTATGTTATGAGCAGAGTACTGGTGCCTGAGGTTCCTTCAGATATTGGTACCACTGCGTGCTTGGATTTAAATTGTCGCATGTTGTAGATTCCAAAAGAAAACCACAAATTATAATACAAAAACAACGTTTGGCTATTTTTGTAGATATTGATACCTCCAACATGTTTGAAATAACAGCATATACCTGCAACATAGTACTACTTTTTTGCGCGGGATTGCAGCATAGTACTACAAAGCCTGTCTATCCGAAATTTCTTAGAAGATGCAGAGGTGTATCCAGAAAGTATGTTAGAAATAAATGGCAAGTGGTGGTTCTAAAGTTTAGTACCTCCCCAGAAATTGAGGCAGGGCTGTCTCCAGAAATTTGAGGCCCCTGTGCAAAATGCAAAATGAGGACCTAAAATTAAAAAATGCCGTGCATGTCCATTTGACTAGGGAGACAGAGAGTTGTGTATAGTCACTTTTTCCTATATACCTACGAAATTTTGGGTCTTTTTTCTATATACATTGCAAATTTGTGTATTGTTCTGAATAGACTTAAATTAATGTAGTTGGACGCTATTTATCTATGGACCGCCGTAAATAACAAATGAACTACAAGCCACATGATCAAATTAAATCAACATCTTAGTTGCCGAAATGACTGGAATTATAAGAGGAAGCAAGCATATTAGGAATAACATATATACCTTTGGTGGTTAGATCCAGCGATGGCGGCTCTTAAGAGTCGCTCCCTTCCTGAAGGCGTTGTTGAAGAACATCGTCGTCCTTGTGATGTCATGAGATGGTTGGTGTGGATAAGGTCATTATTGTAGATCGTCAATTGCCGATTTAATCGCTCTGGTGTCATGGGATGGTTGGTGCGGATATGGTCATTACAACAGATCGTCACCAACAATGTCACTCCTGTAGCAGTTAACGAACAGTAAGTCCATCGTGATCTGTCCATGTCTCTAGTTAGCAGCTCCTTTCTATGTCTAGTTAGCATGCATCATGATTGGGGAGATAATTATAATGCTTCTTGTGATATTGGAAATTGACATATTGGATGGTTACTCAGACGCAAGAAAACAAAAGATGAGGAGGACGGCGTGGCGCTAAGCTCTAAAGTCTTAAGTCGCGTATATTTACGCGAGCGCACACACTATATATGTGTGTATATATTGTATAGCACATGGCTCCTCTATGCAGTTCCAACATTCCAGAGGACAAGAGCATGCCCATCTTATAAGTATATATATATATATACTTATATATACTTATACTATAACTAAAGCGGGAGCGTTTTGATTTTTGTGGTTTTCTTGATTTTTTTTCGGCATATACAGTTCGTATTTACGCGGCAACATCGCCTATGTATAAACAGTAACCAATCATGAACAGTCCCTGTGAACAATGTCGCCATGAACAGCTCCCACTCATGAACAGTACCCCCGACCGATTTTTGAGTTTTTTCGTCACCTACTGTTCGTATTTACACGACAACGTCACGCGTGAGTGAACAGTGCGTTCGTACGTGCAGTAACCAATCATAAACAGTCGCATGCGAGCAGTGTCACCATGAACAGCTCGCGTTTTCCCTAAGAACAGTACTCGAGCATGAACAGTACTCGCTCACGAAAAAATATGCAAGTTTTTTAAAAAAATATATATATTTTACACATCATTTCTCTCCCCTTTCTCCACCCTCCATCATTATATAAAGAGTTAGGATTTAGAATTTTCTATATATCATTTCTCGGTACTGACGTACCGATGCATAACACCGACGTATCAATATACAGCCACCTCAATCGTCTGATTCTTTCCGATGATAGTATTGACAAAACACAAAAACAGTAGGCCCGGAATGTATATTTGCACGAACAGTAATCCGTGGAGAAAATAAATTCTAGACCGATTACTGCCCATTTTTACAACGCAATAACAATTAAAAGTGCACTAATAAATACCCGAACAATAACCAGACATTATCCGTATGAACTCAAGACTACTAACCGAAACAATAGCCCAAATAAACCGAAACAACAACCCCGAATAATCCGGAACAATAAAACCAGTGAAACGGACCAACACTGGAATAAACCGAAAACATTAGCCCACCCGAACCATAAATCGAAACAGCATCTACTAACAAATACCCGAACAAAAACCGGACATTACCCGAATGAACTCAAGACTACTAACCGTAACAATAGCCCAACTAAACCGAAACAACAACCCCGAATGACCCGGAGCAATAAAACAAGCGAAACGGAACAACACCTGAATAAACCGAAAACATTAACCCACACGAATCATAAAACTGAAACAGTAACCGAATTTTAAACCAAAACAATCCACCCGAATAAACCGAAACAAAAACCGGACATTATCCGAATGAACTCAGGACTACTAAGCGAAACAATAGCCCAAATAAACCGAAACAACAACCTCGAATAACCCAGAGCAATAAAACCAATGAAACGGAACGACACCTGAATAAACCGAAAACATTAACCCACACGAACCATAAAACCGAAACACTAACCGAATTTTAAACCAGAACAATACACCCAAATAAACCAATACAACTAAAAAAAAGTAAAAATAGCAATACGCATTCACGTACACAGAAATCCATAAGAAATATTTAAAAAAAAACTAGGACTCCTCCTCCCTCGACCCGGAACAATAAAACCAATAGAACGGACCAACACCAGAATAAACCGAAAACATTTACCCACCCGAACAATAAACCAAAACAGTACCTACTAACAAATACCGAACAAAAACCAAAAATTATCCGAAAAAACTCAGGACTACTAACCAAAAAAATAGCTCAAATAAACTGAAACAACAACACCGAATAATCCGAAACAGTAAAACCAGCAAAACGGAACAACAACACCTAAATAAACCGAAAACATTAACCCACACAAACCATAAAATCAAAACACTACCCAAATTTAAAACCAGAACAATACCCCCGAATAAACCGGAACAAAAAAAGGTAAAACAGTAATATACATTCACATGAACAGCAAACCAGAAGAAATTTAAAAAAACCCAAAAAAGCTGACTCCTCCTCCCTCAACCCGGAACAGTATAACCAATGAAACGGAACAATACTAGAATAAATCAAAAACATTAAGTCATCTAAATCATAAACCGAAACAGTACCTAAATTGTAACCATGGAACGGCGTATGCATGACATTATATTCCCACGCAATGCTCTTCTCTTTTTCTCTACATGTTCAGTACGATTGTGTGCAATAACTGACATGCACAACACAAAAAAACATAATCAGATTAATTGAGCTATGTTGATCCTAGCTTATAACTTTTATTTTCCTTTGTTGTTAACTTTTAAAATTTCTTTTTACTGGACACACTGCTACACACACTATTAATGTGAAATTAAATACATCACCTCAGAAATAGTTCTGGGTCACCCTGCATAAGAAAATATGGATGAAACCATGAATAAATCAGCAAAAGTTACAGCGAAATTTAGACGGGCACTACCACGGGCGCGGCGTGCACCGCGCTTTTTGGCACTGGTAATTTATAATGGGGTCTCCATCAAATAGTGCTAGCGAGATGGGACTAAATCTATGGCATTTCTTGGTGTTATCATATTCTATGTACCATACCTGCAAGCTGCGGCACATGGGGCGGGGACTGGCCGAATACAACCAACTAAAAAAATACGAAGGTCATATGAAGGCTGGCACTACCTACTGGTGATGGTGGGGGCATGGTTTCCATCGCCTAATAATGATGCCACAATGCACGCTTCAGCATGCATGCGCTATGATAAAATCTTGGGATTGATGCGGTGGGCTGGTCAGATGGACCCTTTTAACAATACTACTTCCTTTGATCCATGGTTATTATGGATCATAGGAAGCATTTTCCCTTCTATTTTTCAGGAATTTAACAGTGCTATCGCCAAACCCGGGGTGCCTAACATAAAGGAGCCTGGTCTCGACCTTGACTGGGGTCCACCAGGCCCAAGGAGCGGGAGGGAACCCTAGGAAGGAGAGGGCGGTGAGCATGTACCCCAAGGCAGTAGGCGGCGGCCATATCGATCTGATTTCTTCTCCGTGTAAACTCTAGACCTCTTCTGTCTATATAAAGGGAGGTCTAGGGTCCTCATTAGGGATCCAATCTGGAACTCAACTCTCGGTAGACATCTCAAACACCATTGTAATCATCTGCATGAGGTATCCCCTCACCATGAATACCAAGACAAAGCAGGACATAGGGTATTACTCTTCGGAGGCCCGAACCTGGGTAAGATGTGTGTGCAGACTCCGTTCCGGTACTTCCGGTCTTGTCATGAACACTAACGAGTGATCTGACGGGAATTCGCTCCGTCAGTTGGCACGTCAGGCACGAGTGACGTTGACCGGAGAAGGAACCTGGCTCGGAGAATCATCGAGGGCCAACGATCTCTCATCGGGCCATGGCCTCACGTTCGGCTCCTTCAAGCGGATCCCTGACGGATCTAGGCAATGCCTTGACATCTCGCCTTCACGCTACATCAAACGCGTGTACGACAAGCATGGGAAGGCCCAAAAGGTCTATGATCGCCCCGATCACCTCACATGGAGGCACATTGTACGACCTCCCCGGTACTATGAGGTGTCCTGCAAGACCTCTGTAAACAAGATATTCACAATGGCTGACACTCGCCGAAACCAGAAGCTCACCAGACGAGCGATCTAGACAGCGGGGGACGCGACCAGCGAACAGCTGGCATGGTCCCAAGAGACAATCACCTTCGATGCCAGGGATCACCGCAATGACGTCGTACAACCAGGTAAGAACGCCCTGATACGGAGGCAGCAGCCTCCACATCATCTTCACCGACACCTTGGAAAAGGTGAAGATCTTCCTGACAGGGCTACAGAGGTCGGACATGGGCTTTGATACGTCTCCAACATATCTATTTTTTATTATTATTCCATGCTATTATAGTATCAACCTGGATGTTTTATATGCAATTATATATCAATTTTTGGGACTATCCTATTAACCTAGTGCCCATCGCCAGTTGCTGTTTTTTTGCTTGTTTTTTGCTTTAAACGAAAGCAATACCAAACAGAGTCCAAACGGAGAAAAAATGTTGGATTAGCTTTTTCGGGACCAGAAGGGACCCTAGAAGGTTCGAGAGAAGACCTGAAGAGTCACGAGGGAGCGACAAGCTCGTGAGGCGCGCCCCCAGGCTTGTGGGCCCTTTTGTGGCACCTCTTGACCTGATTCCACCTCTATAAATTCCCAAATATTTTCAATACATTAGAGAGCCACCCAAAATACTTTTCCCGCCGCCGCAAGTTTCTGTTCTTCCGCGATCCCAACTGGAGGCGTTTTCTGATACTCTGTCGGAGGTGGAATTGATCACGAAGGGCTTCTACATCAACCTTGCTGCCCTTCTGATGATGTGTGAGTAGATTACCACAGACCTACGGGTCCATAGCTATTAGCTAGATGGCTTCTTCTCTCTCTTTGATCTTCAATACAATGTTCTCCTCGATGTTCTTGGAGATATATTCGATGTAATCTTCTTTTGCGATGAGTCTGTTGGGATCCGATGAATTGTGGGTTTATGATCAGATTATTCATGAATATTATTTGAGTCTTCTCTAAACTCTTTTATGTGTGATTGTTATAGCTTGTATTTCTCTCCTATCTATTCGTTTGGTTTCACCAACTAGATTGATTTATCTTGCAATGCGAGATGTGCTTTGTAATGGGTTAAATCTTGCGGTGCTCAAATCCAGTGACAGAAAGGGACCTGACACATATTTGTATTGCTGCCATTAAGGGGAAAACGATGGGTTTTATTCATATTGATTGGATTTAGTTTGTCTACATCATGTCATCTTGGTTAAGGCGTTACTCCGTTCTTTATGAACTTAATACTATAGATGCATGCTGGATAACAGTCGATGTGTGGAGTAAAACTAGTACATGCAGGCAGGAGTCGGTCTACTTGTATCGAACGTGATGCCTATATACATGATCATTGCCTTGAATATTGTCTTAACTGTGCGCTTTTCTATCAATTGTCCAACAGTAATTTGTTTACCCACCATATGCTTTTTGTTCGAGAGAGAAGCGTCTAGTGAAAACTATGGTCCCTGGGTCTACCTTTAACATATATAAAATCTAAAAACACCTTGCTGCAATTTATTTATCGTTCTTTTATTTTGTGTTTTTATATATCTACCATTATCAGATTTGATATTTGCAATTAACCGCCAAGGGGACTAACAACCCCCTTGATCACCTTGGGTGCAAGTATTTGTTCTTTTGTTTGTAGGTGCTGTTCAAGAGGTTTTGCGTGGTTCTCCTATTGGATTGATAACCTTGGTTCTTAACTAAAGGAAATACTTATCTCTACTATACTGCATCACCCTCTCCTCTTCGAGGAAATACCAACGCAGATCACAAGTAGCAGGAAGAATTTCTAGCGTCGTTGCCGCGGAGACATCACCGAAACCTATCAAGTACCATTGCACAAACTCTTATCTACTTGCATTTACTTTCATTTGCCATTTGCCCTTCATTTTCATCTCCCCCAGTTTTAAAATGTTTTCACAAAAAAAAACACAAAAATATTTTTGTTTGCCCTTTTTGCTTCTCTGCTCGATTTTAGTCGCTGCCATGTCTGAGTTTGTTATCAAAAAAAGTGAGGATGGTAAAATTCCTAAAGTTGAAATTCCCACAAATTTGGATTCTAATTTTTTTATTGTGGGAAGTGGGAACTTCATAGGAAAAAGTGTTATTCAGGAATTCTTTAGTTGTACGGGGCATTGGTTTGAGATGACATTCCTATTCTGAAAAGAACTAAGAGTTACGCCGAAGCTATTTCAACACTTGTTCTTAAACTTGAGAGAGGATTTATGCGTACTCACCCCACTTTGCATAGATTGTTCTATGAATTACCTGTTATAAATAACCCTTAGGCTAAAAAGATAGCTGCTCTTGTCCTTATAAATGAATTTGATTATATAGTATGTGAGGCTAGAGAGATCTTTGATTTTTATAATATGAGCCATGAACGTCATGTTATAGATGAAATTTTATATGATGAAGATTATCTGAGGAGGTATTTGTTTCATGATAATCATACTTTTTATGAAAATACCAAAAAGGAAGTTCCACCTATACATATTATCCAACAAGTTTTCAATGTTATTAATCAACAATATTCTTGGATAGTAAAAGGGAAGCAACAAGGGTTTGAGGAAGATTGCTTTGACAATGCTAAAATTTTGGTTAATGATGTTTTCCCCATTGTTTTTGAAAAGAATCCCGATGAACACATACCCAATGATGCAAAAACTAAGGATGACAACACTTCAAACTATGCATTACGCCTAGCTAGGGGCATAAAACAATAGTGCTTGTTGGGAGGCAACCCAATAGTTATCTTTATTTTTCTTGTGTCTTTTCTATTTTTGAGTGTGCACACAATTATGCTACTGTTATGGTTGTGTTTTTGTGTTTAAATTAGTGGTTGTGCCAGGTAAAGCCTTTGGGATGATTTGGTTGATAGTTGATATGATTCTGTGAGAATACAGAAACTTTTGCGCCCAGTAGCATAATTGTTTAAATTCACAGGAGCATGATAAAATTCTGAATTTTTTACACATGATTGATATACAAATTCCCCACGGTGTCCTCATTTTTCATACGTTTTGGAGTTACAGAAGTATTGCGTTTGTCCAGATCATTACAGAGTGTTCTGTTTTTGAAAGATTCTGTTTTCGTTGCATTGTTTGCTTTTTTTAATGAATCTATGGATTGTATCGGGGTGGGGGGTTATAGTCCTTGTGAAGTTAGAATATAGTAGGTATTATGCAATAATTAAATATGAATGGGTTTACAACAGTATCTAAAGTTTATGATTTGCTCGTTATACTAATAGATCTCATGAGTTTTCTCTTGAGTTTTGTGTGCTGAAGTTTTCAAGTTTTGATTGAGATCGCAATGGATGAAGGAATAAGTAGTGGCCAAACACTAAGCTTGGGGATGTCCAAGGCACCCCAAGGTAATATTCAAGGACACCCAAGACTCTAAGCTTGGGGATGCCCCGGATGGCATCCCCTCTTTCTTCTACCAACAATCGGTAAATTACTTGGAGCTATATTTTTATTCATCACATGATATGAGTTTTGCTTGGAGCGTTGTGTATTATATGATCCTTTGCTTTGTTTGCATTTTAGTTTGCCACAATCATCATTGCTGAGAACACCTTTTTGAGAGGGACATACATTATTCGTGATTTGATAGAATACTATATGTGCTTCACTTATATCTCTTGAGCTAGGCAGTTGCTCTAGTGCTTCACTTATATCTTTTAGAGCATGACGGTGGTTATATTTTAAAGAAATAGATATACTCTCATGCATAGCTTATATTATTTTGAGAGTTTGATAAATAGTAATGGCAATATGCACGGTTGTGAAATTGGTCCTCATATGATAGGTATTCAAGAGGGATATAATAAAAACTTTCATAAAGATCACTGAATATGATAAGTTTGATTCCTTGCAATAGTTTTGCGATATAAAGATGGTAATATGTGGGAGGTACTAGTGAATGATTGTGGTTTAGTAAGAATATTGGTGTTAAGGTTTGTGATTCCCGAAGCATGCACGTATAGTCTCTCGTTATGCTAAGAAGTTGGAGCACGATTTATTATTGAGTGTCTTCCTTTGTGTGAAGGTCGGGGGCACGCGATGGTTAAATCTTACCAACCTCCCCCCTAGGGGCATGCGTAGTAGTACTTTGCTTTGAGGGCTAATAGACTTTCGCAATAAGTATGTGAGTTCTTTATGACTAATGTGAGTCCATAGATTATACACACTCTCTTCTTTCCGCAATTTGCTAGCCTCTTTGGTATAATGCATTGCCCTTTCTCACCTCGAGAGTTGGTGGAAACTTCGCCGGTGCATCCAAGCCCCGTCATATGATACACTCTATCACACATAAGCTTCCTTATATCTTCCTCAATATAGCCACCATACCTACCGATTATGGCATTTCCATAGCCATTCCAAGATATATTGCCATGCAACTTCCATCATCATCATATACATGACTTGAGCATTCATTGTCATATTACTTTGCATGATTCACTAGTAGAAAAAACTACTTTACTTGAGACACATTAGTCCCGGTTTGTAAATGAACCGGCACTAATGTGACCATTAGTGCCGATTCCAACGGCTAGGCGGGCGGGCATCATTAGTCCCGGTTCGTGTTGAACCTCTAGTACCAGTTCGTGACACGAACCGGAATTAAAGGGGTGGTGGCAGGCTGGTGTCAGGCTAGGGCCCCACGAGCCCCTTTAGTCCCGGTTCGTGGCACAAATCGGGACTAGAGGCTCACCTTTAGTCCCGGTTTGTGTCATGAACCGGGACTAAAGGTTCTCCTATATAAACCCTTCGTCCAGCCCGCGATCGAGCTCTTTGTTCTTCCCCTTTCCTCTCCTCTCCTCTCTGTTCTTCCCCAAAAGCTCGAACTCATCCTTCATTTTGCACAAAATTTGTCAAGATTTGAAGGTCCCCCATCCATCCAAGTGATCACAAAGGTTAGCAACTTTGTCCTTTTATCTCTCATTCCTAGATTAGCTCTTGCAATGCTCTATAAGTATAGTGATTTGTGGGGTTTAGTTTGGGAGTAATTATATGTGGTAGTTTATTTGATTTATATGCAATTTGAGCTCAAATTAACTCTTAGTTTGCATATATAGGTGTGGTTTACTTCGTGCCTTCCAATCCCCGTCCTAGCCACCATCGATCGGCTGCACCGTCCCGTCGCCGGCACCACCTTGGTGATCCTCTTGTTCTTATCTTTTTTATTAAAAAAAATGTTAGGACCGAAAGCAATAATATGTATGGACGGGCATTCTCTCACTGAAGCACACTACACAGTTCTACAAAATTCCTCCCTGGTGGCTCCGTATATCGAGGAACACAAGAATATTCTACGCTCCAAACACCTGAAGCAGTCTGACAACTGGATTACACGTGAACAGGCGGGGACTTTCGCCGGTTGGTTGCAGACACGTCTCATGCATGACGACGCTGTTGAAGATGAGTTGTACTTGCTGTCCAAGTTACCATCTTCGAATATATTGACTTTCAAAGGGTACGAGATAAATGGGAATACATTTTACACGATCGCCCAAGATAAAAAGAGCACCAATCAAAACAGTGGTGTCCGCTTTGATGCAGCAACCAATAGGGGAAAGGACACATATTATGGTTACATAGTGGACATATGGGAACTTGACTATGGACGTGATTTGAAGGTCCCTTTGTATCGGTGAAAATGGGTCAATCTGACAAGAGGCGGGGTAACGAAAGACACGCAGTACGGAATGACAACAGTGGATCTCAACAATCTTGCGTACGTAGACGAACCATTCGTCCTAGCCAATGATGTGGCGCAGGTTTTCTATGTGAAGGACATGTCTACCAAGCCGAGAAATAGAAAAGATAAGGAAGCGAATACATCATATGATGAGCCAAAGCACCACATAGTTCTTTTAGGGAAAAGAAACATCGTGGGAGTGGAGGACAAGACAGACATGTCAGAAGATTATGAAAGGTTTCATGAAATTGCTCCCTTCGCAGTGAATATTGACCCGAGCATCCAGTTAAATGATGAAGATTGTCCATGGTTACGGCGCAAAGGGACACACGCGAAGAAAAAGTTTTACACCCAAAGATCCCACTCTGGGATGTGACCAGCTTCACTGTCATCACTTTCTTCTCTAGTAAGTTTCCGGACTTATATATCTGGAAAGTCCCACTTCGGACAAACCAGAGGGAATCTTTGTAATAGTTAGGGTACTTATGTGTGATTAATTTCTCATCAATATTCAACCCTTTCTGACATCATTTGCTATTTTTCATGCATTTACTGATTTTTTTGAGCTAAATGACCCTGAAATTGAAAAGAACTACAAATGAACTCTGAAAAGGTTGAAAGTTGGCATGGTATCATCATTTCACCCACATAGCATGTGCAAAAAAGTTGAGAGGGTTACGGCAAAAACTGGATGCACTGCATGTACAAAATGGACAATCTCTTTCGAAGTATCAGGGTTTTGGGCTAAAACTCATCTGTTACAAAGGCATTTCATTTTTTTAAACTTATTTCAACTCCAGACTTTTTGTGCGTTCAGTATGCACCATTCGAATCCACGTCATCAATTTTCAACCCTTTCTGACTTCATTTGCTATTTTTCATGCATTTACTAATTTTTTTGAGCTAAATGACCATGAAATTGAAAAGAACTACAAATGAACTCTAAAAAGGTTGAAAGTTGGCATGGTATCATCATTTCACCCACATAGCATGTGCCAAAAAGTTGAGAGGGTTACGGCAAAAACTGGATGCACTTCGTGTACAAAATGGACAATCTCTTTCGAAGTATCAGGGTTTTGGGCTAAAACTCATCTGTTACAAAGGCATTTCATTTTTTAAACTCATTTCAACTCCAGACTTTTTGTGCGTTCAGTATGCACCATTCGAAGCCACGTCATCAATTTTCAACCCTTTCTGACTTCATTTGCTATTTTTCATGCATTTGCTGATTTTTTGAGCAAAATGACCCTGAAATTGAAAAGTACTACAAATGAACTCTGAAAAGGTTGAAAGTTGGCATGGTATCATCATTTCACCAACATAGAATGTGCAAAAAGTTGAGAGGGTTACGGCAAAAACTGGATGCACTTCATGTACAAAATGGACAATCTCTTTCGAAGTATCAGGGTTTCGAACGAAAGCTCATCTGTTACAAAGGCATTTCATTTTTTAAATAACCTAAGAATTACCAAATTGAATATAATGATAAAACACACTAATATTAAACAGAAGAAAAAAGAATCACTGAAAAATCTATTTTTAAAGTAAAGTTATTTACAAACTAGTGATTCACACAAATTTTAAATAATTCAAATTCAAACTATTCAAATTTGATAACTACTGGCACTAACAGAAAGTTTATAATTTTTTTTACCTAAAGCAAAAATATTCACAAAGAAACTCTAAATAAAGCAAAAAACAACTCAGAAACAAAAGAAAATAAATAAAGCAGAAAACAAAAAAAAATAAAAAATAAATTTATTAAAAAAAGCCCGCCTACTGGGCCACAACGGCCTGCATATGACTAGAAACCCAACCTCTAGTTGGGCCAGGATGCAGGCCTGCAAGGCCCAGTAGGCCCCACAGGGCAGCGCAGGTGCGGTAGGCCCAGAAGGCCTACTTTAGAGAGGAGCTCGAAGGAGCAGCCGCAGCGGGGCTTATAAACCAGTGCGGCTGCCCTTCGCTGGGTGAGGTGGGACTAAACTTCCTGCACTGCAGCTGTGGTAGCACGTGACCTTTAGTCGCGGTTGGTGGCTCCAACCGCGACTAAAGACCCCCCTTTAGTCCTGGTTGGAGCCACCAACCGCGACTAAAGGCCTGCGCTTCCCGCCGCTTCGGCTGGCCAAAAGTGAAACCGGGACTAAAGGTGCCTCCTATATAAGCTACACTTACGAATTTTCCCCTCCCTCTCCATTCCCATCGACACCGAACCACACCAGGATGCCGCTAGGCTGCCGCCGTCGCCCGCGCCGCCTCCTCCCCACGAAGCCGCGCGCCCGCGCCTCCTCCCCACCCGAGCCCCCGTCAACGGCGCCCGCGCCGGCCTCAACCCCGCCATAGATGCCCCGGGCGCCGGCCGCCCGCGCCTCCTCCACACCGGCCGCCAGCTAGCTCCACGCCGGCCGCCTGCGCCCTCCTCCCCGACGCCGCCCGCGCCGGCCTTGACCTCACCATCGCCGACCGCCACTCGAGCTCGCCGGCCCGCTGTGAGCTCGCCGCCCCCTCAATCGATTCGGCTATTTTTTTTCACTAGATGTTTGTGATTATGCTTAATTGTAGATGAATGTATACATGTATGTATGTAAATTGTAGCTATGCCCGATGTTTGTGATATGCTTAATTGTAGCCATGCAAATTTTCACTAGATGTTTGTGATATACATTTTTAAAAAATTCTTTATATGTATGTATACAATGTATGTACATATATATGTATTTGTAGATATACGAATGGTGGAATTTGCATAGATTAATTGTTTCTTTTTCACTAGCTATTTTTTTCTTTCTGTTTTTAGTTTTTTATACTTTTAATGTTGTATCATATGTATAGTATAATAAAAATTTGCATAGGAGAAAGTTGACATATGTTATATAGTATATATATATACAAAAAATTTGCATGTAAAAAGGTTTTGAGAATTGACCAAGCATAGAAAAAAGTTGACCGTCTATTAAAAATATTTTAATGTTAATATCTTAATGTTGTATTTGCAAAAGTTTGTTATGTATTTGCAAAATCAAGTGAAAAAGAATTACAAAAATCACAATCAACCATTTAAAAAAAGTTAAATTTGCATAGATCGAATTTGCAAAAGTTAAATTTTCACTAGATGTTTGTGATATACATTTTTTTTTTCACTAGATGATTAGATGTATAGAAAAAAGTTAAGGAATCACAATCCAAGCATTTAAAAAATGTTAAATTTGCATAGAATTTGTTCTCGACGTCAACGATGCCCGGCCCGCATCCTCATCGTCGACTCGTTCGCGACGACGTCCTGCTTCAGAGGCGCCATGTCCGGGACTGGGCTCCGTCGGGCTGGCACTGGGAGGTGCAACCTTCAGGGGCGCGCAGATTGGTGAGGAACCCGGGTCCCGTCGTTGACCCGGAGCTTCTTTGGTGGCAGGCACGTGGGCCACATTCGGTGCGGAGGCTGGCGTCCCCCACGGAGGTGGTACGTCACCGTGTTAGGGAGGTGGACGAGCACGTCTGTCGCTACATGGTTGCGTTGGACGTCAGGTTCTCCAATACCTGGCAGGTTCTTCAGGGATGTCACCCGAGCTATGATCCCGTGATCGTTCTTTCTCTTTGGGTGTCCACCGCGAGTGATGTTAGCTAGTGATGTTATATATATGATCATATTTGAGATGTATTAGTGATAATACTTGAGATGTATTCGAGATTCTATTCGATAATATTCGAGACGATGTATTCGAGATTATATTATTCGATAATATTTGAGACGATGTATTCGAGATTATATTATTCGATAATATTCGAGATGATGTATTCGAGATTATATTCGATGATGCATATTATCTGGATTATTCGAGATGTGATATATTAGTGATATTATTCGAGATGGATATTATCTACTATGATTTAGTTTTTCCTTATTGATTGCATGCATTCTAATTTGAATACTAAATTGTTTTATCTTTCTTCTGGATTAGTTAAATAAAAGCTATGGATAATATCGGCAGAGAAGGAGAAGAGGCCCTGTTCGAGATCATACGCTCCTCGAGACCAGATGAGAATGAAGAAGATGACGGCTCGCAATATCTGAACAATACCAGTGATGGTATGATGTTCGATGAAGATGAACGAATAGATGAAGTCCAGAACATGCATGACGAAGGAAATGTTGTTCTTCAAATAACAAAGACCGGCGAGGTATATTTATATAAGGCATCTGGTGATCATCACATGTTTTAATTGATTTGTATATATATTAACGAATCGATCTTTCTTCTTTTAGCCCTCCAGATCCAGCAAATCTTCTACAAGCAGCAGGGCAGTTCGAGGCCCGGCTAAAAAGTTGAAGGATGGCGTAAAGTACAACATCGATGCCATCAAACCTAATGGCGAACCTGATGAACCTAAGAAGAATGCGAAGAAGTTCATTCGTCAATGCGGACTTATTGTTAGGGACCAAATCCCGATCTCCGTTCAAGAATGGAAAAAGCCAGCAAAGGGAGATCCAGATGTTACTTTTGTCGACCAAAGAGCAAAAGATCTGCTTTGGGAATCGCTCATGTCACATTTCACCCTACCAGATCATTTGACAGATGCAGATCTGGAGAAAGTCAAGAACACTGCTCTTAAGAAGATGGCGATAGCATTCAACAACCACAAGAAAAATATATGGGCCGCGTACGTCAATGCAGGAAAGCAGACTCCAGAATTCAAGGGAACACTGGAGAAGGCAAGAGATCATTGGGACGCTTTCGTGAAGTTCAAGGAATCGGAAGTCGCTCAGGAACGGTCGAGAAAAAACAAGATTAATGCCGCGAAAAATCAGTGGCACCATAAGATGGGGCCAGGTGGCTACGAGGTGGCCCGGCCTAAGTGGGATCACGCTGAGCAAGAGATGATGGACGCAGGGGTCAATCCAGTTACATTGAGCTGGGCCCCCAGGTGCAGGATTTGGTTCTATGCGCATGGGGGGAAGTTTGACCCAAAGACAGGTGAGGTTTTGGAGCGGGCAAGTCTTAAAGGAGCCGATGCAAATTTACTTGTTGCAATAGAAGAGGCTCGAATGGGGGTGTTCACGCTCAACAGAGAGAACGACGAGCTTACGCACGCCCTGAAGAATCCTGAACACCCGGGAAGAACATGAGGCAAAGGCGTTGTTCCGTGGTTTGAGGGGTTTGCGGACTGGAACACCAACTACAGAAGCCGTGTGAGAAAGAAGCAGCAGGAGGAGCAGAAGAGGAAGCTAGAGGAGGAGCAGAGGAAGCAAGAAGCAGACCGCCTTCACATTGTAGAATCAAAGAATGCAGAGTTGGAACTCGCTTTCAAGCGGCAGCAGCAGCAGATCGACTCACTTAGCCAGGAAAGGAGGTCTCAGCAGCGGATCCAGCATTGGATAGCACCGTCCCATCCATGTCGAGAAGCAGCGCGGGTTCCGCTCCGGGCGATAATGCACTGCTGGATAGATACCCTGTGGATGATATCATAGAGACGACAGCTTGTGAGCTACACTTTAAAATGAAGAACATATCCATGAAGGTGGCGGACGGCTATGCTTATACAAATCCCCCTGAAGCAACCTTCCATTGCAATCCGATTCCAGCTGGCTATGCTCGTGTCGGGGTTGATGAAGTGGTGGCAGGATATTCGGGGCTAGAGCTTGACATTCCTGGAGGTGATGACGAGCGCACACTGGGAGAGGCCGTACATCATATCATTCTATGGAGAAAGGATTGCATCGTCTTTACAAGGCCACCGACACCGCATCAGCCGGCTCCTCCTCCAAGTCCGCCGCCGCCTCAGCAGACTCCCGCTCCTCCAAGTCCGCCACCGCGTCAGCAGACTCCTCCTCCTCCAAGTCCGCCACCGCGTCAGCCCACTCCTCCTCATCCAAGTCCGGCACTGCGTCAGCCCACTCCTCCTCCTCCAAGTCTGGCACCGCGTCAGCTGACTCCTCCTCCAAGTCAGGCACTGCGTCAGCCGTCTCCGCTGCCTCAGCGGGCTCCGCCGCCTCAGCAACAACGAAAGAGAGGCACCGCAGCTACGTCGGCTAGCGGTACAACAGGAGGCAAGAAATACAAATTTGGCCCAAGCCTCAAGCCTCTTCCGAGGTTGCCTTACCACCTAACTGACGAGGAAAACGAAGCCAAAGTGCAAGCCCAAGTGAAGGCCCATTTTGGACCGAAACTGCCCCCGCTGCCAAAGGAGATCGTACCTGAGCATGTCATACAACACTTTATTGATAATGCTCAACCAGCTATCAATCATAGGGACTCAGACTATGAGCGCCAAATCAATAAGTCATATCAAGCACAAAAAAAGGAGTCGAGCTCAAGGTCGAGCCAAGCAGCTAGCAAAAAAATGCGGTAAAACTGTTTCCCAGCTGGGAGAACAGGCAGTGCAATCGATCCCCCTGCTACAAACACATGTGAGTACCGCCGATCAGCAGCTGGTAATAACCGACGATCATATAAGGCAGGCTAAAGAGGCAGGTGTCACTTTAGAAAAACTCCTAGGCATCGAGGACTTCGAAACGTTTACAGAGGAGCAACTAAAATGGAAATATGTCCGCGGCCAACCTATGGTCAAGCCTAAGCAGATCCCGCTTCTATCAACGAGAATGTATGAATTGCATCAATGGTACCTGAGAGAAGTAAAGACTACCGATCGAGAGTCCCTCATGGTGAACGTCAAGGCAGAGTATTACTACCATAAAAAAGATTTGTGGGTTGAGTTTCAAGAAATGTTTTAGTTATTCAATCAAGACGCACTCGACAAATCTATCATCAGTTGCTATTGTCTGTAAGTGATTTCTTTCTGTAATTTAAGTCTCTAGCTAGCTGTAGTGCTCGTTCATTACCTGTAATTATCCTCACTATATATTCTTTTCTGTGGTATTATGCATAATGAAGATGTATGAAATAAAAAAAGCTGGAGAGACATGGACGCGTCAATGGGAACGAAAAGACACAGAGAAAAGCTTGCTAGAGTTCTTGGTGCGACTAAATACCCAACTAGAAATACTACTTCCTTACAACTTCGGGTGAGCTAGTGACATTGTCTTGTACTACAAAGTCTATTTTTGCTTACTAGATGTTAATAAGTGTAGTTGATGAGTTGTGCACATGCCCGCTTAATTATACAAACGTGTGCGCATGCAGTTTTCACTGGATCCTGCTAATCATTGAAGTTGACGAGGGAAAAGTTCAAGTACTGGACTCAATACTTAAAGATGTTAATGACTACGCAATCGTGAGGGGGATGGCCGACAGGTAATTTCAATCATTATCGAACTATATGTCGGCCTCTTTAGTTCATTTCCTGATATCAACTAATTAATAACTCCTTTATTCATTTTCTTTGCCGGCGGGCAGGGCATGGGAAAAGTTCATCAAACAGGTTGAAGGCCAATGGAAACAAAATCTGAAATGGTGTCGACCCATGGTAATTAATTAAGTAGTACTAGCTAGCTACCATCTCTTTAATTCTAGTTTCAATACCATTATCATGCTTGATTAATTATTATCTGATTGAATTCTATTCTCGTAAAGGCCCTGAAGCAGGCACCGAGGAATAATTTATGTGCATACTACATTTGCGAGAACATTCGCATGATGACGTTCGAAAGAAGCAGAAATGATAGACACCAATGGGTATGTTTGCCAGAACACTATTCACAATTTTTACATCATTATCTAATATATATACACACAACTAATACATGCATATTGATCTCCTTCTTTAAAGATGAGGGAGATGCGGGATCAACTCCTACCAGAGGATCGCGTACGAGCAATTCAAGAGGAAATAGCGGGATTTTTGCTCGACCAGGTCATAGATCCCAAAGGAGAATTCCATTACAAGCTGTAATGCCTCCATGTAATGATCTGCAAATTGTAGGAGAAATTGTATATACCAAATTGTATATATATATATATATATATATATATATATATATATATATATATATATATATATATGTGTGTGTGTGTGTGTGTGTGTGTATGTGAATGGTCGTGCGAGAAATTCGATGATATATATATATGATCGGTTCTACGAGAAATTATATATATATATATATATGCATAACGTGTACAATATGTAGTAGTGTAAATTATGTTTGAAATGAAAAAGAGTTAAATGGAAAACACAAAACTAAAAGGAAAAATAAACCATAAACCCAAAACCCCTAAACCTTTTAGTCCCGGTTGGTGTAACCAACCGGGACTAAAGGCCCCCAGTCCCCTAGCGAAGGCTCATGCCACGTGGTGGGCCTTTGGTCCCGGTTCATGATGAACCGACACTAAAGGGGGGGGGGGTACCTTTAGTCCCCACCCTTTAGTGCCGGTTGCAGAACCGGCACTAAAGGTCCCTACGAACCGGGACATTAGCCCGATTCTGCACCGGTTCATGATGAAAGATAGCTAGCATGATATTTTCATGGCTTGTCTGTTTTTTGATCCTTGCTACACTGGATCATTGCACATCCTGGTACACTGCCAGAGGCATTCATATAGAGTCATATTGTTCTGGATATCGAGTTGTAATGTCGAGTTGTAAGTAAATAAAAGTATGATGATCATCATTATTAGAGCATTGTCCCAGCGAGGAAAGGATGATGGAGACTATGATTCCCCCAAAAGTCGGGATGAGACTCTAGATGAAAAAAAGGAAAAAAGAGAGGCCAAAAAGAACCAAACAAAAAAAATAAAAAATAAATAAATAAAATAAAACAAAACAAAAAAATGAGAGAAAAAGAGAGACGGGGCAATGTTACTATCTTTTTCCACACTTGTGCTTCAAAGTAGCACCATGTTTTCCATATAGAGAGTCTCCTATGTAGTCACTTTCATATAACTAGTGGGATTTTTTCATTATAGAACTTGGCTAGTATATTCCAATGATGGGCTTCCCCAAATGCCCGAGGTCTTCTAGAGCAAGGAAGTTGGATGCACACCCACTTAGTTTTCATTTTTGAGCTTTCATACACTTATTTCTCTTAGTGCATCCGTTGCATGGCAATCCCTACTCCTTGCATTGACATAAATTGATGGGCATCTCCATAGCCCGTTGATTAGCCTCGTTGATGTGATACTTTCTCCTTTTTTGTCTTCTCCATATCATCTCTATCACCATACTCTATTCCACCCATAGTGCTACATCCATGGCTTGCACTCATGTATTGCGTGAGGGCTGAAAAAGCTAAAGCACGTTAAAAAGTATGAACCAATTGCTTGGCTGACACCGGGGTAGTGCATGATTTATACTTTGTGTTAAGAAGATGGAGCATGACAAGGCTAAATGATTTTTTATTGATAGCATTCTTTAGCATTGATATTTTGAAAGGCATGATTGTTTGTTGGTATGCCTGAGTATTGATGTCTTTATGCCAAATTATAGACTATTGCTTTGAATCATTCGGATCTAAATATTCATACCATAAAAGAAATATTACATGATAGACATGTTAGGTAGCATTTCATATCAAAAATTATGTTTTTATCATTTACCTACTCGAGGACGAGCAGGGATTAAACTTGGGGATGTTTGATACGTCTCCAACATATCTACAATTTTTTATTGTTCCATGCGATTATAGTATCAATCTTGGATGTTTTATATGCAATCATATATCATTTTTTGGGACTAACCTATTAACCTAGTGCCCAGTGCCAGCTGCTGTTTTTTGCTTGTTTTTGGCTTTTTAGGAAATCAATATCAAAGAGAGTCTAAACGGAGAAGAAACTTTGGATTAATTTTTCTGGACCATAAGGGACCCTAGAGGTTCGGGAGAAGACCTAAAGAGTCACGAGGGAGCAACAAGCTCGGGAGGCGTGCCCTAGGGGTGGTAGGAACGCCCCCCAGGCTTGTGGGCCCCTTCTGGCACATCTTGACCTAATTCCACCTATAGAAATTCCCAAATATTCCCAATACATAGAGAGCCACCCAAAATACTTTTCCCGCCGCCGCAAGTTTCTATTCTTCCGTGATCCCATCTGGAGGCCTTTTCCAGTACTCTGCCAGAGGGGGAATTGATCATGGAGGGCTTCTACATCAATCTTGTTGCCCTTCCGATGATGTGTGAGTAGTTTATCTCAGACCTATGGGTCCATAGCTAGTAGCAAGATGGCTTCTTCTCTCTCTTTGATCTTCAATACAATGTTCTCCTCGATGTTCTTGGAGATCTATTCGGTGTAATCTTCTTTTGCGGTGTGATTGTTGGGATCCGATGAATTGTGTGTTTATGATCAGATTACTCATGAATATTATCTGAGTCTTCTCTGAAATCTTTTATGCATCATTGTTATAGCTTTGTATTTCTCTCCGATCTATCTGTTTGGTTTTGCCAACTAGATTGATTTATCTTGAAATGGGAGAGGTGCTTTGTAATGGGTTCAATCTTGCGGTGCTCAAACCCAGTGACAGAAGGGGACCTGACACGTATCTGTATCGTTGCCATTAAGGGGAAAATGTGGGGGTTATTCATATTGATTGGATTTACTTTGTCTACATCATGTCATCTTGCTTAAGGCATTACTCCGTTCTTTATGACTTAATACTCTAGATGCAAGCGGGATAGCGGTCGATGTGTGGAGTAAGTAGTAGATGCAGGCAGGAGTCGGTCTACTTGTCTCGGACATGATGCCTATATACATGATCATTGCCTTGAATATCCTCATAACTACACGCATTTCTATCAATTGCCCAACAGTAATTTGTTTACCCAATGTATGCTTTTTGTTCGAGAGAGAAGCCTCTACACTACTAGGGAAAAGCCTAGCAGTAGCGCGGGTTTTTGGCCTATCAGTAGCGCGGGGTGCCGCGCTACTGATATGGCGCTACAGCTAAAGGTTCGCAGTAGTGCAGGCTTACACACGCTAATGCTATACGTACTTAATAGTAGCGCGTTTTGCAGAAAGCGCTGCTGGTAAGTACTAGCAGCGCGCCTTTGTGCCCGCGCTACTACTATTATTGCGTATTCTATTTCTTTTTCATTTTATGTCGTATTCATACACCATTATACAAGTTTTCATACAGTAGCAATTTAGAGATTGTTTTTACATCATAATGAGTTATTACATCACTGGGTGAAAGAACCGTGGATTAGTTTCAAGTGGATGGATCACTTGAAACTAATCCATGGTTCTTTCACCCAATGATAAAATAAATCATCATCATATCATTAACAACTTATCATCATAATACATCATTGTCATATAACAACTCCTCATGATCATCATTGTCATATAACAACTCCTCATTGTCATATAACAACTCCTCATGATGATCATCATCAACTCTAGCTAACACATTGTAGCACGTAATAACACATTGTACCTAGGACCTACTACTCTTTTATAGGACCTACTACCTTCTCTTAGGTAAAATAGCATAAAACAAGATAGGCCCTGACTCTCCATTATGGAGAATGGAGATTATCCTGTCTCCAATTCTTGCGCTTCGCACAATGTTGCTTCCAAGTAGCTCCCTATGAGTGACCATACATATTTTCCAATCTTTGATTGTCATGTCTTCATCGGTTTTAGAAATCCGATATGAACAACAGTGATGCATAGGATGACCTAGCCGTATGCTCATAACATCAAGGCGACCTTTCAGATACATCAGATGAGGCACACAATCCTTCGGGATTTTCTGTTGAAAAACATAGTAATAACTTCGTAGTTAGCAATGTAGATAGTTTTAGAAGAATTTATGCAAAAGATGCACGGATGTCGTAATAGTAAAAAATCTTACCATGACATCTCCATGGATGTTACCGTAGTTCAACACGTGCACTAGTGGCACGTATTGACCATAATGTGCAGGAGTTTGATAACAGATATTGTAATTCTCAAGATCATTAATAGATGAGATCAGATGATCTTTCTCCCGATAAGTTAATTTTGCGCCATTGGTGTAGTAGGTTCTGTCTACCATCTTCCGCACATTCTTTGAAGAATGAAAATAAGCTGTCAGCTATTTTGAAATAAACAATATAAATTACTTAATAACTATGTTTGAGAAACTCACATAGCGGTAGAATTGGAAGCGTATCAACAAGGATCCAAATTTCCATATTGTCTTCGTCGATGTCAGGATCACCAAGATCCATGGTGACAAGCATACCCTCATAAAAATCATACGTCTTGCAAAGTGCTTCCCTATTCGGGCAACCAAAATGGGATACACTCTCAGAATTGTATAGATTTACAGGAAAATCATATCCACGATGGGTCCTTAGCTGAACTATCTTTGTTTCCATACTTTCATGATCTTCAAAATGCATCCTCTCCAAGACATAGCATCTTGCATGGCATGGGATAAGCTATAGTCGAATTGTAAAAGATGAAAATTACACGTTGAAGAAGCAGAAGTCATGCTTAATTACGAAAAAACACTTGTCGCTGTTGCGTACCATTTCAACATCGAAGGTCTCCTGGAGCGTAATGCTGAAGCGCCGACCTTCTACCAGGTGAGGCCTGTCGCACAGACCCCAGTCGTCGCCGCACCAGTCGCACTCCGCCGGGAGACTTTCGTCGTCCGACGGCTACATCGACGACATTTCCTATGTTCATAATTCAAAGATTAAACTTGTATAATTAAATATATGTACTACAAAAAATAAATAAGATCATTATTATTCATCACGGGTTGACTATCGATCTGTCGGGATTCTCCTTCCTCTCTCATATATGGTGGACACTCCCTCACTGATTTTTTGATATATGGTGGGATTCTTCATCTCTGATATATGGTGGACACTCCCTCACTGTTTTTCCACTGTCATGTATGGAGTCCCAACAGACTTAAAGTCAACCCAAAATGTCGTTTAATGCTCTTTCCGGCAAATCCAAGGCACTCGATAGTACACAACACTATATATCACATGTCTAAATCTCCATCATATTTGAAAGACCTACATTGAATATTATCAATAATACATCTCGAATAGTATCATACATATAACATCACTAATACAGCTAGAACCCTAGCGAACAACGGGTATCGGCGCGGGCGGTGGACACCCACAGAGAAGGAACCATCACAGGATCATAGCTCCAGTGAGATCCCTGAAGAACCTGCCAGGTATTGTCGAACCTGCCCTCCAACGCAACCATGTAGCGATGGACGTGCTCGTCCTCCTCGCTGACACGGTAACGTAGCACCTCCGCGGGGGACGAAAGCCTCTGCACTATCACTGGCCCACGCAGCCGCCACCAAAGAAGGTCTGGGTCGATGATGGGCTGCCTCCTCACCAAGCTGCGCGCCCCGGAAGGTAGCACCTCCCAGTACCAGCCCGGCGGAGCCCAGTCCCGGACATGGCCCCTATTATCAAGCAGGCCTCCTCCGCAGAGTCGACGACGAGTATGCGGGCCAGGCATCAACGACGTCAAGAACAAATGCTTACTTATGAAAACAAAATTCATAAACACTTAGCAGACCTAGAGTCAACCCGTTCCATATATCGAGCAATGACATAGAAAAAATGCCCTATGTTTTGCCGAAATATCATTGAATTCCCATTCTGGCAAATCACAAGCACTCGATATGTCCTATATTGTAGCACAAGTCATGCTAAAATTCATGAAAAAAAATCGGCATGACCTTTGCTAAAAACAGGACACATCGAGCGCCTGAAATATGCCGGAACGGAAACGAATCAACATTCCGGCAAAACATAGGCCACTCAGAGGTACATTGCAAACAAGAACACCAAGACATCCTCTATATTCAAAATGCATCATCATCGACATCAATGACATGGCGGCTAGCACTAGCATTTTCATCATCGACATTTACAACACATTATCATCTATATCAACAACATGGGGATTTGCCTATTCTCACCTAGAGGTCTTAGGGGGTCGGCGATGGGGACGACTGCGGGGATGAGGCAGGGGCAAATACTTGATTTCTGCATAAACAAAATATATTCTATCAACATGTATCTGAGTAGTATTAACAAATATGACATGTTCATTCTAGCAAATGAGTAAATAGTTTCAGTATCACTAGAAACTATCAACTATGTCTAAAAATAATATACTAAAACCCTAGTAATAATTCAGTTAACTAGAAACTATCAACTAAACCCTAGAAACTATCCTAAATCAAAGTGTTATATATGAACAGAGGCTTATATCAACTAAAAACTATCAACTATGTCTAAAAATAATATACTAAAACCCTAGTAATAATTCAGTTAACTAGAAACTATCAACTAAACCCTAGAAACTATCCTAAATCAAAGTGTTATATATGAACAGAGGCTTATATCAACTGAAAACTATCAACTATGTCTAAATTTTTACTAATCAGTTAATCATACTAAATCAAAATTGTTATATATCAACTACAAAGTATTAAGTAAATCAAAATGTTGCATATCAACAAGAAAATATCAACTAGCCTACTAAATCAAAATGTAGCAAGGAAGAGGGGTTGTGGATGGAGGAGGGAGGAGGGAGAAGGAGGGGCGACTGGAGGAGGGAGGAGGAAGGAGCATGGAGGAGGAAGGCAGAGCGAGGAGGGGCCGGCTGGCGGCGAATGGAGGAGTGGAGGGAGGACGAAGGAGGAGGGAGGACGGAGCAGGAGGGGCGGGGAGGAGGGAGGAGGGGGAGGATTACCGAGTCCAGGGAGGAGGGGGAGGTGACGGCGGCGCAGAGGGAGGAGGGGTAGGCGACGACGGCGGCGAGCGGTGGGGGACAGAGAGGGAGCGACAGTGTGAGGGGGGAGTGAGGGGCCGGGAGTGAGGGAGAGAGAGGGAGCGCATGGGGTGGATTAGGTGGGCTTAGCAGTAGCGCGGGTTGAAGCCAAGCGCTACAGCTAAGTAGGATAGCAGTAGCGCGTGTTGAGGAAGGGCGCTACTAATATACCTAGCCTGTCGGGAACGGTGTGGCAAATATAGTAGTAGCGTGTTTTATCCGTGCCATGCTACTGCTTTGTGTTTAGTAGCAGCGCTGTTTTTGTACACGCTCTATGGCTAAGTAGCAGTAGCGCCTCCTTTTAAAAAGCGCTACTGGTAAGCTTCTGTGTACAAGGTTTTCCCTAGTAGTGCTAGTGAATACTATGGCCCCTCGGTCTACCTTTACAATATATAAAATCCAATTTTATTTACCATTCTTTTATTTTGTGTTTTTGTTTATCTATCTACAATTATCGGATGTGATCCTTGCAATTAACCGCCAAGGGGATTGACAACCCTCTTGATCACGTTGTGTGCAAGTATTTATTATTTTGCATGTAGGTGTTGTTCACGAGGTTTCGCGTGGTTCTCCTACTAGATTGACAACCTTGGTTCTTAACTGAGGGAAATACTTATCTCTACTGTATTGCGGCATCCTCTCCTCTTCGAGGAAATCCCAACGCAGCTCACAAGTAGCATCCTCCTCCATGGCCCCTTCGGCGCAAGCGCCATCTAGGGCGTATTCTTTGCCACCAAGTCTTTGTTGAATAGCTGACAAACAACCCAATTGTCATGCATGCACGCAATAGTCATGTTGAGAAAACAACACGAGAAGAATAAGAAACAAGAAAGAAATCTTGAGTGTGACATGTGATGCTCCAGCGGTTCCATCGACCGACTCATCCGGAGAAGGAGACTGAAAAAAAAATCGATTCTTGTCATACTTTGGCGGAGCAGGGTAGGCGGTGGTGCAAGTCGCCCTCAAGGCGGTACTCATGCATCACCCACACTGTCTTCCAGCCGCTGGGGGCGCGGCCACGGTAGAAGACGGGCGTATTCTTCATGCCGACGAGGACGTGTACTGTCCTGTGCCTCGGAATATCTCCTTGTCCTTACCCGTCGCCTTCTAGTAGCCACTCCTAGTCGCCCGATTCGTGCGCATCCCCATCGGGTACTTCTAATCGTTGTGCACAAAAAGGAACCATTCCTTCTCACCCATCTTCGCCTCTACTGCAAAATGAACTGGCCATTAGCACGCTGCCTCATGCCTGGAAATTATCGAGGAGTAGTACTGCACTTAGTTGGAAGATCCCATGGCTCGCTGTTGTTAGGGTGACATCGACGACCACGGGACATGAGAAGTAGGAGTTCCGGAACTCGAAGGTGAGGTAGTGCGTGACCACCTCCTCGTCGGTGGGGTGAAACCGGTACCTCGGAGGAAGCACCAGTTGCCGCTCCTCCAACACCAGATCCATCACCGCCGCCACGTTCGACATCGCTGTGCCCTCTTGGATCTACTATCTTGGATTGATATGCTATGGAAGAAGTAGATGAAACAGGGGCTCAGGAGGAGTAAGAAGAGCAACAAATGAGGATATGGGATTTTGTCTAAACTCTTTGGGGTCTACATGTGTGGCATGGTTATATGTGTCCGTAATACTGTGGCGGGGAAGACAACTTGATTTACCCACTTATTTACTGCATTAACTTCCAATTGAGGACTGAATTAATTATGTAGTGGTCATTTGTGGAGAATTGTCATGTGTTTAATCATGTGTGCAAGGAAATAATGAAGGTATGTGTGCTAAAGAATGCTGATTAATCTTAGGGTGTGATGTCGAACTAGTTGGATGCATCTATAGTTTGTTTGTAGTTATCTGATTGCCATGGTATAGTTCAGTGGTTATGGGGAATGAATTGGAGGGGAGAGACAGATACCACGATGGAGTTGATTGATAAATCTAATTATGTGTTGATGCAGCTAAATTATTCCCCTTACAAATGTAATATTTAGTCTATTGTTGATGTATCTTGGTTACTGTCGGTGTGAAAACCGGCAGACCTCAGAGTAGGGGGTCTTGAGCTGTGTATCTTGGACAGATGGTAACAGGAACATGGAGACGATGTTTTACCCAGGTTTGGGCCCTCTTGATGGAGGTAAAACCCTACATCCTGCTCTTGTTTATATTGATATGGATGTATCAAGTACATAGTTGATCTACCTCGAGATTGTAAGATGTGTTCTAACTCTAGGGCTAGGTGAACGATATTGCATTGATGTCCCCTTTACGGGCTAACCCCCATGGCTTATATACACGCCAGGTAGGGTATCTAGGGTTACAAGGTCGGTATCTAGCCGCAGGGTGGCAGGAGAAGTCTTGGAGTATACGAGAAGTCTTCGACAGATGTAGTCGATCACGCCCCCTGCGTACAGCCTCCAGAGTCCTTCTTGAAAATGAATGAGGGCCCATCGGCCCAACCCAAGGAACATGGGTCGACTAGGTTAGTACCCCCTAGTCCAGGACACCGTCAGTAGCCCCCGAACTGGTCTTCTACGCCCAGGACGATTCCTTTGACGAGGACAACCTCAGATCTGAAGTCCTTGGCTCAATGGACGAGTTCCCCTTAACGATTTCTTCATCTCCAGTCTAGTCCTCAAAGGAGCAGTGCTTAGATAAGACCCAGTCGAGCTCATACCCTGCTCGAAGAGATTGGGTGCCTTAGCCTCGAAGGCCGGCCACCTAGGTGTGAATAGTTCCACCTAGTATGACAACTTTATCGAAGCAACACACCCCACGATGGTTCAGGCATTTACTACTCCCCCTAAATCATGGATCAAGGTGGCCTTTTTATTGGCACATCCCATCAAGGTGGAGAACGTGCCCATTTTCTCAGGGATATCATCAAGATTTTGTTTCCCCCCCATATGCATAACGACATATTTCATGGGGGTGGCATTTTTATCGGTGCAGCAGAGGGGACTCTTGGCCTTTCAACAACCTATAAGAGCAAAGGAGAGGACAACATAAGCAACCACGCTCTCATTTCCCCCACCAGCTGCCTTGTCTAGCTCCAGCGCCCAGATCCAATCTCGCACTCCCTGTCCTTAGTGAGTCCAAATCTCCCCACCACCAGCCATGGCTAATACCCTCAAAGGGCATTGGGGTGGTTCCATCGTGACGGATGGCACCATCCAGGAGCTGCGTGACGCGGGATATCTCTCCGCCAACATCGCCACCCACGCTCCAGGCGCCGGCCAGCAAGTGCCCGCTCCCAATGCAGGGGAGTGGGTGGTTTTCGTCCCAGACCTCATCCGAGGCCTGGGGTTTGTGCTGCACCCATTCATGCGTGGGATGATGTTTTACTATGGGCTCGACTTCCACCACATGGCCCTAAACTCCATCCTCCACCTCGCCTCCTTCATCACTGTCCGCGAGGCCTTTCTTCACTACGAGGCACACTTTGGCTAATGGCTGAAGACCTTCGGGGTTAAGCCGAAGTCCAGCGGCTTTGATCTGGCGGAGTGTGGAGGGGCCATGGTCAGTAAGAACCGGAGCGCCGACTAGTTCAAGGGCACCTTCATCGAAACAGTGAAGGAGTGGCAGAAGGAGTGGTGTTACATCACTGAGCCACTCGCCCCTCGCCAGGCCGAGGTCCCTGCCTTTTCGGCCGGGCCTGCAAAGAAGCTCAAGTCTTGGAGAGAGAAGAGCATCGTCTGGGTGAACCCAGAGGAGGTGGAGGCCATGATCAACATGATCAAATGGTGGTCCACCTCGAGGAACCTCCAGCTCGCCGGCGTCGTCAATGTCATGCTCAACCGCCGCATCCTCCCACTCCAACTTCAGGATACCCGGATGTGGGAGTAGAAGCCCAAGGATGCGGGCCCCGTCGCCGCCTTCTTTCGCACCACCTTGGCCAGTATGTGGACACGGCTCCTCAAGCTGGCCAAGGACAAGATCCCCAAAGAGGGGGATGATCTCAGCTTCGAGGATGGCTACGAAGCCCCCTCAGTAAGTGCTCTAACACACAAGTCCATGCTTTTATTCCCTACGCTGAGGGGCAGATTCTTATTGAATCATCTTGCTTGATTCTTGAAGAAGTGGTTGGCCTCGGTGCAGAAAGTGTGATGTTCGGCCCCACTACTAGAGGAGCCGAGAACTCCCCTACTCACGGCGCTCCTAGTAGAGGAGCCACAGATGGTGGCACCTAAGGGGACGAAGTCCCAGAAGGGAAAGGCAAGTGCTCGGACCCGGGAGACCACGGTCACCTAGTCCGAGGAGACCCATGCCTCCTCCGTCCATGAAGACAGCGCGGAGGAGGGTGAGGAAGAAGAGAACCCTCCCCCTAAAGGGAAGATGGCGGCGTCAGAAGACGTCGAAGCCGGCATGTGGCCCAAGGGCTCGAAGTGGCTGAGGAGGACATCGGCCAGGGGCGCCGACAAGTCGTCGGAGAGAGTCGAGCTCTCCGACGAATCAGAGGACAACCCCCTTGCTATGGGAAGGAAGAAACCGGCACCCCGAGGGTACGGCATTGCTATTGTACTCCGTACTTTAAATAAGTCCGTTCAACAATAGCGATCTCATATGGGCATCTTTGTACGCCGTCCGCCAAAGGTGCGCCCAAGCGACTCCTCGAGTGGGCTACCATCTGCCAGCTGGACCTCGGATCCCCCCTATTCCCCCGCCAGCTCATGACGGGCTGGGGGAGGCAACATCCACTCTGCCCCCCAAGTCAAGATAGCGGGGGACGAAGAGTCATGAGTTATGGCTGAGGTTGAAGCCTCGGCCCAACTGGGCCTAGGGAAGAAGATCCCCGAGGTCATCAAGGAGGGGCTAGGCCAGTCATTGGCCCAGCTAATGTCTGCTCCAGCTCCATCGCCACGGCTGGAGACCCCTCGGCCCAGCACGCAAGTGCTCGGGTCCGAGGTCGTCATGCCACCCCCGCCTCCTGCCCAAGGGCGGGCCAGCGTGGGGTGGACCAAAGAGATGGAGAAGACCTTGAAGGGATTCCCCCCTTAAAGAAGAGCACCGTGCATTGATAGGCGCGGCGCTGCAGGGCTTCTGGTCCGCGGGGGCTGGACTCCATGAGGTCTTCAAGAACCTCGTTACGAGCTTCGAGGTACTCTTTTATCCTTGTACAGGAATGATTATTGTGTTTAAATTTTCTTTTTAAATCCATGCAACTGTCCGGGGAAATATCCTTGTGGCCTTCTAAACGGCCCGGTCAGTGAGTAGCCCCCGAGCCCAGGGCTGGTTTCCAGAAACAGGCGTTGGGGTCGTATACAAGTAGGAGCTTGACATGAAGCCCCCAAAATGATGCCTAATGAAATAAGGTGATTGTCCTGGAGTTTCAATAAATTGATTGCGGTCTTATGTAAAAACATTCTTGTTAGCAGGTTTCGACCTCGGCTTCGAGCTCCATCTCTAAGGAGATTGCGGAGGTAAACTGGAAGCTCAAGAGGTCCCAGGAGGACCTCAACCTAATGAACCAGTGGTTCGATCAGTCTCAAGGTAAGTGACCCGGACTTGCGTTCCTATAAGTGTTATACTGAACACATTTTTTTATATTTCTGGCTTTGAATAGAGAGTTTAATGCTGAACAGTTTAAATGACAACAGCGTTAGACGAGCTTGAGCCGCGCAAGGCCGAGCTCAAGAAAGCTCGACAGGAGGTAGAGCAGCATAAGGTTGCGGCAGCGAAGGCGGAGAAAGCCTGAGCTGCCGAGAAGGTGGCTGGGGAGAAGGACCAGACACGGGTGGAGGAGGTCGAGGAGACCCTAAAGGGCGTGTTTTAGGCACGCGACAAAATTCAGGCGAAGGAGAAGCAGGCAAAGGAAGAGCTCAAGAAGCTCCAGCTGGCACACTCCGAGCTCCAGATCACAGCCTGGGTTGACCGCAAGGTGCTCCAGCAAGTGGAGCAAATCGCCTTGGGTAAGCTATATTTATTGCAGTGTGTGTTTGGCAGCAAAGGGTGCATCAATCTCACCCAGCTGTGAAGTTCTGCAGAGATCTTCGGATCTTCCGAGCAGCGTTGCGGATGCCATCCAGCAATTTGACCAGTTGGAGGGTCATGACGTGGAGAAAGCATTTTGGGGGCAGTTCCCGGGGTCACCGTCATCCCAGCTACTGAATCGTCGAGTGAAGTAGCTGGAGGAGTTATTCCGCATGGCAAGGCCGACGCTCCAGGACCTCTGCATCACGCTGTGGCCTGCCGAAGCCCTGCCGACCAGCTTCTTCCGCCTCTTGGATCGTCTGCGAGATGCTGTCCCTCAAGTTAATCGTTGGAGGAGGTCGGCATGCTTCGAGGGAGCGCGGAGGGCATACGCCTGCGTGAAGACACAATTCTGAAAGGTAGATGTGGTGATCGTTGCCGTGGCCCCCCCTGAAGGGAAGCCGCGCACCGTGGAGTAGTTCTTCGCCGAGGTGGAGGAAGGTTCCCGGGTTACCGAGGCGATGTGTCCAAAAGACACTTAGTATTTTTAGGTAGGACTTCGGAATGCCGAAGTTTTGGGATGTACAAAACTTATCCTTAGCTTGAATGAGTATGGCTTTAAATTCCCTCATATAATTGTGTTTTTAATTGATTTTTCTCCTGTGCAACCGTGTTAAACTGAAAGTTGCCAGTCCTCGGTTTCTGCCCCAATGTAGAATACACAAAGGGTGTTCCTTGAGGTAGCTTTGACCCTTAGCCGACATCTCGGTACCCGAAGGCGGTCTGTGCTTGTAGGAACGAGGCAATCAGACTATAAAAGCTTGATAACTTTCACTTAGTCATAGGAGTTTCACTGTGGGGGCTGATAACGAGCCCGTGGTGTGGGAAGTGGTCGGCTTAGCAAGCCGAGGTCTACGCCTTGACACACTTCGGCTAAGAAGAGAGCCCTTCATTTGACACGGGTGATCTCTATCATGACATCACTTAACGCGGTCTTCAGATGGCTGACCAGTTTGCGCTTAGCTAGATAGTCAGTTTTCGGCTTTCTCCACTGAGGCGCTCTACCAATTAAACTGGCGGCACTATCGCAGTGGTTCTCCCATTACACCCTTAGCCGAATTCATCAGGAACATAAGTGGAACATGTAGGAGCCGGGCTACCCAACTATTGACCAAAGTATAGGTTCGAAACTAATGCATATAGTGCAACATCCATGAGCTGAATACTTCGGACTTGTTTTGTAAGGCAGGGAAACAAAGCCCTTTGGCAATTCTATCTTACAAGTGTTCTTGTATCTCAAAGGCAATGGGCACAAAGAAATATAACGTGGACCTTTAAAGGCATGATTTTTTTATTTGACAAATTTGAGCTTTACATGCCGAGCTCTAACGAGAGAAACTAGAAAGATACAACGCAAATTGATGGTAAGAGAAGGAGTAAAGAAGAGGGCAGAGTTTAACATATGGTCTATGAGCCCGGACCGCTTCCTGTCACACCTCTGCGTCTCCTGTTGTTTGCCAACTTGTCCTCGCTAGAGATGAGGACTCAGGTGGACTGTATACCTGGCCGATGCCTTTGAGAGAGGTCTGCAGATGTCTGTTGTGTGGTTTACGCCACTTTGATATAGTTTTGCTGGTTCTTTGATAGAAACCTGCCGATGTGGGAGCTCGAAGCCGCGTCGTTCTTCGGTCGAGCCATTTTGACGTTTCCGTAAATTTTGGCTCCTCGACAGCCCAGGGAATTTTGAGTGCAAAGTTATGCACCCTAGGGACGTAATTCCCCATTCGACGTGGGCCTCCGAGGAGCCCTTACCCCTATTTAGGATGTGGGGGTGTCTGGCCGAGGTCGACTAGCGCGGCCCGCGTGCGCTTCGAAGTGCTGGTGGTGGATTTACCGCCATGGGCTGCTTCCTCTGACGCGTGTACCTCGGCTACGAAAGCCACGGTCTGGTCCTTAGTCTGGAGTGATTATTTGGTATTACCATAGACTGTGATAACACCGTTAGATCCAGGCATTTTAAGTTTGAGATAAGGGTAATGTGGGACTGCATTGAAGCGTGAGAAAGCTGTGAACTCTAGTAGCGCGTGGTTTCCACTTCGGAAGGGGATGATGTCAAAGATTAGCTCCTCGCTTCTGATGTTTTCGGGTGAACCGAAGACTACCTCCAGAGTGACCGTTCCGGTACAGCGGGCTTCAACGCCTGGGATGACACCTTTAAAGGTGGTCGTGCTCTTCTTGTTTCGAGATGAGTCGATGCCCATCTTCCTAACCGTGTCCTTATAGATCAAACTGAGGCTGCTACATCCATCCATATGGACGCGCGTCAGATGGAAGCCGTCGAAAATTGGGTCCAGGACAAGTGCAGCTGATCCGCCATGTCTGATGTTGGTCGGATGGTCATGCTTGTCAAATGTGATCGAGTAAGCCGACCACGGGTTAAACTTCGGGGCAACTGGCTCTAGCGTGTACATGTCCTGAAGTAAACGCTTCCTCTCCCTTTTGCGGATGTGGGTAACATAGATCATATTGAATTCCACTACCTCATTAGGAAACTTCTTCAGGCCTCCAGATTTGGGCCGCCGAGGTTCATCCTCGTCTTCACTGTGATTTTGGGTTTTACTTTGACCCTCTGTCGCAACCTTGCCAGCCTGCTTAAAGACCCAGCAATTCCTATAGGTGTGGGTTGTTGGTTTGTCCTGAGTGTTGTGGATTTGGCACGACCAATCCAGGATGTTGTCTAGCTGGCTAGGTCTACCCTTGTTCCCTTTAAAGGGCTTCCTTTTCTCTCCGGATCTAGGTCCAATGAATCCTGCATTGACTATAGCGTCCTCTGTGTCGCTCGTGCCATTTTTATGCTTCTACTTGTTCTTATTGAGCTTAGGCTTTCCATTGGCGTCGCGTGTTTCCGAGGTGCCTGCCTCGCCATTATGGGTACTTCGGGCGAGCTAGGTATCTTCTCCCGCACAAAAGTGGGTCATGAGTGAAGTGAGGGCTACCATGGTCCTCGGTTTCTCTTGGCTGAGCTAGCGGGCAAGCCACTCATCTAGGATGTTATTCTTGAATGCCGCAATGGCTTCGGTGTCGGAGCAGCCAATGATCTGGTTCTTTTTAGTAAGGAACCTATTCTAGAACTTACGAGCTGATTCACCTGCCTACTGGGTGACCCGACTGAGGTCGTCAGTGTCCGGAGGTCGGACGTAAGTGCCTTGAAAATTTTCCTGAAAAGCATCTTCAAGGGCTTCCCAGCTACCAATAGACTAAGGAGTCAAGCTGTTAAGCCAATGCCTAGCCGACCCCTTTAGCTTGAGCGGCAAGTATTTGATGGCGTGGAGGTCATCTCCATTGGTCATATGTGTGTGGAAAGGAAATCTTTAATCCATATTGTTGGGTCCATGGTGCCATCGTATGATTCTATATTAATGGGTTTAAACCCATCTAGAAACTAGTGTTCCATGACCCTATCTGTGAAACAGATGGGTGAGCTAGACCTCGGAACCGGGTGGTATCCCGTCCGAGGTCAAGGGAGGGCCATGTGTAGTCTTGATCTCGGGCGCAGCTATTCCTGTCCATCCAGGCTCATAGCCATCCGTCCTGGCGGGTGCGCGTCCTCTTGATCCGTTGATGGACCGAGGAGGTGCCCTGTTTGATTCAATGTGACGTCGAACATCATGAGGGTTAGGTAATCAACAGGGTCCTTGACATAACGGCATTAAGCCGACCGAGAGTTGATATTTTCTCGTACTGGCCTGTCCCGACCTCTAGGTGCCGGTTAGGCTCATCGGCGGCTAGTTCTTCTTTGAACTTCGTTAGCAGACGCCTATGTGGGTATGATTTCGGTGCACTACGGCGCTGGTCTTCGAGATCTTGTTCGGTTGTGAGTACTTCAACCCACCTTTCGTTCAGTGCGTCTGTGTTAGCCTGTAGTTGCTGCTGCTTGCGTTTCATGGTCCGAGCAGTGGTGACGAGGCACCGTCGGAAGAGCTCTTGTTCCAAAGGGTCTTCAGGGACGATGTAGTGCTCGGTGCCGAGGCTCTCGTCTTCCTTGGACTCCGGCATGTAATTGTCGTCGGCCCCTTCAAAGAGGTCATTGGATCTAAGTCCTCTGGGTTTCCTTCGGGACTGCCGTTCTGCACTGGGGAGGCTTGAATGTCCCCCTCAGGGTTATCGCCGTCTCCAGCTGCTGAGTTGCCGCCGTTGGCGATGACGTTATTGCTGCTGGGTTTCCCGTTGTTGCCCCTTCTGCGTCTGTGCCGATGCCTTGGAGGGTATCTGGGAGTGTCGACCATGTAGACATCATAGGTGGATGTCGCAGTCCACCTGCCAGTGTTTACCAGAGGCGAGGTGTTTTCTGTGGGCCCATTGGCATCTTCATCCATGTCCGAGGCCTCGCCATAGTCCAGCACGTCGGTTAAGTCATCGACCGTGGTGACTAGGTGGGTGGTGGGTGGGATGTATATTTCCCGATCATCGGCTTTAAGTCCGATCTGATCATAAATCGAAGTCCTGTCGTCCGAGATAGACATGCTCTGGATACGGTCAAGCATCTCGTTAAGGTCGGATAGCTCTTCGGAATTTATTTCCTGGTTATAGTTGGGGCTGACTCGAAGTGTGCCCGGCGTATAGCTTGAGGTGTTCTCGGTGCAAAGGGGATCCAAAAGTGATCCTGGATCTTGCGTCGGGGTTGGTTCTAGGCCTGACGTAGCTTTAGAGGCGGGAGCCGGTTCTACATCAGGGCCGGAGATTGACAGGGGACCGTCCGGAGTTGTGACACTGGGGGTTTCCGGTGACGCCTCGGGTCCAGGCCCGACATCCTCGGAAGAGATCGGTTCCGGAGTCGAGCCTCTCGAGCCAGGCAGGTCCTCGATCTAGCCAGGCGTCCAGCTTGATAGGACGAGTTCGCCGCTGGAATCTGTGGTGTACTCGAGGCCGCCAAAGGTCACAATCCGACCTGGGACGTAGTTTTCGACGGAGGCCAAATGGCCAGTCAAATCGGCGCAGAAGATCATGCAGCCGAACAAAAAAAGCTGACCGGGGGCGTAGATGCTCCCGCAGTTGATCTGCAGATGAGCCATCGATCCCTCTATTGATCGGAGAGCGGAACTCTCAATGAAAGCACGAGTGTCGGTGTGAAAACCGGCATACCTTGGGGTAGGGGGTCCCAAGCTGTGGATCTCGGACAGATGGTAATAGGAACGGGGAGACGATGTTTTACCAAGGTTCGGGCCCTCTTGATGGAGGTAAAACCCTACGTCCTGCTCTTGTTTATATTTATATATATTTATCAAGTAGAAAGTTGATCTACCTCGAGATCGTAAGATGTGGTCTAACTCTTGGCTAGGTGAATGATATTGCGTTGATGTCCCCTATATGGGCTAAACTCCACGGCTTATATACACGTCAGGTAGGGTATCTAGGGTTACAAGGTCGATATCTAGGCGTAGGGCTACAGGAGAAGTCTTGGAGTATACGACAAGCAGATGTACTCTATCATGCCCCCTGCGTACAGTCACCGGAGTCCTTCTTAAAAATGAATGAGGGCCATCGGCCCGAACCGAGGAACATGGGTCGACTAGGTTAATACCCCCTAGTCCAGGACACCGTTAGTTACTAACATGTATCTTGTTTTCCTTGAAAATAATTGTCTTGAGTAAATAAAGTACTATTTCCAAATTAACGTTGCATGAAGCAAAGGTGCAACAATAGTTCTCTCCCCTACTCTTGTAGATGTCATGGATTCAGTTTCCCTAAGTAATAGTTCCATAATTGTAGAGGATTTGTTCACCCAACACCTTTATTTAAGATGTGAATTGTATCGCGTCACGTTGTGTACGTGACACTATTGACATAGTACAATAAGAGGCGAGCGCAAGTGTTGTATCCGGTCCAGCAGTGTGTAACAGGTCATGACGCATTCTAATGCATTATGGTTAAATTTTGCAAATAATATTATGGGGTTATCAAAGGGCTTGAAAATTATATCAAAAAATTGTGGCGATGCTTCGAGCCAACAACATGTAGAGCAATTTTTTTAAGTGAAGCCCTTTGATTCGGTAAAAAAATGTTTTACTCGCTTCAAAAACCTAACTCTTTCCATCTTGGATATTTAGAGTTTGAATTTCATGTAGAATTTTTGGGCGGTAATAACACCATTTTTTCTTGGTTAATTCGAACTTCAAGTCATCATTTTCCTCGATAAACTTGATTCTTCACTAGAGGGCCATTCCTAAAAATTCGATTGTGCAATGTACGAATTGTTTTTTGGAGCCTCTTCTATGGTATTGATTAGTTGCGGGGGAGTAGAATTTTCCTAGATGGACCAAGCGGCATGGGCCTCGCATGAAGTTGCCGCGCACGAACACTACTCAAAAGCGCAATGTGTGACCTCCACATGTAACCACTAATTCAGGAATGCCTAGTAGTGGTGGGCGTAAAAAGGCCAGCAGTGGCTGGCCTGGCTCCCAGGCCCACCCGCCACCGACCTCCCACCACAACTAGTACCCCATCGGTGGCGGGCGCGCACCCGCCACTGGTAGAGCACCTCTAGTGGCGGGAATGTCCACCTTCCCGCCACAGCTAGATGATGTAGTTATGGCGGTCAAATTCCGTTGCCCACCACAGCTAGATCCACCATGACTGAAAGTATAACTAGAAGCCAGAATTTACATATTCGATCATATGCATTACGATGTATCATAGTTTAGTAGCACATTTTATCGTAGTCAATAAACAAACTAACAACAAGTTGCCCAAGTACATATAGCAAAGTCTATAGGAATTATGGGGACCACATTATGGAAACCACATTATCGCGTTCATGGAAACAGAGAAAGTACATTCAAGCATTGATCATGAAGACCACATTATGGCACTACACAAATAGTTGACAAACAAAAGTTTAGCTCCATCATAGCAACTTGCAATTAAGCTCAGCTTTGTGAAGAGTTGTCCCGTCTCCAATCATCTTCTCGACCTCGGCTAGGGAGTACTTGACAGTTTCAAAAACACTGTCGGCAGACCCAACGGCTCCTCACGCACTCTCTGCAACAACTTTGTGGCTTCTAGTGGCTGCCCTCGCAAGATCGGGAGATCCTTCAGCGCTCTCGGCGTATTCTAGAGCCTTCTAGGTGTCTACTAGGGTCCTCTCCGCATAGGTGAGCACGAACACCGAGTACCCAACCAGCCTCGAGACGGCGTCTAGGGCTGTACGAGTCATAAAGAGGCCTATCACCTCCGCCATCTAGATCACAAAAGTTGACAGTTAGATAAACCACATTTAAACGAAAGCAACTATATAAGAGATAATTAAAACTGTGTACGGCAACCCTGGATGTCTTTCTTCGGGTGAGCCATTCTCACTCTTAAGTGGTTGTACATATGTTGGGCACTCCATGACTGTTAATGATGGTCGTTCTTCACCTTCCCCTCCTCCTTTACCAACGTACCAGAGGAGGAGGAGGCCAGAACGACCCTCTACGATAACAGTCGGTTCATCTCCCAAGTGGTTGTATATATGATGTAAACTCAATGTTATTTCGACCGTTGGTGAAGGTCGTCCTTCACCTTCTTCTCCAGCTTTACCGAGTTCCCAGAGGAGGAGAAGAGGAAGGATGACCCCTACGACAACAGTCGGAATCCTCCTCTCAAAAAAACTCCCATCTCAGTATGTGGATTTAGAGTGAGAATTGCCCCCTTGAACAAAAAATGTAGCTAACAATATCAGCATTCTAATTAAATATTACCTGTAGAAAAAATATATTAAATAGCTACGAACAAAGAATGTAACTAACAATACCAACACCACTACATTAAAATTTGGGCATGAACCCTGCGATAAAATGGACATATTAAGTGCTAGAAATTTGGCGAAACGAAAATAAATCAACGTTTTGCCAAAACATTAGCTCTTATTATGAACCCCTGCAAAGAAAGTTCATATAATCTACGGTCTATGATATACGAATATGAATAAGAAAGTTCCTATAATCTACGAACAAAGAATGTAACTAACAATACCAACACCACTACATTAAAATTTGGGCATGAACTCTGCTTTAAAATGCACATATTAAGTGCTAGAAATTTGGCGAAACAAAAATAAATCAATGTTTTACCAAAACATTAGCTCTTATTATGAATCCCTGCAAAGAAAGTTCATATAATCTACAGTCTATGATATAAGAATATGAATAAGAAAGTTCCTATAATCTACGAACAAAGAATGTAACTAACAATACCAACACCACTATATTAAAATTTGGGCATGAACTCTGCTTTAAAATGGACATATTAAGTGCTAGAAATTTGATGAAGCGGAAATAAATAAATGTTTCACCAAAATATTTGCTCTTTTTATGAATCCCAGCAAAGAAAGTTCATATAATCGACAGTCTACGATATACGGATATGAAAAAGAAAGTTCCTATAATCTACGAACAAAGAATGTAACTAACAATACCAACACTACTACATTAAAATTTGGGCATGAACTCTACTTTAAAATGGACATATTAAGTACTAGAAATTTTGTGAAACTGAAATAAATCAATGTTTCGCCATAACATTACCTCTTATTATGATTCCCTGAAAATAAAGTTCCTATAATCTATGGTCTACGATCTACGAATATGAATAAGAAAGTTTCTAAAATCTATGATTTCCGATCTACGAATATAAATAAGAAACTTCGTATAACCCTAGTCGTAACCCCATAAAGAATGTAACTACAATCTACGATCTACAAACCCTAGTCGTAACCCCATAACACACGTACTCCTAACTCTAACCCTAGATCCCCTACCAATGTGGGTGGTGGCCACGGGCCATTGGTGTTGGTGGCGGCCACGGCCGCGTTGGTGTTGGTTGCTGTCGCGGTCATTGGTGCGTGTGACGGCGGGGATGATGAGATCGTACTAGATCCCATGGCGATGGCGACGGTGGGGCTGACGGGGGTGGCGGGACCAACGGGGGCGGTGAAGAGGATGATGTAGCCGACGGGTGTGGCCAAGAGGATGGTGGGGCTGGCGAAGAGGACGATGAGGCAGAGGCAACGACGACCCCGAGAGCGAGATCCATTGTGAGAGTTAGTGCCGGAGTAAATGACCATGGGTAGCCCCATCAGCTCCCTTTGGTATTTCAAGACATCAGGGCAGGCTGCGCCCCTCAAACATCAAGGACAAGGGCCGCCTTCTTGAGGCCGGCTGGTCCAAGCAGCAGGTTGCCGGGAGGCGGCAGAGTCCACAAGACGGCCATGAAGCAAGCCGACTCCTGGCAGGAGGCCTCCTGGGATGCCGAGTCCTAGCAGGCGGCCCCTCGCGCCCTCAAAGTCAACACCAACATAAACATGATGAGACAGGGTATGGCTACAGTACAGGCCTGCCACCCCCGAATCCAGGGCGGGGCGGGGCCACGGTACTGCGTACCGGGCAGGAATCCTGCGCCCGATGCAGGACTGTTGCCATGCCACTCATGACGACACCCATGGCAGAGGGAGCCATGCTCCCGTGACAGGCGGCCAGTACGGCCCGCAGGCGGCGGGCCCTACCTGTCCGTGACAAGCCAGAAGGCGGCAAGCCCTGACCAGTCGGCTCAGTGGGAGGCCGGCTCCCAGCAGGCGGCCCTCCTCCTCCCTCGAAGTCCGTGCGCCATTAACCAGATACGACGGGGTATGGCTACAGAGATTTCCCGCCAGGCGGCGGGACTGTATCCATGTTCTCCCTGACCAAGCATGCGTCATCAGTGGCACGGCTACAGTGCTACACAGCCGACAGGACCCGCAAGCGGAGGGCCCAGCTTGTCGGCCGAAGACAAGACTGCCGGGGGGACCCACCAGGCGGCGGGCCCCTGCAGTCAGCGGAGAAGCCGGCGACCAGAGGTACTGACGGCCGGGTCCTACGCCCGGCCAGATTACCATTGTATCCCTGGGGGGTAGGCCTATATAAACCCCCCAGGTCACCCCATGCAGGGGCTGGGCAGTTGGCTCCTTGGTAGAGGCCTCGTCGAGCACTCACGACACACACACACACACGCAGAGAGAGTGGAGTAAGGGCTAGCCTTGCCCTTCTTCCTCCTCCAGCCAGGAGGCTCAAGAAGCAAGCTTGTAGCCACCTGTTGAGATAGTGATCATGCAGAGACCCCGCAGAGCAGGACTAGGGGTGTTATCTCCTAGGAGAGCCCCAAACCTGGGTAAGATTCGCAAGCGTACACGGTCTCGCTCACTCCCGCTTCTAGAGCCCGGCGACGTACTTTTGTCCCCATCCATGATAAGCCATCCCCTGGCATATGTCGCATGATACCCCCGACATTTGGCGCCCACTGTGGGGCTAGGTGCACCGTCGTCCGGAAACACGTTCTGGACGGGAACCCTCTTCCTCCCTGGCGATCGCAGCCAGCCCGGCACGCCCGACGGCGTTTGCGCCGACATGCTGTGCGGCGTGGAAGTTGTTTGTGCCACAAGCAACCTCGCCGATCTCATCGGCGGGATCCGCCTCTTCGACGAGCCCACACTCGATGCGGGCGCAGCCAGCTCCAAGAGCTACCTCGTCGGTCTCCTCGGCAAGCTTCACATCGCCGACGAGCCGGTCTCCGACCCGGAGTCCGTTGGCTCCACCGACCTACTCGTTGACATGGTCGTCGACGCCGACGTTGCGCTTCCTGATGCCTTCCCCGGTGACGTGGTGATCTTTGATGATCCACTTCCCACTGCAGGCAGCGGCGCTGGCACCAGCACCGTCACCGAGGTGCTGGTCATCAGCCACGACGGAACCTCCGACCAGGCCGGCCGGGAACCGTTGCAGGCGGCAATGCGGGACCTGTCCGCTCCCGTAGCGCCCGGTGCGAGCGGTGAAACGCTGGAGGCGTGCCGTGTCGCACTTCTCGACAGCGCCAACAAGTTGGCGGCCATGAGATGCCTCACCGAGGCTTACCACCGCGAGATCGACCGCGCCGTTTGCGGCACGCCAACTGCTGACGAGCCCAGCCGCGTGGGCACGGTCCGGCAGCGCGGCGCCGCCATCGCCAGCGTGATGGGGGCCGACCGCCCGGTCTACGCCACGCCCATGGAGAACTTGCGCGCCGCCCAGGTAGCGGCAGACGAGCTGGACCGCCCGGAGGGCGACGAACATCGCTGCATGACGGAGCGCGTCTAGCAGCTCATCGACGCAGCCACCGCGCAGCAAGAAGCCGGCCGCCGCGTGGTGGAACCCGGCCTACAGGCTGGGAACCTTCCCCCTCGCCGAGAGCACGGCGCAACCTCCCGGACGCCGACAGCCGGCGCCCGCGACCGAGGAGACCCAGAGCCGGTTGCCAGCCACAGCCGCACCCGCATCTCCATCGAGCGCGACCAAGACGGCCGCCCACGGGCAGTGGAACGGCGGGACGGTCGTCCGCCTCTCCCGCGCAGGGAGAGGCGCGCCTCCCCGCCGCCTGTTGAGCATCCGACTCTCGGAGGCCGACTGGGCCCTCGCGAAGGAGTCGGAGAGAACGACGCCCGCAACCGGATCGACCGCTTGGCTCGGTCCCTGGCGTTGGAAGAAGAAGATGCAATCGGCCCGCCTTGTTTCGGCCCCCGCATTCATGATGAGCCCTTCCCCAAAGGGTTCTCGCTCCCTCGGGACACTCCTAAGTACAACGGCTCTATGAAGCCGGAAGATTGGCTGGTCGACTACTCCACTGCCGTCAACATAGCGAATGGCAACAAGCGTGTCGCCGTGAAGTATGTTCCGCTCATGCTCTAGGGCACGGCCCGGACATGGCTGAACAGCCTCAAGCCCTACAGCGTCAATAGCTGGCTAGACTTCACCGAAGTTTTCATCCGCAACTTCACCAGCACCTACAAGCGGCCGCCCAAGCCTCGCCAGCTCTCCCTGTGCGTCCAAGGCCCGATCGAGTCCACCCACGAATACTTGACGCGGTGGGTCGAGCTGCGCAACTCCTGCAAAGGGGTTCATGAGGTGCAAGCCATTGAATACTTCACTGCCGAGTGCCGGGAGGGCACCCTACTCAAGCACCGGCTCCTCTGCGACGAGCCGGCCACGCTCGATGAGCTGTTGATCACAGCGGACAAGTACGCCACTGCCGACTCCTCCATGAAGTCGGAACTCCGGGTGGATGCGTCAGGAAAGATGCTCCCTCCGGCTCCTCAGACACCGGCTGGTGATTCCAGTCAGCGCCAACAGTCAAACGACAATAAGCGCAAGGCCTCGCAGCCGGCTACCCCCAGCCGGCAGGTGGCAATAGTCGAAGACTAGCAGCCAGAAGAGCAGCCCGGCCCCAAACGCCAAAGGGGCGGCAAGCCTGCCTGGTTGCCCGCCTTCTCGTTTGAGCAAACCCTCGACGCTCCCCGCAAGTTCCGCAGCGGCGCGAAGCCATCCAACCACACCACCCGGAAGTGCCACTGGCTCACCCGCATCGCCAGAGGCGAAGGGCTGCCTCCGCCGCCTGCTGGCCCGCCACCTCCGCCTCCCTAGCAGCCGGCGGTCCGACCAGTCGGCGCGATCCAAGACGAGATTCCGGAAGAGCATGGAGCTTACGTCGTCTACACCAGCGTGACTGACGACAGGCACAGCCGGCGTCTACAGCACCGAGAAGTGAATACTGTCACCTCTGAAGCCCCAGAGTTCATGCACTGGTCGGAGAAGCCGATCAGTTGGAGCCGAGCTGACCACCCGGAGGTGATGCCTTCTCCGGGTTCCTATGCCCTGGTGCTGGATGCCACCTTCGCAACGAAGAGGCGAGCTACTTGTTTCTCCCGAATTCTGATAGACGGCGGTAGCAGCATCAACATCCTCTACCGCGACACCACGGAGAAGTTGTGCATCAAAGAGAAACAGCTCCAGCCCAGCCGGACTGTCTTCCATGGCATTGTGCCTGGCCTATCCTGCTCACCAATCGGCAAGATCAAGATAGATGTCCTCTTTGGAGACAAGAGTCACTTCCGCCGAGAGCCAATCTGGTTCGAGGTGGTTGACCTTGAGAGCCCCTACCACGCGTTGCTTGGTCGGCCTGCTCTGGCCAAGTTCATGGCGGTCCCCCACTACGCCTACCTCAAGATGAAGATGCCGGGCACCAAGGGCATTATCACCATAGCCGGCGACTACCAGAAGTCTGCCGAATGTGCTGCAGCCAGCAGTTGGCTGGCCGAGTCCCTTGTGATTGCTGCCGAGAAGCGGCTCCTTGACCGGGTCGTGGCCATGGCCGGCACGCAGCCGGACCTATCGCCAGATCCCAAGGAGTCAGAAGCTTAGGGCTCTTTCCAGCCGGCCAAAGAAACCAAGAAGATACCCTTGGATCCAGAGCACCCGGAGAAGTTCGCTGTCATAGGAGCTCACCTTGACAGCAAATAGGAAGGCAAGCTCATTGATTTCCTCCATGAGAATCGGGACATCTTTGCGTGGTCTCCAAAGGACATGCCGGGTGTTCCGACGGATTTCGCCGAGCACAAGCTACATGTCAGAGCAGATGCAAAACCAGTCAGACAACCCCTCCGCCGCCTGTCGGAGGAGAAGAGAGGAATTGTTGGTGAAGAGGTAGCCTGGCTTCTAGCAGCCGGCTTCATTATGGAAGTATTCTTCCCAGAGTTGCTAGCCAACCCAGTCCTTGTACTAAAGAAGAATAACAAATGGCGCATGTGTATTGACTACACCAGCCTCAACAAAGCTTGCCCGAAGGATCCGTTCGCCTTGCCTCAGATTGACCAAGTGATAGACTCCACAGCCGGATGCGAGCTGTTGAGTTTCTTGGATGCCTATTCGGGGTACCACCAGATTAAGTTAAGCCCGGCCGACCGCCTGAAGACCGCCTTCATCACACCATTTGGAGCCTTCTGCTACCTGACCATGACATTCGGCTTGAGAAATGCCGGTGCCACGTTCCAGCATTGCATGCAGAAGTGCCTCCTCAAGCAACTTGGCAGAAATGCCCACGTCTATGTAGACGATGTTGTGGTGAAGACGGAGAAGCGCGGTACCCTCCTGGAAGATCTCAAGGAAACCTTTGATAATCTGCGCCGTTTTCAAGTCAAGCTCAACCCAGAGAAGTGTGTATTTGGAGTACCAGCCGGCCAGCTCCTCGGTTTCCTTGTCTCAGAGTGCGGCATAGAGTACTATGACGAGGGCACCCACGATGTGGAGGCCTCACCCTCTTCCATGACCAAGGAGCCAACACTACTGCAGGATGCTGCTAACGCGACACTACGATCAGAGACCCTTTGACGAAACTGTGTGCGATGCATTAATCGCAAACGGTGATGTAAAAAAACATCAAAAAAGATGCAAAATGTTTGCGATGGTGGAGCCATCAAACACGGTTCTGATTTTAGTTGCATGTGAGATGCAGGGCATACGGTTCTGTTCAATTAACTGTTTGCGATGAGGAAGAAGAATAGAAACGGGCAGCCAGATGAAGGCGTGTGTGACATACGGCATACAGTTCACTCGGATGAACTGTTTGTGATGAGGCGGAACATCAGAAATGGGCAGCCAGATGAAGGTGTGTGTGATATACGGCATATAGTTCACTCGGATGAATTGTTTGTGATTAGGCAACACAAAAGAAACGGTCAGCCGGATCAAGGTGTGTGTGATATACGACATACAGTTCATTGCGATAAACTGTTTGTGTTGAGCCAAGAGAACAGAAACATTTCACATAAACAAGATGTGTGTAATACGCGTCAAACATCCAATTACATAGGTGGCTAGTACACAGATGACATTTCCACACACCAAAGTAAACTATTACATGCATAATTAACTAGGATAAACGATCATCTGATCATCATCTACTTCTTGTGCTAGCTCCATGTTCCTTCTTTGCTAAGTTTCCATTAATTGATGGCGTTTTATGAACACGCCACCGTTTCCCACCATTTCCTCACCTGTTTCCCGCCACCCAGCGATATTGTGCAGCCTGTAGCACATCCACCTTTTCCAAGCATGCCAACCCACCAAAGCGCCGCCTCTACCATCAACCTCATCGACGAGGAAAACGAGAAGGTGCCACGGCCCGTCGAGACCGAGGCGCTCCTCGGCAGCGCAATGGACGACGCCATGATGCGCATCATCGCCAGGGTTGAGCAGACCCTTGGCGCATGGTGCTTCAGTGCCGCGGATCAAGATAGGCAAGTCAGCAACCAGAGGCTGCAGCTCGCCGCACAACATGATCGATGGCGCGCCACAAAGCAAGCTAGGCATGTCCGCGCCGATAGGCTGCGGCTCACAGCACGGCGAGACCGTTGGAGCGCCGCAGAACTAGAGGCGTGGCGTGCCGCACAGCAAGAGCTGATCCATTGTCGCTTGCCTGCTGTCGATAGGGCGTCACAGCTGGGTACACATCCCGTCAGTACCCCCATTCCTCGCCAGGAGTGGGTAGAGGCCCTCTGCGCTGTACTTGCACCAGAGGCCGGTCGCGCCGTACTTGCACCGGACGCCCGCCGCGCCGTTCGCATGGGTCGCGCCGTTCGCCTTGTTCACGGCCCGCTCGATGCCAACGCGTTGGTCGGTAGGCTCGACCGCCTCATTGGCCCAGGTCTCCACCTTGGCGTAGTAGAGGAACATGGCCGCCGCATCCTCGAGCTAGTGATCTCCGATGAAATAGCCAACTTGGAGCTCGAGATCGCGCTCCAGATGTACCGCGAGCGTGTCGACCGCTTGGATAAACGCCTGCACGAGTTTAGGAAGAGCCAAGAGCTACCGTAGTTAAGGGCTGCTGGTCATGGTCTCATGGACGCGTTTTATTTTGTTGAGTCGTTTCGACATGGATAGCTATGTATTCACAGCAATCATAATATTGCTCTGTTTATTGCTCTGTTTCAATGTGTGTACTCTGTTTTCCGTTCTTATATGTTCTGTTTCAATGTGTGTATATACGTTTTCCATTCTATATATGTGGATGATAACAGCTAGATACAAATTAGTATACAAAAACAGATAGAAAATGGAATTCATAATATATATATTAATTGTTCATTAGTTCATCACAGAATATATATAATATCATCACATATACGTGATGATACTTAACTACTAGGTACAATGCATAAAATTGAAAATGAACAATACTAAAACTAATAATCCCTCCTGGGGGCAGTATTCCGGCAGCCCCTCGCCAGTAGCTCCCTGGTGCGCGACGTCTTCCCAGTGCGGAGGCAGTACTCCGCCTCCTCCGCCTCGCAGCGTTTGACGTACCGATCTGCCTCTTGCTGGCGAACGAGCGCGAATGATCTTGCCATTTTGTTGGGGACCCACCAGAGCTCCTTGTCGGTGGCACACTAGATCTTATCGGCCCACCTCCACGCAGCGATGAGGCGCCTAGCGCCTTTGACCTTCCTCGCGATGTACCCGTCTTCGTACACCTCCTCCACACAACGACGCGCCCGCCCCCAAAGATCCACCGCCTCCTTTTTCCAGGCGGCATCACGGGCTTCACATGCCGCCTGGTACCTGGCTTCGTCCTCTGCCATCTCCTTCTTGAATGCCACTTGCCTGGCTTTCTCAGCCGGCGGCAGCGACTTCCACAGACAAAGATTGTACTGGCCCCAAAACCAATCCAAAGTTGGGGGGTCCGGCGCAACCTCGTCCGGCGGCGCGTAGGGGTCCTCCTCGTCGCTGCTCTTCGACTGAGCGTCCTCGGGGGGCGGCAACTCCTCGTCGGCGCGTGGGCAGACCGGCGGCGCCATGGCAGAGATTTGAGAGAGAGAGAGAGAGGGCGAGCGAGGGGAGGATGTAGATGAGAATACAGGCGGGATGACGTGAGCAAGGTAGTATTTATTGGCGGCCAGAATCTAGATCGACGGGAACAGTACTCTGGTTTGTGAGGGATTTGTGTCCAAACTTTTGTCATACAGGCCAATTTTTTTACCACATCATCTTGGTGGCATGACATTACATCAAGCAAGGTTTCATGTTTTCTGATCATTTTTTAATTTTTTGGAATTAAAATGCCATGGCACTCCATGCATGTGTCCATGCCGTGACACCAATATGTTTGAAAATTCCTTCTAATTTACTGCACATGGAATTAACTCGCACATAAGTAAACAAATATGATTTTTCAAACCGTTATGGTTAGCCGTTGCATGTAGATGTAGTTCAAATTTAAATTACGGTCATTAAATGGCTAGAAAATCACTTAAATGTCTTTAAAAGGTCAAATGACCCCTGAAATTTTCCAAATTTTCACATGACAGTTGTATTAGTGCATGTTGAATGTAGAAAAAATTGAAGGCCGTAAGAGGAAGCTATCTCCCGTTCGTCATCATACATGAATTGTTCCCTCTCGGAACCACGAGCCTTCTAGTGAGTTGCTCCGGTTTGTGAGGGGTGTGTGTCCAAACTTTCGTCAAACAGGCCAATTTTTTTACCACATCATCTTGGTGGCATGACATTACATGAAGCAAGGTTTCATGTTTTTCTCATCATTTTTTATTTTTTGGGAATTAAAATGCCATGGCACTCCATGGATGTGTCCATGCCGTGAGACCAATATGTTTGAAAATTCCTTCTAATTTACTGCACATGGAATTAACTCGCACACAAGTACACAAATATGATTTTTCAAACCGTTATGGTTAGCTATTGCATGAAGATGTAGCTCAAATTTGAATTATGGTCATTAAATGGATAGAAAATCACTTAAATGTCTTTAAAAGTTCAAATGACCCCTAGAATTCTCCAATTTTTCACATGACAGTTGTATTAGTGCACGTTAAACGTAGAAAAAAAATTGAAGGCCGTAAGAGGAAGCTATCTCCCGTTCGTCATCAAACATGCATTGTTCCCTCTCGGAACCACAAGCCTTCTAGTGAGTTGCTCCGGTTTGTGAGGGGTGTGTGTCCAAACTTTCATCAAACAGGCCAATTTTTTTACCACATCATCTTGGTGGTATGACATTACATCAAGCAAGGTTTCATGTTTTTTTGACCATTTTTTTTTGGAATTAAAATGCCATGTTACTCCATACATGTGTCCATGCCGTGAGACCAATATGTTTGAAAATTCCTTCTAATTTACTGCACATGGAATTAACTCGCACACAAGTACACAAATATGATTTTTCAAACCGTTATGGTTAGCCGTTGCATGTAGATGTAGTTCAAATTTGAATTACGGTCATTAAATGGCTAGAAAATCACTTAAATGTCTTTAAAAGGTCAAATGACCCCTGAAATTTTCCAAATTTTCACATGACAGTTGTATTAGTGCATGTTAAACATAGAAAAAATTTGAAGGCCGTAAGAGGAAGCTATCTCCCTTTTGTCATCAAACATGCATTGTTCCCTCTCGGAACCACGAGCCTTCTAGTGAGTTGCTCGGGTTTGTGAGGGGTGTGTGTCCAAACTTTCGTCAAACAGGCCAATTTTTTTACCACATCATCTTGGTGGCATGACATTACATCAAGCAAGGTTTCATGTTTTTTTGATCATTTTTTAATTTTTTGGAATTAAAATGCCATGGCACTCCATGCATGTGTCCATGCCGTGAGACCAATATGTTTGAAAATTCCTTCTAATTTACTGCACATGGAATTAACTCGCACACAAGTACACAAATATGATTTTTCAAACCATTATGGTTAGCTGTTGCATGTACATGTAGTTCAAATTTGAATTACGATCATTAAATGGCTAGAAAATCACTTAAATGTCTTAAAAGGTCAAATGACCCCTGAAATTTTCCAAAATTTGACATGATAGTTGTATTAGTACTACCAATTTTCTCATACATTTAAAACACCATCCGTTGCCACTTTACTCCAAATTCGTCTTTTACAGCTAATAAAAAATATCAACAACATCACACACAGTTTTTTGTACGAACCGTTTGCAATGAAAATTTCAGGGTCTATTTAAGTGTTCCTCCTTAAGCTTCGCCAGCTCGTCTGCTCCAGTGCCGGCGACCCCCGAATCCACGAATCCCGATCCCCATTCCCGCAGCCCCTTCTTGCAAAGATGACACCGTGGAAACGCTTCGTGAAGGCCCGTACGATGGTCGCGTCCTCCCTGAGCGCCACCGCCTACGCCGAGAGTGCCGCCGCATCGGCATTGAGCGCGGCCGCATCCACCGAGAGGGCGTCTACGGCAGCCGACAGGGCAGCAGCAGCCGCCGAGGCGGCTGCAACTGCTACTGCGACGGCGGCTGCAAACACCGAGAGCGCTCGAGCTGCCATCCGTGCCGCCGATGTCGCCCTGGCCCGGGTCGAGGCCATCCACACCAAGATCGAGGACGCACACGCCATGATATTCCAGGCCACCTCGGAATCCAGCATGCAACCCATGTCCGAAAAGGCGGCGGTGGCCATGGAGCACCTGCTTCCTCATGAGATCGCCGAGCGGGAGCTGGAGATGCAGGGGGCGGCGGAGATCGAGGAGCGCCGGGAGGAGGAGTTGTGCGTGGCCGAGGTCGAGGTAGAGAAGAGTCTGTCCGTCGAGGAATCGGCGGTGGAGTACCAACGCGAGCTCTGGCGCAGCCACTACTATGAGTACTACAACCTTGAGGGCGGTGCCGAGGACGAGGACGCGGTCGACTTCAGCAGGGGGACGCGGAGTCCACCAACGGCGGCATGTCGCCAGGACAAGTCATCGACGTCTCATCTCACACCGGCGATGCATAGGCCGGCGCGGCGGCGGATGTGTTAAAATTATGCGTACTTAGGATTTGTTTTTAATGCTGGTCTTTTGTTAGAGCAATGTTTAGGTCAACTGGCTCTGTTTAATTACTAAAATTTCTCGATTCAGTAAGTGTGGTCTGTGTGCTGTACGCTCTTTTGTGTGCCCAAATTAGCAAGCGATGTTAAATTATGCAATGACGTACCCGGGGAAATTTCCACCAAAATTTTAATTATGAAACTCATCCCATGCGCGTAAAGCAGAAGAATCGTTTGCGATGCACACTATCGTTCAAAGTGAATGGTGTCTGGCGGCACCGCGCGCAAAGTTTCCCTCCACATTTCGAAATTTTTGGCCTACCGCCGAAATATTTACCCCCACCCCTCCTTCCCCACCCCCTTTTCTCCCCAACCACAAGTCACATTTCCCCTATGTCGTCCTTCCTTCCTTCCTTCCTAAGCTATAGCCGCTTCCTCGCTTGCTTCCTCGCTCTCGCCGTCTCGCATCCTACCGCCGGGGTCGCCATGCTCTTCTTCAATGACCTCTCCAGCGGTTCCTCCTCCGATGATGACTCCTTCACCACCCGGGTATGCCTCTCTTCTCTCTCTCGGGCTATGACTTGGAATGAAGGATTTTAACCCGGCGGTCGATTTGAGTCATTTCTTCCTCTTGTAGCTCCCTAGGACCATCAGTTGCAATGAATGGAGCGGGGTGGCTGAAGATCTGTCTGCTCGTTGTCACCATCAATCTCCATGCGTGAAGCTAGTTGCGTTTGAATCTGTGGATGGTGGAAGGAAGGTTCTGGCATGTGCAGAGAAGGTTAGACCCTCTTTCGTTGTTACAAATCATTTGTTAGATGTGATTCAGACACTGTCACGGTCCCAACCCATTCGTACCACACCTTCAACCAAACGCATCCTAAGACAATGTCACAGTTTGTACCTAGTATCTAAAAATGTTGCCATCTCATCAGTGGTGCCATTAGAAAATTATTTGGCACCGCTTCAGCAGTTTGTGCAGCCTTATTTGGTCCACACATCCGAGCAGCCAAGCAGTAAAATACTAAATCTTTATGGCACGAAGGAACTGGGCATCGGAGCAACTAGGTGCTCTGGAGTCCGGGTCCCTGATTTTTTTCCGCTGCATCGGCTCGCCAGTGCAGGGCACCTGTGCGAGATGTAGCAACAGTTGTCTTTACACCGGTTTTGGCATACATAGTGCACGGCCTTAGCGCTATTAGTTCTATGTTACTAAATTTGTGCATGTACACACCTGTTAGTATCAATTTGCTGTCATCCAAACACTGTCGCTATGCTGTTGCAGTTATATTTACCTTCCTCATAAAATGTTCAATTTGGTATTTATAGTACATGAGTAAGAACTTGTAGCGTTGTTGTAGTTAATTATAGCTTTTGATGTTTTAGAATTTGGTTGTTGTCTCAGTAGTAATTAATTCATTTGCACATTGATCTTTTTTAGAAGATATGTCATAATTAACCTATTTCTTCAGTTTTTCAAAATAATTATTGGTGATTTTCTATGTTGCTATAAACCCATTTCCCCTACAATTGTTACTGATCTAGTTTTAAATATTATAGGATGAACGGAAGTGTTCTTACTTGGAGTGGGTTGATCAAGAGTGGCCACAGTCTTTGAAGATGTGCCTAGCAAAGCTCTGGAGCATGTATGAGGAAGAGAACAGAGGTAGGCTTAGAGAAAGTGTTGTCAACACTGAAGAATATTTGAAGATGCGGGATAAAAAGAGGAAGGTGGAGAATGAGCTTAGATTTTTTAAATCAGACTTTGCTAAGATGGTGTTGGCGAAGGAGGAGGCACGTTCCGAGTTGGCCAGTGCAAAACAGGTTCTTACTGAACTGAAAGCAGAGGTGGATAAGACGAGCCTGGATGATCTCGATTAGGGAAATGAATATATTGTTCTTATGAAGCTGAACTAGCTATATGCTGTACTGTGCTATTTTCAGGTAGCTATCGTACTGTGCTGTTAAAATATATTTATGTGTCTGATATGAAATTGGCAAACAGCTGTTCGATATGAAATGTGAATTTGCGTAATACTGGAATTATTAATTGTAAACTAATAAACCTGCTAAATGGATCATGGAACTTTGCAAACGGTTCTAGCAGTAAAAGTGCTTGTGATGGATAGCCCAATGCCACATAGTTTTCTTCATCAAATCGTGTGTGATGTAGTTGATAAAAGCAAATGGTTAACCAAGGCAGAGCGTGTGTGATAGTTACACCTATCACACACGAGCCTATACATAAAACTGTGTGGGATGTACATACGAACGGAAACATTTTCCTTGGATTGACTGTGTGGGATGTACATACGAACGAAAACATTTTCCCTGGATTAACTGTGTGGGATGTACATAAGAACGGAAACGTATTCCTTGGATTGACTGTGTGCGATATACATATGAACGGAAATGTTTTTCTGGGATTCACCGTGTGGGATGTACATACAAACGGAAACGATTGGGTTTCGATGCCTCGCCCGATCGCACACGAGCTCATTTTGCCCTAGCATGTGTGCCAGGAGGGCCTCCCCCGACGGTTTCTGGGTCGTGTGGGAAGGACCCCCCTATCGCCCACACTCCCTTGGCGATGGTTCCACATGCCGTCACGAAAAGGGGTTAAAAACCGTGTGTATAGCACCTCACTGTACCAGTGCAATCATCATCGATATCTCCGACGATGAGGAGTAGCTTGTCTTATTAGCTCACTATAGGGACTTATGTTCAGTTTGCTAGCTATGCCAGTTAAGCATGCTCGGTTTACTCGTTGCATGTGCTGCTCCTGCCTTTCCTTAACAAATTCTAGTGAATTGTCCTATCTACTTTTACCATGCTATCTGTTGCTCTAGTGTATATGTTCTATATGTCATGCAATATGGTGCTCACTTATTAACTGTTTGGTTAATTAGTTGTCGTGTTCAGTTAAATGTTTGGTTCAATTCTGCAAATTTGATGTTCAATTCTTCAGGATGCAATTTTGTATTGTCTTCCATGTGAGAAATAAATCGAATTTATCTGTACAAAATACATGAGAAACAAATACAATTGCTATATTATCAAGTTGTCAAGCATGCTTGGTTTGGTTAACTGTCTGATCTTCTAGTATGTTATATATTGTGTAATGTGGTGCTCAGTTAATGTTTGGTTCATTTGTTGTGGTGTTTAGTTTACTGTTTGGTTCAATTCTGCAATGCAATGTTAAATTGTTGTGGGTGCATCTTGTTATTGTATACCATGTGAGAAATAAATCGAATTTGCCTATACTAAATACATGAGAAACAATTACAATTGCTATATTTCCAATTTGTTAAGCATGCTTGGTTTGGTTAACTGTCTGATCTTCTATTAGGAGTATGTTATATTGTGCAATGTGGTGCTCAGTTAATGTTTGGTTAATTTGTTGTGGTGTTTAGTTAACTGCTTGGTTCAATTCTGCAATGCAATGTCCAATTGTCGTTGGTAGAATTTTGTATTGTTGTGCATGTGAGGAATAAATCGAATTTGGCTGCACTTAATACATGAGAAACATATACAATTGCTATATTTCCTAGTTCTTAATCATGCTTGGTTTGGATAAATATGTTTTCCATGTGGCTCGAATTAATCTGATGAATCTGCAATGTGCTTATTTTTCATCAACATATTTTACTGATAGCATGCGAACCCTCACTTAACCTAATCACTAACTACCTTATATGTGTTGCAGGGAAACAATGGGAAGCACTGAGGTTTACAATCGAGGACCGCACATGCATGGTCATTTTTCTAATAGCACAGTATTGTGCAATTGCAGGAACCATTCTAATATTTATGTTTTTGACAATTTGGTCTTGCACATGTAGGTCCTGCTGTCAGAAGTTTTGACCCACTGTTCGACCCTTTTTGCATATGGGGAAATGAGTTGTCCATGAATATCAGTCAGGTCAAGAAACTCAGAAAGATTGTTAGGATAAAGAAATTAGCGACAAAAAACAAGATCTTTGTCTGCACAATGAAGAAGACATCAGTTCACTATAGGATGGTACTAACTATTATACCTTGGCTTTTTTATTCCTTTGCCCCATTTCCTATCTAGAGAAGATATTTATGCACATTCTTGTTTTCAGGCCTTTCCAAAGCAGTTCACTGATGATTACCTCTCAAACCACCTGTATGGTCAGGAGGCAAGGAAGGTATTCATACAACACCCACGGTTCAATATTGAAGTGTTCCTGAAGAGGACGAAGGATGGACGGTCAATCATCCACAAGCACTGGCCTAAAGTTGCAAAGACCTTCAACATCAATGAAGGCTCAATATTCGCCTTCCGCTTCAGCAGTTTTCATGATGAGATTCATCTGTCTATGTACCGTCTATGATGCTAATTTCGAAAGGTTATAGATGCTGCATGTGAAACTTGCTGCTGGTGCAGTTGTGTAATGGGGTAGCTGAGTGTTGAACCTATATGATGTTGTACTCAAATGTATTTCAATTATGAAATCATGCTTCCTTAATACTAAAATGAAATATATTGTGTGCTTAATATGAAATGTCAATTAGATTATTAATTAGATTATTAATTATAGGCCAATTAGCCTGCTAATGGCCTTTTCTATTGCAAACGGTTATTGAGAAAACACCATGGGCGATGACCTCAGACAACGCATACAGTTTCTAGGAATAAAACATGTTGGATCATTGAACAATCACACACGACTTCATCTTAAAAACTGTTTGCGTTAGGCCACCATGCGCAAACGTTTACCACATAAAAAGTGTGTGTGATGGACAGCCTATGCCACACAGTTTCTTCTACGCACCGTGTGTGACACATTCAACAATGCAAACGATAAAATTGTTAATATCATATGCAATGGCAATGATATCACAAATGATTTAATGGGGAAAATTGTGTGTGATGTACCTGCGAATGGAAACGTTTTCCTTGGAGTGACTGTGTGGGATGTATATACGAATGGAAACGTACTTCTTGGATTGACTGTGTGGGATGTCCGTACTAAGGGAAACGTATTCCTTGGATTGACTGTGTGGAATGTACATACGAACGGAAATGTTTAGCCGGGACTGACTGTGTGGGATGTACTTACGACTGGAAATGATTTGGTCTGTATAATTATATTTTTTTTGGCACAACTGTATGTATAACCGTATTTGATCACTCGCCCGTCGCACATGACCTCATTTTGCCGAGCGTGTGTGGCCGGAGGGCTTATCCCCGACGGTTTCTGGGTCGTGTGGGAAGGACCCCCCCCTGTCGCACACACTCACTCAGCAACGATTCAGAATGCCATCGTGGAAAGGGGTTAAAAACCGTTTGCGTAGCACCTCACTGTACCAGTGGTTCTCTTTCTTTACCATGTTTCCTTGCAATGAAGTCTCTCTTATCATATCTTTTATTCTTAGGTTGTGGGTTATCAGGATCAACAGCCGGTTCTATTTCCACATTATTATCATTACTAGGTTGAGCATCAACATGAACATTATCATTATCATTGTCACTAGGTTCATGTTCATCACCAGATTGTGTCTCAGCATCAGAGATAGAAATATCATTTGGATTCTCACATGTGTCTACAATAGGTTTACTAGAAGAATGCAAAGTCCAATCATCTTTCTTTTTCTTTTTAGATGGACTAGGTGCATCAGTATCAATTCTCTTACGGTAACCTTCAGGATACAAGGGTTCCTGAGTCATTTACCACCCTTAGTCATAACTCTAACATCGTGATCATTCATCTTGTTGTTCATCTCTTTTAGCAAATCATTTTGCAACTTGAGGACTTGTTCTACCTGAGTTTTTATCATGGATGCATGTTTACTCACACCCTAGACATCATTGACAGTTCTAACCATATAGTCACTCAAGCGTTCAATCATATATGCATTTTGTTTCATCTGTCTACTAACATATGCATTACAATTTTCTTGTTTGACAATAAAGTTATCCAATTCATCCAAGCATTGACTAGCAAATTTAGTATAAGGAATATCACCTTCATAAAATCTATAGAGAGAATTTACCTCTACTACCTGTGTTGGGGTATTGAGACCATGTATTTCTTCAATAGGTGGTAAATTCTTAACATCTTCAGCTTTACTACCTTTTTCTTTCATAGATTTCTTTGCCTCTTGCATATCTTCAGGACTGAGAAATAGAATACCTCTCTTCTTCGGAGTTGTCTTAGGAGGTGGTTCAGGAAGGATCCAATCATTATCATTCCTTAATATATTATTCAGTAGTTCTTTAGCTTGTTCAACAGTTTGTTCCCTGAAAACACAACCAACACAACTATCTAGGTGGTCCCTAGAAGCATCGGTTAGTCCATTATAAAAGATATCAAGTATTTCATTTTTCTTGAGAGGATGATCAGGCAAGCATTAAGTAATCGGAGAAGCCTCCCCCAAGCTTGTGGGAGACTCTCTTCTTCAAATTGCACAAAGTTAAATATCTCCTGCAAAGCAGCTTGTTTCTTATGGGCAGGAAAATATTTTTCAAAGAAGTAATATATCATATCCTAGGGACTACGCACACAACCAGGAGCAAGAGAATATAACCATATCTTAGCATCACCCTTTAATGAGAAAGGAAACAACTTAAGAATATAGTAGTAGCGAATTTTTTCCTCATGAGCAACTAGGGTGGCTATATCATTCAGGTTAGTAACATGCGCCACAACAGTTTCAGATTCATAACCATGGAAAGGATCAGATTCAACCCAAGTAATTAACTCAGAGTCGACAGAGAATTCATAATCCTTATCAGTGACAAATAAAGGTGAACTAGCGAACTCAGGATCGTATTTCATTCCAGCATTCAAAGATTTTTCTTTCCACATGCATAATAATTTCTTAAGATCATCTCAATCCTTACAAGCAAGAAAGACCCTAGCTACCTCACCATCCATAACATAACCCTCAGGTATATCAGGCAATTCATATCTAGGAGAGCTAGGTCCAAAAGGTGTTTCAAAATTTTTAGTTTCAATAATTTCATCAATTTCAACATTCTCAATTTCTTTAGCTCTAGCAAGTTGTTCATCAAGAAATTTACCTAGTGGCACAATATCATCAAGCAAAGTACTAGCATCATCAGTAGCATCATTCGTAGCAGAAGTAGCATCATCAATTACTTGCGACATATCAGGATTAATAGAAGGCGGTGGTGTTGCAATTTTAGTAAAAGCATAAGGTGAATCAAGTGCAGAGCTAGAGAACAGTTCCTAACCTACCCTCATCTTAGAGGGAACGATCTTGGTTATATCATCCTTAAGTTTCTTTATAGTGATCAACAGATATAAATCCCAAGTGACTCGGCAAATATAGCTATGCTCCCCGGCAACGGCACCAGAAAAAGGTCTTGATAACCCACAAGTATAGAGGATCGCAACAGTTTTCGAGGGTAGAGTATTCAACCCAAATTTACTGATTTGACACAAGGGGAACCAAATAATATTTGCACGTATTAGCAGTTGAGTTGTCAATTCAACCACACCTGAAAGACTTAATATCTGCAGCAAAGTATTTAGTAGAAAAGTAGTATGATAGTAACGGTAACAATAGCAGTAGTAACAGTAGCAATTTTGTAGTGATTGTAACAGCAGCAACGGCGAAACTAACTTGGCAAAGATTAATATATGAAAAGCTCGTAGGCATTGGATCAGTGATGGATAATTGTGTTGGACAGAACTAGCTCCAATTCATCAATGTAATGTAGGCATGTATTCCGTATATAGTCATACATGCTTATGGAAAAGAACTTGCATGACATCTTTTGTCCTACCCTCCCGTGGCAGCGGGGTCCATAAGGAAACTAAGGGATATTAAGGCCTCCTTTTAATAGAGAACCAGAACAAAGCATTAGCACTTAGTGAATACATGAACTCCTCAAACTACGGTAATCACCGGAAAGAATCCCAATTATTGTCACCTTGGGGTATGCAGATCGTAACTCGTAATAGGTGCATATAACTTGCAAGATAGGATCAAGAACATGAATATATTCAAGAAAACATAATAGGTTCAGATCTGAAATCATGGCACTTGGCCCTAGTGACAAGCATTAAGCATAGCAAAGTCATAGCAACATCAATCTCAGAACATAGTGGAGACTAGGGACCAAGCCCTAACAAAACTAACTCTATTACATGATAAATCTCATCCAACCCATCACCATCCAGCAAGCCTACGAAGGAATTACTCACTCCTGGCGGTGAGCATCATGAAATTGGTGATGGAGGAAGGTTGATGATTGATACGTCTCGAACTTATCTATAATTTTTTATTGTTCCATGCTATTATATTATCCATCTTGGATGTTTTATATGAATTTTGGTGCTATTTTATATCATTTTTTGGGACTAACTTATTAAACTAGTGCCAAGTGCCAGTTGCTGTTTTTCCCTTGTTTTTGTCTTTTACAGAAAATCAATACCAAACGGAGTCCAAACAGAATAAAACATTACGATGATTTTTCTTGGACCAGAAGACACCCACGAAGCTTCGGGAGGAGGCCCCAAGAGCCATGAGAGGGCCACAAGCCCTGGAGGCGTGCCCTAGAGAGCGCATGCCCCCAGGCTTATGGGCCCCTTGCAGCACCTCTAACCTTAACTCCAGCTCTATAAATACCCAAATATTCCTCATACACTAGAGGGCACACCAAAAATACTTTTCCGCCGCCGCAAGCTTCTGTTCTCATGAGATCCCATCTTGGGGTCTTTTCTGGCACTCTACCGGAGGGGGATTCAATCACGGAGGGCCTCTACATCAACCTTGCTGCCCTTCCGATGGTGCGTGAGTAGTTTACCACAGACCTACGGGTCCATAGCTAGTAGCTAGATGGCTTCTTCTCTCTCTTTGATCTTCAATACAATGTTCTCCTGGATGTTCTTGGAGATCTATTCGATGTAATCTTCTTTTGTGGTGTGTTTGTTGAGATATGATGAATTTTGGGTTTATGATCAGATTATGTATGAATATTATGTGAGTCTTCTCTAAACTCTTTTATGCATGATTAAGATAGCTTTGTTTTTCTTTCCATCTATTGATTTGGTTTGGCCAACTAGATTGATTTTTCTTGCAATGGGAGAGGTGCTTTGTGATGGGTTCAATCTTGCGGTGTCCTCACCCAGTGACAGTTGGGGTAGCGAGGCACGTATTTGTATTGTTGCCATTAAGGATAAAAAGATGGGGGTTTTACTATATTGCTTGGATCTATCCCTCTACATCATGCCATCTTGCTTAAGGCGTTACTCCGTTCTTGTTAACTTAATACACTAGATGCATGCTGGATAGCGGTCGATGTGTGGAGTCATAGTAGTAGATGCAGAATCATTTCAGTCTATTTATCACAAATGTGATGCTTATATTCATGATCATTGCCTTTGATATCGTCATAACTATGCGCTTTTCTATCAATTGCTCAACAGTAATTTGTTCACCCACCGCATGTTTCATTCAAGAGAGAAGCCTCTAGTGAAACCTATGGCCCCCGGGTCTATTTACCATCATATTATTTTCAGATCTATAAAACCAAAAATACAAAAAATACCTTGCTGCTATTTATTTACCTTTACTTTATTTTGCACTTTTACTTATCTTTTATACCTATCTCTATCAGATCTCACTCTTGCTAGTGACCGTGAAGGGATTGACAACCCCTTTTTCACGTTGTGTGCAAGTGTTTGTTAGTTTGTGCAGGTGCATCTATTGGAGAATTGGGTGTGCCTCCTACTAGATTGATACCTTGGTTCTTAACTGAGGGAAATACTTATCTCTACTTTGTACATCACCCTTTCCTCTTCAAGGGAAAAATCAACGCAGGCTCAAGAAGTAGCAGGAAGAATTTCTGGCGCCGTTGCCGGGAAGGATATACATCAATCCTACCAAGTACCTATCATAAAATCTCATCTCTTGCACAAACATTATTTGCCATCTGCCTCTCGTTTTCCTCTCCCCCACTTCTAAAATGTTTTCAGAAAAACATAAAAATATTTGCCTTTTTATTTGCCTTCTTTTTTTGTTTGCCTTTATGTCTTACTTGGTTTCTTTGCGTGTTTGCTTGGCATAATTGCATATTTATTCCAAATCAGAAGAAAAAAAGTTTATGGATCCTCATCCACTTGCTAATCTTTTTAAGAGATCAAATTATGATGAACCAATTGCTAGTGAGTTGTGTGCACTAGATTATCTTTATGAAGTTTTGCTTGAAATTCGTGAATCTGAAAATTGTGATGAAGTGTTAAAAGAAGAAATTTATGAAGTGATTCACGATAGCTCCTTGAATGAAAAGCGTGATTGCAATGATGTTATTATAAATTCTATTAATGTCAATTTTGCTAATAATATGCAAAACCCCAAGCTTGGGGATTCTAATTTTGCTATGTCCACTACCTATTGCAATGATCATGATTGGGGTGATAATGCTTCTTATGATCTTGAAAATTTATTTAAACCTCATGATGAATATGTTTGCGGTAATATAGAAAGTGGGTTCAGAAGAGTGTCAACTCTAGGTAAAAATAATCCCACATATTTGGAGAGTGTTCAATCTTATGAAATTTTTGATAAAAGTGGGCTTGGAAAAGTCATGTCTTTATTTGATAATCCCACTATTTTGGAAGAGTGTCAACTTTGCATGCATGTGGATCATGTAGAGAATATGTTATGTGATAGCTATATTGTTGAATTTGAATATCATCCCACAAGTAATTATTATGAGAGAGGAAAATATTGTGGTAGAAATTTTCATGTTACTAAATTACCTCTCGTTATGTTGAGATTGCTAATGCTTCCTTCTTCTTCTTTGCATATGCTAGTTTTTGCTTGCCTTGATAATTTGTTTGCCTATAAAATGCCTATGCATAGGAAGTATGTTAGATTTAAATATGTTTTCCACATGTTTTATGATGCTCTCTTTGTGTCTCAATTATTACCTTTCATGTGAGCATCATTGAAATCTCAATGCCTAGCTAAAAGCCTTTAAAGAAAAGTGCTTGTTGGGAGAAAAACCAATATTTTTATTTTATATTTTTATGAGTTTATGCAATATTACTTCTGTAATAATTGTGTCTTAGTGTTTTAATTAGTGTTTGTGCCAAGTAAAGCCTTTGGGATGATCTATGGTGATAGTTGATTCGATTTTGCTGAAAAACAGAAACTTTTGCGTTCAGTAGCAGAATTTTTAAAATTCACAGATCTGACGAAAAATCTGAATTATTTTTACACAAGATTTACATGCAAATTTCCTACATTGTTCTAATTTTTCAGAATTTTTGGAGTTACAGAAGTATGAGTAATATTCAGATCTTTGTAGACTGTTCTGTTTTTGACAGATTCTGTTTTCTATGCATTGTTCTCTTATTTTGATGAATCTATGGGTAGTATCGGGGGGTATGAATCATGGTGAATTTAGACTACAGTAGATATAATGCCAATATGAATTTAGCATGAGTTCACAACAGTACCTAAAGGGGTGATTTTCTTTTATTATACTAACGGAGCTTACGTGTTTTTTGTTGAGTTTTGTGTTGTGAAGTTTTCAAGTATTGGGTAAATTTTTTATGGACTACGGAATAAGGAGTGGCAAGAGCCTAATCTTGGGGATGCCCAAGGCACACCAAGGTAATATTCAAGGATAACCAAACATCTAGGCTTGGGGATGCCCCGGATGGCATCCCCTCTTTTGTCTTCAATCCATCGATAAATTACTTGAGGCTATATTTTTATTCACTACATGATATGTGTTTTGCTTGGAGTGTCTTGTGATATATGAGTCTTTTATTTATTTGCTTTTTAGTTTGCCAGAATCATCCTTGGGGTACACACCTTTTGAGAGGGACTCACATTAATCCTGAATTTATTAGAATACTCTATGTGCTTCACTTATATCTTTTGAGCTAGGCAGTTGCTCTAGTGCTTCACTTATATCTTTTTAGAGCACGGTGATGGTTTTATTTTGAAGAAATTGATGAACTCTCATGCTTCACTTATATTATTTTGAGAGTCTTACAAATAGTATGGCAATTTGCTTAGGTTATGAATTTAGTCCTAATATGATGGGTATTCAAGAGGGATATAATAAAAACTTTCATGAAGATCATTGAATATAAGAGAAGTTTGATTCCATGCATTTGTTTTGAGATATAAAGATGGTGATATTGGAGTCATGCTAGTTGGTAATTGTGGTTTAGTAAGAATACTTGTGTTAACGTTTGTGATTCCCGAAGCATGCACGTATGGTCTCTCGTTATGCGATGAAATTGGAGCATGATTTATTATTGATTATCTTCCTTATGGGTGGCGGTCGGGGACGAGCAATGGTCTTTTCCTACCAATCTATCCCCCGAGGAGCATGCATATTAGTACTTTGTTTCGAGGGCTAATAAACTTTTGCAATAAGTATGTGAGTTCTTTATGACTAGTGTTGAGTCCATGGATTATACGCACTCTCACCCTTCCATCATTGCTAGCCTCTTCGGTACCGTGCATTGCCCTTTGTCACCTTGAGAGTTGGTGCAACCTTCGCCGGTGCATCCAAACCCCGTGATATGATACGCTCTTTCACACATAAGCCACCTTATATCTTCCTCAAAATAGCCACAATACCTACCTATTATGTCATTTCCATAGCCATTCCGAGATATATTGCCATGCAACTTCCACCGTTCCGTTTATTATGACACATACCATCATTGTCATATTGCTTTGCATGATCATATAGTTGGCATAGTTTTGTCGCTTGGTCACTGTTCATATTTTTCATACATGTCACGCTAGATCATTGCACATCCCGGTACACCACCGGAGGCATTCATATAGTCATATCATTGTTCTAATATCGAGTTGTAATTCTTGAGTTGTAAGTAAATAAAAGTGTGATGATCATCATTATTAGAACACTGTCCCAAGTGAGAAAAGGATGATGGAGACTATGATTTTCCCACAAGTCGGGATGAGGCTCTAGACGAAAAAAAGAGAAAAAAAAGAAAAAAAATAGAGAAAAAGAGAGAAGGGACAATGTTACTATCCTTTTTCCACACTTGTGCTTCAAAGTAGCACCATGTTCTTCATGACAGAGAGTCTCCTATGTTGTCACTTTCATATATTACTAGTAGGAATTTTTCATTATAGAACTTGGCTTATATATTCCAATGATGGGCTTTTCTCAAATTGCCCTAGGTATTCGTGAGCAAGCGAGTTGGATGCACACCCACTTAGTTTTCTTTTGAGCTTTGATACACTTATAGCTCTAGTGCATCCGTTGCATGGCAATCCCTACACCTTGCATTGACATCAATTGATGGGCATCTCCATAGCCCATGGATTAGCCTCGTCGATGTGAGACTTTCTCCTTTTTTGTCTTCTCCACACAACCTCCACCATCATATTATATTCCACCTATAGTGCTATATCCATGGCTCACGCTCATGTATTGCGTGAGAGTTGAAAAGGCTTGAGAATGTTAAAAGTATGAAACAATTGCTTGGCTTGTCATCGGGGTTGTGCACGATAAATACTTTGTATGATGAAGATAGAGCATGACAAGATTATATGATTTTGTAGGGATAACTTTCTTTAGCCATGATATTTTTATTAGTATGCTTGAAGTATTATTGTTTTTATGTCAATATTAAACTTTTGTTTTGAATCTTATGGATCTGAATATTCATGCCACATAAGAGAAAGATTACTTGATAAGCATGTTAGGTAGCAATCCACATCAAAAATTCTGTTTTTATCATTTACCTACTCGAGGACGAGCAGGAATTAAGCTTGGGGATGCTTGATAAGTCTCCAACGTATCTGTAATTTGATTGTTGCATGCTATTATATTATCCATCTTGGATGTTTTATATGCATTTTGGTGCTATTTATATCATTTTTTGGGACTAACTTATTAACCCAGTGCCAAGTGCCAATTGCTGTTTTTCCTTGTTTTTATCTTTTACACAAAATCAATACCAAACGGAGTCCAAACGGAATAAAACTTTGCGATGATTTTTCTTGGACCATAAGACACCCACGAAGCTTCGGGAGGAGGCCAGAAGATCCACGAGAGGGCCACAAGCCCTGGAGGCGCGCCGTAGGGGGGGCGCCACCAAGCTTGTGGGCCCCTCGTAGCTCCTCTAACCCTAACTCTAGCTCTATAAATACCCAAATATCCCCCCTACACCAGAGGGCACACCAAAAATACTTTTCCGATGCCACAAACTTCTGTTCTCATGAGATCCCATCTTGGGGCCTTTTCTGGCACTCTGCCGGAGGGGGGGTTCAATCACGGAGGGCCTCTACATCAACCTTACCGCCCTTCCGATGATGCATGAGTAGTTTACCATAGACCTACGGGTCCATAGCTAGTAGCTAGATGGCTTCTTCTTTCTCGTGATCTTCAATACAATGTTCTCCTCGATGTTCTTGGAGATCTATTCGATGTAATCTTCTTTTGCTGTGTGTTTGTTGAGATCCAATGAATTGTGGGTTTATGATCAGATTTTCTATGAATATTATTTGAGTCTTCTCTGAACTCTTTTATGCATGATTAAGATAGCTTTGTATTTCACTCCGATCTATTGATTTGGTTTGCCCAACTAGATTGATTTTTCTTGCAATGGGAGAGGTGCTTTGTGATGGGTTCAATCTTGCGGTGTCCTGACCCAGTGAAAGTAGGGGTAGCGAGGCACGTATTTGTATTGTTGCCATTAAGGATAAAAAGATCATTTTTTACCATATTGCTTGGATCTATCCCTCTGCATCATGTCATCTTGCTTAAGGCGTTACTCCATTCTTGTTAACTTCATACACTAGATGCATGCTAGATAGCTCTCGATGTGTGGAGTAATAGTAGTAGATGCAGAATCGTTTCGGTCTAATTGTCACGGACGTGATGCCTATATTCATGATCATTGCCTTGGATATCGTCATAACTATGCGCTTTTGTATCAATTGCTCAACAGTAATTTGTTCACCCACCGTATGTTTCTTTCAAGAGAGAGGCTCTAGTGAAACCTATGGCCCCCGGGTCTATTTACCATCATATTATTTTTAGATCTATAAAACCAAAAATACAAAAATACCTTGCTGCAATTTATTTACCTTTACTTTATTTTACACTTTTACTTATCTCTTGTACCTATCTCTATCAGATCTCACTCTTGCTAGTGACCGTGAAGGGATTGACAACCCCTTTTTCGTGTTGTGTGCAAGTTTTGTTAGTTTGTGCAGGTGCATCTATTGGAGACTTGGGTGTTCCTCCTACTGGATTGATACCTTGGTTCTTAACTGAGAATACTTACTTCTACTTTGCTGCATCACCCTTTCCTCTTCAAGGGAAAAATCAACGCAAGCTCAAGAAGTAGCAATGATGACAACGGCGTCGATTTCCCCCCTCCGGAGCCCCAAACGGACTCCAGATCAACCCTCCCGATGAAGAACAGGAGGTGGCGGCGGCTCCGTATCGTGAAACGTGATGAATCCTTCTCTCTTTATTTTTTTTTCTTGGTAAGTAGGAATATATGGAATCAGAGTTAGGGTTTTCGGAGGTCCAAGTGGCCCACAAGCTGACAGGGTGCGCCCTAGGGGGGGTGGGCGCGCCCCCTGAGCTTGTGGGTCCTGGGTGGCCCCCCTCTTTTATATTTTTTCACCAATATTTTTTATATATTCCACAAATATTCTCCGTAAATTTTTAGGTCAATCCGAGAACTTTTATTTCTGCACAAAAACAACACCATGGCAATTCTGTTGAAAACATCATTAGTCCGGGTTATTTTCATTCAAATCTTGCAAATTAGAGTCCAAACCAAGAGCAAAAGTGTTTGGAAAAGAAGATACGATGGAGACGTATCAGTGCCCTACGACCAGTTGATGCCGACCAGGCCTTTCTCCAGGGTGACTGATGGGTCTACCATCCCCCTGGGGAAGGTGCGCCTACCGGTCACCCTTGGCACCCACCATAACTACCACACCGAGCTCATTGACTTCGACATGGCGCACATTGGCTTGCCATACAATGCCATCCTGGGGTACCGGACACACGCCAAGCTCATGGCGGCGACCCACCATGGCTACAACTTCCTCAAGATGCCTGGCTGTAGCGGCATCATCACCATCACCTGTGATGAGAAGGATGCGGTCTGCTCCCTCGAGCATGCCTACAGGGCCACTACAAGAAATATGTCAACCTGTGACCTTCTCTTAGTGACCGGTGGTGAATTGGTCGTAAATCTACGACCATTTAGAACCAATTGGTCAAAAGGTATTTCGGAGGGTCCAAACCCTAAACCATAACGACCATTTTCGTCAGAAAGGTCGTAATTGCCTTACACGAGATGGTCGTAAATTTGTGAACATGATTTACAATGTTATTTCTTGTTGATTTGGCAGACACCTCAAAAATCTCACCTACATGGCATGTTTACGTGCCATCCCACTTACATGTTACTATTAACCACTTAATTTTTTTCCTATTGACAGGTGGAACCCGTCGATCTTACACGTGGGACCAACACCACCCACATGCTCCCATTCACGTGTGGGGCCTGCCCCACCGAGTGGGACCTGCACCACCCACAGGTTTCCAATGACATGTAGGACCCACCCTACCTATCTGGCGCGTGGGGCCTGCAGCACCTACAGGCCCACCAACCTGACGCGTGGGACCAACATCACTCAAAGGCTACCAATGACATGTTGGGCCAGCCATACACCCCTGGCAAGTGGGACCAATAACACCACAACCTCCCAACGATGTGTGGGACCAGGGGGCCTACGTGTTGGCAACAATCATAAGCAGGCGGCAGAAATAAAAAGAGGCAGCGTGAGGGTTCGAACCCGCGACCTCGTGGGGCGCTGAGCGAGGGCAAACCAACGGGCTAGCTCTCAGGTTGTGATATATTCCCACACGCAATTAATTTATAGAGTCATTCGTTTGTTGGGCCTGGACCTAGGTGAGCGACTGGGCCATCCTCACGACGCCCCGGGGCTTCTTTCTACTCACGGCCATGGGCCGGCCCAGCACGCGACCATGAGCTTGGTGCTTCTTTCTGTTTTTCCTTCCACTTTTTCATATTTGCTTTCCTATGTAAGTTTTGTTTATATTTCGAAATACTCTAAACATGTATATTATAAAAATTATTTCACATAAATTTTTGAATAAATGTTGATAATCTATTTAAGAAATAGTTAATCAAGCTTTTGAAAAAATGTTAAACAAGTATTTGGAAAATGTTAATCAAGCATTTGAAAATGAAAATATGTATAGAAATATTGAACATGTATTTTTAAAATGTTGTGTATATAAAACATATTGACCATGTGTTAAAAAAATGTTGAACTTGCATTTGAAAATGTTAAATGTGTATAGAGAAATGTTGACCGTGTATTAAGAAAATGTTAAACTTGTATTTCAAAAATGTTAAATGTTTATAGAAAAAAATTGACCAGCTAAATCGGTAAAAACTAGACATAAAATGTTGTCAAATGTTTTAGAAACTGGAATGCTGCCATTTTGCAACATATGTATTGCTAGGTTCTTCACGCAAAAAACCATTTTTTGCACTCCAAAAATAAAAAATGATTTTTTTGTTCAAAGAAAATGAAAACTCCCTTCTGAAACATTGTTTTCCATTACAAGATGCGGTCCAATTTTGCAACAAATATTTGATAGCTTCTTAAAAAATCATTTTGGGAACTCGGGAAATCAAAAATGAATGTTTTGTGCGAAGAAAATGTAAACTCCCCTTGGCAACATTGTTTGTCATTCCAATATGCAGTGTTCTGCACAATATGATATCATTTGAACAAACTATGCCATGAATGTGTCCATAACATTGGTCGTTTTGGGCACTCGGGGGATGAAAAATGAATATGTTTTGAATTTTTCATGCCCATTTCAAAATGCGATCAAAATGGCGGGCATGACCGTTCCTAGCTAGTGGTTAAATCTGGGAATTTTTTTTTGGCATTTCTCTGATTAAATAGATACTTATGTACCTAGAAATGATTTTTGGAAAAAATAAAGAGCAAACTATAAGGCAGCTGCAGTTCAAATTTGACCCGCTTCGTACTGAATCGGCAAAAAATTTGTCTTTTTCACGAGAGGTGGATCAAAACTTTTGACACCCAACCATTTGGTCAATTGTACATGAAATATGGCCTAGTATTTTAGAAAATTGATTTGGTCCAATTTTGCAATAATTATTTGGTAGGTTCTTCACAAAAAAACTTATTTTGGTCACTCAAAAAATGGAAAATGAAATATCCATGCAAAGAAGAAGAAAACTTCCTCAGTCAACATTGTTTGCCATTCCAAGATGCACCCTTGTGCACAATATTAGATCATTTGAATAGACTATGCCATGAATGTGACCATAAGATTGATCATTTGGCTTGAAAGCCATGAATCTTCACACATGATAGCTCATTTATGAGAACACTTTTTAAAGTAATTGCCGTATTACAACGTTATTATTTTCCCTGGTAACTTGGTCACATATAAAGACACAACATGAAGGTTTGCCAATTTTTTGATTTTTTTTTTAATTTCTTATGCGCATTTCAAAATGCGGGCAAAACGGCAGGCATGACCGTTCCTAGCTAGGGTTGAATCTTGGAGAACTTTTGGTGTTTCTCTGATTAAATAGATACTTATGTACCTAGAAATGATTTTTGGAGAAAATAAAGAGCAAACTATGAGGCATCTCTAGTACAAATTTGACCCGGTTCCAACTAAATCGGCAGAAATTTGTCTTTTTCATGAGAGGTGGATCAAAAACTTTTTACCTCCAAAAATTTGGTCAATTGTACATTAAATATGGCCTAATATTTTAGAAAATTGATTTGGTCCAATTTTACAACAAATATATGGTAGGCCCTTCACAAAAAAAACTCATTTTGGGCACTCGAAAAATGGAAAATGAATGTTTCGTCCAAAGAAAATGAAAACTTCAGTAGGCAACATTGTTTGCCTTTCCAAGATGCACCCTTGTGCATAATATGAGATGATTTGAACAAACTATGCCAAGAATGTGGCCATAAGATTGACCATTTGCCTTGAAAGCCAGGAATCTTCACACATGATAGCTCTTTCTGAGAACACTTTTTTTAAATAATTGCCGTACTATAAGTTTATTATTTTTCCTGACAACTTGGTCACATATAATGACACAACGCGAAGGTTTTCTAATTTTTTGATTTTTTTTTATTTTTCATGCCCGTTTCAAAATGCGTTCAAAACGGCGAGCATGACCGTTCCTAGCTAGTGGTTGAATCTTGGGATTTTTTGGTGTTTCTTTCATTAAATAGATACTTATGTACCTAGAAATGATTTTTGAAAAAAATAAAGAGCAAACTATAAGGTAGATGCAGTTCAAATTTGACCCACTTCCTGCTGAATCGGTGGAAATTTGTCTTTTTCATGATAGGTGGATCAAAGCTTTTAACATGCAACCATTTGGCCAATTGTACATTAAATATGGCATAATATTTTCTAAAAATGATGTGGTCCAATTTTGCAACAAATATATGGTAGGTCCTTCACAAAAAAACTCATTTTGGGCACTCGGAAAATTGAAAATGAATATTTTGTCCAAAGAAACTGAAAACTTCCTTAGGAAACATTGTTTGCCATTCCAAGATGCACCCTTGTGCACAATATGAGATTATTTGAACAAACTATGCCATGAATGTGGCCATAAGATTGATCATTTGGTTTGAAAGACATTGATCTTCATACATGATAGCTCGTTTCTGAGAACACTTTTTTAAAATAATTACCGTATTACAAGTTTATTATTTTTCCTGGTAACTTGGTCACATATAATGACACAATGCGATGGTTTTCCAATTTTTTATTTTTGAATTTTTCATGCCCATTTCAAAATGCGGTCAAAACGGCGGGCATGACCGTTCGTAGCTAGGGGTTGAATCTTGAAAAACTTTTGATGTATCTCTGATTAAATAGATACTCTTGTACCTAAAAATGTTTTTTGGAAAAAATCATGAGCAAACTATGTGACGGCTGCAGTTCAAATTTGACCCGTTTCCTGTTGAACCGGTAGAAATTTGTCTTTTTCATGAGAGGTGGATCAAAGCTTTTGACACTCAACCATTTGGTCATTTGTACATTAAATATGGTTTAATTTTTTTAAATGGTGTGGTGCCATTTTCCAACAAAGATTTGGTAGGTTATTCACAAAGAAACTCATTTTGGGCACTCAAAAAATGGAAAACGAGTTTTTTACGCAAAGAAAATGAAAAATGCCTTTGGCAACATTCTTTGTCATTCAAAGATGAACCCTCGTGCACAATATGAGATCATTTGAACACATGGAGCTTTTCACGAGAGTTTGTTTACCATTCAAAAGAGTTGGTTCTCTTAGCCAAAGAGATCTGCACTTTATTTTTAGCCGATTACGACCTACTTAGATGGTCATGGATGTCGCACACATGTACTCTGTTTTGATTGGTTCACAAGCATGTCACGCGGATCTTGGATCGAGCACCGTCCCATGCTCCCGGATCCGATGGAAGCGCTCCTCCTCACCTCTCACACCACCTAGCCCAAAAAACCACAGGCCACAGCCCCGCACTCCTCCCTCGTCCCCCTGGATCTCTCCCCGGTGAGCCCCTCAAACCCTAACCCAGATCCATCCATCCACCCACCGCCGATTCAGATCCATCCACCTGCCGCCGTCGCCGCCCCCGCCCCCTTCTCCCCCAGACTAGGCAACCACCCGCCGCCACCCCCGCCCCCTTCTCCCTCACGCAACAGAGAGAGAGGCGCCGCCGACCATCGATAACAGCATCACGGCTGGCTTGCTCGCCAGTGCGTGTGTGCGTACTTCGATGCACGGCACTCCGTCGAGTTGGCCAGACCACGGCACGCGCGCGGCCTACCTAGGGATTTGTGGTGGCGGCGCTACATGCCAGTCGCGGCTGGCACGGTGACATCTCCTGTCTGGGCCACGTGTTTTCTACTTTCGGCGACAGAGGGCAGGAGAGAGGTGGGCGCTCCTCAATGAGCTGCTTCTCCTGCTTCGGCCCGGCCCTGGAGGCGGAGGGCGGCAAGCCGGTGCCCGACGCCAAGGACGGCGTCGCGCCGGATCATGCCGGATCAGGTGCGACGGCTCGATCTTGCAAATCCCTCTCCACCTTTAGCTTCGCTTAGCATTGCTCCTTGCTCGGTTACCGCGGCCGCCGCCGGTGTCTAGTTGTTGTTTAGTCTATTGCGCTTCTACTGTTGCTTGCTTACTGCGTGCCAACCATAGTTTTGGTGGGTGGGAGCAGAGGAATGAGCTGAGCTGTGATCTCGACAGTAGAATTGACTGTGTGTGCGCCTAGTGAGGAAGAGATGGGAATGTACATGCTGGTGCTGGGATTGTTTTAACTCTGTTTTAGTTAAGAGAGAGCATTGGATTGGAAGCTGACTACTCCTTGTTCCTGGCAATACTAAAAATCAGTGAACAGGTAGCAGGCTATCTATGCATGGGTACCAGGTGATGGATATTTTTTTTACCATGCTTTGAAGCTCAGACGCATAATACAAGAGAGGATACATATAGGATAGGAGCTGAGAGGATACAGACACATGCTGTGGCTGTCATTTCGATAATCCTTTTTTACATATCGAAACTGGCTGTCATTTTGATAATCCTTTTTACATATAGTGCTTATGTTTGAGGCAGTGTATTTGTCCAGCTAGGCTGTTAACTCATCGTGGCGATTAAGAAATTATCTGCCATTCCTCTCCTTGGGGGGTTTGCCGGTTTGGTATCATAAAGTGCAAGACAATTGTAGCGTAGAAAAGATTGATACTAAGAGGACCCTGCCTATTATGGTGTACAAAAGACTGATAGAGAATCCTTTCTTCTCATGAAACTGAGTGATGGAGGAACTATAAGAAATACTTTCAATATTTACACCATTGTTGTAATGCTTCTGGTGTTACTTCAGAAACTGATTCTGATTTTTTCTCTAACGGCTGTTTCAAACAAGTTGGGTATTAATTCCAAGCTTTCTACTTAAATGTGGCTGTTCACTATCTCCCAGGGGAGGAATATGATTTTTGTGGTTGTTGTGTGGTTAAGACGAATGATTAAAAATAAGTTTTCCCTTCAAGCTAAACTCTGCTTTCCTACTTGTCATACTGAATATACATGTTCTGAACATTATATAGTACTTTCATTGTTAACTCCAAACAACATGGGATCTTCTCTTCTGCATGCAGCAACTGGCCTACCAGTACGCTGCCAAGGGGGCATGCCTTGCCCTGGTAGCGAGGAGGGAGTGGAGCCTGCGGCAGGTCGCCGACCGCACCTTCGAGCTCGGCTCGCCGGACATGATCATTCTCCCCGGGGACGTCGCAAACCCCGATGACTACAACAGATTTGTTCAGGCCACAATCGACCACTACGGCCAATGTAAGTCAGCCCCTCTCCATTACAACTAACCTGGTTTAACATATTTCTTCCACAAGCAGTCATTCATTTGGGTGTAAGATAGTTGACATTTACACTTGTGTTGATTAACTGCAGTGGACCATCTTGTGTGCAACGCTGGTATTGCAAGCGTTGGCGCCTTTTAGGAGATTCCTGACGTTACTATATGAACAAATGAATGATGCATGACACTTCTTTGGAAGTATTGTCGTAGTGAGAGCATTCTTAGCATGTGTATAACCATCTTCTTCTCATGTTTGTGCACATCAGGGATGGCTCAGATTTGACGTTTTTGGTGTCTTACTAGTTTTCAGGGCGGGGGTGGTGCAGTGGACGCATGAACACACTCATGGACAACATCGGCGGGGTGCTCAGGAGACTGGCGAGGTGGATGCTACCCACCCAGACGGTCTGCAACATGGGGGAGTCCATCTCCGGCCGTCCCAAGCACGACCACGATAGACCCACAATAGCTGGTATCATCTCCATCTCCATCTCCATCTCCCTCCCCCTCTTCCTCGAAGTAGTAGCACAGCATCAGGTAGTAGTAGGACGGCCAATACATGTCTACGGTAGCTTGTTCTGTAACTTGTTTTGTAAGACTGTAACTTGTTCAAATGATAAGAGAGGTTCCCATACAGCATCAGGTAGTAGTAGCACAACATTAGCATCAGAGAGGTTCTGTAGCTTGTTGTGTAACTTGTGTCTCAAATTGTTAAAATGATAAGAGAGGTTCCCATTGTGGTTACAACTGACAATGGTGTGATCCTAGCTATAAAATATAAGGGACAGTCTGAACATTCATCTAGAACTCTAGACTAGCTTGAACAAGCAATCGAGGGAGAAATGTCAGTTTCTTTTGTATGGCATACATGTTGAATGTCGTTAGAGGATGTTCTAACCATTTTTCTCATCACAAAGTATGACTCGGCAATATAATTTGCAGCATTAGTTAGGTACTGCTATAGTCTTTTTTAGACTTCTCTTGTATGAGTTAAATGCTATGAGTAAATTCAGATTTCCTTACTTGCTTTAGGCATAAGAATAAGCCGATAAGAACAGAATATTGATACTTTCCATGCTATGAGTAAAATGCTCTATTTTCTTTCGTCACCTTTCTTGTATGAATGAGTATCTCATTTTAACTAGCTGGAGAATGAAAGCATTGTACTAGCTGAATTTGTCTTATCATTCTAAAGAACTTGTTCATTTTTTGATTGGTTTGTTCATAATATATTGGCCCCAGATTTTTTGATTCTTCTCTTCTGGTTGATGTAACAGGGCGACCGTGGAAGGCATGATGATAGTTCATATTGTCATTCTATTAGTCTAGTGTAATGAAGGTCATGACCTAGTCGAGTATGGTCGCCCATTGAGTCCTGCATATGTTTCATATGATTGGAGCAGGAGCCCAGTTTGCGCGGATTGTCACTGCATATGTTTAACAGTGATTCTACTTGTATATGTGTTATTACACTAGTAGAATTTGTACCTGTGTCATATGATGACTGGAGCAGGATCCCAATATTTGTAGAGATTGTAACATTGATTGTCACTGTATACAGATTGATTCTGCCTGCTATTACTTGAAGTATTTCTTATTTTTTATGTCTGTGTTGATTTAAATATTGATTATTTATTTACTGTCAAATCGAAATCAGAAGGAAAAGGCAATGACAAAAGGGGCCCACTTACTAGAACTTGACCACAGGGACCCATCTAACTAGAGGAATTTTTTGAAAAAAGGAAAATAAAACTGTCTAGCCGAAAAGGCCATGGCCCAGAAATGAGAAGGCTTAATTGTTGGGCTTGGCCCATCCACCTGACCAAAATTAATATGAGAAAAAACACAAATAGGCTGAATTGTTGGGCTCGGCCCATGTAAAGCATCAAATTGGACAAGGCTGATTCTAATCAACGACCTTTTCATTTGGTCACAATTTTCCCACGTCAGCTTGCCACGTCGGATCCGACGTGGCCTGGGCAGATAGCTAGCGACCAAAACAAAAGGTCGTAGAACCAACGACCTTTTATTTTGGTCGTTGCCTTCTACGACCATATCACAGAGAAGGTCGTTAAGTTTCATTAAAGACGGTCAGCTTTTATCCAATTGTTTTTTGTCATAAAAAGGTCGCAAATGAAAAACAACGACCACTCAGCGACCAATAGTCATGGTCGCAAGTTGACATATTTCTTCCAGTGGGCCGCCATGGCCCACATTCGGTTGGCGAGGACGCCGTCAAGCCTCCCAAGGCCGCTCCCGTGAGGAAGAAGCAGCTGCTCTCCCAAGACATCACCGAGGCGAAGAAGTCATCGCTTGACGGCAGCGGCCCAAGCCCTACCCTCGCCATCGGCATTTGCCTCCCTCCCGCATAGGAAAGCGTGCTCATCGCCTCCCTTCGGGCAGGCTCGGATGTTTCCTTCTGGAAGGCATCCGACATGCCCTATGTGCCGAGGGAGGTGATCGAGCACCACCTAGCAGTGTGCCCTAGCGCACGCCCCTTCAAGCAAGGAGCATGGTGCCAGGCGCCAAAGGAGCAGGAGTTCATCGTCCGGGAAGTCTACAAGCTGAAAGGAGCTGGAGCCATCAGAGGGGAGCGCCAACCCGCGCAGCCCGCCGGCCTAAACATCCTCCCCAAGAAGGGCGGCAAGGCGCACATGTGTGTCAATTCCCCAAGCCTCAGCAAGGCTTGCCCTCAGGACCCCTTTCCGTTGTCGGGCACTGATCGGATCGTGGACTCCACAAACTCCTGCCCTTTCGGGATCACTCATGTATCCAGGCCAGGCCCCGCCCGGCCGAAGATGGAGGATGGAGTTCCTGCGCTTGAAGCCTGGAACATCCAACGCCTCCGCAAGTTCTGCCTGTGACACGCGTATGAACGAAATGGGTTGTACACGCCCTGGGGGCTCTCAATGCGCTCGCCCGATGGACGGGCAATAGCCCCCGCCCACGTCCAAGTGGAAGCCCCATGCCCCGCACTGCCGGAACGATCATACCCACATCCTGGTGGAAGCCCCATGCTTTGTGCTGGCAGAACAATCAACTGAGGGCCCCCCCGGGCTGCACCAACCTCAAGCTGATCCGTGCCGGACACGGCAACCCCTCCTTTTTGTTTTGGATGTATAACCGAGGGCACCCCACGGGCTGCACCAACCTCAATCTAATCTGTGCCAGACACGGCAGCCGCATCTCTTTTTTCTGTGTAATGAAATTTGTGGTCTTGCTTCAGTAAAGCTTTGGTTTCCCGTTCATCGTATGTCTCATTGTGTTTTTTTCCTCAGGAGCTGCGCGTGCTCGCAACCTCCCTCCTGAGCCTCACACGAGCGGGGGCTGGACAAGGTGCCTATGCTCGGGTCAGTCCCAGCAGCGCTAAAAAACCCAAGCAACCGGGCTCTGGCTCGTGGGCCTGCTCCCGTGCACGCCACCCCACCAGGGTCCTTAGTGTGTTATCTCGTCGTGAGAGGCTCATGAGCAAGCCAGCAAGTGTGCGTTGCTCCCTTGCAGTGCAACCTTCCATGTGTAGTTGCCTCAAGGGTCAGCCCAAGATAGCCACCTCAGCAGGAGATCTCGCCAGCTAAGGCCTCGCGGGGAGCGCCTCGTCGATGATGGCCCACCAGGTTCCGCACTCCGCAAAGCTAAATATAAATATCTTGCGAGCCACCTCTCGAGCCTCCCCTTCGGGTAACCTCACGAGTGCTAGCGGTCTCCCTCGCGCGAGCCACTTGCATGTTAAAGGGGGTTCCCTGAGCATCGCACCTCAGGACCCCTCTCTAGCTTCCAGTGCTCCTCACCTCCTGGCCTTGTCCAGGCATCGTGACCTGACATACCAGGGACGGCTGAGACTCGCCCGGGGGCTGGGTCCTGATGATGTAGTGCGCAAAGGCAAGCAAAAAGAGGAAACAAGCCTTAGGGGAAAGCCTCGCAGGGGTACAAGTGTTCATCACATCATTTAAGTACTCAAGCAAAAACTATGGTCTTCACGCCTCTTTGAGGCTATATCAGTCTGTTACAGGAAATAAAGGCGAGCTCTAGGAGGAAGCACTGCCATCGACACCACCGCCGCCATCACCATCGTCGCCATCACCCTCCTCAACCTCGTCGGAACCCACGTCACTGACGAAGGAGAACTTCACGTGCAGCGTGTCCACATGGCCTTGTACTGCCTCCGCGAGGTGATCACGGAACTCTTTGGGAACGGGAGCTATCACCTTGCCGAAGTCGAAGTCGGGATCACCGTGGAGAAGGTGGTTAAAGACGCGGGTCGCCGCCTGAGAGAAGACATCGCGGCATTCCTCCTCCGGGATGCCATCCACCTTCCGGGAACCGTCTTCCAGCCTCTCTACAAGCGCGGTGGAGAATTTGATGTAGTCGATGTCGTGGGGCACGAGGGGGCTTCAAGATTCTCCCTGTAGATGGAGCTCAGAGCGTCGCGGGCCGGAGCTCAAGAGAAGGGAGCGCCCTGAGGCGTTCGGGCTGCTGCTTCCGCTCATTATCTGGCTCGCCCCTGGCTTGCTTAGCGGCGCTGGCAGTGCCCCTTGTGTGAAGCCCAAAGGAGCGAGCTCGACATCGGCCTAGGGCCTTCCGTGCGGCCGCCTGGCGGGTCTCCGACTCGCCCAGCATCACTTTGAGACCGGCAATTTCCTGCCGAAGGTTCTCACGCTCTTCCTTGAAGGCGTCCTCCCACTACTTTAGTTCCCTGCCATGCTCTTCGGCGAGCTGCGAGCGGTCCACTGCTGCCTTCGCATCGACGTCCACTTGGATATTCTTCTCCTTAGTCTCTAGCCGGGCATTGGCTTCGGAGATGCCCTTCGCATGCGCCTCCTGAGCACCAGGCACCTGGCGCCCCGGTGTCTCCAGACGCTCATGCTTCGCGGCTTGCTCGGTCAATGCCCTTGCAAGGTCCGACTCACGGGCCGTGAGCTTCGCCTCGCGGGCTTTGAGGTCATCTTCCCGCAATTTGAGCAACTGTGACTATGTAGCTTGTTCGTCCTGAAATGCCGTCAGGTGGACCTCCGCCTCATGATGCTTGGTGGCCGCCTCAGCCTCCGCGAGCGCAGTCGCGCGGGCCGCCTTCACCTCGGCGGCTTCCTTCTCGCGCTTCACACGGGCAACCTCATTCTGGCGCTGGCTTGTCTTCACGGCAACGTCAAGCTGGCGCCACCCGTCAGCAAGCCTCAGCCGCTCCTCGGCGAGGCATGCCTTAGCATCCTGGAAGTCCGTCCCGAGTCGGTCGAGCGCGGCCTTGGCATCACCCAAGGCCCCATGCCGGAGCAAGGCGTGACAGATCATGAGCGCGAGGGCCCGGTCCAGGCTCGGCTCCTCGCTGCCCACAGTCGCCACGGCTAAGGATGACCCGACAACGCTCGCCTGGGGCGGGGGGCACGCCAGGACTTCCCCTCTGCTCGGCTGCTGCGGCATGCCATGGGGGCTCACCTCGCAGGCCTCGGGGGCCTTGCTAGCGGGCGCGGCCTAAGGGTTTTCTGCGGCGTGATACGTCTCCATCGTATCTACTTTTCCAAACTCTTTTGCCCTTCTTTTGGACTCTAATTTGCATGATTTGAATGGAACTAACCCGGACTGACGCTGTTTTCAGCAGAATTGCCATGGTGTTATTTTTGTGTAGAAATAAAAGTTCTTGGATTGACCTGAAAATTTACGGAGAATATTTTTGGAATATATAAAAAATACTGGTGAAAGAATCAACCAGAGGGGGTCCACCCATTGGCCACAAGCCTAGGGGTGCGCGCGCCCCTGGGGCGCGCCCTGGTGGCTTGTGGGCCCCTTGGACCTCCTCCGACGTGCGTGAGTAATTCCATCGTTGGCTTGCTGGACGGTGATGGGTTGGATGAGATTTATCATGTAATCGAGTTAGTTTTGTTAGGGTTTGATCCCTAGTATCCACTATGTTCTGAGATTGATGTTGCTATGACTTCGCTATGCTTAATGCTTGTCACTAGGGCCCGAGTGCCATGATTTCAGATCCGAACCTATTATGTTTTCATGAATATATTTGTGTTCTTGATCCTATCTTGCAAGTTGTAGACACCTATTATGAGTTATGATCCGCATACCCCAAGGTGACAATAATTGGGATTCTTTCCGGTGATTACCGTAGTTTGAGGAGTTCATGTATTCACTAAGTGCTAATGCTTTGTTCCGGTTCTCTATTAAAAGGAGGCCTTAATATCCCTTAGTTTCCATTAGGACCCCGCTGCCACGGGAGGGTAGGACAAAAGATGTCATGCAAGTTCTTTTCCATAATCACGTATGACTATATACGGAATACATGCCTACATTATATTGATGAATTGGAGCTAGTTCTATGTCACCCTAGGTTATAACCGTTGCATGATGAATGCCATCCGACATAATTATCCATCATAGATCCATTGCCTACGAGCTTTTCACATATTGATCTTTGCTACGTTACTTTGCCATTGCCACTGTTACAATTGCTACAAAACTGCTACTGTTACTTTTGCCACCGTTACCGTTACTTCCATACTACTTTGCTACTAAAAACTTTGCTGCAGATATTAAGTCTTTCAGGTGTGGTTGAATTGACAACTCAGCTGCTAATACTTGGGAATATTCTTTGGCTCCCCTTGTGTCGAATCAATAAATTTGGGTTGAATACTCTACCCTCGAAAACTGTTGTGATCCCCTATACTTGTGGGTTATCACGGTGCGCCCCGCGTGGTACATCGCTACATTGAGGGGGCCGACAGGCGGGGGATTGAGCGCCTTGTCCTTCCCCGCCACCGCACCTTCTTCCGTGTCGAGCCCCGTGAGGGACATGTCCCCGCCTCCGGTGGGGGGCACCTGAGGCCGGCCCACCTCGGCCTTAGCGGTTGCGCCCGCGCACAGCTCAGAAGGAGTAATCGGCCCCTCCTCGTCCCCTATGTGCCTCGTCTCGGCATTGGGGTGGCGGGTGGCTTCCTTGCGCCCCTCGGTGCTCCCAGCAGGTGCCAGCGCCCCATTCGAGCCGAGGGCCTCCTTCACCCCTGCCGTCTTCTTCTTCTTTTTCCGATCATTGACGGCCCGCCTATGCAAACAAGGGTTAGTACGGACTCATTCAAGAAGCACAAACATAAGATGCGGGAATGGCTCAGTGATTGACGCGTCGCCGCCATCTTCAAGCGCTGCTCTGGCACTGCTTTCCGGGCCCATGGGGCGGTTCTCGATGAACCCAGCCACGCTGTCGCCTTCCTTAAGGTCCTGGGAAGTCCCTACTCTCTGGAGGATCTCGGCCGGCAGAGGCTCGACCATATTCTCGCCAAGATCCACCCCCGCCATGAGCGACCAGTCGACCGTGGTACCCAACCCTATCGCGCCAACCGCGCCGGCAGGTCGAAGGGACGCTGCCGTGGGCTGCACGCTGTCAGGGTCATCATCCCTGAGGTTGCAAATGAGCTGGCAGCGGGGGCACGGCAGCACCCGGTCGGCGCCGTCCTCTGCGGTTCCCTCTAAGTCTTCAACAATGTCGCTGACGCTTGAGTCCAGCACCTCCGTGAGGGGATTCTCATGGGGCCCGACGTGGCCCGCCGGCACGAGCCCCCACCGGTCGAAAAGGGGCATCACCGGGACATGTTCTGCCATCTCTTGGTAGTGGTACAGGGGAGTGCATCCTCATGAGGGTCCTCGGCGGGACTGCCGAGCAGGGTCACCAGGGCCCCATCCAATGCCTTGGCCTTCAGGCTACCGGCGTGCAGCCTCATCGCGTCCTTCGCACCGGTGTACTCCTACATGGGTCGTGAGTGTTGTTGAAGTGGCGTGATGCGCCGCCGCAGTTACTCCCTGACGACCATCTTCCCTGACAACTTGCCGGCCCGGTGCGCCGCCATCAGCTCCAAGACAGGCTACATCCTCGGGTCGGAAAGCTTCTCATGCCCCCACCTGGGGTTCCTCTCTGCTGGGTCTAAAGGGATCATTAGGAGCGGACACGCGTCCATATAGACCCAATGTTGCAGGTAGCCCTCCACCTTCTTCGCGACCTTCAGGCTGATGATGCCACTCTTCGTCGCCTTGACAGCGAGAAAAGAGATGCATCCTGAGCGTTGCTCCGTCGGAGTCAGCCTCAAGCTAAAGAAATGGTTATAGAGCGCCACCAAGGGCATCACGCCCACGAAGGCCTCGTAGTAGAAGGAGAACATGGCCAGGAGGAGGACGGAGTTGGGTTGGAGATGGAGGGCGTGGATCCGATAGTGAGAAAGAATGGCATAGAAGAAATCCGAGAATGGCAGGACCAACCCGGCGTAAACACTATGGAGGAAGAAGGGGTAGGCGGTCTCCCCCAGGCCACCCTGTGCTCACGAGCCCGACCAGATCTTGGTCACCTGTCCCTCGTTTTGGTCGCCGACCACTAGCAGGAGCATCGGGTCCATGTCCCCCATGTCGATGATAGTGGAGCGCAGGAGCGCCGCCCCGACGGCAGGCGAGCTCGGGGCCGGGGCCGCAGCCTTCCCTTTCTTGCTGGCAGGTGCCATTCACGCATCGTGGAGCTGCAAGCAGGGATGGGGAAAGATGCCGTGTTTGGGAGTTCGGTCGCAAGGAGTCGTGTTCGAGCAGGGAGGCGCAGGAAGGCGTATGTGAACAAGGGAGGAAATGATGGCGCCACTCGCGGGCAGGCTTTATGTCAGCCCAGGCGGTTGCCGAGGCGTCGTGGGAGAAGTGGGGGCGTCCCCCTCTCCATCACGCATCACGCATCATGCCTGGCCTACAGGCGGTTAGGGCCCGCGCTGTTTCGCCCCCTAACAGCCGGAGACGTGTGCGCCGCGGGCCCGGGGGCTACTGTCAAGCTCGTGGGACCGGGGGTACCCAGGCACGTCTGCCTTCGGCCCAGGACGTGGCGCATGTCAAGAGCCCAGCGAGTGTCCCACTAGCAAGAGTCACGAGCAAGATTCCTCACGAGTCCCTTGCCCCCTGAGGCCGCCCTCGGTAGACGTCCCGAGCAGACTAGGCGGCTCCACTAAGAGCCTCGCGAGGCCCTCTCACGAGGCGGCGTCCTGAAGATGCCTCCCGAGGCACCCTCTCAGAGGCAGGCAAGTCAAGGGCTGTTCAGCCCGGTCACGCGGCCCCGTGCCTTCTCGTGGGTGGTGTGCGAAATGACGAATGGCGCCAAAAGCCGCGCGAGCAGGCGCGGATGAGGAGGATTTCCTCTTTTGTGCTAAGGGACAAGGCCAGCACGCCGGTTCCCAAAAGCAACCCCGAAAGGTTTCACGATCGGTGCAAGAAGACCAAGACGATGGGTGCGCAGGGCGGAGGTCATCCCCGAGCCTGCCGGCGCGTCATGGACGGTGGCTTTGTAGGCGACGACCACCTTTTATAAAGATAGACTGCGCCCCTGCCCCCCTTCGAAATTGTTGTGTCGCAACCCTTCCAGCCAATGTTTTCGGGGGAAGAGGACCAAGGTAGATATAAAGGAAGGCAGGGAGCCGCTGTGGAGGGGGATGACTGAATCCTCAACCCACGTACTCTCGTTCTCTCTCGCCAGTGCAATTCCAAACCAAGCAGGAGTAGGCTTTTACACCACAAGGTGGCTCGAACCCGGGTAACCGCTGTGTCACCGGCTCGCTCCCGCTAGATCGCTCTTGCCGTAGCCTCGCCGTGGTTAGCTGCAGGGAAGGATAGGGTGATAGGAATGAGTGCACCCTAGAGTTCGAACCTTTGGGTCCCCGGAGCCCCGATTCCGACAGTCGCCTTCCAATAGCTGCTCCTAGTCACCTGGTTGGTGCGCATCCCCGTTAGGTACTTCCGATCCATGTGCACAAAAAGAAACCACTACTTCTCACCCATCTACACCTCTTCTGTAAAATGAACTGGCCATGAGCACACTGCCTCATGCCTGCAAATTATCGAGGAGTAGTACTGCACTTAGTCGGGAGATCCCACAACTCGGTGTTGTTGAGGTTGACGTTGGTGACCACGTGACATGAGAAGTAGGTGTTACAGATCTTCGGAGTGAGGAAGTGCGTGACCACCTCCTTGTCGGTGGGGTGAAACTGGTACCTCGGAGGAAGCGCCAGTTGTAGCTCCTCCAACCGCCACCACGTTCGACATCGCTGCGCCCTCTCGGATCTACTATCTTGCCTTCATATGCTATGGAAGAACTAGATAAAACAGGGGCTGAGGAGGAGTAAGAAGAGCCACAGTTGTGGAGACGTGATTTTTTCTTAACGCTGATACGTCTCCAACGTATCTATATTTTTCGATTGTTCCATACTATTATATTATCTGTTTTGGATGTTTGATATGCCTTAATATGCCATTTTATATTATTTTTGGGACTAACCTATTAACCTAGAGCCCAGTGCCAGTTTCTGTTTTTTCCTTGTTTTTGAGTTTTATAGAAAAGGAATATCAAACAGAGTCGAAACGAGCTGAAAATTTACGGTGATCTTTTATGGACCAGAAGAAGGCCATGGAGCATCGGATTTGGGCCAGAAGAGTCCCGGGGTGACCACAAGCCTAGGGGGCGCCCCCCTCTAGGGTGCGCCCCCTGGCTTGTGGACTCCTCGGGAACCCCCCTGACTTGTTTCCGATGCCAAAAATTCCTATAAATATAGAAACCCCCGAAAAGAAACCTAGATCGGAAGTTCCACCGCCGCAAGCCTGTGTAGCCATGAAAAACCAATCCGGAGCCCATTCCGGCAACCTTCCGGAGGGGGAAACCATCACCGGTGGCCATTTTCATCATCCCGGCGGTCTCCACGAGGAAGGAGTAGTTCACCCTCGGGGCTGAGTGTATCTACCAGTAGCTATGTGTTTGATCTCTCTCTTGTGTTCTTGAATTGGCACGATCTTTATATTCCGCGAGCTTTGTTATTATAGCTGGATCATATGGTGTTTCTTCCCTCTCTATCTCTTGTTGTGATGGATTGAGTCTTGCTCTTTGAGGTTTCGTTATGTTGGATTTAGTATTGGATTTGAGAACACTTGATGTATGTCTTGCGATGGGATATCTGTGGTGACAATGGGATGATCTATTGATTCACTTGATGTAAGTTTTGGCACTTAACTCGCGGATTCCCGAGGTGACATTGGGGTAATCTATGCATAGGGGTTGATGCATGTTTTCATCCTACGTTCTCTGATACAAACTTTGGAGTGATTCTTTGTTGCACGTTGAGGGATTGTTATGTGATCCAATTATGTTATCATTGTTGAAAGAATTTGCACTAGTGAAAGTATGAACCCTAGGCCTTGTTTTCAAGCATTGCAATACCATTTTTTCTCTCTTTTGTTACTAGTTACCTTGCTGTTTTTATATTTTCAGATTACAAAAACCTATATCTACCATCCATATTACACTTGTATCACCATCTCTTCGCCGAACTAGTGCACCTATACAATTTACCATTGTATTGGGTGTGTTGGGGACATAAGAGACTCTTTGTTATTTCAGGGTTGTTTGAGAGAGACCATCTTCATCCTACGCCTCCCACGGATTGATAAACCTTAGGTCATCCACTTGAGGGAAATTTGCTACTGTCCTACAAAACTCTGTGCTTGGAGGCCCAACAAGAGTCTACAAGAAGAAAGGTTCCGTAGTAGACATCAAGCTCTTTTCTGGCGCCGTTTCCGGGGAGGTGAGTGGTTGAAGGTATACCTTTAGATCTTGCAATTGAATCTTTTAGTTTCTTGTTTTATCAGTAGTTTAGTCTATAAAAGAAAATTACAAAAAATGGAATTGAGGTTGCCTCATATGCTTCATCTTTTTAATGTCTTTCGTGAAAATGATGGATAGGAAAATTGTGCTCAAGTGTTAGAAGAAGAAGTCAATAAAATGTTTGGCACTAACTCTTTGAATGATAAACATGATAGCAATGTTGTTAGTATAAATTCTATGAACATCCAAAATACTAATTATGATTGCACTAGTCATGACAAAAATGTTTCTTATAAGCATGTTAATTTTTGTGGAGTGCATAGAGTTTGTGAAGACATGCCTGATAGGGATGATAGATTTTGTAAGAAGCGTAAACATGATGAAACCAATCGGTGGCTTAAGGTGATAGATAAATTTGCTACAAAATTATGCTCTCTTCACCCCATTACTTGTGAACTTCGCAATAGAGTTGGTCATCTTGATTTCCAATGCACACTTTTTCATGACTGAATCATGGCCAACTATAGCAATAACTTGATCACCCTTGAACTTTATAATGAACTTTTTTTATTTTTGGGGTGTGAAGAATTGTCACATAAAAACAGTTGGTTTGAGGCATTCATATTCACCGACCATGCTAAAACTACTCTTAAAAACATCTATATGTTTTGTGTGGTAAATTGCAATGAGAATGCTTATATTGCCAACTATAGAAAGATGGGAAAACCAATAGAATATAAAAGAAATACTAATGAAAGGGTAAAGCTCTCCACTTTCCCTCCTATTGTCCCTCGTGATAAACAGGTTACGAGAATGAGCTCCCTATGCAACCAATCTCATCAATAAGGAGCTCCAAAAAGTTGATTAAACCCACACATGACATGGAGAAGAAAAAGAAAAGACGGAGAAGCAAAGGTAAAAAGGTATCCCTCCCAAATGATGTTGCTCCTATTATTGTTATGCCTCATGAGAGTGAATCAAAAATAAATGTGGAAGATGAAATACTTGATGATGATTGTGATTCTTTGTCTTATGGTACAATGTCCAAAGAAACTATTGAGGATGATTTTGTTATGCCTATTACTCATTGTGATGATTATGATTGGGAAAATACTGATACTTCTTATAATTTTGAAAATCTTTTTGGCACCAACTTAGAAAGTTGTGATGATAATAATTGCTATACTATTGGAGCTATTCATGCTATTAATAATGAGAGTGATTATGCTTATTATATGCAAAGCCACAAGCTTGGGGATGCTATGTTTGATGAGAATGACATGTTTGAGAATTTATTTTCTGCAATTAATGTTTGTCCCAAGCTTGGGGATGCTATGTTTAATGAAGATGATATTTTCAGTCCCCCATGTTTTGATGTGCAAATTTATTATGATGATAGCATGCCTCCTATTTATGACGATTGCAATATTTATAAAATTGGGTTTGGAAGAGTGTCAACTTTATATAATAATTATCCAACTATTTTTGAGGGTCTTGAATCTTATTATAATGAGAAAAGTGGATTTGGAGAGGTCATGACTTTATTTAGTAATGATTCCACTATTTCGGAAGAGGTTTAAATTGACTATGATGAGAACAAAGTTGCTACTTATGATGATTACTGTGATCTTACCTATGTTATAAAAAGTAGTGATAATTATTGTCATAATTTTGAATATCCTTTTACTGAACATTACTCTTTTAATGTGGAAACAATTTATAGTATTCAAGTTTCATATGATGCTCCCACTACTATTCATGAGAATAAATTTGCTTATGTGGAGAGTAGTAAAATTTCAATGCTGGTGAATCATGAAAACAATGCTTTGTGTCATAGATACATTGTTGAATTCATTCATGATGTTACTGAAAATTATTATGAGGGAGGAATATATGCTTGTAGGTATTGCAATAATATCAAGTTTCCTCTCTATGTGTTGAAAATCTTGAAGTTTTGCTTGTTTTGCCTTCCTATGCTAGTTGATTCTTGTTCCCACAAATTGTTTGCTCACAAAATCCCCATAGGAATTTGTTAGACTTAAATGTGCTTGTCATATTCTTCATGATGCTCCCGTTATGTTTCAATTCATCTCTTTTTTGTGAGCATCATTGAATCATCACGCCCAGCTAAAAAGGCATTAAAGAAAAGCACTTGTTGGGAGATAACCCAACATTTACCCCTACTGTTTTTGTGTGTTCACATGATTAAGATACTGTAGTAATCATGTTTTATAGCTTTTTTTTGAATAAAGTGCCAAGTAAAGCCTTTGGGGTAGTGTGGTTGATAGTTGACTTGATTCTGTGCAAAAACAGAAACTTTTGCGCCCAGTACAGAAATTCCTATATTTTACCGGAACGTGGAAAATTTCTGAATTTTTTACAGTTGATTGGTATACAAATTTTCTACGTTCTCCCAATTTTTTAAATTTTTTTAAGTAACATAAGTATGACCTTAATTCAGATTTTTATGTACTATTCTGTTTTTGACAGATTCTGTTTTCAATGCATAGTTTGCTTGTTTTGTGGTGTCTATGGCTTATATTGCTTAATATAAATTGTGGAAATGATAAGTTACAGTAGGCATTGTATGATAACAATTATGAATCTTGTCTTGACAGTACCAAAGTGAATGATTTGTTTTATTATACTAACGGATCTTATGAGTTTTCTGTTGAGTTTTGTGTTGTGAAGTTTTCATGTTTTGGGTAAAGATTTGATGGACTATGGAATAAGGAGTGGCAAGAGTCTAAGCCTGGGGATGCCCAAGGCAACCCAAGGTAATATTCAAGGATAACCAAGAGCCTAAGCTTGGGGATGCCCCGGATGGCATCCCCTCTTCCGTCTTCAATCCATCGGTAAATTTACTTGAGGCTATATTTTTATTCACCACATGATATGTGTTTTGCTTGGAGCGTCTTGTTGACATGAGTCTTTGATTTTTTGTTTGCCACAATAATCCTTGTTGTACACACCTTTTGAGAGGGAAACGCATTAATCGTGAATTTATTAGAATACTCTATGTGCTTCACTTATATCTTTTGAGCTAGGGAATATGCTCTAGTGCTTCACTTATATCTTTTTAGAGCACGGCGGGGGTTTAATTTTATAGAAATTGTTGAACTCTCATGCTTCACTTATATTATTTTGAGAGTCTTAAACAGCATGGTAGTTTGCTTAGGTTATGAATTTAGTCCTAATATGATGGGCATCCAAGAGGGATATAATAAAAACTTTCATATTAAGTGCATTGAATACTATAAGAAGTTTGATTCCTTGCATATTGTTTTGAGATATAAAGATGGTGATATTAGAGTCATGCTAGTGAGTAATTGTGGATTGGTAGAAATACTTGTGTTAAATTTCGTGATTCCCGTAGCATGCACGTATGGTGAACCGTTATGTGATGAAGTCGGAGCATGATTTATTTATTGATTGTCTTCCTTATGAGTGGCGGTCGGGGATGAGCGATGGTCTTTTCGTACCAATCTATCCCCCTAGGAGCATGCGTGTAGTACTTTGTTTCCATAGCTAATAAATTTTTGTAATAAGTATGTGAGTTCTTTATGACTAATGTTGAGTCCATGGATTATACGCACTCTCACCCTTCCACCATTGCTAGCCTCTCTAGTACCGCGCTACTTTTGCCGGTGCATTAAACCCACCATATACCCTTCCTCAAAACAGCCACCATACCTACCTATTATGGCATTTCCATAGCCATTCCGAGATATATTGCCATGCAATTTCCACCGTTCCGTTTATTATGACACGCACCATCATTGTCATATTGCTTTGCATGATCATGTAGTTGGCATAGTATTTGTGGCAAGGCCACCGTTCATTTTTTTTTACATGTCACTCTTGATCGTTGCACATCCCGGTACACCGCCGGAAGAATTCATATAGAGTCATATTTTGTTCTAGTATCGAGTTGTAATTCTTGAGTTGTAAGTAAATAAAAGTGTGATGATCATCATTATTAGAGCATTGTCCCATGTGAGGAAAGGATGATGGAGACTATGATTCCCCCACAAGTCGGGATGAGACTCCGGACGAAAAATAAAAGAAAAAAAAGAGGCCAAAGAGCCCAAAATAAAAAAAATGAGAGAAAAGAGAGAAGGGGCAATGCTACACTAGTAGGAAAATGCCTATACCTAGAAGTTTACTTTTAGCGTTTGTCTATGCCCCCACATTACTAGTAGTTACCAGTAGCGCTGGGTAGGAAGAGTGCTACTGGTATAGATTAGCAGCAGCGCTTGTCTCCTTGGGGCACGCTACTGGTAAGTGTGCCACACCACACCACCATATCAATAAAAATTAGCAGCGCCGGTTGTCTACCCAGCGCTACTGTTACTTCAGGATCTATAGCGCCTGTTGTAAGTAACGCGCTAATGCTATTTCTTCTATGTGTACACTTTTACCAGTAGCGTGTTCTTCCACCACGCGCTATAGATAGTAGAACTTAGTAGTAGATATTTTGGCTGGCGACCATAGCAGTAGCGCGCATTGGTGACCAGCGCTACTACTATGGTCGCCAGCCAAAATACCTACCACCTCCCCCCCCTTCTTCCTCCCCTCTTCTTCCTCCCCCTTCCTTTCTCCCCCTCTCCTTGCACTTGCTTGTTCCTTTCAATGATCCCCTCCTCCCCCTCTTCTTTGCCCCTCACCCACCCCTCATAATGACTCCCTCCTCCCTCTTTTTTCTTTGCCCTCCACCCCCTCTTCTTTGCCCCTCCTCCCCCTCTTCTGCCTCCACCACCCCCTTCCCTAATGTCTCCCTCCCCCTCTTCTTTGCCCTCACAACCCCCTTCCATTAATGCCCTCCCTCTCCTCCCTCTCTCTCCCAAGCTCTCTCTCTCTCTCCCTAGCTAGTTATAGCTATATCTAGAGCTACTAGCTAATTAAGAAGGTGCTCGATATCCCTCTCGACACATAGGTGAGCAAAAAAAAAGTGTGTGTGTGCGATAGGACCAAAACTATATATATATATATATATATATGTGCGATATATATATGAGAATATACCGAATTGTGTGTGGCATGTGAGTTGCCTATATTTTGTATTTGTTGAAATGTGGGTGACATGAGTTGCCTATGTTTTGCCGAAATGTCAATTCAATTCCGTTTCAGCGAATTTCGGGCAAACTCAATATGCCCTATGTTTAGGGAAGGTCATGCCAAATTTTTGTATGAATTTGATCCATGCATGCATACGTGGTTATAATATTTTGCTCCGCGTGCAGGTGATCATGAAGGTCAATTGAAGGATGGTGGAAAGATACTGGCAATCCGCAGTGGACGACATGTATGAAAAAATACTGAAGGATGTTGTATGTCCGTGTTGAAAATGCAAAGGAGGAGTCAGGCTCGACCCCTTTAAGGGTGGTAAATTCAAGGCGCACCTTCTCATGCATGGTTTCATGGATGGCCATACTCGGTGGATAAGTGAAGATGATGATGATGAGGACGTCAACGGGGCAGGAAATAACGACATGGGGCCAGACGAAGAGATGACCGATTATGGGCCCGAAGAAAAAGACGGCCTCCGAAATGGCGATGGCGAAGAGGCAGTACAAGGTGGAGAAGACGCGGACATGCCGCCGTCTTCGTCGCTACTAAGTTCAGTCATCCGGGACACGCATGTTCGAGACCTTCTTCGGAAGAAGATGACTAGCGACAGAGCTGCTTCTAGAGAGGAGGCCAAACTGGGGCAACTAGAAGTAGAGTCAATGACTCCTTTGTATGATGGTTGCGATCCCGATGTGACCCGCTTGAGTTTCATGCTAGAACTTCTAAAGACGAAGGCAAAAAAAAAATGGACGGATGCAAGCCTGGATGAGCTTCTGAAGTATCTAAAGAAGGTTCTTCCCGCGGGAAGCCTGTGTCCTACTAGTGTCGAGGAGGCAAAAAAAATCATGTGCCCTCTTGATCTGCCACACATTAGATATCACGCAAGCATCAGTGATTGCATCATATATCGAAACGAGCATAAGGAAAAAACCATCTGTCCAAAGTGCAATGCTTCACGATATAAGAAGGCCGGAAAGAAAGCTCCACAAAAAGTTGTATGGTACTTTCCGATCACTCCGCGTCTGCAGCGGTATTTCGTAGATCCTAAGGAAGCAAAGCTTATGCGCTGGCACGCGGAGAGGGTGAAGATAGATGACGGAGATGATCCGAAGCTGAGACACCTCGCAGATGCTAGCCAATGGAGAGCATTAAACGCTGAATTTGCTTTTTTCGCAAATGATCCAAGGAACATCGTGCTTGGATGGCATGAATCTGTTTGGCAACCAGAACATCAATCATAGCACATGGCCCGTGTTTGTATGGATGTACAACCTCCCCCCCGGAAGTGCAAGAAGGAAAAATACATACACATGGCTATGCTTATTCAAGGGCCGAGACAACCGGGAAATGATATAAATCTGTATCTCGGGTTACTGAAAGAGGAGCTACAGACCTTATGGACAATGCCGGCCAAGACATGGGATGCAAGCAAAGGAGAGTATTTCTACATGAGAGCTGCGCTGATCACGACGGTGCAGGACTATCTCGGTTACGGCTATCTCTCCGGCCAGGTGTGCCATGGATAATTCGGATGCACTAGGTGCATGGATGATACAACCTCTTTGCAGCTATCGAAAGATGGCGGGTCTTCGAAAATCATGTACATGGGGCATCGAAGATGGCTCGAGAAGGATGACCTATGGAGAAAGCGTGGAGATCTATTCAATGGTAAGGCTGAGCATCGAGGTCCTCCACGTAAGCGCAACGGTGCAGAAATATATGAGTTATTGAAGAACTGGGAAGAGTGCCCCTCACCAGGAAAGTCGAAGAAAAAGGCACCGGAGCCGCTGCTGAAGGTATGGAAGACGAGATCTGTTTTCTGGGACTTGGTATACTGGCCCAAACTCGACATGCCTCGTAGCCTTGATCAAATGCATATCACAAATATATCCTCGAGAGTTTGCTTGGAACATTGATGAACATGCCGGAGAAGACCAAGGATGGGCTGAAGGCAAGAAAAGACTTGAAATTTATGAAAATCAGGAAAGATCTCCAAATGCCCGGTAAAAAGTCATCAGAGGAGACGAAGACAGAAGATAGGGGCAAAAAAGTAAACAAGAAGGAAGAACAATATTGCCCCCCCCCCTCTTGCTTCACCTTAGATCCGAAGGAGGTCGATCAATTGTTCAAGTGCCTTGCTGGAATCAAAGTTAGTTCCAGATAATGTGGGAAGATAAGCAGATATCTGGGCACTAAGAAAAAAAGGTTCAGCGGGATGAAGTCTCACGACTGTCATGTGATGATGACGCAGTTACTCCAAGTTGCTCTTAGACAGATTATGGACACACACGTCCGTGAGACGCTTACTGACCTATGCCACTTTTTTGATGCTATCTCTCGAAAGTCGATCAGTGTGAAGCAACTCCATAGGCTACAGGAAGAGATCGTTGTCATACTGAATGAGCTAGAGATGTACTTCCCGCCCGCGTTCTTTGATGTCATGGTGCATCTATGTGTCCACATCGTGGACGACATCATCGACCTAGGGCCGACATTCCTGCACAGCATGATGCCGTTCGAGAGGATGAATGGGGTCATCAAAGGATTCGTTTGTAACATGTCCCGTCCGGATGGAAGCATAGCCCAGGGATATCTGACCAAAGAGTGCATCTCTTTCTGTGAGAGTTATCTAGCAGGCACCGGAGACCCTGTTGTTGGTTTGCCCGTCAACAAGCACTGTGGAAGGCTCAAAGGCGAAGGTCACACCAACGGTCATAGGGATGTGAACGTGGTCCGTTCGGGCTGACAAAACGACTTTGACAGGGCAAACTTAGTAGTGCTACAACACCTAGATGTGCTAGAAGATTTCGTCACACTGCACAAAGAGACCATCGCAAAGAAGTACCGTGACCGTGGGGTGCACAGGACGGACACTGAAGTTATTAGAGAGCACAACTCCACTTTCTTGTGTTGGTTCAAAGAGCGAGTTCTGGCTAATCCCCCGGAAGAGGGTTGTCCAGACGGAACGCTCATATACGCCTTAGCACATGGCCAATCGACCAACCTCGCGACTTATAAAGCATACGATATCAACGGATACACGTTCTACACAGAGGACAAAGATATAAACAGTGATAACCAAAACTCAAGGGTGATGATGGAAGCCATGACCTAGAACATAATTGAAAGATATTACAGAAGGGTCGAAGAGATCTGGGAGCTTAACTACTCTGGATTGCATAGCGCGACGATGTTCCGTGTTAGATGGGATAAGAACGTACAAAGGGAAAACCGACATTTCACTACCATGTGTATACCCGACTCCGATAGCGGTACCGCCAACGCCACCGCCAAAAATGAGCCATGGGTACATGCTAAACATGTGACACAATGTTTCTTCATAACTGACCAGAGCAATCCCAGCCGTGTTGTCGTGAGGAGAGGCAAAAGGAGCATTGTCGGAATGGATGGAGTCGCCAACGAGGAAGACTATGACCAGTACGGTGATCCGATGAGGGAAGATGATGCTGATGACGATGAAACATATGTCAAAAGAAGAATGAAGACTACATTACCTACGAAAGATCGTAATCCCTGGAAAAGGAAGAGTCATGACCATGGGCTCAATTATTCGACAACGAAAAAAAGAGGGAAGAAGATCAGTCTGAAGTGTCGTCCTCACCCAAGCTGACAAACTAATCCACATAATTTGTGTGTATCTATTTTGTATACCGCCGTTAGCGGTCAAATGATGTAATATATATTATACACTAATTATTATCCGGAGGGTAAACGGTGTTATTGCTCCAACATACCAAATTAATTAGACCCTAGCTAGCTAGAGCTATATATACCCCTGCTATACAAAAATTGTACAAATGCAAATGAAAGATAAGAAAAAGAAAAATGCAAATGAAAGAAAAAGAAAGGGAAAAAGAAAGGGAAAAGGAAAGGAAGTTGTGGAAAATGAAATGAGAGAAAAAGAAAAAGAGTTAGCAGTAGCGCTTTTCGGGGGAACAAGCGCTACAGCTAACTGTCCACATACTTTAAAAAAAAGTTAGCAGTAGCGCTATTTGTGCTGGGTAGCGCTATAGCTAACTTAGCTATAGCGCATTTTGCCACCCCGCGCTATAGCTAAGTTGCCTACACAACACCGGTCGAGCCACACCTCTATCTCTTTCCTCTCTCTCACTCTCGCTCGATCCCCTCTCTACGATCCCACACCACCGCTGATGCCGCACCCGCCCACGCCACCGTCAATGCGCGCCGCACCCGACCCTGATGCCGGCCACTGGCAGCCCCGACACTCCCTCCCCCCGTGCTGCCCCTGCCCCTAGGTCCACCCCCGGCCCGGCCCCTCCCCCCGAGCAGTCCCATCCACGGGCCGGCGCCCCTCCCCCGAGCAGTCCCCTCCACCGGCCGGTGCCCCTCCCCTGAGCAGTCTCTCTCTCTCTCTCTGAACAAATTTGGTCTCTCTGCAGATTGAAGCTAGGCGCAGATCGACGACAAGGAGAAGGACGCCCTCAACCCCCTCTACCCCGGCGATCCCGACCCCGATCCCAACCCCGAGGTGCGCCACCCCCTCTTCCCTCCTTCATATGTCAGCACAACAAATATTATTAGGCAATGCTTGTTAGAGTGCTTGTTAAAATGCTTGTTAGAGTGCTTGTTAGAGTCATATTTGGTTGCTAGAGTATTTGGAGTTAAAATGAAATGAAATGAAATGCTGTCCATTGGAGTCCATTTGGAGTTGCTGTTAAAATGAAATGCCGGACTTTGGTTGTTACATAGTAGTAGTATAAATTATAAAATTTTGGTGATATTGGTGGCTGCATTGTTTGTGAGATGCTGTGGGGAATATCTTTGTTCTTGCATGCATCACATAGTTATTGCATTCTGCTAGTGTTGGCAGATGGTAGCGAAATGCTACTTCAGCACATAGTGCTTATTGTCATTTGTAGGGAAACCGATTGCGAGTGACCTTTGTTTTGCCGGAAATGTTGATTCATTTCCATTCCGGCAAATTTCAGGCGCTCTATATGTGCACTTTCTAGCATAGGTCATGCCGAAATTTTCCGTGAAATTCGTCATCACTTGTGCTAGAAAGTTGGACATATCGAGTGCTCGAGATTTGAAACGACATTCAGGCAAAACAAAGGTCACTTTTTTTGTCATTATTCACTTTATTATATAAAGCTAGATAATTAAACGACTACGACATTGAACCCTAGGAAACATGACCGACACTGATGTGGCCGGAGGTTCTCAGTCCCAAGAAGGTCGAGCACACGCCTACCTCGAATTTCTAGCGGATCAGGAGAGACAAGGTGGGTGTCAGGACCCCCTTGTCATGACGAACGACGATGGTGGTGGCGTCGACGCGGCACCGACACTGATGCCACCAACACCGGCACTGAGACGGGTCGTGATGATGTTCCTAACGACAGCACGGAAGGCGGGACCTCCCAAGCCAGTGAAGGGAAGAAGGCAAAGAGGACACAACGCCCAAATGAGCTCGGCACTGGAAGACTGGTGGTCACGGCGGTGCACCCTGGCGAGTTCGAGCGAACAGAGTAGCGGGAAGTGGCAGCGTGTTATGGCAACCAACTAGCATGTATCCTACGGGATACCGCTAACATCAACACCACAAAAATACGGAAGAATGAACATTTGAAGAAGCTGCTCCTAACTAGGTTACATCCAAGATTCCTGTTCCCCGGTTGGAATGATGATGTCGACCCATGGGAAGATGATGCCATGAAAAAAAATCAACAACAAAGCCCTAGGGAAGTTCAGCAACGCATTGAGCGCTTGGAAAACAAGGGTGAAAAAGGCAATTCAAGTAGACCATGAAACCTACGCCGAGATTGTTGCAGACAATCTGAAAATTATGATAGAGGACTTTGAAAAGTTCAAGGAGACTTGCAATGAAGAAGCTGCCAAGGCCAGGTTGGAGAGAGGCAAGCAGCTACAGGCAAAGAACATGGGGGAACCACCGCCTTGGAAGTCGTGGTTACACGGGAAAGAGGCCCGTGTGGGCTAAGGAGGACAAAGAACATGAACGTCAGGGGATCCCAGACCCATTGGCTGAGTTCACCGACCAACAAGAGCACGACTTCATTAGGGCCCGATTCTCGTGGGACCCAAAAAAAAAGATTGTTTTTCACCGACGGGCTGACTAGGCAATTCATGAGATTACTGGTAATTATCCTTTTACAACATATATATTAGCTCCTGATCAATGAAGTCTACTACATTCTAGTCACATTCGTAAATGATTCACGCTCCATTTTGCAGAGAGAGCAACACAAGCTTGCGGCCGAAAGCGACTCGTCGACTCAGTCGACTCAGTCGTCGGTGAAGTACAAGTGGGGCCCTCCTTTCAACCGGGCCATGAACATAATTATGGGACACCCGCTGGGCCAGCGGCCGCAATATGGACGTGTGCACGGCGCCGGGGATGGTGCCATGTGGAAGTACTATTATAACAAGGACCCCGATGCCAAAAGATAGAGAAAGAAGTCCAGTCAAGTGATTATCGACGAGAAGGTGGCGCGGGCGATCGAGAAAACAAGAGCTGATACCAAAGCTGAGGTAATCCAGGAAGTGGTAGATGCCTATAGAAATGATATGGTAGCTGCATTTACAAGCTTGATTCCAACTGTGGTCAGCTGGGTGCAAAAAATCCAAACACAGCACCAACTGATTTTCCCATGCCGAGCTTCACCAGGAGCAACTCAATGAACACCGCACCCACAGCCGTACCTACTATGGCAACCACACCCGCACCTACTCCAGCACCTGCTCCCACACCCAGCTGTCACAGCAGCCCTAGCTCTGTCTCTGGCTTGAATGTCGGGCCGTCGACATTGGCTGAGCTCAATGCCCTCATGGTAAATACGCGTCGCACCCTCATCAACACAACTAATTAATTAATCTTCAATTGTCGTTCTTTTTGGATCTCTGACGCCGCACGTACATGTCTTCGCAGGCCGACTCCACTCCGTGCACCCTCCTTTACCACATGAAGGGCGGGTTGGTGGATGTGGGGAAGGGTACTATAGTGAAGCCCAAGGATCAATTGTTTCCCCGCCGGCAGATGCCTGATAACGCCTTAAGGGTCTTCGTGGCAAGTGTGGAAGTGGGCTACAAGGGTTTCCCTCGTCCGATACAAACCGATGGAGAGGATCACGAGACACCCACACAGCTTGGCCAATGCAAAAATTGGCCGATCCTGTGGCTGAAAAATCTTCTTTGTGTCGAGGTGGCCGGGAGCACACCAACGGGACCTCTGGAAGGTATGACCACAACCCCACCTACACAACTACAACCATCGTCTGTGCTGCTTGGTGAGATCGAGAGACACGAGGAAGGAGGGCCAACCGTTCCGGCGGATGATGCCATCTGCCCCATGGAAGAGGATATGGATGATGACATGGAGGAGAATGACGCTCTCCACTATCTCAATACCGTCTTTGACAACAAAGTAACAATGAATCAACCATATGAATATGAGATGCATGTACCAGAGCCGGAACGTCCTCAGAAGTGCAAGAAGTCTTTGTTCTTGCACTCCTCGCAGGACACGCCTCCAGATGCCGGTTCCATCCAAGCTCAACTAATTAGCCAGAGTCATCCAATGCTGAGCTCGACAACACTAGGGGTGGTGCTCATTGAGGGTCTGACAGACCCACCAGCACCTGAGCCCACCAAGAAGAAGCAGAGGAAGAAACCGGTGAGAAAATCCAATAAAGCTGCCAATGTTGGTTCTAGCAACCAGCCGCCTTCGACCAAGGTTGACAGTGTACCATTGAAACATGCGCCATTAATCCATGTCGCGGGAAAGCCAATGGTACCGGCAAATGCGCTAGCTGCCATAACAGGGGATCTCAGGAGACTCCATGACCATGTGCTTTCGACAGAGAGAAGCCTCCTCGCCTCAGATGATCCAGGATACCCACTTTATATGGTTCATGTGCCGAGCAGTTGCAAGATGTACGTCCACACATGCTCTGCAGACCTCTTCTTCCTTCGATTTGATTACATCTTCTAGATGTTTCAAATGAGGACACTCGATTTTATGTTCGTCCGCCTGTATGCGCTGCAGATGAACTACATCGTCAGGAGAGAGCAAGTCTCTGGTCTTGCGGTCGTGGACCCATACTACATGCATGAGGTCTTGTTGTCAATCAACGAAGCCAACCGTCAATATGCGAGTCAGTACATCGAAGAATTCTTGGTCAGCAATAAGGATAAAGAAATGATTCTCCTACCTTATCATCCCGGGTAAGTCATCCGCAGATAGCCACTATAACACATACAACCTTTTATGCATTTCAATAATTACTTTGCACACATGGAGGCTAACTTGATCGTGTATTTTGCGCAGCGGGGGGTGTCGTGTCGTTCTCATCATTCTTTACCCGCGTTACTCCCGCGCTCTATATTTGGACCCGTCGAAGAACATACAGAAGAAAGATTAGACACACATAAAGTATGTTCTGGACAGAGCTCTCCTGGGCTTCAGCATGCGGGTGGCTACATCCAATGCAAAAAATATATAAGGTCAGGCTGTGTTTCGGCCACAAGACTGACTTCTGTTGCATCCAGCAACCGGCAAGAAGTGAGAATGATGGATTCTACGTCATCCATCTAATGATGGAGTATAGAAGGGATGTGCAATCACTTTGCATGAAATCTTCATCCAATACCCATATCCAGAGATGGGCCGAAGCCTTTGGAGCCGTGCCAGATAATCGAGTTCGAAATGATTTCTACCGGATCCAGCAGGAAATTGCGTCCATCATCATGAAAGATGTCCTCGAAGAGAATGTGATGTTCTACGACGGCCCAATATCGTGAGCCGACGTCCGAACCCTCATAGCCCTACAGCGTCAGGACATGACGCCTTTCACTAAGCTTGGGTGCACCCTCCTGGATATGGACAGATGGGAAGAGTGCACTGCTTAAAAATAATGTGTCTGTTTAGTTACTTGTTACTTTCTGTACGACGAAACTTCGAATGTCTCAGTACGACGAAACTATTAGAAGTAAATGGTGCCGCGCTCTAGTTAATTAGTTTCGGTACGATGAAATTAGTTAACTATGTTTACTATATATGTTGCATCTAATTCATAACTGTTTCTCCCTATAGGCCGACGTACTTATGCTGCATATTATCGTTGAATTCGCTTCATGATATATATATATATATATATATATATATATATATATATATATATATATATATATATGTGCATCTTTGACAGGTATATAGATCAAGGATGGCGTGGAAGTGGTATGCCGTGTATGTAGGGCATGTTCCGGGTGTGTACGATGAGTGGCTAGAGTGTCAGGCCCAAGTGTACCGCTTCCCGGGCGGAAGCCAGAAAGGGTTTGATAGCAGAGTGGAAGCTGAAGCTAGTTACTTGAGATTCATAGCGCAACAGGGGATTCAGAACCAGCACCACAAAAACTACTACATAATCCCGCTTTTGCGCATCGTGATCGCTCTTATCTCGTATGTCATAGTTTAGGTAGATGACGAAACATGTGTCTGCGATGACAATGTAAGAGACATGTGATCATTAACTTGTATCGCTATTTCGAGATGATGATGAGATCGACATCATTTGTGTTCGATAATGATGATATGATGAGACTATGTTGTACCACTTCGATGATGATGATGAGACATTCCTTTTTCATATAGTTTCATTGTATGTGTATGTTGTAATTGTATAAAACCTGTAAAAGTATGAATACAGCAAAATAAAAAAAATACTAGCAGTAGCGAGGGGTTCTGGAGTAGCAGCAGCGCTGCCTTACCAGTAGCGTTGGACGTAGGGGCGCGCTACTAGTATTAGCAGTAGCGATGGACAGAAGCGCGCTACTGCTAGATATAGGTAGTAGTAGCGCTAGGTAAGAACCGCGCTACTGCTAAAGTTTAGCTGTAGTGCCGTAGCAGTAGCGCAGGCACTAGCGCTACTGATAGCCAAAAAAAACCATGCTACTAGTAGCCTTTTTCCTAGTAGTGCTACTATCCTTTTTCCACACTTGTGCTTCAAAGTAGCACCATGATCTTCATGAAAGAGAGTCTCCTATTTTGTCACTTTCATATAATAGTGGGAATTTTTCATTATAGAACTTGGCTTGTATATTCCAATGATGGGCTTCCTCAAATTGCCCTAGGTCTTCATGAGCAAGCGAGTTGGATGCACACCCACTTAGTTTCTTTTGAGCTTTCATACACTTATAGCTCTAGTGCATCCGTTGCATGGCAATCCCTACTCACTCACATTGATATCTATTGATGGGCATCTCCATAGCCCGTTGATACGCCTAGTTGATGTGAGACAATCTCCTTCTTTTTGTCTTCTCCACAACCACCATATTCTATTCCACTTATAGTGATATATCCATGGCTCACGCTCATGTATTGCGTGAAAGTTGAAAAAGCTTGAGAACATTAAAAGTATGAAAAAATTGCTTGGCTTGTCATCGGGGTTGTGCATGATAAAATACTTTGTGTGATGAAGATGGAGCATAGCTAGACTATATGATTTTGTAGGGATAACTTTCTTTGGCCATGATATTTTGAGAAGACATGATTGCTTTATTAGTATGCTTGAAGTATTATTGTTTTTATGTCAATATTAAACTTTCGGTTTGAATCTTATGGATCTGAATACTCATGCCAAAATAAAGAAGATTACAGGGATAAATATGTTAGGTAGCATTCCACATCAAAAATTCTGTTTATATCATTTACCTACTCGAGGACGAGCAGGAATTAAGCCTGGGGATGCTTGATACGTCTCCAATGTATCTATAATTTTTGATTGTTCCATGCTATTATATCATCTGTTTTACATGTTTTATATGCATTAATATGCCATTTTATATTATTTTTGGGACTAACCTATTAACCTAGAGCCCAGTGCCACTTTCTGTTTTTTCCTTGTTTCTGAGTTTTACAGAAAAGGAATATCAAACGAAGTCCAAACGAGCTGAAAATTTACGGTGATGTTTTATGGACCAGACGAAGCCCACGGAGCATCGGAGTTGGGCCAGAAGAGTCCCGGGGCGACCACAAGCCTAGGGAGCGCCCCCCTAAGGCGTGCCCCCTAGCTTGTGGACTCCTCGGGAACCCCCCTGACTTGTTTCGGACGCCAAAAATTCCTATAAATATAGAAACCCCCGAAAAGAAACCTAGATCGGAAGTTCCGCCGCCGCAAGCCTCTGTAGCCATGAAAAAACAATCGGGAGCCCGTTCTAGCACCCTGCCGGAGGGGGAAACCATCACCGGTGGCCATCTTCATCATCTCGGCGGTCTCCATGACGAGAAGGGAGTAGTTCACCCTCGGGGCTAAGGGTTTGTACCAGTAGCTATGTGTTTGATCTTTCTCTCATGTTCTTGATTTGGCATGATCTTGATGTACCGCGAGCTTTGTTATTATAGCTGGATCATATGGTGTTTCTTCCCTCTCTATCTCTTGTTGTGATGAATTGTGTCTTGCTCTTAGTGGTTTCGTTATGCTGGATTGAGTATTGGATTTGAGAACACTTGATGTATGTCTTGCGATGGGATATCTGTGGTGACAATGGGATGTTCTATTGATTCACTTGATGTATGTTTTGGCACTCAACTCGCGTATTCCCGAGGTGACATTGGGGTAATCTATGCATAGGAGTTGATGCACGTTTTCGTCCTACGTTCTCTGATAGAAACTTTGGAGTGATTCTTTGTTGCACGTTGAGGGATTGTTATGTGATCCAATTATGTTATCATTGTTGAGAGAATTTGCACTAGTGAAAGTATGAACCCTAGGCCTTGTTTTCAAGCATTGCAATACCATTTTTGCTCACTTGTGTTACTAGTGACCATGCTGTTTTTATATTTTCAGAATACAAAAACCTATATCTACCATCCATATTACACTTGTATCAACATCTCTTCGCCGAACTAGTGCACCTATGCAATTTACCATTGTATTGGGTGTGTTGGGGACACAAGAGACTCCTTGTTATTTGGTTGCAGAGTTGTTTGAGAGAGACCATCTTCATCCTACGCCTCCCACGGATTGATAAACCTTAGGTCATCGACTTGAGGGAAATTTGCTACTGTCCTACAAAACTCTGCGCTTGGAGGCCCAACACGAGTCTACGAGAAGTAAGGTTGCGTAGTAGACATCAAACGCTTTGGGGTTGGGAAGTGCAGCGGGGTGAGTTGGTTATATAGCATCCAAAATACTGTGCTGCAGGTCGAGTAGTGTGTAACAGGTCATGGCAAGTTCTAATGCATCATGGTTAAATTTCACACAAAATATTATGTGGTTATCAAATGGTTTGAAAATTATATCATGAAGTTGTGGTGATGGTTCGAACTGGTACCTGTAGAGCACAAAAAAAATGAAGTGACGCCCATTGATTCGTTAAAAAAAATGTTTTTCTCACTTTAAAAACCTAAATCTTTCCATCTTGTATATTTTGAGTTCAAATTTCATGTAGAAATTTCGGGAAGTAAAACAAACCATTTTTGTTTGGTTTATTCGGCCTCCAAGTCATCATTTTCATGGATCAAACTTTATTCTTATTTTGAGGATCAATCTTAAATATTGGGAATCCAATATGTCATTGATGTTGGAAGCCTCTTCTATGGTAATTGATTAGTTGTGGGTGACTAGAAGTTTCCTAAATCGACCAAGCAACATGGGACTCGCATGATGTTGTCGTGCACGAATACTACTATAAAGGGCAATGTGTGACCTCCACATGTTATGGATGCGATTTTCAGAAAATGTGTTGATCTGAGCTCCTTCCAAAATGTATCCATAATTTAGTTATTCATAACACTTTGCACATTATCCTACCTTTCCTCCTTCTACCTTTTTTTGTCCCTACCTTTCTACTTCGAAGTATTTGAGATCGGAGAAAAAAGGGTGATGGGTTGATTGGTAAGGAAGGCATTGATAATACAACTAGGATGCACACTCCGTGATCATACCGATGAGTCTCGTTTCTATCGATGTATTTCACACTTTCAAAAATAGTTCTAGAAATAATTGGAAGGACCACAATGGTGATACATTGAAAATTCTAAGTTGGCATTTCAATAAATAAACCTTAAAGAAACCCACTTGAAAGACATGTTTCGGAGGGGTGTGTAATATGGTTATGTTACCTACTCTCTCTTGCTTGGTTTGGTTGATTTCTTTCCTTTCATACACAAACACCCAATTTGCTACAAGACGGAGAACTTATAGACTCAATGACCTCTGCTATCATTTGCTCTCCTCTATCCTTCTACTCTGCCATCTCTATCGCATCCCAACTTTTTCGGTATTCACCACGACAAATATCTCCACACCGCATTGCCATTTTCTATGGCGATACTATCGGGATTCACTTTCTCGATTCAGGATGAGGATGACCATGAACATTAGTGCCTTGACCACGAGAAGCCAACTATTATTGGGATATTGCCGATGATTAGGAAGGAGGTTGGGAACCACCACAAGCAACACCTCATGTATATGCCCTGAAGAGAGGCGTGAACTACTGCACTTTGGAGATGCTTCATGAGGACCGATAGTTTGACTAGCGAGAGTTCACGACACTTTCGCGAATGGGTCCTTATTTGAGCAGGTTGCAATTGTTGAGAAATTATCACTGTTGAGAAACTCATCGAGGAAGGTGAACGGGTCCTCCTCCTCCATGCCCCTGTTGTCCGCAAGCGCCTTCTGGGTCGCATTCTTTGCCACTAAATCTTTGTTGAATAGCCGACAAACAGCACAATCATCATGCATGCACACAACAGGCAGGTTGAGAAAACAACACGAGGAGAATAAGAAACAAGAAACAAATCTCGAGCGTGACATGTGATGCTCCAGTAGTTCAATCGATCAACTCGTCCGAAGAGGGACACTAAAAACAAAATCGATGCTTGTCGCACCTTAGCGGGGCGGGGTAGGCGATGGGGCAAGTCGCCCTCGAGGTGGTACTTGTGCATCACCCAGGGTGTCTTCTGGCCACTGGGGGTGCACCGTGGAAGAAGACGAGCGTCTTCTTCATGCCGACAAGGACATTGTACCATCCCATGCCGTGGAATATCTCCTTGTCCTTACTCGTCGCCTTCCAATAGTCGCTCCTAGTCGCCCGATTGGTGCGCATCCCTGTCAGGTACTTCTGATCCATGTGCACAAAAAGGAAACACTCCTTCTCACCCATCTTCACCTCTTCTGCAAAATGAACTAGCCATGAGCGCACTGCCTCATGCCTGCAAATTATCGAGGAGTAGTACGGCACTTAGTCGGGAGATCCCACAGCTCGGTGTTGTTGAGGCTGACGTCGGCGACCATGTGACAGGAGAAGTAGGGGTTACAGATCCTGGGGGTGAGGTAGTGCGTGAACACCTCCTCGTTGGTGGGGTCAAACCGGTACCTCGGAAGAAGCGCCAGCTGTAGCTCCTCCAACCCCAGATCCATCACCGCCACCACGTTCGACATCGCTGCACCCTCTCGGATCTACTATCTTGCCTTGATATGCTATGGAAGAACAAGATGAAAATGGGGCTGAGGGGGAGTAAGAAGAGCGACAGTTGTGGAGAGGTGATTTTGTCTTAATGCTTTGGGGTTTAGAAGTGCAGCGGGGTAAGGTGGTTATATAGTTTCCGAAATACTATGTTGCCTGCCTAGTAGTGTGTAACAGGTCATGACGAGTTCAAATTCATCATGCTTAAATTTCACACAAATATTATGTGGCTATCAAATGGTTCAAAAATTCTATCATGAAGTTGTGGTGATGGTTCGAACAAGTAATGTAGAGCACAAAAAAATTAAGTGAAGCCCATTGATTCATTAAAAATAATGTTTTTCTCACTTGAAAAACCTAAATATTTCCATCTTGTATATTTTGAGTTCCAATTTCATGTAGAAATTTTGGGCAGTAACAAAACCATTTTTGTTTGGTTAATTCAGCTTCAAGTCATCATTTTCATGGATTGAGTAGAGCTCCTCACAAATTGTATCCATAATTTAGTTATTCATAGACTCTTTGTACATTTTCCTACCTTTCCTCCTTCTACCCTTTTTTATCCCTACCTTTCGACTTTGAAGTATTTGAGATCGGAGAAAAAAGGGTGATGGTGTGATTAGGAAGGAAGTTAGTGATTGTACAACGAGGATGCACACTCCGTGATCATCCCGATGAGTCTCATTGTTGCCGATGTATTTCGCACTTTCAAAAATGGTTCTGGTAATAATTGGGAGGACCACAAGTGTGATACATTGAAAATTCTCGCTTGGCATTTCAATAAATGAACCTTAAAGAAACCCACTTGAAAGACATTTTTCGCAGGGGTGAGTATTATGGTTATTTGACCTATTCTCTCTTCCTTGGCTTGACTGATTTTTTTCCTTCAGTACACAAACACCCAATTTGCTACAAGACAGAGAACTTATAGACTCAACGACCTCTGCTATCATTTGCTCTCCTCTATCCTTCTACTCTGCCATCTCTATCGCATCCCAACTTTTCTGGTGTTTACCACGACAAATATCTCCACACCGCATTGCCATTTTCTGTGGCAATACTATCGCAATTCAGTGTCTCGATTCAAGAAGAGGATGACCATGAAAAATATTGCCTTGACCACAAGCACCAACTATTATTGGGATGTTGCCGATGATTAGGAAGGAGGTTGGGAACCACCACAACGAACACCTCATGTATATGCCCTCAAGGGAGGCGTGCATTACTACACTTTGGAGATGCTTCATGAGGACTGACCGTTTGACTATAGAGAGTTCACAACACTTCCGCAAATGGGTCCTTGTTTGAGAAGATCGGCATTGCTGAGCAATACATCACTATTGAGCAAGTCATCAAGGAAGGTGAATGGGTCCTCCTCCTCCTCCATGCCCCCGTCGGCCGCTAGTGCCTTCTGAGGCGCATTCTTCGCCACAAAATCTTTGTTGAAAAGCCAACAAATAGCCCAATCATCATGCACGCACGCAATAGGTAGGTTGAGAAAAAAACACGAGGAGAATAAGAATCAAGAAACGAATCTCGAGTGTGACATGTGATGCTCCAGTAGTTCAATCGATCAACTCGTTCGAAGAGGGGCACTAAAAAACAAAATAAAAAATTATCACACCTTAGTTGGGCGAGGTAGGCGATGGGGCAAGTCGCCCTCGAGGCAATAATCGTGCATCACCCATAGTGTCTTCCGACCACTGGCGTCGCGGTCGTGGAAGAAGACGAGCGTCTTCTTCATGCCAACGAGGACCGCGTACCGTCCCGTTCCGTGGAATATCTCCTTGTCCTTACTCGTCGCCTTCCAATAGCCGCTCCTAGTCACCCGGTTAGTGCCCATCCCCATCAGGTACTTCCGATCCATGTGCACAAAATGAAACCAATCCTTCTCACCCATCTTCATCTCTTCTGCAAAACAAATTGGCCATGAGCGCACTGCCTGATGCCTGCAAATTATCGAGGAGTAGTACTACACTTAGTTGCGAGATCCCATAGCTTGGTGTTATTGAGGCTAATGTTGGTGACCACGTGACACGAGAAGTAGGGGTTACAGATATTGTGGGTGAGGTAGTTTGTGACCACCTCCTCGTCGGTGGGGTGAAACCGGTACCTCGGAGGAAGCGCGAGCTGCAACTCCTCCAACCCCAGATCCATCACCGCCACCACGTTCGACATTGTTGCGCCCTCTCAGATCTACTATCTTGCCTAGATATGCTATGGAAGAACCAGATGAAACAGGGGCTGAGGAGCAGTAAGAAGAGTGACAGTTATGGAGAGGTGATTTTAACTTAACACTTTGGGGTTTAGAAGTGCAGCACGGTGCGGTGGTTATATAGCCTCCGGAATACTGTGCTGTCGGTCGAGTAGTGTGTAGCAGGTCATGACGAGTTCTAATGCATCATCTTAAATTTCATTAAAATATTATGTGGTTATCAAATGGTTTGAAAATTATATCATGAAGTTGTGGTGATGGTTCGTACCAGTACCAGTAGAACACAAAAATTAAGTGAAGCCCATTGATTCATTGAAAAAATGTTTTTCTCACTTCAAAAACCTAAATCTTTCCATCTTGTACATTTTGAGTTCGAATTTCATGTAGAAATTTTGGGCAGGAACAAAACTATTTTTGTTTATTTAATTCGGCCTTCAAGTCATCATTTTCATGGATCAAACTTTATTCTAATTTCGAGGGTCAATCTTAAAAATTGGCATTGCAATATGTCATTGATGTTGGAAGCCTCTTCTATGTTAATTGATTAGTTGTGGGGGAGTAGCAGAGTCCTAAGTCGACCAAGCAGCATGGGCCCCACATGATGTTGTCATGCACGAATACTACTAAAAAATGAAATGTGTGACCTCCAAATGCTACATATGCAATTTTCAGAAAATGTGTTGAATTGAGCTCCTTTCAAATTGTATCCATAAATAAGTTATTCATAGACTCTTTGCACACTCTCCTACCTTTCCTCCTTCTACCCTTTTTTGTCCATACCTTTCTATTTCGAAGAATTTGAGATCGGAGAAAATAGGGTGATGGGGTGATTGGTAATGATGGTAGTGATTGTACAATGAGGATGCACACTCCATGATCATCCCGATGAGTCTCGTTGCTGCCGATGTATTTCACACTTTCAAAAATGGTTCTGGAAATAATTGGAAGGACCACAAGTGTGATACAATGAAAATTCTCGGTTGGCATTTCAATAGATAAACCTTAAAAAACCCACTTCAAAGACATTTTTCGTAGGTGTGCGTATTGTGGATATTTGACCTACTCTCTCTTCCTTGGCTAGGATGCTTTTTTTCCTTCGATACACAAACTCCCAATTTGCTACAAGACAGAGAACTTTATTGCATCCCAACTTTTCCGGTATTCACCATGACAAATATCTCCACACCGCATTGCCATTTTCTATGGCCATACTATCGCGATTCAGTGTCTCGATTCAGGAAGAGGATGACCATGAACATTAGTGCCCTGACCACGAGTAGCCAACTATTATTGGGATGTTGCTGATGATTAGGAAGGAGGTCGGGAACCACCACAACCAACATCTCACGTATATGCCCTCAAGGGAGGCATGCGGTACTACCCTTTGGAGATGCTTCATGAGGACCGACAGTTTAAATAGGGAGAGTTCACGACACTTTCGTGAATGGGTCCTTATTTGAGTAGTCTGGCATTGCTGAGAAATTCATCACTGTTGAGCAACTCATCGAGGAAGGTGAACGGGTCCTCCTCCTCCATGCCCACGTCGGCTACAAGCGCCTTTTGGGGCGCATTCTTCACCACCAAATCTTTGTTGAACAACCGACAAACAGCCCAATCTTCATGCATGCACACAATAGGCAGGTCGAGAAAACAACACGAGGAGAATAAGAAACAAGAAACAAATCTCGAGCGTGACATGTGATGCTCCAGTAGTTCGATGGATCAACTCGTCCGTAGAGGGACACTGAAAAACAAAATTGATGCTTGTCATACCTTAGCGGGGCGGGGTAGGCAATGCAGCAAGTCACCCTCGAGGCGGTACTCATGCATCACCCACGGTGTCTTCTGGCAGCTGGGGGCCCAGCCGTGGAAGAAGACAAGCGTTTTCTACATGTCGACGACGACCGTGTACCGGCCCGTGCCGCGGAATATCTCCTTGTCCTTACTCGTCGCCTTCCAATAGACACTCCTAGTCGCCCGGTTGGTGCGCATCCCCATGAGGTACATACGATCCACGAGCACAAAAACAAACCACTCTTTCTCACCCATCTTCACCTCTTCTGCAAAACGAACTAGCCATGAGTGCACTGCCTCATGCCTGCATATTATCGAGGTCTAATACTGCACTTAGTCAGGAAATCCCATGGCTCGGTGTTGTTGAGGTTGATGTCGATGACCACGTGACACGAGAAGTAGTGGTTACATATCTTGGGTGTCCGGTAATGCGTGACCACCTCCTCGTCGGTGGGGTGATACCGATACCTCGGAGAAAGCGCCAGCTGCAGCTCCTCCAACCCCAGATCCATCATGGCAACCATGTTCGACATCGCTGCGCAGTCTCGGGTCTACTATCTTGCCTTGATATGCTATGGAAGAACCAGATGAAACAGGGGCTGAGTACAAGTGAGAAGAGCCGCAGTTTTGGAGAGGTGATTTTGTGATAACGCTTCGGGGTTCAGAAGTGCAGCGGGGTGAGGTGGTTATATAGCGCCAGGCATACTATGCGGCCGGTCCAGTAGTTGGAAACCTCTTCTATTTTGAGGGTCGATCGTAAATATTGGCATTCCAATATGTCATTGATGTTGGAAACCTCTTCTATGGTAATTGATTAGTTGTGGGGGAGTAGCAGTTTCTTAAATAGACCAAGCAGCATGGGCCTCGCATGATGTTGTCATGAAAGAATACTTCTAATAAGCGCAATGTGTGACCTCCACATGTTACAGATGCGATTTTCAAAAAATATGTTGAATTGAGCTCCTTCCAAATTGTATCCATAATTTACTTATTCATAGAATCTTTGCACATGCTCCTACCTTTCCACCTTCTACCCTTTTTTGTCCCTACCTTCCTACTTCGAAGTATTTGAAATCAGAGAAAAAAGGGTGATGGGGTGATTGGTAGGGAAGGTAGTGATTGTACAACGAGGATGCACACTCCGTGATCATCCCGATGAGTCTCGTTGTCGCCGATGTATTTCACACTTTCAGAAATGGTTTAGGAAATAACTGGAAGGACCACAAGTGTGATACATTGAAAATTCTCGGTTGGCATTTCAATAAATGAACCTTGAAGAATCCCACTTGAAAGACATTTTTCAGAGGGGTGCGTATTATGGTTATTTGACCTACTCTCCCTTCCTTGGCTAGGCTGATTTTTTACCTTCCGCACACAAACACCCAATTTGGTACGAGACAGAGAACTTAGAGTCAGCGACCTGTGCTATCATCGTCTATCCTCTGTCCTTTTGCTCTGCCATCTCTATAACATCACAACTTTTCCGGTATTCACCACAACAAATATCTCCATACCGCATTGCCATTTTCTATGGCAATACTATCGCGATTCAGTGTCTCGATTCAGGAAGAGGATGACCATGAACAATAGTGCCTTGACCACGAGCAGCCAACAATTATTGGGTTGTTGCCAATGATTAGGAAGGAGGTTGGGAACCACCACAACCAACACCTCATGTATATGCCCTCAAGGGAGGCTTGCACTACCATACTCTGGAGATGCTTCATGAGGACTGACAGTTTGACTAGGGAGAGTTCACGACAATTTTGTGAATGGGTCCTTGTTTGAGCAGGTCGGCATTGTTGAGCAATTCATCACTGTTGAGCAATTCATCGAGGAAGGTGAACGGGTCCTCCTCCACCATGCCCCCATCAGCCAACCACAAAAAAACAAAATTGATTCTTGTCGTACCTTAGCGGGGCAGGTTAGGCGATGGGGCAAGTCGCCCTCGAGATGGTAGTCGTGCATCTCCCACGATGTCTGCTGGCCGCTGGGGGGCACGGTCGTGGAAGAAGACGAGCATCTTCTTAATGCCGACGAGGACCGCGAACCGTCCCGTGCTGTGGAACATCTCCTTGTCCTTACTCGTCGCCTTCCAATAGTCTCTCCTAGCAGCTAGGTTGGAGCGCATCCCCGTCAGGTACTTCCTATCGATGTGCACAAAAAGAAACCACTCCTTCTCACCCATCTTCACCTCTTCAGCAAAACAAACTAGCCATGAGCACACTTCCTCATGCCGGCAAATTATCGAGGAGTAGTACTGCACTTAGTCGGGAGATCCCACAGCTTGGTGTTGTTGGGGTTGACGTCGGCGACCACATGACAGGAGAAGTAGGGGTTACAGATCTTGGGGGTGAGGTAGTGCATGACCACCTCCTCGTCGGTCGGTTGAAACCAGTACCTCGGAAGAATTGCCAGCTGTAGCTCCTCCAACCCACGTTCAACATTGTTGCAGCCTTTTGGATCTACTATCTTGCCTTGATATGCTATGGAAGAACCTGATGAAATAGGGGCTAAGGAGAATTAAGAAGAGCGAAAGTTGTGGAGAGGTTATTTTGTCTTGATGCTTTGGGGTTTAGAAGTGCAGCGGGGTGAGGTGGTTATATTACATCCAGAATACTATGCTGCTAGTCCAGTAGAGTGTAACCCATCATGACGACTTCAAATGCATCATGCTTAAATTTCACACAAAATATTATGTGGTTATCAAATGGTTTGAAAATTATATAATGAAGTTGTGGTGCTGGTGCGAACCAGTACCTGTAGAGCACACAAAAATTAAGTGAAGCCCATTGATTCGTAAAAAATGTTTTTTTCACTTGAAAACCCTAAATCTTTCCATCTTTTATATTTTGAGTTCGAATTTCATGTAGAAATTTTGCATAGTAACAAAACCATTTTTGTTTGGTTAATTCGGCCTTCAAGTCATAATTTTCATGGATCAAACTTTATTCTTATTTTGAGGGTCGATCGTAAATATTGGGATTCCATTATGTCATTGAAATTGGAAGCCTCTTCTATGGTAATTGATTAGTTGTGGGGGAGTAGCAGTTTCCTAAATCGACCAAGCAGCATGGGCCTCGCATGATGTTGTCATGCAAGAATACTTCTAAAAAGCGCAATGTTTGACCTCCACATGTTACAGGTGCGATTTTCAGAATATGTGTTGAATTGAGCTCCTTCCAAATTGTATCCATAATTTAGTTATTCATAGACTCTTTGCACATTCTCCTACCTTTCCTCCTTCTACCCTTTTTTGTCCCTACCTTCCTACTTCGAAGTATTTGAAATTGGAGAAAAAAGGGTCATGGGGTGATTGGTAAGGAAGTTGTAATTGTACAACGAGGATGCACACTCCGTGATCATCCCAATGAGTCTCGTTGTCGTTGATGTATTTCACACTTTCAAAAATGGTTTAGGAAATAACTGGAAGGACCACATGTGTGATACATTGAAAATTCTCGGTTGGCATTTCAATAAATGAACCTTAAAGAATCCCACTGGAAAGACATTTTTTGGAGGGGTGCGTATAATGGTTATTTGACCTACTCTCCCTTTCTTGGCTAGGCTGATTTATTACCTTCCATACACAAACACCCAATTTGCTACGAGACAGAGAACTTAGACTCAACAACCTCTGCTATCATCTGCTATCCTCTATCCTTCTTCTCTGCCATCTCTATCGCATCACCACTTTTCCGGTATTCACCATGACAAATATCTCCACACCGCATTGCCAATATCTGTGGTAATACTATCACAATTCGGTGTCTTGATTCAGGATGAGGATGACCATGAACAATAGTGCCTTGACCATGAGCAGCCAACTATTATTGGGATGTTGCCGATGATTAGGAAGGAGGTTGGGAACCACCAGAACCAACACCTCATGTATATGCCCTCAAGGGAGGCTTGCACTACCACACTTTGGAGATGCTTCACGAGGACCGACTGACAGTGCAACAAACCTTCCCATGTGTTGCCCGGATGGTACACAGGCTCAAGTGACAGGAATGTAAGCAACACCAAGCATTCGAGACAAGACCAAGCCAGAGAAAGAGCTCTTTGAGGGATCAAATGGCGGAACAAGAAGACCAAGAAAGCCAAGACAACAAGATTTCACTAAGGGAAAGCCTCCCTCACCGGGCAGGCGAGCCTGGTCAGGACGAAGCCTCCCCTAGGATGAAGCCAATACGCCCCGGCAAGCCAGTCTGGGCCACTAGCGGCCTACTCCCCCGACAAGACTCCACCGCCCCACCGCATCACAACGCAAGTCACCAATCGGTGCGGTGTCGAGCCCCCAGGTGGTTAAGTGGCTGTCATTTAAGGCATGGCAGCCATTTGGAGAGAAGATCACCCATGTGTGACACCCGTCCAGACGCGTGTGGCACAGGCAGGCAGAAGACAACGAAAATGGCGTGCAAGGCTTGCCGGGCTACATCCACGACGTGACACACAGCGGCGCATTTAATGCGCTTTGTCCTAACTGCCAGAGTTAGGTATGATAGCACTATTGGCTATCTAATCAGTGCATAAAGACTAATTTCCCACTATGGTAACCCCTTAGCCTATTAAATGAGGGCCATGGCAACCAAAAAGAGGATTCGGACCCTGGTGTATCCGTACGCGCGTAGCTGCACTCCCCGAGGTGACCTTGCCGGGCTTGAGCGCGTGTGCTTTCCACCGTCCTCTCATCAATCCACCAAAGTAGGAGTAGGGTTTTACACCTCACGGCGACCAGAACCTGGGTAAAAACCACCTAAGTCATCATCGTCGTGCTGCGTTGAGATCTCCGCTCTTAGTGCAACGTGCCCCTCCCCCTTGCCGAAACACAAAGGGGCCTGATGGCCCCATAGGTGATCGTGTTCCGCCATGACACCGACAGTTTGACTAGGGAGAATTCACTAAAATTTTGCGAATGGGTACTTGTTTGAGCAGGTCGACATTGCTGAGCAATTCGTCACCGTTGAGCAACTCATCGAGGAAGGTGAACGGGTCCTCCTCCTCCATGCCCCCGTCGGCCACAACCGCCTTCTAGGGTGCATTCTTCACCATGAAGTCTTTGTTGAACAGCCAAGAAACAAACCAATAGTCATGCACGCACGCAATAGGCAGGTTGAGAAAACAACATGAGCAGAATAAGAAACAAGAAAAATATCTCGAGTGTGACATGTGATGCTCCAATGGTTCAATCGATCAACTCGTCCGAAGACAGACACCAAAAATCAAAATTGATTCTTGTCGTACCTTGGCAAAGCGGGGTAGGCGATGCGGCAAGTCGCCCTCGGGGCGATACTTGTTCATCACCCACAGTGTCTTCTGTCCGCTGGGGGCACGGCCGCGGAAGAAGACGAGCGTCTTCTTCATGCCGACGAGGATCGCGCACCGTCCCGTGCAGCGAAATATCTCCTTGTCCTTACTCGTCACCTTCCAATAGTCGCTCCTAGTAGCCTGGTTGGTGCGCATCCCCGTCATGTACTTCCGATCCATGTGCACAAAAAGAAACCACTCCTTCTCACCCACCTTAACCTCGTCTGCAAAATAAATTAGCCATGAGCTCACTGCCACATGCCTGCAAATTATCGAGGAGTAGTACTGCACTTAGTCGGGAGATCCCATAGCTCGGTGTTATTGAGGTTGACGTCGGTGACCACGTGATAGGAGAAGTAGGGGTTACAGATCTTGGGGGTGAGGCAGTGCATGACCACCTCCTCATCGGTGGGGTGAAACTGGTACCTCGGAAGAAGCGCCAGATGCAACTCCTCCGATCCCAGATCCATCACCGCCGCTACTATTGACATCATTGCAGCCTCTCAGATCTACTATCTTGCCTTGATATGCTATGGAAGAAACTAATGAAACATGGGCTGAGGGGGATTAAGAAGAGTGACAGTTGTGGAGAGGTCATTTTGTCTTAACGCTTTGGGGTTTAGAAGTGTAGCGGGGTGATGTGGTTATATAGCGTCCGGAATACTATGCTACCAGTCCAGTAGAGTGTAACAGGTCATGACGAGTTCTAATGCATCATGCTTAAATTTCACTCAAAATATTATGTGGTTATCAAATGGTTTGAAAATTCTATCATGATGTTGTGGTGATGGTTCGAACTAGTACCTGTAGAGCACAAAAAAATTAAGTGAAGCCCATTGATTCGTTAAAAAATATTTTCTAACTTCAAAAACCTAAATCTTTCCATCTTGTATATTTTGAGTTCGAATTTCATGTAGAAATTTTGGGCAGTAACAAAACCATTTTTGTTTGGTTAATTCGGTCTTCAAGTCATCATTTTTGTGGATCAAACTTTATTCTTATTTTGAGGGTCAATCTTAAATATTGGGATTCCAATATGTCATTGATGTTGGAAGCCTCTTTTATGGCAATTGATTTGTTGTGGCGGAGTAGCAGTTTCCTAAATCAACCAGGCAACATGGGCCTTGCATGATGTTGTCGTGCACGAATACTACTAAAAAGCACAATGTGTGACCTCCACATGTTACATATGTGATTTTCAGAAAATGTGTTGAATTGAGCTCCTTCCAAATTGTATCCATAATTTAGTTATTCATAGACTCTTTGCACATTATCCTACCTTTCCTCCATCTACCCTTATTTGTACCTACCTTTCTACTTCGAAATATTTGAGATCTGAGAAAAAAAGGTGTTGGGGTGATTGGTAAGGAAGGTAGTGATTGTGCAACGATGATGTACACTCCGTGATCATCCTGACGAGTCTTGTTGTTGCCTATGTATTTCCGTAACATCCTGGTTTTTGCTCTTGTTTTTTTTCCTTCGCCGGATTTGACTCCCGTCTTTTTTCTCGATGTTATCGCATTTCTCTAGCTCTTGGGTATATGAAGATGGTCATTTAGCTTTGCCTTCCTTATCCAACCAGAGATTTCCTCCAGACCAACCTTGCCACCCAAGATCTATTCTCAGGGTTTTGCCACCGAAACCCTACCTTCCGAGTTATCGGAAGGGAAACCTTAATCCTTTCAGTTACAAAGGAACCCCAATTTCCTTTGATCTGTTGCCTCCCAAACTTCTCCCAGTGATCATCCTATCCTTATAAACCCTGGATATGGAAAAATATTGCCAAGTCATTTGCAATATTTTTCATTTATAAATAATTCCTTTTTCTACCAGTTAAAGGAATTAAATCCAGGAAAATATCCATCCATCTCCAAAGTTGATGAAAACTTGTGGAGATATTCTTTGTGATCATATTGAGCTCCCATAAAAATATAGGCCATAATCCCAGATACTGCGGAAGGAAGCCAGAATCGGCCATAGATCCGACTGCGCGCACAGTGAAAGGCTTCCGGTATAAGGAACCCAGCCTTCCCTCGCAAGCTACCAGGCTGCCAATCTTCCTCGGTATGCCACTTGGTGAGAAAATCTTCTGGGGTATAACACTCCCATCTTCCACAGCGTACTACTGCAGAAAACTTCTAGCATAAGGTACCAGACCTTCCGCAGCAAGCCACATGAAGGAAAACTTTTAAGGTACAATACCCAGCCTTCTTTAGTATGCTACTCTGGTAGAAGCTTCAAGCATAAGGAATTTAACCTTCTTCAACACGCCATCGTGCCTACAACAATCTTGTCAGAAGCACAACCTAGTCTAGACACACATCCGCCACAGAACTCAGTGGTTATGAAAGGAGTTATCCTACACCTGCATATGTTGTGAGCATGCAGTCCAGTGGATCAGTTCATGCGAGCCACTCGTACACGGGAATGACTGTGTTCAGAGAAACATCGGCCACATGTTGAAAAGAAGAATATGAGCACGGCAGTCCCTATGAGATATGCAAGAGTAAGTTGTGAGAATAAGCCCGACAAGCCGAGAAAACAATCAAGGAGCCGTATTGGCAGGTCATTACAGGTCCATCAAAGGGACCCTCAAGAACAAAGAAGTTGTGGATAAATAACCTCCGTGATGGTCAACAAGATACAACTTCACGGACAGAGTGGTGTCACCAATCCTTGTCAGACTCTTGCATATACGGCCACAACAATACAGCCAGTATGTCATACTCATCATAAACATGGGCCATTAACCAAGATAAGAGGCTATGCTCAGAAAGGTACACAGGATGATAGCGATACTATGTTCAGCTCAGTGGTCATAGCACGGACTACAGAGGCTATATACGACAAAGCCATCTCCATGAGCGATAGAGTTTGAAACAAGACATTCAGATAGAATAGCCGAATGCACATGTACATCAGCATCAACAGCTCGTAGACATCATGACATCATTGAAATATGAGATTACTGTCTATGATTACTTTGTGATCATGCCTGACACTTCAGTTGGGGATACAGCAGCAATGGCTCGGTCATGTTGTTTCTTGAATTGTGGATCACCTAAGGATAAAGTCAGAATGCCGAAGATAAAAGGAAATGTCAGTACGGAACCCACAACCAGACTGAGCATTCTGACACGGCAAAAAGAAAGCCACCCCCACTCACTCGAGGCCATACGAGCATGTGAGCCCTGGTACTAGGAAAGGATGTCTTGCCCATGACAGTCAGGGTACAAAGCATCACAATAAAATCCGAAGCAGTCGCTTCCAGGCCAAGGAAACCGAGCTGTTTGTTGGTATTACCCGCTACCTCACCCAGTAACACCACTACCAGGATAAAAGGTACATCTTACAGGAAAGAGCAGGATTTAAGGAAGCTGTGCGCAGAGACAACCCATGGTCCATCAGAAGAGGCAGTTAAATGGTCAGTGGACCAACAAAGACAAGACCGCTGATGGATCCAAGTCGCACACAGGTAAGTCCCCCTTCACCGGGAGGTAAGCCCGGAAATCTCGAGGACGAGATTTTCTTAAGGGGGGTAGGCTTGTAACACCCTGGTTTTTGCTCCTGTTTTTTTTTTCCTTCGCGGGATTTGACTCCCGTCTTTTTTCTCGGTGTTATCAGATTTCTCTAGCTCTTGGGTATAAGAAGATGGTCATTTAGCTTTGCCTTCCCTATCCAACCAGACATTTCAGCTAGACCAACCTTGCCACCCAAGATCTATTCTCAAGGTTTTGCCACTGAAACCCTACCTTCCGAGTTATCGGAAGGGAAACCTTAATCCTTTGAGTTACAAAGGAACCCCAATTTCCTTTGATCTGTTGCCTCCCAAACTTTTCCCAGTGATCATCCTATCCTTATAAACCCTGGATATGCAAAAATATTGCCAAGTCATTTGCAATATTTTTCATTTATAAATAATTCCTTTTTCTGCCAGTTAAAGGAATTAAATCCAGGAAAATATCCAACCATCTCCAAAGTTGATGAAAACTTGTGGAGATATTCTTTGTGATCATATTGAGCTCCCATAAAAATATTGGCCATAGTTAAATAAGGGAAATTGCATTTTCCTATTTAATGCCAATATTGCATTTTGGGCCCTTTCTAAAGAAACTACCATTTTGGTAGACAGGAAAAATCCAAAATAATTTGTGGAGCTTCTCCTATCCATATCTTCACCATTTCCATCAAAACCCAAGTTACATAGTTCAAAGTTTGAACACAACATCCATTTGCAAATTCTGTCCAGATTTTTAGTTTGCAAAGGAAGTGCTTGAACCCTTGATCTTTTTGAGCTGAAATTTTTCATGGTGGTTAACATTGATAAATCACTCATGGAAACCAAAAATTAGCTCAATTACTCTATCCATTTTTCCACAGCATTTTTCCTAAGTTTCTGTCCATTTGAAAGCACTGTGAAAGAAGTACCATTTTGGCATACCCAAATGGTATGAAAATTTACCAGTGCCTTCATATATCCAAATAACCTCCCTACACCAAAATTCAGCTCTTGAAAACTAGTAAATTCCTCAGAATCTTCCAGAAGGTTTCTCTATCCAGTTTGGCAGGTTTCAAAGGAAGTGCTAGTTTTATTTGTCCATTTGAGCTGAAATCTTTCCAGGGTGATCATCTTAGTGAGTGGTCATCCTCATCCAAAGATCAGACCAAGTAGAGATGTGAGTTGACCTGTATCCAGTACAAACACCTGGCAGCTGATTGACAAAATAAGGTCAAAACAGTCACACCAGGGACCCTAGTACTAATATGAGGACTCACATCATCTATTTGAGGCTATTCCCACGTGGTAGACGTGTTTCTGTTGCGTTTTGTAGCCCAGTCCACGCGGCACCCGTGGTGACCATGCGGTGGCCACGCCAAATAGGCGCTCTGCGCATCCATCGCGTCGGGCAGGCCAGCTCAAGCTGCCATGGCATGTCCTAGCTTGCCGACCTGACTCCCCGTCGTCCCCTAACCCCTCTCTGGTCATTTCCCCCTTCATTTTCTTCCTCGCCGCGCCACGATAGTCGTCATTACTCCGCCACTGTACTCGCACTGTTACCGCCGTATGCGGGCGAGCCTGAGCTCTCCCGAAGCCTCTGCTAGCTCCTCCACTCCTCTGAGGACATTGTCGACATCACCCCCTCCCTCCAAGTGTCCCCGAGCTCCAGGGCGTCGCTAAGGATGCCACGGCGGCCATCCCTATCCATTCCAGCCGCGGGGCTAAAAATGGCCGAGCCCTCGAGCCCCTCGGCATAGCATTTCCTCCCTTCCCCTCCCAGCTCCTTCATGGCCGAAGCCCTCGAGCTCCCTCTTCTTAATTTGGCCGCACCACCACCATGGCCGCCGCTCGGTCTCGCTTCAAATTCGATCGCCCGAGGCCTCCCCGACTCCGTCCTAGTACCTCACCGGACGCGCCATCCTCCGGCAAGCTCTCCCAACTGCTCGCCCCCTTCAGGGAACACCCAGGTTGCCGGAACCCCGCCGGAGCCGCCGCCCATGGCTACACAAGTCGCCGTCGCTCTGGCCCTCTTCAGCATCCGTGTCCAGCCGGGGTGGAAGCGGCGCTCCCTCCTGAGTCTGCCGGTGGCCCGAGCTACGTCGGATGTGGGCTCTGTCGTTGGAGCGAGCGCTGGCGCGCACCGGCCAAGCCTCTCCCTGTCGTGGCGTCGGGACAGAGCAGAGGAGGAGGAAGAAGGGGAGGGAGGAGAGAGGAAGCCAGGTGGGGCCCAGCTGTAAGTGACCGCCGGCCGGGCCCAGGCGCACAAGTGGAGGCGCTCTCAGGAGAAACCATCTCAATGCGTGAAGACGTATTTCTGAAAACACGCCTTCTGCTCTCCGGCCGGCACCGAAATCTTTAAATAGCGGACGTTCACAGGTTTAGAGCGAAAATGAATACATTCTTATTTATTTTCTGCCTAAACAATGAACGACCACATCTTTTTACTCGTGACTCCGATTCAGGTGAAACCAACGCCCATGTCTTCAGTTTGTCGAGCCTGTTCCGACGGAATCATTTTCATAATGTTTACACATTCTAAATATGACCATTTTGCCCTTGCCCTCTATCAGCCCCCTCCGAGAGAGAACTTTTCCGGCGAATTCTTCCGCGGCTTCACCGCATATCTTCCCGGAGTATTATTCGACCCCCAGGCAAGCCGACCATCTGATATATGCCCTAAAGCATTGCTCTGTGTTATTCTTGCATGTTTATATTAATATGCTTGTGCTTGTTTGTATAGTAGTGAGCTGTATGTGACTCTGACGAACCCTTGCTTGCACTTTCTTCGGTGACGGCACCACACCTGTGTTCTGAGCTGTTTCCGGGCGTCCAGGGTGGATGCCGACTTTTATTTCTCTTGTCAGCAACTGTCCGTGTTCTAAGCTACTTTTCGGCCGTCTCAGGCAGCTGTTGAATTTCTTTCCGTAGTAGTGACCCTATGCTCTGAGCTGTTTTTCGGCCGTCTTAGGGAACTGCTACATTCTTCTTATCAACACCGTCTCATGCTCTGAGCTGCGTTCCAGCCGTCTTGAGCCGGGGTTGAGTTATTCCGGTAATGTCCCAGATCTTAGTTATAAAGACCGTTCTGGTGGCTACTGGTTTCTTTGTCGGTTTTGTGCAAGGGTTCTGATGGTTGTAACTTACAGCTAGAACTTGTAAAGTGATAACTTGCTATTTAATACTGATTCAATAATGACTTGTCGTTATATCAGATGTATATAGGTTGTTATGATCATGCATAGCTACTGCCATGTTAAGTTATTGTGATAAACAACCATGCTTGCTAAATACTGGCTAAAGCTAAACCTAGTCGGTTGATCCAGAGTCATGTGTCCGGACTTATCCGTGCAACCACATTTGCCGGTATGGGACGGCCTTGACTTGGCCTGATCGTGTGCTCTTTTATCGGTACCACCAACTAGGGAAGGTTATGCGCGCGCGCTACCCTGGCCCGGTAGGCGGCGATAACATTGTGATCCCAGTTGAGATATTTGCCGGCGTCCCCGTTTGGGACAGTTTAGATGGCCACGATGGTGGCAGGTGTCACGAGGTGACACAGGGGCCACCCAGGACATGACCCTGGGAGGGTATGATTGTCGGTGGTACGGTAGAGGAGTCACGGGTTAGGCAGGTTTCGTTGGAGCAACCCTGGTCCACCTGAATGGGATCACGAGGTCAGGTGCTCCATGGTGTGGGTAAAGTGTACAACCTCTGCACAGTGTAAAATCTATTCGAATAGCCACGTCCACGGTATAAGACAGTCCGTCTAGACCTCTCTAGGTGGTCAACCGGAACAGTGATAATAATGATGGAAGAGAGTAAGTTTGTCAGACTGGTAGTGTAGATGCCTGGCCATCGGATGATGTCAGGAATATGATATGATAGCCATGGAATGGCTATGAAAGAGACGGTCGGATGACCAAAAGAGTTGGATGGGATCCTGAGAATGTTCGGAGTATGGATTATTTACTTGCCATGCTTTACTTTCTTTAGTATCACACTGGATACTCCTGTTATGACATGATAATTAATATTGCTAGATAGGTATGCCATGCCATGATAATCAATGTTGCTCTAATAACAAATGCATGCTTGAATGCCAAGGATTGCTTAGCTTGGTGTATATGTTAGTTTGGTTTGCTTGCGAGTACATTCAAAAGTACTCAGCGGCCTTCAATGTGGCCAGGTTCACATAAGGATCCGTCGTCCGTCGACGTGGAGCCGGAGCGTTCGTGGTCTAGAAGAGTAACCTAGTCAGATCCCTGTGGATTGGAGCCGCAGCAGGACCATGCTGCCTTAGATAGATCTTTTCCACTGCCATCACTCATGTAATATATCATGTAAGACTTATATATCCATTAATAGAAATACCTGTGTTCATGATACTTGTTGTAAACGCGCATGCTAGAGTGATTTCCTAGGCTGGTATGCGTGGCGACCATCTGGCTACAGTGGTAATCAGGCGGGGTGCCACAACGGATGGTATCAGAGGAGCCAGGCTGACTATAGGTTACCTTAGCCAGACTTTATTGTCTTGTGCTCAGTAGAAAGCCCGGATGGATTTCACCCATCTTTGCCAAGCTGGCACGGCTACTATTGATCATAAGGCAACCCCATTGTTTTTGGCTCCATCAGACCCCAACTCTTGTGGCCTTTGCCTCCGGTGTGAAATATCTGCACCAGGCAACGACCCGTGAGCCCTGAACCCCTAGGTAAACCAGATATCCCTTACCTTACTTGCTAACCATGGCATTTCTCTTCTTAACTCTAGTTTCCTTTGGGAAACGCTTATAAATTCTATCTTTCCCCGACAACCTTAGGAACGTGGACTAAGCCATTTTGGCTATGGTCGTGCGTCGAGTGAGATGTTCCCTAAGGAAGTAGTAGGAGCTTAACACCGGTGCTACCAGGACCATTGTGTGGTTTCGCTTCTAAATCCTTAGAGGTGCATCAAGTGCGTTATACTAGTGGATCCTCGATCACGTGTGTAAGGTCCGCAAAATTTGAGCTTTATTTGCTTTTTGGTTTTCGCGGTTCTTGTTTCTTTTGTCGGTTTCGTTTCTTTGCTCTGATTGGATCCATCCGCAAGCGCTGTCAAGAGACCAGCATACAACTTGGATAATACCCAATAATCCCAATTCAGTAAGAGTCAAGCCAAGCCAACTGCATGATATTCAGAACACCATCACCGGATCTGTCAAGAATGAAGAATGGGTCAGAAGCAGAATCTATGTGCAACTGACAAGGATAGAATATACCTGAGAAAGTTGGCCTCGGAATGGATCACGCCTAAGGAGCAGTCAGATGAGTTACCAAGAATGAATATTAGTAAGGACAAATTATTCCGTCCGCGATACAAGGATTATTTCAGTCAGTGAGGTGAACCGGGTCTTTTCTCAACGGACCCAAGAATCATGTATTACCCACCGAAGACATATTTCAAGAATGTGAATGTGCCAAGAGCAACAACAAAACTCTGGTATGATGATGCAAATTGCAAAGAATATTCTGGAATTCACCGGTGCGTAAGAAAAAATTTCTGGGCACTGTGAACAAGGTTTGCAAGGAATATGGATGAGCTCATGGTTGCCCAGAATTACTAAGCTTCCAAGCATCTAGAATCAAGGAGTACCTAACATGATTGGAAACTCAGCTAAACCGAATGGAATTATCCGTCAACTGCTTATTATCAGCAACACTTGGCTTAAATGCAAAGGGTATTCCGGTTTAATTGTCAACATGAGGTCTGTATCAGTTTTGCAACCTTTACAGCAGCAATGATCAGACCAGCAGAAGGACAAGTGATGTGCGCGACCATCGGAATATCTTCAGACAAGGTATGGCCTATATCAAGTTTTGGCTCCACTACGGGTAAATCCCGGATACTTCGGAAGGAAGCCCGAATCGGCCATAGATCCTACTGCGCACACAGTGAAAGGCTTCCGGTATAAGGAACCCAGCCTTCCCTCGCAAGCTACTAGGCTGCCAATCTTCCTCGGTACGCCACTTGGTGAGAAAATCTTCTGGGGTACGACACTCCCATCTTCCACAGCGTACTACTGCAGAAAACTTCTGGCAAAAGGTTCCTGACCTTCCGCAGCAAGCCACATGAAGGAAAACATTTAAGGTACGATACCCAACCTTCTTCAGTATGCTACTCTGGCAGAAGCTTCGAGCATCAGGAATTCAACCTTCTTCAACACGCCATCATGCCTACAACAATCTTGTCAGAAGCACAAACTAGTCTAGACACACATCCGCCGCAGAACTCAGTGGTTATGAAAGGAGTTATCCTACACCTGCATATGTTGTGAGCATGCAGTCCAGTGGATCAGTTCATGCGAGCCACTCGTACACGGGAATGACTGTGTTCAGGGAAACATCAGCCCCATGTTGAAAAGAAGAATATGAGCACGGTAGTCCCTATGAGATATGCAAGAGTAAGTTGTGAGAATAAGCCCGACAAGCCGAGAAAACAATCAAGGAGCCGTATTGGCAGGTCATTACAGGTCCATCAAAGGGACCCTCAAGAACAAAGAAGTTGTGGATAAACAACCTCCGTGATGGTCAACAAGATACAACTTCACGGACAGAGTGGTGTCACCAATCCTTCTCAGACTCTTGCATATACGGCCACAACAATGCAGCCAGTATGTCATACTCATCATAAACGTGGGCCAATAACCAAGATAAGAGGCTACGCTTCGAAGGTACACCGGATGATAGCGATACTATGTTCAGCTCAGTCGTCATAGCATGGACTACAGAGGCTATATACGACAGAGCCATCTCCACGAGCGACAGAGTTTGAAACAAGACATTCTGATAGAATAGCTGAATGCACATGTACATCAGCATCAACAGCTCGTAGACATCATGACATCATTGAAAAAAGAGATTACTATCTATGATTACTTTGTGATCATGCCTGACACTTCAGTTGGGGATACAGCAGCAATGGCTCGGTCATGTTGTTTCTTGAATTGTGGATCACCTAAGGATATAGTCAGAATGCCGAAGACAAAAGGAAATGTCAGTATGGAATCCATAGCCAGACTAAGGATTCTGACACGGCAAAAAGAAAGCCACACCCACTCACTAGAGGCCATACGAGCATGTGAGCCCTGGTACTAGGAAAGGATGTCTTGCCCATGACAGTCAGGGTACGAAGCATCACAATAAAATCCGAAGCAGTCGCTTCCAGGCCAAGGAAACCGAGCTGTTTGTTGGTATTACCCGCTACCTCACCCAGTAACACCACTACCAGGATAAAAGGTACATCTTACAGGAAAGAGCAGGATTCAAGGAAGCTATGTGCAGAGACAACCCATGGTCCATCAGAAGAGGCAGTTAAATGGTCAGTGGACCAACAAAGACAAGACCGCTGATGGATCCAAGTCGCACACAGGTAAGTCCCCCTTCACCGGGAGGTAAGCCCGGAAATCTCGAGGACGAGATTTTCTTAAGGGGGGTAGGTTTGTAACACCCTGGTTTTTGCTCCTATTTTTTTTCCTTCGCGGATTTGACTCCCATCTTTTTTCTCGGTGTTATTGGATTTCTCTAGCTCTTGGGTATATGAAGATGGTCATTTAGCTTTGCCTTCCCAATCCAACCAGAGATTTCCCCTAGACCAACCTTGCCACCCAAGATCTATTCTCAGGGTTTTGCCACCGAAACCCTACCTTCCGAGTTATCGGAAGGGAAACCTTAATCCTTTCAGTTACAAAGGAACCCCATTTCCTTTGATCTGTTGCCTCCCAAACTTCTCCCAGTGATCATCCTATCCTTATAAACCCTGGATATGCAAAAATATTGCCAAGTCATTTGCAATATTTTTCATTTATAAATAATTCCTTTTTCTACCAGTTAAAGGAATTAAATCCAGGAAAATATCCATCCATCTCCAAAGTTGATGAAAACTTGTGGAGATATTCTTTGTGATCATATTGAGCTCCCATAAAAATATTGGCCATAATTAAATAAGGGAAATTGCATTTTCTTATATAATGCCAATATTGCATTTTGGGCCCTTTCTAAAGAAACTACCATTTTGGTAGCCAGGAAAAATCCCAAATAATTTGTGGAGCTTCTCCTATCCATATCTTCACCATTTCCATCAAAACCCAAGTTACATAGTTCAAAGTTTGAGCATAGCATCCATTTGCAAATTCTGTCCAGATTTTCAGTTTGCAAAGGAAGTGCTTGAACCCTTGATCTTTTTGAGCTGAAATTTTTCATGGTGGTTAACATTGATAAATCACTCATGGACACCAAAAATCAGCTCAATTCATCTATCCATTTTTCCACAGCATTTTTCCTAAGTTTCTGTCCATTTGAAAGCACTGTGAAAGAAGTACCATTTTGGCATACCCAAATGATATGAAAATATACCAGTGTCTTCATATATCCAAATAACCTCCCTACACAAAAATTCAGCTCATGCAAACTAGTAAATTCCTCAGAATCTTCCAGAATGGTTTTCTGTCTAGTTTGGCAGGTTTCAAAGGAAGTGCTAGTTTTATTTGTCCATTTGAGCTGAAATCTTTCCAGGGTGATCATCTTAGTGAGTGGTCATCCTCATCCAAAGATCAGACCAAGTAGAGATGTGAGTTAACCTGTATCCAGTACAAACACCTGGCAGCTGATTGACAAAATAAGGTCAAAACAGTCACACCAGGGACCCTAGTACTAATATGAGGACTCACATCATCTATTTGAGGCTGTTCCCACGGCGGTAGACATGTTTCTGCTACGTTTTGTAGCCCAGTCCATGCGGCACCCGTGGTGACCATGCGGTGGCCACGCCAAATAGGTGCTCCGCGCATCCATCGCGTCGGGCAGGCCAGCTCAAGCTGCCATGGCGTGTCCTAGCTTGCCGACCTGACTCCCCGTCGTCCCCTCACCCCTCTCTGGTCATTTCCCCCTTCGTTTTCTTCCTCGCCGCGCCACGACAGTCGTCATTACTCCGCCACTGTACTCGCACTGTCACCGCCGTATGCGGGCGAGCCCGAGCTCTCCCGAAGCCTCTGCTAGCTCCTGCACTCCTCTGAGGACATTGCCGACATCACCCCGTCCCTCCAAGTGTCCCCGAGCTCCAGGGCATTGCTAAGGACGCCACAGCGGCCATCCCTATCAATTCCGGCCGCGGGGCTATAAATGGCCGAGCCCTCGAGCCCCTCGGCATAGCATTTCCTCCCTTACCCTCCTAGCTCCTTCATGGCCGAAGCCCTTGAGCTCCCTCTTCTCAATTTGGCCGCACCACCACCTTGGCTGCCGCTCGGTTTCGCCTCAAATTCGATCGCCCGAGGCCTCCCCGACTCTGTCCTAGTACCTCACCGGACGCGCCATTCTTCGGCGAGCTCTCCCAACTGATCGCTCCCTTAGGGGAACACCCAGGTCGCCGGAACCCCGCCGGAGCCGCCGCCCATGGCCACCCAAGTCGCCGTCGCTCCGGCCTTCTTCGGCATCCGTGGTAAGCCGGGGTGGAAGCAGCGCTCCCTCCTGAGTCTGCCGGTGGCCCGAGCTTCGTCGGAGGTGGGTTGTGTCGCCGGAGCGAGCGCCGGCGCGCGCTGGCCAAGTCTCTCCCTGTCGCGGTGTCAGGACAGAGTAGAGGAGGAGGAAGAAGGGGATGGAGGAGAGTGGAGGCCAGGTGGGGCCCAGCTGTAAGTGACCGCCGGCCAGGCCCAGGCGCATAAGTGGAGGCGCTCTCAAGAGAAACCATCTCCCTGCGTTGAAGACGTATTTATCAAAATACGCCTTCTACTCTCAGGACGGCACCGAAATCTTTAAATAGCGGACGTTCACTGGTTTAGAGTGAAAATGAATACATTCTTATTTATTTTCTGCCTAAACAACGAACAGCCACATCTTTTTACTCGTGACTCCGATTCAGGTGAAACCAACGCCCACGTCTTCAGTTCATCGAGCCTGTTCCGATGGAATCATTTTCATAATGTTTACACATTCTGAAAATGACCATTTTGCCCTTGCCCTCTATCAGCCCCCTCCGAGAGAGAACTTTTCTGGCGAATTCTTCCGCGGCTTCACCGCATTTCTTCCCGAAGTATTCTTTGACCCCCAGGCAAGCCGACCATCTGATATATGCCCTAAAGCATTGCTCTGTGTTATTATTGCATGTTTAAATTAATATGCTTGTGCTTGTCTGTATAGTAGTGAGTTGTATGTGACTCTAACGAACCCTTGCTTGCACTTTCTTTGGTGACGGCTACACACCTGTGTTCTCAGCTGTTTCCGGTCGTCCGGGGTGGATGCCGACTTTTATTTCTCTTGTCATCAACTGTCCATGTTCTGAGCTGCTTTTCGACCGTCTCAGGCAGCTATTGAATTTCTTTCCGTAGTAGTGACCATATACTCTGAGCTGTTTTTCGGCCGTCTTAGGAAACTGCTACATTCTTCTTAACAACACCGTCTCATGCTCTGAGCTGCTTTCCAGCCGTCTTGAGCCGGGGTTGAGTTATTTCGGTTATGTCCCAGATCTGAGTTGTAAAGACCGTTCTGGTGGCTACTGGTTTCTTTGTCGGTTTTGTGCAAGGGTTCCGATGGTCGTAACTCACAGCTAGAACTTGTAAAGTGATAACTTGCTATTTAATACTGATTCAATAATGACTTGTCATGATATCATATGGATATAGGTTGTTATGATCATGCATAGCTACTGCCATGTTAAGTTATTGTGATAAACAACCATGCTTGCTAAATACTGGCTAAAGCTAAACCTAGTCGGTTGATCCAGAGTCACCTGTTCGGACTTATCCGCACAACCACATTTGCCGGTATGGGACGGCCTTGACTTGGCCTGATCGCGTGCTCTTTTATCGGTACCACCAACTAGGCAAGGTTATGCGCGCGCGCTGCCCTGGCCCGGTAGGCGGCGATAACCTTGTGAGCTTAGTTGAAATATTTGCCGGCGTCCCCGTTTGGGACAGTTTAGTTGGCCACGACGGTGGCAGGTGTCACGAGGTGACACAGGGGTCACCCAGGACATGAGGGTATGATTGTCGGTGGTACGGTAGAGGAGTCACGGGTTAGGCAGGTTTCGTCGGAGCAACCCTGGTCCACCCGAATGGGATCACGAGGTCAGGTGCTCCATGGTGTGGGTAAAGTGTACAACCTCTGCAGAGTGTAAAATCTATTCGAATAGCCGCGTCCACGGTATTGGAAAGTCCGTCCAGACCTCTCTAGGTGGTCAACCGGAACAGTGATAATAATGATGGAAGAGAGTAAGTTTGTCAGACTGATAGTGCAGATGCCTGGCCATCGGATGATGTCAGGAATATGATATGATAGCCACGGAATGGCTATGAAAGAGACGGTCGGATGACCGAAAGAGTTGGATGGGATCCTGAGAATGTTCGGAGTATGGATTATTTACTTGCCATGCTTTACTTTCTTTTGTATCACACTGGATACTCCTGTTATGACATGATAATTAATATTGCTAGATAGGTATGCCATGCCATGATAATCAATGTTGCTCTAATAACAAATGCATGCTTGAATGCCATGGATTGCTTTGCTTGGTGTATATGTTAGTTTGGTTTGCTTGCGAGTACAATCAAAAGTACTCAGCGGCCTTCAATGTGGCCAGGTTCACATAAGGATCCATCATCCGTCGATGAGGAGCCGGAGCGTTCGCGGGCTAGAAGAGTAACCTAGTCAGATCCCTGTGGATTGGAGCCGCACCAGGACCATGCTCCCTTAGATAGATCTTTGCCGCTGCCATCACTCATGTAATATATCATGTAAGCCATATATATCCATTAATAGAAATGCCTGTGTTCATGATACTTGTTGTAAACGCGCATGCCAGAGTGATTTCTTGGGCTGGTATGCGTGGTGACCGTCTGGCTACAGTGGTAATCAGGCGGGGCACCACAATTTCACACTTTAAAAAATGGTTCTTGAAATAATTGGAAGGAGCACAAGTGTGATACATTGAAAACTCTCGGTTGGCATTTCAATAAATAAACCTTAAAGAAACCCACTTGAAAGACATTTTTTGCAGGGGTGCGTATTATGGTTATTTGACCTACTCTCTCTTCCTTGGTAGGCTAATTTTTTTCCTTCCATACACAAACACCCAATTTGCTACAAGACTGAGAACTTATAGACTCAACGACCTATGCTATCATCTGCTCTCCTCTATCCTTCTACTCTGCCATCTCTATTGCATCCTAACTTTTCTGGTATTCACCACGGCAAATAACTCCACACCAAAATGCCATTTTCTGTGGCAATACTATCCCGATTCAGTGTCTTGATTCAGGAAGACGATGACCATGAACAATAGTGCCTTGGCCACGAGCAACCAACTATTATTGGGAAGTTGCTGATGATTAGGAAGGAGGTTGGGAACCACAACAACCAACACCTCATGTATATGCCCTCAAGGGAGGCTTGAACTACCACACTTTGGAGATGCTTCATGAGGACCGACAGTTTGACTAGGGAGAGTTCACGACAATTTCATGAATGGGTCCTTGTTTGAGCAGGTCGGTATTGATAAGCAATTCATCACTGTTGAGCAACTCATGGATGAAGGTGAACAGGTCCTCCTCCTCCATGCCACTGTTGGACACAACCGCCATCTAGGGCGAATTATTCGCCATGAAGTCTTTGTTGAACAGCCGAGAAAGAACCCAATCGTCATGCACACATGCAATAGGCAGGTTGAGAAAACAAAACGAGGAGAATAAGAAACAAGAAAAATATCTCGAGTGTGCCATGTGATGCTCCAACGGTTCAATCGATCAACTCGTCCGAAGACGGAGACCAAAAAACAAAATTGATTCTTATCGTACCTTGGCGGAGCGGGGTAGGCGATGTGGCAAGTCACCCTAGGGGTGGTACTCGTTCATCACCCACGATGTCTTTTGTCCGCTGGGGGCACGTCCGTGGTAGAAGACGAACGTCTTGGTCATGCCGACGAGGACTTCGTACCGTCCCATGCTGCGGAATATCCCCTTATCCTTACTCTTCACCTTCCAATAGCTGCTCCTAGTCGCCCGGTTGGTGCGCATCCCCGTCATGTACTTCCGATCCCTGCGCACAAAAAGAAACCACACCTTCTCACCCATCTTCACCTCTTCTGCAAAATGAACTGGCCATGAGCGCGTTGCCTCATGCCTGCAAATTATCGAGGAGTAGTACTGCACTTAGTCAGGATATCCTAGAGCTCGGTGGTGTTGAGTGCTGGTGTCAAAATCGGCAGACCTCGGGGTAGGGGGTCCTGAGCTGTGGATCTCGGATCAAGGGTAACAGTAATGAAGGAGACGATGTTTACCCAGGTTCGGGCCCTCTTGATGGTGATAAAACCCTACGTCCTGCTCTCGTTTATATTGATGAAGATGTATCAAATACAAAGTTGATCTACCACGAGATCATAATGTGTTGTCTAACTCTAGGGCTAGGCGAATGATTTTGCATTGATGTCCCCTCTACAAGCTAAACCGTTTGGCTTATATACACGCCAGGGAGGGTATCTAAGGTTACAAGGTAGGTAACTAGGAGCTAGCCAGTGGCAAAGATCTTGGAGTATAAGTCTAGTCTTCGGGGGAGATAGTCCTGATCACGCCTCCTGCGTACGGCTTCCGGAGTCCATCTTGATCATGAATGAAGGCTTGCCGGCCCAACCTGAGGAGAATTGCCCAGCTGGGTTAATACCCCCTTATCCAGGACACTGTCATTAAGGTTGACATCAGCGACCACGTGACAGGAGAAGTAGGGGTTACGGATATTGGGGGTGAGGTAGTGCGTGACCACCTCCTCGTTGGTGGGGTGTAACCGGTACCTCGAAGGAAGCACCAGCTACAGCTCCTCCAACCCCAGATATATCACGGCTACCATGTTCGACATCGTTGTGCCCTCTTGGATCTACTATCTTGCCTTGATGTGCTATGTAAGAACCAGATGAAACAGGGGCCGAGGAGGAGTAAGAAGAGCGACAATTGTGGATAGGTGATTTTGTCTTAATGTTGTGGGGTTTAGAAGTGCAGCGGGGTGAGGTGGTTATATAGCATGCGGAATACTGTGTTGCCAGTCCAGTAGTGTGTAACAGGTCATGACGAGTTCTAATGCATCTTGCTTAAATTTCACAAAAAATATTATGTGGTTATCAAATGGTTTGAAATTTATATCATGAAGTTGCGGTGATGGTTCGAACCAGCACCTGTAGAGCACAAAAAAATGAAGTGAAGCCCATCGATTCGTTAAAAAAATATTTTTCTCACTTCAAAAACCGAAATTTTTCCATCTTGTATATTTTGAGTTCGAAATTCATGTAGAAATTTTGCGCAGTAAAAAAACCTTTTTTGGTTGGTTAATTCGGCCTTCAAGTCATCATTTTGTCATGGATCAAATTTTATTCTTATTTTGAGGGTCAATCTTAAATATTGGGATTCTGATATATCATTGATGTTGGAAGCCTCTTCTATGGTTATTGATTAGTTGTGGGGGAGTAGCAGTTTCCTAAATTGACCAAGCAGCATGGGCCTCGCACGAAGTTGTCGTGCATGAATACTACTAAAAGCGCATAGTGTAACCTCCACATGTTACAGATGTGATTTTCAGAAAATGTGTTAAATTCAGATCCTTCCAAATTGTATCCATCCCTTAGTTATTCAGACTCTTTGCACATTCTCCTACCTTTCCTCCTTCTACCCTTTTTTGTCCCTACCTTCTACTTCAAAGTATTTGAGATCTGAGAAAAAAGGGTGATGGGGTGATTGGTAAGGAAGGTAGTGATTGTACAACGAGGATGCACACTCCGTGATCATACCGATGAGTCTCGTTGCTGCCATGTATTTCATAGTTTCAAAAATGGTTCTGGAAATAATTCAAAGGAGCACAAGTGTGATACATTGAAAATTCTCAGTTGGCATTTCAATAAATAAACCTTAAAGAAACCCACCTGAAAGACATTTTTGCAGGGGTGAGTATTATGGTTATTTGACCTGCTCTCTCTACCTTGGCTAGGCTGATATTTTTCCTTCCATACACAAACACCCAATTTGCTACAAGACAGAGAACTTATAGACTCAACAATCACTACTAGGGAAAACCTTATACACAGAGGTATAGCAGCAGCACTGGTCAAAACTAGAAACCATCTCCCTGTGTTGAAGACGTATTTCTCAAAATACGCCTTCTGCTCTCAGGCCGGCACCGAAATCTTTAAATAGCGGACGTTCACTGGTTTAGAGCGAAAATGAATACATTCTTATTTATTTTCTGCCTAAACAACGAACGGCCACATCTTTTTACTCGTGACTCCGATTCAGGTAAAACCAATGCCCACGTCTTCAGTTCGTCGAGCCTGTTCCAATGGAATCATTTTCATAATGTTTACACATTCTAAAAATGACCATTTTGCCCTTGCCCTCTATCAGCCCCCTCCGAGATAGAACTTTTTTGGCGAATTCTTCCGCGGCTTCACCGCATATTTTCCTGGAGTATTCTTTGACCCCCAGGCAAGCCGACCATCTGATATATGCCCTAAAGCATTGCTCTGTGTTATTCTTGCATGTTTAAATTAATATGCTTGTGCTTGTCTGTATAGTAGTGAGCTGTATGTGACTCTGACGAACCCTTGCTTGCACTTTCTTCGGTGACGGCACCACGCCTATGTTCTGAGCTGTTTCCGGGCGTCTGGGGTGGATGCCGACTTTTATTTCTCTTGTCAGCAACTGTCCGTGTTCTGAGCTGCTTTTCGGCCGTCTCGGGCAGCTGTTGAATTTCTTTCCGTAGTAGTGACCCTATGCTCTGAGCTGTTTTTCGGCCGTCTTAGGGAACTGCTACATTCTTCTTATCAACACCGTCTCATGCTCTGAGCTGCTTTCCAGCCGTCTTGAGCCGGGGTTGAGTTATTCCGGTAATGTCCCAGATCTTAGTTGTGAAGACCGTTCTGGTGGCTACTGGTTTCTTTGTCGGTTTTGTGCACGGGTTCCGATGGTCGTAACTTACAACTAGAACTTGTAAAGTGATAACTTGCTAATTAATACTGATTCAATAATGACTTGTCGTTATATCATATGGATATAGGTTGTTATGATCATGCATAGCTACTGCCATGTTAAGTTATTGTGATAAACAACCATGCTTGCTAAATACTGGCTAAAGCTAAACCTAGTCGGTTGATCCAGAGTCACGTGTCCGGACTTATCCGTGCAACCACATTTGCCGGTATGGGACGGCCTTGACTTGGCCTGATCGCGTACTCTTTTATCGGTACCACCAACTAGGGAAGGTTATGCGCATGGGCTACCCTGGCCCGGTAGGCGACGATAACATTGTGAGCTCAGTTGAGATATTTGCCGGCGTCCCCGTTTGGGACAGTTTAGTTGGCCACGATGGTGGCAGGTGTCACGAGGTGACACAGGGGCCACCCAGGACATGAGGGTATGATTGTCGGTGGTACTGTAGAGGAGTCACGGGTTAGGCAGGTTTCGTTGGAGCAACCCTGGTCCACCCGAATGGGATCACGAGGTCAGGTGCTCCATGGTGTGGGTAAAGTGTACAACCTCTGCAGAGTGTAAAATCTATTCGAATAGCCGCGTCCAAGGTACTGGACAGTCTGTCCAGACCTCTCTAGGTGGTCAACCAGAACAGTGATAATAATGATGGAAGAGAGTAAGTTTGTCAGACTGGTAGTGCAGATGCCTGGCCATCGGATGATGTCAGGAATATGATATGATAGCCATGGAATGGCTATGAAAGAGACGGTCGGATGACCGAAAGAGTTGGATGGGATCCTGAGAATGTTCGGAGTATGGATTATTTACTTGCCATGCTTTACTTTCTTTTGTATCACACTGGATACTCCTGTTATGACATGATAATTAATATTGCTAGATAGGTATGCCATGCCATGATAATCAATGTTGCTCTAATAACAAATGCATGCTTCAATGCCATGGATTGCTTTGCTTGGTGTATATGTTAGTTTGGTTTGTTTGCGAGTACATTCAAAAGTACTCAGCGGCCTTCAATGTGGCCAGGTTCACATAAGGATCCATCGTCCATTGATGAGGAGCCGGAGCGTTCGCGGGCTAGAAGAGTAACCTAGTCAGATCCCTGTGGATCGGAGCCGCACCAGGACCATGCTCCCTTAGATAGATCTTTTCCGCTGCCATCACTCATGTAATATATCATGTAAGCCATATATATACATTAATAGAAATGCCTGTGTTCATGATACTTGTTGTAAACGTGCATGCCAGAGTGATTTCCTGGGCTGGAATGCGTGGCGACCGTCTGGCTACAGTGGTAATCAGGCGGGGCGCCCCAATTTCACACTTTAAAAAATGGTCTTGAAATAATTGGAAGGAGCACAGGTGTGATACATTGAAAACTCTCGGTTGGCATTTCAATAAATAAACCTTAAAGAAACCCACCTGAAAGACATTTTTTGCAGGGGTGCGTATTATGGTTATTTGACCTACTCTCTCTGCCTTGGTAGGCTAATTTTTTCCTTCCATACACAAACACCCAATTTGCTACAAGACTGAGAACTTATAGACTCAACGACCTATGCTATCATCTGCTCTCCTCTATCCTTCTGCTCTGCCATCTCTATTGCATCCTAACTTTTCTGGTATTCACCACGGCAAATATCTCCACACCAAAATGCCATTTTCTGTGGCAATACTATCCCGATTCAGTGTCTTGATTCAGGAAGACGATGACAATGAACAATAGTGCCTTGGCCACGAGCAACCAACTATTATTGGGAAGTTGCTGATGATTAGGAAGGAGGTTGGGAACCACAACAACCAACACCTCATGTATATGCTCTCAAGGGAGGCTTGAACTACCACACTTTGGAGATGCTTCATGAGGACCGACAGTTTGACTAGGGAGAGTTCACAACAATTTCGCGAATGGGTCCTTGTTTGAGCAGGTCGGTATTGATAAGCAATTCATCACTGTTGAGCAACTCATGGATGAAGGTGAACGGGTCCTCCTCCTCCATGCCCCCGTTGGACACAACCGCCATCTAGGGCGAATTATTCGCCACGAAGTATTTCTTGAACAGCCGAGAAAGAACCGAATCGTCATGCACACACACAATAGGCAGGTTGAGGAAACAAAACAAGGAGAATAAGAAACAAGAAAAATATCTCGAGTGTGACATGTGATGCTCCAACGGTTCAATCGATCAACTCGTCCGAAGACGGAGACCAAAAAACAAAATTGATTCTTATCGTACCTTGGCGGAGCGGGGTAGGCGATGCGGCAAGTCGCCCTAGGGGTGGTACTTGTTCATCACCCACGGTGTCTTTTGTCCGCTGGGGGCACGTCCGTGGTAGAAGACGAACGTCTTGGTCATGCCGACGAGGACTTCGTACCGTCCCATGCTGCGGAATATCCCCTTATCCTTACTCTTCACCTTCCAATAGCTGCTCCTAGTCGCCCGGTTGGTGCGCTTCCCCGTCATGTACTTCCAATCCCTATGCACAAAAACAAACCACTCCTTCTCACCCATCTTCACCTCTTCTGCAAAATGAACTGGCCATGAGCACGTTGCCTCATGCCTGCAAATTATCGAGGAGTAGTACTGCACTTAGTCAGGATATCCTAGAGCTCGGTGGTGTTGAGTGTTGGTGTCAAAACTGGCAGACCTCGGGGTAGGGGGTCCCGAGCTGTGGATCTCGGATCAAGGGTAACAGTAATGAAGGAGACGATGTTTACCCAGGTTCAGGCCCTCTTGATGGTGATAAAACCCTACGTCCTGCTCTCGTTTATATTGATGAAGATGTATCAAATACAGAGTTGATCTACCACGAGATCGTAATGTGTTGTCTAACTCTAGGGCTAGGTGAATGATTTTGCATTGATGTCCCCTCTACAAGCTAAACCGTTTGGCTTATATACACGCCAGGGAGGGTATCTAGGGTTACAAGGTAGTTAACTAGGAGCTAGGCGGTGGCAAAGATCTTGGAGTATAAGTTAGTCTTCGGGGGAGATAGTCCTGATCACGCCTCCTGCGTACGGCTTCTGGAGTCCATCTTGATCATGAATGAAGGCTTGCCGGCCCAACCTGAGGAGAACTGCCCAGCTGGGTTAATACCCCCTTATCCAGGACACTGTCATTAAGGTTGACGTCAGCGACCATGTGGCAGGAGAAGTAGGGGTTACGGATCTTGGGGGTGAGGTAGTGCGTGACCACCTCCTCATCGGTGGGGTGTAACCGGTACCTCAAAGGAAGCACCAGCTACAGCTCCTCCAACCCCAGATATATCACGGCTACCATGTTCGACATCGTTATTCCCTCTCGGATCTACTATCTTGCCTTGATGTGCTATGTAAGAACCAGATGAAACAGGGGCCGAGGAGGAGTAAGAAGAGCGACAATTGTGGATAGGTGATTTTGTCTTCATGCTGTGGGGTTTAGAAGTGCAGCGGGGTGAGGTGGTTATATAGCATGCGGAATACTGTGTTGCCGGTCCAGTAGTGTGTAACAGGTCATGACGAGTTCTAATGCATCTTGCTTAAATTTCACGAAAAATATTATGTGGTTATCAAACGGTTTGAAATTTATATCATGAAGTTGTGGTGATGGTTCGAACCAGCATCTGTAGAGCACAAAAAAATGAAGTGAAGCCCATCGATTCGTTAAAAAAATATTTTTCTCACTTCAAAAACCAAAATTTTTCCATCTTGTATATTTTGAGTTTGAAATTCATGTAGAAATTTTGGGCAGTAACAAAACCATTTTTGGTTGGTTAATTCGGCCTTCAAGTCATCATTTTTTCATGGATCAAACTTTATTCTTATTTTGAGGGTCAATCTTAAATATTGGGATTCTGATATATCATTGATGTTGGAAGCCTCTTCTATGGTTATTGATTAGTTGTGGGGGAGTAGCAGTTTCCTAAATTGACCAAGCAGCATGGGCCTCGCATGAAGTTGTCGTGCATGAATACGACTAAAAGCGCATAGTGTAACCTACACATGTTACAGATATGATTTTCAGAAAATGTGTTAAATTCAGATCCTTCCAAATTGTATCCATACCTTAGTTATTCAGACTCTTTACACATTCTCTTACCTTTCCTCCTTCTACCCTTTTTTGTCCCTACCTTCTACTTCAAAGTATTTGAGATCTGAGAAAAAACGGTGATGGGGTGATTGGTAAGGAAGGTAGTGATTGTACAACGAGGATGCACACTCCGTGATCATACCGATGAGTCTCGTTGCTGCCATGTATTTCATAGTTTCAAAAATGGTTCTGGAAATAATTCGAAGGAGCACAAGTGTGATACATTGAAAATTCTCAGTTGGAATTTCAATAAATAAACCTTAAAGAAACCCACCTGAAAGACATTTTTGCAGGGGTGAGTATTATGGTTATTTGACCTACTCTCTCTTCCTTGGCTAGGCTGATTTTTTTCCTTCCATACACAAACACCCAATTTGCTACAAGACAGAGAACTTATAGACTCAACAATCACTACTAGGGAAAACCTTATACACAGAGGTATAGCAGCAGCACTGGTCAAAACTAAGCGCTACTGCTACTTAGTAGTAGCGCTCGTCACAAAAGCACGCTACAACTATAGTTGTAGCAGTAGCGCCTCTGCGCAAAACAGCGCTACTACTATAATTCCCACACTGTTGCCGGTAGGCTAGGAATAGTAGTAGCGAGCCTGTGTGAAACACGCTATTGCTAAGTGCATTGTAGCAGCGCGTTTCTATGCGCTACTGCTAAGAAAAAGGAAATAAGTAGAAAAATAAATGAAAATGAAAGAAATAGAAAAAGGAGAAATGAAAAAAAGAAAAATAAAAGAAAAAGAAAAATAGATTAGAAAGGCATAGCAGTAGCGCTTGTTCTCACAAAGCGCTATAGCTACTTTAGCAGTAGCGCTTTTCCGGTCACGCGCTATAGCTAAGTTCCTTAGATAAAAGGAAAAGAAAAAGGAAAATAAATAGCTGCTTCCAGTAGCAGTAGCGCATTTTAGTGGAAAGCGCTATAGCTACCTTAGCTATAGCATGTTTTCCTTATCAGCGCTACTGCTAGTTTGACTTAACCACACGCGCGTGCTCAAAATTTTGCTAAGTCCTTTTCCCCCTCCCCCCTTCTCCCCCCACCCTCGCCCGCCGTCGATCTGTCGCCGCCATCGATCGCCCCTGCGCCCGAGCCGCGCGCCCCCGGAGCCACACTCTCGTCCGCTCCTCGCCACCCCTGCTCCCTCATCGCCCCTGCCTCCGTCGCCATCATCGGAGCCACGCGCCATCGCCGCCACAGGAGCCGCGCGCCCCTGGAGCCAGCTCGTCCGCTCCTCGCCGCCCCTGCCTCCCTCGCCGCCCCTGCCTCCCCGCAACCGTTCCCCTGAGCCACCCTCAACGCCCTCCTCTCTGTAAGCCCCACCCCTCCTCTCTAGGTTAATTAACTTAGGTGAATTTAGTTATGAACCCTAGGAATTAGCAGTAGTGGTACTAGTAGATATTATTTAGATTAACTTAGGTTAATTAGGTTAGGGCAGTAGAGCAGCAGCATATAACAGGACCCTAGGAATTAACTTAGGTTAATTAGGTTAGGGCAGTCGTGGTACTAGTAGATGTTAATTAGATGTTTTTTAGTTAGGGAAGTAGGGTTTTACTAGGTTAATTAGGTTAATTAGGTGAAGTTAAATGAATGACCTAAATGAATGAAATTAGTAGTTAACTGAATTTTTAGGGCAAATTTGTATATGCTTAAGTACTTAACTAAATATTATTTTTAGGACAAACTTGTATATGCTTAAGTAGTTAACTAAATATATTATAGGGTTGTATATATAGTTGCTTACGTACTTATATAGTTGTTCTGCACCCAATGTATGCTTAAGTAGTTGTATAATTCCTAGGGTTCATCAATGGGTGTTTAAGTAGTTGTAGATGCTTAAGTAGCTAGCTAGGGTTCATCTAATTAGTTAGTACTTGTAGATGCTTAAGTACTAGGGCAGTAGGGTTTAACTAGATGTTAATTAGGGCAGTAGGGTTTATTTTAGAGAAAAAATTCAGTATAAAAATATAAATTTCTATCAGTGCTGCAAGTGTACTAGGTTCCTAATTTTTAATGATTTTTTATTATGACATAAATTTAGGACATAATTTGAATTGAGTTCTAGGGTTCATAATTTGAAATTTGTGTAGATTTTCTTGAAGTGTCAAACATTGAAGTGGTCATGATATATGCAAATTCCTCAATTGTGTTTGCTCATGTTTATCTACTGTTGTAGTTGCTCATGTACATGTTCTTAAGTGGTCCTGTTATATGCAACATTGAAGTGGTTCGATTGTGCCCAAGTGGCCTTTTGTTGTTTGCAGGGAATGATTCCGAGTGGCCTATATTTTGCCGGAATGTTGATTCATTTCCGTTCTGGCAAATTTCAGGTGCTCGATTTGTCCATTTTTTAGCAAAGGTCATGCCGAAATTTTCCGTGAATTTTGACATGACTTGTGCTAGAAACTAGGACATATCGAGTGCCCGGGATTTGTCGCACCGGGCATGAATCAACGTTCTAGCAAAACATAGGCCTTTTTTTATGTCATTATCCATTTTATTAGGTCTAGAATTAATTGACTAGATTTAATCATAGGAAACATGGCTAGCAACGATGAAGGACAGGGTTCTGGTGATTTCAACATCTACGAGGCGGCAGAGGCCTATTTGAACCTTCTCGATGAGCAACGGTTGTTACAGGGCCCACCTGTCACACCGGAGACTGAGACCAACATCGAGACCGGCACTGAGACTGAGACCGACGCCGAGACCGGCACCGAGACCGGCACCGAGACCGGCACCAAGACTAGCGGAGCCGGTATAGAACCAAAACCAAAGAGGCAACGGCACCCAAACCAGCTCATCACTACTAGAGTGGTGGTCACGGAGGTGGACGACGGCAATTTTGAGCCAAAAGTGCCCGCAGAAGCGCGCGTGCTACGGCAATCAAATAGGCTGCATACTACGGGCTTGTGCCACCATCAACGATGTGAAACTACGGAAGATACCAGGTATGAAGCAGTCCCTCCTAACGAAGCTACACCAGGTGTTCTTGTTCCCGGGCCGGGATGAAAGCAAATATAAAAATCCAGATAAAGACCCGACAATAAAGAAGATAAACAGACGCGCCATGGGCAATTTTAGCGGTGCATTATCTGCCTGGAAAGTAAGGGTGAAAGCAAGGATCATCGACAAAAAGGAGCCCTACTCCGAGATTGTAAAGAATAATCCGACAATTACGGAAGAGCAGTTTGAAATACTCAAGGCGGCTTGCTTTGCCGAAGCTGCCAAAGAAAAGTCGGAGTACATGAAGGGGCTTCAAGAGAGGAACATGGGGTGCCACCACCTCGGAAGCTGTGGTTACGCGGGGAAGAGGTCCAAATTGGCCAAGGAGGACGCGGAACGCGAAAGTTTGGGCATCCCAGAACCCTTGGCGGAGTTCACCGTCCCGCAGGAGCGTGACGTCCTCAGGGCCCGATACCATTGGGACCCAGTCAAGAAGGTTTTCGAGACGGACCCGGTCACGATGGAGTTCATGAGACCGCTGGTAATTTTTAATTACCCCCTAATTTTAGCTTCTGATCAATTCGACTGCATGTTTAGTCATATTTGTAAACATCTTTGTTCCTTTTGCAGAGAGAGTAGCACAGGATCACGGCCGAAAGCGACTCGCCGTCTGAGGTGTTGGTGAGGCCCAAGTGGGACACCCCATTCAACCGGGCCTGTAACATATTGAAATGACTCCCGGCGGACACTCGGTCGTCGTATGGACGCTTGTACGGCGTCGGAGACGGCGCCACGTGGAAGAAGTACTACCGTGAGACCACGAAGGAGAGAAAGGAAAGACTGAGGTTAACTGAAGAAAACATCAACAAGAAAGTTGCGATTGTAGTTGATAAGAAATCAACCGAGATAGTCAAAGCAGCGGTAGCTGCCGCAAAAGAGGAAATGGCAGCTTCGTATGGTGTGCTGCTTCCGACTATCGTCGCTTGGAGCAGGGAAAATCCAAATAAAGATGCAGTGGATTTTCCCATTGCCAACTTCTTCGGGAGCAGCTCGACTAGCGTTGCACCAGCACCTGCTCCCGCACCAGCTCCTGCACCGGCTCCCCCACCTACTCATAGCAGCCCGTCTTCCATCTCGGACGTGCTCGGAGGTGCTTCGTCTTTGGCTGAGCTCAACGCCCTCACGGTACCTGTCACACCGGCCCTCTTCAATAAATGTATAATCTCCCGTTTCCGTTACCTTTCGGATGTCTCACGTCGCAGACATGTCTTTGAAGGCCGATGAAACCCCATGCACCATACTGTACACTATCAGTGGCTAGAAGGTGGACGTGGGGAAGGCGACGATAGTGAAGCCGAAGGAACCATTGTTCCACAGCCGGCCGATCCCCCCTGACATCTACAAGGTTTCCGTGGCTAGTGTCAAACCGGGCCACGAGAATTTGGCTCCTCCGGTACCAGGGGGAGATGACGACGAGACCCCGCGGCTGCTTGGCAATTGCAAGAGGTGGGTCCTGTTGTGGCCAAACAGTCTGCTTCGTCTGGAGGCGGTCGGGAGCACACCCACGACCCAGCAAGGTATGAACATCAACACCCCACCTACCCAATGAGTGTCGCCTGTCGTGCCGGGTGATAGCGGACGGGGTGAGGAAGAGGCTCCATTAGTCGTTGATGACGTTGCCATCATCGAAGAAGCAATGCATGATATCGATGCCATGGATGAGGATGAGGATGACGATGACACTCTACAGTTCATCAATATTGGCACCTATGAGGACGGAGGATTGATGGCTCAGCAGTATGAGTACTCAGGGTTTGAGCGTCATGAGTCAGTGCCTGAATTGCCGCCTCCGGAGGCTGAACGTATTATAGACGACCCTCCAGTACCAAAGAAGCATTGGAAGAGAGCGAGGAAAGGCAACAAAGCAGCTTCTATGATCCAGCCACCTCCGCAGCCTTGGGTTCAAGACCGTATACCTGTCCCCGGTGCGGCAAAACACCATATCCCCGGTCATCCGATCCTACCTAAGGCAGCGTTAGAGGCCATATACGGCGATCTAAGGAGACTTCATGACGATGTGCTGCAGAAAGAGAAAAGCCTAATCGCCTCAGAAAATCCAGGATACCCACTCTACGTGGTTAACATGCCGCGGCAAAGGTTGTACGTCGACACATTACCCGCGGAGAAGTTCTTCCTTCGATTCGATTACATCTTTGACATGTTTCACTTGAAAAAGCTGGATTTTACGTTTGTCCGCCTTTTTGCCTTGCACATGAACTACATCTTCAGGATTGAGCACCTACCTTATATCTGTGTCGCTGACCCATACTTCATGCACGAGGCCTTCTTGGCAGTCTGCCCAGCGCACCGTGAATACGCGAGGGACTACATCGCCAATTTCATGGTCGCCAATAAGGACAAGGAGACGATTCTCGTGCCTTATCATCCCATGTAAGTCATCCGCACGGATATCCTTCCTTCGATTTCAATCATTCATTTGCATGGTGGAGGCTAATTTGAGGTGTACTTATTTTGCGCAGCGATGGGTGCGCCATCCTCAGCATCCTTTACCCCCGATTCTCCCACGCTCTTTACTTGGACTCGTCGAAGAACATGAAGAAAAAGGATTACACCCACATCAAGTCTGTTCTCGATAGTGCTATATTTATCTACGGTGCACGGGGTGGAGAGATCAAGACCAAGAAGACAAGGGACCGTAGGCCCTGCTTCGGCCATAAGACCGACTTCTGCTGCATCCAGCAACCGAGTGGTACTCTTAGTGATGGATTCTATGTCCTCCACCACATGCTGGAGTACAGACGGGATCAGCTGAACCTTCGCATGTCACCTACATCCGGCGATGCCCATATTCTGCAATGGGCAAAGAACCTAGGAGATATCCCGGATCATCGACTTCGAGCTGAGTTCTATCACATCCAGCGTGAACTTGCCCAAATCATCATGAAGGAGGTCCTCGAAAAAACAGGGATGTTCTACGAGGAAGGGCAAATGTCGCGGGAAGACATCCGAACACGCGTAGCCACTCAGCGTCTCGACCTGAAGCCTTTCACTAAGCTCGGGGACTATCTCCCTAACTTGGATGGATGGCACGACATGTTGGAGTGATTGACGATATATGACAATCTGTCCGTTTAGTCCATACTTTCTCTATGACGAAACTTTGAGTTATGCACGACGAACTTTATTTGTGATGTAATTAAACCGTCCTCCTCAACTAGCGAAGATCACTCTAGTTAGGGCATTTTGGGTACGATGAACTTTGTTACATATGCTTATGATATGTTGCTTCTATTTTTGCAAAGTCTGTCTCTTTCTGTTGCTCAACTATATATGTTGCATATCATCGACTCATGTGACGATGCAGGTGCATAGATCATCGATGGCGAAGAAGTGTTATGCCAGGAGTATATGACGAGTGGCCGGAGTGTCAGGCCCATGTGTACCGGTTTCCGGTTTCCAAGCGACAGCCAGTATTTAGTTTAGGTTCACGCTAATGCGAGAGAGGGATACGAACTCATGTACAGCATAGTTCCACTCTCACTCATAGTGATAGCTCTTCTCGCGTATATCATTGTTTAGATGGATGACGATATAGTTGCAAGTAATCGAGACTTGTATCGCTATTTTCGAGATGATGACGAGAGACCACTTTGTGTTGGATGATGATTATGATGATTACATGATTTGATGAGACTATTTGTATGTATATGTTATGATTACATTTGTATGTGTATGATATGCTAGAGATTATTGTATAAATCCCTAAACAAAATTCAACAGGACAAAATATGGAGCAGATTTTTTTTTCAGAAACTAATAACAGTAGCGCGGGGTATGGCTTTAGCAGCAGCGAGTTCTTAGCAGCAGCGCTCTTTGTTCAAGGGCGCTACAGATATTAGCAGCAGCGCGTGTTGGAGACCGATGCTGCTGCTATCCCTCCATAGCAGTAGCGTAGGTCAAACCGCGCTATAGATAAGAGTTAGCTGTGGCGTCGTATCAGTAGCGCGGCCACCCGCGCTACTGCTAAGCATTTAACCCGCGCTACTGCTAGGCTTTTCCCAAGTAGTGAATGTCTCAAGGGAGGTGTGCACTACTGCACTTTGGAGATGCTTCATGAGGACCGACAGTTTGACTAGGGAGAGTCCACGACAATTTCGCAAATGGGTCGTTGTTTGAGTAGGTCGGCATTGCTGAGCAATTCATCACCGTTGAGCAACTCATCGAGGAAGGTGAACGGGTCCTCCTCCTCCATATCATCGTCGGTCGCAAGCGCCATCTAGGGCGCATTCTTCGCCACCAATTCTTTGTTGAACGATAGACCGATAACCCACAAGTATAGGGGATCGCAACAGTTTTCGAGGGTAGAGTATTCAACCCAAATTTCTTGATTCGACACAAGGGGCGTCAAAGAATATTCTCAAGTATTAGCAGCTGAGTTGTCAATTCAACCACACCTGAAAGACTTAATATCTATAGAAAAATATTTAGTAGCAAAGTAGTATGGAAGTAACGGTAATGGTGGCAAAAGTAACAGTAGCAGTTTTGTAGTGATTGTAACAGCAGTAGCAACAAAAGTAACTTAGCAAAGATCAATATGTGAAAAGGTCGTAGGCAATGGATCGGCAATGATAATGATGTCGGATGATATTCATCATGTAGCAGTCATAACATAGGGTGACACAGAACTAGCACCAATTCATCAATATAATGTAGGCATGTATTCCATATATAGTCATACGTGCTTATGGAAAAGAACTTGCATGACATCTTTTGTCCTACCCTCCCGTGGCAGAGGGGTCCTAATGGAAACTAAGGGATATTAAGGCCTCCTTTTAATAGAGAACCGGTCCAAAGCATTAGCACTTAGTGAATACATGAACTCCTCAAACTACGGTAATCACCGGAAAGAATCCCAATTATTGTCACCTTGGGGTATGCGGATCATAACACGTAATAGGTGTCTACAACTTGCAAGATAGGATCAAGAACACAAATATGTACATGAAAACATAATAGTTTCAGATCTGAAATCATGGCACTCGGGCCCTAGTGACAAACATTAAGCATAGCAAAGTCATAGCAACATCAATCTTAGAACATAGTGGATACTAGGGATCAAACCCTAACAAAACTAACTCGATTACATGATAAATCTCATCCAACCCATCACTGTCCAGCAAGTCTACAATGGAATTACTCACTCCTGGCAGTGAGCATCATGAAATTGGTGATGGAGGAAGGTTTGTCATGATGATGGCGATGAATCCCCCTCTCCGGAGCCCCGAACGAACTCCAGATCTGCCCTCCCGATGAAGAACAGGAGATGGCGGCGGCTCCATATCGTAAAAAACGATGAATCCGTCTCTCTGATTTTTTCTCCCCGAATAGGGTTATATGGAGTTGGAGTTGAGGTCGGAGGGGCTCCAGGGGGCCCACAAGCCTGCAAGGCACGCCCTAGGTGGCTGGGCGCGCCCCCAGGGCTTGTGGCCTCTGGGTGGCCCCCCTCTGGTTAATTCTTGCGCCAGTATTTTTTATATATTCGAAAAATATTCTTCGTAAATTTTCTTGTTAATTCGAGAACTTTTATTTCTGCACAAAAATAACACCATGGCAATTCCTCTGAAAACAGCTTCAGTCCGGGTTAGTTCCATTCAAATCATGCAAATTAGAGTCCAAAACAAGGGAAAAGAGTTTGGAAAAGTAGATACGATGGAGACGTATCAACTCCCCCAAGCTTAACTCATTACTTGTCCTCAAGCAATTCAGTTGACAAACTGAAAGTGACAAAGAAAAAAATTTACAAACTCTGTTTGATGTTGTTGTTGTAAATATGTCTAATTGATGTTCAGGTTTTCAGCAAAGATTACGAACTAACCATATTCACAATAACATTTAGGTCTCACATTTACTCATATCAAAGGCATAATCAACTAGCGAGCAATAATAATGAATCTTGGATGACAACAGATTTTTCAAAACAATCATGATATAATATGACAAAATGGTATCTCCCTAGGCCTTTCTGAGACCGCCAAACATAAATGCAGAGCACCCCCGAAGATCAAGGACTGACTGGACATTGTAATTCATGGCAAAAGAGATCCAGTCACAGTCATACTCAACATCAATTAATAGCAAAGCATACAAATGACAGTGGTGCTCTCTAGCTGGTGCTTTCTAGAAGAGGATGATGACTCGACAATAAAAGTAAATAGATAGGCCCTTCGCAGAGGGAAGCAGGGATTTGCAGAGGTGCCAGAGCTCCGAGCTTTTAAAACAGAGATGAATATAATTTTGAGCGGTATGCTTTCATTATCAACATAACAACCAAGAGATCTCACTATCTTCCATGCTAGATACATTATATGCGGTTCCCAAACAGAATGGTAAAGTTTGTACTCTCCCTCCACCAACAATCACACTCCACGACTAGCCGAATTCACGGGTGCCGTCCATACCAACAACAATCCTGGGGGAGTTTTGTTTTATGATTATATTTTTATTTGATTTTGAGCATGGAACTGGGCATCCCGATTACCAGCCACTTTCTCATGAATGACAAGTGAATAAACACTCATCGTGAAAATAACCCACCTAGCATGGAAGATACTGACAACCCCCAGTCACTACATGAGCGATTCGGGCATACAAAACAGATTATTATTTGAAGGTTTAGAGTTTGGCACATGCAAATTTACTTGGAATGACAGGTAAATACCGCATATAGGTAGGTATGGTGGACTCATATGGAACAACTTTGGGTTTAAGGAAGTGGATGCACAAGCAGTATTCCCACTTAGTACAAGTGAAGGCTAGCAAAAGATTGAGGAGGGACCAACTAGAGAGCGATAATGGTCATAAACATGCATTGAGATTAACCAACAGTGAATGCAAGCATGAGTAGGATATAAATCACCATGAACATAAATATCGTGGAGGCTATGTTGTTTTTGTTTCAACTACATGCGTGAACATGTGCCAAGTCAAGCCACTTGAATCATTCAAAGGAGGATACCATCCTATCATAGTACATCATAACCATTTTAAAATGCATGTTGGCACACAAGACAAACCATTATACACTCCTAGCTAATTAAGCATGGTATGAATAACTATAATCTCTAATTGTCATTGCAAACATGTTTCATTCATAATAAGCTGAATCGGGAACGATGAGCTGATCATATTTACAAAAACAAAATAGGTCGAGTTCGTACCAGCTTTTCTCCATCTCAATCATTTCATCATATATCGTCATTATTGCCTTTCACTTGCACAACCGAACGATGTGAATAATAGTAAGAGTGCACGTGCATTGGACTAAGCTGGAATCTGCAACATTTATTCAAAGGAGAAGACAAGGTAATATGGGCTCTTTGGTAGATCAGCAATAATGCATATGAGAGCCACTCAACATTTTCATCATGGTCTTCTCCTTACGAAACAAAGAAAAGAAAAGAATTACAAAGAAACACAATGAAATATATTTTGGAGTTTTTGTTTTTTTGAAGAAAGTAAAACAAGAACGAGAAAAACTATTTACATGGGAAAGGTCCCAACAAGTAAAAGAAGAGTAAAATCATGTGTCGCTTGTCATCGTCCTTGGCAATAAAATCATGTGGTACCATACTAGCATAGTTCAAATATCTAGTGGGTAACAACATTTCCTCCTCCTCATCAAGCCTAATGGGTATCTCAAAATGTTTAGCAAGGCAAGAAGCATAGATACCTTCGAAAATAGGACCCCTCGAGCGGTTTATGTTTAACCATCGAGCAATAATGACGCCCAAACTAAAAGTTCTATCAGAATATAAAGCATGGCGCAAAATAGCAAGGTCAGGGGCACTAAGGCCTCCACTCTCCCCATGACCAATCAAACATCTCCCAACAAATAATGAATAATAGCATAAAATAGGAAAACGTAAACTAGCCACTCTCGCTTCCGACACCCCTCTCTCTTCCTCTACAGTTGTTTCAGCAATGAAGTCCTCCACGTCTCTAGGACGTGGTTCACTGACGCTGCCCTCATAAGGTATTTTGCAAACATCACAAAAATCATAAAGTGACATTCGCTTAGGCACATCATACAAGTGAAATTCTACCATAGGAGGATCCTTCCTAGAATGAAAGTGAAAATTTTGGACGAAGGTATTAGTGAGTAGGAGGTATTGGTCACACTTATCGTGGAGGAAGTCGGTGATGCCGGCCTTCTCCGCCAAGAAATAGAAATCATCATAAATTCCGGCCGCCCTTAAGAATGTATCACTTGGCCATTCACATGGCCGAACCTCTGCGGTGCGAGGAAGATTGTACTTGGGCTTCTTCTTCTCCTCATTCTCATTTTCATCTGAATTCCAGCTTGAGGAGCCCCTTAACCACCTCTTCATCGTGTCTTTTATTTTCTCTAAAAAATTCTGAAGTTTTTAGTGACTCAAAATAAAAGTGAACAAAACTCAACAAGATTGATAGCAACTACTCCCACAAGTGTCGAGAAGCTATAACATGCAACAAAACTACTTTGAAGCATATAAATTTGACATGCAAGCTAAAGAACATGGTCACCACAGCAGCAAAAATTTGCAATATATAAAGCACTAGAACAAAAACTAATTGGACCATTGGAGGAGTCACATACCGAAGAACAATCCCCTGAAACAGTTTCGGAAATGGAGTTCCGAGCAAGGAGATCAAAAATGGCAGCAAAATGAGCAAGAGCACGGGTTTGAGCAATGGTGGGATTTTTTCTAGAGGAAGACGAAGTGAATGGGTGCTGGAATATGTGAGGGGGACGCACGTGGGACCCACAAGACCTGTAGGTGCGCACAGGGGGGGTGGGCGCGCCCTGTGGGCTTGTTGCCCACTAGTGCACCCCCCCTGAGGTGTTTTCTGTGCCAAAAATTCTTAAATATTCTGGAAAAAAACATACTAAATTTTCAGGGCATTTGGAGAACTTTTATTTTCTGGTCATTTTTTTATTGCATGGATAATTCAGAAAACAAAAAAATGATAGCACTTTTGCTTTATTTACTCTAAATAACATAAGGTAAAAGAGGGTACAGAGAGTTGTGTTTACTAAATTCATCCATCTCATGCCCGTCAAAAGGAATCCATTAACAAGGTTAATCAAGTCTTATTAACAAACTTGTTCCGAATGACATGAAACCGGAGAATCTTCGTATAGCACTAGATTACCTCAACGGGGATATGCATGTCCCCAACAATAAGAATATCATATTTCTTTTTGACAGTGGGAAGAGGGAATTCGAAACCTCCAATAGTAATTGTTGAAAATTTTCCAATATAATTGATACTATTCACTTGAGGTTGTTTCTTAAGAAAGTGTACCGTATGCTCATTACCATTAACATAATAGTGACATTGCCCTTGTTGCAATCAATAACAGCCCCTGCAGTATTCAAAAAGGGTTTACAAAGGATGATCGACATACAGTCGTCCTCGGGTATATCAAGAATAACAAAGTCCGTTAAAATAGTAACATTTGCAACTACGACAAGTACATCCTCACAAATACCGATGGGTATAGCAGTTGATTTATCAGCCATTTGCAAAGGGATTTCAGTTGGTGTCAACTTATTCAAATCAAGTATACGATATAAAGAGAAAGGCATAACAATAACATCGGCTCCAAGATCACATAAAGAAGTTTTAACATAGTTTCTTTTAATGGAGCATGGTATAGTTGGTATTCCTGGATCTCCTAGTTTCTTTGGTATTCCACCCTTAAATGTGTAATTAGCAAGCATGGTGGAAATTTCAGCTTCCGGTATCCTTCTTTTATTAGTAACAATATCTTTCATATACTTGCCATAAGGAGACATTTTCAGAATATCAGTCAAAGGCATACGCAAAAAGACAGGTCTAAGCATTTCAACAAAGCGCTCAAAGTCCTCATCATCCTTTTTCTTGGATGATTTAGGAGGAAAGGGCATGGGTTTCTGAACCAATGGTTCTCTTTCCTTACCATGTTTTCTAGCAATGAAGTCTCTTTTATCATATCTTTTATTCTTAGGTTGTGGGTTATCAAGATCAACAGCAGGTTCTATCTCCACATTATTATCATTACTAGGTTGAGCATCAACATGAACATCATTATTAACATTATCACTAGGTTCATGTTCATCACCAGATTGTGTTTCAGCATCAGAAATAGAAATATTATTTGGATTCTCAGGTGTGTCTATAGTATGTTCACTAGAAGCATGCAAAGTCCTATTAGTTTTCTTTTTTATTTTTATTATTACAAGGACTAGGTGCATCAGTATTAATTCCTTGAGAATCTTGCTCAATTCTCTTAGGGTGGCCTTCATGATACAAAGGTTCCTGAGTCATTTTACCACCTCTAGTCATAACTCTAACAGTATTATTATTCATCTTATTATTCATTTCATTGAGCAAATCATTTTGTGGCTTGAGAACTTGTTCTACTTGAGTTTTTAACATGGAAGCATGTTTACTAATAATCTTGAGATCATTAACAGTTCTACACATATAATCACCCAAGCAGTTAAGCATATAAGCATTACGTTGCAATTGTCTACTAACATATGCATTGAAGTTTTCTTGTTTAACAATAAAGTTATCAGATTCATCCAAGCATTAACTAGCAGACTTATTATAAGGAATACCACCTTCATAAAATTTGTAGAGAGAATTTACCTCTACTACCTGTGTCGGGTTATCGAGACCATGTATTTCTTCAATAGGTGGTAAATTTTTAACATCTTCAGCTTTAATACCCTTTTCTTTCACAGATTTCTTTGCCTCTTGCATATCTTCAGGACTGAGAAATAGAATACCCCTTTTCTTCGGAGTTGGCTTAGGAGGTGGTTCGAGAAGAGTCCAATCGTTATCATTACTCAATATATTAGTCAATAATACTTCAGCTTGTTCAACAGTTCGTTCCCTGAAACACAACCAGCACAACTATCTAGGTGGTCCCTAGAAGCATTGGTTAGTCCATCATAAAAGATATCAAGTATTTCATTTTTCTTGAGAGGATGATCAGGCAACGCATTAAGTAATTGGAGAAGCCTCCCCCAAGCTTGTGGGAGACTCTCTTCTTAAATTTGCACAAAGTTAAATATTTCCTGTAAAGCAGCCTGTTTCCTATGAGCAGGAAAATATTTTCCAGAGAAGTAATATATCATATACTGGGGACTACGCACACAACCAGGAGCAAGAGAATTAAACCATATCTTAGCATCACCCTTTAATGAGAAAGGAAACAACTTAAGAATATAGTAATAGCGAATTTTTTCCTCATGAGAAAATAGGGTGGCTATATCATTTAATTTAGTGAGATGTGCCACAACAGTTTCAGATTCATAACCATGGAAAGGATTAGATTCAACCAAAGTAATTAACTCAGGATCGACAGAGAATTCATAATCCTTATCAGTAACACAGATAGGTGAAGTAGCAAACTTAGTATCATATTGCATTCTAGCATTCAAAGATTTTTCTTTCCACTTGCATAGTAATTTCTTAAGGTCATCTCTATCCTTACAAGCAAGAAAGTCCCTAGCTACCTCTCCATCCATAACATAACCCTCAGGTATAACAGGCAATTCATATCTAGGAGAGCTAGGTATAATGGGTGTTTCAAAGTTTTCAGTTTCAATAATTTCATCAGTCTCAGAAATACTATCAGTTTCATCATTCTCAATATCTTTAGCTCTAGCAAGTAGTTCATCAAGAAATTCACCCAGTGGCATAGTATTATCAAGCAAAGTATCATCATAAGCATCATGCATAGCAGAAGTAGCATCATCAATTACTTGCGACATATTAGGATTAATAGCCGGTGGTGGTGTCGCAAGCTTACTCAAAACAGAAGGTGAATCAAGTGCATAGCTAGATGACAGTTCCTTACCTCCCCTCATAGTAGAGGGATAAATCTTGGTTCTTAGATCTTTTGGATTCTTCATAGTGATCAACAGATATAAATCCCAAGTGACTCAGAGAATAGAGCTATGCTCCCCGGAAACGGCGCTAGAAAAAGTTCTTGATAACCCACAAGTATAGGGGATCGCAACAGTTTTTGAGGGTACAGTATTCAACCCAAATTTATTGATTCGACACAAGGGGTGCCAAAGAATATTCTCATGTATTAGAAGCTGAGTTGTCAATTCAACCACACCTGAAAGACTTAATATCTGCAGCAAAATATTTAGCAGCAAATTAGTATGGAAGTAACGGTAACGGTGGCAAAAGTAACAGTAGCAGTTTTGTAGTGATTCTAACAGTAGTAGCAACAAAAGTAACTTAGCAAAGATCAATATGTGAAAAGCTCGTAGGAAATGGATCGACAATGATAATTATATCGCATGATATTCATCATGTAGCAGTCATAACATAGGGTGACATGGAACTAGGTCCAATTCTAATGTAGGCATGTATTCCGTATATAGTCATACGTGCTTATGGAACAGAACTTGCATGACATCTTTTGTCCTACCCTCCCGTGGCAGCGGGGTCCTAATGGAAACTAAGGGATATTAAGGCCTCCTTTTAACAGAGAACCGGACCAAAGCATTAGCACTTAGTGAATACATGAACTCCTCAAAGTACGGTAATCACCGGAAAGAATCCCAATTATTGTCACCTTGGGGTATGCGGATCATAACACGTAATAGGTGTCTACAACTTGCAAGATAGGATCAAGAACACAAATATATTCATGAAAACATAATAGGTTCAGATCTGAAATCATGTCACTCGGGCCCTAGTGACAAACATTAAGAATAGCAAATTCATAGCAACATCAATCTTAGAGCATAGTGGATACTAGGGATCAAACCCTAACAAAACTAACCCGATTACATGATAAATCTCATCCAACCCATCACCGTCCAGCAAGCCTACGATGGAATTACTCACTCCTGGTGGTTAGCATCATGAAATTGGTGATGTAGGAAGGTTGGTGATGATGATGGCGATGAATCCCCCTCTCTGGAGCTCCGAACGGACTCCAGATGTGCCCTCCCGATGAAGAATAGGAGGTGGCGGCCGCTCCGTATCGTAAAATGCGATGAATCCTTCTCTCTAATATTTTCTCCCCGAATAGGGTTAGATGGAGTTGGAGTTGAGGTCGGAGGGGCTCCAGGGGGCCCACAAGCCTGCAGGGCGCGCCCCCAGGGTTTGTGACCTCTGGGTTGCCCCCCTCTGGTTAATTCTTGCGCCAGTATTTTTTATATATTCCAAAAATATTCTCCGTAGATTTTTAGGTCAATCCGAGAACTTTTATTTCTGCACAAAAATATCACCAAGGCAATGCTGTTGAAAACAGCGTCAGTCCGGGTTGATTCCATTCAAATCATGCAAATTAGAGTCCAAAACAAGGGCAAAAGAGTTTGGAAAAGTAGATACGATGGAGACGTATCATAGACAAACAACCCGTCACGCACGCGAGCAATAGGCAGGTTGAATAAAACAACACGAGGAGAATAAGAAACAAGAAACGAATCTGGAGCGTGACAAGTGATGCTCCAGCGGTTCAATCGATCAACTCATCCAAAGGAAGAGACTAAAAAACAAAATCGATTCTTATCATACATTGGCAGAGCAGGATAGGCGATGGGGCAAGAAGCCCTCGTGGTGGTACTCGTTCATCACCCATAGTGTCTTCTAGCCGCTGGGGGCACGGCCTTGGTAGAAAAAGATTGTCTTGTTCATGTCGACGAGGACCACGTACCATCCGCTGAATATCGCCTAGTCCTTACACGTCGCCTTCCAATAGCCGCTCCTAGTCGCCCGGTTGGTGCGCATCCCCATCAGCTACTTACGATCCATGTGCACAACAAAAAACCACTCGTTCTCACCCATCTTCACCTCTTCCACAAAATGAACTGGCCATGAGCATGCTGCCTCATGCCTACAAATTATCGAGGAGTATTAATGCACTTAGTCGGGAGATCCCAGAGCTCGGTGTTGCTGAGGTTGACGTCGACGACCAGGTGACAGGACAAGTAGGTGTTACGGATCTTCCGGGTGAGGTAGAGCGTGATCACCTCCTCATCGATGGGGTGTAATCGGTACCTTGGACGAAGAGCCAGCTGTAGCTCCTCCAACCCCAGATCCATCATGGCCACCATGTTCGACATCGTTGCGCCCTCTCGGATCTACTATCTTGCTTTGGGGTTTAGAAGTGCAGCGGGGTGAGGTGGTTATATAGCATGCGGAATACTGTGCTGTTGGTCCATTAGTGTGTAATGGGTCATGACGACTTCTAATGCATCATGCTTAAATTTCACACATAATATTATGTGGTTATCAAATGGTTTGAAAATTATAACATGAAGTTGTGGTCATGGTTCGAACCCATACCTCTAGAGCACAAAAAAATTAAGTGAAACCCATAGATTCATTAAAAAATGTTTTTCTCTCTTCAAAAACCTAAGTCTTTCCTTCTTGTATATTTTGAGTTCGAAATTCATGTAGAAATTTTGGGCAGTAACAAAACCATTTTCGTTTGGTTAATTCGGCCTTTAAGTCATCATTTTCATGGATCAAACTTTATTCTTATTTTGAAGGTCAATCTTAAATATTGGGATTCCAATATGTCATTGATGTTGGAAGCCTCTTCTATGGTAATTGATTACTTGTGGGGGAGTAGCAGTTTCCTAAATCAACCAAGCAGCATGGGCATTGCTTGATGTTGTCGTGCGTGAATACTACTAAAAAGCGCAATGTGTGACCTCCACATGTTACATATGCGATTTTGAGAAAATGTGTTCATTTGAGATCCTACCAAATTGTATCCATAATTTAGTTATTCATAGACTCTTTGCACGTTATCCTACCTTTCCTCCTTCTACACTTTTTTGTCCCTACCTTTCTACTTCAAAGATATGAGATCGGAGAAAAAAGAGTGATGGCGTGATTGGTAAAGAAGATAGTGATTGTACAACGATGATGGACACTCCCTGATCATCCCGATGAGTCTTGTTGCTGCCAATGTATTTCAAACTGTCAAAAATGGTTCTGGAAATAATTGGAAGGAGCACAAGTGTGATACATTGAAAATTCTTGGTTGGCATTTCAATAAATAAACCTTTAAGAAACCCACCTGAATGACATTTTTTGCATGGGTGCGTATTATGGTTATTTGACCTACTCTCTCTTCCTTGGCTAGGCTGATTTTTTTTCCTTCCATATACAAACACCCAATTTGCTACAAGACAGAGAACTTATAGACTCAACGACCTCTGCTATCATCTGCTCTCCTCTATCCTTCTGCTCTACCATCTCTATCGCATCCCAACTTTTCAGGTATTCACCATGACAAATATCTCCATACCACAATGCCATTTTCTGTGGCATTACTATCGCGATTTAGTGTCTCGATTCAAGAAGACGATGACAAGGAACTATAGTGCCTTGACCACGAGCAGCCAACTATTATTGGGATGTTGCCGATGATTAGGAAGGAGGTTGGGAACCACCACAACCAACACCTCATGTATATGCCCTAAAGGGAGGCTTGCACTACCAGACTTTGTAGATGCTTCAAGAGGACCGACAGTTTGACTAGGGAGATTTCACGACAATTTCGCGAATGGGTCATTGTTTGAGCAGGTCGGCATTGCTGAGCAATTCATCACTATTGACCAACTCATCGAGTAAGGTCCTCCTCCTCCATGCCCCTGTCGGCCACAACCGTCATTTAGGGTGCATTCTTCGCCACCAAGTCTTTTTTGAACAGCCGGCAAACAACCCAATCGTCACGCACGCACACAATATGCGGGTTGAGAAAACCACACGAGGAGAATAAGAAACAAGAAAAATATCTCCAGCATGACATGTGATGCTCCAGCGGTTCAATTGATCAACTCGTCCAAAGACGGAGACCAAAAAACAAAATTGATTCTTTTCATACCTTGGCGGAGCGGGGTAGGTGATGCGGCATTTCGCCCTTGGGGTGGTACTGCTTCATCACCCACGGTGTCGTCTGGCCACTGGGGGCACGACCATGGTAGAAGATAAGCGTCTTGTTCATGCCGATGAGGAATGCGTCTTGTCCCATGCCGTGGAATATCCCCATGTCCTTACTTGTCGCCTTCCAATAGCCGCTCCTACTCGCCCGGTTGGTGCGCATCCCCGTCAGGTACTTCCGATCCATGTGCACAAAAAGAAACCACTCCTTCTCACCCATATTCACCTCTTCTGTAAAATGAGCTGGCCATGAGCGCGCTGCCTCATGCCTGCAAATTAACGAGGAGTAGTACTGCACTTAGTCGGGAGATCCTAGAGCTTGGTGTTGTTGAGGTTCACGTCGGCGACCATGTGAGAGAAGTAGGGGTTACAGATCTTGGGGGTGAGGTAGTGCGTGACCACATCCTCATTAATGGGGTGAAACCGGTACCTCAGAGGAAGCTCCCGCTACAGCTCCTCCAACCCTAGATCAATCACCGCCGCCATGTTCGACATCGCTGCACCCTCTCAGATCTACTATCTTGCCTTGATATGCTATGGAAGAACCAGATGAAACAGGGGCTGAGGAGGAGTAAGAAGAGCGATAGTTGTGGAAAGGTGATTTTTTCTTAATGCTTTGAGGTTTAGAAGTTCCGCGGGGTGAGGTGGTTATATAGCGTCCAGAATATTGTGCTGCCTATCCAGTAGTGTGTAACAGGTCATGACGAGTTCTAATGCATCATGCTTAAATTTCACACAAAATATTATGTGGTTATCAAATGGTTTGAAAATTATATCATGAAGTTGTGGTCATGGTCCGAACCAGTACCTGTAGAGCATAAAATATTAAGTGAAGCCCATTGATTCGTTAAAAAATGTTTTTCTCACTTCAAAAACCTAAATCTTTCCATCATGTATATTTTGAGTTCAAATCATGTAGAAATTTTGGGCAGTAACAAAACCATTTTTGTTTGGTTATTTCGGCCTTCATGTCATCATTTACGTGGATCAAACTTTATTTTTATTTTGATGGTCAATCTTAACTTTTGGGATTCCAAAATGTGATTGATGTTGGAAGCCTCTTCTATGGTAATTGATTAGCTGTGGGGTAGTAGCAGTTTCCAAAATCGACCAATCTGCATGGGCATCGCATGATGTTGTCGTGCACGAATACTAGTAAAAAGCACAATGTGTGACCTCCACATGTTACAGATGCGATTTTCAGAAAACGTGTTGAATTGAGCTCCTTCCAAATTGTTTCCATAATTTAGTTATTCATAGACTCTTTGCACATTCTCCTATCTTTCCTGCTTCTACCTTTTTTGTCCCTACCTTTCTACTTTGAAGTATTTGAGATCACAGAAAAAAGGGTGATGGTGTGATTGGTAAGGTAGATAGTGATAGTACAACGAGGATGCACACTCCGTGATCATCCCAGTAAGTCTCGTTGCAGCCGATGTATTTCGCACTTTCAAAATGGTTCTGGAAATAATTGGAAGGAGCACTAGTGTGACACATTGAAAATTCTCGGTTGGCATTTCAATTAATAAACCTTAAAGAAAGCTACCTGAAAGACATTATTTGCAGGGGTACGTATTATGGTTATTTGACCTACTCTCTCTTCCTTTGCTAGGCTTATTTTTTTCCTTCCATACACAAACACCCAATTTGCTACAAGACAGTGAACTTATAGACGCAACAACCTCTGCTATCATCTGCTCTCCTCTATCCTTCTGCTCTACCATCTCTATTGCATCCCAACTTTTCAGGTATTCACCATGACAAATATCTCCATACCACAATGCAATTTTCTGTGGCAATACTATCATTAATCAGTGTCTCGATACAGGAAGACGATGACCATGAACAATAGTGCCTTGACCACGAGCAGCCAGCTATTATTGGGATGTTGCTGATGACTAGGAAGGAGGTTGGGAACCACAACAACCAACACCTCATGTATATGCCCTCAAGGGAGGCATGCACTGTTGCACTTTGGAGATGCTTCATGAGGACCGACAGTTTGACTACAGAGAGTTGACGACAATTTAGTGAATCGGTCCTTGTTTGAGTAGGTCGGCATTGCTGAGCAATTCATTACTGTTAAGCAACTCATCAAGGAAGGTGAATGGGTCCTCCTCCTCCATGTCCCCGTCGGCAGCAACTGCCATCTAGGGCGCATTCTTCGTCACCAATTCTTTGTTGAACGATAGATCGTCGAACACGGGAGCAATAGGCAGGTAAGAAAACAACACGAGGTGAATAAGAAACAAGAAACAAATCTTGAGCGTGACATGTGATGCTCCCGCGGTTCAATCGATCAACTCGTCTGAAGACAGACACTAAAAAACAAAATTGATTCTTGTCGTACATGACGGAGCGGGGTAGGCTATGGGGCAAGTCGCCCTCGAGGCGGTACTCGTTCATCACCCATGGTGTCTTCAGGCCACTGGGGCGCGGTCGTTGTAGAATACGAGTGTCTTGTTCATGCCGATGAGGACTGCGTACCATCCAGTGCCGCGGAATAATGCCTAGTCCTTACCCGTCGCCTCCCAATAGCCGCTCCTAGTCGCCCGGTTGTGCGCATCCCTGTCAGGTACTTCCGATCCATGTGAACTAAAAGAAAGCACTCCTTCTCACCCATCTTCACCTCTTCTGCAAAATGAACTGGCCATGAGCGCGCTGCCTCATGCCTACAAATTATCGAGGAGTAGTACTGCACTTAGTCGGGAGATCCGAGAGCTCGGTGTTGTTGAGGTTGACGTCGGCGACCATGTGATAGGATAAGTAGGGGTTACGGATCTTGGGGTGAGGTAGTGCGTGACCAGCTCCTCGTCGGTGGGGTGAAACCGGTACCTCGAAGGGAGCGCCAGATGCAGCTCCTCCAACCCCAGATCCATATTCGCTGCCATGCTCGACATCGCAGCGCCCTCTCGGATCTACAATCTTGCCTTGATATGCAATGGAAGAACCATATGAAACATTAGCTGAGGAGGAGTAAGAAGAGTGACACTGGTGGAGAGGTGATTTTGTCTTAACGCTTTGGGGTTTAGAAGTGCAGCGGGCTGTGGTGTTTATATAGCATCCGGAATACTGTGTTGCCGATCCAGTAGTGTGTAGCAGGTCATGATGAGTTCTAATGCATCATGCTTAAATTTCACCCAAAATATTATGTGGTTATCAAATGGTTTGAAAATTATATCATGAAGTTGTGGTGATGGTTCGAACAAGTACCTGTAGAGAACAAAAAAAATTAAGTAAAGCCCTTTGATTCGTTAAAAAAAATGTGTTTCTCACTTCAAAAACCTAATTCTTTCTATCTGGTATATTTTGAGTTCTAATTTCATGTACAAATTTTGGGCAGTAGCAAATACATTTTTGTATGGTTAATTCGGCCTTCAAGTCATCATTTTCATGGATCAAACTTTATTCTTATTTTGAGGGTCATTCTTAAATATTGGGATTCCAATATGTGATTAGTTGTGTGGGAGTAGCAGTTTCCTAGATCGACCAAGCAGCATGGGCCTCCCATGATATTGTCGAGCACGTATACTACTAAAAAGCAATGTCTGACCTCCACATGTTAAAGATGCGATTGCAGAAAATGTGTTGAATTGAGCTCCTTCCAAATTGTATCCATAATTTAGTTATTCATCGATTCTTTGCACATTCACCTACCTTTCCTCCTGCTACCCTTTTTTGTCCCTACCTTTCTACTTCAAAGTAATTGGGATCGGAGAAAGAAGGGTGATGGGGTGATTGGTAAGGAAGGTAGTAATTGTACAACGAGGATGCACACTCTATGATCATCCAAATGAGTCTCATTGCGGCCGATGTATTTCACACTTTGAAATATGGTTCTAAAATAATAGGAAGTACCACAACTGTGATACATTGAAAATTCTCAGTTGGCATTTCAATAAATAAACCTCTAAGAAACCAACTTGAAAGACATTTTTCGCAGGGGTGCGTATTATGGTTATTTAACCTACTCTCTCTTAGGCTGATTTTTTTCATTCCATACACAAACACCAAATTTGCTACGAGACAAATAACTTACAGAATCATTGACCACTTCTATCATCTGCTCTCCTCTATCCTTCTGCTCTGCCATCTCTATCATATCCCAACTATTCTTGTATTCACCACGACAAATATCTCCTCACCGCATTTCCATTTTCTATAGCAATACTATCATGATTCAGTGTATCGATTCAGGAAGACGACGATCATGAACAATAGTTCCTTGACCACGAGAAGGCAACTACTATCGGGATGTTGTTGATGATTCGGAAGGAGGTTGGGAACCACCACAATCAACACCTCATGTATATGCCCTCAAGGGAGGCGTGCACTACTACACTTTGGAGATGCTTCATGAGGACCAACAGTTTGACTAGAGAGAGTTTGCGACAATTTTGCGAATGGCTCCTTGTTTGAGCAGGTTGGCATTGCTGAGCAATTCATCACTGTTGAGCAACTCATCAAGAAAGGTGAACGGGTCCTCCCCCTGAATGCCCCTGTCGGCCGCAACCGCCATCTAGGGCGCATTCTTCGCCACCACGTCTTTGTTAAACAGCCGAGAAACAACCCAATCATGACACACACTCGCAATAGGCAGGTTGAGAAAACAACACAAGGAGAATAAGAAACAAGAAACAAATCTCGAGCATGACATGTGATGCTCCAGCGGTTCAATCGATCAACTCGTCCGAAGTCGGAGACTAAAAAACAAAATCGATTCTTGTCATACCTTGGCGGCGGGGGGTAGGCGATGGGGCAAGTCGCCCATGAGGCGATACTAGTTCATCACCGATGGTGTCTTCTGGCCATTGGGGGTGCGTCTGTGGTAGAAGACGAGTGTCTTGTTCATGCGGACGAGGACCACATACCATCCCATGCTGCAGAACATAGCCTTGTCCTTACCCGTCGCCTTCCAATTGGCGCTCCTAGTTGCCCGGTTGGTGCGCATCCCCGTCAGGTACTTTCGACTAATGTGCACAAAAAGAAACCACTCCTTCTCACCCATCTTCACCTCTTCTACAAAACAAACTGGCATGAGCACGGTGCCTCATGCCTGCAAATTATCGAGGAGTAGTACTGCACTTAGTCTGCAGATCCCACAGCTCTGTGTTGTTGAGGTTGATGTCAGTGACCACGTGACAGGAGAAGTATGGGTTATGGATCTTGGTGTGAGGTAGTGCGTGACCACCTCCTCGTGAATGGGGTGAAACCGGTACCTCGGAGGAACTGCCAGCTGCAGCTCCTAGTCACCCGGTTGGTGCGCATCCCCGTCAGGTACTTACGATCCATGTGCACAACAAAAAACCACTCGTTCTCAACCATCTTCACCTCTTCCAGAAAACGAACTGGCCATGAGCGGGCTGCCACATGCCTGCAAATTATCGAGGAGTAGTACTGCACTTAGTTGGGAGATCCCAGAGTTCAGTGTTGTTGAGGTTGACGTCGGCGACCAGGTGACAAGAGAAGTAGGTGTTACGGATCTTAGTGATGAGGTAGTGCATGATGACCTCCCCGTCAATGGGGTGTAACCGATACCTCGAACGAAGAGCCAGCTGTAGCTCCTCCAACCCCAGATCCATCATGGCCACCACGTGCGACATTGCTGCGCCCTCTCGGATCTACTATCTTGCCTTGATATGCTATGGAAGAACCAAATGAAACAGGGGCCGAGGAGGAGTAAGAAGAGCGGCAGTAGTGGAGACGTGATTTTGTCTTAATGCTTCGGGGTTTAGAAGTGCAGCGGGGTGAGGTGGTTATATAGCATGCAAAATACTGTGCTATTGGTCCAGTAGTGTGTAATGGGTCATGACGACTTCTAATGCATCATCCTTAAATTTCACACATAATATTATGTGGTTATCAAATGGTTTGAAAATTATAACATGAAGTGGTGGTCATGGTTCAAACCCATACCTCTAGAGCATAAAAAAATTAAGTGAAACCCATTGATTCCTTAAAAAAATGTTTTTCTCTCTTCAAAAACCTAAGTCTTTCCTTCTTGTATATTTTGAGTTCGAAATTCATGTAAAAATTTTGGGCAGTACCAAAACCATTTTCGTTTGGGTAATTCGGCCTTTAAGTCATCATTTTCATTGATCAAACTTTATTCTTATTTTGAGGGTCAATCTTAAATATTGGGATTCCAATATGTCATTGATGTTGGAAGCCTCTTCTACGGTAATTGATTACTTGTGGGGGAGTAGCAGTTTCCTAAATTGACCAAGCGGCATGGGCATCGCTTGATGTTGTCGTGCATGAATACTACTAAAAAGCGCAATGTGTGACCTCCACATGTTACAGATGCGATTTTCAGAAAATGTGTTGAATTGAGCTCCTTCCATATTGTATCCATAATTTAGTAATTCATAGACTCTTTGCACATTCTCCTACCTTTCCTCCTTCTACCCTTTTTTGTCCCAACCTTTCTACTTCAACGTATTTGAGATCGGAGAAAATAGGGTGATGGGGTCATTGCTAAGGAAGATTGCACAACGAGGATTCACACTCTGCGATCATCCCGACGAGTCTCATTGCTGCCGATGTATTTCACACTTTCAAAAATGGTTCTGGAAATAATTGGAAGGAGCACAAGTGTGATACATTGAAAATTCTCGGTTGGCATTTCCATAAATAGACCTTAAAGATACCCACCTGAAAGACATTTTTTGCAGGGGTGCGTCTTATGGTTATTTGACCTACTCTCTCTTCCTTGGCTAGGCTGATTTTTTCCTTCCATACACAAACACCCAATCTGCGACAAGACAGAGAACTTATAGACTCAACAACCTCGACTATCATCTGATCTCCTCTATCCTTCTGCTCTGCCATCTCTATCGCATCCCAACTTTTCCGGTATTCACCACGACAAATATCTCCACACCGCCTTGCCATTTTCTGTGGCAATACTATCCCAATTCAGTGTCTCGATTCAGGAAGACGATGACCATGAACAATAGTGCCTTGGCCACGAGTAGACAACTATTATTGGGATGTTGCCGATGATTAGGAAGGAGGTTGGGAACCACCACAAGCAACACGTCATGTATATGCCCTCAAGGGAGACGTGAACTGCTGCACTTTGGAGATGCTTCATGATAACCGATAGTTTGACTAGGGAAAGTTCACAACAATTTCATGAATGGGTCCTTGCTTGAGTAGGTTAGTATTGCTGAGCAATACATCACTGTTGAGCCACTCATCGAGGAAGGTAAACGGGTCCTCCTCCTCCATGTCCCCGTTGGCCGCAACCGCCATCTAGGGCGCATTCATTGCCACCAATTCTATGTTGAATGGCGGACAAACAACCCAATCGTCACGCATGCGAGCAATAGGCAAGTTGAGAAAACAACACGAGGAGAATAAGAAACAAGAAACAAATCTCTAGCATGAGATGTGATGCTCCGGCGGTTCAGTCGATCAACTCGTCCAAAGACAGAGACTAAAAAACAAAATTGATTCTTGTCGTACATTGGCGGAGCAGGGTAGGCTATGGGGCAAGTCGCCCTCGAGGCGGTACTCGTTCATCACCCACTGTGTCTTCTCGCCGCTGGGGGCGCGGCCGTGGTAGAAGATGAGTGTCTTGTTCATGTCGACTAGGACTGCGTACCATCCCGTGCCGCGGAATATCGCCTAGTCCTTACCCGTTGCATTCCAATAGTCGCCCCTACTTGCCCGGTTGGTCTACATCACCGTCAGGTACTTCTGATCCATGTACACAAAAAGAACCACTCCTTCTCACCCCTCTTCACCTCTTCTACAAAATGAACGGGCCTTGAGCGCGCTGCCTCATGCCTGCAAATTATCGAGGAGTAGTACTGCACATAGTCGAGAGAACCCAGAGCTTGGTGTTGTTGAGGTTGACGTTGGCGACCACATGACAGGAGAAGTAGGGGTTACGGATCTTCAGGGTGAGGTAGTGGGTGACCACCTCCTTATAGGTGGGGTGAAACCGGTACCTCGGAGGAAGCGCCAGCTACAGCTCTTCCAACCCCATATCTATCAGGGCCACCATGTTCAATATCGCTACGCCTTCGTGGATCTACTATCTTGCCTAGATATGCTTTGGAAGAACCAGATGAAACAGGGGCCGAGGAGGAGTAAGAAGACCGGCAGTTGTGAGAGGTGATTTTTTCTTAATGCTTTGGGTTTAGAAGTGCAGCGGGGTGAGGTGGTTATATAGCATCTGGAAAATTGTGCTGCCGGTCCAGTAGTGTGTAACAGGTCATGACGAGTTCTAATGCATCATGCTTAAATTTCACACAAAATATTATGTTGTTATCAAATGGTTTGAAAATTATATCCTGAAGTTGCGGTGATGGTTCGAACCAGTACTTGTAGAGCACAAAAAAAATTAAGTGAAGCCCACTGATTCGTAAAATAATTGTTTTTCTCACTTCAAAACCTAAGTCTTTCCATCTCTTATATTTTGAGTTCAAAATTCATGTAGAAATTTCGGGCAGTAACAAAACCATTTTTGTTTGGTTAATTCTGCCTTCAAGTCATCATTTTCATGGATCAAACTTTATTGTTATTTTGAGGGTCAATCTTAAATATTAGGATTCCAAGTTGTCATTGATGTTGGAAGCCTCTTCTATGGTAATTGATTAGTTGTGGGGGAGTAGCAGTTTCCTAAATCGACCAAGTAGCATGGGCCTCGCATGATGTTGTCATGCACGAATACTACTAAAAAGCGCAATGTGTGACCTCCACATGTTAGAGATGCGATTTTTAGAAAATGAGTTGATTTGAGCTCCTTCCAAATTGTATCCATAATTTAGTTATTCATAGACTCTTTGCACATTCTACAACCTTTCCTCCTTTTACCATTTTTTGTCCCTAGCTTTCTACTTCGGAGTATTTGAGATCGGAGAGAAAAGGGTGATGGGGTGATTGGTAAGAAAGTTAGTGATTGTGCAACTAGGATGCACACTCCATGATCATCCCGATGAGTCTCGTTGATGCTGATGTATTTCACACTTTCAAAAATGGTTCTGGAAATAATTGGACGGACCACAAGTGTGATACATTGAAATTTCTCGGTTGGCATTTCAATAAATAAACCTTGAAGAAACCCACCTAATAGACATTTTTTGCAGGGGTGTGTATTATATTTATTTGACCTACTTTCTCTTCCTTGGCTAAGCTGAGTTTTTCCTTCCATACACAAACACCCAATTTGCTACAAGATAGAGAACTTATAGACTCAACAACCTCTGTGACCATCTCTTCTCCTCTATGCTTCTGCTCTGTCATCTCTATCGCATCCCAACTTTTCCGGTGTTCACCACGACAAATATCTCTACACTGCATTGCCATTTTCTGTGGCAATACTATCGCGATTGAGTGTCTTCATTCAGGAAGACGATGACCATGAACAATAGTGCCTAGACCACGAGCAGTCAACTATTATTGGGATGTCGCCGATGATTAGGATGGAAGTTGGGAACCACCACAACCAACACCACATGTATATGCCCTCAAGTGGGGCAAGCACTACTGCAGTTTCGAGATGCTTCATGAGGACCGACAGTTTGACTAGGGAGAGTTCACGACACTTTCGTCAATGGTCCTTGTTTGAGCAGGTCGTTATTGCTGAGCAATTCATCACTATTGAGCAACTCATCAAGGAAAGTGAACGGGTCCTCCTCCTCCATGCCCCCGTCGGCCGCAAGCGCCTTCTGGGGCGCATTCTTCACTACCAAATCTTTGTTGAATAGCCGAAAATAGCAAAATCGTCATGCACGCACGCAATAGGCAGGTTGAGAAAACAACACAATGAGAATATGAAACAAGAAACAAATCTCGAGCATGACTTGTGATGCTCCAGTAGTTCAATTGATCAACTCGTCCGAAGAGGGACATTAAAAAACAAAATTGATTCTAGTCATACCTTAGCGGGGCGGGGTATGCGATGGGGCAAGTCGCCCTTGAGGCGGTACTCGTGCATCACCCTTGGTGTCTTCTTGCCGCTGGGGGCGTGGTCGTGGAAGAAGACTAGCGTCTTCTTCATGCCGACGAGGACCACGCATCGTCCCATGCCGCAGAATATCTCCTTGTCCTTACTTGTCACCTTCCAATAGCCGCTCCTAGTATCCCGGTTGGTGCGCATCCCCGTCAGGTACTTCCGATCCATGTGCAAAAAAGAAACCACTCCTTCTTACCCATCTTCACCTCTTCTGCAAAATGAACTGGCCATGAGCGCACTGCCTCATGCCTGCAAATTATCGAGGGGTAGTACTACACTTAGTCGAGAGATCCCACGGCTTGGTGTTGTTTAGGTTGACGTCAGCAACCATGTGACAAGAGAAGTAGGTGTTATAGATTTTGGGGGTGAGGTAGTGGGTGACCACCTCCTCGTCGATGTGGTGAAACCGGTACCTCGGAAGAAGCGCCAGCTGCAGCTCCTCCAACCCCAGATCCATCACCGCTGCCACATTCGAAATCGGTGTGCCCTCTTGGATCTACTATCTTGCCTTGATATGCTATGGAAGAACTAGATGAAACAGTGGCTGAGGAGGATTAAGAAGACTGACAGTTGTGTAATAGGTTATTTTGGCTTAACACTTTGCGGTTTGGAAGTGCAGTGGGCTGAGGAGGTTATTTTGTCTTAACACTTTAGGGTTTGGAAGTGCAGCGGGCTGAGGTGGTTATGTAGCGTCCGGAATACCGAGTTGCCGGTCCAGTAGTGTGTAATAGGTTATGACGAGTTCAAATGCATCATGCTTAAATGTCACATAAAATATTATGTGGTTATCAAATGGTTTGAAAATTATATCAAGAAGTTGTGGTGATGGTTCAAACCAGTACCTGTCGAGCACAAAAAAAATAACTGAAGCCTATTGATTCGTTAAAAAAATGTTTTTATCACTTCAAAAACCTAAGTCTTTCTATCTTGTATATTTTGAGTTCGAATTTCAGGTATAAATTTTGGGAAGTAACAAAACCATTTTTGTTTCGTTAATTCGGCCTTCAAGTCATCATTTTCATGGATCAAACTTTATTCTTATTTTGAGGGTCAATCTTAAATATTGGGATTCCAATATGTCATTGATGTTGGAAGCCTCTTCTATGGTAATTGATTAGTTGTGGGGGAGTAGCTTTTTCCTAAATCGACCACGCAGCATGGACCTAGCATGATGTTGTCATGCACGAATACTACTAAAAAGCGCAATGTGTGACCTCCACATGTTACATATGCGATTTTGAGAAAATGTGTTCATTTGAGATCCTTCCAAATAGTATCCATAATTTAGTTATTCATAGACTCTTTGCACATTATCCTACCTTTGCTCCTTCTACCCTTTTTTGTCCCTACCTTTCTACTTCAAAGATATGAGATCGGAGAAAAAAGAGTGATGGCGTGATTGGTAAGGAAGGTAGTGATTGTACAACGATGATGGACACTCCCTGATCATCTCGATGAGTCTTGTTGCTGCCAATGTATTTCACACTGTCAAAAATGGTTTTGGAAATAATTGGAAGGAGCACAAGTGTGATACATTGAAAACTCTCGGTTGGCATTTCAATAAATAAACCTTAAAGAAACCCACCTGAAAGACATTTTTTGCATATGTGCGTATTATGGTTATTTGACCTACTCTCTCTTCCTTGGCTAGGCTGATTTTTTTCCTTCCATACACAAACACCCAATTTGCTACAAGGCAGAGAACTTATAGACTCAATGACCTCTGCTATCATCTGCTCTCCTGTATCCTTTTGCTCTACCATATCTATCGCATCCCAACTTTTCAGGTATTCACCATGACAAATATCTCCATACCACAATGCCATTTTCTATGGCATTACTATCGCGATTCAGCATCTCGATTCAGGAAGATGATGACCAGGAACTATAGTGCCTTGACCATGAGCAGCCAACTATTATTGGGATGTTGCCGATGATTAGGAAGGAGGTTGGGAACCACCACAACCAACACCTCATGTATATACCCACAAGGGAGGCTTGCACTACCACACTTTGGAGATGCTTCATGAGGACCGACAGTTCTTCTAGGGAGAGTTCACGACAATTTCGTGAATGGGTCATTGTTTGAGCAGGTCGGCATTGCAGAGCAATTTATCACTATTGACCAACTCATCGAGGAAGGTCCTCCTGCTCCATGCCCCTGTCGGCAACAACCGTCATCTAGGGCGCATTCTTCGCCACCAAGTCTTTGTTGAACAACCAGCAAACAACCCAATCGCCACGCACACACACAATAGGCATGTTGAGAAAACAACATGAGGAGAATAAGAAACAAGAAAAATATCTCCAGCATGACATGTGATGCTCCAGCGATTCAGTCGATCAACTCGTCCAATGAAGGAGACCAGAAAACAAAATTGATTCTTGTCGTACCTTGGCGGAGCAGGGTAGGCGATGCGGCATTTCGCCCTCGGGGTGGTACTGCTTCATCACCCACGGTGTCGTCTGGCCGCTGGGTGTACGACCATGGTAGAAGATGAGCATCTTGTTCATGTAGACGAGGTCTGTGTATCGTCCCATGCCGCGGAATATCCCCATGTCCTTACTCGTCGCCTTCCAGTCGCCGCTCCTACTCGCCCGGTTGGTGCACATCCCCATCAGGTACTTTCGATCCATGTGCACAAAAAGAAACCACTCCTTCTCACCCATATTCACCTCTTCTGTAAAATGAGCTGGTCATGAGCGCGCTGCCTCATGCCTGCAAATTAACAAGGAGTAGTACTGCACTTAATCGGGAGATCCCAGAGCTCGGTGTTGTTGAGGTTGACATCGGCGACCATGTGAGAGGAGAAGTAGGGGTTACGGATCTTGGGGGTGAGGTAGTGCATGATCACGTCCTCATTGGTGGGGTGAAACCGGTACCTCGGAGGAAGCTCGAGCTACAGCTCCTCCAACCACAGATCCATCACAGCCGCCATGTTCGACATCACTGCACCCTCTCAGATCTACTACCTTGCCTTGATATGCTATGGAAGAACCAGATGAAACAGGGGCTGAGGAGGAGTAAGAAGAATGATACTTGTGGAGAGGTGATTTTGTCTTAATGCTTTGGGGTTTGGAAGTTCATCAGGGTGAGGTGGTTATATAGCATCCAGAATACTGTGCTGCCTGTTCAATAGTGTGTAACAGGTCATGACGAGTTCTAATGCATCATGCTTAAATTTCACACAAAATATTATGTGGTTATCAAATGGTTTGAAAATTATATCATGAAGTTGGGGTCATGGTTCAAACCAGTACCTGTAGAGCACAAAAAATTAAGTGAAGCCCATGGATTCGTTAAAAAATGTTTTTCTCACTTCAAAAATCTAAATCTTTCCATCATGTATATTTTGAGTTCAAATCGTGTAGAAATTTTGGGCAGTAACAAAACCATTTTTGTTTGGTTATTTCGGCCTTCATGTCATCATTTTCATGGATCAAACTTTATTTTTATTTTGAGGGTCAATCTTAACTTTTGGGATTCCAAAATGTGATTGATGTTGGAAGCCTCTTCAATGGTAATTGATTAGCTGTGGGAAGGAGCTCAAGTGTGACACATGGAAAATTCTCGTTTGCCATTTCAATTAATAAAGAAAGACATTATTGCAGGGGTGCGTATTATGGTTATTTGACCTACTCTCTCTGCCTTTGCTAGGCTGATATTTTTCCTTCCATACACAAACACCCAATTTGCTACAAGACAGTGAACTTATAGATTTAACGACCTCTGCTATCATTTTCTCTCCTCTACCATTCTAATCAACCATCTCTATCGCATCCCAACTTTTTCGGTATTCACCATGATAAATATGTCTACACCGCATTGCCATTTTCTATGGCAATACAATCATTATTCAGTGTCTCGATACAGGATGATGATGACCATGAACAATAGTGCCTTGACCATGAGTAGCCAGCTATTATTGGGATGTTGCTGATGACTAGGAAGGAGGTTGGGAACCACAACAACCAACACCTCATGTATATGCCCTCAAGGAAGGCATGCACTGTTGTACTTTGGAGATGCTTCATGAGGAAAGACAGTTTGACTAGAGAGAGTTCACGACAATTTCGCGAATGGGTCCTTGTTTGAGTAGGTAGGCATTGCTGAGCAATTCATCAGTGTTAAGAAACTCATCGAGGAAGGTGAATGGGTCGTCCTCCTCCATGTCCCCGTCGGCGGCAACCGCCATCTAGGGCACATTCTTCAACACCAATTCTTTATTGAACGACAGAAAAACAACCAGATCGTCCCGCATGGGAGCAATAGGCAGGTAAGAAAACAACACAAGGAAAATAAGAAACAAGAAACGAATCTTGAGTGTAACATGTGATGCTCCAGCGGTTCAATCGATCAACTCGTCTGAAGACAGAAACTAAAAAACAAAATCGATTCTTGTCGTACATGGCGGAGTGGGGTAGGTTATGGGGCAAGTCGCCCTCAAGGCGGTACTCGTTCATCACCCACGGAGTCTTCAGGCCACTAGGGGCGTGGCAGTGGTAGCAGACGAGTGTCTTGTTCATGCCGACGAGGACTGCATACCATCCAGTGCCACGGAATAATGCCTAGTCCTTACCCGTCGCCTTCCAATTGCCGCTCCTAGTCGCCCGGTTGTGCGCATCCCTGTCAGGTACTTCTGATCCATGTGAACTAAAAGAAAGCACTCCTTCTCACCCATCTTCACCTCTTCTGCAAAACGAACTGGCCATGAGCACGCTGCCTCATGCCTACAAATTATCAAGGAGTGGTACTGCACTTAGTCAGGAGATCCCAGAGCTCGGTGTTGTTGAGGTTGATGTCGGCGACCATGTGATAGGAGAAGTAGGGGTTTCGGATCTTGGGGTGAGGTAGTGCGTGACCAGCTCCTCGTCGGTGGGGTGAAACCGATACCTCGATGGGAGCGCCAGATGCAGCTCCTCCAACCCCAGATCCATATCCGCTGCCATGCTCGACATCGCAGCGCCCTCTCGGGTCTACAATCTTGCCTTGATATGCAATGGAAGAACCAGATGAAACATTAGCTAAGGAGGAGTAAGAAGAGTGACACTGGTGGAGAGGTGATTTTGTCTTAACGCTTTGGGGTTTAGAAGTGCAGCGGGGTGTGGTGTTTATATAGCATTCGGAATATAGTGTTGCCGATCCAGTAGTGTGCAGCAGGTCATGACTTGTTCTAATGCATCATGCTTAAATTTCACACAAAATATTATGTGGTTCTCAAATGGTTTGAAAATTATATCATGAAGTTGTGGCGATGGTTCGAACGAGTACCTGTAGAGAACAAAAAAAATTAAGTAAAGCCCTTTGATTCATTAAAAAAATGTGTTTCTCACTTCAAAAACCTAATTCTTTCTATCTGGTATATTTTGAGTTCTAATTTCAAGTACAAATTTTGGGCAGTAGCAAAACCATTTTTGTATTGTTAATTCGGCATTCAAGTCATCATTTTCATGGATCAAACTTAATTCTTATTTTGAGGGTCATTCTTAAATATTGGGATTCCAATATGTGATTAGTTGTGGGGGAGTAGTTGTTTCCTAGATCGACCAAACAGCATGGGCCTCCCATGATATTGTCGTGCACGTATACTAATAAAAAGCAATGTCCAACCTCCACATGTTAAAGATGCATTTTCAGAAATTGTGTTGAATTGAGCTCGTTCCAAATTTTATCCATAATTTAGTTATTCGTCGACTCTTTGCACATTCTCCTACCTTTCCTCCTGCTACCGTTTTTTGTCCCTACCTTTCTACTTCAAAGTATTTGGGATCGGAGAAAAAAGGGCGATGGGGTGATTGGTAAGGAAGGTAGTGATTGTACAACGAGGATGCACACTCTGTGATCATCCAGATGAGTCTCGTTGCGGCCGATGTGTTTCACACTTTCAAATATGGTTCTGGAAATAATTGGAAGGACCACAAGTGTGATACATTGAAAATTCTCGGTTGGCATTTCAATAAATAAACCTACTCTCTCTTAGGGGTGCGAATTATGGTTATTTAACCTACTCTCTCTTAGGCTGATTTTTTTTCATTCCATACTCAAACACCAAATTTGCTACGAGACAAAAACCTATAGAATCAATGACCTCTTCTATCATCTGCTCTCCTCTATCCTTCTGCTTTGCCATCTCTTTCATATCCCAATTATTCTTGTATTCACCACGACAAACATCTTCTCACCGCATTGCCATTTTCTGTAGCAATACTATCAAGATTCAGTGTATCGATTCAGGAAGACGATGACCATGAACAATAGTGCCTTGACCACGAGCCGGCAACTACTATTGGGATGTTGTTGATGATTAGGAAGGAGGTTGGGAACCACCACAACCAACACCTCATGTATATGCCCTCATGGGAGGCGTGCACTACTGCACTTTGGAGATGCTTCATGAGGACCAACAGTTTGACTAGGGAGAGTTCGCGACATTCTCACGAATGGCTCCTTGTTTAAGCAGGTTGGCCTTGCTGAGCAATTCATCACTGTTGAGCAACTCATCGAGGAAGGTGAACGGGTCCTCCCCCTGCATGCCCCTGTCGTCCACAACCGCCATCTAGGGCGCATTCTTCGCCACCACGTCTTTATTGAACAGCCGAGAAACAACCCAATCATCACACACACATGCAATTGGCAGGTTGAGAAAACAACACAAGGAGAATAAGAAACAAGAAACAAATCTCGAGCATGACATGTGATGCTCCAGCGGTTCAATCGATCAATTTGTCCGAAGATGGAGACTAAAAAACAAAATCGATTCTTGTCGTACCTTGGCGGCGGGGGGTAGGCTATGGGGCAAGTCGCCCATGAGGCGATACTAGTTCATTACCGATGGTGTCTTCTGGCCGCTGGGGGTGCGTCCGTGGTAGAAGACGAGCGTCTTGGTCATGCTGACGAGGACCGCGTACCATCACGTGCTGCAGAACATACCCTTGTCCTTGCCCGTCGCCTTCCAATAGGGGCTCCTAGTTGCCCGGTTGGTGCGCATCCCCGTCAGGTACTTCCGATTAATGTGCACAAAAAGAAACAACTCCTTTTCACCCATCTTCACCTCTTCTACAAAACGAACTGGCCATGAGCACGGTGCCTCATGCCTGCAAATTATCGAAGAGTAGTACCGCGCTTAGTCGGGAGATCCCACAGCTCTGTGTTGTTGAGGTTGATGTCAGTGACCACGTGAAAGGAGAAGTATGGGTTATGGATCTTGGGGTGAGGTAGTGCGTGACCACCTCCTCGTCAATGGGGTGAAACCGGTACCTCGGCGGAAGCGCCAGCTGCAGCTCCTCTAACCCCGGATCCATCACCGCCGCCACATTCGACATCGTTGCACCCTCTCGGATCTACTATCTTGCCTTGATATGCTATGGAAGAACCAAATGAAACAGGGGTTGAGGAGGAGTAAGAAGAGCGACGGTTGTGGAGATGTGATTTTGTCTTAACACTTTGGGGTTTAGAAGTGCAGCTGGGTGAGGTGGTTATATAGCGTCCGGAATACTGTGTTGCCAGTCCAGTAGTGTGTAATAGGTCATGATGAGTTCTAATGCATCATGCTTAAATTTCACACAAATATTATGTGGTTATCAAATGGTTTGAAAATTATATCATAAAGTTGTGGTGATGGTTCGAACTAGTACCTGTAGAGCACACAAAAATTAAGTGAAGCCCATTGATTCATTAGAAAAAATGTTTTTCTCACTACAAAAATCTAAATCTTTATAACTTATATATTCTGAGTTCAGATTCCATGTAGAAATTTTGGCCAGTAACAAAACATTTTTGTTTGGTTAATTCGGCCTTCAAGTCATCATTTTCATGGATCAAACTTTATTCTTATTTTGAGGGTAAACTTTAGATATTTGGATTCCAATATGTGATTGATGTTGGATGCCTATTGTACGGTAATTGATTAGTTGTGGGGGAGTAGCACTTTCCTAAATTGACCAAGTTGCATGGGCCTCGCATGATGTTGCCGTGCACGAATACTACTAAAAAGCACAATGTGTGACCTCCACATGTTACAAATGTGATTTTTGGAAAATGTGTTCAATTGAGCTCCTTCCAAATTGTATCCATAATTTAGTTATTCATAGACTGTTTGCACATTCTCCTACCTTTTCCTCCTTCTACCCTTTTTAGTCCCTACCTTCCTACTTTGAAGTATTTGAGATGGGAGAAAAAAGGGTGAGGGGGTGATTGGTAAGGAAGGTAGTGATTGTAGAACGAGGATGCACACTCCCTGATCATCTCGATGAGTCTCGTTGCTGCCGATGTATTTCACACTTTCAAAAATGGTTCTAGAAATAATTGGAAGAACCACAAGTGTCATATATTGAAAATTCTCGGTTGGCATTTCAATAAACAAGCCTTAAAGAAACCCACTTGAAAGACATTTTTTGGAGGGGTGCGTATTATGGTTATTTGACTTACTCTCTCTTCCAACGCTAGGCTGATTTTTTTCCTTCCATACACAAACACCCAATTTGCTACGAGATAATGAACTTAGACTCAACGACCTCTGCTATCATCTGCTCTCCTCTATAGTTCTCTGCCATCTCTATGGCATCCCAACTTTTCTGGTATTCACCACGATAAATATCTCCACACCGCATTGCCATTTTCTATGGCAATAATATAGCGATTCAGTGTCTCGATTCAAGAAGAAGATGACCATCAGCAATAGTGCCTTGACTATGAGCAGCCAACTATTATTGGTATGTTGCCGATGATTAGAAGATAGGTTGGGAACCACCACAACCCACACCTCATGTATATGCCCTGAAAAGAGGCCTGCACTACTACAGTTTGGAGATGCTTCCTGAGGACCGATAGTTTGACTAGGGATAGGTCATGAAAATTTCACAAATGGGTCCTTGTTTGAGGAGGTCGACATTGCTGAGCAATTTGTCACTGTTGAGCAACTCATCGAGGAAGGTGAACGGGTCCTCCTCTTCCATGCCCGTCGGCCGCAACCACCATCTAGGGCGCATTCTTCGCCACCAAGTCTTTGATGAATAGCCGACAAACAACCCAATCGTCACGCACACGCAATAGGCAGGTTGAGAAAACAACACCAGGAGAATAAGAAACAAGAAACAAATCTCGATCATGACATGTGATGCTCCAGCGGTACAATCGATCAACACGTCCGAAGACGGAGACTAAGAAAGAAAATCGATTCTTATCGTACCTTGGTGGAGTGGGGTAGGTCATGGGGCAAGTCGCCCTCGAGGTGGTACTAGTTCATCACCCACGGTGTCTTTTAGCTGCTGGGGGCGTGGCTGTGGTAGAAGACGAGCGTCTTAATCATGCCGATGAGGACCTCGTACTGTCCCGTGCCGCGGAATATCCCCTTGTCCCTACTCATTGCGTTCCAATAGCCGCTCCTAGTCACCCGCTTGGTGCGCATCCCCGTCAGGTACTTCCGATCCATGTGCACAAAAAGAAACCACTCCTTCTCACTCATCTTCACTTTTTCTGCAAAACGAACAGTGCATGAGCATGATGCCTCATGCCTGCAAATTATCAAGGAGTAGTACTGCACTTAGTCGGGAGATCCCACAGGTTGGTGTTGTTGAGGTTGACATCGGCCACCATGTCACAGAAGAAGTAGGGCGTTACGAATCTTGGAGGTGAGGTAGTGTGTGACCACCTCCTCATCGGTGGGGTGAAACCGGAACCTCGGAGGAAGAACCAGCTGCAACTCCTCCAACCCCAGATCCATCACCGCCGCCATGTTCGACATTGCTGCGCCCTCTTGGATCTAATATCTTGCCTTGATATGCTATGTAAGAACATGATGAAACAGGGGCTGAGGAGGAGTAAGAAGAGAGACAGTTGTGGAGAGGTGATTTTGTCTTAATGCTTTGGGGTGCAGAAGTGCAGCGAGGTGAGGTGGTTATATAGCATCCGGAATACTATGCAGCCGGTCCAGTAGTTTGTAACAGGTCATGATGATTTCTAATGCATCATGCTTAAATTTAACACAAAATATTATGTGGTTATCAAATGCTTTAAAAATTATATCATGAAGTTGTGGTGATGGTTCGAACTAGTACCTGCAGAGCACAAAACAATTAAGTGAAGCCCATTGATTCTTTAAAAAAATGTTTTTCTCACTTCAAAAATGTAAATCTTTCCATCTTGTATATTTTGAGATCAAGTTTCATGTAGAAATTTTGGGCAGTAACAAAACCATTTTTGTTTGGCTAATTCGGCCTTCAAGTCATCATTTTCATGGATCAAACTTTATTCTTGTTTTTAGGGTCATTCTTAAATATTATGATTCCAATATGTGATTAATGTTGGAAGCCTCTTCTAGGGTAATTGATTAGTTTTAGGGGTGTAGCAGTTACCAAAATCGACCAAGCAGCATGGGCCTCGCATGATGTTGTCACGCACGAATACTACTATAAAGCGTAATGTGTGACCTCCACATGTTACAAGTGCGATTTTCAGAAAATATGTTCAATTGAGCTCCTTCCAAATTGTATCCAAAATTTACTTATTCATGGACTCTTCGCACATTCTCTTACCTTTCCTCCTTCTACCCTTTTTGTCCATACCTTTCTTCTTCGAAGTATTTGAGATCGGAGAAAAAATGGTGATGGGGTGATTGGTAAGGAAGGTAGTGATTGTACAACCAGGATGCACATTCCGTGATCATCCTGATGACTCTTGTTGGTTCCGACGTATTTCACACTTTCAAAAATGGTTCTGGAAATAGTTGGAAGGACCATAAGTGTGATACATTGAAAATTCTCAGTTGGCATTTCAATAAATAAACCTTAAAGAAACCCACTTGAAAGACATTTTTCGCAGGTGTGCGTATCATGGTTATTTGACATACTCTCTCTTCCATGGCTAGGTTGGTTTTTTCCTTCCATAAAAAGCCACCCAATTTGCTACGAGACAAAGAACTTATAGACTCAATGACCTCTACAATCATGTGCTCTCCTCTATCCTTCTGATCTGCCATCTCTATCGCATCCCAACTTTTTCGGTATTCACCATGACAAATATTTCCACACTGCATTGCCATTTTCTGTGGCAATACTATCGCGATTCAGTGTCCCGATTCAGGAAGACGATGACCATGAACAATAGTGCCTTGACCATGAGCAGCCAACTATTATTGGGATGTTGCCGATGATTAGGAAGGAGGTTGGGAACCAGAGCAACCAACACCTCATGTATATGCCCTGAAAGGAGGCGTGCACTACTACACTTTGGAGATGCTTCATGAGGACCAATAGTTTGACTAGGGAGAGTTCACGACAATTTTGTGAATGGGTCCTTGTTTGAGCAGGTCTGCATTGCTGAGCAATTCATCACTATTGAGCAACTCATCGAGGAAGGTGAACAGGTCCTCCTCTTCCATGCCCCCATCGGCCGCAACCGTCATCTAGGGCGCATTCTTCGCCACCAAGTCTTTGTTGAACAACCGAAAAACAACCCAATTTTCACACACACACGCAATAGGTGGGTTGAGAAAACAACACGAGGATAATAAGAAACAAGAAACAAATCTCGAGCATGACATGTGATGCTCCAGCGATTCAATCGATCAACTCATCGGAAGATAGAGACTAAAAAACAAAATTGATTCTTGTCATACCTTAGTGGAGTGGGGTAGGTGATGGGGCAAGTCGACCTCGAGGTGGTACTAGTTCATCACCCACGTTGTCTTCTGGCTGCTGGGGTCACGGCCGTGGTAGAAGACGAGCGTCTTGTTCATGCCAACGAGGACCGCGTACTGTCTCGTGCCACGGTATATCCCCTTGTCCTTACTCGTCACCTTCCAATAGCCATTCCTAGTCACCCGGTTGATGCGCATCCCCGTCAGGTACTTCCTATCCATGTGCACAAAAAGAAACCACTCCTTCTCACCCATCTTCACCTCTTCTGCGAAATGAACTGGCCATGAGCGTGTTTCTTCATGTCTGCAAATTATTGAGGACTAGTACTGCACTTAGTCGGGAGATTCCATAGCTCGGTGTTGTTGAGGTTGACATCGGCGACCACATGACAGGAGAAGTAGGGGTTACGGATATTGGGGTGAGGTAGTGCGTGACCACCTCCTCATCAGTTGGGGTGAAACAGGTACCTCGGAGGAAGAGCCAGCTGCAGCTCCTCCAACCCCAGATCCATTACTGCCGCCATGTTCGACATCGCCCCGCCCTCTCGAATCTACTATCTTGTCTTGATATGCTATGGAAGAACCAGATGAAACAGGGGTTGAGGAGGAGTAAGAAGAGTGACAGTTGTGGAGAAGTGATTTTTTCTTAACGCTTTGGGGTTTAGAAGTTCAGCGGGGTGAGGTGGTTATATAGCATCCGGAATACTGTGCTGCCGGTCCAGTAGTTTGTAACGGGTCATGATGAGTTCAAATGCATCATGCTTAAATTTCGCACAAAATATTACATGATTATCAAAGGCTTTGAAAATTATATCACGAAGTAGTGGTGATGGTTCGAACTAGTACCTGTAGAGCACAAATCAATGAAGTGAATCCCACTGATTCGTTAAAAAAATGTCTTCCTCACTTCAAAAATCTAAATCTTTAAATCTTGTATATTTTTAGATCAAATTTCATGTAGAAATTTTGGGCCGTAACAAAACCATTTTGTTTGGTTAATTCGGCCTTCAAGTCATGATTTTCATGGATCAAACTTTATTCTTATTTTGAGGGTCATTCTTAAATATTGTGATTCCAATATGTAATTGATGTTGGAAGCCTCTTCTAGGGTAATTGATTAGTTGTAGGGGAGTAGCAGTTTCCTAAACCGACAAAGTAGAATGGGCCTCACATGATGTTGTCGTGCATAAATACTATAAAATGTAATGTGTGACCTCCACATGTTACAAATGCAATTTTCAGAAAATATGTTGAATTGAGCTCCTTCCAAATTGTATCCATAATTTAGTTATTCATGGACTCTTTGCACATTCTCCTACCTTTCCTCTTTCTACCCTTTTTTGTCCATACCTTTCTTCTTCGAAGTATATGAGATCGGAGAAAAAAGGGTGATGGGGTGATTGGTAAGGAAGGTAGTCATTGTACAACTAGGATGCACACTCTGCGATCATCCCGACAAGTCTCGTTGGCGCCGATGTATTTCACACTTTCAAAAATGGTTCTGGAAATAATTGGAAGGACCACAAGAGTGATACGTTGAAAATTTTCGGTTGGCATTTCAATAAATAAACCTTAAAGAAACCCACTTGAAAGAAATTTTTCGCAGGGGTGCGTATCATGGTTATTTGACCTACTCTCTCTTTCATGGCTAGGCTGATTTTTTTCTTCCATACATAAACACCCAATTTGCAACGAGACTGAGAACTTATAGGCTCAATGACCTCCGCAATCATGTGCTCTCCTCTATCCTTCTGCTCTGCCATCTCTACCGCATCCCAACTTTTTCGGTATTCACCACGACAAATATCTCCACACCGCATTGCCATTTTCTGTGGCAATATTATCGCGATTCAGTGTCTCAATTCAGGAAGACTATGACCATGAACAATAGTGCCTTGAGCATGAGCAGCCAGCTATTATTGGGATGTTGCCGATGATTAGGAAGGAGGTTGGGAACCACCATAACCAACACCTCATGTATATGCCCTCAAGTAAGGCGTGCACTATTGTAGTTTGGAGATACTTCATGAGGATCGATAGTTTGACTAGGGAGAGTTCACGACAATTTTGCGGATGGGTCCTTGTTTGAGCAGGTCTGAATTGCTGAGCAATTCATCACTGTTGAGCAACTCACCGAGGAAGGTGAACAGTTCCTCCTCTTCCATACCCCCATCGGTCGCAACCGCCATCTAGGGCGCATTCTTCGCCACCAAGTCTTTGTTGAACATCCGACAAACAACCCAATTGTCATGCACACACGTAATAGGCATGTTGAGAAAACAACACGAGGAGAATAAGAAACAAGAAACATATCTCGAGCATGACTTGTCATGCTCCTGCGATTCAATCGATCAACTCGTCTGAACACGGAGACTAAAAAATAAAATTGATTCCTGTCGTACCATGGTGGAGCGAGGTAGGTGATGGGGCAAGTTGACCTCAAGGTGGCACTAGTTCATCACCCACGGTGTCTTCTGGCTGCTCGGGGCGCGACCGTGGTAGTAGATGAGCGTCTTGTTCATACCGATGAGGACTGCATACCGTCCCGTGCCGCGGAATATCCTCTTGTCCTTACTCGTCGCCTTCCAATAGCCGTTCCTAGTCGCCCGGTTGATGCGCATCCCCGTCAGGTACTTCCGATCCATGTGCACAAAAAGAAAGCACTCCTTCTCATCCATCTTCACCTCTTCTGCAAAACGAACTCGCCATGAATGCGCTGCTTCATGCCTGCAAATTATCGAGGAGTAGTACTGCACTTAGTCAGGAGATCCCACAGATCGGTGCTGTTGAGGTTGACATCGGCAACCACGTGACAGGAGAAGTAGGGCTTACGTATCTTGGGTGAGGTAGTGCGTGACCACCTCCTCATCGGTGGGGTGAATTTTGTACCTCGGAGGAAGAGCCAACTGCGGCTCCTCCAACCCCAGATCTATTACCGCTGCCATGTTCCACATCGCTGCACCCTCTCGGATCTACTATTTTTCCTTGATATGCTATGGAAGAACCAGATAAAATAGGGGCTGAGGAGGAGTAGGAAGAGCGACAGTTGTGGAGAGGTGATTTTGTCTTAACGCTTTGGGGTTTAAAAATGCAGCGGGGTGAGGTGGTTATATAGCATCCGGAATACTGTGCTGCATGTCCAATAGTTTGTAACAGGTCATTACAAGTTATAATGCATCATTCTTAAATTTCGCACAAAATATTATGTGGTTATCAAATGCTTTGAAAATTATATCATGAAGTTGTGGTGATGGTTCGGACCAGTACCTGTAGAGCACAAAAAAATTAAGTGAAGCCCACTGATTCATTAAAAAAATGTTTTTCTCACTTCAAAAAACTAAATCTTTCCATCTTGTATATTTTGAGATCAAATTTCTTGTATAAATTTTGGGCAATAACAAAACCATTTTTGTTTGGTTAATTCGGCCTTCAAGTCATCATTTTCATGGATCAAACTTTATTCTTATTTTGAGTGTCATTCTTAAATATTGTGATTCCAATATTTGATTGATGTTGGAAGCCTCTTCTAGGGTAATTGATTAGTTGTAGGGGAGTAGCTGTTTCCTAAATCGACCAAGCAGCATGGCCTCGCATCATGTTGGCGTGCATGAATAGTACTAAAAAGTGCAATGTGTGGCCTCCACATAATACAAATGCGATTTTTAGAAAATATGTTGAATTGAGCTCCTTCCAAATTGTATCCTTAATTTAGTTATTCATGGACTCTTTGCATATTCTCCTACCTTTCCTGCTTCTACCCTTTTTTGTCCATACCTTTCTTCTTCGAAGTATTTGAGATCGGAGAAAAAAGGGTGATGGTGTGATTGGTAAGGAAGGTAGTCATTGTACAACTAGGATGCACACTCTGTGATCATCCCGATGAGTCTCGTTGCTGCCGATGTATTTCACACTTTCAAAAATGGTTCTGGAAATAATTGGAAGGACCACAAGAGTGATACATTGAAAATTCTCGGTTGGCATTTCAATAAATACATCTTAAAGAAACCGACTTGAAAGACATTTTTGCAGGGGTGCGTATCATGGTTATTTGACCTACTCTCTCTTCCGTGGTTAGGCTGATTTTTTTTCCTTCCATACACAAACACCCAATTTGTAACGAGACTGAGAACTTATAGACTCAACGACCTCTGCAATCATGTGCTCTCCTCTATCCTTCTGCTCTGCCATCTCTATCGCATCCCAACTTTTCCGGTATTCACCACGACAAATATCTCCACACCGCATTGCCATTTTCTGTGGCAATACTATCGCGATTCAGTGTCTCGATTTAGGAAGACGATGACCATGAACAATAGTGCCTTGACTATGAGCAGCCAACTATTATTGGGATGTTGCCGATGATTAGGAAGGAGGTTGGGAACCACCATAACCAACACCTCATTTATATGCCCTCAAGGGAGGCATCCTCTATTGCAGTTTGGAGATGCTTGATAAGCACCGACAGTTTGACTAGGGTGACTTCACGACAATTTCACGAATGGGTCCTTGTTTGAGCAGGTCGACATTGCTGAGCAATTAATCACTGTTGAGCAACTCATCGACTACCATGTATAGCACATTCTTCCCCACCAAGTTTTTGTTGAACAACAGACAAAGAACCGAATCATCACGCACACACGCAATAGGTAGGTTGAGAAAACAACACGAGGAGAATAAGAAACAAGGAACAAATCTCAATCATGACATGTGATGCTCCTGCAGTTCAATCAATCAACTCGTTTGAAGACAAAGACTAAAAAACAAAATCGATTCTTGTCGTACTTCGGCGAAGCGGGGTAGGCGATGGGGCAAGTCGCCCTTGAGGAGGTACTCATTCATCACCCATGGTGTCTTCTGGCCGCTGGGGGCGCGGCCTTGGTAGAAGAACAACTGTCTTGTTCATGCTGGCGAGGACCGCGTACCGTCCCGTGTCGTGAAATATCCCCTTGTCCTTACCCATCGCCTTCCAATACCCGCTCCTAGTCGCCAGGATGGTGCGCATCCCCGTCAGGTACTTTTGATCCATGTGCACAAAACGAAACCACTCCTTCTCACCCATCTTCACCTCTTCTGCAACATGAACTGGCAATGAGCGTGCTACCTCATGCCTGCAAATTATCGAGGAGTGGTACTGCACTTAGTCGTGAGATCCCATAGCTTGGTGTTGTTGAGGTTGACGTCGACGACCACCTGATAGGAGAAGTATGGGTTACGGATCTTGGGGGTGAGGTAGTGCGTGACCACCTCCCCGTCGGTGGGGTGACATCGATACCCTGGAGGAAGCGCCAACTACAGCTCCTCCAACCCCAGATCCATCACCGCCGCCATGTTCGACATCGCTGTGCCCTCTGGGATCTACTATCTTGCCTTGATATGCAATGGAAGAACGAGATGAAACGGGGCCTGAGGATGAGTAAGAAGAGCGACAGTTGTGGAGAGTTGATTTTTTCTTAACACTTTGTGGCTTAGAAGTGCAGTGGGGTGTGGTGGTTATGTAGCGTCTGAAATACTATACTAGCGGTCCAGTAGTGTGTAACAGGTCATGACGAGATGTAATGCATCATGCTTAAATTTCACACAAAATACAATGTGGTTATCAAATGGTTTGAAAACTATATCATGAAGTTGTGGTCATGGTTCGAACCAGTACCGGTAGAGCACACAAAAATTAAGTGAAGCCCATTGATTCGTTAAAAAAATGTTTTTCTCACTTAAAAAACCAAAATCTTTCCATCTTGTATATTTTGAGATCAAATTTCATGTAGTAATTTTGGGAAGTAACACAACCATTTTTGTTTGGTTAATCCGGCCTTCAAGTCATCATTTTCATGGATCAAACTTTATTCTTATTTTGAGGGTCATTCTTAAATATTGTGATTCCTATATGTGATTGATGTTGGAAGCCTCTTCTAGGGTAATTGATTAGTTGTAGGGGAGTAGTATTTTCCTAAATCGACCAAGCAGCATGGGCCTCGCTTGATATTGTCGTGCACGAATCCTACTATAAAGCGCAATGTGTGACCTCCACATGTTACAAATGCGATTTTCGGAAAATATGTTGAATTGAGCTCCTTCCAAATTGTATCCATAACTTAGTTATTCATGGACTCTTTGCACATTCTCCTACCTTTCCTCCTTCTACCCTTTTTTGTCCATACCTTTCTTCTTCAAAGTATTTGAGATCGGAGAAAAAAGGGTGATGGGGTGATTGGTGAGGAAGGTAGTCATTGTATAACCAGGAAGCGCACTCCGTGATCATCCCGATGAGTCTCGTTGCTGCCGATGTATTTCACACTTTCCAAAATGGTTCTGGAAATAATTTTAAGGACCACAAGAGTCATACATTGAAAATTCTCGGTTGGCATTTCAATATATAAACCTTAAAGAAACCCACTTGAAAGACATTATCGCAGGGGTGCGTATCATGGTTATTTAACCTACTCTCTCTTCTGTGGCTAGGCTGATTTTTTCCTTCCAGACACAAACACCCAATTTGCTAGGAGACTGAGAATTTATAGACTCAACGACCTCTGCAATCATGTGCTCTCCTCTGTCATTCTGCTCTGGCATCTCTATCGCATCCCAACTTTTCGGGTATGCACCACGACAAATATCCCCACACCACATTTCCATTTTCTGTGGTAATACTATCGCGATTCAGTGTCTCGATTTAGGAAGACAATGACCATGAACAATAGTGCCTTGACTATGAGCTACCAACTATTACTGGGATGTTGCCGATGATTAGGAAGGAGGTTTGGAACGACCATAACCAACACCTCATGTATATGCCCTCAAGGGAGGCATGCACTATTGTAGTTTGGAGATGCTTGATGAGCACCGACAGTTTGACTAGGGTGACTTCACGACAATTTCGCGAATGGGCCCTTGTTTGACCAGGTCGGCATTGCTGAGCAACTAATCACTGTTGAACAACTCATCGAGGAAGGTGAACGAGTCCTCCTCCTTCATACCCCCATCGGCCACAACCACCATCTAGGGCACATTCTTCGCCAGCAAGTTTTTGTTGAACAACAGACAAAGAACCGAATCATCACGCACGCACGCACGCAATAGGTAGGTTGAGAAAACAACACGAGGAGAATAAGAAACAAGGTACAAATCTCGATCGTGACATGTGATGCTCCAACAGTTCAATCAATCAACTCGTTTGAAGACAGAGGCTAAAAAACAAAATTGGCTCTTGTCGTACCTCGGCGGAGCATGGTAGGCGATGGGGCAAGTCGCCCTTGAGGAGGTACTCATTCATCACCCATGGTGTCTTTTGGCCGCTGGGGGCGCTGCCTTGGTAGAAGACGAGCGTCTTGTTCATGCCGACGAGGACCGCGTACCGTCCCGTGCCGTGAAATATCCCCTTGTCCTTACCCATCGCCTTCCAATAGCCGCTCCTAGTCGCCAGGATGGTGCGCATCCTCGTCAGGTACTTCTGATCCATCTACACAAAAAGAAACCACTCCTTCTCACCCATCTTCACCTCTTCTACAACATGAACTGGCCATGAGCGCGCTACCTCATGCCTGCAAATTATCAAGGAGTAGTACTGCACTTAGTCATGAGATCCCATAGCTTGGTGTTGTTGAGGTTGACATCGATGACCACCTTATAGGAGAAGTATGGGTTACGGATTTTGGGGTGTGGTAGTGCGTGACCACCTCCCCGTCGGTGGGGTGAAACCGGTACCTTGGAGGAAGCGCCAGCTACAACTCCTCCAAACCCAGATCCATCACCGCCGGCACGTTCGACATTGCTGCGCCCTCTCGGATCTACTATCTTGCCTTGATATGCAATGGCAGAACGAGATGAAACGGGGCCTGAGGAGGAGTAAGAAGAGCGACAGTTGTGGAGAGGTGATTTTTTCTTAACACTTTGGGGCTTAGAAGTGCAGTGGGGTGTGGTGGTTATATAGCGTCTGAAATACTATGCTAGCGGTGCAGTAGTGCGTAACAGGTCATGACGATTTCTAATGCATCATGCTTAAATTTCACACAAAATACAATGTGGTTATCAAATGGTTTGAAAACTATATCATGAAGTTGTGGTGATGGTTCGAACCAGTACCGGTAGAGCACAAAAAAAAATTAAGTGAAGCCCATTGATTCGTTAAAAAAATGTTTATCTCACTTCAAAAACCAAAATCTTTCCATCTTGTATATTTTGAGATCAAATTTCATGTAGTAATTTTGGGCAGTAATACAACCATTTTTGTTTGGTTAATCCGGCCTTCAAGTCATCATTTTCATGGATCAAACTTTATTCTTATTTTGAGGATCATTCTTAAATATTGTGATTCCTATATGTGATTGATGTTGGAAGCCTCTTCTAGGGTAATTGATTAGTTGTAGGGGAGTAGTACTTTCCTTAATCGACCAAGCAGCATGGGCCTCGCATTATATTGTCGTGCACGAATACTACTATAAAGCACAATGTGTGAGCTCCACATGTTACAAATGCGATTTTTAGAAAATATGTTGAATTGAGCTCCTTCCAAATTGTATCCATAACTTAGTTATTCATGGACTCTTTGCACATTCTCCTACCTTTCCTCCTTCTACCCTTTTTTGTCAATACCTTTCTTCTTCGAAGTATTTGAGATCGGAGAAAAAAGGGTGATGGGGTGATTGGTAAGGAAGGTAGTCATTGTACAACGAGGATGCGCACTCCGTGATCGTCTCGATGAGTCCCGTTGCTGCCGATGTATTTCACACTTTCCAAAATGGTTCTGGAAATAATTTTAATTGCCACAAGAGTGATACATTGAAAATTCTCGGTTGGCATTTCAATAAATAAACCTTAAGGAAACCCACTTGAAAGACATTTTTGCAGGGGTGCGTATCATGGTTATTTGACCTACTCTCTCTTCCGTGGCTAGGCTGATTTTTTCCTTCCATACACAAACACCCAATTTGCTACGAGGCTGAGAACTTATAGACTCAATGACCTCTGCAATCATGTGCTCTCCTCTATCCTTTTGCTCTGGCATCTCTATCGCGTCCCAACTTTTTGGGTATGCACCACGACAAATATCTCCACACCGCACTTCCATTTTCTGTGGCAATACTATCGCGATTCAGTGTCTCGATTTAGGAAGACGATGACCATGAACAATAGTGCCTTGACTATGAGCAGCCAACTATTATTGGGATGTTGCCGATGATTAGGAAGGTGGTTCGAAACGACCATAACCAACACGTCATGTATATGCCCTCAAGGCAGGCATGCACTATTGTAGTTTGGAGATGCTTGATGAGCAACGACAGTTTGACTAGGGTGACTTCATGATAATTAATCACTATTGAGCAACTCATCGAGGAAGGTGAACGAGTCCTCCTCCTCCATACCCCCATCGTCCACAACCACCATCTAGGGCACATTCTTCGCCACCAAGTTTTTGTTGAACAACAGACAAAGAACCGACTCGTCACGCACGCACACAATAGGTAGGTTGACAAAACAACACAAGGAGAATAAGAAACAAGGAACAAATCTTGATCATGACATGTGATGCTCCAGCAGTTCAATCAATCAACTCGTTTGAAGACAGAGACTAAAAAAAATTGATTCTTGTCGTACCTCGGCGGAGCGGGGTAGGCGATGGGGCAAGTCGCCCTCGAGGAGGTACTCATTCATCACCCATGGTGTCTTCTGGCCGCTGGGGGCGCGGCCTTGGTAGAGGACGAGCGTCTTGTTCATGCTGACGAGGACCGCGTACCGTGCCGTGCCGTGAAATATCCCCTTGTCCTTACCCATCGCCTTCCAATAGCCGCTCCTAGTCGCCAGGATGGTGCGCATCCCCGTCAGGTACTTCTGATCCAACTACACAAAAAGAAACCACTCCTTCTCACCCAGCCTCACCTCTTCTGCAACATAAATTGGCCATGAGCGCGCTACTTCATGCCTGCAAATTATCGAGGAGTAGTACTACACTTAATCGTGAGATCCCATAGCTTGGTGTTGTTGAGGTTGACGTCGATGACCACCTAATAGGAGAAGTATGGGTTACGGAACTTGGGGTGAGGTAGTGCGTGACCACCTACCCGTCGGTGGGGTGAAACCGGTACCTTGGAGGAAGCGCCTGCTACAACTCCTCCAAACCCAGATCCATCACCGCTGCCACGTTCGACATCGCTGCACCCTCTCGGATCTACTATCTTGCCTTGATATGCAATGGAAGAACGTGATGAAACGGGGCCTGAGGAGGTGTAAGTAGAGCGACAGTTGTGGAGAGGTGATTTTTCTTAGCACTTTGGGGCTTAGAAGTGCAGTGGGGTGTAGTGGTTATATAGCGTCTGAAATACTATGCTAGCGGTCCAGTAGTGTGTAACAAGTCATGAAGAGTTCTAATGCATCATGCTTAAATTTCACACAAAATACAATGTGGTTATCAAATGGTTTGAAAACTATATCATGAAGTTGTGGTGATGGTTCGAACCAATACCAGTAGAGCACAAAAAAATTAATTGAAGCCCATTGATTCGTTAAAAAAATGTTTTTCTCACTTCAAAAACGAAAATCTTTCCATCTTATATATTTTGAGATCAAATTTCATGTAGTAATTTTGGGAAGTAACACAACCATTTTTGTTTGGTTAATCCGGCCTTCAAGTCATCATTTTCATGGATCTAACTTTATTCTTGTTTTGAGGGTCATTCTTAAATATTGTGATTCCTATATGTGATTGATGTTGGAAGCCTCTTCTATGGTAATTGATTAGTTGTAGGGGAGTAGTAGTTTCCTAAATCGACCAAGCAGCATGGGCCTCGCATTATATTGTTGTGCACGAATACTACTATAAAGCGCAATGTGTGAGCTCCACATGTTACAAATGCGATTTTCAGAAAATATGTTGAATTGAGCTCCTTCCAAATTGTATCCATAACTTAGTTATTCATGGACTCTTTGCACATTCTCCTACCTTTCCTCCTTCTACCCTTTTTTGTCAATACCTTTCTTCTTTGAAGTATTTGAGATCAGAGAAAAAAGGGTGATGGGGTGATTGGTAAGGAAGGTAGTCATTGTACAACCAGGATGCGCACTCTGTGATCGTCTCGATGAGTCCCGTTGCTGCCGATGTATTTCACACATTCCAAAATGGTTCTGGAAATAACATTAAGGACCACAAGAGTGATACATTGAAAATTCTCGCTTGGCATTTCAATAAATAAAATTAAAGAAACCCACTTGAAAGACATTTTCGCAGGGGTGTGTATCATGGTTATTTGACCTACTATCTCTTCCGTGGCTAAGCTAATTTTTTTCTTCCATACACAAACACCCAATTAGCTACGAGACTGAGAACTTATAGACTCAATGACCTCTGCAATCATGTGCTCTCCACTATCCTTCTGCTCTGGCATCTCTATCGCATCCCAACTTTTCCGGTATTCACCATGACAAATATCTCCACACCGCATTTCCATTTTCTAGCAGGTCGGCATTGCTGAGCAATTAATCACTATTGAGCAACTCATCGAGGAAGGTCAACGAGTCCTCCTCCTCCATACCCCCATCGTCCACAACCACCATCTAGGGCACATTCTTCTCCACCAAGGTTTTGTTGAACAACAGACAAAGAACCGACTCGTCACGCACGCACACAATAGGTAGGTTGACAAAACAACACAGGGAGAATAAGAAACAAGGAACAAATCTTGATCATGACATGTGATGCTCCAGCAGTTCAATCAATCAACTCGTTTGAAGACAGAGACTAAAAAAAATTGATTCTTGTCGTACCTCGGCGGAGCGGGGTAGGCGATGGGGCAAGTCGCCCTCGAGGAGGTACTCATTCATCACCCATGGTGTCTTCTGGCCGCTGGGGGCGCGGCCTTGGTAGAAGACGAGCATCTTGTTCATGCTGACGAGGACTGCATACCGTCCCGTGCCGTGAAATATCCCCTTATCCTTACCCATCGCCTTCCAATAGCCGCTCCTAGTCGCCAGGATGGTGCGCATCCCCGTCAGGTACTTCTGATCCAACTACACAAAAAGAAACCACTCCTTCTCACCCATCCTCACCTCTTCTGCAACATAAATTGGCCATGAGCGCGCTACTTCATGCCTGCAAATTATCGAGGAGTAGTACTACACTTAGTCGTGAGATCCCATAGCTTGGTGTTGTTGAGGTTGACGTCGATGACCACCTAATAGGAGAAGTATGGGTTACGGAACTTGGGGTGAGGTAGTGCGTGACCACCTACCCGTCGGTGGGGTGAAACCGGTACCTTGGAGGAAGCGCCAGCTACAACTCCTCCAAACCCAGATCCATCACCGCTGCCACATTCGACATCGCTGCGCCCTCTCGGATCTACTATCTTGCCTTGATATGCAATGGAAGAACGTGATGAAACGGGGCCTGAGGAGGTGTAAGTAGAGCGACAGTTGTGGAGAGGTGATTTTTCTTAGCACTTTGGGGCTTAGAAGTGCAGTGGGGTGTGGTGGTTATATAGCGTCTGAAATACTATGCTAGCGGTCCAGTAGTGTGTAACAAGTCATGAAGAGTTCTAATGCATCATGCTTAAATTTCACACAAAATACAATGTGGTTATCAAATGGTTTGAAAACTATATCATGAAGTTGTGGTGATGGTTCGAACCAATACCGGTAGAGCACAAAAAAATTAATTGAAGCCCATTGATTCGTTAAAAAAATGTTTTTCTCACTTCAAAAACGAAAATCTTTCCATCTTATATATTTTGAGATCAAATTTCATGTAGTAATTTTGGGAAGTAACACAACCATTTTTGTTTGGTTAATCCGGCCTTCAAGTCATCATTTTCATGGATCTAACTTTATTCTTATTTTGAGGGTCATTCTTAAATATTGTGATTCCTATATGTGATTGATGTTGGAAGCCTCTTCTATGGTAATTGATTAGTTGTAGGGGAGTAGTAGTTTCCTAAATCGACCAAGCAGCATGGGCCTCGCATTATATTGTTGTGCACGAATACTACTATAAAGCGCAATGTGTGAGCTCCACATGTTACAAATGCGATTTTCAGAAAATATGTTGAATTGAGCTCCTTCCAAATTGTATCCATAACTTAGTTATTCATGGACTCTTTGCACATTCTCCTACCTTTCCTCCTTCTACCCTTTTTTGTCAATACCTTTCTTCTTCGAAGTATTTGAGATCAGAGAAAAAAGGGTGATGGGGTGATTGGTAAGGAAGGTAGTCATTGTACAACCAGGATGCGCACTCCGTGATCGTCTCGATGAGTCCCGTTGCTGCCGATGTATTTCACACATTCCAAAATGGTTCTGGAAATAACATTAAGGACCACAAGAGTGATACATTGAAAATTCTCGCTTGGCATTTCAATAAATAAAATTAAAGAAACCCACTTGAAAGGCATTTTCGCAGGGGTGTGTATCATGGTTATTTGACCTACTATCTCTTCCGTGGCTAAGCTAATTTTTTTCTTCCATACACAAACACCCAATTAGCTACGAGACTGAGAACTTATAGACTCAATGACCTCTGCAATCATGTGCTCTCCACTATCCTTCTGCTCTGGCATCTCTATCGCATCCCAACTTTTCCAGTATTCACCATGACAAATATCTCCACACCGCATTTCCATTTTCTAGCAGGTCGGCATTGCTGAGCAATTAATCACTATTGAGCAACTCATCGAGGAAGGTCAACGAGTCCTCCTCCTCCATACCCCCATCGTCCACAACCACCATCTAGGGCACATTCTTCGCCACCAAGTTTTTGTTGAACAACAGACAAAGAACCGACTCGTCACGCACGCACACAATAGGTAGGTTGACAAAACAACACAGGGAGAATAAGAAACAAGGAACAAATCTTGATCATGACATGTGATGCTCCAGCAGTTCAATCAATCAACTCGTTTGAAGACAGAGACTAAAAAAAATTGATTCTTGTCGTACCTCGGCGGAGCGGGGTAGGCGATGGGGCAAGTCGCCCTCGAGGAGGTACTCATTCATCACCCATGGTGTCTTCTGGCCGCTGGGGGCGCGGCCTTGGTAGAAGACGAGCATCTTGTTCATGCTGACGAGGACTGCGTACCGTCCCGTGCCGTGAAATATCCCCTTATCCTTACCCATCGCCTTCCAATAGCCGCTCCTAGTCGCCAGGATGGTGCGCATCCCCGTCAGGTACTTCTGATCCAACTACACAAAAAGAAACCACTCCTTCTCACCCATCCTCACCTCTTCTACAACATAAATTGGCCATGAGCGCGCTACTTCATGCCTGCAAATTATCGAGGAGTAGTACTACACTTAGTCGTGAGATCCCATAGCTTGGTGTTGTTGAGGTTGACGTCGATGACCACCTAATAGGAGAAGTATGGGTTACGGAACTTGGGGTGAGGTAGTGCGTGACCACCTACCCGTCGGTGGGGTGAAACCGGTACCTTGGAGGAAGCGCCAGCTACAACTCCTCCAAACCCAGATCCATCACCGCTGCCACATTCGACATCGCTGCGCCCTCTCGGATCTACTATCTTGCCTTGATATGCAATGGAAGAACGTGATGAAACGGGGCCTGAGGAGGTGTAAGTAGAGCGACAGTTGTGGAGAGGTGATTTTTCTTAGCACTTTGGGGCTTAGAAGTGCAGTGGGGTGTGGTGGTTATATAGCGTCTGAAATACTATGCTAGCGGTCCAGTAGTGTGTAACAAGTCATGAAGAGTTCTAATGCATCATGCTTAAATTTCACACAAAATACAATGTGGTTATCAAATGGTTTGAAAACTATATCATTAAGTTGTGGTGATGGTTCGAACCAATACCGGTAGAGCACAAAAAAAATAATTGAAGCCCATTGATTCGTTAAAAAAATGTTTTTCTCACTTCAAAAACGAAAATCTTTCCATCTTATATATTTTGAGATCAAATTTCATGTAGTAATTTTGGGAAGTAACACAACCATTTTTGTTTGGTTAATCCGGCCTTCAAGTCATCATTTTCATGGATGTATTTTTATTCTTATTTTGAGGGTCATTCTTAAATATTGTGATTCCTATATGTGATTGATGTTGGAAGCCTCTTCTATGGTAATTGATTAGTTGTAGGGGAGTAGTAGTTTCCTAAATCGACCAAGCAGCATGGGCCTCGCATTATATTGTTGTGCACGAATACTACTATAAAGCGCAATGTGTGAGCTCCACATGTTACAAATGCGATTTTCAGAAAATATGTTGAATTGAGCTCCTTCCAAATTGTATCCATAACTTAGTTATTCATGGACTCTTTGGACATTCTCCTACCTTTCCTCCTTCTACCCTTTTTTGTCAATACCTTTCTTCTTCGAAGTATTTGAGATCAGAGAAAAAAGGGTGATGGGGTGATTGGTAAGGAAGGTAGTCATTGTACAACCAGGATGCGCACTCCGTGATCGTCTCGATCAGTCCCGTTGCGGCCGATGTATTTCACACTTTCCAAAATGGTTCTGGAAATAACATTAAGGACCACAAGAGTGATACATTGAAAATTCTCGCTTGGCATTTCAATAAATAAAATTAAAGAAACCCACTTGAAAGGCATTTTCGCAGGGGTGTGTATCATGGTTATTTGACCTACTATCTCTTCCGTGGCTAAGCTAATTTTTTTCTTCCATACACAAACACCCAATTAGCTACGAGACTGAGAACTTATAGACTCAATGACCTCTGCAATCATGTGCTCTCCACTATCCTTCTGCTCTGGCATCTCTATCGCATCCCAACTTTTCCGGTATTCACCATGACAAATATCTCCACACCGCATTTCCATTTTCTAGCAGGTCGGCATTGCTGAGCAATTAATCACTATTGAGCAACTCATCGAGGAAGGTCAACGAGTCCTCCTCCTCCATACCCCCATCGTCCACAACCACCATCTAGGGCACATTCTTCGCCACCAAGTTTTTGTTGAACAACAGACAAAGAACCGACTCGTCACGCACGCACACAATAGGTAGGTTGACAAAACAACACAGGGAGAATAAGAAACAAGGAACAAATCTTGATCATGACATGTGATGCTCCAGCAGTTCAATCAATCAACTCGTTTGAAGACAGAGACTAAAAAAAATTGATTCTTGTCGTACCTCGGCGGAGCGGGGTAGGCGATGGGGCAAGTCGCCCTCGAGGAGGTACTCATTCATCACCCATGGTGTCTTCTGGCCGCTGGGGGCGCGGCCTTGGTAGAAGACGAGCATCTTGTTCATGCTGACGAGGACTGCGTACCGTCCCGTGCCGTGAAATATCCCCTTATCCTTACCCATCGCCTTCCAATAGCCGCTCCTAGTCGCCAGGATGGTGCGCATCCCCGTCAGGTACTTCTGATCCAACTACACAAAAAGAAACCACTCCTTCTCACCCATCCTCACCTCTTCTACAACATAAATTGGCCATGAGCGCGCTACTTCATGCCTGCAAATTATCGAGGAGTAGTACTACACTTAGTCGTGAGATCCCATAGCTTGGTGTTGTTGAGGTTGACGTCGATGACCACCTAATAGGAGAAGTATGGGTTACGGAACTTGGGGTGAGGTAGTGCGTGACCACCTACCCGTCGGTGGGGTGAAACCGGTACCTTGGAGGAAGCGCCAGCTACAACTCCTCCAAACCCAGATCCATCACCGCTGCCACATTCGACATCGCTGCGCCCTCTCGGATCTACTATCTTGCCTTGATATGCAATGGAAGAACGTGATGAAACGGGGCCTGAGGAGGTGTAAGTAGAGCGACAGTTGTGGAGAGGTGATTTTTCTTAGCACTTTGGGGCTTAGAAGTGCAGTGGGGTGTGGTGGTTATATAGCGTCTGAAATACTATGCTAGCGGTCCAGTAGTGTGTAACAAGTCATGAAGAGTTCTAATGCATCATGCTTAAATTTCACACAAAATACAATGTGGTTATCAAATGGTTTGAAAACTATATCATTAAGTTGTGGTGATGGTTCGAACCAATACCGGTAGAGCACAAAAAAAATAATTGAAGCCCATTGATTCGTTAAAAAAATGTTTTTCTCACTTCAAAAACGAAAATCTTTCCATCTTATATATTTTGAGATCAAATTTCATGTAGTAATTTTGGGAAGTAACACAACCATTTTTGTTTGGTTAATCCGGCCTTCAAGTCATCATTTTCATGGATGTATTTTTATTCTTATTTTGAGGGTCATTCTTAAATATTGTGATTCCTATATGTGATTGATGTTGGAAGCCTCTTCTATGGTAATTGATTAGTTGTAGGGGAGTAGTAGTTTCCTAAATCGACCAAGCAGCATGGGCCTCGCATTATATTGTTGTGCACGAATACTACTATAAAGCGCAATGTGTGAGCTCCACATGTTACAAATGCGATTTTTAGAAAATATGTTGAATTGAGCTCCTTCCAAATTGTATCCATAACTTAGTTATTCATGGACTCTTTGGACATTCTCCTACCTTTCCTCCTTCTACCCTTTTTTGTCAATACCTTTCTTCTTCGAAGTATTTGAGATCAGAGAAAAAAGGGTGATGGGGTGATTGGTAAGGAAGGTAGTCATTGTACAACCAGGATGCGCACTCCGTGATCGTCTCGATCAGTCCCGTTGCTGCCGATGTATTTCACACTTTCCAAAATGGTTCTGGAAATAACATTAAGGACCACAAGAGTGATACATTGAAAATTCTCGCTTGGCATTTCAATAAATAAAATTAAAGAAACCCACTTGAAAGGCATTTTCGCAGGGGTGTGTATCATGGTTATTTGACCTACTATCTCTTCCGTGGCTAAGCTAATTTTTTTCTTCCATACACAAACACCCAATTAGCTACGAGACTGAGAACTTATAGACTCAATGACCTCTGCAATCATGTGCTCTCCACTATCCTTCTGCTCTGGCATCTCTATCGCATCCCAACTTTTCCGGTATTCACCATGACAAATATCTCCACACCGCATTTCCATTTTCTAGCAGGTCGGCATTGCTGAGCAATTAATCACTATTGAGCAACTCATCGAGGAAGGTCAACGAGTCCTCCTCCTCCATACCCCCATCGTCCACAACCACCATCTAGGGCACATTCTTCGCCACCAAGTTTTTGTTGAACAACAGACAAAGAACCGACTCGTCACGCACGCACACAATAGGTAGGTTGACAAAACAACACAGGGAGAATAAGAAACAAGGAACAAATCTTGATCATGACATGTGATGCTCCAGCAGTTCAATCAATCAACTCGTTTGAAGACAGAGACTAAAAAAAATTGATTCTTGTCGTACCTCGGCGGAGCGGGGTAGGCGATGGGGCAAGTCGCCCTCGAGGAGGTACTCATTCATCACCCATGGTGTCTTCTGGCCGCTGGGGGCGCGGCCTTGGTAGAAGACGAGCATCTTGTTCATGCTGACGAGGACTGCGTACCGTCCCGTGCCGTGAAATATCCCCTTATCCTTACCCATCGCCTTCCAATAGCCGCTCCTAGTCGCCAGGATGGTGCGCATCCCCGTCAGGTACTTCTGATCCAACTACACAAAAAGAAACCACTCCTTCTCACCCATCCTCACCTCTTCTACAACATAAATTGGCCATGAGCGCGCTACTTCATGCCTGCAAATTATCGAGGAGTAGTACTACACTTAGTCGTGAGATCCCATAGCTTGGTGTTGTTGAGGTTGACGTCGATGACCACCTAATAGGAGAAGTATGGGTTACGGAACTTGGGGTGAGGTAGTGCGTGACCACCTACCCGTCGGTGGGGTGAAACCGGTACCTTGGAGGAAGCGCCAGCTACAACTCCTCCAAACCCAGATCCATCACCGCTGCCACATTCGACATCGCTGCGCCCTCTCGGATCTACTATCTTGCCTTGATATGCAATGGAAGAACGTGATGAAACGGGGCCTGAGGAGGTGTAAGTAGAGCGACAGTTGTGGAGAGGTGATTTTTCTTAGCACTTTGGGGCTTAGAAGTGCAGTGGGGTGTGGTGGTTATATAGCGTCTGAAATACTATGCTAGCGGTCCAGTAGTGTGTAACAAGTCATGAAGAGTTCTAATGCATCATGCTTAAATTTCACACAAAATACAATGTGGTTATCAAATGGTTTGAAAACTATATCATTAAGTTGTGGTGATGGTTCGAACCAATACCGGTAGAGCACAAAAAAATTAATTGAAGCCCATTGATTCGTTAAAAAAATGTTTTTCTCACTTCAAAAACGAAAATCTTTCCATCTTATATATTTTGAGATCAAATTTCATGTAGTAATTTTGGGAAGTAACACAACCATTTTTGTTTGGTTAATCCGGCCTTCAAGTCATCATTTTCATGGATCTAACTTTATTCTTATTTTGAGGGTCATTCTTAAATATTGTGATTCCTATATGTGATTGATGTTGGAAGCCTCTTCTATGGTAATTGATTAGTTGTAGGGGAGTAGTAGTTTCCTAAATCGACCAAGCAGCATGGGCCTCGCATTATATTGTTGTGCACGAATACTACTATAAAGCGCAATGTGTGAGCTCCACATGTTACAAATGCGATTTTTAGAAAATATGTTGAATTGAGCTCCTTCCAAATTGTATCCATAACTTAGTTATTCATGGACTCTTTGCTCATTCTCCTACCTTTCCTCCTTCTACCCTTTTTTGTCAATACCTTTCTTCTTCGAAGTATTTGAGATCAGAGAAAAAAGGGTGATGGGGTGATTGGTAAGGAAGGTAGTCATTGTACAACCAGGATGCGCACTCCGTGATCGTCTCGATCAGTCCCGTTGCCGCCGATGTATTTCACACTTTCCAAAATGGTTCTGGAAATAACATTAAGGACCACAAGAGTGATACATTGAAAATTCTCGCTTGGCATTTCAATAAATAAAATTAAAGAAACCCACTTGAAAGGCATTTTCGCAGGGGTGTGTATCATGGTTATTTGACCTACTATCTCTTCCGTGGCTAAGCTAATTTTTTTCTTCCATACACAAACACCCAATTTGCTACGAGACTGAGAACTTATAGACTCAATGACCTCTGCAATCATGTCCTCTCCACTATCCTTCTGCTCTGGCATCTCTATCGCATCCCAACTTTTCCGGTATTCACCATGACAAATATCTCCACACCGCATTTCCATTTTCTAGCAGGTCGGCATTGCTGAGCAATTAATCACTATTGAGCAACTCATCGAGGAAGGTCAACGAGTCCTCCTCCTCCATACCCCCATCGTCCACAACCACCATCTAGGGCACATTCTTCGCCACCAAGTTTTTGTTGAACAACAGACAAAGAACCGACTCGTCACGCACGCACACAATAGGTAGGTTGACAAAACAACACAGGGAGAATAAGAAACAAGGAACAAATCTTGATCATGACATGTGATGCTCCAGCAGTTCAATCAATCAACTCGTTTGAAGACAGAGACTAAAAAAAATTGATTCTTGTCGTACCTCGGCGGAGCGGGGTAGGCAATGGGGCAAGTCGCCCTCGAGGAGGTACTCATTCATCACCCATGGTGTCTTCTGGCCGCTGGGGGCGCGGCCTTGGTAGAAGACGAGCATCTTGTTCATGCTGACGAGGACTGCGTACCGTCCCGTGCCGTGAAATATCCCCTTATCCTTACCCATCGCCTTCCAATAGCCGCTCCTAGTCGCCAGGATGGTGCGCATCCCCGTCAGGTACTTCTGATCCAACTACACAAAAAGAAACCACTCCTTCTCACCCATCCTCACCTCTTCTACAACATAAATTGGCCATGAGCGCGCTACTTCATGCCTGCAAATTATCGAGGAGTAGTACTACACTTAGTCGTGAGATCCCATAGCTTGGTGTTGTTGAGGTTGACGTCGATGACCACCTAATAGGAGAAGTATGGGTTACGGAACTTGGGGTGAGGTAGTGCGTGACCACCTACCCGTCGGTGGGGTGAAACCGGTACCTTGGAGGAAGCGCCAGCTACAACTCCTCCAAACCCAGATCCATCACCGCTGCCACATTCGACATCGCTGCGCCCTCTCGGATCTACTATCTTGCCTTGATATGCAATGGAAGAACGTGATGAAACGGGGCCTGAGGAGGTGTAAGTAGAGCGACAGTTCTGGAGAGGTGATTTTTCTTAGCACTTTGGGGCTTAGAAGTGCAGTGGGGTGTGGTGGTTATATAGCGTCTGAAATACTATGCTAGCGGTCCAGTAGTGTGTAACAAGTCATGAAGAGTTCTAATGCATCATGCTTAAATTTCACACAAAATACAATGTGGTTATCAAATGGTTTGAAAACTATATCATTAAGTTGTGGTGATGGTTCGAACCAATACCGGTAGAGCACAAAAAAATTAATTGAAGCCCATTGATTCGTTAAAAAAATGTTTTTCTCACTTCAAAAACGAAAATCTTTCCATCTTATATATTTTGAGATCAAATTTCATGTAGTAATTTTGGGAAGTAACACAACCATTTTTGTTTGGTTAATCCGGCCTTCAAGTCATCATTTTCATGGATGTATTTTTATTCTTATTTTGAGGGTCATTCTTAAATATTGTGATTCCTATATGTGATTGATGTTGGAAGCCTCTTCTATGGTAATTGATTAGTTGTAGGGGAGTAGTAGTTTCCTAAATCGACCAAGCAGCATGGGCCTCGCATTATATTGTTGTGCACGAATACTACTATAAAGCGCAATGTGTGAGCTCCACATGTTACAAATGTGATTTTTAGAAAATATGTTGAATTGAGCTCCTTCCAAATTGTATCCATAACTTAGTTATTCATGGACTCTTTGCACATTCTCCTACCTTTCCTCCTTCTACCCTTTTTTGTCAATACCTTTCTTCTTCGAAGTATTTGAGATCAGAGAAAAAAGGGTGATGGGGTGATTGGTAAGGAAGGTAGTCATTGTACAACCAGGATGCGCACTCCGTGATCGTCTCGATCAGTCCCGTTGCCGCCGATGTATTTCACACTTTCCAAAATGGTTCTGGAAATAACATTAAGGACCACAAGAGTGATACATTGAAAATTCTCGCTTGGCATTTCAATAAATAAAATTAAAGAAACCCACTTGAAAGGCATTTTCGCAGGGGTGTGTATCATGGTTATTTGACCTACTATCTCTTCCGTGGCTAAGCTAATTTTTTTCTTCCATACACAAACACCCAATTTGCTACGAGACTGAGAACTTATAGACTCAATGACCTCTGCAATCATGTCCTCTCCACTATCCTTCTGCTCTGGCATCTCTATCGCATCCCAACTTTTCCGGTATTCACCATGACAAATATCTCCACACCGCATTTCCATTTTCTAGCAGGTCGGCATTGCTGAGCAATTAATCACTATTGAGCAACTCATCGAGGAAGGTCAACGAGTCCTCCTCCTCCATACCCCCATCGTCCACAACCACCATCTAGGGCACATTCTTCGCCACCAAGTTTTTGTTGAACAACAGACAAAGAACCGACTCGTCACGCACGCACACAATAGGTAGGTTGACAAAACAACACAGGGAGAATAAGAAACAAGGAACAAATCTTGATCATGACATGTGATGCTCCAGCAGTTCAATCAATCAACTCGTTTGAAGACAGAGACTAAAAAAAATTGATTCTTGTCGTACCTCGGCGGAGCGGGGTAGGCAATGGGGCAAGTCGCCCTCGAGGAGGTACTCATTCATCACCCATGGTGTCTTCTGGCCGCTGGGGGCGCGGCCTTGGTAGAAGACGAGCATCTTGTTCATGCTGACGAGGACTGCGTACCGTCCCGTGCCGTGAAATATCCCCTTATCCTTACCCATCGCCTTCCAATAGCCGCTCCTAGTCGCCAGGATGGTGCGCATCCCCGTCAGGTACTTCTGATCCAACTACACAAAAAGAAACCACTCCTTCTCACCCATCCTCACCTCTTCTACAACATAAATTGGCCATGAGCGCGCTACTTCATGCCTGCAAATTATCGAGGAGTAGTACTACACTTAGTCGTGAGATCCCATAGCTTGGTGTTGTTGAGGTTGACGTCGATGACCACCTAATAGGAGAAGTATGGGTTACGGAACTTGGGGTGAGGTAGTGCGTGACCACCTACCCGTCGGTGGGGTGAAACCGGTACCTTGGAGGAAGCGCCAGCTACAACTCCTCCAAACCCAGATCCATCACCGCTGCCACATTCGACATCGCTGCGCCCTCTCGGATCTACTATCTTGCCTTGATATGCAATGGAAGAACGTGATGAAACGGGGCCTGAGGAGGTGTAAGTAGAGCGACAGTTCTGGAGAGGTGATTTTTCTTAGCACTTTGGGGCTTAGAAGTGCAGTGGGGTGTGGTGGTTATATAGCGTCTGAAATACTATGCTAGCGGTCCAGTAGTGTGTAACAAGTCATGAAGAGTTCTAATGCATCATGCTTAAATTTCACACAAAATACAATGTGGTTATCAAATGGTTTGAAAACTATATCATTAAGTTGTGGTGATGGTTCGAACCAATACCGGTAGAGCACAAAAAAATTAATTGAAGCCCATTGATTCGTTAAAAAAATGTTTTTCTCACTTCAAAAACGAAAATCTTTCCATCTTATATATTTTGAGATCAAATTTCATGTAGTAATTTTGGGAAGTAACACAACCATTTTTGTTTGGTTAATCCGGCCTTCAAGTCATCATTTTCATGGATCTAACTTTATTCTTATTTTGAGGGTCATTCTTAAATATTGTGATTCCTATATGTGATTGATGTTGGAAGCCTCTTCTATGGTAATTGATTAGTTGTAGGGGAGTAGTAGTTTCCTAAATCGACCAAGCAGCATGGGCCTCGCATTATATTGTTGTGCACGAATACTACTATAAAGCGCAATGTGTGAGCTCCACATGTTACAAATGCGATTTTTAGAAAATATGTTGAATTGAGCTCCTTCCAAATTGTATCCATAACTTAGTTATTCATGGACTCTTTGCACATTCTCCTACCTTTCCTCCTTCTACCCTTTTTTGTCAATACCTTTCTTCTTCGAAGTATTTGAGATCAGAGAAAAAAGGGTGATGGGGTGATTGGTAAGGAAGGTAGTCATTGTACAACCAGGATGCGCACTCCGTGATCGTCTCGATCAGTCCCGTTGCCGCCGATGTATTTCACACTTTCCAAAATGGTTCTGGAAATAACATTAAGGACCACAAGAGTGATACATTGAAAATTCTCGCTTGGCATTTCAATAAATAAAATTAAAGAAACCCACTTGAAAGACATTTTCGCAGGGGTGTGTATCATGGTTATTTGACCTACTATCTCTTCCGTGGCTAAGCTAATTTTTTCCTTTCATACACAAACACCCAATTTGCTACGAGACTGAGAACTTATAGACTCAATGACCTCTGCAATCATGTCCTCTCCACTATCCTTCTGCTCTGGCATCTCTATCGCATCCCAACTTTTCCAGTATTCACCATGACAAATATTTCCACACCGCATTTCCATTTTCTGTGGCAATACTATCGCGATTCAGTGTCTCGATTTAGGAAGACGATGACCATGAACCATAGTGCCTTGTCTATGAGCAGCCAACTATTATTGGGATGTTGCCGATGATTAGGAAGGAGGTTCGGAACGACCATAACCAACACCTCATGTATATGCCCTCAAGGGAGGCATGCACTATTGTAATTTGGAGATGCTTGATGAGCACCGACAGTTTAACTAGGTTGACTTCATGATAATTTCGCGAATGGGTCCTTGTTTGAGCAGGTTGGCATTGCTGAGCAATTAATCACTGTTGAGAAAGTCATCGAGGAAGGTGAACGAGTCCTCCTCCCCCATACCCCCTTCGGCCACAACCACCATCTAGGGCACATTCTTCGCCACCAAGTTTTTGTTGAACAACAGACACAGAACCGAATCATCACGCAATGACGCAATAGGTTGGTTGAGAAAACAACACGAGGAGAATAAGAAACAAGGAACAAATCTCGATCGTGACATGTGATGCTCCAGCAGTTCAATCAATTAACTCGTTTGAAGACGGAGACTAAAAAACAAAATTGATTCTTGTCGTACCTCGGCGGAGCGGGGTAGGCAATGGGGCAAGTCGCCCTCGAGGAGTTACTCATTCGTCACCCATGGTGCCTTCTGGCCATTGGGGGCGCAGCCTTGGTTGAAGACGAGCGTCTTCTTCATGCCGACGAGGACCGCGTACCATCCCGTGCCGTGAAATATCCCCTTGTCCTTACCCATTGCCCTCCAGTAGCTGCTCCTAGTCGCCAGGATGGTGCGCATCCCCGTCAGGTACTTCTGATCCATCTACACAAAAAGAAACCACTCCTTCTCACCGATCTTCACCTCTTCTGCAACATGAACTGGCCATGTGCACGCTACCTCATGCCTGCAAATTATCGAGGAGCAGTACTGCACTTAGTCATGGGTCCCATAGCTTGGTGTTGTTGAGGTTGACGTTGATGACCACCTGAAAGGAGAAGTATGGGTTACGGATTTTGGGGTGAGGTAGTGCGTGACCACCTCCCCGTCGGTGGGGTGAAACCGGTACCTTGGAGGAAGCGCCAGCTACAACTCCTCCAAACCCAGATCCATCACCGCCGCCACGATCAACATTGCTGCGCCCTCTCGGATCTACTATCTTGCCTTGATATGCAATGGAAGAATGAGATGAAACAGGGCCTGAGGAGGAGTAAGAAGAGCGAAAGCTGTGGAGAGGTGATTTTTTCTTAACACTTTGGGGCTTAGAAGTGCAGTGGGGTGTGGTGGTTATATAACGTCTGAAATACTATGCTAGCGGTCTAGTAGTGTGTAACAGGTCATGACGAGTTCTAATGCATCATGCTTAAATTTCACACAAAATACAATGTGGTTATCAATGGTTTGAAAACTAAATCATGAAGTTGTGGTGATGGTTCGAAACAGTACCGGTAGAGCACAAAAAATTTAAGTGAAGCACATTGATTCGTTAAAAAAATGTTTTTCTCACTTCAAAAACCAAAATCTTTCCATCTTGTATATTTTGAGATCAAATTCCATGTAGTAATTTTGGGCAGTAACACAACCATTTTTGTTTGGTTAATCCGGCCTTCAAGTCATCATTTTCATGGATCTAACTTTATTCTTATTTTGAGGGTCATTCTTAAATATTGTGATTCCTATATGTGATTGATGTTGGAAGCCTCTTCTAGGGTAATTGATTAGTTGTAGGGGAGTAGTAGTTTTTTAAATCAACCAAGCTGCATGGGCCTCGCATTATATTGTCGTGCACGAATACTACTATAAAGCGCAATGTGTGAGCTCCACATGTTACAAATACGATTTTCAGAAAATATGTTGAATTGAGCTCCTTCCAAATTGTATCCATAACTTAGTTATTCATGGACTCTTTGCACATTCTCCTACCTTTCCTCCTTCTACCCTTTTTTGTCAATACCTTTCTTCTTCGAAGTATTTGAGATCGGAGAAAAAAGGGTGATGGGGTGATTGGTAAGGAAGGTAGTCATTGTACAACCAGGATGCGCACTCCGTGATCGTCTTGATCAGTCCCGTTGCTACCGATGTATTTCACACTTTCCAAAATGGTTCTGGAAATAACTTTAAGGACCACAAGAGTTATACATTGAAAATTCTTGCTTGGCATTTCAATAAATAAACATTAAAGAAACCCACTTGAAACACATTTTCGCAGGGGTGTGTATCATGGTTATTTGACCTACTCTCTCTTCCGTGGCTAGTCTGATTTTTACCTTCCATACACAAACACCCAATTTGCTACGAGACTGAGAACTTATAGACTCAATGACCTCTGCAATCATGTGCTCTCCTTTATCCTTCTGCTGTGGCATATCTATCGCATCCCAACTTTTCCGGTATCCACCACGACAAATATCTCCACGCCGCATTTCCATTTTCTGTGGCAATACTATCGCGATTCAGTGTCTGGATTTAGGAAGACGATGACCATGAACAACAGTGCCTTGACTATGAGCAGCCAACTATTATTGGGATGTTGCCGATGATTAGGAAGGAGGTTGGGAACCACCATAACCAACACCTCATGTATATGCCCTCAAGGGAGGCATGCACTATTGTAGTTTGGAGATGCTTGATGAGCACCGACAGTTTGACTGGGTGACTTCGCGACAATTTCGCGAATGGGTCCTTGTTTGAGCAGGTCGGCATTGCTGAGCAATTAATCACTGTTGAGCAACTCATCGAGGAAGGTGAACGAGTCCTCCTCCTCCATACCCCCATTGGCCACAACCACCATCTAGGGCACATTCTTCGCCACCAAGTTTTTGTTGAACAACAGACAAAGAACCGAATCGTCACGCATGCACGCAATAGGTAGGTTGAGAAAACAACACGAGGAGAATAAGAAACAAGGAACAAATCTCGATCGTCACATGTGATGCTCTAGCAGTTCAATCAATCAACTCGTTTGAAGATAGAGACTAAAAAACAAAATCGATTCTTGTTGTACCTCGACGGAGCGGGGTAGGCGATGGGGCAAGTCGCCCTCGAGGAGGTACTCATTCATCACCCATGGTGTCTTCTGGCCGCTGGGGGCGCGGCCTTGGTAGAAGATGAGCGTCTTGTTTATGTCGACGAGGACCGCATACCGTCCCGTGCCGTGAAATATCCCCTTGTCCTTACCCATCGCCTTCCAATAGCCGCTCCTAGTCATCAGGATGGTGCGCATCCCTGTCAGGTAATTCTGATCCATGTGCACAAAAAGAAACCACTCCTTCTCACCCATCTTCACCTCTTCTGCAAAATGAACTGGCCATGAGCGCGCTACCTCATGCCTGCAAATTATCGAGGAGTAGTACTGCACTTAGTCGTGAGATCCCATAGCTTCGTGTTGTTGAGGTTGACCTCGATGACCACCTGATAGGAGAAGTATGGGTTACGAATCTTGGGGGTGAGGTAGTGCGTGACCACCTCCCCGTCGGTGGGTGAAACCAGTACCTTGGAGGAAGCGCCAGCTACAGCTCCTCCAACCCCAGATCCATCACCGCCGCCACGTTCGACATCGCTGCGCCCTCTCAGATCTACTCTCTTGCCTTGATATGCAATGGAAGAACGAGATGAAACGGGGCCTGAGGAGGAGTAAGAAGAGCGACATATGTGGAGAGGTGATTTTTTCTTAAAACTTTGGGGCTTAGAAGTGCAGTGGGGTGTGGTGGTTATATAGCGTCTGAAATACTATGCTAGTGGCCCAGTAGTGTGTAACAAGTCATGACGAGTTCTAATGCATCATGCTTAAATTTCACATAAAATATTATGTGGTTATCAAATGGTTTGAAAACTATATCATGAATTTGTGGTGATGGTTCGAACCAGTTCCGGTAGAGCACAAAAAAATTAAGTGAAGCCCATTGATTCGTTAAAAAAATGTTTTTCTAACTTCAAAAACTAAAATCTTTCCATCTTGTATATTTTGAGAATAAATTTCATGCTGTAATTTTGGGAAGTAACACAACCATTTTTGTTTGGTTAATCCGGCCTTCAAGTCATCATTTCCATGGATCAAACTTTATTCTTATTTTGAGGGTCATTCTTAAATATTGTGATTCCTATATGTGATTGATGTTGGAAGCCTCTTCTAGGGTAATTGATTAGTTGTAGGGGAGTAGTAGTTTCCTAAATCGACCAAGCACCATGGGCCTCACATGATATTGTCGTGCATGAATACTACTATAAAGCGCAATGTGTGACCTCCGCATGTTACAAATGCGATTTTCAGAAAATATGTTGAATTGAGCTCCTTCCAAATTGTATCCATAATTTAGTTATTCATTCACTCTTTGCACATTCTCCTACCTTTCCTCCTTCTACCGTTTTTTGTCCATACCTTTCTTCTTCAAAGCATTTGAGATCAGAGAAAAAATGGTGATGGGGTGATTGGTAAGGAACGTAGTCATTGTACAACCAGGATGCGCTCTCCGTGATCATTCCGATGAGTCTCGTTGCTGCCGATGTATTTCACACTTTCCAAAATGGTTCTGGAAATAATTTTTAGGACCACAAGAGTGATACATTGAAAATTCTTGGTTGGCATTTAAATAAATAAACCTTAAAGAAACCCACTTGAAAGACATTTTCGCAAGGGTGCGTATCATGGTTATTTGACCTACTCTCTCTTCCGTGGCTATGCTGATTTTTTTCCTTCCATACACAAACACCCAATTTGCTACGAGACTGAGAACTTATAGACTCAATGACCTCTGCAATCATGTGCTCTCCTCTATCCTTCTGCTCTGCCATCTCTATTGCATCCCAACTTTCCGGTATTCACCACGACAAATATATCCACACCGCATTTCCATTTTTTGTGGCAATACTATCGCGATTATGTGTCTCGATTTAGGAAGATGATGACCATGAACAATAGTGCCTTGACTATGAGCAGCCAACTATTATTGGGATGTTGCCGATGATTAGGAAGGTGGTTCGGAACGACCATAACCAACACCTCATGTATATGCCCTCAAGGGAGGCATGCACTATTGTAGTTTGGAGATGCTTGATGAGCACCGACAGTTTGACTAGGACGACTTCACGATAATTTTGTTTTGTGGTAATCTCACGTCAGATGCCAGGGGGTGGCTTATCATGGTTGGAGCCAGGAGGACGTCGTCAGGCCCTGGAAGCGGGAGTGAGCACGAGCTCGATCGCACACGAGACGTCCCCAGGTTCGGGGCTCTCTGGAGAGATAACACCCCTAGTCCTACTCAGCGGGGTCTCCGCATGATGACTACGATCAAAGAGTGTACAAGGTTGCTCCTAGAGCTGTGTTTCTAGAGGAGGAAGAAGGGTAGAGCTACCTCCCTTCTCCTAGCTATGGTGTGTGTGTGTGGAATGAAGGCTGAACCCTTTGCATGGGTGAGCCCTGGGGGGTTTTATAGGCCAACCCCCCAGGGGTACAATGGTAATACGGCCGGGTGTAGGACCCGGACGTCAGTGTCTAGGGTCGCCGAGTTCTCCGCCGGCTGCTGAGGCCCGCCTCTAGAGGGCCCCGCCGGCTGCTGAGAATCCGGCCGACAGGTAGGGCCCGCCGCCTGCGGGCCACGCTGATTGCCTTTTGCTGTAGCTCTGTACTTGCTGACGAGGGCCGCGCCACAGGTCGTATGGCTATAGTGCTGCGCCAGGCAGGCAGGTAGCTGTCTGGTCAGTGCACACTGTATCCATGCCCCGCCAGAATTCGAGGGGAGCAGGTGGCACTGTTGCCATACTCCGACTTATCGTATTGGCTGTGTGCGGACTCCGAGGGAAAGGAGGGGCCGGCTGCTGGAGGCCGTTCTATCCCGAAGCCATCTTCTGGCGGGCGCCATCTTCTTGGAGCCGGCCGCGTGGTTCCAGTCGGCCCTGGGAACCGGCCAGGCGACCGGTCGGCGTGAGGGGCTTTGCAAGCCCCGATGTCTTGAAATGCTAAGGGGCGCGGATGAGGCTACCCCGGGTCTATCCCCCCGATAGTAGTCCCCGAAGCTGGTGAGGCGCCACGGTTCGAAGCCGGGGTGCCTCAGCAGTTTCCTCCTCTGAGAGATCCTGTGTATTTGCTTCGTCTGGCTTGAGGAAGCCGCCTGCCAGGAGCCGGCCGAGACAAAGCCGGCCGCATGGTGGATTTGAATCGCCGTGGCGGGCGCCGAGTGGTATGCCTTCGTGTGGCGCACTCACCGCCCGTTGCATGCTTGCCACGCGTCACCAGCAGGCCAGGCCGGCCTGCTAGCCCACGCGTGCGATGGTACGCCGCTGCAGGCCCGGGCCTACCACCATACGGCCTCGGCGCAAATTGAATATGCGTCATAATGGCGCGTGATTTGTGGGGGCGTGCGGGACGTGGGCGCAGTTATACCCACGCCCCCCATGAAGTGTTGCCTCGGCTCCGCCGTCGCCGCCGTATAAATTGAGGGGGAGGGGGGAGCGGCTAGACGCACGCGCGCCCCCTCCCGCTCACTTCTTCTTCCTTCTTGCTTCTCTGCTTCCTCGCCACTGCGCTGCCGCACCGCACGCAGCCGAAGTGCCACCGCAGCCCCGTCGCCATCCAGTCTCACCGCACTGCCTCCAGGCCACCGCAAGCCATGGCACGCGGCGATTGGGACGGCTCCAACGTCCATGACGGCCACCTCGACTTCCTCCGCGTGACACGGTGGCTTCTCGTTGCAACGATGTTGGGGACACGCCTTCCCAACGAGAGGGAGATCTCACTGGCACCGAGGGCCGGTGAGTTTCCTTAGCGGATTTGGTTTGTCGGTGAGCGGTTTCCTCCGTTCCTTTCTTGACTTCTACCATCTTCAACCTCACCACCTTACTCCAAACATGGTGGTGCTTCTTTCCGCCTTCGTGACCCTCTGCGAGGGCTACCTCGGCATCTTGCACACCATCAAGTTGTGGGGTAAATTCTTCTATCTGAAGTAGGGGACCCAGGCCAACGGCGAGCCGGCCCAGTGCGGCGCATGCGTTGCCGTGCAGTGCACCAGCTCCGGGACCCGCTTTCAGGCTATCGTGCTGCTAGAGACGGCGAAGTTCTGGCAGAAGTTCTACTTCTACGTCCGCAACCTCCACCCGACGCGCGACTACATCAACGTGCCGGCCTACGCAGTCGGCCCACCGCCTGAGCCACGTGACAACTGGGGACAGCAGCCGAAGCCGGTGCCGGCTGTCATCACCAACACCCTCATCCGGCTCCAAGAGATGACGGATTTGGAGGGCCTCAAGCCGTCGGACCTGTTGGCCGCCTTCGTCCAGCGCCAGGTTTCGCCCCTCCGAGCCCGGCCACACTTGATCGGCGACATGAGTGGCCACCAGGACCCGTGTCGGATGTCGACCAAGGAGCTGCAAACTGTGGAGGTGGTCCGCCACATCAACTAATTCTCTGGCAGCCAGCTCAGCGAGACCGACTGGAGCTTCGGCAAGCTACCGTACAGCCGCGCCAATCCGCCACCACCGGTTAGTATCTGGTCCCCATTCTTTGCTCACGCATTGCTCCTCATTCGGCCTGACCACCCGAACGTGGGGTAGCGCTTCCCTGGTCAGGTAGGAGCCGGCGCGCCGGCTCCGGGCCACCAGTGGTTGCTGGACCGCGAGGAGAGCGACGTGGGCGACCCCGAGCTGGGGGCGGCCGCATTGGAGGACAGAGATGATGATGACGCCACTAGGAGAGCCGGCGACGGAGGAAGTGGCGATGTCCGGGATTGGCCGGATGATGATGAAGACGGCGATAGACACTGCCGCCCCGAAGGCACCGACAGGGTAGGTGCCGGCTCTTCAACAGCACGGCCGCCAAGCGAAGCGCCGACTGGCGCACCCGGCGCGCCCAAACGCCGCGCCGAGGGGCCGTTCGGCAAAAAGCCACCCAAGAAGGCCAAGTCGACAGCCGCAACCAAGCGGCAAGAGGCCACGAAGGTGGCCGTCACCCGGAGGACCCCAAAAGAGCGCCCAACGGTGTCCGGGTAAGTTCGTTGATTGTTATGTCTTGATTGTTTCTCTCTTGCAGGCTTCTCATCTTTGCCTACTTCGCCGTGCAGGGCCCTCCTTTCCATATCGCGGGCGCCATCCGCCTCGCTGATCGGACCAGCAGGCTGCTCTGAGGAGGCCCGGCGTGTGGACCCAGCCGCCGCCCTTCGGGAGGCGACGGAGAGGAACGCGTGGGAGGAGCGGGAGGCCGCGGTGCGAGCGGAGGCCGAGGTGGCGACCACAGCGCAGGCGAGGCCGAGGCCGCGACCAAGGCGCAGGCAGAGGCGGTGACCAAGGCGTGGGCAGAGGCTGACGCTAAGGCTACGGAGGACCCGGCCAGCAGCGGGGTCCCGGAGGCCGCCGATCCGGAGCAGCCAGAGCCGCCGGTGGTGGAGATTCTGGTGCCGCCTGGAACAACCGGAGCCGACCAGACGGCCCCAGAGCAGGGGGCGACCGACCCCGTCGTCCCGGAGGCGGAGGTGGTTCAGCGCGCGCCGGGACCTGGCGAACAGCGAGGCAGCCATCCCGAAGGGCCGGAGGGGCCTTTGGCCGGCGTCGGGCTGGCAATGAGCCAGGCCCTGATGACACGCGCCTCCGCGCGCTTGCGCCCATCGCGGGCGGCCTCCGCGCCGAGGCCGGAATAGGTCGGGGCCGCGAGCTCGCCGGTAGCCGACACCGAAGCCACAAGCTCCGCTCTGCCTGGTTGGGTACCAGGAGCCGGCCCGGCCGCCCTGAACCTCGCGGTGCAGGATGTCCTGGACAAATTCTCCGCCCATGGCGCCACCCTCCTGAAGGCGAGGAGCGAGAGTGTGGCGATGCAGACGTCTGTCCAGGTATGTTCTTGATCTCGCTCTTTTTTTTTGCGATCTTCAGCGGGGGCGCGCCAGTGTACCCACTGGTGTAGCCCCCGAGTTCCAAGCCGGCTACTGAGCAGGCAGGTTGGAACTTTAAGGCATGTTTCCGAATGCTGAGATGTCGTGTTTGCCGCATGACGACCAGAACCTGCGTACGGCCGCCTTCAACTCCCAGAACCAGACGCTTGCCAACTGGACCGCCGAGTTGAAAAAGAGTCAAAGTATGTAGGCCGGCTTACAGTGGGGGCGTGCAAGCGCACCCACTGAGTGTAGCCCCCGAGATTCGGACCGACTGCTGAGCAGTCGGGCCGAATCTTCCGGCGACTTCTTGTCTTTGTTGATGCTATCGCTGATGATTCTTCTTTGCCTTTGCAGAGGCCGCCGCCCATCTGCGGGACTGTGTGCATGAGCTCGAGGGCCAGCTTCACGCCAAAGAGCTGGAGCGCAGCCAAGCGGACGAGGAGCATAACCGGCTTGAGAAGGAGCTGGATGACCAGGCGATCCGGCATGCGGAGCAGGTCCGGCAGCTGAAGGACGAGGAGGAGTGCCTCAAGGTCGAGTTCGAGTCCCAGCACTCGGGCTGGGCCGAAAAGGAGAAGTACCTGTCGGAGGGCTACTCGGTGATTGAGGATCTGCTCAAAGGTAGGTTTTCTTTCTTCCTTGATTGGTTAGTTGCAGGCTACCGTGGTCAGCTGGCTTCTAATTCTACTGCCTTGTTTTGGACAGAGTACTTCCCGGATCGCTCTGGTGCCATCAGCAAGGCGATTGAGGCACGGCGCGACCAGCGGAGGAGCGTGGGCATGGAGATAGCACCGGACCGGCCCCGGAACTTGGGCGAACAATTCCTGGCCGTTCGGCTGCATCTTGAGCCGGTGCGCCGCCTGCTCCGCCGGTTTCGGCGCGCTGGGTCGCAGGTCTTGGAAGGGCTATGGCCGGGTGTGCCGGTCCCCCGGACTCCTGGCCGGACCGCCGACTGGTTGGAGGTGGCGGGGGAGCGGCTCAGCGACTGGAAGGGCGCCGCGGCACGGGCAGGCGCCAAGGCGGCGCTAGAGTTCGTGAAGGCGTGGAACCCAGGCGTGAGCCTGGCGCAGCTCACCACCTTCCACCAGGAGGCGGCGCCAGAGCTGGAGGTGGAGCACGAGGAGATCGCCATTCGCGCGTCAGCCCTCGCCGAGTACACCGACGACAACGTCTTCATCCCGGAGCAGGCAGAAGACGGCACCGAGGTGCCGCCGTCCAGGTTCGGGCTGAACCCGGACAAGGGGGAGGACCTGGCGGAGGAGATCGCCTCTAGAGACGAAGCCATGGAGGAGGACGAGGATGAGGAAGGCGATGGCGTCTTGCCAGATGACGGAGCGACCAGATGAAATTAGCCCGATCCGGCCTCAGCCGCCGACCAGACTGAGTCCAACCAGCCGAAGGCCCCGCCAGCCGGTGCCTCCGCCATCGCCGACGCGTCCGAGCAGCCCGTAGTGCCTCCGGCTTAGGTGGCCCTTATCTCTTTAAGTTTTTCTGTCTTATGCTCAAGAACAAGTTAGTTATGCGTAGTTCCACCCACTGGGGGTGTATTTTAAACCTTGATGAATGCCGGCCACTTGCCTTTTGCAATGTAAATGAAATTATTTTCCCCGCATGCTTGTGTGCCTCGCCGAGTTCTGACTCGATTTTTCCTTTTCTTTCTTTGGCTTTTTCTTTTGCCGTGTTCCTTTGGCTGCCGCCCTGCCACCCGGACAGCCACGCTGGGGTCTGTGGCTGGGTCAGGGACTTGGCCGTTTAGAGTAGGCAAATTACTTCAGCCTCTTAAAGCGTGGCTAGTCAAGCAAGAAGTCGGTCGGCCGGCTGCTGAGCAGCCGGACGGGGTAGGCCAGAGGCCGGCTTGGCCTGAACTGGCGTTCTTCCTTAGTCATTTTTCGTGTGGACAGCGTTTCCGGCCTTTAGCTCTTGCCAGCCGGACAATCGCGCTGCGAGCTGTGGCTGGGGCGAAGAGAGGGCTTTGGCGTCGGCACACTACTGAGCCGACTTCGGATGGTACCAACTTATACCAGGTCGGCGAGCCCCCGGGCTGGCTGACCGGACCCGGGCAGGGCGAAAGGAATGAATACTCATACATAGGCGAAGCTTATCATATATATAAAAATGTAGCCCCCGAGTGCTCCTCGGGGTAACTGTTGTCTTTACTTAGTACAAAAGATAGCGTAGTACATACACTGCATCAACTGTAAAATGGGCGGAGAAGGTTCACGTTCCATGGGAGCTCTGACTCATGGCCAGTTGTGTCCCTCTTGCATGCCCTAGGCTTCTGTGCGTCGATGAGGTAGTAGGAGTCTTTGCCCAGGGCCTTGCTAATGATGAAAGGCCCCTCCCAAGGAGCCGAGAGCTTATGCTGACCGGCTGTTCGCTGGATCAGCCGGAGCACAAGGTCGCCCTCGCGGAAAGCGCGCGGCTTGATCTTCTTGTTGTGGTAGCGGCACAGGCTCTGCTGGTAGATGGCGGACCGGCTGAGTGCCAGCAACCAGGCCTCTTCCAGCAAGTCGACACCGTCTTCGCGGGCCTCCTTTGCTTCTGCCTCCGTGTACAGGGTGACGCGAGGCGAGTCGAACTAGATGTCCGTTGGGATGACGGCCTCGGCCCCGTACACGAGGAAGAAAGGTGTGAAGCCGGTTGATCTATTTGGCATGGTCCAGAGACTCCAAAGGACGGCCGGCAGCTTCGCAATCCAGCAGCCGGCCGAGCGCTCCAGCGGCTCAACCAGCCGAGGCTTGATGCCAGAAAGAATGAGGCCGTTTGCCCGCTCCACCCGGCCGTTTGACTGCGGGTGAGCAACCGACGCGAGGTCCAGTCAGATGCCCTGTGTTGCGTAGAAACGAGCCAAGGCGCCTTTAGCGAAGTTTGTGCCATTGTCGGTGATGATGCTGTGCGGGATGCCGTATCGAACGGTGATATCCACGATGAATGTAATGGCTGTGGGGCCGTTCAGCTTCTTGATCGGCTTCGCTTCAATCCACTTCGTGAACTTGTCCACGGCAACCAGCAGATGGGTCATGCCACCGCGTGCAGTCTTGAATGGGCCCACCATGTCCAACCCCCATACGGCAAACGGCTAGGTGATGGGAATAGTCTTGAGGGCCGAGGCCGGCTGGTGCTGCTTGGTGATGAAATGCTGGCACCCTTTGCACTTTCGGACCAACTCCTTGGCGTCGTCTAGGGCAGTCGGCCAGAAGAAACCATGGCGGAAAGGCTTGGCGACGAGGGCTCTGGAGGCGGCATGGAGGCCATATTCGCCTTGATGAATGTCCCTGAGGACTGCTATGCCTTTCTCCGGCTCGACGCAGAGCTGAAAGACACCAGTCGGGCTGCGCCTGATGAGCTCTCTGTTGATGATTGTGTATGCAATCGCCCGGTGTTGCACTTGCCGGGAAAACACCTTGTCGGCTGGGAGCTCGTGGCTCACCAGAAAGTTGAGGATGGGCTGCCCCTAGGACGGGGCTTCTACCACCGTCATGGCGGCGACCGGCGCCAGGGTGACCGGGTTGGGAGGCGACGGGTTGGAGGTGGACGCTCCCTGTTGCGTCGCAGAAGTCCCCGGGCCGACTGTAGCAGTCCCAGGGCCGAGTTTAGGTGCTGCAGCCCTCGGGCCGCCTATAGAAGTCCCTGGGCCGGCTGCTGAAGTCCCCGAGCCGGATCCGGCCGCTCCAGGGTCAGCCGGCACGAAGATGGATTCTGATTCTAGCGAAGGCTGGATAGACGGCTTGCGCAAGCACTCGAGGGAAACGCCGGTTGGTATGGCTTGCCGGGTAGAGCCAATCCGTGCCAGGGCGTCGGCTGCTTCGTTGTTGGCCCGTGGCACATGGATGAACTCGCACCCATCGAAGTATCCGCTGATCTGCTGGACGAGGAAGCGGTAACTGGCCATGTTGGCATCCTTGGCATCCCAGTCGCCAGAAGACTGTTGGACCACAAGGTCCGAGTCGCCGTAGCACAAGATGCGGTGGATGCCGATCTCCTTGGCCAGTCGGAGCCCATGAACGAGTGCCTCATACTTGGCCACGTTGTTGGAGGCGGCGAAGTGGATTTGCAGCATGTACTTCAGCTTGTCGCCTTTGGGAGAGGTGAGGACGATGCCGGCCCCCAAACTGGTGCGCATCTTCGAACCGTCGAAGTGCATCCGCCAATGCGTGGAATCCGGCGCAGGCGGTAGGTACTAGGTCTCGGACCAGTCGACAAGGAAGTCGGCCAGCACTTGGGACTTGATGGCGGTGCGGGGCTGGTAGAGGATGGTGTGGGGAGCAGCTCGATGGCCCGCTTGGCCACTCAGCCCGAGGCATCTCGGTTGCTCATGATCTCGGCAAGGGGGGCGGTACAGACGACCGTGATGGTGTGCTCCTGGAAGTACTGCTTTAGCTTCTTGGCGGCAAAGTACATGTCGTAGCACATTTTCTGGTAGTGGGGGTAGTTCTGCTTGGAGGCAGACAACAGCTCGCTCAGGTAGTAGACCGGCCTCTGGACCAGCTGTGCCTTGGCGGCTTCTAGGCGCTCGACAGCAATCACCGTGCTGACGACCCGGTTGGTGGCGGCGATGTAGAGGAGCATCGGCTCTTTAGCAGCCGGAGCGGCCAGAACAGGCGGCGTGGACAGCATCCGCTTGAGCTGGAGGAACGCCTCATCTGCCTGGTCGGTCCACTCGAAGCATGTGGTCTTCTTCATCAGCTGATACAGAGGGAGGGCCTTCTCGCCCAGCCGGCTGACGAACCGGCCGAGAGATGCTAGGCACCTGGTGAACTTCTGGACGTCCCGCAGTCGGGTCGGTCTCTTCATCCGCTCAATGGCCTTGATCTTTACGGGGTTGCACTCTATCCCACACTTGGAAACAAGGAAGCCAAGGAGCTGGCCGGCGGGTACTCCGAAGAAGCACTTCTCCGGGTTGAGCTTGATCTAAAAACAGCGCAGGTTGGCGAAGATTTCCTTGAGATCCTCCAAAAGGGTACCGCGCTTCTCCGTCTTCACCACTGTGTCATCCACATAGACATGGGCATTTCTGCCGAGTTGCTTCAAAAGGCACTTCTGCATTCAGCGCCGAAAGGTGGCGCCGGCATTCCTCAAGCCGAACGTCATGGTGATGTAGCAGAAGGCGCCGAAAGGGGTGATGAAGGCGTTCTTCAGTCGATTGGCCAGGTCCAGCTTGATCTGGTGGTAGCCGGAGTAGGCGTCCAAAAAGGACAAAAGCTCGCAGCCGGCCGTGGAGTCGATCACTTGATCAATCCGGCGCAAGGCAAACGGATCCTTGGGGCAGGCTTTGTTGACGCTAGTGTCGTCGATACACATGCGCCACTTGTTGTTTTTCTTCAAAACGAGGACTGGGTTGGCAAGCCAGTCCGGGTAGAACACTTCCATGATGAAGCGGGCTACCAGAATCTAGGCGATTTCTTCACCAACGATCCTTCTCTACTCTTCTGATAGGCGGCGGAGGGGTTGCTTGACTGGCTTAGCATCCAGCCGCACATGCAGCTTGTGCTCGGCGAAATCCTTCGGAACACCCGGCATGTCCTTGGGGGAGCATGCAAAGATGTCCCGATTCTCATGGAGGAAGTCAATGAACTCGCTTTCCTATTTGCTGTCGAGGTTAGCCCCAACGACAGCGTACTTCTCCAGGTGCACCGGGTCCAAGATGATCTTCTTGGTTTCCTTGGCCAGCTGGAAGGAGCCCTCGGCCTCAACCTCCTTGCGGTCAGAAGGCATGGCCGGCTGCTCGCTGGCCATGGCCACAGCCCAGTCAAGGAGGTGCTTCTCTTGGGTGATGACGAGGGACTCGGCCAGCTGGGAGCTGGCCTTGGCGCATGTGAGCGACTTCTTGCAGTCGCTGGCAATGGTGATGATGCCCTTGGGACCCGGCATCTTCATCTTTAGGTACGCGTAATGCGGAACTGCCATGAATTTGGCCAGTAAGGGCCGGCCCAAGAGCGCGTGGTAGGGGCTCTCCAGGTCGACCACCTCGAACCAGATGGGCTCGCGGCGGAAGTGGGTCTTGTCGCCGAACAGGACGTCGATCTTGAGCTTGCCGATTGGAGAGCAGGAAATCCCAGGGACAATGCCATGGAACACGGTCCGGCTGGGCTGGAGTTGCTTCTCCTTGATACCTAGCTTTTCCATGGTGTCGCGGTAGAGGATGTTGATGCTGCTGCCGCCGTCTATCAGGACTCAGGAGAAGCGGCAAGCCCGCCTCTCGGTTGAGAAGGTGGAGTCCAGCACCATGGCGTAAGCACCCGGTGAAGGCATCACAGCCGGATGGTCGTCGCGGCTCTAGGTGATGGGCCTTTCGGACCAGTGCATGAATTGGGGGACCTCTGGAATGACAGCGTTCACCTCGTGGTGTTGCTGACGCCGACTGTGCTTGTCGTCGGCTTCACTCGTGAAGACAACGTAAGTGGCGTTCTCGTTGGGGAATTCATCTTGGAGCATGCCGACAGGACGGGCCGGCTGCTAAGCAGCCGGAGCTGCCGGGCTGGCTGGAGGAGGCGGCAAGCCTTCACCCTTGGTGATTCGGGTGAGCCAGCTGCACTGCCGGGTCGTATGGTTGGACGGCTTCGCGCAGCTGTGCAACTTGCACGGGGCGTCGAGGGCCTGCTCGAATGAGAAGGCAGGCAGCCAGGCACCCTTGCCGCCCCGCTGACGCTTGGGGCCGGGTTGGCAAGCCGGCTGCTGATCCTCGACGGTGGCCACCTGCCGGCTGTTGGAAGCTGGCTGCTGGGCCTTGTGCTTGTTGTCGTTCGGCTACTGGCGCCGGTTGGAGTCACCAGCCGGTGCTGGAGAAGCCGGCGGGATCACCTTCCCAGACGCGTCAACCTGGATCTCCGACTTCATGGAGGAATCGGCCGTGGCGTACTTATCCGCCACCACCAGGAGCTCGTCCAGGGTAGCCGGCTCATCGCACAGAAGCTTGTGCTTGAGCAGGGTGCCTTCTCGGCACCCGGCGGTGAAGTACTCGATGGACTGCACCTCGTGCACCCCTTCGCAGGAGTTGCGCAACTCGGCCTAACGCGTCAGGTAGTCGCGGGTGGACTCGTCTGGCCTCTGAACGCACATGGAGAGCTGGCGAGGCTTAGGATGCCGCTTGTAGGTGCTGTTGAAGTTGTGGACAAAGAAGTCGCTGAAGTCCAACCAGTTGTTGATGCTGTTGGCCTTGAGGCTGTTCAGCCATGTCTGGGTCGTGCCCTGCAGCATGAACGGAACATACTTCACGGCAATGCGCTTGTTGCCATTCGCTATACTGACGGCTGTGGCGTAGTCGGTCAGCCAATCTTACGGCTTCACGGCGCCGGTGTATTTGGGAGTGTCGCGGGGGAGCGTGAACCCATTGGAGAAGGGCTCGTCATGGATGCAGGGGCCGACCGTATCCTCCTCCTCCACTGCCAGGGACCGAGCCAGCCGCTCGATCCAGTGACGAGCGTCATTCTCACCGACTGCTTCATGGGGGCCTAGCCGGCCCCCATGGTCGGGTGGTCAACCGGCGCCGGAGATGCCCGCCTCTCCCTGCGGGGAGGAGGGCGACGTTCATCCTGCTGGCGCCTGCACTCTGCTCTTGGAGGAACTTGCCGGCTGTTCGCAGCCGTCGCGTGGGAGCGCCGGCCGCTGCTAGCAACCGGCTCCGGGTTCCGCTGGTCGCGGCCGCCGCCGCTTGGGGACCGGGAGGTCGCCCCATTCTCATGGCGGGGTGGAAGGTTTCCTTCCGAGGGGTCGGCCTGTCGTCCGGCTCCCACCACGCGGTTGCACGCGTCTTGCTGTGTGTACGCAGCGTTGAGGAGCTCCTGAAGGCGATCTAGCTGGCTGCGCCGTTCGTCGCCCTCTAGGTTCTCGAGATCTTCTGCCGCCGCCTGCGCGGCGCGCAGGTTCTGCACTGGGTGTCGTAGATCGGACGCCCAACTCCCAGCATGCTGGCGATGGCCGCGCCGCGTTGCCGGACGATGCCAGCATGGCTGGGCTCGGCCGCAGCCAGAGTGCCGCCAGTTATGCGGTCGATCTCGTGCTGGTTGGCCTCAGCGCGCCGCTTCATGGCCGCCATCTTGGTGGCGCTGTCGAGGAGCTTGACGCGGATTTCTTCTAGCGCCGCCGCGTCGGCGTTGGCTCCAACGGGAGCCGCTAGGTCCTGCATTGCTGCTCGCAATGGGTCCTGGACGGCCCCGCCAGAGTCCTGGCTGTTGCCAATGACCATCTCCTCCATGAAGACGCCGGCGTCGAGCGCGCTGACAGAGGCGATGCTAGAGACGGGAGGGAGCGGGTCGTCGATGACCACCACATCACCGAGGAACCCATCGGCGGCGTCTGCATCGGAGAGGCTGGGCTTCCCGAAGAGGTCGACGAGGCAGCTCGTGGGGCAAACGGATCCCGCGTCAGGCGATGCGCTGGTGCAAGCGCAAGCGAACGTATCAGGCTGGCTAATCAGGCCGACCATGATGCGCTCGCCGGAGAGGAAGGCGGTTCCCGTCCAGAACGTATCCCGGGCCGATGCCACGAATGGCCCCACGGTGGGCGCCAACTGTCGTGGTAATCTCACGTCAGATGCCAGGGGGTGGTTTATCATGGGTGGAGCCAAGAGGACGTGGTCGGGCCCTGGAAGCGGGAGTGAGCACGAGCTCGATCGCACACGAGACGTACCCAGGTTCGGGGCTCTCCGGAGAGATAACACCCCTAGTCCTGCTCTGCGGGGTCTCCGCATGATGACTACGATCAAAGAGTGCACAAGGTTGCTCCTAGAGCTGTGTTGCTAGAGGAGGAAGAAGGGTAGAGCTACCTCTCTTCCCCTAGCAATGGTGTGTGTGGAATGAAGGTTGAAGCCTTTGCATGGGTGAGCCATGGGGGGTTTTATAGGCCAACCCCCCAGGGGTACAATGGTAATACGGCCGGGTGTAGGACCCGGACGTCAGTGTCAAGGGTTGCCGAGTTCTCCGCCGGCTGCTGGGGCCCGCCTCTGGAGGGCCCCACCGGCTGCTGAGAATCCGGCCAACAGGTAGGGCCCGCCGCCTGCGGGCCATGCTGATTGCCTTTTGCTGTAGCTCTATACTTGCTGACGAGGGCCGCGTCACAGGTCGTATGGCTACAGTGCTGTGCCAGGCGGGCAGGTAGCCGTCTGGTCAGCGCGCACTGTAGCCACGCCCCGCCAGAATTCGAGGGGAGCAGGTGGCACTATTGCCATACTCCGTCTTGTCATAGTGGGTGAGTGTGGACTCCGAGGGAAAGGAGGGGCCGGCTGCTGGAGGCCGGCCTATCCCGAAGCTGTCTTCTAGCGGGCGCCGTCTTCTAGGAGTCGACCGCGTGGTTCCAGTCGACCCTGGGAACCGGCCAGGCGACTGGTCGGCGTGAGGGGCTTTGCTAGCCCCGATGTCTTGAAATGCTAAGGGGTGCGGATGAGGCTACCCGGGGTCTATCCCCCCGACATTTTGCGAATGGGTCCTTGTTTGAGCAGGTCGGCATTGCTGAGCAATTAATCACTGTTGAGCAACTCATCGAGGAAGGTGAATGGGTCCTCCTCCTCCATGCCCCCATCGACAGCAACCACCATCTAGGGCGCATTCTTCGCCACCAAGTTTTTGTTGAACAACATACAAAGAACCAAATCATCACGCACACACGCAATAGGTAGGTTCAGAAAACAACACGACGAGATTAAGAAACAAGGAACAAATCTTGATCGTGACATATGATTGTCCAGCTGTTCGATCAATCAACTCATTCGAAGACGGAGACTAAAAAACAAAATCGATTCTTGTAGTACCTCGGCGGAGCGGGGTAGGCAATGGGGCAAGTCGCCCTCAAGGTGGTACGTATTCATCACCCATGGTGTCTTCTGGCCGCTGGGGGCGCGGCCTTGGTAGAAGACGAGCCTCTTGTTCATGCCGATGAGGACCACGTACCATCCCGTGCCATGAAATATCCCCTTGTCCTTACCCATCGCCTTCTAATAGCCGCTTCTAGTCGCCAGGATGGTGCGCATCCTGTCAGGTACTTCCGATCCATGTGCACAAAAAGAAACCACTCCTTCTCACCCATCTTCACCTCTTCTGCAAAATGAACTGGCCATGAGCGCGCTGCCTCATGCCTGCAAATTATCGAGGAGTAGTACTGCACTTAGTCGTGGGATCCCATAGCTCGGTGTGGTTGAGGTTGACGTCGATGACCACCTAATAGGAGGGGTGAAACCATAGCTCGTGGGATCCCATAGTGCGTTACCACCTCCCTGTCGGTGGGGTGAAACTGGTACCTTGCAGGAAGCGCCAGCTCCAGCTCCTCCAACCCCAGATCCATCACCACTGCCACGTTCGATATCTACTAAATTGCCTTGATATGCAATGGAAGAACTAGATGAAACAGGGGCTGAGGAGGAGTAAGAAGAGCGACAGTTGTGGAGAGGTGATTTTGTCACATTGGGGCTTAGAAGTGCAGTGGGGTGTGGTGGTTATATAGCTTCAGAAATACTATGCTAGCGGTCCAGTAGTGTGTAACAAGTCATGACGAGTTCTAATGCATCATGCTTAAATGTCACACAAAATATTATGTGGTTATCAAATGGTTTGAAAATTATATCATGAATTTGTGGTGATGGTTCGAACCAGTACCTGTAGAGCACACAAAAATTAAGTGAAGCCCATTGATTTGTTAAAAAAATGTTTTTCTCACTTCAAAAACCTAAATCTTTCCATCTTGTATATTGAGATCAAATTTCATGTTGAAATTTTGGGGCAGTAACCAAACCATTTTTGTTTGGTTTTTTCGGCATTCAAGTCATCATTTTCATCGATCTAACTTTATTCTTATTTTGAGGGTTATTCTTAAATATTGTGATTCCAATATGTGATTGATGTTGGAAGCCTCTTCTAGGGTAATTGATTAGTTCTGGGGAGTAGTAGTTTCCTAAATCGACCAAGTAGCATGGGCCTCGCATGATGTTTTCGTGCATGAATACTACTAAAAAGCGCAATGTGTGACCTCCACATGTTACAAATGCGATTTTCAGAATATATGTTGAATTGATCTCCTTCCAAATTGTATCCATAATTTAGTTATTCATGGACTCTTTGCACATTCTCTACCTTTCCTCCTTCTACCATTTTTTTGTCCATACCGTTCTTCTTCGAAGTATTTGAGATCGGAGACAGAAGGGTGATGGGGTGATTGGTAAGGAAGGTAGTCATTGTACAACCAGGATGCGCACTCCGTGATCATCCCGATGAGTCTTGTTGCTGCCAATGTATTTCACACTTTCTAAAATGGTTCTGGAAATAATTGGAACGACCAAAAGTGTGATACATTGGAAATTCTCGGTTGGCATTTCAATAAATAAACCTTCAAGAAACCCACTTGAAAGACATTTTTTGGAGGGGTGCTTATTATGGTTATTTGACCTAGTCTCTCTTCCGTGGCTATGCTGATTTTTTTCCTTCCATACACAAGCACCCAATTTGCTAAAAGACAGAGAACTTAGACTCAACGACCTCAGTTATCATCTGCTCTCCTATATCCTTCTACTCTGCCATCTCTAACGCATCCCAGCTTTTCGGTTATTCACCATGACAAATATCTCCACACCGCATTGCCATTTTCTATGGCAATACTATCACGATTCAGTGTCTCGATTCAGGAAGACGATGACCATGAACAATAGTGCCTTGACTATGAGCAGCCAACTATTATTAGGATGTTGCCGATGATTAGGAAGGAGGTTGGGAACCACCATAACCAACATCTCATGTATATGCCCTCAAGGGAGGCATGCACTATTGTAGTTTGGAGATGCTTGATGAGCACTGACAGTTTGAC